>OW387133.1:86951392-89351392 GCA_936440205.1 Lepidonotus clava
TAGAGGTTGAATAAGTTTTTTATTTTCACACCTTAAAAATAATTTTTCAATTATTTTACCCTTCATTTTTTGTGACAGCATCATACAATCCAAAAATACATATTCAGGTTGCAATATTGGTTTCTTTAACTCTAAACCTATAACAATCAAACTAACTATTAGTGTTAAAGTTAACCCTCCAAAACCAAGCTTTGTTGGAGTAGGTTTTAAATCCATTTTGGATAAAGCTTCCATTTCAATACATATATATATAATGCAATAAATCATTAATCTTAATAAAATTTATAACCTTATGTATTGCCTCATAATGAGACTACTATTTTTTTCAACACTTTCTGCATATGTTTAGAACATAAATAACCAGCTTTACATTGATTTTTTCCTTCTACATTTTTTCTTTGCAGCCTTTTTACAAAACGCTTTACAAGTGAATCATTTTTTAATCTATTATCAGAAAATTTTTTAAGTATTTCTTTTAAAGTTTTTCCCTTACTTTTATGAAAAACATAATATACAGTATATTCACCACAGACCTTAGATAATATAGATTGCAAAGCCTGTGTATTATACCTATACGTTTTATTTATTTGCTTAATAAACATTCTAAAATATCTTTTTAAAGGTTTTAACCCATATGAATCAAAGTATTCTGGTAAGGCTTTGCGTGACTTTAAGAAAAATGCTACCCAATGTTCACCAGCTTTATAATCTTCATCAGTATTAACAATATATGCTGCAGGATATTTGATACCTTTTAAACATGGTAATCGATTTGATGAATACACACCTTTAAAAATACTGGAAGTTACACAATTACTTTTCAAAATATTTTCAATTTCATATCCGTACATTTTTACATTAAAGTAAACTTGAAATTACTTCAGGCTGATTTGCAGGACCTAAAGCAAGCATGCTATCATATTCATTATAAAATATCATAACTATTCCATGAGCAACAGGATTTTTTAATGTTGCAATTACATTAATAGTACCACTTTCAGTCAACTCAAAACTATTTGCATTTGGTGCGGTTTTAGATAAATCAAAACAAAACAAAGTATTACCATTCTTAAATTCATCTGGCGTTATACTCACAGGGTTATTTGAAATAATCTCCCTGTTGCATACATCATTGCTGTGTATGCTTCATGGAAATTATCTTCATCGAAATCTAATTTTGACATTTCACAAAAAGGTGAAATATCTTTCCCCCTTTGCAAAACAATATCTGTAACCCCAAAATTTTGAAAATTAAATGGATTGTGAGTTAAACTCCCATCCCATGCACGAGAATCAACTAATCCCACAATTATTCTTTTAGGAAGTTCACCATTTGAAATCATTCTATTTTCTTGCAATATCGATCTATTTGGACCTTGAGTTGAATACTTTAACTCAACTCTTCTAAATGGAAATTTCATAAGTTTATTTTTTTCTCGTGCCATATCTAATTCATTTAAAAAAACATCATCTAAAGTAACTCTTTTAACAAATAAAACAGCATCTTCTATTTCTATTTTATATTGCCTTGTAGCGCTTTGTGCCATTAATGCAAAATTTTCCTCATTTCTAATCAATCTTATTTTCATATCTATATCACCTGGAAATTTTTTAGGTTGATTAAAAAGATCATTATGAATTTTGCAAATAAGTTGAAAACTTTTACCATATTGTGTTGTAAGAAATCTTTTCTTTGCACCAGTATTATGAGTATCATCAAAATCTTCAACTTCATTAAAATCTTTATCATCTAAAAAAAACCCAGAAAGTTCTCCAAAAGATTCAAGAACAGAACGTTTATAACCTAAAAGATATTCTATATAAGCCTTGTATGCATAATGAGTATCACTACTTGTTATTAACTTATTACTTATATAAATTTCCACATCTTTAAATAAGGCTCCAGACAAATAATTAACAGGAAATACTTTTGACGGATTTGGAATTTCACCTGCATGAGCTCCTTGTGCTGGAGGTCTTGCAGGTGCAGTTCCATCTGGTTTTAGTATTTTTAAAGTAAGATGTAAAAATGTTTGAGACAAGTCTATAAAATCAGCTTTATTTGATTTAAATGCAAACTCTAAAGGTCCACCTTGACTTACATTACTAATTGAATATAATTTTGAATAAAAACTTGTTCTAGATGTTGCATCTGTTGGTGGAATATTAAAATAATCATAACTTGAATCAACACACAGACAAGAATCTTTATGCATAGCCATTTTTTAAATTATACATTAAATTATCAAACTAGTTTTAGATCTTATCTTAAGAAGATTTAGATCTTATCTTAAGAAGATTTAGCTAAATATATCTTCTTCTTCAGAATCATAAGATACTCTCCTCTTTTTTCTTTTATTTTCTTTAAAACTAGACTGATTTTTTCTTTTTTGTTTATTTGATATTTTTTCCTTTATTTTGTCAGAAATATAGTCCACAGAATCTTTTGTTAATTCTTCCAACTGTTTCTTTGCCTCTTTTTTCAAAACTTCTTTAGCACTTTGACCCTGAATAATTTTCTTAACAGCAGTCATTCCAGCTTTTTTCCCTCTCTTAATAATTTCACGCTTAGCTGTTTTGGCAACATTCTTTAAAGCTGGCTTTGCCATTCTTAAAGCTGGTTTAATTAATTTAGCTGCAGGTTTAGCTAAACGCAAAACTGACTTCGCTATTGCTGAAAAAATACTTCCTATACCATATCCTTTTTGATTCTGAACTCCAATAAATGGAGGAATAAAAGAATATCCTCCATATCCATAACCCTCTTGTAAAAATCGTGAATTATTTTCATCAAAAAAATGCTTATAGTCACAAGCATAATTTTCTCCACAATATTTTTGCATTTTAATTATTATATACTTTTAACTTTATAAACAATAAAAACGCTAACATTTGATTCATTTAAGATTTAAGATTAATCTTAAAGTAATTTACTTTTCAGCTGGTTTCCATGCATCCCATTTTGAAGTATGTTTAATTCTTCTTCCAAACCTTGATCTTTCCTCTGCACTATCTTTTGTTTTCTTACTGCCTGAAAAAATCCTGTCTTGATATGGTTTGTTCATAGATTTCTTTTTCTTTTTCTTTTTTAAAGAAGCAAAAATGTCAACCTCTGGTTGATCAAATGTAGGTGAAGGTAACTTTTCTTCTATTTCACCAATATCAATGTTAGCACGGTTTTTTGAAATAGGCGTATAAAAATCATCTTGATCTGGAAGACCAGCAAAATCTAATTTATCCTCTTCATCTTGACTTAAAGATTTATTAATAGTATCCATAATTTTTTCTCTTTCAGTTTCTTCAAGAGGATATTTAGCAGGAGTAAGAAATTCATCATCTTTTTTTTTTCGAAAACTTTCAGGTTTATTTTTAAACCAAGATTTTGGTACTTTTACTGTTTGTAAAAATTCCCAAAGTTGATCAACACCTCGAGGTTCCTTTTCGAATTGTTTTGTTTTTGAAAAAAATTTCATTATATTTAAAATATTTGAACCTTTAATAACTTTGCCCTGTAAATTTATTTCTCCCTCAGCATTCCATGTTCCATTATTTTCCAAAATTTTATCTAAAATACTTTGTGCATTTGGTCTTTGTGACACTGAAATTCCTTTTAATATTTTAAAAGTACTTGGCTTTAAATTATTTTTATCATCTTCAGTTCTTCTTCCCTCTAAATTTAAATCCTTAGTTAAAGCAGGTTTTACAGGAGGTGGTATATATGATGTATGAACAGAATAAGGCTTTTTATTAAACATACGCTCCTGCATTAAATCTTTTTGCCTTTTTAAAGTATAAAGTTCATTATGACTAGGTACTTCTTCACTAAAGGTACAGCTTTTAAACATTGCATAAGGAATTATTATACTTTCTTTAAAAGAAGCCATTTTGGTAATTTTAATTTCAAGTTAATTCTTGTTAATCATACAAAAATTAATCAATATTATGCATTACTTATACCTGCTGCAACAGATGCAGCTATAATTGGAAGTAAAAGTGGTAAAAATCCTCCTTTCTGTTTTAAAACTTCTTTACGTTTTTTAAAAGGCATTTTTTGTTTTACCACTTCTCTTAAAACTTTTTTAAATTTCTTTAACTTATGATAATGCGACTTCTTTATAGGTATATTTCCTTTCAAAACATTATAGACACAATCACAAATAGCATAAATATCTTCGGCATCAGCTGAATCAAGAATTCTATTTCTCTTCTTTTTGCTATGTGCCTCACATACTAAAACAAGAAAATGTCTATGCTTATGAGCATAGCTTTCTTTCTTTGTCTTTTTTAACCTACCCATTTTACTTTAAATAATTTAAGTTTATTATGTACATAATCTTAAAGACATTTCTTTAGTGTGTAAAATTAATCTGACTCAATGTAAACTAATAATAATAACACAAATAAATAAATATTTCAATTTTGTTTTTCTTATGCCTTTGTCAAACTAAAACAATAAAATTGCTTTCTTTTTTTGTCTTCTTTCAAGTACATAATCTTAATGGTATTTGTTATTTAACTTCTATTCAACAAGTACATAATCTTAATGGTATTTGTTATTTAACTTCTATTCAAAGTAAAACAATGTTGAACATCTCCAAACATATTTGTTCGAAACATAGCATTTTTAGGTGATTGTTGATGGCCATCTATAAATAAATAGCCGTGCGGTCTATCAACAGCATGTGTAAATATATTAACAAAGCAGCGTTGATTCTTAGGCATTAATTTTCTAGCAAGAGAATAAGCTATAGTTTGGTCTAATGGCGAATTAAAAATACATAAATAGGTAGCATTTTTAGTAAAATTTTTTCTTTCCTTACCATCATGAAATAAATTTTGTGAAATAAAAATAACACTTACATTTTCATGATGTGTTCGCTTGGTAAAAAATTCTGAAACTAACTTATTATTTCCACATTCAGCCATTAAATCATCAAAAATTGCTAGTCCTCTTTTATTAGAATCTATTAAACTATTAAAAGACTCTGGTAATCCATTATAAAATTGAACATTTCTTAATTGTAAATATGGATCACGTGGAAAAGTTTCTCCATAAAACCATAGAATATAATCAAATTCATTATCAACTATCCTTGAATCATTTTTTAACAAATCAATAACAAAAGTAGTTTTTCCACAATTACTTGGTCCAGCTATTATTAATGAAAATGGTGTTTTTAATCTAGCATCAAAAATAGTAAATTGACCTTCAAACGCCATTGTACACGGATTAAATATTTCCTTAATCTTACACGAATTAATATTCAACCTTTTACTTTAGACATTTCTTCTTTATATACTCCTCCTTGTAATCTTACACGAATTAATATTCAACCTTTTACTTTAGACATTTCTTCTTTATATACTCCTCCTTGTAATAATTCATTATTTTTATCCTGTAAAACATAAGTTACAGGTTTTGTATTTAATATAAAAGCTATTTTAAATATTTCTTTTCTCCAATTTGATAAAAATCCTCTATTAAAAGTCCTTCTATATTTACTTAATCTTACTTTATCTCCAATTTTTAAGTTTAAATCTATTCTTTTAGAATAAAGATGATCTTTATATTGTTTTAACCATAAGTCATGCTGATTATTTTTATTAACTTCAATAGGACTTATACCTAAAGTTCGATGTTTTGTACAATTATAACTTAAAACAATAGGTTGTAAAGCCTCAAGATATCTTTTAGTTTTATTTGCTTTTAAAAATCTAAATAATTTATTTTTATAAGTTCTTATAAATCTTTCCACTATGGCACATTTGGGATCTTGAAAAGTAGAAAATTGATGTATTTTATTTTGCTTTAAAAAGCGACTAAAAATTCCCTTAAACTCAGAACCTAAATCTGTTTGAACTATTCTAGGTTTCACTTTAGCTCTTTTTAATATTTTTTCAAATGCTAATTTAGTTGTGCTAGAAGTCTTTAATTTCATTGGTTCTACATAAGCAAATCTCGAAAAACAATCTATTGCAACTAATATATAAATGTTTCCATCATTGTATTGTTTCAACTTTGGAAGAACTATTAGATCTAATTGCCATTGATCATTTTTACCTCTTACTATTATTTTTCTTCTTAAAAATTTTTTTATAATTGGTTTAAAAGAAGTATAAGTTCTTGTATTTTGTAAAAAAGTTTTAACATCATTTAAAGTTATATTTTCATTAACACGTTTTGCAGCTTTATATAACTTATTAATAGAAGAAAATGAAGAAGGATGCCTAGAATTAAAATAAATAGATATAAGTACATTTAACTTATCTCTTTGATTCATTGCCATTTTAAATACACATCTACCTTTACATTCTAATCTTATCTTAAGCAAAATTATTTATAATAATACATTGTTTATTTTCAAGCTAAACTAATTTATACTATTCATTAAGCTTAACTAATTTATACTATTCAACTGTCATTTACCCTAAATTACAACGTCTATCTTCTAAGCTGTGCAAAGTCGGGACTCCAAAACATATGCACAAGCAATACAATAAACGCCATAAAAAAGATAAATATTGACATGTATTATATACATATTTACACTTTGCTTCGGTTATCCAAGAAGCAAAACACCTCCACAAAAGGAACATGAAACATTTATTTCATGTGCATTCATAATATAATATATAATATAATAATAATATAATATAACTACTTATTGAATTATATTAAAAAAATTCTTTCCTTTTTTGCCATTTCTTATAACCATTAATGGAATTAATCCATATACCATTGCATCCTTATTTTGTTGATTTTTAGCATTTAAATTTTTTTGCTTCACAAATGCAGTTTCTTCATTCTTTAAAGCATTTTCAATATTTTTTTTAGCTCTACCTCCTGTAACCTTCTTTTTCTTTGCTACAGTTTCTCCATTTTCATTATTCTTAGCTACAGTTTCCTCATCCTGATTTACCTCATTTTGATTTTGAATTTCCTTTTTCTTATACTTTCTCTTAGCTTTTTTTGAAATGTCTTCAACTTTCTTAGTTATATCTTCTTCACTTTCTTCATCAACCTCATTATTTTGAATTTCCTTTTTCTTAGACTTTCTCTTAGCCTTTTTTGGAATATCTTCATCAACTTTCTTAGTTATATCTTCTTCACTTTCATCAAACTTTGAAAACAGTTGCACTGTTGCATCACTTTCTTGATCACTTTCTTCATTTAAAGACTTCTTTTCACTCTGTTTTATTAAATTTTTTTCCTTTTCCTTTATATATTTCTTTTGGCATGAATTGCATCTATTTAAGTCTAATTGAAAATATCTAGGATGGTCATAAGGCTTATGACATCTTATGCACTCCTTAAAAAGACTATCTTCACAAGAAATACAGTACTTCTTACCCTGAACCAAAGATTCCTCACTACCACAATAAAAACACACCTCCATCTTAAAAAAATTCTGTTTAAATATTTATAAAATGTATACTTACATTAATGCTCACCTTTAGGCTTGCTTAAATCCCAAAAATTTAGCTAATCACAAGCTAGTTTTGCTGCAATACTATTTCTATTAAGCTTAATATATCTACCTAATCATTTAAAAACTTATATACTTTGCATATCTTCTTCGCTAGAAATCCCAATTTTTTCCAACTCTGTATTCTGTTTTTTAGCTTGTTTCTTACTTTTCTTCTTTTCCTCTATTTCACTGTCCTCATCAGTAGAAAAATCATCTAATTTTTTCTGTTTCTTCTGCTTTTTTGCCTCATGATCTAATTTCTTTAGTCTTCTAGCTATTTTCCTCTTTAACCCAAACAACTCACCTAACTCTTCCTTAGTTACTGTAAAACTTTTATTATCTTTCAACAAATCACTGAAATGTACATATACTTCTGCTTTAAATATTGTTAAATCTAGTCTTTTCTTTCTTCCAAAAGACAAAACATAACGTGATATTGTTTCCTCCTTTGAAGCCATAATTAATTCTATATTTGATAAACAAACTAATAACTACTATAAAATTACTATTTACCTACTATAAAATCACTAATCACAGGAATATTTCCTATGCTTTCCTTTGAACTTTACATATTGTTTTATCTTCCTCTTCTTTTACTCTTTTTTTAGACCTTAACTTATAATTTCCATATGCTAAAGAGTGCACTCCATCTGAACAAAGCCAACGTTTATCTTCAAAAGGTGATAAAGCTAACTTTGTTTCTTTTAAAGTAAACACATCGTGCTTATAACTGCGTATACAGTGAAAGGTAGCAAAAGATTCAGATGCTTCTTTTAAAACTTGTTTAAATTCTGAATGTAAAAGCTTGTCTACACAACTCCTTCTAATTCCTTTAACTCTTTTTATATTCTTTCCTGAATTTAACAGAAAAGAATACATTTTAGGTCTTAAACCAACAAATTCCTTAATTTCTACTCCAGCTGTTTCATCTTTAAATTTACCTAACACTTTTCTATTTTTTAAAGAATATAATAAATTATTTGTTTCTAAATTTGAAAAATCAAAATAATCCCTAATATCATAAAGTAATCTATAAAAATGTTTATGATCTATATAATATATTAGTGAATCAGTATCAGTATAAAGAAGCTGAACAGATTTTAAACCAAATGTTTTTAAAATGACATTATAATGAAAATTGAACATATGCATTTTCGATAAATCTAATATTGTAAAACCAATATAAATAGGTTTATTCAATTCTACTATATTTTTCTTATACTGTATCCCAACAAAATTTGAATTAAAAATATGTAAAGAATGAAAAAGAGGCTTTTTAATCATAGAGGCACATGACTTTTGATTTGTTGTTAATACCATTTTAATTCTTCTTTTTACATTTTCCATACATTTGCCAAACGTAGAGTTATTCATAAGTTTAAAAAATTCCCTATCAAAATCTGAAGTAGCCTCTTTCCGCTTTTGGTTATTAAAATCAATATATGGTTTCATCCAACATGACTGAGAAAAGGATACTATCCTAAAAATTTTAGAAATTTTTAAACCTAAACTTAAATACAATTTTAAATTCCTATAATGTACAATGTACTTTTCCTTTTGACATAAAGTTGAAATTAATTTCATACAGCTTTTAGTATAGCGTTTACCTAAACCTTCCAAAATATTTTTAGCATATGGAGACAATTGAAAAAAATTCACTGCAAGCTTTTCAGGAGCCAAAGGAAGCATATTATGAAAATCATGTAAATAATCAGGATACTCTAAAGTTACCTCTAAAATATATCCTATAGGAGCATCATCAAGAACTTTAGTTACATCAAAACTATCATATTTACTCGGATCAACCCAAGCAAAATTTTTGTAAGGTAAAGGTTGTACCATAGCAAATCCATATAAATTATTACAATCATAATAAACTATATGCTCAGTTTCTTTTCTCACTTTTGCAAATCTTTGAACTACATTTGTCATACCTCCTCGAATACCATCTTCAAAAAAATTAAACATGTCAATATCATTAATTAAATCAAACTTAACCTTTGTAAACTTCATCATAGCATCATAACTCAAAGATGGAGCTGTTAAATATTTAGCTGGATCTAATCCATAAAAATCTAATGACTTTTCCCTAAATGATTCAAAAACATCAGCTAATAGTAATACATCTATTTTTAAATATTGTCTTAAATAATCTTTTATATTCTTACACTTTAAAATTTTAAACATTTTAATTGCATGATCATAATCTAAAGAAGAAATACTTTGATTAGTTAAACTATTAAAAAATGCCTCACGACAAGGTAATTCCTTCTCATCCAGCCTTTCCCACGAATCTATATAGTCATAGCACATAACTCCCTTTCTTATAACATATGGCAACATCTTTTCCTTAAAATGCTTTTTAGTTTCTTTTAAATCTAATGTATCTTTTTTAACTAATAATTCAGCAAGATTAGATAATGAATTTGGAAGAAACTGAAAAGAATCAATAAAAACAAAATTATCTAAAAACATAGCTAAAAACTTTTCTGATGAACGCGGAATAACTTGAACATTAAGTTGTTTTAAATACTTGTACATATTTTTAACAATAAAATGTAAATCATAGTTCATAGCATTATGCATAACAATAGGAATTTTAAAATTTGTAAATTTCAATGCACTACATACTAAATTACATCTATTACAAGCATAATTAACATCTCTACCTTTTCCTTCCCTACCTAAATGCTCATGATCTATAACTCTTTTAATTCCTAAATTAGCAAAAGAAACTCCGCAAAGATAACAAGCTTTTTGCTTAGCGAGATGTAAAATATCCTGTGAATTTAAAGTTAAAGGTTTTCTATCATTTTCAAAAATACAAGATATCTCTGCACGCACTTGATAAATATATCCAAAAAAGTTTTTAAGAACATTAGGACCAATATAAAGAAAAGGTGGTTTAGAATACTTACTATACTTTGATAAAAATAAAATACCTACTGCATTTAATTCATGTCTTGTTTTCATAATAGACTTACCTTTTAACTTATTTACATTTTTATTTAATGTTTCAAAATCAGCATAAATAATAAAATGATTTTTTATTTGTCGTGAAAGATTTCGAAACATTTCTTTTTCACCTATTAAAGGAAGCTTATAAGTTTGTCCAGTATAAACTTTATTTGTACAATTTGCTTTACTATGAAGTTGTAAACCAACTTTATCTCTAAATGAAATTAAACATTTATTACAAAAATACCTTGTTTTTTTCCAATAAAATGGTGTTATGAATGAATTAATATTTCGAATTAACATATAATGATTTTTGTACAAAAGTAAATTAATATGTTTGCGATGTTTATCATCAAAGCTTGTTGAAATATACATTGGATACGGTAAATATTTAGTATTATTTA
Organism: Lepidonotus clava; assembly: GCA_936440205.1. Taxonomy (NCBI): domain Eukaryota; kingdom Metazoa; phylum Annelida; class Polychaeta; order Phyllodocida; family Polynoidae; genus Lepidonotus; species Lepidonotus clava. Next base: position 86,962,224 of record OW387133.1, read on the forward strand.
CAAATCCCATTTCATTTTGACTAAATAACCCAAAAACATTTATCGTTAAATTATTATTTTTCTCAAAATTTGGAATCTCACTTATTTTAGTTGGAAAAGAAAGACCCTTTAAATTTAAAGAACTTACTAAATCTAAATAAGATGTAAATCTATTAGGATTTACACACTTTTTAAAAGCAGCTAACACAGAATACAAAAAGCACTTGTCATCAGAACATCGTATATTAAGAATAGAATGTTTATTAGGAATTGGTAATGAAACAGATGCACACCCTCCAAAAGGATTACATTTATAAACTGATAAACGTAAAACATTAATTTGTTTTAAAAACCAACCTGAACCCATCTGAATAAACCCATCAAAAAATGCTAAAAGTATTCTTATAGCTTGTATCATTTTTTCTTTTACAGATAAAAATGTTAAAACTTGAGTCATATTGCTTTGAAACCAAGGTTTAATTTCATAATACCTTGATGTATCCAATTTATATTTACCTAATACAACATTAAGACTAATTTGAAATTTTATGCCACCATGCCTCAATAAACCTTTCTTAATTTTTTCTAATAAAACTTTAAACTTCGTTGAAAAAATAATTCTATATCTATAGCACGCTGAAAAGGAACTATATCATAACTTCTTAGCAGTTTACCAAAAGCTTTTCTTTTATTTATTTCATTCATTTTATTTTTTATCTATTTAATCTTCTAAAACGCAAAATTAACTCAACAATTCCATATTCAAATTTAACAAGCTGTCCATCATCAGTTCTAATTACTATTTCTATATCCTGCAACCTATCATAAGCTAATTTCTTATACAATGGATGGGAATAAGTGTGCTTAATATGTTCACCAAATACTCCACTAGCCCTAACAGTTCTAAGTAATTTTGTTTGAATGTTACCTACATACTCATAATCAACAATATTAGAATAAATGTATATATTTGAAGTGTCTGTTGGAAAAACTGGAACTCCATTTCCTACATAATCTTTTCCATATTGTGGTTGAAAAAGCTCATTATATGGTCCCTTCCTATTAAGAGATATTACATCATTAAAACCTTTTATTAAAATTTCTTCATCCCTTATTGGATTTCCTTCAGAATCTAATTTATTTTCAGTAGAAGGTGGCTTTTTCAATAAAGGTGGTCCTCTAAACTCAATAAAATTTGTAAATGTTTTCTCACCATTAACAGTAACTCTTGAAGTATACTTTTTAATTCCTTCACAATTATTTAAGTGTAAAACCGTAGCAATATATTCGGACAAAATAACTACATCTCCTGTACCTACATATAAAGTGCAAATTAAATTTTGATTATCAATATAAAGTTTAGTATATCTTTTATAATTTTTATAAGTAGGTTGAGCTTCATTTACTTCCATTTTTAATTTAGCAAATTTTTCATTCATTTCACTTATCATATCCTTAATTTCATAATTTCCAAACTTTAAAGCAAACACCTTATTTACTTTTTTTATAGAATTAGGAACAACTTCATCTAATGAATTAATTTGTCCTACTGTTTGGTCTTTTAAATCAAAAATATCTCGCACAATTACATAAGTTCTAGATTGCTCTGGATGCTCTGGTACATTATACCACGATTTCAAAAAATCAATCTCCAATAAGGCTACTTCCCAGTAACCTTTACATTCACGTGTAGCTGGTATTTGAGTATAAAAATGACTTGTCTTATTTTCTCTTACTGAATGTGGTACATTTGAAACTAATGTATAATTGAATGATTCTAGTTCTTCGTTCTGCAACATTTTAAATATTTATTAAAACAAATCTATAAAAATCTAATATCAATCCTAATCACATCACAATTTAATCACTTTGCCTCATCAGTCCTTTTGAACTTTCACATTTCGCATTAATTTTGAAGAAGAATATGTTCTTATGTGTTTAGGATAATCTCTCATATGCATAAGAAAATCTTCTAAACACCTTTTCCTCGAAGCTGTTTCTATTTGGGGTAATGCATTTCGCCAAGGAGTTCTACAGCAGGGACAATAAACCTGCAAATCAAAACTAGAAGAAATAAAATTTTCATAACATCTTGAAATATGAATAGGTCTTTTACAACACTTTAAAAAAACTGTATTATCTGAACCTTTATAATTAAAAATAATTCGTGAATGGCATTGAGCACAAGGTAATGTAAAAAAAGAAAAAAGTAACCTACGACACCGCCTAGTATCTCTTAACTTTTTAGCTAACAACCTCATTGAACAATTAGGACTACTATTATTATTAATTTCCCGTAAATGTCCTAAATCAATCACATCATCTACTGACATATACAAATACGATGCTACTGAATCCAAAACTACCTTTGTGAAACAATCTTTTAAACCAAAAAAATAAATTGACTTTCTTAAAACTTCAATTATTTTTTTATCATTTTCCCACATGGATAAATAAATAAAATCTAAAACAATATCACAATGAAAATACGATGAAAAAAATAAAAGACTCGCGCAAGAAAAATATTTCAACTTTAAAAAACATGCATCATCTGTAAGTTCTTCACTTAATATTTCTATTATTTGTAAACACTCATCTTCAGATAAAAATTCTTGGCTAGGAATTTCAATTAACAAAGGTAAATTTATCTTACCAAAATAAAATGACACTAAAGCACAAAAATACAAGCTCCTTTTCATCAAGCGAGCAAAACTTTTTGAACAAGCAGTATCCATTTCAAATACTTACTTTTATCAACTTGAAATTCCTAAATAAATATATAATAAATTTAATCAGGATGATACTTTTTTAATATTACTAAAGAAGATCTCAAAGGAACTGGTGTAAATATATGATTCTTAGGATCATAATTAGAATGCTTAACCAAAATATGTAAACGCAATAAACTTAAAGATATAAACTCTTTCTTACAATATGAACATTCTAATTTTTTTTTTTGGGTCCTCGCTTATCTTTTGTAGCCTTAACTAAAGCTTGAGCACAATGAACAGGACAACACAAGCAATTCTCAATATTTCCTGGCAGTAAGTTATTTTGAAGAACTAAGGCGTGTTTTTTCAACCTTTCAGTTATTTCTACAAACTTATCTATATTACATTCTATCTTATTAGAATTATCAGAATACAAATCAGAATATGGTGAAAAATCCTGTAAATGTTTTCCTGTTTCTGAAACATTTACCATAACATCTTTTTTCTGAGATTTCTTATGAAATTTCATATCATTATTAGATTGCTGTAATTTGTTTAGTTCGCCCATAAAATCACCTCTTTTTTCAAGCTCTAATTCTGATTCCAATTTCTTAGCTTTATCATCATAATCATCATTTTCACTTTCTGATAGTGACAAATCTCGAGCCAAAGATGAATCACTATCATTAACCTTTTCTTTAGTTACAGCTTTCTCAAAATTTTCAAGTCTTGCTTTTTTCTTAGTATGAAAACCTAAAGATTTCTTACAAGTACTTTTTTGACCATGTATTTGTTTTTTACAATCTGAATCTGAATCTGAAGTAGAAGATAAAAACTCAACACTTTTATATTCATGCCTACGCTTTTTGCTTTTCACTTTATGTTTTGGAAACTCAATTAATGAATTATATTTTGACATATGATAATCTAAAGCTACTTCTATAAAAGCATTTTCTATTTTGTTCCATTGAATAACAAAAGGTGAACCTATACGAAACAATTCTGTACAACATGTAAAATTAAATGATCGAGAATCACTTCGATAAACAGTTATATTTATTTTAAGAATATCAACAAGGCACTGAATAATTGAACTTTGTGAAGAACGCAAGTCCAGCTTAATAGTTTCATCTTCACTAGATAAAATTCTAAAGGCTAAATTTCTCGTTATATCTTGATTTCTTAAAGCAGACAAAAGTCCAACCTTTAATTCTTCTTTAAGAATATTTATTTTTTTCCTTTCATTCTCACATTCTGTTAAAAGTAGAAAACAAAAACTAAAAAAATGTGAATTATCTGCCTGAACTTTATTCCAAAATAATTTATTTTCTTCATTTTGTCTTAAAAGAAATTCTATAATTAACAAAAGTAACCTATCTAACACTCCGGCGGCCATAAATGTAAATTATTTAAATAACACAATCTCAAACTATCACAAACTCTTTTAAAATCTAAAACATTATCAGTTAAACAACTTCCTTTATAAGAATATAAAAACGTAAAAATACATTTACTATTACCTTTAATTTTGATACGTAAACTTGAAAAATATGAACTATTATTTACATAAGGCAACCATATAGATTCACTAGAATTAGATTCTTTAATTTCAAATTCATATTCTTTTTCAAAACATTCTGCAATTTTTATACAAAAAACCTTAAAATCCGGTGTTGTTTTAAATACAAGTTGAAAGGTAATTTGAATGTTCTTTGGAGTTATATTTACACTAACTATTTCCTGTTCACAAAAGTCCCTAATAAACTCATAAACTTCTAAAGCTATTATCTTAATATTTGGTAATAAACTTGAAAAATTCCTTCTTAAATAAATTGAACAAAATCCATTACGTGTAATCTTCAAAGTATACAATTTATTTTTAAAAGTTAATGATCCTCTATATAAAAAACTATTCTTTATACTTTTATAAATATACGAAATATCAAAATAAATATTTGGAGTAAAATTTAAACCAAAAATAACCAAATTTACACTATAATCTACTTGCATTAATATACCAAATTTACACTATAATCTACTTGCATTAATATATACTAACGATACTTGTAACCCAATCTAAAGGAGGCGTGTTTCATTACAATAAGATAAATCTGAGCTATATTTATTAAAAATTCTGAATAACCCATTAAAAAATCAGAAGACATTGTTAAATAAAAATCTGGTTTAGCTTTGCAATACTCGCAAATTTTAGCACTTAAATTATGAATTTCATGTCTTGTAATAATTTGATTTAAATTAAAAAATATTTTATATGCTTTCTTGTATCGAAAATTAACCAATATTAACTGACAATCTAAACATGAACAAACTAATTTACAAAATTTCTTATTAGTTCTATCGTACCTATATCTATAAAAATAAAACACACGTCTCATACCTACCAATGTATATAAGTTTAAAAATCAAAAATTTCTGATACTTGTTCTATTTTAACACGAAAACCAACATGATGTCGAATCAACAAAACAAACGTTGTTGTATTTGCAACTTCATCAAATTGCCTAGATTCATCTTCCTCAAAATTAGTAATATCATTTTTTAAATTAGCAGGAATCTCTAACTGATCTAAATCTTCTGGTGTTAATTTAGGAAATTTATTCAAAATAAATGTCAAAACTAATCTTTTTAAACTTAATTTAAAAAGAAATCTATTCAATTCCTGTGCTAATTCTGTGATTTGTTCTATTTTAGAAAAATCTATTAATGTACCATTAGGACATGCAGCAATAAGCTTATCTATATATTCACCTTCCTTTAATACTTTATTTATAACTAAGCAAAAGTAACAAGAACAATAAGGCTCATAAACACTTTTCTCAAAATGTATAACAATCATTTGTAAACTAACCTTAAGCCTCAAAAACAATCTTTAATCCTCTGTACACCTACCTCCTAAGCAAACGTAAACACCAAATATAACAATCATAAGCTTATTTAAGCACAAAGCTTCATGCATATTCAAATAAACTTACCTTAAACTCCTTATATATCTTAAAAATAAACATTAACACAAATATATAAATTTAACCCATATCATAACTTAACCACAATATACTACTTGAACATATCTATGACACATTTTGCCAAAGCTGTTTCTCTAATCTATGACACATTTTGCCAAAGCTGTTTCTCTAAAGTACCAGAATTGAGAATTATCACAGTGCAATTGATGCACAATGCTCCATCACCACAACACTGTAGACCAAACACAGGCGAGAAGGTGCTTAATGAGAAATCTATAAATTTAAGCATAAAAAAGACCCCATCCCTAGTATGTCTCAAATCTAGTCAAAACATTAATCAAATAACGCCCAGTGTAAAAGCTAATCAGCGTAAAAGTTAAGTCTCTATTCTGTCTACAGTTAATGCTTAGCCACCAGAGGGAACCTTCCAGCACATGTCTATAGTTAATGCCTAGCCACCAGAGGGAACCTCTCAACACAAATTATTTAGTACCAAGTGAACCTCAGACAAGTTTATCTACTCCAAGCCAAGCCTACATAAAAATACTTGATAAGTATGGACTAAGTTACAGCCCGTAATCAATGGAAACTATTTCTTACATTAATGCCCTTAAACTTATTGATAAATCTAAATCTAGAACACGCCGACCAACACTCACTTCATCTCTAAAGTAAATCAAATGCGCAGAACCATCATGTCGACCAAACTAGTATTCCTGCTTCTCTTCCTAACCATTTTGACGAAAACTCTAGGTTGTTCTGTCAAAAACGACTGCTCCTTAACCGACAACTTGGACACGCTTATCTGCTACTGTTTACCGACAACTTTCACACACAGAACGCTAAGAACTACGCAAATCTTTCTAATTTCCCCCGCCGCATCACAGCAACAATTCATCGAATACGACATAGATGTCTTCCCATTCCTTGCAGTTATCAAAACAAGTGGAATTACATTTCAATGCGAAGCAGGAAAATGCATGTAAGTATAGGCTTAACTCACTTAATATTAACAGTATAAAATTAATCAAATATAATACCTTTCTAAGTTTCTTAAGTTTTAGCTTAACAAGTTTCTTAAAATTCTGAACATTATATAAATACCTTTCATACCCAAAGTTTTTCTAATCTTTGCTTTCTAAATTTCTTAAATTCTAAACATTAATTTTTTATTCAGATTAAAAGCAACAGAAAAACCAACTTCTATGAAACCAGCATCTTCATTTCCAAATACCATGTAAGTTATTAGTCTTAAGTGCACTCTAAACCTAAAAATAAAACAGCATGCTTCCTCCTAACATTCCTATATGGCAAACTAAGTTAAACCTCCTTTTAATATTAAACATCATAGTTACGTAAAAGTCACTCATGCTAACTGCAAAAGCAGTGACGCCATCTAACTTCTACCTTAAACAATATTCACTTTACACCGTCCTAACCATATTAACCTAACTAATCGTAATTTTTTTATTTAGCTCAGCAATTGAACCAACTGATGCCTTAAAGACAACTATTGCCCTATTTGATTTAACTACAACTGACGCATTGAAGACTCAAACTAATGATTTAAGTACAACCACTACATCTATGAAACCAGCATCTTCATTTCCAAATACCATGTAAGTTATTAGTCTTAAATGCACTCTAAACCTAAAAATAAAACTGCATGCTTCCTCCTAACATTCCTATATGACAAACGTAAGTTAAACCTCCTTTTAATATTAAACATCATAGTCTACGTAAAAGTCACATGCTAACTGCAAAAGCAGTGGCGCCATCTAACTTCTACCTTAAACAATATTCACTTTGCACCGTCCTAACCATATTAACCAAACTAATCGTAATTTTTTTATTTAGCTCAGCAATTGAAACAACTGATGCCTTGAAGACAACTATTGCCCTATTTGATTTAACTGAAACAAAAACAACTCATGATTTAACTGACGCATTGAAGACTCAAACTAATGATTTAAGTACAACCACTACATCTATGAAACCAGCATCTTCATTTCCAAATACCATGTAAGTTATTAGTCTTAAGTGCACTCTAAACCTAAAAATATAACAGCATGCTTCCTCCTAACATTCCTATATGGTAAACTAAGTTAAACCTCCTTTTAATATCAAACAAAGCAACAAACATCATAGTTACGTAAAAGTCACTCATGCTAACTGCAAAAGTGTTTTAATAGCTTTATAATCCCTATTCAGCCTATCACCATTTAAAACTACTAATATCTTTAACAACAAATCTAGCATTATATCCATCCTAACTTCTAACAAAAATATTAATCTATATGTAATTTATTATTTGTAAAATACTTTATACTTTCAGCTCACCCAAAACTTCAAGTCTGTCACAAGCCTCTACACCTATTACTTCAAGCCAGCCACGTACTTCAAGTTGGTCCATGTAAATATATAATTTATTTATTTACAAATAAACATTAACACTTTGTTTTAATAGCTTTATCTAAACTAATATCTTTAACAACAAATCTAGCAACATGTTTTAATAGCTTTATCTAAACTAATATTTATAATCCCTATTCAGCCTATCACAATTTAAAACTACTAATATCTTTAACAACAAGTCTAGCATCATATCCATCCTAACTTCTAACAAAAGTTTTATAAAAATATTAATCTATATGTAATTTATTATTTGCAAAATACTTTATACTTTCAGCTCACCCAAAACTTCAAGTCTATCGCAAGCCTCCACACCTATTACTTCAAATCGACCACAAACTTCTACTACCTCCACACCTATCAGTACTTCAAGTCTACCGCAAACCTCTACTACCTCCACACCTATCAGTACTTTAAGTCTGCCGCAAACCTCTATCAGTACTTCAAGCCAACCACATCCTACAAGTCTAGCGCAAACCTCTACATTTAACAGTTCAAGCCAACCACAAGTCACTATACCTATAAATACAACATTTTCAAATGAACCAAAAACACCTAACGCATCTTTCGCATCTACACCTAAACCTATTGACAAATCAACTCCAAAAAATATCGTACCAGTAGCTGATATTATAGCAGGAATCTTATCTTTCTTAGTTCTTTTTGGTATTATATTAACATCTTTTATTCTTTATAAACTTTTCAGAAAAACTTGTCAAAACAAATTTGAACAATATAGAATTCGATCTATTCAGCGAACCACACTTCATATGAGATCTCGATTTAATATTAATGTTAATATTAATGAAGCACAAGCACCTTCTGAATACACTAGCAGTTTCAATTCTCTAAACTCTGAAAGCTTTGAATCTATTAGCATAGTACAAGAAGAAATTGAAATGACTACTTTTAAAACTTTTTCTTCTCCCTCACCTTCTCCTCCCTCACCTTCTCCTACTCCCTCACCTCCTATTAACTTGTAAAATAAAACCTTTAGCACTTTAACAATATCCACTAGAACCAAACCCCTTACAACCACGATCAGTTTTGCTTAACTCTTGTACTTCATAAACACAGGCATTTGAATAACGCTCTAAAATAATTTGAGCAATCCTATCACCAGCCTTAATAAGAAAATCTAAATTTCCAAAGTTATACAAAATAATACTAACATTTCCTCTATAATCTTCATCAATAACTCCTGCTCCAACTTCAATAGAATAATATTTAGAAAGACTAGATCTAGATGCTATTCTTCCATAACATTTTTCAGGAAACTCAAACTGTAAATCTGTTTTAATTTCAAGTTTTTTTCCTGCTGGTAAAATATAATCATAAGCACTATACAAATCTAATCCTGCTGAAAATAATGAACTTCTCTTTGGAAGATTAGCCTTTTCGGAAAGCCTAACAACATAAACCTTATCATGCGACATCTTAATTATGCTCCTTTAACACCACAGACTTATTCAAACTATTCTGAAAAATACATATACAAACTCGAATAGGTTTCAAATTATTATCCCTTTCTATACTTTGCACCTGAAAAAACTTAGACCTGGCAAACAAATCATAATAAACTAAATATTGGGAGTTAACTGAAACATTTTTAAAATTTGAACTTTCAGAAACATTTTTAAAATTTGAACTTTCAGAATATATTATATCAAAATACACGTATTGTTTCATATTTCTAAAAAATACACTTACCTGTTCGGTACCACACTAAATACAATACAATACAATATTTCTCACAAATAAATAAATAAATAAGTACACTTACCTGTTTATAATGTGCCTGTGATGAATGACACCGAGCTTGATCTTGAAGCTTTTAAGTCGCAAAACTATAAAGCTGAAATTTCAACAAAAGCAAAAGCAACAACCAACAATCACCTAACTAAATACAAACCAAAAATAATTTCAACTAGTACTAAAATTATCTTAAGTAAAACAGACCAAAAATAATTTCAACTAGCGCTTAGCGCTAGCTAAAATCAAAACGTCAATCTCCAAACCAAGAAAGCAATTTCCAACCACCTCTAAAAACGTCAATCTCCAAACCAAGAAAGCAATTTCCAACCACCTCTAGAAATATCAATCTCCACAACCACCTCTGAAAATATCAATCTCCACAACCACCTCTGAAAATATCAATCTCCACAAACTCTTGCACTTACGCCCAACAAAGCATGCACTTGCGCCCAACGCGGGGCCCAACGGCGCTCTTTACCACACTACAATTAACCACACACATCCAAACCAACACCAAAGAAATGCGCGCAAAAGATCAACACAAAGCTTTTATACCCTCTTTATTAGTCTCAGCCAATCACAAGACAATAACATTATGTTATGATTGTGAAAGTATTTAAGGTGCTTATAGGTTTTCATTTTTAATAATAAACCAAAATAGTATACGTTTATATTATAAAACGCACGCATTGACTTAAACTATCTTTTCTCACTACATTTATATAAACAAAACGAAAATATATAGAATTGAATATTTAATAATTTGCTAATTTATAAAGTCGTTTCAAACTTTTATCCCTTCAGTACCTCCTCGTACAAAGCAAAAATACCCACATGGAAACAAGACACATCATCCAGAACCTTCCATGTAAGGTACTGAAAGGGAATACATCAACTTTCTCTCACTCTTAATTTAATATAATCATTTAAACTTTAAACATTGAAGCATATTTTATTATAAAACAAACTTTCATTTTAAAATATTTCAAAAATGTCTTAGCAAACTCTTAAAAATCAATAAACATACATACATATATATCTCAAAACCCCTCCTCGTACCTCTACAAGAAGGTATGTTACCACACAAGAAGAAATAATTAACTATCATATTTAGACTTACCATTAGACCTCAACAGCTTATCAGCTACCCAAATTTATATATATCCAAGCTACAATTTTAGTATGTTCACAGCTTATCAGCTACCCAAATTTATATATCCAAGCTACAATTTTAGTATATTCACATCACTTTGTTTAGTTCAATGTATTTACAATATTCAGCTAACCAATTTATATAAAAGCTACAATTTTAATGTGTTCACAACACTTTATTGTTTGAGCAAAATGTATTTACATTTATTCAAGTTTGCTGTTTATTTACCTTTAAAAATAAACCTTAATGTATTACATGTACTAACCATTCTTAATATGTTCATACAATTCTTAGCCAAATGCTTTCAATTATTAATGCATTATAAAGTGGTTGTTTTCACTAAAGTCAAATATAATAACTGCTATAGCCCAAATTAAACCTTGTCAATTATTACACTTGCGCTTTAATATGCTACAAAACTGTATATATATCTTAACGCTTTCTTATCTTCTCTGCAAATAAACCGTTATAATCAAGCAAGTCGATTATGTTTATTCTTCCAAGCTATACGTTCGCCCCAACTGCGTCACCAATATTATATAAATTACTCTAACCAATACACATACTGACACAAAAAAAGAATACCTGGATCTGTGCCCAAACCATAAATATCAATTTCCTAGACTAACATACTGATTTCATAAGACTTGTGAAAGAACACTATTACTAGATTTACAGCTATGTCACACTAGTCAAAAGTAAAAATAGGCAGAAGACACTGAAAAATGAATAGGCACTAATCAAAAGTAACTTAAAAAAATTATTTCAAAAAATTATTTCATATTCATAAACGCACAAAGCTACATTAACACTAGAATCACCTAGGTCAATGTACGTCTCAACCCTCGCGTCACTCCGCACAAAACTACATTAACACTAGCCTGGTCGCCGGCCCACTCGCAGGAGGGCGAGTATTGGGCCAGGCACGAAGGTCTGGTTTCCTCGCGGACAGCGCGCGGCGTTATCTACCGGAGCGCCCCGCGTCGCTGTAAATCAAGTAAGCCGGTACAAAGTGTGTCCGCACGGCGTTCTCTACCAAAGCGTCCCGCGTCACTCTAAATCAAGCGTACATGGACAAAATGTCTAAATTAGTGTGCTGTTGCATACGCACACACCGTTACAACGCGAAAAGAGTCTGCTCTGGAGTGCGCGCACCCGGTTGCAACGTTTACTCCATACCAGGGCTTTAACCAGGGTACATTAACACTAGAATCACCTAAAACCACGTCATGACCGCTAAGCTAATCTCAAAAAACTATATGTTCATTCTCCAAAAGTCGAAAAATTTCAAGATTAGCTCAACGACCACTCTGCAACACAACACTCTTACAACAGACTTGCAAAGAGGCAGCATTCTGCATGTAGATACGCACATCCGGTTTTCATACTATATCGTACCAAATTAAATAATTGTAAAATGCAAAATTCTTAACCTGTGTTTATTTCATAATTAGGTGTCAAGCAATAGCCTCGTAAAGTATCTAAGAAATAGGAGTGTTATAAATATCAAGACTGAGAATGTAAACAAACTTTCAAAAGTTACGACAATCCAATATGGAGGCCGTGTACCATGTCTGCAAACACTATAAATCATCAAGGTTCAATTCGTTCCCACTAGAGAGAGACACAATATACAATAACTTCCCACCAGAGGGAAACCAAATGTAACAAATAAGTTAATGCCTAATATGTCTAGTAATAAATTCAATCACATCTAATCTCCTCATTTGCCTCAAAACTTTAAATAATTTATCTAAATTTAAATAACCATATTGTGATTGAAAAACCTTTAAAACTTCATAAGCACGATGAACTTTTGGTTCATATAAACCATAAAAAATATGATCTATTTCAGTTAAAGAAATAGACAAATAAATTCCTAAATTTCTCCAATCCATCACTAAACGCTCAGCCAACTGTAAAAATAAAACTTGAATAATATTATCAGATATATTTTTATCATTTTTGGGTATAAAACTTAAAACAATTTCAATCAAATCATAACGATACAAACTTGACAAAGCTGTAATTAACTCGTTCAAATAATCATTTTTATCCACTCGATCCCACCATAAATTTAACATTTGTAATATATTAGACTGTAACACAGTACTTTTATCTTTACCTCGAATTCTATGCAAATCTTTGCTCTCTAATTCTAAATATATTGCCAAACTTTCCCAATCACAATAAAGCAAATCTGCAATAGACTGCAATACTTCATCAGCAATAACCAATTTTTCAGCTGACATTTTCTTAAGCTTATTATCAATAATAACATAAACATTCAACATTAATCACAAGAATATTTCTATTTCCAGTTCTAAAATTTGCAATTGCATGACGTGAACTACCCCCCTAAAAATTATCGATGACGTGAACTCCCTCACTAAAAATGGTCGATGACGTGAACTCCCTCAAAACCTATACTACTAGTGTGTAGAGGGGGGTTAACAAAATTGTAGAAGTGAAGGGGCTCCAACTGAATTAAAGTTCGTCTCAAGAATTTTTCTAAAAACGCGTGGGGTCAGGTTATGTGTTCGGATGTCCTTAACAATTTCATTAGACCATATGAAGTACCTTCTAATCCCCCGAAATGCGGCACGCGTTCCTCAAACTATAACTACAAGCAAAGAATTAATCACAATTTAGTGATAAATATATAGTATATATTTGGGACAATAGTGATACTATTACATAACTACGTATTACAAAGAACCATATCTGAAGCCTTTAGTCTTTTTACCCTCATATTGCCATTGAAGCCAACCTATGGCCTTCCATGAAATGAGTGCGCACACTTGAGTTTTAGATCCCACAACGCATCTCGATATGTCAACGTATCTCAAATCTATCTAATCATATTTAAGGCTATAACTGCAAAATTTGGCAATGATGATTAAATGGTTATGTATGATTGGGGCACAGCAGCATACTTATGATTAAATATTTTTGAAATATGTTATTAAAGCTAAGAACATAGATAGATCTACGTTATGTTTATGTTGCGTCACACCTTGGAGGATCTGAAACTCCCTATTTCAGAACCCAAAAGTCTGAAACTCCCTATTTCAGAACCCCATCCCCATCCTACAGCTGCCCCTTCTCTTGAAGTGACCCCCAGACAGCCAAGGGAGATGGGAGTATGGGAGTACCGGTGCAGGTGTGTGTGTTGGGGGGGGGGGGGGGGTGGGGGGGTTGATGATGAGGTTTTAAAGGTGTGTGGGAAAATAGACATGGGGAGGGGCGGCGGTTTTTACAGCTTAAAAAGAAAGTTAAGAAAAACGATGATCTTAAGAGAGGTCCGCTAAGGATCAAAAGAGCCCGGTCTTTAATCAAAAGAAGGGGGGACTGGACACAAGCTATGTCTGTCTGCAGGGTGCTTATATATTGGTCTACAACTTCATCTGTCATAAGTATAATGTGTTCGTGTTTGTCCTTTTCTGTTAGGAAATTACTGGTGACCTTTGGGTTTGAGGGGTGCGCACGAGCAATTGCCAAACGATCTAAAAATGGAGTGTGGTGATAATGTTGTCAGAAAGTTTCATGACATTTATTACAAAAGATCGATTCATGATTTCATTGACAGACAAATTTTACTGATAAATACTTTACTCAGAAAATTGATTTAATGAAGAATATTTATTCCCCAATCAAAACTATTGAAATAACGAATGTGAATATTCCAATTTGTTTAGGGAAATCAGAATATTTAACGAACAGAGAGTGCAGAGTCATACACCCTTCCCGACCCAAACAATAACCTCACTTTCTGTAGTGCCATGAAAAGTTGGGTGACAGGTAAATGTATCTGTTTCATTTCTAGACCTATGTTATAAAGGGATTTTTTAAATGTCGGAAAGAATTTAAGGTTCGGAAATATGTATATTCCCTTAATTATGTTACTAACGTAGTTTAAATAGCAGAAAGGAATTTCATTTAAAAAATCATAATCTGGCATTTAGGGTAAAATCTTGGCAGAGACATTATGATGTTTTGCCAAGTAAATACTTGGGATGTTCCAGCGTCGGGGCAGGCAGAGGGTGGGTGGGAGATTGGGCTTGGACGGTAAAGAACGCATGGGAAAGTTATGTGCCTTGACAATTCAGCTATTCTTCTGCCAGCCACGAACAAGTTATTTCAAACATGACAAAAAGAGACAGGTAGAACTCTGAGTAGGGACACAAAAAGTACTCTGGTTGCACCTAAATGTTTTCCCAAGTTAACAAGTGCCATAATTTCATATTCGAAACTATCCGGTCATTTTCCAAGTGCATCCATGTAGAATTGCGGTAAAGCTTTGAATATCATTCCTAGTTTAAATTATCATTTAAATATTTGTTTCTAATTGTATCTCAAGCGTTTTCATTTTCAGGCAATGATTCAGAGTCCTTTATTCATACATATCTTTTGCAGGTCAAACATGTTTTCTTTTTAAATAAAAAAAATGTTTAAATCATAAATAATCATAATTAAACATTTATGACAAAACAGCTATATACTGATAGAGTCCTATAGGGGAGTCGGGAGTTGCATTTGCGCATGCGTGCACTTTTGGCGCCACTGTCTGTCGGGGACAAGCGCGACTTATCAGCCTATCAGGACATTCCCTTTTCCAACATGGCCGCGTCCAGGGACAAACTCCTGTCAACAGTATATAGCCTCTACCCAAGACAGAGGTGTGACGTTATAATAAAGTTGCAGCAACGTTCTGTCTTGGTTCTTGTTACGTTCTTTTGATGACTCCCAATTAAGTCGCTGCGACCTATTGCTGTAACGTTGCACTGCAACATTATTATAACATTCTGGTTTTGTTCTTCAACCTAAACAGAATGTTCTTGTAGCATTCTGTTTTGGTTTCGTCCTAACCTCACCGAAAAAGTAATGTTATAGTAACGTTCTTATTTGATGAGGTTTCAACCTCACCGTCAATAATGTAATTGTTATGTACCATCTTAGTAAGTAACAAACTGACTAAAAAAGTATGGTTGCAGAACGTTTCTGTTATGTCGCAAACTGGCTGGGACAGTACCAGTTCACCTGGCGGCTGGCGGTGTGTGGTATAGGGTAGACAGTGCTTATGATAATACCCCTAGACCAGGTACACATTTACCAGGAAACATTGGTTCGGGGAGTCCACACCTATCTCTGCCTAGACCAATAAACATATGGGGTGAGGGCTAGGGGGCACTGGGTGTCTGGTATATCTATTGTATATTCAGGTAGGCTTAAAATATTTGCATAATCTTCCAGCCAGTTCATTTCTTATCATTCAATACAATGTATATGAAGTAACATATAGAGCAAAACAGTAGCTTTACTCGTACAGGCCTTCAGAGCAGTTCTAGAAAGTTGTTGTACCTCATTTTACCATGCCTCAGCAAAACCTATGAAGAAAGAAAAAGCCACAGATGACATTAAGAGAAGATTACGAAAATCCATAGCACCTTGGTTTATAACACTGAGACCAATGAGTGTACCCATGACGTCATTGTGAGATTCTCATGGCTGTTTTGTTTACTGTGAGACTAAATGTCATTTGGGGGTAAAGTGGCCATGTTGCAACAGCGATACCTGATATTGTTACCTATTGAAACACATACACAGCCACAAACTACTGTTCAAACACATGTGTTTACACATGGCATGTTATATTTGTCAGGGGTGGGGTCAGTAGCCATGTTGTACCGAAGGTACCTCGTATTGTTACCTACTGAAACAAACACACAGACACAAACTATCTCTCCACACACATACGTACACTTGGCATATCATACACATCAGGGGTGGGGTCAGTAGCCTTGTTGTACTGACTGTACCTCATATTGTTACCTACCGAAACAAACCCGCAGACACAAACTACCCTCCATATATATATGTGTATACACTTGGGATATCAGACACATCAGGGGTGGGGTCAGTATCCACGTTGTACTGAACAGTGGCGGATCGGGAGGGGGGCGTGGGGGTGCATGCCCCTCCCTTTTCTTGGAAAATTTTGTGTGTTTTTTAATGTAAAATTGGGCCAAAAAGTAATTAAGGGAAAAAATGTTCAATAGCGCACCCCCCCACCTTTTCAAAACCCTGGATCCGCCAATGCTGAAGGTACCTCATGTCGTTACCTACTGAAACAAACACACAGATGAAACAAACACACAGACACAAACTACTCTCCATATATATGTGTGTACACTTGACATATCATACACGTCAGGGGTGGGGTCAGTAGCCATATTGTACCGACTGTACCTCATATTGTTACCTACCGAAACAAACACACACACAAACTACCCTCCACACACATGTATGTACACTTTGCACATCATACACGTCAGGGGTTGTACCGACTGTACCTTGTATTGTTACCTACTGAAACAAACACACAGACACTAACTGCCCTCCACACACATGTGTACACTTGGCATATCATACACCTCAGGGGTGGGGTCAGTGGCCTTGTTGTACCGACTGTACCTCGTATTGTTACCTACCGAAACAAACACACAGACACAAACTACCTCTCCGCATCCCCACCAGGGGTCACTTTACCCCCAGAGATGTCTGGGGGCAGATGTTTTAGTCTCGTGGTAAACAAAACGGCTGCAAGAATTTTGCCATGACGTCACACATACACTCGTTGATCCCTGTGTGGAGTTGCTTCTTAGGAGATTCCTAATCTTTTCATAATATTATCTATGTCTTTTTATCTCTCCGTGAGCATTGCCGAAGGCTTTGGAAATGAGGCACAATGACTATCTAGAGCTGATCTTCAGGCCTGTATGAGTAAAAATGTTGCTACGGTTCATGAATATGTGACTTCATATACCTCATTCTTCATTGGTAATTCATTACCTTTTCCCATTCTCACATGGACATGGAAGTGGTTTATTTCACAAGTTAACGAAGTTGAAAAGACATAATGAAAATATGTTTCCAAAGAATATACGCGATAAATTGCTTTCATGTAATACATCTTTAAAAAACCAATTTCACTTTCATTTAATTTTAACTTTTTAAGGGCTGTCCAGCTGTGGCTCATCTGATTCCATGTTAATTGCTGCTAATCCTTTTCACATTAAGAGCTTATAATGTATAATTTATATGGTTTATATGATAATATATAATTAGTTTCCTTGGTCGATGGGAAGGATACCCAGGAAAACAGTGACATAACAAGAACGTTCTGTGACCATACCTTTTTGGTTAGTCTGTAACCTGCCCAATTTTCATGTAACAGTTATGTTATTTTAGGTAAAGTTGAGACTTACTAAAAAAACTAATAATAACGTTTTTTAGTATGGTTGAGGCATAACTTACTAATAAAGAACGTTATAATATTGTTATCACAAAGTGAAAGAATGTTACAAGAATGCCACAACAACGTTACAAGATGTTTTTGGGTGCCATCAAAATAATGTAACAAGAACCAAAATAGAACTAACAGAACATTGCTGAAACATTATAATAACGTCATATTCTTGCTTGGGTATGGCAAAGATATGGCTAATGTAAAGTCAAAGCTCCTACAACTATTCATAAAGGACTTGCAGAAGGTTTAAGACATGGCATTTGTGGTTCACAGAATAGTCCAAGCTGTGTATATATATATTAATCCTATATATTGTGATATACTAATAATACCAGGTCATTAACCCACAACCTGGCCTAGGCCTACCCTGGGACCTACAACTCAAACCACCTGCGTACAATAGGGTCCACCGTACAGGCTATTAGGTCCTATTGATACTTGATATTGATGTATTAATGTCTGGTAGAATTGGGACATTTTTTTTCTAGATACTGGTCTGGTATATTTCCTTAACTGATAACAGCTGCAATTCAATATATTTTATACATACCATGTAAAACCTGCAATATGAGTCGCATCTTTACTTAATTATGTGGGCCACAGTCTGAATTCTGACCTTGATATTATTTTTTAATTGCAATCTTTAAACCTCTTTTAAATCAATACATTTTATTATCCAGGGTAACTGCATATCGTAAGTAAAGATGCAAAAAGAAAAGACAAGTAATGCTATCTGCGAAATGAAAATGAAGAGAATGATTTAGAGGCTTGATTATCCGTGCTTATGGAGGAAAATTATATCGTGAAGACCTTTTTCATTATTGTGGCACCCTGTTGGGGGCCTTTCATTTAGTACATACGCACATTTTCTAAAATCTCAGACGCATTGGGTTCGTACTATATAGTACGCATGTTGAAAAAAATCTCAGACCTTCCTCCTCCCCCTGATGCGTACGTACTTAATGGAAGGCCTTTCAGCAGATATGTCTTAACCAAGGTGGTAAGGTATGGTTTCCTCTGGATCTGGGGCTGAGGAATTAGGTACAAGGTGCCTATGCCAGGGTCTACTGTGCAAACTCATGAAAAGGGCGTATAGGATGCATGGTATAGCCTGCAGGTATATCAAAATAGAGGGAAATAGTGATTCACACCCAGGTGGCCCTGAACCAATACCATCCACCGAGGATTGAGTAACAGAAAAGAAATATAGTATAAAAACCTGATCCCTATGATGAATAGTATAAACAGAAAGTAAATAAAGTAATAGGAATACCCTGGAATAGAGACTTCGGACTGAAAAATGCTTTAGTGGACCATAAATCTATTTATGAGATTCGACAGTGGCGTATTTATCTAGAAGAAAATGAATAAAAAGTGAATAAAAGGTGGAGAGTTGTTTCGTACTGATAACCTTTGAACCTGAACCGAGGGTACAGAGGGTAGTATGCACATGTACCGACCGTATGGGGTGCCAAATTTACACCCCATACCCACTAGGCGACTTTTTCACAGTCGGCTGATGAGTCAGCGGTAAAATAGGCCGACTCCTATGATTGCCTGTAGGTATATCATATTGAAATGTGTGGGTTCGATATGAGTCAACGCTAAAGTCGGCGATTCTACTCGTAAACTCAACCGATTTTATAGCTGATTAGTCGGCCGACTGTGTAAAAATCACCTAGTGGGTATGGGGGCTTATGTTTTCACAAAATGAAAAAATGAGACTCCTTTATATGTTGAAGAAAGTTGTGTTGTGCACACAGTTGTATAATTTCCATCATACAGCTGATTCAAAACCTAAATGTGTCCATTGTTGTAGACTTTGGGTTTTCAAAATAAATGTGTTTGAAACTCACAAAATAATATGACATAGATTGCTTTTTAAAATTTGTGCTGACTCCTTTCTAGTCCCAGATGTAAACTTTGGACGTGTCCTAGAATCATTTAATGAAAAAACATATTCATGAATTAAATACATAGTTAAGATCTCTCAATCATAATTTCAGTGGGTACTTGCATGTAGAAACAAAACTTAAGCTTGAATAGTTGATATCATGTCAGGTATTTGATCCGTTGTATGTACAATGCGACTCTGGAGGCTTTAGACATTGTATAATCGTTAAAAAAGGTGTTTTACTTGTGCAATTGTTTTCTCAATACTGATGAAAAAAAAGGTATTTTCTTGTGCAATTGTTTTCTCAATACCGATAAAAAAATGTATTTTTACTTGTGCAATTGTTTTCTCAATACCGATAAAAAAAAGTTATTATACTTAATATTGTATTACGCATAGTTACCACCCCTGATATTTTTGAAATTGAGAATAATGCTGGGTACGCAGTCATACTCATCATACTAACCTTGAATAGGTTATAATGGATTTAGACCCCTTGAGGGTTTTGGGACAGAAAATAGGCCCCCAGTAGCCCATGCTGATCATATAAGGCGACAATAGGGGGGACCCAGCACTAACCAAGTGGTTCATTGGATTCAATTCCAGGTTGGTGTTTGGTTCACTAAGGGATGAGGTACAGCAGAAATGATTTCAAGGTTTTGATCCCCTGCTGTTTGCCTGCTCTGTCACCTTCACCTCATAGATACAATCACCAAAGACAGAATTTGCCCAACTGTTTTCGCCGTCAACATGACCTTAGTTGTCAAAATGGCGTAAAGCATCCATTACTCACTTACTCACTCAATGAATTAAGCAGCGTACACTCGGCGCCCCCCACCCATCACCCCATCCCTACCTTAAGCCGTCTGCTGGGCCGACTTTCCCACAGGTCCCTGAGTGGGCCACAAAAAGGGCTGACAGGGTGTGTGTGTGTGGGGGGGGGGGGGCCTCATCGGGAGACTTTGTATAGGATCAGGGGTAAAAGTGGTAAAAAGAGGATGGGTATAGACCCCTAAAATCGAGAAGGCAACATCGGCTTTTCCTAAAATTGACTCATGTCATATATGCCTGAAGGCAGCAATGTTTGTAAACAAACCAATTTTGGTGGGTCACCAAAATTGACCAGTGACGTGTATTTGTGTATTTCAATGCAGTTTAAGTCTGTTTTCACATTTTATATCTTACCACAGGCCTAGGTTATGGCAATAGAATATATTTCAATAGTTAAGAGAATTTTCAAAATGTTGACTCTACATTGTTTTTGGCTCTCTTTAAAACTGATGTGTCAGGAAAGAATGATATCAATTTTATTAGGTCTGTGATAGATATGACATACAGATTTTATTCATGATTCTGAAACAAATATCATCAACAATATTCTACCATTATTCTCTTGGTGACACTAGCTACAAGGCTTTTGGCTAAAGCACCATACCCACTAGGCGATTTTTACAGAATCGGCCGACTCAATAGTGCTAAAATCGGCCGATTCTTCTGGTAGAATCGGCCGATTTTAGCACTGATTCAGATTAAACATACACATTCCAATATACTATACTCACAGGCGACTCTAAGAGTCGGCCGATTTTCCTAGTCGCGAGTCGCCTGTTGCCACAAAAGTCACCTAGTGGGTATGGCCCTTAAGTGGCATGGGGCATGGCATTTGCATAAAATCGAAAGGGGACATGGGACCCCCCTCCCCCCATCTACACCCCAAATCATAGAGGTAAAGTCGTGGTTTGGGGTGGGTGGGTAGGGGGTGGTGGTAGGGGTACGACAATGACAGGGGGAATAGGTTAAAGGGGGTTATGTGGGTAAAGTAGGTGACGAGGTGAGGGGCAAGGATGGGATCAAGAGGGGTGGGGGTAGGTGGGTGAGGGGTGGGGGATGGATGTAAGGACCCGATGGAAAATCTAATAAATTAGCCAGGGAAAGTGCAACGTAAGTGCGCTTGGACTTAAGAAAGTCAGGTAGGCCTTTCGCTGATATGTAATAAGAAAAAATACACCAAAACAACAACACCACCAAAGGGCTGAAGGTGGGAGCTTGTAGTGTGTGGCCTCCAGGGGCGTATTTTGGGATTATCAAATGAGGAGGGGGGCTAAAGGGTTTATATATATATATTTTTGAATTCATTTATTTTTACTGGATACAAGAGTTAGCAGTAATCAGCTAGTTTACATCTAGATCCAGTCAACTATTTACATCAATCAATTATTTTCACATAATCTCGAATTCTTAAATAATTCTGTATATTACAATATATTTTCTTTCATTTGAAAAAAACAGTATTTTCAAATTACTTCCTCGTACAGTAATCATACTTTGCTAAATTCACATTTGATCCGACGCGGGGACACATTATTATTAATTTCTATCATTATATCATACATACAAGTTTAAGTCTAGATCTACTCATACATACATATATATGCTATGTATGTATGTGTATATGTAAGGTATATATGTATGTGTGTAGGTATATATATAAGGGTATAATATATATATTTTTATATATAAATATATATATATATATATATGCCCTTATTTTGTATTCCCACCCCTTCTACCCATCCCCCTTTCTATCTCTACATACCATCCCTATACTGTTGAACCCGAAAGAAAAATACACCTCTTTTTCTCCTCCCCCTCTCCTACCCCACACCCCCCATCCCTTCTCCTGACATGCCCCCAGGCCTGATCAGACTGGATATTAAGTGTCGATCCCTGTGTGTGTTGGCCCGGGGGGGGGGGGAGTGGGGTTGGCGAGTGGGGGAGGCTGAGTGGGGGGGGCACTCAGTATGATAATGTGAACAGGCCTACCAACTGCGAAACTACCGCCCCCTTACTCTATCTTCATAACTAATTTGGCTGATCAGGGAAATTTTGATCAGGACCTCAAGGTCAGCAATTTTGTCATTTACAAAACTTGTTGGTATTATTGCAAAATAATATCAAAGAGGAATACTTAGATGTAAAATGTATTCATGATAGACAGAATCTCTAATTGTGAGACAATGATCAAGAAAAAGAACAGCCCCTTTTTACAGGATAGCTCATGGACAGCCCCTTCAAAAGAACATTGAGCGAAAAGTTTTCAGGTCAGAATCTGATTTCAGAATGTGATGATGTGCTCGAGAGCCATTATTAAGGAATTCAATAGCCCACAATTGACTTTTGATCTAATGTCAAATATAAACTATTATTGACAGCTCTACTAAAAGGTGGTTTAGTTATTTGACAGCTCCCCTTTTTAAGCCAAATTAGCGATTGACAGCTTCAGCAAGGCACAGATTTAGGAGGGGGGGGGGGGCGTGCCAGGCGTGCGCCCCCCCCCCCCCCTTTTTTTTGTGGGGGGGGGGGGGGGGGTCAAATTTAGATTTTCTAATGTAAAATTCCTGATCCCAGGGCGTCCAGGTGAAAATTTTCCAAAAGCACGCCCCCCCCCTTTTTCTCTTCTTCAAAATCCTGGATCCGCCCCTGACAGCTCCTTTGACTTAAGGGTCTGATGACTGTAGGTGGTACCCATTTGTAGACCAAGTTACCCCATGGAGGGGGCAGAGGTGGGGGGAGTGGGGTAGAGTTGGGGTTAACGTTCCACTTGACAGTCGGGATTTGCTGGTAGTGAGCACACACAAAGAGTAGAGCCTCGAACTGAGATGGGGGGGGGGGGGGAGGTGAGGGGGGCGGTGAGGGGGGGGGGGAAGGTGGGGGGGGGGGAGGTGAGGGGGGGGGAAGGTGCGGCACCTGGCGGAGACGCCCGGAACGTGGGAACGGAGACGCCCGGGAGACGCAGGTCGCGCGTCTGTCTCGTACCTGGCGGCCCCCGGACCTGGGGGGAGAGGGGGGCTCCCGAAGGGGGGTCCAGAATTTGGATTTTTTTATATTATAATTATGGGTAAATTACTGAAATGTCCCTCAGTATATAATGCTCCAACATGTTTTCGCCATTTCCTATATTCTTTCACTTTTTTGTGAAACCACAATCATTGACATCAGTGTTCTTCCTTGTAAGTGCTTAATCATGCATTTGCAATTAAACATGGCTATTGGTCCCATTTTTACAGAATGTTGAAAGGGCAAACGGTAGGGAACACGGCCCCACCCCCTTTTGATCCTCAGCTTATTGCCTCGGTTTTTATTTTTTTAATATTATTAATTCTTTTTTTATTTATCCCATGAAACGATTACAATCTTAATAAATCTGACTATATGCCAGTTGGTGTATAATTCACGAGAAGATACCCTCAAGTAAAGCTAGCCCCAACTTTGTTCATTGCCTCAGTTTATATTTCACGAAATATGTACTTTCTGTGATTTATTACATAAAACGTTTATAATCTGGATAAATCTGATGCTATGCCGCTGGGCGTTAATAATTCATGGGTAGATACCCTCATTAAAAAGATGCCACACTGTAGAGTATTGCATAGGTTTATAAGTCACAAAATATAAATATTATCTTTGATTTATTCCATAAAAACGTTATAACCTGAATAAATCTGACGATACACCATTATTCACGATTTGAGACCAGACTCCTGCATTCATTTCACAAAAAATGAATATTTTCTGTGATTTATCCTATAAAACGTATAATCTCAACAACAAAAATATATATCTCTGGGAGTTATATTTCACGGGTGTAGACCCCCAGGTGAACCAGCCTCCTGTATAGAGGGGCTATCAGTGTGGTTCACGGTGCGGCACCCCGCCGGGAGCAGCAATGCGGGGGGGGGGGGGGGGGGGTAACTTGGTCCTTTTTGCAGGTAACAGGGACGTTATACTTGTAAAGACCGTTCACTCCGTGTGTAGCCCAATTCACTGTTGGCGATTCATAATGATCTACAATATAGTTGTAATCTTTTTATTTTTTTTATTTATTATTTTGGACAAAACTTTACGATCATGCCGTGCCCCTACACTTTCTTCTTCTTTTAGGGGGCTAGTGGTGTCTAATGTCAACTTTTTAATGTAAATGCATGGGAGCCCTTTTACTATGCGCGTCTCCCCTTTTATAGTATCCGTGGATCTGCCATATAATGTGTCTTTCAGTATCTATGAGGATGTCATGTCATATTGTCAGCAAAACATCAATTTTTATGACGAAAATCCAGGGATTCTCCTGAACGTATTACATAAGTCATGTTCCCATTGTAATGGACACGTCATCCCCCCCCCCCCCCGCATTAGCGTTAAACAAGAAGTCCCCTAGTAACCGTTCTTCCTCCAGTCTCTTTGCCTAGAGCCCTTGTACACGTGTTTTCATCAGGAGGGTGTGGGAGAGAACCAGGAGGGTGTGGGAGAGAAGTGACGCTCGGGTTACCAGCTGGTTACCTGTTTATTTTAGTGGAGGTGTTAGACCAAATACTGAGTATTTGGCCCTCGCAGCATGCTTATACCACATGAGGACCAATGTGGCGTAGTGGGATTTCATTTCTAACTTAAGGCTTGTTTCCACTAAAGGTGTGGGGGCATCGCTCTGAGACATTGTAGTGAGGTTTTATGATAGACAGTGATATGCCCAATGGGGCGGAGTGTGATTTTATTTCTAACTTAAGGCTTGTTTCCACTAAAGGTGTTGGGGATATTGCTCTGTGACATTGTAGTGAGGTTTTATGATAGACAGTGATATGCCCAATGGGGCGGAGTGTGATTTTATTTCTAACTTAAGGCTTGTTTCCACTTAAGGTGTTGGGGATATTGCTCTGTGACATTGTAGTGAGGTTTTATGATAGACAGTGATATGCCCAATGGGGCGGAGTGTGATTTCATTTCTAACTTAAGGCTTGTTTCCACTAAAGGTGTTGGGGATATTGCTCTGTGACATTGTAGTGAGGTTTTATGATAGACAGTGATATGCCCAATTGGGCGGAGTGGGATTTCATTTCTAACTTAAGGTTAGACTACTGTGATTAGGGACCATTTCACTGGTCTGACAAAAATGTAGAATAATTGTTTTCCTACTTTCTATCTTAATATCTTTTGTTTATCATCAAATATGTGTTGGAATGGGCTATCTTATGAAATAAATTATATAAATATAGGTTTTAGAATAGAAGTAGAAATTGATAAGAAATGTGAAAATCATGTTTTATACATAATTTTTTTGAATCAAAATATCTCGGCCAATAATGAAGGAAAACTCATAAAATTTTGTATGTCTATAGAGGATACTGATATGGAGGGAACCGTGTCTCAGATTTGCTATTTAGGTCCTAGTTTTGATTTTATGAAATTTAGAAAATGAAGTTGTAAAAATTGACAAAAAATGACAAAAAGTTACCCGTTTTTTGTCATAAAAACAAAACTAGAGCAATAATTGATAATCTGAGACACGGTTCCCTCCATCTTAATGTTATTGACAATAGCATCAAGTTTCAAAGCTGTACATATAATATTAAATCAGAAATCTTTGTTCAAAAAATAAAAGTGAAAAAATACGATTTTAATTCATATTTCACCAAATCCATATCTTTCCTAACTTTGTTATATATGATAAGATAAAGAAAATTACCATCTTTCATTTGCTGTATTACATGTTAAGACATCGCTAATAGCTACGGAGATATTGCGATTTTAGTAAATTGACCATTCATCACCGTAGTCTAACCTTAAGGCTTGTTTCCACTAAAGGTGTTGGGGATATTGCTCTGTGACATTGTAGTGAGGTTTTATGATAGACAATGATATGCCCAATGGGGCGGAGTGGGATTTCATTTCTAACTTAAGGCTTGTTTCCACTAAAGGTGTTGGGGATATTGCTCTGTGACATTGTAGTGAGGTTTTATGATAGACAATGATATGCCCAATGGGGCGGAGTGGGATTTCATTTCTAACTTAAGGATTGTTTCCACTTAAGGTGTGGGGACATCACTCTGTGACATTGTGGGTAGGTTTAGACATTGTAGGGAGGTTTAGCCAGTAATATGCCTAATGAAGTGTAGTGTGATTTCAATTTTAACTGCTGGTGGGGACCCAAGGAGACGGTTCTGCCCTTCCCCTTGCTAAAGGTCTGTTTACACCTATATAGGGGACACAGGTATAGTGATATCGCTCTGTGACATTGTATGTCACCGCTTATGTTAGCATTCATCTGTCTCCCAATGTATAACACTTATGTGAATAATAATAATAATAATAATAATAATAATAATATATTGCTCACATGTGTGACTAAAGCCCTGTTTCCACCAGCCGATTTTACAACCGATTTCAAAAATCGGCAGTGGAAATATCAGTTAATCATGAATATGTTATATACCATTAGTAAGTTTTTTTTTTAATTCTTTTTCAAATGATATGTAAGATGTATAATCTTTTGTTATAATTGCTAGTTAAAAGTGATAACATACCAAATAATCGGTGGTTAAATCGGTTGGTGGAAACAGGGTTTTATCTGCAACTTGTTGCCATTTGTCTACAACTGTACCAGGCCAATATTGCCTCTCAAGTTGCATACTTGTAAAGCCTCCTTATATCGTTCACTTTGTCATTCAGAGGACCATGGCCAAATGCCCCATGGTAGTTTGCAAATGACCTTAAGGAAGGCTTGATTCAATTCATAATATTGCCTTTTTTATATTCTTCCCCCTATTCAAATGAGTACCTCTATATAGGCCTATCCTATTGCAATCAACATTATGTTTTAACTATATCTGCAGATACGAAATCCCTATTGCAATTGTCTTAAATTATATAACTCTCGCAGGACAAAAACGCTAAGAGAACAGATTGGTCTGTGGAAGATCCCCTTCTAACATGCAGTTACATTTCCACTGCCTCTTGGGCCATCCTTGTACAGCTCTACTTGACAACTTTCTCACACATTCCTTGGGGGTGGAGGTCATAGGCCTACCCTAAAAACGTCACCTGGGATGTAAGTGTGGGCGACAGGTATAGAGGCAGGGCACTGGGATGCCACTTCAAAATGACATGGTTTAAAGGATTTAAGATAAAAATGTTGAAAATTGCGAATCTCCAAATGGCCCATTTTCTTGACCTTGCATTTAAAAGCGGTTAAATTGGGGATCAGGTGTTTTAGAGTGGCTGTGTGTATATACATACATGCATATATATATATATGTATATATATATATATATGTATGTATGTATGTATATATATTATAAGTATGTGTGAATGTAACACACATGAAACCTGATGCATTTTCATGTGATTGTTTCATATGCATCTCATACTTTTATTCGACAGCAGAGAAATATATCGTTTCTTACCAACCTACCTACATATGCATTATTTTCAGATACCATGCAAGTGTTCCATAGATATGAATGGGTTATGATAATAAAAGAAAAATCATAGCACATACGACCTTCCGGGTTGGCTACAAACATGACAATGTGACCAGACTGAACAGCCAAATTGGTTTAAGCCCCATACCCACTAGGCGATTTTGACCATAGTCAGCTGATTCACTGGTCCTAAGATCAGCCGACTCTACCAGAAGATTCGGCTGATTCTAGTGCCGATTCAGATCAAACTCGCACATTTTAATATACTGTACAGACAGGCAATCCTAAGAATCGGCCGATTCTCCCAGTCGCCGGTTGCCGGTAAAATCGCCTCGTGGGTATGGCCCTTTAGAATGTTAGATGTTGTCAGCTTTACTTTCCAAGGCCAGGTGACTGGAGTGGCGGGAGTAGGAGGTTAATTTAGTGGACACGTTTTGTTGGCACCATCACCCCCCCCCCACCCCCACCCCCAACAGCTGTCTGTCACCAGTTCCACAGTCACAGGGCTACTGACAGGATCTGAATGGTGGGAGTGGAGGGGGTACTTCTTTGATTGTATGTTTTACCAGTTATTTCATAACTGGTCTTTCACACAGTCCTAGCATAGTTTACAACCCTTTCTTGATGAGATGAGAGACCAGTATTGCTTGGGTCACCCCTTCTTTTTAATCTCATTTAGAATTTGGATCATTTTATGCAAAGGGGGCGGAATGATGCACACCCATAACTTTTGACAAGTTGTTGAATACTTCAAGAGTAGAATGGATGGAAAATAATTTATCATATTCCATGATCCTGGTAAGAAACCAGGCCAGGAATTGAGCTCAACAACTTTGCATTAGTAGGCCAGTGCTCTACCACTGATATATAGCTCTCCCCTAGATAAAACATACTAATCAACAAATATTCATGCCCTTGTGAGCATTTGAAGATTATCACGCATTGAAAGTGATAAATCTCAGGAACGCGCTGTATACTTGTATCAGCCATTACATATGGTGTATGTATATGAACAGTCATAACATCTTCCCAAGGCCAGGTGACTGGGGTAGTAGAGTAGGAGGTTAATTTAGTGGACACGTTATGTTGGCACCAGACACCGTCACAGCTGTCTGTCACCAAAGCCACAGTCACGGAGTCACTGGAAGGGACTGTGTGTGTGTGCGGGGGGGGGGGGGGGGGGGGGCTACTTTGATTTGTAGCATCTAGGACCTTTTTTATGTAGAATCCTGCACAAACATAATCTTTGGTTAGGTCTCACATTCTTCTTGTACATAATTGTCAGTAAATAGTGATACTCTATTAAATATTACAAGGTCCGTATACCTTGTAAATGATCTAGGTCTTTACACTTTTATAGATAACAAGTCTTAACACACTGTAGAAGCAATATGTTGTAAACGATCAATGTTCACAGAAAGTCTAGATTGAAGTCAGGTCTATTACGAATTGTTAAGTTAATTCAGGTTTAATTAAAAAAACAACTATTTATGTCGAAACTATGTTGAAACCTGTTACCAAATTCAAACGGAGGGGGGATATTACTAAATTTAAATTTAAACATGGAGTACCTCCCCCTCTCCTCCTCCTCCCCCAACCTCCCCTCGGTTTCAGCCATCATGGGAAAGCGCCCGAGTCCTAGTTTAAAACCGCGTTATTTCTCAGTGAGTAATATACGGCGATATTTGGCAAGTCCTCCCTTTCCCACTCCGACGCCGAATACATCCTCAGAGGGTGCTTGTGGTGGCCGACCGCCGGTATTTCCTGGTCCCCTCAGGACTCCCAGGCCTCTGGGTAGGGGATCCTTATAAGGCCAACAAAATAAAAGTTGTTACGTTTAGGTTTCATGCCTATAAAAATAGAAGAAAAAAAAAGCGGGGGGGGGGGGGGGTAAGTCGGGCATTTGTTTTCTAACTGTAAGGATTGTAAACATTATGAACTTCCAAGATATGCCTTCTGTAACGATTCTTATAATTTGTAATGCACCTTTTGATATTGTATTGGCCATTTAAAGTTCATTTTCTCAAATTAGTTTGATTTTAATGGTGTGCCCCTATATTTAAACTAGAGTCGGTCAGGAAACCTAAACACAACATTATTTTTCATTTATTTATTGGTTTTTTATTTTTTTAAATTAATTAATTTATTTATCTAATTGTTTGTTGTTTATTTATTTACTTTTTTCGGGGGGGGGGGGGGAAGGGTGCAAGGCATACTGGGAATCTCCTGGGGGAATCCTGGGTAGGGGCCTTCCATTAAGTACGTATGCATTAAGCTGGTTAGGGTGTCTGAACGTTTAAGAATGTGCATACGCTCCTGTACTATTATTCAATGCGTATTTTTCCAAGTTGTGGGGGTGAATTTGGGGGGGGGGTCTGGATATTTTAGTAGTTTCCTAGAAAGACGATAGTTAGAAGAACAACTGAAATAAAGACACTAATAGACAAATGGTCGCGAAAGGTATTAGCTGAATATGTTCAAACCTTCCTAGGCCCTAAAATATCTTGAGAGGTTTTTAATCTATTTTCCTTACTTTAAGGCATCAAAATGTCATAAACCTTATTATGAAAATGCCCTATATAGGTAAGGACCGGAACATGAACCGGAACACACTAATGAAAATGGTCTATTGGTAAGCACCTTGACCCAGCACTGCACTAATGGAAAGGGTCTATATGTAAGTGAGAAGGCTCATCGCTGCACTTATCAAAAATGGTCCATAGCTTCATATCAAATCCCACAACTGCACTTACCCCAGCCAAAGATGCAATGCTACTATAAGGTTGCAGCAACGTTCTGGTTGGTTCTGTATCTGGTTCTTGTTACATTCTTTTGATGACTCCCAATCATGTCGCAGCAAGTTACTGCCATGACGTTGCACTGTGATGTTATTACAATGTTCTGGTTACAATCTTCAACCCAAAGAGAATGTTCTTATAATGTTCTGTTTCATCCTAACCTCACCAAAAAATCAACCTTATTAAAACATTCTGATTTTGTGAGGTTTCAACCTCACCATCAATAACGTAACTGTTATGTGAATTCTAAGTAAGTAACAAACTGACTAAAAATGTATGGTTGCAGAACGTTTCTACTATGTCACAAGCTGGCTGTGACATAAAAGGTCTATAGGTGCCCTGCCCCAACCCTTCCTCTTCCTCTTCTCGCCCACCCCCACCAGCCCTACGATCACACGGGACCCTGAGTACAGCCACCTTCCCACCAAATATACAACACCTTCTTCTTTAATATCAAAAACCTCAAGTCACAAGTTGGTAGCAACAGGGGTGATGATACATGTCGCATGGTACTGGAGAGGTTCCCATGCTCCTTGTGCTGAGTCATGGAAGGTCTAAATTTATTTTTTTTCCAAAATATATAGTATTTTTCTCTTTTTCTTTCTTTCTCCAGAAGTATTTCTTCTAACTCTATGTCATGCAAGGTCCACATTTATCATTTCCTAAATATAGTCTTTTTTATATTTTTATATTTCTAAAGTGTTTATTCTGAATTTATGTATATTTACATGACTTGTAAATCAGTTCCTGTGTAGATTCTCATGACCTGAGGTAGGGAAGTGAGTAACAATAAATGTGAACAAGGAGGGCTTAAGGCCATATTCCACTATCTGATTTTTCTCGCAATTTTGAGAATCGCAAGAAATACCATAGACATGGTACCACAGACATTTTATATATCATTAGAAAGGATTTCTAATTCTCTTTCAAATGGTATGTAATGTGTAGGGGTTCTTGTAATACGTCTAATAGAAACTTGAAAATTAACAAGTCCCTAGCTTTGAAAATCGTCTAGTGGAATACAGACTTCAATAGCACTAGAATGACTTAGCAGTCTCTCTATTTCTCACGAACATATCGTTTTGAGTGGCGCAATAGTGTTTGGTTTGTACTCAATACCCTTGACTTGGGGGATTCTGCGGTTTTCATTGGATAATAGGCATATTGCCTGATTCTTTGTGGACTTGCACAATTGCAAGGTATATATCTTACAATACGTGCACATGAATGTACAGCATATTAAATCACTCTGTCGGGTGAAATAACATGTTTGTTGCATTTGAACATTGTTGGAGGGGTCTTGCATTCCATCATACGATGTTGCACTTGTGACTCGTGCTTCATTCGACGTTATATATTTACCAATCTGCATATCAATTCTTGTTGTGTAATGCGTCTTTGAATTTTTGTTTTGCAATTGCAAGTAACTTTGAAAATATTTTCTGATTCGAATAGCATTGTACTAAACCTGTTTCTGTTTGTTTTCTAGGTGAGTGCAATTTAGAATAAGATGGGCCCTTAGGTCACTGGTAAGTCATTACATTTTGTATAGAAGATCGTACAATATGCCTCCATGTGCATTGATGTGGTATAAGGCAATCATTAAGGACGTGACCAAGGTAACAACTGTAGTGATGTTATTGTGAAATAGCCTCAGAGGGGGTTATTAAATTATGTACTTTTCGTGACTGACAGAGGACTCAGGTACATGTAGTTAAAAATAATAAGTTTTTTTGGAAACATAGGGCGCCACCTTAATATGTATCAGTACCTCATGTACTTTATGGTATGCAAAATCTGTCGGATATTTGGCTCTAAAGATATGCCATATCTGTGGTTGAGTTAGCCGTCTTTTTTCACCTTGTCCTTGAAACATATATTTAAAAAAACATGTAAATTCTGTCATGAAATACTTTTTCTGACAATAAAATATACTGAGAAACCAATTATTCAGAACATTATTTCTACACCTGCGACCTCAGAATTGTTCCTAAAATATTCCAGAAAATATTATTGTCATAACTATTCCTGTTTATGAATGTACAATATACGTATTGCGTATAAACCAGATACTTTATGTATGAGCTGTGCAGTTTTTGATAAAGTGAACAATACAAGAACTATCGGGAAGTACCCCCCTCCAACCTTCTCCTGTATCCTGGAGCTGGCTTGAAGACCACCACTAAGATTTTTGTGACTTTTATTTCCTTGAACCTGCTATCTATTTGCCACACAAACCGTGCAGGATAGCGCCTCAATTAACTTTTGTCAATTAACCAGGCATTCTTAAAACCTGTAGACGATTGGAGATGATTATAGCAATAAATTTCAGAGCATTATTAAACTCCTAAAGGCCGTATTCTACTTACCGACTTGGATGCTGCCGATTTTGTATTTGTTTGATTTTCTCTAGGAATATGACGTGATGCCTTACATCCTATATATCATTCAAAAGAGAATTGGAAGACCTTTCCATTGATGTATGATGTGTCCATATTTGACTTTTATTCCCAGTGCCGATTTTCAAAATCGGCAGCAAAATCGGTGTGTGGAATACAACCTAAAGGGATAGAAAATTATCTTAGAATTTGGCGAGCTTGATATACACATCAAATTTCCAGCAATTTCATGTGCCACATTTTAACCTTTCAGCCATTATGATAATTAATTGCATTTCCATTACATCAGTATAATAATTGTTATTTGCAACCAAGGGTCGTGGGAAAATATTATTAGGTAACCTAATGCCCTGTTTCCACCAAAAAGACAAATAGAAAATGAACGATTTTTAGAACCTTCTTCAAGGGATGACTGACAAACGATTTTTTTGGACAAGAAATCGTTGATGGACTTGGACGATTTTCTGTTTCCACTAAATGACCATCAAACGATTTATCAGACGATTTTACCAACGATTTTATCAACGATTTTACCAACGATTTAATTAAACATTATTTTTATTTAACAAATATGGTTTACTTTATTCAGATAGCATCTGCGATTTCTATTTTTCATCTGATAATTATTCTATTTTATTATATATTTGTTATTTACTGAATCGTCCAAAGATATCCTGTTTCCACCAAAAGATGAGTACAAGATTTGTCCAGGAAAATCGTCCAACAGGCCAAAATCGTCCAAAATTATTTAACACGTCAAATAATTTGTCTGTTGTCCTTGGGGGGTCTTAGTCGTCCGACAATGTAAAAGATCGTCCATAAAAATCGGTCGTTTGAACGATTTTTTGTTTCCACCAAACGATTTCTTGGACGATTTACAAATCTGGATGATTTTTAGGCTGTTTTTGCAATCGTCCATAGAAAAATCGGTTGGTCGAAACAGGACATTAGTGTCCATAACAAGACAGACAGGCACCCAACTAGTAAACCAGTCCTACATGTTTCTAAAATGACCTTGATAAATGCTCTATAGACATAGATATAGAAGAAACTCAGATAGACTAAACTGAGTGAATTAGATAAAAACTATCATTTCCTGGACTGAGCTGGATGGAGTACAGTTTTTTCCCCTTTGCTAAAACCAGATTGGAATCGCTTAGATAAGCACATTGGCCGATTATGAATCGGAAATGCTTATTTTCTTCCCTAATGTACTCGTATCTATTACGTATTTAAAGTCATTTTTTCATTATTTTGAAATTAGGTTTGGACTCTAGGACAAAAGATGCTGGTTAATGGATTGCAAATGTAGCATTAACTTGTGAAACTAGTAAAATTGGATAGATTGAGAATGATTTTCTGTATAAGGGGAATGACCAAATCATAGCTAAATTTCAGATTGGGGATATGCCTGTCGGGGAAGTCCCGCTGGTTTACCAATTGCAAGGTCAGGTTTCCTGGGGCCTACAAAAAAAGCCACAAATGTACTGAACTCATACCCTGTATGTCATGCTAGCTTCATATGTCCCACATGTTTTACAAGAACACACATGGATTTTGACATTATATGTGCTAGTCCAAGACCCCTGGTTTATTTTGGAGATGGTCCTGGAATTTGGAGTGTAAAAATGTCTCCCTTTAATCGATGGAGGAAAACGCTCACTATTGACAATATATGACGGAAATGACAGTGGCGGAATTTCAAAGATAAGAACAAAAACTAGTAGGAACTATGCATTTAACTCTTACTGTAAATACTAGATTCAAATATTGATATGGTATTCTCACCAACGTTAAAAGTAAGAATAGCCAGACAATAGAATGTGTGTAACCCAGCCAACCTGCGACGTAACAGAAACATTCTGCAACCATACTTTTTAGTGGACGTCAGTTTGTTATTTAATAATATGGTACATAACAATTACATTATCGATGGTGGGGTTGAAACCTCACCAAATCAGAACATTATAAAACATCATTTTTTTGTGAGGTTAGGACTTACCAAAACAGA
Source organism: Lepidonotus clava (assembly GCA_936440205.1). NCBI lineage: Eukaryota > Metazoa > Annelida > Polychaeta > Phyllodocida > Polynoidae > Lepidonotus > Lepidonotus clava. The sequence continues at coordinate 86,997,882 of OW387133.1, forward strand.
ACGTTATAAGAACATACTGTTTAGGTTGAAGAACATAACCAGAACATTATAATAATGTTGCAATGCAATGTCACAGCAGTACGTTTTAGCTATGTTATTTGGAACCATCAAAATAATATAACAAGAACCAAACCAGAACGTTGCTGTGACAATCCTACATAGGCTCAAAGAGGAACCGTCCAGTCTAAGTATGTAAATATATTTTAAAAATAGACACATTGAAAACAATGATTCATAGGCAGGATTCCCATGCAGCCCAGTAAAGTAATAGGTGACTACAGTTTGAGTTTGCGCCCGGGGTTTGCGCATGCGTGATAGGTGGTCATCAGCCTTGGCTGTACACGGCTAAGGTATGTCCACCTGCCCGTGTTCGTCTGATGTCGGCCCCGCGGCGCCCTGTCCACCAATCAGCGGCCCCTGTTACAACACGTGACCTTCAGGGGTCAATACACCAAACACGGCAGTAACATAGAGCCAGGTGGTGGGTCTATAGGGATTGTGGAACTTGAGGGGGGGGGGGGGTGATTTGTACATGACTTTGTACCAACTAACTTTCTACAAGTTCCCCGTTAGCTTTTAGATGGCTATATTGTTCCAGTCTTATTTGATGGATGTTGGTTCCATGTCACATAGAATAGGTCCCAAGGGCAGAATTTAGAAAATGGGGGATCCCCATATATAAGCTAAAACTGTGTGCATTCGCGCGCGCACACGCAACGTTTTTTCCTCTTTGGCAAGTTTAAGTCCCCACCAAAAAGGTGGGGGGGGGGGGCATCAGGACCCCTAGGACTCCCACCCCCCGCTGTCCCCGCGGATCCGCCCCTACTTAGGTAAATCCTCAAATGTATCCGATACTGATAGGAAGCCTTGAGCTACTTGCATTGACTTTAAGTAACAAGGTATTATTCAATATCCATAAAAGAAAACCCAAATGTTACTCCTACAATACCACTCTGAAAAAATAGAATGACATTTCTCTAAATCAGGATGGTGTTGACAGTTGTCAATGAAATGTATTAGTAATATTAAAAGACATGCACCAATACACCATTTAATATGTCATGGCCATCTCTCTGAGGTGCGTTTTTTGATATTTCAATCTGAAACACCAGGGCTGCATATTGCTGTGTCCCTGAGTTACTATGTCTATGTATTCTAGAGTATACATATAGTTTAATATACATGTCTTAGAATAAGGTCTATCTTGTGTGCTTTTTCATACATGTAAGTTAAGGGGCCAGACTTCTGACCACTGGTGGTCACTGAGAACACACTCACTGGTCAGAACTCTGGTCAGAACTTCTCAGTTCTGTCATAATATAAATACAACAGTTTCCTTGCAGGAAATACGGGAACTGAGCAACAAATAATTGTGTTTACCACCTATTGCATGTCTCTGGCAGTTATGGTCTGGCTCGTTGGCTTTTGGCCCAGCACTACCTGGTCAGAACTTCTGACACAATATAAATATAACAGTTTCCTTGCAGAAAATACAGGAACTGAGCAACAAACATTTTTCTTTACCACCTATTGCATGTCTGTGGCAGTTCTGGTCTGGCTCGTTGGCTTTTGGCCCGGCGGGTTAAGACTGGGCCTAAGGTATGTACCACTAATTTCCCTCTAATTGTCTGAGAACCACCACCGGCAGAAAGGGCCTCCCGTTAGAGTGGGAGGGAGATGGGGGATGAGTGGATGAGGAAAGAAGGGAATGGATCGAATTGGGAACTTGCGTGTTTGAGAAAATGACGCACCCTTAGGGCAATTGGAGGGGGCGGGGAGTGACAACCCATCCAGGGGTGGATACACATTTTGAAAATGGGGGAAGGTTGCAACATAAGTACTAATGTGCCCCTAGGGATCCGACTGCGAATGTGCCCCTAGGGATCCGACCCTGCGCAGTGCGCTCCAGATTAGAAACAGTTTTGGAAATTTCAATTCGGAAATGACACGCTTTAACATTTCAGCTGGAAGGCCATTAACTTTCATTGAATCAATGCACATATATGCTAAGAAACCTCAGCATTTCTAGCAGTGCACCACCCTCCCCACCCTGTACGGGAACTATTCAAAAGACTTATTTCACCCCCGATACAAAGTCGCCTATCTTTTAACACTGAGGAACACCTGCGCGCCAGCCCGGGCGATACAGGGTCTGTATTACACTCCTACACCGTGGCTGCTTAAATTCCAAGAGCTAGAGCGGCTGGCGTGGGTACCAGAGTAGGTCTGTATAACCCTGGCGTGACGTCACGCCCGGGCTATACAAGTCACAGCAGGGCATTCTCCCTGAGGCCCCCTGTGCAGCCCGGACTGCTCGGAAACCGGGACAGAGTGGCGAGGTGCTTACTCCCAGGTCCGCGCTCCCAACGCACAGGCATTCTCCCTGAGGCCCCCTGCAGCGCGCGGGATATGGCGAGAGCCGGGGACAGAATAGTCCCGTTGTGCGACCCATCCCCACTGCAGCAGAAGACATACATATAAGTGCACAATAACGTGTAAGGAGGTGAAATAAATTCGATACTAACCTTGTCTGGGACCCTGACCCTTGTATTTGGTCTCCGGGTCTGGTGGGACCCATCGTAACGAGACCCCTCAACCAAATACGGCGGTCAGGAGAACCTTTGGAACTTTGGATCCCCCCTGGATCCGCCACTGCATATTTTTACAATCTAAGTAGTGATCTAGTATAGCAAGTAAGCAAAAGGTGATGTAGCAATGCTAAAAGCATAAATCAAATTTTTAATTGAACAACAGCATTTCTGCCAATAAAAGAAAAAGGTTTTGTGTTGAGTCTAAAGGTGAGAATAGAAAGGAATGACAAGTTTCTGTGGCCTCTGAGAAGGTAACCTCTGAGAGTTGATCTCTGTGGCACCTGTACAAGAAAGGACCTAATGGTTCCTGATAAGATCTGCCCTGCGTCCTCCCGGCGACGCCCGCGCCTGCGCAGACCTCATTAATCTGAGGGCGAGGCTGGAGAGGTCAGAGGTCATGTTGTCAAAACTGTGCAAATGACAGCCAAATAGGGGAGTACTGGGGAGGTGTGCTGGGAACGGGCTGGGAAAGCCTGGGGTGTGTGAGGAGAGACGTGAAAAGTGTGGCAGGAACGGCTGGAGTGTGCGCAGATTGGGATAAACTAGGCCTATACACCTTTTTCACGAGTATGCCCAGTGACAAGGTGTGGTGGGAAAGCCTGAGGTGTATGGAGACGTGAGAGGTGTGGCAGGAACGGCGGGAGTGCGCGCAGATTTGGCTGAAGTATACACCTTTTTCACGAGTCAGCGCAATGAACTGCCCCATAGAACTTTTGTTCTAAATACTTTTAGCCTGATCCCTTTGAAATCCATATGCCAATGTAACTATTGCAATTGGTTCGCAGGACTTTTGCGCCAGAGGGGTGCTACGCTACTCTTTTGAGAAAGGTCTATAGCATAGGATGGCAAATAGCAGAGTTCTTTAAATTGGTCTGGTTTTCACATAGCGGTAGCACATTCTTCTGACATGCAAACTTGTGATTGGCTACCAAATCAGTAGACCATTGCATTGCTAATGTCATAAATCCGAAAACTTAGTCTCTAATGGAAGACAAATATGCACAATGTTTGTTCATTCCAATCACTTCGGATTCATATTTCAGTATGATAAGCCCATCCCACATAGGGGATTTCCATGGTTGGACAAGGGTCGGACGCTATTCAAATATAAAGCATCTTTGTCTCCTAGAGTTAAGGTTACTGAAATAAGCAAGAATTATGTTTGCCTATACCCCCAAGTATTGATGAAACATTATGATTTCTTAAATTTTACCAATAGATTTGCAGGTTTGCCAGCCAATCAAAGTGCTGTATTTCTTGGCAAAATAGGGTCAGACATTGTAGTTAAGGCTGACAGGCTTTAACATTGTTTCCTAAGGGGAACAAGCCAATATATAAAGCTGCATTTTACAATTTTAGGAAGAAATTTCTCAAGCAAATTTCTTTTGTTAATTTTGTATTATGCAACTGTCCTCATGGAAAAAGCACAGAGGCAATTTTGAAAGTATTTCATAATAAACTTTAACTTTGGTGTAAACTGGGATGGACTTATTCCCCCTGAGTGCTGTGTCTGCATCTCTTCCATACCTATCCATATATGAAATGTTTTTATAACACGCCTCACTGTTGCTTTTGGGTGAAAAAGGTCCTCGGGCCATCATCGAAAAGGGCCAATGACCTGGGACAAATAGGCTGTAGGGAGCTGAGTTTGGTGGACTGTGAGATATGGTTGCCGATAGCGGGAGGGGAGGGGTGGAGACATCGAGGAGACGGGACGATGGCAGCTCCCACGAGCCCCGTCACACCTGAGCGACCTGGACGCACCTTCGCCTGACACTGCGTCGTACATCACGGGCCTGCCCACCCCTCCCCTTTACCTCTTTACTGCACTCTCGCTTTTGATCACTTACAAGGTGCCAAGTGTAAATAAACAGACAATTGTCAAAAAGATAATCATTTTCCAAAAAAAAGAAAAAGAAATGTTCATCCTTATATTCTTTCTATTTGACATTACTATAAGAAAAAAGATGTGATTGTAATTTAGAAAGAGAAAGCCAAAATCGTCAGCAAAGCAATACTTATTGATCAGAGCATTTTGACTTTTTTCATTTAATAACCTTCATAAAGTAGACCTTGTATAGATGGTATGCATGAATGAAATAATGACATGTGCATGATACAAATGAAAACCAAAGGACCATACATAGCAAAAATATCTCAAAATCATTATGTAAAAAGCATGGGAAAAAAAGCACAAAGCATTAAAAACACACACAAAGGTTGTTTTAAATTTGTTTCATTACACTTGGTACCCCTTTTCTGGAGGCCCTGAGGGTCTAACTGAATCCCCCTTTATCTGCCGTTTGCATCCTTCTGCCCTGTCTTTATGGTCATACCTTAAGAAGGATGCTCCACACGTTCCCACACTCCAGGCTGGTACACGGGCAGGCGTGGAGAATAGAACGAAACTTTGGTGACTTGACTGTTCACTTTCCTGAATGTGGCAGTTGCTTGCAATGTTGGGTCTAAGCCTCTAACTGCCCTACAGCTAATACGGTTTTCCCTTTCATTAAGGGCACTGGTACGTCTTTTTTCAAGAGGCAACAATATACCAATGCTATGCTAAGGTATTACATTGAAAGTTTATATTGAGGTTCTTACTTGTACTTGATAATCAAAATAACTGTATCCTTTGAAAAGGGGGGCCGGGATGGTGTAGTGGATAAGGTCCATGATTCGCACGTGAGAGACCCGGGTTCGAGTCTGGGTCCTGCCTGCAGACCATGATGGATTTGGATTGATGACAGTAAAGAATTACTGATAATCAACGAGATCCAAACCCAGTCCATAAAACATTTGCGATAGTACAAATAAATCACAAAAGCTTCACCATAACATCGAGAAGGTTCAGTGATACTGTCCAGATATTTTCAGGAAGAGTAATGCAAAGGGGCGTATGCGATCGAGGAAGATATTTATGTAAATAAAGTCGAATTAAAAAGTGTATTATACCTTGAGACACTGCTGTTTTTCTCTTATCGCTGACACAGCATATAAAGAAGCCCTGACCCGTGCGATTGACAGATCTAGATTTAGAATGACATTGTATAGACGTTGTGCAAATGACGCCACACGTTCCCAAAATAGGCTTGATGCCATATTGGGGATCAATTTATAATTTCAAAATTGACACCACCTAGATTACTAGATTTCACTTAAACAATTCTATGCATACATGTCTACATAATTATTATTCTTTATAATTATATAATTTTTTATTTGTACATTGCTATGTGGTTATGGGGAAACCAAAAAGTGGTCACGTGACCATGTCTGCACAAAGTCTTTAGTAAAAAGTGAGATAATAATTTTCTAACTTTTGAGGCCAGTGGTGGATCCATAATTTTGAAAAAGGGGGGCGGGCGTGCTTCTGGAAAAAAAGTTCCTTGCCTACTTTTGGGCCGAATTTTATATCAAAAATGACTAAATTTGGCCAATAAAAAAAGGGGTGCGAGGGCGCTCGCCCCCGCGCCCGCGCCCCATTCTAAATCCGCCACTGCAGGCAACAACGCAAATTATACACATTAAAGGTCCCAAAAATCGACCTAAGTGGCTAAATGAGCTGGGGCAGTTTGAAGAACGCTGCAGTAGAGAACGCCCCCGTGACGTCACTGGGCGTCTGCGGTGTGCGTTCAGTCAGAACGAGGCTCGTTCCCACACTCGGCTGGGTCCCGGGCTGACCTTCCATATTTCACAGTGACAGGTAAAAAACCAGCGGCCATCGCTCTTAACCTGTCTGTGTACAATGCGCTGTGTGTGTATGTCGGGGGAGTATGGGGTCTCCGATAAACCGATAAAAGCATTGTTGTGGTATTAGCCCAATGAAAGTCACACCATTATGAGAAGCCATACTGGGGGCGGTGTGTGTGTGTGTGGGGGGGGGGGGGGGCTTGGATATTGTATAATGGTAAGAGATGTGATTTTAAGAAGTTTAAGGGTAGAATGGTTACCCTAGAGAGGATCTAGGGGTCTGTGATATTATTCAGGGCTTGAGATGACACCCATTTGAAACGCTACCTACAAGGAACACAATGGCTCTAGCCAAGTCGAAATATTATACGTCTAATTCATCAATCCTCTCAGCGGTTCACATTAACCCGAGAGGGTATGTAGGCATTTGGAATGACCAGTAGAGAATGCCAGAGATAGAGTATTCCTAGAAGACTCAGCCTGTGTAAGATGTCCTGTTTTTTGACGTTGTCAGACCGCTGTGGTGGTCTTGATGTGGCTGGACGTTAAAAGAAGACGACCAAAGGAACACCAGTGGCCACCAGTAGATGGTTTACATTTTACTAATCAAACGCTGCTGGAATCTGGGTCAGCAGATGACCAACAGCACATGACGCCAACCTGGAATGCCTGTACCCCTAAAACGTAAATTGGTTCCACATAGATTTTAAAAAAGCCATGTTAAATCTAGGGCAATTCCAAACCGTTTTTTTGATAGTATCATTTCATAATTCAAACTGTTGAGGCGAAAAAGGTTTTTGAAAGAATCTAGAAAGTTTTACCATCTCCATGGGTTCAGATCACCTTACAACATCTACCCCAACTCCCACCCCTGCCCACGTTAATAGATTTGCCACTACGAGCGTATAAGTCGGGCGTGCTGACGGGCAGTGTGCTCGGCACGGGTTCACAGGAGCACTGCGGGCATGACAGGGTGCGCAAGCAGCACGAGTATAAAGGGCACGCGGCCAAAACTCCACCAACCAATTTTGACCATCTGAAATTTCCACATCGCTATTGCATTGCATGTTACATATTATTGGAAAGAGAATTTGTTATCCTTTCTAATGATATATGAGATGGTAATACTCTGGCAGTTTTATCACAGGCGATATCTTAATGGCGAAAATTGACAATTTCTAAATTGCCATTAGAAATACGAAAATGAACCCGTGCGTGAATTTAATATCCCTTCTAAGGATATATAACATGCCTATGAGAAACCCTAATTCCCAATGTCAACTTTTGAAATCTGGCGCAAAATCGGACTTAGGGCTGCGGGTGCGCGCGGCACGGGTATAGGGCACGCCGCGCGGCCCGTCAGCGACCGGGTGTATGGCACGAGGGGAGCCCTACGTCAGACCTAGGGTCCTGGAGGGGTGTGGGGGGAGTGCGGGGGGGGGGGGGGGGTTAGTGGGGATCCACAGACGCAGACACAGGTCACGTGTCAGAGCGCTGCCTCACTCACTTTCCCACGCTTCCTCCAGGGGGGCCACTCCGCCACAAAGTGCAGCCATCCGTGACCGGTAGACTAAAACTATGTCACCACTGCAGAGAGAGTAGTGTTAAACTTAACTTTCTCTGCTTTATCAACATCTCATTGGCTATAACCTTTGTATTCTGAGAGGGCACAGGGGATGGATCAAGAGTCAGCCATCTTGGGGGAGGGGGGGGGGGGCAACCCCCCCCCCCCCCTTTTAAAAATAAAAGTCTAAATAATTAACAATCAGATAAATACGAATCGACGCACGTATTTTAATCACAAAAACTGGCTATGGGTAACTTTTGTCGCCCTGGATCCCCCCTGAACATGTTAATGCCCTCTGACACAATTCTATGCTGACGAAAAATATTACATTAATCAAGCAACACGCCTACATAAGTGAAGTCACCTTTCCCCTTGTATCAGTCAGGATTATAGCTTAATTTACCGGCTAAGATTCACCACTAGTTGGATAGTTGGTGTCTAGTTGAGAGTTGACAGTTTTGTACTAATATCAATAAAACAAAAACACCAGAAAATAAGGCCCTTTTGGTATATGCCCTTTTCTGGGCCGCAGTGCCTCCCCCTGGCGGCCCGGCGGCGGACGACCCGGGCCCGATGGTCCAGGACGCCACACGCGGCGGGGGAGGTGGTAGGAGCAGGAGGGAGAACACCTGTAGGGTCTGTTACCTTGACGACCACACCTGACGACGACCAGTCAGGACGTCCTTCTCACCTGACGGAGACGACACCTGTATGGTCTGTTACCTTGACGACACACCTGACCAGTCCCCTGAGTCGACCCTCCCGTCAGGACGTCCTTCTCACCTGCCGGACTCCTCAGCGTCCCCTCAGCGTCCCCTCAGCGTCCCAAGGTAGGGGCATAAGACACCTTGGAAACCCTGGAGGGATTCGTGGATGCTTAAATTCCCTCAAATGGAGTAAGGATATACCTATATTTCGGGAATAGGAGTACTGTGATAGGCCTAATCAGCGTAACTGTTATGCCAACAGAACGGAGGTACCAGTTACGTACAGCCGGAGAGGGATGATCAGTCCACCTGTTACCGGTGTGAAGGTAGCAACGGTGGTTCGTTCAGACGGGAACCAGTGACAGTTCGTCACTTGGAGCTCTCTCATCAACACTCCACGCTATAACTTGGATAAGGTATGTTCAGCATCTGAAGCAGTACTATTACCTGGCGGATTTCGGTATACCCGTGGAGTAAAAGTTCAATGTGAACCCCTCTCCGAATCTGTTGTTGAATCGTTTGAATCCTGGATAATATTGTCAGTGAATTACTTCATATTAGGTCCAAGGAATTGTGACAAGGATTATCCAACCCACGTTTCTTTGACAACGGATTAACTGTGGATTATCCCCTTATAATAATCTCAGCCCCCAAACGACACCAGGCATGTTTATTTTGGCAGACAAGGAATCGGACAAATAACGGTTTTACCTTGGGTCTTCTACAAATAAGAGGTAGGATATATAATTTGTCATTGCCAAAACAGATTTGTTTATGTTTGCTTCCAAATCTGGTACTTTAAGTATATCTTCGGCTATGTCTAACATGCCATTGTAGCATACAGGCAAAGGCATATATCAGTATGCCATCACAATAGTATACATAAACAAAGAAACATAAACATGCTCTAGATACCTTATTATTGTTCATGGATTGTTAGGCAATTGATTGCCAATTGAGGTTTATGTTTAAAAGTAGGGATTCCATTTGAATCCTTCCCATGTACTCGGATTTAAAGTACGAAAGTATCAACTCAGGTATATGAGTTGAAACAAAGATATGTGTTTATTTAATCAAAGAACTGTCATGTTGTGTGGGTAACCCCAGGTCCAAATATCTAGTCAAAACCGAACATTTTAAAGATTTGCTGTCAACACTTTCTTCCAGAAGCCAGTATGATGATATTGCTTCCCTAGGTAAAGTTAACATGCATATTGTGATTTTGCAAAGTCACTGAGCCCCCTAGAATGACACATTGTTCTGTTGAATATAATCAAATAATGTTATAATATTAGATACGTGTTCACTGTAATCCCTTAATTTGGGTGTGATTAATTGCTCGTATAGGTTAAGGTGTTGTCAATCTGGGTTGTGCATACTTTCCCACCCTCAGAGAGGCAATGTCAATTTTGAGAAGTCACATATACAATCCATCACTTCATCTCTGTCAACATAAACACTTTCACATACTTCTATATTCACATAGAACTCAAAATAATACTAAAAATACAGACCTTTCCAAAGTCTTTAAATTTTATATTTTAATTTTCTGGAACAAGGTTGAATTTCTGATGGGAGAATGTATGTCTTTTGTGATAATCACCAGTCTTTGCTGAAAACAGAAATAAAAAGTTTGTGAAAATATTGTTGGTGAAGTATTTAGAGGCAGTGACTCTTACAGAAAAGGCCGAGGCCTGAGGTCGCTATGTGTAAGTGTGTACTGTAGTAGTGGGACCCCCGTGGTGGTTGGGGGGGGGGGGGGGGGGTAGGTTGGGGAGGGTATGATATAACAAATGTTAACGACTTTATTATAGTAGTATATAGAATACGCAGGTCTCTAAATACTCTTCCCGCCACTCAAATATGGTGCCCCGGGGGGTCTGGACGCCGGAAGGACGGACACCTCTAGAGGCGGGCATGTGCAGGGTTCTGGGGGCAGTTCTGGGGGCAGTTCTGAGGGCCCCTCCTGTGGGTTAGGGGCAGTTTCAGATTAGATAATGGTGTAATCTTGACTTCAACATCAAGGTTTAATGAGTTATATGGTCCCCATGCTCAAGGGATTTATTTACATATAGGTAATTTATCAGTAGGAGACAGTGGCCACTGGAGGGTGCTAATTGATGCCATCCCTATCTGTCCCTGTGATCACTCCAGGGGGTGGGGGTGGCCTGTCTGAGGGGAACCCTCGGAGAATCTGTCATAATATCTGCCTATTTTTAATTTTAAAATATGGTTTTACATGTTGCAAAATATATCTCCAGTGTTCCCATCACACTTAATGGAAAGAGAATGAATTGATTATTCCTCAACTTCATTTGTTTTTCTGAGAAATTAATATATCCATGTGTAAACAGGCCCTTAACCACTCCCCCCATACATTCCTATAGTGTCCAGGGGGTAGATGTCCGCCCTTCCGGCCTCTGGACAGGCTGGGAACAAGCTCCAGCACCCAAAAATGGCGGGAAATCGGTATTTAGAAACCTGCGTATCGATAGACTTCTTCATATAATCTTTGGGAAAGGAAACTCTATATGATTTACAGGGTCGATTTCAAAAGCATAAGTGGGATAATTGTGACTAAGAAAAGTCCAATTGATGACATCAAAAGGGCTCGCCTCTTATTGTAGATTAAGCAGCGTAAGCCCTTCTGTTTTTCAGATAATCTTTTTCATATCATTATTCTTCCTTCTATAATTTTTGTCCTCCTACACTCTGTCAGTTTGAGATGTGCATTTGTACACTGTAAAAGTTCAAGCTGTACAATGTTACATACTCAAAATTGTTTAAAGTGTAAATTCTAACATTATGACAGTTTAAATAGAACACTTGCACACGATGACAATTTAAAGGGTACATTAAGACACAATGTGACAGTTTAAAGTGTACACCCATACACTGTGACAGTTTAAAGTGACCGTTATTACACTCCGCAGTTTTAATTGTACACCCCTATAGTTTAATGTGTATCATTGACCCCCGCCCATACACTGTCTACTCAACTGTGGATTGGCTAACCTTTAGAGGTGAACACCTTGACAGTTTAGTAATGTACACTGCAACAATAATTTTTAAGGTGTACACTATGTTCCCCATCCACGGTCTGTTTACCTTCAGGCGCCGCCGGTTTACATGTGTACACCCTGAAAGTTTAGTGATGTACACTCTGACAGTTTAAGGTGTACACTCATACACCCTGACAATTAAGTGATGTACACTCTATTGGTTTAGCAGTGCTAACAGTGTCAGTCATACACACTAACAGGTGCACACTTAGCTCTCCATAGACTGTCTGCTCATCTGGACCCTCCCTTCACAGGAGCCAACCATCAAACACTGTACACTCTAAAAGTTTAAGGTGTACACTCATAACAAATTACATTTTAAGGTGTACACTCATAAACCCTTACATTTAAAGGTATACACTTCACCCCCCCCCCCCCCCATACTCTGTCTGCTCACCTGGGTCCTCTCTTCACAGGAGCCGACAGTTTAAAGGTGTACACTCTGACAGTTTAGTGATGTACACCCTGATATCTGATATTTTAAGGTGTACATTCTGTTCCCCATACCCTGTCTGCTCGCCTGGGTCCTCCCTTCACAGGGGCGGACAGTTTAAAGAAGTACACTCTGACATTTTAAGGCGTACATTTATATACTCTAACATTTAAAGTTTTACACTCCGTACCCCATACCCTGTCTGCTCACCTGGACCCTCCCTTCACAGGAGCCGCCAGTTTAAAGATGTACACTCTGACATTTTAAGGTGTACACTCATAAACCCTAACATTTTAAGGTGTACACTTCACTCCCCATACCCTGTCCCCCGTAGACTTCTTCTCACCTGGGTCCTCTCTTTACAGGAGCCGACAGTTTAAAGATGTACGCTCTGACATTTTAAGGTGTACACTCATAAACCCTTACATTTTAAGGTGTACACTCCACTCCCTATAGACTGTCTGCTCACCTGGGTCCTCTCTTCACTGGAGCCGACAGTTTACAGATGTACACTCTGACAGGTTAGTGGTGTACACCCTTATATCTGATATTTTAAGGTGTACACTCCGCTCCCCATACCCTGCCTGCTCACCTGGGCCCTCCCTTCACAGGAGCCGACAGTTTCTCACGGTCCCACCTGTAGAGAGGACGTGCCTGGGGAGACCCCCTCTCCCCCCCTCTCCCCCCTGAACACCCCCCACCTCCCCCTAACCCATCCCTCAAGTCTCTACAGGCCTTTTACAGCCCCCTACACCTGCCCTGACTGTATACCAGGGACCCTGGTGCTCAGCTTTACCCTGAGAGATGTCTTAAAGGGGATGTGGACGAATAAAGGGGGTATTACAGTATACAACATGAGCTGCGATATGACGATGTCTTAGAGAAATTACCCTTATTAGAAACTAAATTATCCAAATTGTGAAAGTTGTGTGTGTATTTTCTTTCACATCATAACGTCGTGTTGATATTGCAGTTCAAAGTTATGTAGAGTTATAGGGCATTAAGAGTATTCCACATGCCAATTTTGTTGCTGACTGGTAGTGGAAATTCACATTAAATAGATCGATGTTGTTATATATATATATATTATGTTGTTATATATATAATGTTGTTATATATATAATGTTGTTATATATATATATTATGTTGTTATATATATATTATATATATATATATATGTTTGATATGAAAGGTTTTACAATTCTCTTTTGAATGATTTATAAGATGTATGAGAAGGGCATACCGGAACGGGTGAGAACCAAGGAACAAGAAATGACGTAGAAATTAGGAACAGAAAAGGACAAGATAGAGAATAATACTGTTTGGCAATGAAAGGGCCAGAGGCTTAAAGGGCAAGAACGATTAGGATCTAGGGAAAGGGGAAAGGGGATACTATATTTCGTGGACAAGAAGAGAAAGGTGGGAGCTAGCATCACAAGAGGGATGTTTGGGCAAGTGAACGTAGGGAGTACAGCAAAAGAAGAAAAAGATGTGAGGTTAATGTTATGTGGCTAATAGGGCCAAGAAAGTAAATGCTCTTCGCCGTAAGTGGTCGGGCGTTTAGGGACGTTGTGCATTTAATGACACTTAAGGCTTGGCGAGGGGCCAGGTCAGGGAAGGGGGTGGTTGGACGTCATGGTAACCGGCCGGGGATGGAGTATCATACTTACTAAAATGATGCACAGCAGTTATGTATCCCCAAACATCGTGGTCGTATCTCTTATAGTACAGCTTATTCATGACAGATTTTATATCATTAGCTTCTCAGGGGTGGATACAGGATTGTGGAAAGCCCAACGTGTTTTTTCTCGCTTTGGCAAGGTTAAGTCCCTACCAAAAAGGGGAGGGTCAGGACCCCCAGGACCCCTCCCCCCCTGGATCCGCCCCTGCTTTTTAGGGTGCTTGTTTAACACTGCTCAACATAACAGCCAGCTAATTTTGTCAAGCAATATAAGCGTTTATTCAGAAATCATTCTAAGCACACTATTATATGATGAATCATACAGGATAATACATATTGAATGTTTCCCTATCCAATAAATATACCGTCACAGAGCCAGCAGTCATAACATGGCTGGTTGTCATGGTGATACATGGCGACCTCTGACGTCGCCTTTATAAGTTAATTGCCCAGAATGCACCTCGCCCCCTGCCCCCTAGCACAATACCCCCTAACCTCCAGTTACCTGTCAAAGCCCTCTCCTCCCCCCAACCTTTTCAGCCCTCTACATCACCGCTCGTTTTTCCAAGAAAATTATTGTACATGGATGAATAAAAATGCTTTAAAAAAGGGTCGTATATATAGCGCGGCTGATAGCCCTATATTATGTGGATAGATTTACACGTAGTTGACATCTTAATTAAAAACTCCCAACACGTACGCCAAGGAAAAACGGAATGGTCTGAGTAAAACGTGGGAAAACGGCACCGATAATAAGGGCACTCCACTGGAACAAGGTTTTTTTGTGATTTTTTTTTCCTCCGAGCATTAACATCTTTCATAAATTCACTGTATAGTTCTTAAGACATAAAAGCCTAAAGATCTAGTCAGCAAGAAAGAGCTCATTTTGTTTTCCTTTTGTTGTGACATAGCGATAGTTTTATAAATGTTATTTTATATCAAGTGATGTATATCAGCAGGACACATATTGTCATTATACTTTAAATTTGCCACTAGAGTTGCATTTTGCTGAATTAACGAGAAAATAGAAACAGAAGAACTAACAGGAGGTGACAGAATCTTGTGTCCCAGATCTAGAATATATATACATGTATACATATTCCAATATACCTATTTGATGCACTGTATTATATATATATGTTGTTACCTGGCACACAAGTAAAAGTATTTTCTTGTTGAACTAGGAGAATTTTATCACTTATTGGAAAAAAACTTTAGTATGTCAAAAACTAAAATAATTTTTGTTCCCTCTAATGAGTGCTTTCATACAAGTGTGTATACCATTTCAAAAGCAGTTTCAGTATATAGGGATGTACCTTTTTATTATAATTATAATCTTAATGACTATCTCAGAATTTAAAGCATTAATGGCCAGGGGGTCTTTTAAGAATATACTAACCACCGGAAACTGAGGTTTCTGTATTTGATGAAGCCTTTCAGTAAACATTGGGTTAAAGGTTATGGTATTTCCTGACTATACTTTGAAGTGTGGTCATCGGGGGGTGGGCCTTCCTGTGGCCGTGGTCATCGGGTAGTGCCACCCTCGTTACCCTGACGACGGGTCGGGATAATTAGAGGGGCGGGGGATTAAGCCACGCCCCCTCAGGGTTAAGCCACGCCCCCTCAGGGTTAGGCCACGCCCCCTTTATAGGACGTATCTAAGTGGAGACATTGAGAATCGAATTAAGTTGTTTCCCGGTGGGTTTAAGGAAAGCACCGACAAATGACACATCGACAAAGATGGTAGGGGTGAGAGAGGTATGGGGTAGTGTGTGTGTTTAGAAAAAGGGGCAGGGGGTGGAGACGGGGGTCGCAATCAAACCCCCGGTCAAACCCTTCTAAAAGTAGGAGGTGGGGGAGGGGCACTATGCGAAACTAACGTTATATAAGTTTCTTTTTTAACGAACTATCCTACTTTATTTATGGTTAATACTCTTGTTTAGTATTGTTTACTTTATACAATGTAATATTAGATTATACAAAGTACACCTGTTTCCTGATTTTTTGCATTATACAGGACAGATAGAAAATTTAATTCCAAAGATTGCTATCATTTTAACAAGTACTAAATGGTTTATGCTTCAGACACGCCGACACACGTATATAAAATTATGCATATTACACACCTATAGGCCCTTCTACCAAATGGAAAGTTTGATGCATTTTCAGATGGTGAAACATTTCTAACCACGGCCTTCCCCATTCACTCCATTCAGTTTTACCCTAGACAGCTGACACCTTACCATGGGGAGGGGTTTAAAGGGAGTCAAAACCACTAAAATTGCTTTAAAAAAATAATTCTAAACTCAGAATCGCATAGAAATATGTTAGATGAGTCTAGTTAAGGTCAGTGGTAAAGTATTAGCTATGAAAACTAGCTCAAATTAATGATTTTCTACCATATTCCATGGTTTAGATTTTATCATATATAGTCCAGAAATAGACTCAAAGAATGGATATCCATGATTATTTGAGTTTGGAAAATTTTGTTGAATGTATTGGTTTTGGCTCCCTTTAAGGTGAGGAGGCGGGATGTAGAGGCTGGGAAATGTATGGAATGTAGGGGTTAAGGTCTAGGCGTAGGTAGGTCCTCAGAATTAAGGTGTGACATCGGTACAATACCCCCAGGGTATAGGGTCATACTGACGGGGGTAATGGTCCTTAAGGGCCCTTTATACCCAGATACAACCTTGATATGACCTTGGGAAACCACCACGACAAGATACAGCCAGATAAGGCCCAGACACACCCCTCTATACCTCCATACCCCACCACAGGTACCTACCTTCTGCCCCCACCCCCCCCGGCGGATACTGCTACATAGGACGTATAGCCCCTGGGTATTAAAGGGAGGCCCCGTAGCCAGGGAAACGGTGGGAAACAGACAGCTTCCTGTCTGTCTGTGTGTCTTCCCACAGACCAAGGAGTCTACAGACCTTTAGCTACCAATGTTGGCAGTATTGTTTTTTCATTCTTTTACCAGGTTATGATACGTACATACGTACATATGCAGTTTCACAGGAATCGGTACTGGTACTTCAGTCGCGTCCCTTCAGAAACAATAAAAAAAGGTTTAAGAGAGTTGTTTCAACCTTTTTATTTTCTATCAAGACACTAGCATATAGACAGGGATACAGGAAGCAGTAAAGAATACTATAACAATGAACTCACCAATAGCTGTACCAGTCAATGATCCATTAATATATTTTTCAAAGCTTTGAGTCCTTCATACATCCTATATACCAGTTCTTGCCGTGCCAATATGTCGCTGCTGTTAACTTTCAACGTTGATGTCCCTGATATCATAGAGATACAAGATCATATATGTCTATGCTGAAATGTGCCAGAACTTAGATGGTTGATTGCCTTTTCCATTCGCTGAACCTGCTGAAGTACACTAAAATTCGTTCGCTATGACGCCTTCCAAACAAACTGACATCAAAGTAATTCATTTTGTCAATAGAAACACAGGGAAAGCTTAAAGATGGTATACAGATACAAACTGAAGACACGTGCAATGAATCTTTTCCACAGTGTTAAACAAATACTGCCATGATTAATGAAAGTATAATTGCTTAAGCCTTGTAACCCCATCGATGTTATTTCCCAGCATCTATATTGCTCGAGGTTAGTCTGCAGGTAAATTACAGAATATCTGTGATTGGTAGAATTACTATCTGTGATGGAGAGAATAAGCCCATCCCACATTTGGGTACATCCTAGGGTCGGACAAGGGTTGGACAAAATAGACGTATAAGCTATCCTTGTCACCCAAAGTTGGGATTACTGGAATAACTAAGAATCCTGTTTTCTATATCCCCAAGTACTAATAAAATGTTATGATTTCTTAAATTTTACCATTTGACAGATTTCCAGGTTTGCCAGCCAATCAGAATGCTGCATTTTAGGGAAAATAGGGTCAAACATAATAGGCTGGTCTGACATGCTTTAACATTGGTTCCTATGGGAAAAAGGCCAATATACAAAGCTGCATTTTGCAAATTCTTGGAGTAATTTGTCAACTAAATCACCGTGGTTCATTTTATTTACACTCCTATCTTTGGCATTAAAATCATAAAGAAATTGCTATGTAATTTCATGGTAAAATGTGATGTTGATGTATACTGGGATTGCCTTATTGCAAGAGAAAAGAGAGTCCGAGAGTACTTGCTGCCTGAAGACCTGGCCCCCCTGCCTTCCTCCAGGGTGGCATTTGGCAGTTAGCAGGTTTGCACTTGGCAATTGGCAAGTTATCGCTTGGCACCGGTCTTGGCACTAACATGAATCCCTCCCTTTCTCCAGGCTGTGCGATAACATGTAGAGACCTGAGGTATAGGGCTGTAAGTCAGGGCAGGGCTAGTACAGCCCCTCCTACCCCAAGGGATGGAGAGGGAGGGGGGTAACTCAGTACAGAAATAGGTTACTTGTGTGGTCTGGAACTGGTACGCCCAGGCAAGCAGCGACATAACAAGCACGTTTTGTGACCCAACTTTTTTGGTTTGTCTGTAACTTGCCCAATTTTCATGTAACAGTTAAATTATTTTAGGTAAAGTTGAGACTTACTAAAACAGAATGTTATAACAACTTGATAATTGAATGGACCCCCATAAAAAATTATCAAAGAATGTTATAACAACATTTTATTTTAGTGAAAATGAGACCTTACTAATAAAGAGTGTCATAATAATGTTATGATGCAAAAGAATATTACAAGAACATCACATTGACGTTTTAGTGCTATGTTACAATGTTAGGTTCTGAAGAAAGCTTTGGGTGCCATCAAAATGACGTAACGAGAACCAAAGTAGAACTAAACAGTATATTGTTGCTACATTATAATAACTTTACTTTATAAGTAACGTCTCAACTTTACTAAAATATAATGTTAATAAGACACTCATTTTTAATAAGTCTCAACCATAACTGAAATAACAACTGTTACGCCAAAATTGGACACGTTTCAGATTGACAAGAAGAGTATGGTTGCAGAATGTGCTTGTTACATTGCTGCTTGCCTGGGTGGCTGGGAACCCAGGCAAGCAGC
The DNA here is from genome assembly GCA_936440205.1 of Lepidonotus clava. Classification (NCBI taxonomy): domain Eukaryota; kingdom Metazoa; phylum Annelida; class Polychaeta; order Phyllodocida; family Polynoidae; genus Lepidonotus; species Lepidonotus clava. Next base: position 87,016,657 of record OW387133.1, read on the forward strand.
AATGTAACAAGAACGTTCTCTGACTGTACTTTTTTAATTGGCCTGAAACCTGGCCAACTTTCACGTAACAGTAATGTTGTTTTAGGTCAAGTTCAGACTTATTGAAAGAGAACGTTACAATAACATTATATTTTGGTAAAGTTGAGACCAAACTAATAAAGAATGTTATATTAACATTATTATAACGTGAAAGTATGTTACAAGAATATCCCAATAACTTTTCAGTGCATCATCGCAACATCAGTTTCTTTATTCAAAGCCACCAAAATAATGTAACAAGAATCAAAGTAGAATTGAAAACAATTTTTGCTGCAATGTTATGATTAAACTGCAAGCTTGGCTGGGAAGTACCCCCCTCCTCTGCCTTGAAATGCTAATGACTTCCTCCCACCACCCAGCTCCTCCTTCTACCCCCCTGGAGGTAGTAGTACCTCTTCCCGGCCGATAACCAGTGGTGTTAGTTGCCCTGGCAACAGGCGAGTTTCATTAGGTCTGTAAACAGGGGAGAAGGCAGCCCCTGCCTCACAGACAGACCCCCTTCCTTCAGAATAGCCACTCTGCCCAAGAATCATCTTTGCACTTTGTGTCCTGGTAGCTGTAATTGCATAAGCGAAAACTGCCACACTAGTTTTAAGCCACAGTGAATATATATATTATATTTATAGTAATCTAATAATGTATATAGTTAGAGGCCTACATAACAGAGTTTCATCTTCCAGACACTCTTTTTGGCCTGGTGGGGAGGGAGCCCAGCCCCACAGACCAACCTTGTACAGAATGGCCACTTTCATTTTGCTGATTTCGACCCGAGAATCTTCCTAGGCAAGCATGCAACATTATCATAACATTCTGTTTAGATCTGTTTTGGTTCTAGTTAAATTTTGATGGCACCTAATAATATCTCTAGAACCTAATTTTGTGATTTTATACTCTGATGTTATAAGAACATTTTAGTTACATTCTTTCACTAAAGGAAAACATCATTTTGATATATTGGTAAAGTCTCAACTTCGCTGAACTGTAATGTTATTATAGCATTCTGAGCCACGTGTATCTTTTTCTAACTTGGAGAGAAATCCCGTTGCAGAGTGAAATAACTGCCACTACTCAGGGGGCACCAGACCGCCCAGTTCAGAGGGGCACTGACTCTTTAAAGCTTTACAGCCGACCTACTGCTCCTACTTTTCAAATTGCTTTTAGTGTTTTTAGGAAGTAAGAAGAAGGCAAAGTTATAAGGTATTGCCTTATAAGTTATGAGGTATTTGAGCTCCCCCTTCTCCGAATAGTGTGGCTTGGGTAGTCCCAAGTGCCCCCCCCCCACCCCTCACCCCGATCAACTCCACTCCTGCTATAGGTTTTACCACTGATAGGTTTTACTCTATAAAAGTGCTCCGAATCTACTTGGCTTCCTATTTCCGGGAATGGCGCAGCTGCAAGGTATAGAAGAACGTAGCTGTTTGTTTTTGAGACAGTTTACGTCTGAAAGAGTGTTGTATATAAATTATTTATTTCTAAAGTCTTGTGGTTATTTCAGATGCTTTTTTAAGATGTCGTTGTAAATAAGCTTTTACTTTACGGTATTTGAGGGTGGTTTGTAAAGGTCATTATTCTTTACTGAAGTATAGTAAGCAAACTGTAGCACATGTACATTTGCTGCTCCTATGCACGATTAGTGTATCAATTAGATGCTGGGTCAGTATGATCCAAACAGCTAGTGCTAGTTTTACCGAAACCTCCATCCCCCAACCCCAATTAATTCTGGATCCAGGGATGTAAGTCAGGGTCAATGAAATAACATGAAACTGCAGTAAGGAAATTTGCAATTATCTTTAATTGCTTTAATATGCAAGCAATTTTATGGAATCAATCGATTTTGAAGATTACTCTTAAGGGTCATGTCTTAAAGTCTCCCTCTCAATGCAGCATATTGATTTAAGACAAGTTTTTATGCTTAACCCTTTGCTGACGGCACCAAAACGGATTTTATCAAAGAGAATGACCACACACAATTTCAATTCTTAACTATGGTATTCTAGAAGAGCATTTGACTATAAAGTTTTATGCCACTATGTAACATAAGTAACAGTGTTTAGAAAATAGATTCGCATATTTAATTTTCGTTGCCATGGTAACCATAGAACATTTTGTGCAGTAATGAAATTTCTGAGAAAAGGTGTAATTTTAGGTCAATTTTCTGAAAAATACCCCAAAATCTGAAGAAATATTTATTTTAGGGGAAAAAAGTGAATTGATAAATTGTTCTCCAGGTTATTTCCTCTCAATTGGTACCATATTGTTATAGCTTTCTTCACTTTTTATGTTCCACATGTAAAGAGGATGCTGGGCATGTCATGCTCAAAAAGTCATGAAATTTCCATTATTCACAATTATTCACAACAATAAATCTAATTAAATTAGTGAAAATGCAAATAATAAACGAAATTTTTTCAAATATATCAATAACATCCATTTACTGAATGGTTGTGCACCATATTGAATTATCAAATAATCATAACTTCAGCAAATTCTGAAAATAAGGGTCAAAACTATAAAAATGTATAATCTAATGGGCGGCCATCTTGAATTTGCATAAAAATGGCTAATTTATGAGCATTTTCGCAGAATAAGACGGTTGAATTATTTTGAAATCAGCCTAAAGCAAATAAAAGTAAACGTTGCACAAGCTTAAAAAGTCTTTACCTATTAAAATTGTGAGTAAGTTATGATCATTTGGAATGAAAATCATGTATTTTGAATTATTATAAAGGCTTTTTAATCTAAAATATTCTAAGATTTTATGGGTGATTTAGGATGGCCCTATTAAGAAAATGTCAAATTTGCCCAATATACCATGAATCAAAGTGTCAGAATATTAATATTGAAGTATTTATAAGCATAACGTGATTAGATATGTATTTCTCAAGATATCTAGTAAATATAATTCAAAAATTAACTTTGGGATATGAAAATTACAGAAATTAAAGCCTAATTAATGACCATCGATCATATATGATCGATTTCCTATGGGGCCGTCAGGAAAGGGTTAATTTCAAAAATCATTAAAGATTTAGATATGATGAGGCCACTTATACTGTGACTAGAAGGTAGAAGTACGGGTACGTTTGACGTGTAGTTTGTAATAATTTGCTCTAATGACGAACCATTTGACCTTGACTGTCCTTCGTCTGACCGGAAGGTGCGTGCGCCGATTTGACGACAGGCTGGTGAACTTCCGGTGGGCCCGAGGCGATCTTAGCGCCAGTAAACTGTAGACAGGGGCCTCCACTCGGCTAGCAGTGTCTGGACAATTTGTCTCTCAAGCTGGGCTTCCACCGAACGACTTTCGTTGATAGTTCCTAACGACCATGAACGACTGTAAAAAAAAAAAGAAATTCGTTGCTCAATTTCAGTCGTTCAGAAAGGCACATGTACAGTTTCTTGTTTCCACTGAACGACTAAAATACTGATATCTGAACGGTCCTTGGACAATCTGATGGCTTCTTCAAATGACTGAGGTTAGAAACGTCAGGGAACAATAGATTTAATTGCTTTTAATAGCTCTTGGAAAACAATCATTGCCATCTGTTGTCCAGAAATATTTAACAGGTTAGATATTTGGTCATTGGTGAATCATTCACTTTAGTCTTGAGCAAATGTCGTTTGCAGTCCTTAACAAGTCTTAACCAATGATTTTGTGTTTCCACTGAACGATTTATCTGACCATTGACCATCGATGATTTCTTAATTGTTTCAAGTCTCAGGCTGTCTTGAGGAGAATGTCGTTTGGTGGAAACAGGCCTTAGTACCACAAGGTTAAATATAACTTTTATTTTGCAAAAGGAGGAAATAGATAGCATTAAAAACATGTTCTAATCGGCCCTTCCGGAGGGCGCGTTAAAAACTGTACTTATGATCTTGCTGTAGGCATAAAGGTTTGTAGTAAACATGCAATACATACATTTACGCAGACTGGATTCCGGAGAGCAAAAACCTATAAGTAATAGATATTTCAATACAAGAGAATTTCAGGATTATATGAGTTGCAAACCAAGCAATTTACACGTTTTACTGTTGCCAGTATTTGTCTCTGAAAATTCTAAGTTACATATTTATAGAATAAACAAATTATAAAACTGCAAAAGAAAAGTAATTGAAAATAGAGTATTTTCTAGAGCCCCATACCCACTAGCCGATTTTTCAACCGATTGGCGCTAAAATGGACCAAATTACTCCAATAATCAGCCAGTACATTCCAATACAACATACCTACAGGTGATCTCTCAAACAATGATTGGTGGGTGATACATCATCGTAGTGGGTATGGGCTTTAACTGGCAATGTTGTTTTAGTACAATTTTACTGCCGCCTATTTTCGGAATACACTCTGCCGTGCCTTAAACTGGGTAGTTGATATTACAACGTATATGAAAGTCTATGACTGTCTCCATATTGTATTATGATATTCGCGATGGGCGTATCTACATTGTCTTTCACATATCAATGTAGAGCGTTTGAGAAATACAGGGACATTATTAGATATTCATGTAAACATTATCCTAAAACGAGGACAAAATGACTCATTTGATGAAATATGTTTACCAGTCTATTGGCCTTTCATAAACATATTAATAAACTCACTCTACCGTAACTACCGTGGGAACAGAGAGCGTGGCAGAACACACATTCAACTTTATTGGCAGGACATCCATACAAACGACATAACTGATGCACCAAAAAAGGTTATATGAGATTCAATTTAGATATCACTTTGACGGAAGTTTTTCTGGTTGTGAGTAGAGGTTGTAGGTTAAAGGTAAAAAAGGTCATCTTTTGGAACGCGATAGCAACCTCAAAGGGGAAACAGGGAATGATCCGAAACCTTCATGCATATGAGTCTAGATGGCAACATCTTTTTTGTCGTTTGGGGGACTAAGATACCTAAAGCCCCGGCTCCACTGCCCAACTCAACTCAACTCGATTGTCGTAGCTCCTCAGGGCACCAGTGCTTACGACTGTCTGGTCTTAGGATGAATTCTGTACTATGCCACAGTCTAGGACTTGATGGGTGTATATATGGGATATAATAAGATATATAAAAAGGTACTGCACACCCCCCTGAGACCCGATGATCCAGTCGTACATCTTCAACAGCTCAACATGTAAGACCCGACGATCCACTCTTAGGAACAAGCTACGACTCAAGTCTTAACCCCAGCTCCACTGTAGGACTGAGTCCAACTCAACTCAACCTTAACTCGATTGTCGGGCAGTGGAGCCGGGGCTTAAGAGTTTTTCTGAAGATTTGAACTTTGATTTTCTGTATAATTGGAAATTCAAAATAAGTACTCTCTTTTTATTTTGGAGGTGGGGGAAATTTTATTAACTTTTTCATGCAACACACATGATCTTCCAGATGATAGAGAGTGAAACAATATCATGATATAATAATATTATATGAAATTTACATGAGTGATGAGCAATGGATAGAAGTTACAGATTCTTCAAAACATAATTCCGGGTCATGTCGATATAAGGTTTTCCAGTCAGTGTTCATTCATAACACTAGAGCATTGATAAATGATGTAAATTCAGCAGGGCAAAATGTTACCACAGCACCAGAGCCAGGAGGAAAAGGACTGTGACTAAGGCAATATTGCAAACCATTCTAGGAAGCCTTAGGGTGTTTCTCCTTAAGTTTTTGAACCCATCAAAAATTCCTAAGATGCCCTAGAATTTGTTGTTGATATATTATCAATGCAAACTATACGTTTTCGGTGGGAATATAGCTAGACATATCTTCTTCTCTATGCAAGCTCTATGCTAAAGAAATAGCTCTTTTTTGTGGTGAAAATAATATAAAACAAACTGTACGTACGTGATGACTAAGCGGGGCAAGCAGAAACATGAATGAACGTTCACATCTCAATTGTTCCCAGCTGAGGCCTGAAAACATACAAAAAGCCTCACTTTGTGTACAGTTTTTATGTGTGGGGTCACAGGTGACCAGAGACAGATAATGCAGGCTTAGCACGATCAGTCCTACAGCCTATAGACGACTGGGCACAAAAAGACGGGAGGAATGTGGGCAAAAAGTGCGTTAAAATAAAGGCAGGAGGAAGGAGGAAGAGGCTGTTGGTTTGAATGAGCATTAAGCCTTCTTGAGAATTCCTGTCTTTTTAAGACTACTGTCTACCACCGATACTCCTTTGGACTGGGGGGGGGGGGGGGTACTTCCGCAAAAGTAAGGGACCTCTAATCAAAGACGTGCACACATTTTCAAAATTTTAGTATCCCCAACCCTTCTTGATATTACATACTTTATAGAAGGCCCACAACCTAATGTAAGAAAAATGTGCCGGTTATGGATTTGCATCGTTGGTTTACAACGTTATTTAGAGAGTCTTGATTGAATTACTGACTTCTTTTTCTTTTAAACTTGTCATTGAAATGTCCTCTGAAAGTGGGGCAGAAACTATAAAGAGAATAATATCGGAATAAATAATTCATCTCTGGATCAAACGCTTTGCCTGATGTCTGATTTCTGGCAATATGATTTCTACTTTCCATACAGCTTAAACAGTTGCGGAACAAGCAACTGATACCAACATTTCTTTTACATTGTGCTGATTTCATTTTTTGCTCTAAATTTATTATTCTTAATTTTCAAACCAAGTGCCCCCCCCCCGCTCAGCCCCCAAACCACACGCACACCTTTGAAGAGGTCCCTCACCACAGTCAGACCTCTGTGGTCGGGAGGTGTCATGGGAACGACCCAGGAGACGGGCCGTTTGTGTAAGGGGGGGGGGGGGGGCGTGCTCATGGGCTCAGCCACCTCCAGCAGCCACAGTGAGCTCTGAGGGACAGTCAGGTAGTGACAATAAGCCCTGCTGTTGTCTCCTGCTATCAAAATGTGTTTGTCAAATTCCCTTTCGTCCGCAATTGGCATTGGTTCTGCCTGCACTCAGGGAATTTTAGTAGAACACATTCCTCTGGATTCCAAGTACATTTGTGTTTTTTCATTATTGTTATGGTGTGTTTTATTTGTTCTTTTGCTTATATAGAGGAGCCTATTATATTACAGTTAATTGCAAAGGATGGGAAATCAGTATGTATTGGTACGAGGAATCTGCTATCATTTTGATGACAGGGACCAATTATAATCATAATTATATACATATATGTATACGATACTAAAGACATCAATGGGCTGTGGGGGACAGTCAGCTATGGACAATAAGCCCTGCTGTTGTCTCCCGCCATCAAAATGTGTTTTCTCTCTCCCCTGTCACATTCCCTTCCGTCCGCCATTAGGTCTGGTTGTGCCTGCACTCAGGGAATTTTAGTAGAGCACATTCCTCTCGATTTCAAGTACATTTCGTTTTTTTTTTAAATATGGTTATTGTATATTTTATTACTTTGGCATTGCTATTCTTTCACTCAGATAGAGGAGCTTTTTATATTACAATTTGCTGCAGAGGATGAGAAACCGGTATGTATTGGTACCAGAAATCTGCCATCATTTTGCTCACAGGGACAATTTATTTGAGTGTTGACAGGTACCAATTTACATTATATCTAATATACATATATGAAACTCAAATCTCCTCTAAGACATCAATGGGCTGTGGGGGGCAGTCAGCTATGGACAATAAGCCCTGCTGTTGTCTCCCACCATCAAAATGTGTTTTCTCTCCCTCCTGTCACGTTCCCTTCCGTCTGCCATTGGCATTGGTTCTGCCTGCAGAGAATTTTAGTAGAGCATATTCCTCCGGATTTCGAGTACATTTGTGCTTTTTTTTATTATTGTTATTGTGTGTTTTATTTGTTCTTTTGCTTAGATAGAGGAGCCTATCATATTACAGTTAGGCCTAATTGCAGAGGATGGGAAATCAGTATGTATTGTACTTGGAATCTGCCATCATTTTGATGACAGGGACCAATTTAAATCATAATTATATACATATATGATACTCAAATCTCCTTTGAGACATCATTGAGCTCCGAGGACAGTCAGGTAATGGCAATAAGGCCTGCTGTTGTCTCCTGCCATCAAAATGTGTTTTCTCTCCCTCTGTCAGATTCCTGCCCGTCTGCCATTGGCACTAGCTCTACCTCCTGGAGGGGGGGGGGTCACTTAGCATGTGAATGTAGATTGATATTGATATTGTATTGATAAGGTCTCAACTTCACTGAAAATGTTTTTATAACATTCTGGTTTGGTTAGTCTTAATCTTATGTAAAATAATGTAATTGTCACGTGTGAAAATTTAGCAAGTAACAGACTGACCAAAACATTATGGTCATAGAACATACCTGTTCCATCGCCGCTTGAGTGGGATGGGGGATTTTACGGCCCGCAAACAGGTACTATATGCATACCCCACCTTTTCCAGGATAGGTCAGGGACAGCTCCTGCAAAATAGCATCAACTGAAAATTTTCTTGGTCACAATCTGATTTCAGAACTTATGATAAGTTTGACAGCCATTAGTCACGAATTTAGAATTACAAATAATTGACTTTTAGTATAAAGTGTTAAATATTATAGATAGCTCTCGTAAAAAGTGGTTTGGTAATTTGACAGGCCCAATCTCTCAGCAAAAAGCAAAATTGCGATTGACAGCTATAGCCCCTCAAGGGTCCATTTCTAGACCAAGTGCCCCCCCCCCCCCCGGGCTCTGCCTGCACGCAGGAAATTTTAGTGGAGCACATTCCTTGGGATTTCAAGTACATTTATGTTTTTTTCATTATGGCTATTGTATGCTCAGGATAGTTCTTTCATTCAGACAGAGGTGCCTATTATATTACAATTTATATCAAGGAGGATAACACAATGTGTATTGGTTCCAGCACTAACAGGAATCTGCCAACGTTTTGTTGACAGGGAACACACTATTCCACATTGTACAAGCCAAAGTTTGTTATGAGGACTAATGCCTGGTCCCCATTTGAGCGATTAACTATTCTACATGGCCGAGAGACGAAGCTAGTTAGTAGCCGCGCGACCAAGTCCACACAGGCGCCGTGGTGTCTGGCGACCAAACCACTAGTCACCGTGGGTTTGGGGCAAAATATTTGACATGTTTAATATTTTTTTCTTGTCACCGGCGATTAGGGCAGTTAGTAGCCGAGCTGGGGGACTAATGTGTCCTCTGGTCGCTGGCAGTTTCATAGCAAGAGCGTCCCAACGTGGCGACTAACTTTATTTTTCACCAGCATTTAGTTGGTCGCCCGACGACGTATTAATTCCGTAATTGGTGGGCGACTAACGTTCGTCGCCGTCGTTGATCGCCCAAGTGGGGAAGCGGCATTAGTTAAGAACGTCCAAGAATAGCCAAATGATATGAAAAGTAGCCACTATTATCATTTGAGCCCAAAACTTCCATAAGGAAAACTAAAACATTTATAAGGACCTCTGTACTTACAGGAATTTGATATCCTTTATATGGCTTTTTATGATTCAGTTTTTCAAACTTTTCTAAGGTTTCTGTAAGAAAAAGAAAGCATGAAATCTCTTTTACATCAAAAGGGTTGCAGGTGTACCTGAGGTAGATAATCCCCAGATAATCCCCCCTTCACCTGGATGTGTGGGCTGAGGGGAAGACAGGCCAGGTGTTGTAGTAGTATAAGAGTATAAACACTGTCTATTCCCCAAACAACCATATAGGATGCCACCTGAGCTACCATGGTCTAACAAAGGGATGCTTAGTTTTATTCTCATCTTTTTGGTGGTCCAAAGAGTGTATTGTTTTCTATACCGGCTGCTTATCCTGCAGAAGAAGTACAAAATTTTTGCTCCCTTTTACTTCAAAAGTTTGTTTGCATAATGATGGCCTATATCATTCTAGACCTGGATAACATTCCATAAAGAAAATTGCGATAATCGTGTTTAGGATACAATACCAAAAAAAGTTATCGCAAAATGGATTTTTTCTCTCCCTCCCAATCTTTTAAAAATCAAACTTAAACTATATAGCATCATTCTGCACTGAGGCACAGTGCAAGAAGAACTAGAATAGTATATAATAAAATATTGTAAACTTGTTTTGTATTGGCAAGAATATTATAGTGAAACTTGTAACGCTGATACGTGTGCTAAACGCCAGGCGGCGACATCGTTTAGTGGCATAGTTAGAGTATATGGAGAGTGGCAAAGTCCCCAGGCGTAGGGACTGCAGCCGGGCTAACGCACGTCCTGCAGGTATGCACAGGTACGACGAATGACAATGGAGACCTGTAAGGGTACGTTATGAGTCGAAACACCTAGCTAAAAAGATACTGAGGACAGCAGGCTTCACCGTCAACATTAGTTTATATGATAGCTAGAAGGAGAACTAGTTTATATAAGTAAGAATGGGCAGTATGAGAGATAAGTAAGACATCATTAATTGATAGTGTAAATGAGTATAGCGACAATCCTTTTGGCTGTCGCTATATAAGCGGTATGAGACTTGAGACAGACGAGCAGACCAAGATAGAGTTCGAACAGAACACATGGAGCAATAGTCTGACATACGGATCACACGGGTAGTGTTCAGATGGTAGTAACCACAATGATTAGGTGATAGTAAGGATTGGGACAGCTTAGGCTTAGCCTTACGGACTGAGTATTGGATGTGACGGAGATCCTACCAATGATCTCCGTTACCGGTAGACGAGAGGTGACTCTCTCAACAGTGTTGGAGCGTATATACCTTGTGAAAGGGGAAGCTTAACCATAGCTATACCTGGTTGGATTGTTACTGATGTGTTAGAATTGTGAAATGGAAGGAAAGACCTGTATGGATGGAGAACTGTATGCTTGTACCTTCGGAGTATTATTATGAATGTAATAAACTGACCTCTTGCCAAGCGCGTGTTCTTTGTATAGGATTGAGCCCCTTTACTTAGAATCTCTACCACTAAGAACTGAACTATGATCCAGGATAACATCTATCTGGATAAGGCTAGTTACCTTGACGATTAATCACTAAGAACTCCCCATTATCTTAGTACAACACATTTTATTAACATCTTCAATCAAATGAAATATCATTGATAAGCGATATAATATCACGCAGTCGAAAAATGAATAAACGAATCTATACAGGATATGAACAAGTACAAACTTTAATAACGATACTCCCCTATAAATAAACGAAGACAAATAACTACCAGACAAGCTCAATTCCTTGGTCACATGCATATATTTTTTATAATACATAGCTCTTTGTGGAAAAATATGTTTTTAAGATCTTTGATGGCTTTCATTGCGACATTTTATTATGGAAATTGTTGGTTCTCACTCTAAAAAGTAGTCCCCAATCCGATACTGATGCTATATAATATATAATGTATATGTATATATATATATATATATATATATGGTCTATTCTCACGAAAAGTGTCCAACTCCAGTTTCTGGGGGCTCTCAGGGGTTAAAAATTCAAAATGCAGACATTCCAAATCAGTGTATTTGGGTTTATAAGTAACATATAGGAGGTAAAATCCCCAAAATTGGGAACACTAACTATTATAACTCTCTGAGATATCACACTTTAAAGATATACACCCTAAAAAATGCGTGACCATACATATTTAGGCAGTGTACATTGTTAATTTCATTTTTTGTGAGTGTAAAATGTTGGTATCATTCTAATATAATTTTGCAACATAGCATATATGTATTTATTAACAAAATGAATAATAAAGCAACACTTTTTATGGGTTCTTATGTATTGGAGCATTTGATAGCTATTTTAGCTTATTTTTCCAATATTAATCCATCCTAAAGTTACTAGCAAATATACTATAAAACTTCAAAGTAATAATGTTATTTATAATTTTATCAATTGTATCTGAAGCCAAAGGATGTAATCTTTCTCTTGATACCTCGTTTGTATATGTACGGCCGTTATTTCCATCACAGTAGCCATTAAGAGATGAATATGTACGGTCACGTAATTACCCGTTTTTATGTGAAAAGTCATGTATGTCATTATATATGTGATATATATAGCCCATTATCAATGAAGCCTTTTGTGAATGTCTCTTTGGGTTTTTTCTTACTTACAAAGGGTGTATCTCACTATATATACCATTATAAAGTCTTATCTGTACAAAAATGTTCAATTTTATGTATCATGGAAAGGGTTTCTTTGACATGTTTCAACATATAACTTCATGAATTTTATTGAAAAAGACGTTATTAATTTCAAATTTCAGCAAAAAATTATTATTTTGTCTGCATAAGTTGGAATAGAATACAAAAAAATTGTACAAGTTGCCTTACACTGCGCGAAATAAGACCTTTAGTGACCTTTAATTTTGTAAATGGAGCCATTGAGGTTCATTAAAGGCATAGGAAATGTCACCTTTCCAATACCTTTGCAAGATCTTTGATGAATTTTTAAAGGTCACCTGAAAAAGTGTTGGAAAGGTCTTGTAAAGGTGACCTTTCCATTACCTTTAGCACACCTCAATGGCTCCATTTACAGAAACTTAACCACTTAACAGCTGCTCCCGAGTATACTCGGGAGCAGGATGCTTTTTTGAGAAATTCTACTGAAAAATAGACCAATATTCATCAAAATTTTGCATATTGACATATTATGAAAAGTTAGGGGTGTAAGGTATCGTTGGAAAAGTCATCCCTTTGGCTTCAAGGTTCTCATATTCATTTTGTTTAACAACCACTCTTTCTGTATGGTAACCATGGCAACCCTTTCCTTAGCAACGAATTTCAAAATTTCAAAAAATCCAGGAAAATTGCAAAAAACATGCCAAAATTTTCAAAATCAATTAAATGGTCAAATTTTAGATCATTTTCCAATTCATTCTGGAAAAGAACTAATTTGATGCACTTAAAGTGTTGGTTGCCATGGAAACTTTAATAAATATACCTTATTTAAGGGTAAAAAGTCAATTAAATCCAAGAAAAACAGAAAATGGCATGGTTACCATGGTAACAGTGTTCTAAAAACTTTATTATAGCTCAAAATTCTAGAACCACCTATAAAAAACTAAAATGTATAGAAATATAGCTGATTATTAAGAAATAAGTGTTGCTATGGAAACGGTTTCATTATATGGTCAAATTCCCTAATTTTGTGCATTTTTATGCATTATTCTAGAAAAATACATGCATTTTTCGATATGTGATATCTTTTGACATAAAGTTGCTTTTGAGGCACTTAATGTATCAAAATTTAGAGAATTTCATTGAGCTCTTAATTTAAGTGTTCATGATGGTTTGATTATAATTTTGAAAATTTGGCCAAGCATTGTATGATCACTTTAAGAATTTAATATAATATAAAGAAAAATCATCAAAACGGTTGCCATGGTAACCGAAAATTCAAATTATGGCAATTTCCTAAATTTTCAGGTCATGAGCTAAAGAATGATATAACATAACATGCCCATCAGTAAATAAGTATGAAAAATATAATTGATCAAAAGTACATCCATTTTGCCTAAAATTTCCCCAAGGAGCATAGCAGTTAAGTCTTAAAAGGTCTTTTTTCGTGCAGTGTTAATTATTCTACAAATTGAATGATAACAAAATATGTACAGTCACAATATAAATATGTACGGTCACACAATTTTCGCCATTATCTCTACTGCTGTATTCACCTCAGGCATGGCCCCCAATAGTTATCAAACTCTTATAATAGAATGCCCAGCACATTATGTATTCATTGAACAGTATTGATTTAAAGAATTTTGTGTGAAATAGCATCATAACTTTTATACCAATATAATTTTTAGAGAATCTTTTTTTTGAAACATGCTTATTCAGTATTTATAATCAAGGGAATTCATGGTAATGTGACACTTTAGATATGAATCAATCCATTTACTATAACACAAACAAACAAAAACCCCAACTATACACGCTTGGATGGGCCATAGGTCACCATAGACACCACTCTGTAATACCATCTAAATATGTACGCATCTAAATATGTACGGTCACGCAATTTGCGACTAGGCTGCTCTTACACTACAGTCCCAACAAAAACCTACCACTTCACATCCCAGTGACAGGAAAACTTCATGGCTTGCTCCAGACTATGTACAGGCTTGGCCAAACTTTAAAAAGGCCATTACTTAACATTAAATTCCTGGTGAGAGTCAAACTGTATTAGATTTCGCAATATACCCCTCCATCCAACCCCAAAGAGTCCTCGTGCAGTGCACAAATCCCAATTTCGATGGCCCCTTTGGTTTTCAGCAAATAGAATTACACCAACACTCAATGAAAAACATACAAAAACCCAACCTGTACACGTTTGGATGGACCAAGGTTCGCCATAGACACCACTATGTATGGCCACTGTCAAAATATGTATGGTCATGCAATTTAGCGACTAGGCTGCTCTTACACTACAACCCTTACAAAAACCCACCACTTCACATCCCAGCAGCAGGAAAACTTCATGGCTTACTTCCCACTATGTACAGGCTTGGCCAAACTTGCAAAAGGCCGTAAAATACAGCCCTCTGCCCAACCCCAAATACCTCTTGTATGATACAGAAATCCCACTGTTATTGAATAGCCCCTCTGGCTTTCAAATGATGGAATTACACCAACAGTCAATGAAAAGCATTTTAAAAAAACCACTTGTACACGCTTGGGTGGATCAAAGTTCACCATAGACACTACCATGCATGGTCACTGTCTAAATATGATAAATGTATGGTCATATAATTTATGACTACGCTGCTCTTACACTACAACCCCTACAAAAACCCACCACTTGACATCCCAGCAACAGGAAAACATCATGGCTTGCTCCCCATTATGTACAGGCTTGGCTAATCTTGAAAAAGGTCGTTACTTAACATTAATTTCCTGGTGAAAGTCAGACTACATTAGAACTTTAGAAAATTACCCCTACATCCAACCCCAAAGAGTCCTCGTGCAGTGCACAAATCCCAATTTCGATGGCCCCTTTGGTTTTCAGCAAATAGAATTACACCAACACTCAATGAAAAACATACAAAAACCCAACCTGTACACGTTTGGATGGACCAAGGTTCGCCATAGACACCACTATGTATGGTCATGTCTAAATATGTATGGTCACACAATTTAGCGACTAAGGTGCTCTTACACACCAACCCTAACAAAAACCTACCACTTTACATCCCAGCAGCAGGAAATTTTCATGGCTTACTCCCCAATATGTACAGGCTTGGCCAAACTTGAAAAAGGCCGTAATATCAGCCCTCTGCCCAACCCCAGAGACCCCTTGTATGATACAGAAATCCCACTTTTAATGGCCGCTCTGGCTTTCAACCAATGGAATTACACCAACACTCAATGAAAAGCATCAAAAAACCCCACCCGTATATGCTTGGATGGACCAAATTTTGCCGTGGAGACCACCATGCATGGTCACTGTCTAAATATGTACGGTCACGCAATTTACAACTATGTTGCTCTTACACAACAACCCCTACAAAAACCCACTACTTAACATTAATTTCCTGGAAAGTCAGACTACATTAGAATTTTGCAAAATCACCCCTCCATCCAAACCCAGAGACTCCTCATGCAGTACATAAATCCCACTTTGCATGGCCCCTTTGGTTTTCAATGAAAGGAATTACACCAACACTTGATGAAAAACATGGGAAAAAAACCAACCCTTACATGCTCGGATGAACCAAAGTTCGCCATAGACACCACTATGTATGGTCACTGTCTAAATATGTATGGTCACGCAGTTTAGCAACTAGGCTGCTCTTACACTACAACCCTTACAAAAACCCACCACTTCACATCCAAGCAGCAGGAAAACTTCATGGCTTGCTCCCCACTATGTACAGGCTTGGCCAAACTTGAAAATGGCCGCAAAAGCAGCCCTCCATCCAACCCCAAAGACCCCTTGTACCATACAGAAATCCCACTTTTAATAGTCCCTCTGCCTTTCAGTGAATCGAATTACACCAACACTCAATGAAAAACATCCAAAAACCCCACCTGTACATGCCTGGATGCACCAAAGTTCACCATAGACACTACCATGCATGGTCACTGTCTAAATATGTACGGTCACGCATTATTATCTACACCACTAAAGAAAGAAACTTATATATTTTTGGGAAAAAATACTTATATTGCTTGGAAATGTCATCTGCCTGAAGGTCCAGAATGCCATCTGTTACTTCTGGTTGTTTTTCAATGGTTTTTGTAAGATGGGGCCAAATGTGTAGGCCGTTATCCAGAATATTCGTCAGAATATGTACGGTCACGCATTAATATGTACGGTGATTTTAGAGCTTCAGTGGGTTATTCTACGGGGTCAAATGACTTTATCAATAGTAAAATACCTTTACTATATACATATTATGCCTAAGAATGCTAGACATAAATATGTACGGTCACGCAATTTCTACACCAACCCTAAACAGATTTTTTCTGCTGATCATGGCCATTTGTCACATATGCAATGGCCCATAATGCTGGTTTCTCAACAGACCCAGCACATGAGAGGGTCTAATGCATGCATTCTTATATATGAAACTTTAATATAACATTAATATATCAAAGATTGATTTCAGAATATGTACGGTCACGTAATTAATACACAATATTAGTTTTGCTGATAAGACTCTGGAAAATGATACAATTCACTTGAAATTAAAAGCTAATACAGTCTGAGGGTATAGTTGTTTATATCTATGGAGTTTATTTCAAGACATATTAAAAAAAGAAAATAATTAAAATTCAGAGTTAAATTAAATGTGTTTTTAAGCTTAAAATGACAAAAAAATGCATGTTTTTTGGCTCTAGAGGCCAAAATATACATCACAGATACATAAAAGTAGGGTTCCCCATGTAGCTCTCACCAAGGTGCATAAGATGAACAAATAATATTATGAAAATATGTTTATGCTGTTGTTCTGTATGTACTGTAAGGCATATTTTGGCAGTTGAACACTTTTCGTGAGAATAGACCATATATATATATATGCATAGGTAACTGGTCTGACCAAATCTGTCATAAAATACTATCAGAAAGTGATTAATGAAAGGACAAAGCACTACATTCACAACATGGCGGTAGAATGCCCATAGAGAAGAAAAAGAGGTGACCTATAAACTGTTTTTTGTTAGAAGTCAGTCTGTATGCAAATGTCAGGTTTATAGGGTCTGTCGACCGAAATAGAGCTCATAATCTGGGGAGACATGGAGCTGTGGGAAATGCTGGGACTTTCAGTGGTTATGTTCACCAAACAAAACCCTTTAGGCCAGTTTACATATAGAGACTGAACCCAACTCAACTGTCTTTGGATAGTTGCAAACTAACCAGTCTTACTTTACAAAAATACTGACCAGTGGTCACATATAGAGACTGGGTAGTCGTAAGTCTTCTTTCCCCTCCCATAAACATAATGACATGTAGGCAAAAGAGGTGTGTCTATTTGCCTTCATCTGATTGGATAATGGGCTCGGGACTGTTGAGTTGAGTCTTAAACTCTGTCACTTATAGAGAATGGGATTAAAGCTGCTTGAGAATGAAGACTATCCAGTCTTATGGCTGGTC
The DNA here is from genome assembly GCA_936440205.1 of Lepidonotus clava. NCBI lineage: Eukaryota > Metazoa > Annelida > Polychaeta > Phyllodocida > Polynoidae > Lepidonotus > Lepidonotus clava. Next base: position 87,034,193 of record OW387133.1, read on the forward strand.
ACATTTAAAGACCCGGCCTTACAAGCCAAAAAAAGACTCAAGACCATCCAGTCTTAAAACTTCATCTTCTACAGATTAGAAACGAGACCGTATTGTCTTGAGGAAACCTTTAACTCCAGTGTTAACCCTGTGACAGATATTAAAACTATCAGAGACCCATCCCAAGTGTTGAGTTGAGTCTCTAGATTTGACTGCACCCAAAAGGGTGATACCAACTAAGCGACTTTAGCGGTGACGGACGACTAGGAGAATCGTCATCATTGTTGCCAGGTGACTGGAATATCTGGCAAGTTTGATAATTTCCCGGCGATTATCCCAACAATTTTTTTAAACAATTTTCCTGGCAATCCCGTCATTCGTCGCCAGTCAGCCAAAAAATACACCATACCAACGGGAGTTGCCTGGTGATCTACAGTCACCCGGCGATTTCACCATTGATTCTCCCAATCGCCTCTTGCCCAACGACGGTAAAATCGCCTAGTGGGTATGGGGCTTAAGCCCACCCAGATATAACAGACTGACGCTAATGCTAACATTGTTTACTGTGTAGGAGGGTCTACCAGTGGAATTGGGCACAATTTATTACTTTTTGTCCCTTTTCCCACAAGTATAGGGGTGATACAGGGATCATGAATAATCCAACTAATTCGTTCTGACGCGGTATACTTCAAGTACATGACGGTTCGGGTTACTTAATAGGACGGTATTTGCACAGTTTCCATTCGCTGGTCAACCTACCACAATAATGAGAGATTAGGGTCAGATGGCAGTGCCAGTCAAAGTGTATAGAGGAATCATAAGTTTTCTTTTCAGACACGAATATTGATTTAATTATCAGGTTTAGTTAAATATTTGTTATACATTTTGGTTAGAAATCGGAGGCTGTGCCCCAACCCCCTTTTTCTTATCTTTTCTTTCCATTTTTCAATGTTCTTATAATTGCTCCGTAGACACTGATGCTGTGTGCAATTACACACCGACTTTATTGAACAAAAAGACACATTCACAAAAAAGGTTTTTGTCGCTAAAATACTGAGTGTATTAATATGCTGGAGGCTTGAGGTCTTTTGCCTAAAGAATCTAACAAATAAAGGCAGTATTTTACTTATCAATAGAGCTAATTTGCAAGAGTGGAACGATTTGTTCTTATGTAACTTCCACAAAACTATCGTGACACTTTTACCACAACACTGTAGTGAAAATGAAAGACAATCCGAGCACATGTTGACTGGTGAAACTAATTTTTTGGGATGTAAAAAGAGGAGGAAGAGTGTCAACTGTTGATTAGAAACAATTAAACAGTCCATTATCATGTTACTTGTTAAATAGTTATTTTTTTTAGGTTTTTTAAATGGGAGAGTTTTTTTGTTCTTGCACTGAGATTATGATTTGCAAGATTCATGTTGATTATAAGAACCTTTAAATTTGCTTGTTAAATTAGTAATTTTAGAAATGTTCAATTTGCACTTCAGTTAATGTGCATGGGCCTGTACTTATAGACTTTGTTACAATTCTGTTAAAGAAAAGAACAACTATGGAACCACCTACTAAAGAACCTCTTAATTACTGCTAAATGTCCGTGTGTGTTTAAAGGTGTGACACCAAACATACTCATCCGTCAAATGTGACATGTCATAATTATAGGGAGATTTACAGTAATGTCACTTCTGATGGAAGATTGACAGGGCCGTCGCTTTTTTTTCTGCAAATTGGAGCCCTTACCCCTTTTCTTGACTGACATGCATTACACATACCCACCCCCTCCCACGAAAAAAAAGCGATAATGATGACAAAATGTCGACCCTCAGGCATTTCGACCAGGTAACAGGTGTCTTGATTTAACATAAATTATATTTTTACAAAGCTAAAATTATTAGAGTAATTAGGATGTTGCCCTGGTGGTCTTACAAATTGTTCAAAGTTAAATTCTTAAAGGCGACATTGTGGTTTATCAAATTAGAGATAGGTTAACTATAGTCTATAGATTTTAGTGAAATTCGACATGATATTGTTTGATATAGTGCTGTTAACTACGCTAGTAGGGCGCTTCACTAAAGATAAGGGTCTATATTCTAGGATATCAAATCTTCATTATTTAACTTCTGTAGTTCGAAATATCGACACCAGGCGGAGGTAGGGGTTGGTGTTTTTGTCTCACAGTCACGGCCATTAAATAATAAAGCACATTCCAGGTGAAAGACAGGGATTTCAAAACGTTTTATATTTTCATCTCATATAGCTTAGGATTCAAGACATAATATTAACCAAATAGTGTTTTTTCCTATTCATGTAAAAAATTTATATTCACAGACCTTTTGCAGACAGAGACTGGTGAACCTAAATGTCCATGTCCCAGAGAGAGTCGTGGTTATTGGAGGATTTAGGTAACAGCACTAAAAATGACTCCCACCTGGATATTACTTACGGCGATCGTCACTGGCGGCGCCACTGTCGTTAGACCATACCGCAAACTTTGTGTGGCTGATATTAGATTAGCACAGCCAGGGGGTTCCGTGGTGTCTGGAAAACTCGTTGGATTTAAGAAATATTAGTAAAATATGAGAAAATAAGTGAAAATCTATCATTGGAACCCCCTCAATGTTATTTGGAATCCCCTCTGATTTTAGGGCTGATTAAGCCCCTGTCTTAACCACAAAACAATAATTACAGGCATTCAGGGAAACATTTTTAAATGTAATATTGACCGATGAGTTGAAAATATCTATTTAGTGACCACTGACACTAACGCAGTGTTATTTTACTTGTAGTCCATAGCAATTGGTCGTTTTAGTGAAAGTATGTAGATCACAATCATGAAATGAACAAAATGTATTCTGAAGCTCAAGGTGTATATAGTAATATGTTACAGTACAATATTCTCTTCCTTTTAAATCATTTTGTAATAAGCATAAGGGTTGTCCTCGGTTTTAGGTTAGTAGATCAATACGAGATAAGATATGTGAGAATATGTATGCATACGGGATATTCGAAGTAAGTTGTTCGAGGAAACGGCTGGATGAACAATTCATGTTGTTTACGATTTACGAGTTTCAACAGAAGCAAGAGCTATACGAGCTTGCTGTAGGTTAGCTTGGGTTTTCCCATCAAGATGTGAATTTGTCTACCTGTGGTGGAATCCCTGTCTGCTTAATTATTAAGACACAACTCTCCATGTTTGCGACAATCAGTAGCAATCCTTTCACGCTAAGAAATATCTAAGAACTTTATATCAAAGAGTGAAAAGCAAAACAAGAATAAACAATGAAAATAAGTCAGTAAAGCTACTGCCCAACACCATCACCTCACGCCACGCTTATAACACCTCTTATGTATCCCATCCAACTGATGCTCACGTAACATATTGTGGGTAACACGGCATCGGATTAATCATTCAATCAGAATTATTCATGAACCTCCTTTAAAAAGGCACGAATACAACCTGCTTTGTCATGGTTACGTCCATGTTTAATTCCGACATGTTGATTCCCGACCTTGCAGGTTGCGGATCGTGATCAGAGGTATCGAACGGTTATTTCTTTTCAAAAGAAAACAGATAAACAATGTATTTGTTACCACATCAGATATTGTATCCATTAAAGAAACAGTACTCTCAACCCACAACCAGTTGTAAATGGATAATGCAATTTTGTGAAAATTCGAATTTCGCGAAAACTGCATTTCTCATCTTAATATACCGAAAGCTTCTTTTCCAGAATTGTTAGGAGTTACCAAAGTATTCTACAATGCTTTCTCTCTTTCTGAGAAATTTCGCCTGTGACTTTACGCTGATGGTCTTTGCGCGTGTGCGAACTGAAAGAGGAATAAAACTTTAATCAATAGAAACAGTATCAACTTCAAGCCATAAAATCTTTCTTCTAGGAAAAAGCCGTGTACTAATGAATGTTCTGTAGCATTTCTTAAAATCAGATGGCGGGACCTTGAATAAATTGTACTATCAAGAGATTATAGAACGTTACGAAGATTCTCATCAAAATGACTAATTCGTAGTTTTGATATCATACTTTCTTTTTTCTTATTTTTTCTTTTTTGTCTTTAGTCTTTTTTTTTTTTTTTTTTTTTTTTTGGGGGGGGGGGGGGTATGGGTTAGTAATTGTAGGATCTTCATAATCTTAAGCAGGAATCATAGTAACATGGTGAATTCAATTGATTCATGGGTTGGTTACCGTTAGGGTAAACCTTTTCAATTGTCGTAGCAAATCACACAGCCATGAGCCGCCACAAACTAATAATAACTGGCATATTTTTTATTGCCTTTTCATTTTTCTGAGAAAAACAATTCCTAGATTGTTTCTTTACATAATGGACCCTTACTACAATTCATATTTCTAATCCTTTTCTTTATAACATAAAGTTTACACTCTTGTTACTTTTATATAATTTATACAAGGTATTCTGTGTGGTTAATCCTATGATACAATGTACATTCATTCTACCTTCATTCTTATTGAAGAAGTTCAATATCCGTCTTGAAGTTTTTCGGGTCAAATCAAACAAAAGAAGTAACACTTCTGTCACATAATCAACACAGTCAATAAGAGGCAGGATCATTTGTTTATACAACAACATGGACCTTCAATTACATCACTTAATGTTCTGAGAATTCCTCAGATTTTAGACATAATCTATAGACCTATCATTCAGATATTCAGTGGTCCATAACCATCCTACCAATCACCCCCACCCCAAATCTCCTTCCTCACTTCACTCCCTGATGCCATGATGCAGTAAAAAAAAGAAGGAAGGTAGACCATGCAGTAATGTACCATAGATGATTTAGGAGAATAGAGTAGGAATCGAAAACTTAATATGATACTTTACAATGTAAAGTCTCTCAGTTACATCATTTGATGTCTTGAGAATTCCTCAGATTTTAGACATAATCTATAGAGCTGTTATTCAGATATTCAGTGGTCCGTGACCATCCCTCCCTTCTCCCCCACTCCCCTCTCCCCCTCATTGATTGGTTTTTGAGGCTGGTTTTAAGTGGTCGACTTTTAAACCTCCCCCCGGCCTCTGTTTACAGTCGGTCGTCATGGTAACGCTGACCTACTTCTCCCCAAACTTCGTGAGCACCTCACAAGTCTTCAACTATTGATTACCCCGGTCACGTGACCACGTGTTGGTCACGTGCTGCCTGGTTTTACCACCAAAATGACTTTTTAATGTTGGATGTGGATTTATTGCAAAACAACATGGGAAAAATAAACACCAAAAAAGCAATCGTTTTTGTAGAAGTGTTATTGGCCAGTTTATATTCGCCAATTTCGGTTAGTTGATTAATCTCAGAGTTAGCGTTATCCTGTTTTCAAATAACACCTTATCTTATTCTTATACATATATATTGAACATGAAAATGCTATTAAAGAATTTAAGATCGCACTAAGATTTGTTCAATATCTGACACTCTCTTTTTATCTAGATATAGCTGGGATCATTCTATGAACCTATAGGACTTGGGTATCAACGTATCTACGCTGTCTCCGAATACCAGCTTAAGACATATTGTATACGGTAAAAGTTGCCCAACTTATCATTGTGATACCTTGGACAAGCAAAGCCAAATAGAATAATAGTATAGGCCTAGCTCATATGAATAAAGCTTGTCTTGACATGCAGTCCAGGATAAATAGGCCTTGTCTGGCATTGACAGGTAGGTAGTCGGCGCAGACAGACATTTATAACACCGGCTGAGGGGTGGGCTTGATCTATACGTCACGGTCCAATGAACCCATCTAAGTGTTTTTTTTGGTGATTCTTTTATATTACCACTTGGCGAGGAGGCCTGTCTGGGCGGGTGGTAAGGTCTCAGGAGGTAAGAAGTTTCAAGGTTACAGACTAGTATCAAGGTCACAGACGGGTGTCAAGGTCACAGACATGTGTCAAGGTCACAGACAGGTGTCAAGGTCACAGACAGGTGTCAAGGTCACATATAGGTCAAGGTCACAGATGGGTGTCAAGGACACAGACAGGTATAAAGGTTACAGACTGGGTTCAAGGTCATAGAAGAGTGTCAAGGCCAGAGATGGGTGATAAGGTCACGGGCAGGTGTCAAAGTCACAGACAGGTACCAGGGTCACAGATGCATGTCAAGGTCACAGAACGGTATCAAGGTCAATGACAGGGAATATACTAGGTTTTCAAACGGGTGTCAATGTTAGAAATTGTTACAGACAGTAATGGAGCTCACAGTCTCTTTATTTTTCAAGTATATTAACATTGCACGGGGCAATTTACTTGCCGCCCAGGGAGAGTGAATAAAATAGGGATAGGTGTGGCGATGGAGGCATGAGGTTTCAAATACTTTTCCCAATGAAACAGGCTTACTCACAACTGTTTTTGTCTTCCCCTCACTTTGAAGGTTGCTCTGGGCCAGTTTTAAAATCGGTTGCATCCTGATTATTGGTCAATCTATTTGCTTCCATCTATTAATGATCTACCTGCCAAATAAAAGTAGTTTTTTAGAACTCTGAATCAGACAAACCTTTCCAGCGTCCATCAAACGCTGGGCTTGTCCACAAACTCCGAGACAGTATCGAACCACAGCCGGGGCCTAACAAAAACAGACTAATTTGCATTCTGTTGTTGTTGCGTACATTTTTTCTCACTTTTGTTTTCATTGTCGGTCCATTTTTACCAGCCCCCGCTGTCCCCCACCTGCCTGGCGTCCCTGCCCGGTGCCCGGATGTGGCGGGTGGATGGGCGGCGGGACCGGAACAGGCTGAACGGGATATCTGGAAAGGTACTTTATTCAGGAAAGGTATATGAGACAGAAAGTTATTTGGAGACTAGAGGTCGATGTAAGCAAATGCCATCCATCAAACGTGTTTGTAGTCTACCTTATTCAGTACTGATATTTATATATGGTATTGGCAATGGCACTTAAGCAACAGAGGTCGAAAAACTAAATTGAATTGAGTTTTCTGTGATTTTAACTATGAATCTTACGGTTTTCTTTTATCAAAGTTTATCACAATGATAATCTAAGCCAACAGTTATTATCTCGCTACAATCACAAGTAGCCAGACGTTAGGAAAACAACCTTAGATATTTATGAAGCCACAAACTGCATGATAGTTATCATAAATGATTATCATTAATTCCTCTAAAGGCTCCATTAGCTATGATGATTCGGCAAACCTTCGTTTCTTTATTCGTTCCCGATTATCACCACTCATTCCCAACTGTCCCCACTCATTCACCAATTCTATCCTACTTAACCAAACTTGCCCAAGCTCAGCCTCACTTGGCATGATTCAGCAATATATTACTTAACCTTTTCTTTTTTCCAGGCCACCCCAACTCCAGGCCAGTCACCGCCAACTCGTTTCTTATTCCCCTCACTCAATTGCAAATGTTCCCATTCATTCCAGACTGTCCTCACTCGCAACAAAAACTCCCAATTCATATATAGAAATATTTGCCATTTTCTATCTGTAATGGAAACATTTTCTAAAACAAAAAGGAGCATACCTAGATACAAATTCATAAAAACTCCTATTTCTTTTCCATTAGGTTTGAAAACAAAGAATACCAGGATAAATGAAAGATCATATGCTTAAGCATGTGACTTGTCTACGTATTTCCCTTTATGCATCTTGATCTAATCTGCAGGTAAAATGCAATAAAAACGCTATCTGTGGCGGGAAGAACATCTCCCACACATTCAAGATTACCCCTTCTATCTTACTTCAACTTACTTGGCTTTAGTCAGCAATACATTACCCAACCTTTTCTTTTTTCCACGTCGCCCCAGCCCCAGACCAATCCGTTCAGACTCAGACATTTTACGACCTTGGCCGGCTCCCGAACACTACATGGAGTAACTAACGTAAAAACCGGCCTGAGACAGTTACTGCATCTTAAGGCATGGTGCAAGATGGGCAGGCCCATCAATATATAAAAGTAATGAGGGTGAGAACAATTGGGGGCTGTCGAGTGTGGGCGTTTTATCATGACGTCCAACAATGAGTTGAAGAAAGTTAGAAACTTCAAAGAAAGTAGATCAGGGGGTATTGCCTGGAGAATACTTACCTGTTACTTTTTTCCATCGTGCCTCCTGGGTGATGGCACGGCAGGTTTGGGTTGACCATTAGACTTTTGGTATAAAGTCTTTGCACAAGATGCCTACTCCCAATGCTCCCAAAATACATTTAGAAAAAAACAAACAAAAACAGCAATGGCCAGCCCATGGCCACCCTTAGCTGGGGCTGGATTTGATGATGCCAGATGCTATGGGCTTAGTCCCAAAGATGGAGGACGCGTCTATGGTACTGTATAACATAATATATACTACTTACACCTTAATGATATAAACTGAGAAACTTAAAATCTGTGTAGGATACAAGATTCAGATTTGGGCAGAGATGTGTTTCCTTAAAATCTTTAACGAGGATTACTTTTTAGTACTTTTACCATCTTCGTCCTAGAATTAAATTCATTAGAATTTCATTTTATCAGATGTCCTTGAACCGGAGTTCTGAGTTACACTTACCGTTGGCCTATGTCCAGGCCTATACTCTAGGCCTAGCTATGCTAGTCAGGCGAGCCTGCAATCTACCCCACTTTGCCTACACTACTCACGTTAGACATACACACGGTCAGAGAGACGGCTGGCGAGGGGGACGGCCATGGGGTGCTGACATTTCAAATATTTAATGGCTGATCAAAATATTTGGACTCTATAGAAACTTGATGATCATTAGAACTAAACACGCGCGGGTCTGAGACTGTAATGGTATTGTGGGGTTTGAAGTAATGTATTTGAGGTATTGACAAGGATTTGTAACTTTTTGAGTGTCGTATTTGTTCTTGTTTTATAGAAAGTTAATCAACTAACCACGTCGTTTTCAATTTGATATCGACATTATTGTACAGACTATCTCATGCGAATGTTAAAAAATATGGTTTCTTATCATTTCTGATAAATTACAAAGCTTTTTTCCTCTTTCGCAAGTTTAAGTGCCCACCAAAAGGGGGCATGAGTAGGACCCCCCCCCCCCCGCATCTACCCCTGCTTTGGTAGAAATTGATGTCACTGCGGAATAAATGAGAGTGGTTACACTAGATAGGCCCATAAGAATCTCACTATACCAACATGCTATCCGTTTGAATCATGGACAAGAACACGATTGCTCCTATATGCAATCCTACCCACCCGGATCCACCCCACCCCCACCCCTACGGCCAGCGTATCCCATCTAATTCAGATGTAACGTCGAGCAGACAAACATAGCTGACATACCAGGGGTATAAACACACATACAGCTATACGACCACCGGAACAGGTGTCTGAACACACACACATCGTTAGTGGGCATTGGGGGTAGGGAGTGGGTACGTGTTGGGGGTAGGGGTTGGGAGCATGGAGGCAGGAGATCAGGGGCTGTTACAAAATTTTAAAAAGTATTTATCTGATATGTACGCACACGCGCGCGATATGAAATATCAATTTCAAATCTCCACAAAATTTTACCAACCCTCCCCTGGAGAGGGGGCTTGGATGAAGGCAAAGGCATAGGTATATAGTCCTATTCATTGGTCCTTTTTACATTTTGTTTTCAGATTAATACATGTTAATGATAGAGGAAATCTTAGAAATTTAGCATTACATGACTTTGAGAATCCTTCCCCAATCCGCCCTTCCTTTCTTTAAAACACTACATACCGTATCGGGGGAAGGAGGTTAAGATGAACTCTAAAGGGATACTACAGACTTTATCACCTGCACAGCCTACGAGCATTGCATATAAGGAGTAGTGTGTATTAACAGGCTGTACATACCACTCCTTGTATTAATGGATGTAAACATTATTTTTTGTTTTGCTTGGGTGATGCTTTGGGGTCGTCCTCGGGTGGCCGTACGACCCATGGGGATCGTACGAAGATGCCTAAATAGATCTTTGCAACCAGTACCTTTCTTACCTCACAAGTACACAACAAATTGTGGATGTACTGGTTGGTCGTATTTTTGAATACACACCTTGATATTTAGATGATAAGCGATACCATCTGGAGGAACCTTGGGGGGTCGTCCTCGGGTGGCCGTACGACCCACGGGAGATCGTCACGGCCCGAGGGCAAAGCCCCCCATCGTTTTTCATATATTAGTCTTTGGCGAGTATTGAAACTATGACAACACGACTGTTTGGAAATATGGCCCCAAGAATTTCAGATTAACTTGAAATATTTCAACACTAAGGTAACGAGGTAACCATGCCAACAGTGCAACTTCCCATCAACTGCCCATCAGTATTATGGTATAATTATATATTTCTCAGCATTACACTTCAAAATCCCCGACAATTATATCTAGACTTGAAACACGATGAGTTTCAGAATCAAACAAACCTTGAAACTAAATCTCACCGCGTGCAATTTGACACGCATCACTGCCTCAGTAACGGTGTCAGATCGTATGAATGACTATTACTACCTCCAATACCTGTGTTCAACTAGGAGATTTTACTACAAGTAATTTGGCGATTACGAAATTTTCATTAGAAATCTTACAGAAGCCCATGCATGCTACATACCATTTGAAAGAGAATTTAAAGTCCTTTCTAATGATATGTAACACTTATATAATCAGCCGTTAGTTCTACCAGCGATTTCTGGAATCGGGAGTAAAATCAGATGGTGGAATCGGATTGCCTTTAGGTGGGGGATGGTAATTTACTACATGTGTCACTCATATAATCCGAACTGTACTAGATTTACCTGCAAGATTCAACAAGTTGCCCCCTTAAAGTTACCAATGATTCACCTTTATGGCTCTGTACTCTAAAAAAAGGACTCAATCTGATAGGTTACGCTGTTAATTATGTAAGACCCCTGTTGAATGATCTCAATGTCATGCAATGTCCAAGTGTTAATTATCAAGCCATAAAAAATGTTTCGATCAAAAAGTAAAGTGTGTGTGCTGTGGTGGAATGGTCTTTTAGGTTTGATCTATATAAAATTCACTTTGTATTTCCATAATAAAACGTTAAAGGCATGTTATATAAGGACCTCCTGTTTAGACATCTTCAATTATTCTTGAAGACCACCTGCGCTGTCGTTGAACATCGGCATTTTATATATAAGTGTACCGATAAGTAGGGGTTAAACATGGGAAAAAAGAACAAATTGCAACACAGGGATCATACATTTTACAAGGGAATCGTGAATGGGTTGACTAAGAGGACAGCTTTTTGAGCAGATGCTATATAAAATGCAAGGACTCATTTCGAGTTGTGTAAGAAAAATCCGACCTACCACAAAGGGTGGCGCGGTGCACTCTGGGAGTTTCATGATGGCGCCTTTCATTGACCCCAGCCATGCTTGGTGCCTTGATTAATTACATCATGCTACGCCAAACATGATACCTCAACTGGGGGCAGCCGAGATCAAGATTGAACTGAACGTACGAGTCAAAAGGCAAGACCAAGACTAAGATATTTATCCCATGTAGATATATATATATATATATATTATATACACACATAATATTATATAGTATATATGTAAATATATATATATATATATATAATATATATTAGATTATGTTATGTTTTCTTTTAAGATAATCCTCGTCGGTTTGGACGAATACAGTATTAGATCATGTTACTTATTCATCTTTTTTCTACAGGATAATGACAGTGACAGATTGTAAAACTCATATCCCTGTATCAAAACACCTTACTTTCTAAGAATAAAGATGATAACTTCTTGATATATTTCATGGAAATTAATGAAATGTATTATAAATCACGAGCCTTCTTAAAAAGAAAAAAAAGGTGATTGTGTAAGCTCAATTGAGCTTCTAGCCTGTTACGCTGAGGGGAGTCTGGATGAATAGTGAATGACTTTACCAAGAACCCCCTCCCTCACTGCTGGATTTAGCCCGGTTTACACAGTCCGATAATTACCTTTATGATAATGATTACGATGATATTGACAGGGAACTGGGCCAGAATTTCAGAAATTCTAATGTAAACCCTAGAACATATAACCTACTGTTAGAAATGTTGTTGGGACTGTCGTCAGGCTATCGGGACCATTAGGTGAACTGTCGGGACTGTCCTAAGCCCTACAACTGATGCTGTCGTAAAGATTTTAAAGGCCTGTGTAAACCCCCCTTTACGTTTGGTCATGCCAGCGTTGGGGGGAGAATATTTAATGAACAGCTCCCCTGAGACAGACAGAGGGGGGAGGGGGTGAGGGGAGAGGTTGGAACAGCCTGACCTCACGCCGGTCACGGCTCAATGAACTTTGATGGTTGAAACCGATCGTCATGGTTATAGCCTATAGCCAAGGATGTGACGTTATTATAACATTGCAGAAACGTTCTGGTTGGTTCTGTATTTGGTTCTTGTTACATTCTTTTGATGACTCCCAATTATGTCACTGCAACATACTGCTGTGATGTTGCACTGTGACATTATTCCAACATTCTGGTTACTTTCTTCAACCCAAACAAAATGTTCTTAAAACATACTAGTTTGGTTTCATCCTAACCTCCCCAAAAATAATGTTATAATAACCTTCTGATTTGGTGAGGTTTCAACCTCAACATCAATAAAGTAATTGTTACGTGCCATTTTACTAAGTATGGAACTGACTAAAAGCATATGGTTGCAGAATGCTTCTGTTAAGTCATAAGCTAGCTGCGAGTCAAGTGGTAGCAGGGTTTAGGGGACAAACACCAAAAGAGGATTTTTGGTTTCATTCTGTTTGTATATCATACACCGATAATATTTTATGTACATGTATGCATGTGGAGAAGTAGCGATATAAATCCTGCTCAAATACAGCTTTTCAAGTTGAATTCGAAACGCAAACTCGGTTTCAAAGAAAAACTTAGTCGACTCATTTTTTGGCATCTCCAAGGGCAACCCAATGTTATGCAATCAATCCGCAGTATTTCATTGAGACACTTCACGCAACTCTTAGTAATAAAGCAAACAGCGTCCGCCAAACCAGCATCAATTCATTGAAAAAAGTAGTTACCCCCAACCTCCCACCCCTCCCAAAGGCACGCCGATAAAACTTGTACAAACTAAGAGCAGTGGACGGGAACCAGCTTCAGCAGCGATCACCCCATTGGCACAGACCGATCAGACTAATTAATATTCATGACATGCGCATCGATTGGCTCTTAGCTGGTTGCCGGTGTCTGACTGTGGCGGGGTGTTTGGGAGGCTGAGGACCAGAGAGGGGTGGGAGGGAGGAGGGAGAAAGAGAACTTGTGATTGAGGGGGGGGGGGCACTTTTCTAATAAAAGATTCCTTTCCCCAACGTACAAATCCAAATCAGACTGCACATTGATGGCGGGGAATGTGGGAAAAGATGAATCTGATTTTCAGGAAGAGGTTCTGTTTATATTAAACAGTAGAGGCACTAGAGTGCAATTACCAATATGAATATCAGTGCCTTAACCTTGAACTTGTAGAGAGCTGTCCGATAGATAGTTCGATCAATATAAATTAATGTTTTAAACCAAATAGTACTAGAGTGTTCTGGTAACTAGTACAGTGGTAGGGTGTTGGCTTGGTTTTCCAAAGGTTGGTGGTTCAAGTCTCCGTCCTGCTGCTGTGGTATTAGACATTCTCCCTAGGCCTGTGGTCAATGGTGGGGTTATCAAAGGCCTAGTGCCATCGGCCATTGTATGTGGTGCCCTGCCTATGGGACACTGCATCTAAAAGAACACCTGTCTCAGTACAAGGGTAGGGGTATGGTCTCTACCTCCTCATAGATTCGATCATCCAGGAGCAAGGGCGAAATATCCTAGTGCTTCAGAACCACTGAGTCTGGTGGCTCAAACCAACAAACAAACAAACAAACAGTACTTGAACATCAATGCATGAGCAATCATGGAATTAGTCGACCACTCCTAGACAGAGATATTACCTCTGTCTGAGTGCTAAGTCCTAGTCCCTGTATAATATCAAGAAGAAGAGCTTTGGCAAAAGTATAAAGCCTGCTTTGATCGACTTTGGGCTAACCATTAAAGCTCTAACATTATTTTTCCATTTTATGCATTTTGCTTCTGTGGTACTATCTAGCAATTACAGAATTCTCTAATAATTACCAATGTTGAACCTTACAACAGAATGTCACTGCAACATTATAATGACGTCACACACTCAGCCGAGAGGGCTTGATATTTCTTTGTCACTGACTGTTCAGTTGGATATGTAAGTGCCCCCCTTCTTCCCTACTCAGACAGTGACCCCCTCCCCCCCCCCCCCAACCACATGGTGAGTAGCACGCACACTTGTCGGCGGCGGTGGCGGCGCGCGTGGAGCTGTAGGTAGGAGGAGGAGGAGTCCAGAGGTGGTCACAGGTACTGGAGGACTACTACCACTACCACCGCCACACCTGGCCTGATTACCGTGGGAACCTCACCTGAGCAGGTAAACCAACTGCTCATCACACCTGGGCAAACTGTGCACAGCGCCCGCCCGAGTGGTGCTATACTAACGGGCAGTGTACAGCACCTGGAGGAGGGAGGCTTACCGGCGTTTTCACCTGGAGGACTGCCTACCTGAGGCAGGTGTGAATGGACTCACCTGGATTCTAGACAGTAGACCACGTAGGCTCTGATACCTTAGAGGTGTTGGTATAACTGTTACCACCTCTATAACCACGGAAAGGTGCAGTTCTACGCCTATGATATAAGAGGTGATATACTGGACCTGTCTAACAATAAGGAGGTGCAGAAGGAGGGACTATCTGTTTTAATAGCCCCTTTTCTGTAGGCATACCACCAAGTCTTCAGGTCTTGTTAGACACCTATAGGGACTGTCTCTTAATAGCCCCTTTTCTGTAGACATACCACCAAGTCTTCAGGTCTGGTTAGACACCTATAGGGACTGTCTCTTAATAGCCCCTTTTCTGTAGACATACCACCAAGTCTTCAGGTCTTGTTAGACACCTATAGGGACTGTCTCTTAATAGCCCCTTTTCTGTAGATATACCACTACGTCTTTAGGTCTTGTTAGACACCTATGGGGACTGTCTGCTAATAGCTATAGCCCCTTTTATGTGGAGATACCACCAAGTCATTTGACTTTGACTGTATACCACTACTAACTCTCAATGTAGGGATCTTACAACAAAACCAGCACTGCTACTACATCCAATACGCCCAGAGATACTGCTGACAGAGAGGACAAACTGTACAACACAAACACTGATCTCACAGACCAGCTGTCACCAAACTCTACAAAGGTACTTGTACTATATACACACAAAGAAGTTCCTCATCCCCAGTTCATCGTCTGCTACAAAAGATCTATCGGTGCTTTAGAAGTGTTGCTTCACTACCTCAACATTCGGACCCTGCTTACTCTTCATACCCACATAGGCTGCAATACCTGATTGGAGGTGTTACTATAACTGTCACTAGTTTTCTAACCAAGGAGAGGTGCTGTGATATAGCACTGGCCGTATGGAGGCTGCACGAGGATCGACTCGTATACTACTAACACGTACGGAGAGCCAGGTGAGTTCCGTACCAGTCAAGCCTGTTTTCTACTTGGCGATTTTGACTACTGAGAATTTGGCAATATCCAAATTTCCATTCTAAATATGATAAAATCCACGCATGTTACATATCATTGGAAAGAGAATTCGAAATCCTTTCTAATGATATGTAACATGCTTATAAATAGCCATTTTTCCTACTGGTGATTTTCAAAATCGGGAGTAAAATCAGACAGTGTAATACAGCGTTTACAGACTTGCCATCCAGGGCTCAGTGCTATTAGTCTTCGATCTCTTTGCTGAAACGGGTGCATTGATATCCAGGCCTCTCTTCCCCCTGTGTATATGATATACTTGATCTTTTATCGAAGCCAGCTTTATATTGGAATGCAGATTTGTGAAAATGCATCCAGAATGAACCAGAACCCTAACCTGTCACTTCACGTACATACTTGCACTAATAATAATTCTCTATCGGAGTATAGATACAGTGTCAGGAGTGACAGTTTATCTTAGACTGTACCTTTGCACGCTGAATATATTTTATTGAAGCCTACTATAAACGGGAATGCCGACTTTTGAAATCGTATCCAGAATGATCCGAAACGCTAACCTATCTTTTCACATATTTATACCAAAGTAACACTGATACGTGTAGTGTTCCACAGAGAGTGCCAGCATTGACAGCTCAGACAACGGCAAGTCCCCGAAGCTAGACTCCCAAGTATTTCCCTCTGCCTTTAACGTTACCTTGTATAGGTATGTGTGTTATGGATATGTACTCTGCGCCAACCACCATAAACACAACTATATATTAATCAGTTTCTTAATCAGGGCAATGAATAGCTCTTAGACCCATCGGAGAGTATAGAGAGCAGAGAATAGCTAGAACTGGTATACAAAGGAAAACAGCAATTACAACTGCAATTCAAGGAAAGGATTGTCCCCTGTGAACAATACGTGTTTCCTTTTGGGAGAGAGGTCAGGACCAACGGATAGAAATGTGGGGAATTAGAACATCCAGAATTAAGTTGTATTCCATTTTTCACGTGGTGCCGGTGGTGTGAGTCGCGGTTACCTAGCAACCGTTTGTTGTCATGACCAACTGTCACGTGGTCACCTGGTGACGGGTGGTTGGCGCCGTGCCAAGTCGGGAGGCGACGACCATATCAGTCAGTCTGACAGAGAAAGCCGGCTACACCCCCTAGACTCCACCTCCTTTACCTGCTAGTACTGAGGGTGAATAGTGATCACTAGATGTAGACACCCTAGGGGGTATCCATAGATACAACTAATCTATTGTATGTGTTACAGGGACAGATTGCGTGTCTGATACTTTAATGGACTATTTTTCAAGAACATGCCATTTCTCCCAATTACAAAATTAACTAAATGCCCTATAGGGTAATGACATAAGGCAAAATGATGTTGCATTACATTCCTTAGTGATTTCAATGCAAAGACTGCAGTTCCCTAAATGGCTTTTGTGTTATAGAATCATGATGATCAGCATCGATCAAAGTGATAACAACGGTTTTCATACAACCAATAAGCTTTTCAAAAGATATTAATGAGATGGTTCTTTAATAAACGTGGTGTAACGTATACCCTTTTCGGACTACCGCCAATAACGCACATGGAAAAACCTTTAAAGCATTTATAGGTGTGCCTCTAGTGTTTTGTCTGAAGCAAACTGCATTCTACAACGTGCATCAGTACGACTGATATTTTCCTTCATTTAGGGTACGAATGCTGACGTTAACCTCGCAAGATTTTTATTAGCAATAATGCTTCTTCGATTTGCTTTGCTTTGCTGTGAAATCTGAAAGGGATAAATACCCTTCACAGACTAGCCCCAGAACGCATATATACATATATATGCATATTATGTCTGTTCTGAACTGCCATTATACAATATCCTTGACTGACTAGTCCAAAAATGCGGTAATAATGACAGTACTTCACCCAGCCCTTGCCTCTACACCCCAGCTGTTATAGTACCCTACCTGCCACTCACCTCTTACTATAGGCCCCTCTGACCATCATGGACATCAGGCCCACTCTACAGTGACATGATTTCAGCGGTTAATCAATGGACAGACGAGTGTAACAAGCGTCAGGTATATGGTGGGCAGCTTAAACATTAGGGGGTTGAACCAGTAGTCTCCCCCTATCTTTTAGAAAACATAGATATTCAAAAGTTTCCGAAATGTTTTTAAGTGTGGCCCATTCTTGACATGCCCTTGGTCTCTGCACTAAGATTGCATTAATACAATGCACCATGGAATATTATGCATTTTCGTAACATAAGGCTTTTAACATGCTGGTACGCACACTGCACAAACAATATTATGCTGAAGTAAAAGGAAGATTGTCGTATTTAATCGGTCATTCCGGTGGCAATTGCAGGGAAAATCGTTTTGCATCGTAATGTTAACATCGCCTATTACATGATCATATGTTGTTTCATTGATCATAGTGTTGGTTATATATGTGTTATGAATGTGTCAATGCATATTCTAAGAGTTGTTGGAAGCTGCCAGCACACTTAACAAGGTATATATATAAATATATATATAAAGATATGTATATCCCAGAATCACCTATTGGAACCTATTGGTATGACTAACAGACACAGAGACACACACATGCATGCACACAGACACACACACGTCTGTATAAAGTACAAAAACAGAAAATAACAAACTGTAAACGTGTGCACATCGATATATCATGTTTTATCAAAATCATACTAAACATACTTTCTTTCCCCCTCCCCAAACCTATACCTCCAATCCTCCATCCTCCCCTGCTGTGTAGCATGCAGCATAAAATGACTATCATCCTAGGCGGCGGGAATCCAGGGGGGGAAGTATTATAGATCTATACTGGCCACATGGCTGCCCCCCGGTCGATACGAGCACACCCGTACCACCCGGTCACAATACGGCCCGCCAGTAAACACAAGTCATGGCCGCCTAGGTTCACCTTAATCTAACGATCTGTGGCCATCCATGTGGCCAAACTGTGTCACCAATTTGACTGCCATATGGTGGAATTTACTGCCTGTGGTTTTGAAAATATTAGTTTTATTGTCATTGCATACATATTAGAACTTCATGACTTCGTATGATATTAGCCAGTTGGTTGGTTGGATGTTGGGGTTTATGTAATGACATAGCAACATCTAAGGTCATGTCACGGTGACACGGTGACAACAAGGTTTGACGATCCTGTCTTTGATGATCAAATCTATGAGAAGATAGTGACTATACCCCTACACCTTTATCAATGCAATAGTTCTTTAATGTGCCTGGTTCAATAGATGCGGCCCTATACACAAAAGCCGGTGTCCCTGAGACCTTTGATTGCCCTATTGATGGCACAGACGATAATTATGTTTATCATTGACCAGTGCAGGAACCTCTGCCATACTCGATCTAACCGCTTAATTTATGGATCAACCTAAAAAAGAACTACAAAAAATGACTACATAAGACATTTATTTATGCAACAAATGCCACATGTCTATCCCTTCATGTCTTGATATGTAGATTGCAATGTACTAAAAAATTGATGCACATCTTTGTTGATCTAGTGTGGCACTTCATATGTCGCAAATATGAAGGTTGGTGTCAGTTAGAAAGATTATAAACTGCCCAAAAAAGTAAGGATGCCACACATGACGCCCTTTTGTCAGATATTGTCAGAATATATTGTGTTCAATCCGAAAAATAGACATTATGTTTTCCCTAGGTAACACTATATTTATTGTGAAGTGTCACAAGTGTCACAACTCTGTCCAAAGTGAACCATCTCTACTTGATCCTGTCCCCAATTAAGTTGTCCCCAGGACAAAGTTTCACACGTGTCGCAGCGAATAATAGCCACTCAATGAAAAGGTTGATTTTTTTTGGTCGCGTCATATGTTGATTATAACATGTGTTTTTCTGACCCTTAAAGCCTAGATCCCAAGCTGTCACACGCTGTATGCATAGATCATATTGTCCAGACACAATTGCCTTTTAGCACTTTCATTGATTAGAACAGAATATGTATTTAAAACATATCCAGGCGTCATATAGTATAAAAGTTTGACCTAAAAAAGCATCGGAATGTATGATAGTATGTTCAATAATTCAGCATGGGTTTACAATATCAGGGCCCATATTTTTGTAACTGATTTCAGTGATTAGACTTATCGTGTGAATTTTGAGTAGTGTATTATTTGTATTTATACTGTCCCTCAATCAAAGTAACTAGAGCAAACTATCCCTTTTCTACGTTATTTTGAAAAGTTATCCCCCTTTTGGTGACAGACAGAATCAGGCATTATAGGACACTCATCAAATATCAGCTGCTTAGCCTAATCACAAAAATCAGTTACGAAGATACGGATCCAGCCATGTCCATAAATGATAAAAAGTTTGCAAACGGAGTAAGTTAATTACAACTTAGAGAATTCTACTATCTGGATTATTAAATAATTATATTAATAAATCAAATTATTCTTAAATTATTCTTAAAATATTAAATCAAATTTTCAACACCCTAGGAGATCCATCGAGACTCCTCTACAAAAATAATGATCCAGCCATGACCAGACAGCAGACAGTTGTCCCAATAGTCCGGTATTTAAAAATTTAGATGTTCGAATACCCACAAAAAGTCCGGGTATTCTGACTTAACATCTACAGGTCTGTACAGGTAAGTAACATGTCAGTCACACCTGAGTGATCTAAGGGATACCCCACACGCCCCTTCTGATTCTACTACTGGTCCTGTGTTAAGGGATCAGTCCATGAGGTGACAGCCTCAGATTGGGGAGATGTGTATGACAGTTTGATGTATGACTTTTGTCTATATTAGGTCTGTACTGCAAGGATACAGTCTACACCTTCTGTACGTTAGCATTCTGTCCTATTCTTGAAGTTAAACTATGTCTATTCGCCATAATTGGTGGCGCCCCAAACGGAGCTTCCTCCTTCTTGTGTTTTCTAATCCTTCTCCTTGTACTACTGCTGCTTCCTCTTATAATTTCGGACTGCTGCTTCTTCTTTATGTTTTTAATGCCTAGAATTTGTAAGAGCCAGGGACAAGAGCAATCAAAGGATATTACTTCCGCAACAATATACTTGTTACTATACAAAATGTCTCTCCTTGCATTTAAATTATACTTGAATGAAGTAATAATATTCAAGTATAAAGAAAATGTCCTCGGTTCTATTCAAATATCCAATTACATGTCTAAAACATAATAAGTAAAGTTACATCAACAATCTTACGACCGATTTAATAACCTATATCATTGGCCCCAAAATCTTTCAAGGACTGGCGATATGCTCAATGGGTAACTTCTGTAGATGTGCACATAACATGTTATCCCCATTTGAAGTTCAGGTATTGCTATAATTCACTGTAATGGCAATTTCATTTATTCAGGCCTGAAATAACACATTCTGTGTTTTCCTACTGAGTGTGATCTAGTATATCTGGTGAGCATCCTCGTAATGTGTGGCAGTCAAATGTCACGATCTTTGGCATTTTTCCCCTTTATAGTCTAATATGGGCTGTAAGAAGTCTAAAATTAGCCCAACTCTTCTTGTGTTACCCTTGCACCCTTGGCTCCTGGTTGCTCCTAGATGGAGGTATAATAAATAATCCAGAAGGACAGGTGGCATGACAGCCTTAATTTGGCCCAGTCTGAAGGCCTTATGGGTAAGGTGACAACACTCTCCGACCCGATGTGAGGCCAGCAATACAATCTCCCCCCTGAGGTGGGGTCAATAAGTCGATGACGCGACCAAATCCGTGCCAACCCCCCAAAAGTGGTCCGTGGTGGCTTCAATAGTCGGCTCCATTCTGTGCTGGCCAATAACTCATATATACAATATAAACAGATCATAGCAAGGGTCAGAGGTACCACCTTGCAAGCTGTGGTTTGGTTCATTGTGCAAATCTGTAATACCAAGCCCAATACCTATACTATGGCAATTTGGATCTTCCGTTCGTGCTTTTGACTGATTGCCGATCAGTTTGAAATGTATGCGTTTGATCTCAATGACCCCAAAAATCTGCTGATTATTTTGGAAGAATCAGCCAATTTTAGTTCCTGTCAATCGACTGATTTGTTGAACATTGGCTCTTTGGTATGTTGCTTGAGGCTTATTAGATATTCAGCCGTCTCCGTAGGTTCAATGGATGTGCTCAAGGAGTGTGCCTATTGCAACATACCTACGCCTACGCAGACTTCTGCTCTTCTTTATTACTATATAGGCCTAGATTAGGTAGAAATTGATGCTAAAGAAGAAAGAAGCATAAATTGAATAAATTTTATTTAAAATCAATGATTCATTTAGAAAAGAATTCTGAATCCTTTATAGATTATGTGACATTAGGTTGAAAATGAAATTGAAAGTAATTTGTTCAGAAAACTAGTAATTCATTTAGAAAAAAACATTGAATCCCTTATATGAAGCTAAGCTCTCGATCAGTTGGGCATGACTGACTGACAGCCCCCCCCCCCGCCCCCACTACCCACCCCCTATGACTAGTCCCCCCCCCCTCCCCCCTCCCTCCCTCCCTCCCTAATCGACCTTTGGCTCTGGCTCGTTTTGGACCCGGTCCATGGAACCTTTTATCCACCATTTCCCTTCCTTATTCAGAGCCAATCTAGCCTGGCCAATCAGCATCGTTCTGCAAGGCTGACCGCTCCACAGCTAAAAGCCGGTATTACACTACACGACTTACGCTGTGATTTGATGATGATATCGCAGAGAATGCGCACATATTAGAGATAAAATTCTTTCTTATCCAGATGTGAGATACTCCAAATTGACATTGTTTTAACAATTATATGACTTCTGCACATGAGTTTTCTAATTATGAAGAACTCAAGTCAGCGTAACTGTAGGTATGTTGCAATAGTCACACTACCTAAGCACAATAAAATAACCTACGGAGATGGTTGAATATCTAATGAGCCTAAAACCACATACTCGAAGTGATTTCTACCAAGTCGGCTGACTGATTGGCACTAAAATCAACCAATTCTACCAAAATAATCAGCCACTATTTAGGGCGACTCAGATGAGACACGTACATTTCATGTCATGTAGTGTAATACAGCCTTCAGTTCAGGGCGGCCTGGGCCACATAAGAGTGTGGCCGGCTCCTGCTGAGTAGTGGTAGGCCCACGGGCATGAACTCTACAGATGGCGCTACCCCTCTCTCATAGTTACTTATAATACTAACAGGGTAAGAACCTAAAACTGTACCCTGCAGTTTGCACTGACATATGTTTTGGATTTATGCCTAAACTTTAAGATATTTTGTGAAATAAAAAAATGTTCCTATTTCAGACAATTGATAAAAACCAATTGGCTGTCGTGTTTTATTGATATTCATACTCAATAAATGGCAATTGTCAAATTTATAGAAAAAAATGCAACCCCACCCAGTATTGCAGCATACCATATATGGCAATGCCCTTATTTGGAAAGGACTTTATGAATGGAGGTCACATGACCAACCACATAAGACAATGTGCACATAGGCCTTTTGGTAATTATAGGCAATATTCAATGGTAGTTATAAATCCTGTCCATGTTAAAACCTATGTTTGCCCATAGTTTCACTATAATTGTGTAATGTACATTGCTATTTCCTTCAAACTGGTTAATTAGGACATGGGAGGGTAGGGGAATCCCCTATGACATCACTATGTTTAGTTCTACAAGAGGCCCCTACATAGGTTTTTTTTGACAAAAACCTAATCCAAACATAATACATCAACCTCATATGGCCAAGCATTTCATTCCACTGTCATTACAGCAAACTGTGGTATAATGGCTATGGTGAGGGACTTCAAATCAGAAGGTTGGTGGTTCAAACCTCCTGATGGTCATGTTGCAGTTTGACCATGTTGCACTTTTTCTTATGAAAATCATCTTCAATAATCAGCTTTTACAGTTCTAATGATTTATCTTAGGTATACTAATTCTGTTGTTATTTCACCCAAATGAATTGTTTTTAATGTGATTTCTTCATTCATTAAAAAGAGTGACACTGTCCAGACATGGGTGGGATTTGAAACCCCTACCTTTGGATTTGAAATCCTAGACTCTAGCCACTGGGCTATTCCTGACTGTGGTGTCAAGCAAAGCTCTGATTATCCAAGTACTAACTTTCTACTTGTATTGGGTTTAGAGAATGTCTGAAGAAGTTTGTGGGGAAACCCTTTTAGCACTATAAATAATCATCCAATCCAATGAATGAGTTGCATTCTGTTCAAGGAAGGGGCACTGAAGGGGGAAGCATACATAGAGCTATTTCTTTCTGGAAAACATAAACTACGAAAATTCAAAGCATGCTGTAATAATTATGATTTATCATTGTAAGAATGACAAAAAGATGGTAAGTTTTATGGTGTTTTTTAATATAAATATCAAATAGAACTGGGTCATTCACTGCAGTCTTGTGGGAATCCTATGCATCTGCTGGTCATCAGCTTATAGGTTTTGACAGGAACCAGCTAGATCCAAAATGGAGAGTGTGCTACCCTTTCTATTCTTAACTTGTAAGCAGTAGGCATGGCGCCATCTGTAGAGTTCATGCCCGTGGGTAGGCCCACGTGGTTGGGGTGGGAGAGGGGAGCTCTCTACAAGGGGGTTCCATGCTATATGAATTTTCTTTTATGAAAAAAAAGTACATTACAGGCGAAAAAAAGAGTGTGGTCTGCACTTGGTTCAACATGTCTAAGTTTATCATATTGCACCATAGGCAGTGATATTAAGATTAAAACTTGAATCTACAAATTAATACACAGTGGCGGATCCAGCTTTTAAAAAAATATGTGGACACGAGGAACGAATTTTTTCCAGAATTTTACTTAGAATAAATCTCAATTTGGCCCCAAAAAAGAAAAGGGTGCCCCCCCGCATGCCAGCCCCCTAAACCAGTCATTTTCTTAGGAAGAGGCAATGTTCAATGACCTTATGTTGCCCAATAGCTCATGGTTAAAGCGGTTGTTCCAGAGCCATACTCATGTGCCATCTTTATGCACATGTTACATTCCTTGTATTGTTGCAGAAGCCTCGTGGCCCTCATGACTGATTCTTTTCAAGACTGTTGGCACCAGTTTAGAATCAGGACAATTTGATGATACGCAATAGCTTGGGGTAACAGATAAACTGCTTGCAGAAACAAACAAAGAACAAATAAGCTTAGAATTAAACTTTAGGGGAAAAAAAAGCAAGACAATCAGCAGAACTTCAAAAACAACAACAAAACCTTGTTGGAGCAGGGGTTGGCCTGGACCTGTAGACTAGTAGCCAATTGACCCCCAGGGCAGCTTTGATCACGTGGGGGGAGGGTTGATTGACTATGGAGAGGGGGAGGGGGAGGGGGGTTGACCAGGTATAGGGGGAGGCGGGGAGAGGAGAGGAAGACGATGATGATGATTGTTGGAGGTGTGCTCAGCAATTTTTCAGCTATATCGACACCAACTCACGTTTGTATTTACCAGTTGGCTGACCGAACCTATGGGGATAGAAACTACGGCAAGGCGAGGTGAGGAGAGGAAGATGGGAGGGGAAAGGGGAATAGGAGGGGGAGATGAGTAGGAGTTAGGGGGGCGGGAGAAGGCAGTGGAGTGGGTAGGGGGTTGGGAGGGGGTTGATCAGGGGGAGTTGGGGATGGGAGGGATCTGCCCACCTGCCCATTGATCACCTGGTGACCTCTGCTCAGGTCATGACCTTCAATCGAGTGGGTGTCGGTGTGTTGATATGCGGGAAAATAAAGAAGAAATCTATACATGAATAAACAGACAATATAATGAATAATATAGAATGAAGGGGATCTATACTTTGATTCACTTTATAAACTTTAAAGTGCTTCCCTTTGTCAAAGACAAAGTTATGCGGCCATTGCAGATATTCTACAAGGGGGAGTCCTTTTGAATATATTCTAGGCATGTTCTGTAAAGCTATATAATATTTTAGATATAAATTTTGGGGCTCGGTTGGGGTGACAGCCACTTGCCTATAGTAGGGTGTATATGTTATGGTGAGTGTATGGGTCTGCACCATGACCTCCCCTTGACTGCACCTGGCCTTCCGACGATTGTGTTTTCTGTTTATTCAGTTTTTAATCCTGGAGTATAACCTTCATGTTTGATGTTCACAGCAGGTGTTTAGGAGGGGCAGAAATAGTGTACCACAAATCGTGAATAGAAATATGAAATATTCAAGGATAAACCTTTCTTTTTACAAACTGAAATATGTTTCTATGAATTGTTGCTGTTTTGTAAATTATACCTTTATTATTTTGCAGTATGACGGCGTCTGTTGGATGAGGGAGGTTCAACTATAATAGATAACGACAAACAGGTAGGTCACAATGGTTACATGTATATCACACCTCACCATACAGATGATGGAGGTCCGGTCGTTGTCATAGATACACACCAACAGGTAGGTCACCATGGTTACCTGTATATCACAGCTCACAATACAGACACGGGAAGTTCAGTTGTTGTCATAGATACACACCAACAGGTAGTCACCATGGTTACCTTTATCTCACAGCTCACAATACGGACACGGGAAGTTCAGTCGTTGTCATAGATACACACCAACAGGTAGTCACCATGGTTACCTTTATCTCACAGCTCACCATACGGACACAGGAAGTTGAGTTGTTGTCATAGATACACACCAACAGGTAGGTCACCATGGTTACCTTTATATCACAGCTCACCATACGGACACGGGAAGTTCAGTCGTTGTCATAGATACACACCAACAGGTAGGTCACCATGGTTACCTTTATCTCACAGCTCACAATACAGACACGGGAAGTTCAGTTGTTGTCATAGATACACACCAACAGGTAGGTCACCATGGTTACCTGTATATCACAGCTCACCATACGGACACGGGAAGTTCAGTTGTTGTCATAGATACACACCAACAGGTAGTCACCATGGTTACCTTTATCTCACAGCTCACAATACGGACACGGGAAGTTCAGTGGTTGTCATAGATACACACCAACAGGTAGGTCACCATGGTTACCTGTATATCACAGCTCACAATACGGACACGGGAAGTTCAGTCGTTGTCATAGATACACACCAACAGGTAGGTCACCATGGTTACCTTTATATCACAGCTCACCATACGGACACGGGAAGTTCAGTCGTTGTCATAGATACACACCAACAGGTAGGTCACCATGGTTACCTTTATCTCACAGCTCACAATACGGACACGGGAAGTTCAGTTGTTGTCATAGATACACACCAACAGGTAGGTCACCATGGTTACCTTTATCTCACAGCTCACCATACGGACACAGGAAGTTCAGTCGTTGTCATAGATACTCATTAACAGGTAGGTAACCATGATTACTTGCATCTTAAACCTTAACCTGTTTAGTTGCCTTTCCCAGCATATAGAGGTGGAATATGCACCATATCAATGGGATTTGAAGCTATAATATCATAAACATGATTGTGGTTGATTAAACCAGCCTAAACTTGTGACCTTAAATCAACTTTTGGAATGTGTCCTCTTTTTGATGGTTTATGTGATTTGTTGCTTTCTGAGGGGGTCATTTTCCGACCAAAAGGCTGAACATTGTTCGACGAGTCTTTGATCAATGACAAAGGAGTAACTTAAATACAAACACTTTCTTTAAAGTTTCCTTTCAAACGTAAGAGAGCAATTGCTAAGGCAATCCCCTCTAGTTTCTGGGTCACCAAGCCTTGTTTTGCCTCTTAGGGCTATAATCTTCTGGAAGCCCTTAAGGCCCTTTTCTGACGGTCTTTAATGTTACTAGTCCCAGCCTCTAGGGCCAGGCCTTCCTGCCCTAGGGGCATAAAGTACTTCATACTGCCCTAGGGAGGTACGACACCTAGACGGACCGGCCTTTCATCATCTTCGCCTATTACGTCAAATTTCCTCTGTTCTGACCCCCCTGAGGGGACGCTAAACTATTCCTTCAAAGTGTGTTGGTTTTCTTAGTGGTTCCAGGCCCCAGGAGTCAAATGCTTTGAAACTCTGGCCATGTTTATGTGGGTCTTTATGGTTGAAAAAGAAAACATTTTGTAATGATGGTAAACTGTTGGGCGGTTGGCCTGAGGCTTTTAGGCCTATTGTGAGCCTATAATGAGAGGGGAAGATGCTCTGAAATTATGTAATATATCATCACAACACTCAAAGTTCTGTTTGACATCCTCTTAAAGTGCGTAGATTCCTTAACATACCGTGTCGGTGTCCAAATTAATTTCACTTTTTCAATATTGTTAAAATCCAGTATGATCTAGCAACACATATATTGAAATTTTGATTTATAATCTAGAGATTAATTTGTTTAAGAATGGGCCTATTTGTGACAGGTTAGGACTGGCTTCATGATTCTGTCACTTAAAGATTTCTGATATCAAGCAGATAATGCTCTAACAATTCACAATAAATGTGAGTCAATCAAGTCTCTCAAAATAACGGTCAAACTTGGTTCCTTACAAAAGTGCGAATAACGAGGGTTGGATTTGAATCTGAATACCCTAGAACACGCACTTTAGCTTCTTAAAAATCGCTTAAAAATACCGATGAAAAATTTCAAGGTATCAAATATCCAACTCATTGAGTTTGTGTAAAGCGTTTTTGTGGGATGTTTAAGGAAATAATTTAACACAATTTAGCAAATTCATTGTAGACATATTCTTCGTTTTGTTGGTGGACTCAGACTGTACGGGTTACTGAACATGTTGGGACCTAAGTGATATATCGTCGGCCTACGGACGTCTCGGCTTCACGGCTAGCTTTAATTAAAATATATATCAAAGAAGCAGGTGCGATCCGACACCAAT
Source organism: Lepidonotus clava (assembly GCA_936440205.1). Lineage (NCBI taxonomy): Eukaryota > Metazoa > Annelida > Polychaeta > Phyllodocida > Polynoidae > Lepidonotus > Lepidonotus clava. Next base: position 87,062,553 of record OW387133.1, read on the forward strand.
ATCTTATTGATAAATGTATGCAGACCCCTTGCTGTGCGTTTGTTGGGGGTCAGTCACTGGAACGGTCATGTCGGGGCTTTCTAAGAGGGTGGGAGGGGGGGGCACTGACTCTTTGAAGGTTACTACCCACTGCCAAACTACTGCCCCTGCTTTTCATTTCCAACCACCCCTCAATTTTAGTTGACCCCTTTCTTTGGGTGATAGAGATCACCGCCCCCAAAAATCATAGTGTCTCAATACCAGAAAGTTACAGAATCACCAAAACTTTTAGGAAAACTTCTGATAACATTTTGTTAGTTATTTTTGGGTGAGATAAAGTAGCAAAAGGGCTAAATTTCAAGTTGTTGTCCCTACATTGTTCTATTGACATAGTTGTCCGCCCCCATTTTTTGCCTTAAAAATGATCGACCCGCAACTTTGACATCCACTGCCCCTGCTGTGCCGGTCTGTTTGGCAGTGGGTACCTTTTCAAGTCCAAGTGCCCCCTCCCAGGGGGTTGGGGGTGGGGTAAACTTAAGGGATTGGAATAAATAAAGATACCTGAACTTTGTTAGGAAACAAGTTCAGTGTATTCTGGTAGCCGGCGGAACACACACATTGAACCTGCCGCTTGTCAGGTACCAGCAGAATGCCGACAGGTGGGGGGAGATTAATCCGCGGACACCACCTGCCGCTGGGTCCCGCGTGAGGTCCTTCAGGGTGTACAATACAGCCCGGGAACCAGCGAATAACATGGCGGAATTTTAACGTCAAAGACGCAGTTGTTCAATTGCTATATTATATTGAAGGCAAATATGAAACTAGAATTGGCAGACCTTTTCACATAAACCATAATGCTGTTTAGCCCATAGCCCTTGCCAAAAGCCCAGAGTAATATATCAAGCGGGAATGAGTAATAGCTATTCCTTAGATTGAATTAGGAATGGAGTTCTAGTGTCAATAATGAAGTAGTTGAAACTATACCAAACTGAATGACAGAGTTGTGCACTTCATGTTGTTTTATCAATATTTATTGGGGCTTTTACAGCCTTCGGAATATGTCAAAATAATTGTAAGAAGGATTTCTCAGACACAAGTGAACTCATGATTCTGTAACAAATGTACCGAAATAGTAAAAGAATCAAAAGGATACAACGAAAAGGGAGATTTCTGAAAAGCAATTGCACTTATACAAATTTCTACTGAGATAAGCCATACCTAGACAGTATACCTTACTCGTACTGTGCTGTTTTTATAATATAGCGTACCACTCTATTTATGCGGAAGATCCTTCGTATAAATGAATTTTGGTTCAATGAATATAAAAATTAAACTCACATATTACCTTGTCATAAACAAACTCTATACTGTGCTAAAACTTCTTAGAAACAGACAAATAAACAGTAGTTTGAATCAATAATAAATGGGGACCATTGCTGTGCATGGGGGTACAGGATTCACAGTTGATTTGCTGCCACTATCCCTTTGTATAACCGATCAATTTTAATGCAAATTAACCATGCAAAGCGGATTTAGACCGCGGTATTCAAATAACGGTGCTGAAAAAAACCAATCAATGGCAGAGACCGCTACCATGTCTTGCATGGGAGCTCTTTCTGCATCCTATGGGGAAAAAGGGAAAAAGAAGGAGAGATGCCCATTGTGGGAATGCAGATCATTCTTTATGCATGCTCAGCGATTCGGTATAACATGTTTTTACATGTTTTTGCATGTTTTCCCAGCATGGCGATAGGCCTGAGTGCGCGGTGCATTCTGGGGGAATCCCCGCCATCAGGAACCAAGGTGGGGGGTACTCCCGCCATGGTATACCCACTATCATGTATCTGACATCAATAGTATCGATTCTGAGCCTAGATATATGACGTGTGCCCCTGTTTTTCACTGCACATAAAACAATTTGTTATATTCAGACCATAGGCAAAAGCCTTTCTCACACAGACAGTGATTATTCTCCAAGACGAAGCAACTTATTCGAAACATTTGCGTGATCCTTTATTTATGAATAAGCATACAAGTATTCTTCTAAGTTTATTTTTCTAAAACGACCCCCCCTCCCCCCTGAAGATTGATTATTTTCTGTAGGTTGGAGAATATTCTACTGAACTATTCAATAAGAACCGGGAAGTCAAGAACTGAGCCTTCTTGGAAGAGGCATGGTTATTTCTGAGAATCTGGTGTTGATAGATCAAATGCTATCGCACTAAAAAGATTCAATGCTCCAAAGATTGGATCAGTGTTGATTAAGCAGTGGTACAGGCATTTAATATGATATTGTTATGTAAAGGTATGCTGTGCGAAATTATCGACTTTTCATTATGCTAGGTGTTTATCATGCCTACATTAGAGGTATACCTATTTGGGTTGGCCTAATCATGAAACTATGCATAGCATGATCAGTAGATCATGGAACAAAATCAATACACCCTACGAACATACGGGTCGTTATCCTACTGCCTACCGTAATCCATTCATGTACTATTACAGCTTTTTCAGTGGATTATATGATACAATTACGAGCAATGGCATTAGCTTTAACAGCTATTATTCTGATGTAAATTCATAATGTTCAGCAAACCCAGCCAAGGAAGCGACGTTATTATAACGTTGCAGCAACATTCTGTTTGGTTCTGAATTTGGTTCTTGTTACATTCCCAATTACGTCGCTGCAATGTATACTGCCATGACGTTACACTGTGACCTTATTACAATGTTACATTCTTCAACCCAAACAGAATCTTTTTATAACATTCTGTTTTGGCTTCATCCTAACCTCACCAAAATATAATGTTATAATGACAATCTGATCTGGTAAGGTTTCAACCTCACCATGATAACATAATAGTTACATGCCATCTTAGTAAGTAATAAACTGACTAAAAAAGTGAGGTTGCAAAACCTTTCTGTTATGTCGCAAGCTGGCTGGGAAACCCCCATTTTCAGTGTAAACCCCCCACCCCACCAAGCCCCACCACATTACATCACTTGACACCTGCTATCCCAATTAGGGACTAAAGATGAGTTTACAGTTCATGTCGCCCATCCCATATACAAGGCTGTGCATGCTTGGCATTGCCTCACTCTTTTCGCTTTTTTTTCATTGCCTCGTAAGTGGCCGGGGCGATTCGCTGAAGCGGGCCGTATAATGGATCGATTAGTGGATCAATGCCCATGGCTTTTCCCATGAGCTGCTGCAATAACTGCCCGCTGAGTCTGTGGGAGGAGGATGTTTCGGGGCACGGTTCGCTGAATCCTGGTTACTGTTTGTTTGCTGTGCGACAGCGGGACGCGGTTCGCGACATGCTGGACACGAACCAGCATCTCCAGGAAGTGGAGCTTTGGTAACAATGGGATATGTGACTCAATTGTACTTGAGTTGTTTTAGGCCTTTTTCACATAAGCAATAACTCTAAAATATGTATGAAATACATGTGCAGTGAATGAATAGACCTGAATAGCTCAGTGGTAACAATATGAATCCTTGAACGTCTCATAGTTCCGAGCCAAAAGTGAGAATACTCTATGAACCAAAGTTTAAAAGGTTTTACACCACTCTCATAGTAGTAACCTAGCTAAAACAAACTTGACCCAAAGAGAAGAAAAAAAAGGTCATGCATTTGCACACAAGTGTTTGTTAAGTTTAAGCCCAATCTAACAACATAAGAGACCTTTGAGATTCCCATTGGATCCCTCTTTCCCTGTAGTAACCCCACAGTAGTTGTGCAGTAAGTACGTGGCTTGTAAGGGGAGCTGTGTAGTTGGCAGGCCCCATGCGAAGGTGGCATTGGACCAACAGGAATTGTTCAGATAAGGCTCACTTAGTGAGGTGGGGAGGGCAATCATTGTCAACTACACAAAAACACTAAAGGTAATGTGAATAAGGACATGAGGGAACCAAATAAGGGGAAAGTGCCCCATTCATGATGTAAGGTCTGTTTTTTTAACCTTCCTTCACCAGGTTCATTGAAAAGTCCAAACTACTATTTACGCATCTGGCACGGAATCTGCCGAAAACTGTTTGAATGTAGGTATGAATGGATAGTGTATTTCCTATGGTACTATATTGTATACCTGGTTAACAGGGAGGTCGTATGACCAAATCAGTTGTTTGAATCTGTGCTAGGCCATTTTATCATTTATTGGGTGATAATTAAAGAATATCACATAAAAAAGGCATATTAATGTACCTTTATGATTTATCTAGTGATTGTCTGAACAGAATACACAAAGCAAGCCTCTATTAACACTCCCTGACTTTAAGAAATAGTATTTAGTCATTGTTAATTCAATACACACAGGAGCAACAATGAAAGAAAAGTTACTTTGTTGTTCTCACTTCTCTCTTCAATTCTTAGTGCTAAGTCAGCAATCATCAAACCCTACCTACCCACCCCTACCTACCTACCTACCTACCTGCCCACCCCTACCTACCTACCTACCTACCTACCTACCTACCCACCCCTACCTACCTACCTACCTACCTACCTACCTACCTGCCCACCCCTACCTACCTACCTACCTACCCACCCCTACCTACCTACCAACAGTGTAAATGGTTCCTCCAAAGGCAACAGAAGTGAACTTGTAAAGTCTGTAGGCCTCCCACTCACTTCTACAAGCAGGCTGGCAGAAAAACTGCCTGGTCATCAAAAGAAGATAAACCACAGGGAGCTGTAGGTTCTGAGAACTGCTGTTTTTTCTTTCAATCGATCAGGTTGGGAAAGCCATGCCTAAAGGCTTTAACATTTCACGAGCCTTTTTACGCATATGTTTTATGTAAATGTATGTCATAAATTCATATGGGTGACACATTACAGTCATATTGATAAAATGAAAGCTATAAGCTATTCAAAAGAGCAACACTCATTACAATACCATGAACCTTGATCTTTATGCTTCACTTATTACAACCACTTATAACTCACTGGTTCATGTTTTATGTCAATGTATGTCACAGATCCATATAGATGGCACATATATATTGATAGAATGAAAGCATAGAGCTATTCAAATGAACAACACTCATTCAAAGATTATGAACCTGGATATATAATATTAAAGGTTCTTCTTGATGTTTTCACTCACTACTACAGTGAGTCTACTACTTGTCACCCAGTAGTTCAATAATCATACATATATACATGTAACCACGTATAGGTTGTAGGAAATGCCTGTGTACCAGATACTTATAGGTTGAAAAACAAAATGTTGGGAAAAAGAGGAGGTGTGATCTTCGACCTATAGAGCTCCTGTACCATTTCCAGCAACCTCGATAGCTGCATAATGCATAACTCACTGGAAATGTTTATTGTTGTCAAGTCAACTTTATACCTTCATGTTCTTCTACTTGAGTAGATGAGAGATCAGGCAGGAGGCACACATATATATGAATAGCTGAACCATAATAAAGTACAATAATGTATAGCAAATACTCCTATAAACTATTATGAAAAATACATGTAAATCATTATGTAAAATACAAAAGTAAAAAAGATCGCTCTTCAGTCTAATCGTTCAGAAGATGGGGCCTTTGCAACAATATCCAAGGAGAAGAAAGTTTACAGTTACTGTTGTGATCACAACATGGATATACTTCTATTATAAACAGAAAACACTATCAGATCTGAATGAAATGCTTAGAAAGGTCTCCATACCTGTTGCAGGTGCTTTCTACTAGTGATTCTACTATTTGACACTGCTAACTGTATGCCTTTATGCTTTACTATCTGAAAGGAGCATAGATCTATAGATCTGTACACCAACAAAAAGTCCTTATAGTCTGGCTCCTATAGTAGGAGACACGCCCTCTTGTCTAGAGCAGTGCTTCTAGACCTACTTTTCTACAATTGATCACCGTTCCAAGAACCATGCTGCCACTAGACATATAAAAGACACTGACTCTGACCTGGCTGGTACCTGTTATAAGAGACAGTGCATGGGGGAGATGGCAGTTGATACTTTGTCACCAACACTTTTCTAGGTATGTGTCGTTTTCTTAACGTTGAAGTTCCGTTCTGTTTTGGTTTCTTGTTATGTTGCTCTATGAAATTTCTGTAATGCTATATTGATGGCTTCCAATAATGCGGCAACAAACTGTCGTGTTCTAGTTTTGTTTGCATGGCGTGGCAATGAGGTTCATTTTGGGGGAGGTTTTCAACCTTGCCATAAAATAATGTTGTGATAACAAATTGTTTTGATTAAGTTCCAAGCTACCCATCAAATGACTTGCTATCTTAGTAATAGACTGACCACAAAAGTATAGCCACATATAAAATGAAAATAAACATACGTTTAGGCAGGATACGGGGCGCTATGGCGAACCGCAAATCAGAGACATACTCATAGGTAAAGACATTTATTGAGATGGACTGAGAAAAATAAAATATTTACTCAGCTCCTTCATTGATACCTCTATTAAACTTTGAGAAGCCCTACCTGTGCCCCCCCCCCCCCACCTGTGGGTTAAGGGGTCAGGTTACAGGTGTACAGGGTGACACCTGACCAGGTGAGTCGTCCCCTCCTACCACCTGATTGCCATAGTTACCGGTCACTGTAAATCCCAACTGACCGGAGGAGGGGAGGGAGTCAGGTGGCACTTGTAGGTCAAAGCCTGTCTTGGAATAATATTGACTAGGAATGGTTTGGTGAAACCTTCAAGAGAGGAGCCAGTGAAATTTCAGTTATGGTTTTTTTTACAGTTTATATGTTAGATTTGATGTTCATATAGAAGTATACCAAGTTTCAGTGAAAATAATTGACTCATTAATGTGATAAATGGGTTCAAACTTCAAGAATCCTCATATTCCTCTGATCCTCAGGAAATCACACATCTGTGTGTGACGTCACACAAAATGACAGTTATATTCAAATTTCAAAATTGTAAATTCCTTAATAAACAAGATTTTTTCAAAATTTTGTTAGAAATCATTTAATTTGATGATTTTAAACACCCTTACACCTATAAAGAACATTAAGGAAAATTACATTTTGATTTTTTTTCAGTTTTATGATTTTGCAACTGTTCTGCTTGTGACATCACACACAGAGAAATGCACTGTGCAGGCTGCACCAAGTGCAAGGCAGGGCAACTCTGTTTGATTCACAAAAACTTGGATAAAACCAAAACGGCTAGAGATAAATGCATGAAATTTTGTATGGTTATTCCATTGGTGGTGCTAAGCACGGTAGTATACTGATTCATATTTTCTGGCTCCTCCCTTTCAGTAAAATTCTTAAGCTAAATTATTACTGCAGATGAAATGTGAAATAGGTTTATGTTACTTCAAATATGTTCATAGAATGAAAGAAAATGTGGCGTCGAAATTACTTATGGATATGTGCAGGTTAATTAGCCCTACAAAAGATGGAAGTCACTTACCCTTGAACATGAATTCTACGTAAGCTAATCATCTTCGAATATAAAACAAATATGCTCTCAGCTATGTAACGTTGGCGTTGTGCGACGTTCTTAAAACATTTTATGACGTTCTTAATAATAAACTTGATACCCTTGGCTGGGCTTCAAACAGTCTTTTTCACATTCAAATGCACAAGAACGAAGATGTAGGTCATCATGGAAATCTTATCAATTTGATCGGTTTGATCAGCTCCAAAGAAAACAATTAAATAATTCGCCACTTTCCCAGGATCCTTAGACTGCGCACGCGCGTGACCTTTGAAAGCTTGCTTCTTAAAGTCGGCCATGCATACCCTCTCCCTCCCACACTCCAAGCCCCGAGGCTACGTCTGCATTCTTTTCAATTCCTTTTATCGATTTCTACCAAGTTCAAACGGTTTGGGGGAAAGTATCGATAATATCGAAGGAGGAAAAACTCAATTGGAATGTGAGACTATGCATAATGCAATTTGCCATGGTTCAGAAATGACCTTGAAAATTCAAGGTCTCTGACACTATAGGATTCCATTGAGTCTTCTCTTAAGAAAACAAAATGTATAGAACTATGAGAAGTAATAGGTAGGGTGCAATATGAGAAAGATGGGAAAGATGTTTCTCAGAAAGAACATATATATCATTGTCTGCGAAATCACCCATAGATCAACATAGGTTCCAATTGATGTTTAGACCGAATCAGAAAAACCGGAACTACATGGTTTATGGCCGGAACTAGTTTGTAAAACCACTCTCAAAAATCCCATTTTGGTTTTATTTTTGGTTAATATTGTAGACAAATTACATAAGATAGAGCAAAATTCGTGTTTTATGATATGTTTAGTCAGAATAGTAGTCAAAATGCAACAATAACTCACTAAAAACTTAGGAAGAAATAAGAAACAGAACCAAGATGGTGTGTCCCAACTGGTCGGTATAGCGGGTATCGTATGGCGTTCTGAGTGGGCGTATCGAGCCCTAGACACAAGGTGTGAACAGGGGACAAACAGAGTTAATGGTAAACCCAATATATACCCGTATTATCGCCCAAACCCAATATATGCACGTATTATCGTCCACCAGACCAACACAGACCCTAGCGGCTAATTACGGCACTATGAGACGCAGACAGGGGCAGGGGTCGATTATTGATCGATTATCGATACCCGCCTGGTGGACGTAATTAAATTTGGCCCTTTCTAAGGGGAGGATTAGTAGTTGGAGAGGGTGGGGATTGTATATGATTTATTATGATTCATTTGTATGTGAATTATTATGATTCATTTGTGAATCAGGATGGGTGGAAACTGTGTATGGTGTGTATAATCTAGGGTTTTCTAGCCATTATGAAATACGTTGGACATAGGGTTGTCATCTTTATATATTTTTAGCATAAATTCGCATACATGTACAGCAAGGTTCGTCTTGTTGCAAGTTGTCAAGGTATTGTTCTGTTATGTTATTTCCAAAATCAAGAGTAACAAACAAACTTTGATATCAGACAGGAAATTCGGACCAGAGAAAATGCATTCATATATATATATATATATATATATATATATATATATATATATATATATACAAAAAGTACATGTAATTCTTACCATACACAAGGATCAAAACATGAGTGATATTCTGGATGGAAAGCTTAAGCTTAAGCTTTCCATCCAGAATATTGTTGCTCGTGTTTGTTTGATCGATTCTACAAATATATCTGTATATCTGTCTTTTTCCCCCTTTAGAACCAGCATCGGTTGCTATCAATTCCGTATAAGTATGGAAGCAACTATTTGTACTTGTTGAGACTACTTTGTCCAGGTTTTATTCAAACCAGACGGTCTGTCCTTAAAATTGAACCAGCATGTTACTCAAAGGTTGCCAACCCCCACAAAGGTGCATTCATTATTTAACACCTTCTGAACTGATCCCAGGACTCTTGCCCAGGGAGGGGCACTTCCCAGGCAGAGGTTTTACTTTATGATAACGTCACAGCAACATTCTGGCTTGGTTCTTATTACGTTTATGGCTCCCATAACATTACTGAAACATACTGCTATGGCATTGCACTGCAACGCTATTATAATGTTTTGGTTATGTTCTTCAACCTAAACAGAATGTTCTTATATCATTCTCTTTTGGTTTCAACCTAACCTCCCCAAAAATAAGTTATAATAACGTTCTGATTTGGTGAGGTTTCAACCTCACCATCAATAACGTAATTGTTACTTAGTAAGTTACAAACTGAGTTTAAAAATAACTGTATGGTTGCAGAAAGTTTTTGTTACGTCACAGGTTGGCTGGGTGAGTGCCCCCCTGCATGTAGAAAGGTGGGGGGAGGGTTGTGGCATGATCACGGCACGGACCAGAGCGCTCCTCCACAAGTGAACTTTACAATCGAAAAGCCGATAAATCTATAGGCCGACTGTAATGTTAAAAAGTGAAATCGATGGTCGTAGTGGCATGGTAGGAACATATTGAGGGGACAAATCATGGAACTTGTAATGCTGGTCACAATCAAATGATTGCCACGACCTCTCAAAGCTGAGCCTATTTCGGTAACACAGTATCATTTAAAGACTATTGTCCCTATAAGCCCCATACTCACTGGGCAACTTTTACAGTCAGCCGACGGATCGGCAATAAAATTGGCCGACTCTCATGATCACCTGTTAGTATGATACATAGAAACGTGGATGTTTGAAATGAGTCGGTCCTAAAATAGATCGACTCTTCTAGTAGATTTTAGCGCCGACCAGTTAGCCGACTTGGTCAAAATGTCCCAGTGGGTCTGGGGTTTTACTCAAAAAGGTTTCCATGTACCTCTGGGGTGTTGCTCATGGTAGGGATAGGGTTATGTCAGCCAACTGGTGGCGAGCTTTCTACTTATAAAGCACCAAGGCAAGCAGCGACATTACAAGCACGTTCTGTGACCATACCTTTCCGGTCAGTCTGTAACCTGCCCAATTTTCATGTAACAGCTACATCTCTTGACATTAAGTTGAGACTCTCTGAGACAGAGTGTTGTTATAATGCTATGTCTAGTAAAGCTGAGACCTTACCAATACAGAATGTTAAAATAAAATTATTTCTATGTGAAATAACATAACCAGAATTTTATAATAATGTTACCATGCAACATTGCAATGTTAGGTTATATTGGGTGCCCTTAAAATAATGTAACAAGAACAAAACCAGAAACAAAAAGAATAATATTATTGCGATGTTAAAAGAACGTTACATGCTTGTCTGGGCAGAGTCTACTTTCACAGACTCCTTCCTCAGCATGGAGATATTTCTGGATCCAGAATATTGGAAAACCTCAGGTCTAGGTCCAAGTGGCCTAAATAGTAAACAATCCACCCAATTCCCAGCAGCCCGTGACCCCTGCATCCAGACCCTCTCCATCTCCTACCAGACCAACCGACCGGTAATCAACTTTCCCTTTGACTACGTCTCAGGTATAACTTTCTACATATTTCAACTAGTTTCCCGAAAAAAACAGCCCTTATTTACCATTTCCATGTTTCTGTGAGCGTAATCTATCCTTTGTTTGTGTATTGAAGGGAGAACAAGCAAGGCAGACTGTACTCTAAAGCCTGCCTGCATAGATAGGCCACAAATAAATGTACTTTGAAAAAATGTGATTGATATGTTTATCTTTCGTCTACCATCGATCCACTCTGGATATTTAAATGAGACAAGCTTTCAGTTAATTCCTAGTGGAATTCCCAGTCTGATTCATTTAACAATCTTTTTAAAAATTAATGTTATTGACCATATTCAGACAAGTATGTTCTTCCAGACAGTACAATTAATATTCTGGGGATATTCGTCTTTTCTGTTGACATAGTTTTTGAAGATTAAGTACCTTTTATACTTCTCATACTTTTTCTACATTCTAAAGTTTTGTTTTTGTTTAATATCTAAAGCTTTGATAAATATCCCCATTGAATTTGATAAGATGTGATATTTGATACTTAAAGGGAGACGAAAAAAAAGTGCAAAGTCAGCGAAAAACAGACCGTGCAATCTTTCCAAAGCTTCCTCTAAATAGACAATAATTATTTGTGTTATTTTAAAACTAAGGTTAGTTTACCTGTGACCACAATCGTGGCCTCAGGCTAGGTCCACCTCAGTTGGCCATCTTGGGTCGCCATGGTTACGGAAAGCCGATCCCACTGCTGGGGGTGGTGACAGGGCGGGATCATTAGAACACACGTAGGGGCAGGTGAAAACTACTGAAACACCTCATTAGAACAATGATTAGTGGAATAGGTGGAGGGGGGTGTACTATCAGTGAAAACCACTGAAATACCTCATTAGAACAATGAATAGATTTGGAATAGATTAAATGGGGGGGGGGGGGGGTTACTGGTAGTGAAAACTTCTGAAATACCTCATAAGAATGATGTTTATCATAGTAAAAGAGAACGGAACACGTAGTGACAACTGCAGAATACCTCAATATAACAGCACCTCTAAAACTAAGTGCACTCGCTTTCCAATAACATTCAACGATAGTCCTTCCCCTTCTCCCACTCCCCCAAGGCAGACACAACTCCATGTCCACGTGTGTTAACTCATGTATCGGCCATTTCTGCTCTTTTTACCTCTCAGCTCCATATCAATATTTCCCTGACACAAAACGAAGCTTTGGGACAATATGGCTACATGACTCATGCTGGGCAGGACAAGGCCGAGTGGCGTCTGATCAACTGAGGTGTGGATCAAGATTTATTATGCTAATTTTCTTAAACAAGTCTTGTCAAACGTTAACAGTTAAATGCGGAAGTTTGTGTTTATTAAGCTGATTCGTCCAGATACTTATCAAGGCGCTCAATATTATCTTCGATAGTAACAAAAACGGTAATATCACTTTTAAAACTACTAGTGGATAAATAATGACTCAAATGTAACAGTTTGGGTCGTTATCGACTTATCGTTTGGGTAAAGCTTAATTCCCCCCAAAAAAACGTAAAATGCATTTTTTCAGCAAAAAAATAATAGCGAATTTTCAAATCGTTTTTGCTCGTTTTAATTCACTTAGTCTAACCGCCAACCTTGCACCCATTACAAAGGCTACAGGTGCAAAGTATTCCCCTAAAAAACTGATTAACCTTAATCAATTTAGAGAAGCACAGGTTGGTAGCATTAGGGCGGAATAGGTGTAATTAAATGAAAATGTAATTAGATTAAAAAATGGCCGGTCTGACATGAAATGGAGTCACGAGCTGTAGGGTAAAGTGTGAGCGATAATACCAGTAACAGACGATGCCCGTGAGGGGGGGTTCAGAACCGGTACGGTTGACTGCACACAGGAGGCTTTTAATGAGTTACCTGACGAAATTAGTCTGTAGCATTTGGGGTGGTCTGTCTACTGCTTGAGGGCATATATAGCAGGGGCGGATACAGGATTTTTTGAAATATGGGGGGGGGGGGGGGGGGGGTCAGCATATAGGTTAAGTACTGAAACGGCGCATACACGTGCGACATTTACCCCTCTTTTTGTAGTTTAGTGGTCCCGCAAAAGGGGGGGTGGGGGTCAGGACCCAGGGACCCCCACCCCCCGGATCCACCCCTGGGGGTTAGGTTGGGTGGGTATAAATCCTTTACTTTGGTCGTTTGAATCGACGGGATCTCAGGGAAATGAATAATCAATTGCTAAAGTGCCATAATGCTATACCTTCAGCTCCAAACCGTGTGTATCCAATTTTAGGGACGATGTCAGAAATCGCCAGTTGCGCCCCCAATGGCAACAAGGATTAAATACAGACATGCCATATGTCATTAGAAAAGATTTCATATTCCCTTTCAAATGGTATGTAGCATTCAAAGGTTCCTTTTATATTTGTAATAACAACTAGAAATTGTCAAATTCCAGATAGTCAAAATCGCCTCGTAGAACATAGGCTTAACGCATGCGACATACAACATGCTGACTCAGAGCAACAGTCACGGGTGACTGATTTACCACACTGCCAACCAATGAACCGTGACGACCACGACTATGGAGGTCACTGAGGTCACGGAGCATGTCAAAGACGCCAAGAACATGTCAATACATGTAGATTTACATGTTTCCTGTCGTTGGATCATAACGTAGGGTGCCAAATTACATTTTGCTGAATGATCTTTCATATACGATATTGATCTTTTGGCCAACGACCCAACCCCACCGAATGTATATTCAGCCAGAACTAGCCAGTGGAAAACTTTGTAGCCAATGAATACTTTTATTAAGGTCAAGGCGATAGAAAACTATGAGCTGTAGAAGATCAGACGATCCGAGATCTTATCTAAGGGCGACGGTAACTTTGGACGACGTTCTTATAACTTTCTGATACTTTATTACAACGCTGTGCGACATCACATCTTTGATTTGGATACTAACCCATACTACTCTATATGGCCTAGTCCTGGAAATCATATTATATATATAGACATGATAGATTCTGTAGTTGACGCCTAAGATATCACGGGACCATAAAAACAATGTTCATGATGGGCGTGGACACGAGCGGATACTGCTATTATTGAAACAAGTTTTTGAAAGAAAAAAATGTCATACGGCCCAAGTTAGTGTGCCTGTCTGTTTACTCTCAATTTATTCAACTCAGCTTAATTGATGCAATGTAGTCAATGAGATTTACAGACTTTCATTGTTAAATACGTTGGAAAAGGTTTAGATCAAACTGCGAGGTATTGGAACATAATATATTCTCCGCTAATTATCTTGTCATTCCTTCAATTATTCAGCTGTAGAGACCACTAACTTAGTGATTAATGACAATCAATTTTGATAAAGCCTTGCGATTTGTCAACATTAAACCTGCAAGTAAAACTCAAGAAATCTGCTAGTCGTTCGGAGAATTTGAAGTTCGGAATCCCCCCGTCGTCAGGCAGCACTCCTGCCCCGTTCTACCTGGCGTTCCGCATGACTGGCGAGTCAAGGTTAATTAGACGTGATTGATTAATTAATGAAGCCACTCAACCGTATCCGGTCGGCCGCGCATGCGCGACCAACCTGCGCACGCATGCCAAGGATGTTAGGGCAGTTCTCCTCCATCGGCAACTTTTATTCCGCTTTATTATATTTTTATTATTTTTCTTTGGTCTGTAATGAGGATGTTGCATGTTCAGCGTTCCTACCGCCTGCCCTCCCACACCCCAACGACCTTGGGCCGCGACCTTCAGACTCGGCGAGAAATCATGCAATGATCGGCGGTTTTTCTGGGCCATCAACCGGTGAGAAAAGTTACGCCAGATTGACAGGTGGCCGATTAAGTCTATATCAAATATGAAAACCTAAACTTGAAGAATATGAGAAATTCTTTAAATATATGTGCATGTATATTGTTTCTTGAACTAGTGGAATTTCACAGAACTTCCCATCTATATTGATACCACTTCTTAGCGTTACATGATGAACATGCCATATTCATGCTGAACCGCGTATAGAACCTGTAGGCTCGAGACATTTGAGTGAGATACAGTGATAGTGATTTTTAATTTCCATAAACAACCTGAATGATATGTAGGTTTAACGGCAACCCCCAGGGCGAGATATAGGACACAATTGTCATATAGTATCGCCTGCTGATCGCTTTATAACCCTCGATTGTTGCATGGTTCCCCCACCTACTTCTCTCTATCTCCACCCACCCTCTTCTTCCACATGCATGCGATAGTTCATGTTTCCTGGGGAGTTGGTGGGGAGGGGGGTCTATCATGACACATGATCCCTGTTTGGCTGACCATTCAGCTCCTCCCAGAGTTTAATTAATGAGTAATCATATACCCTCCTGTCTCCCAATACTGGACCCCCCCCCCCCACTGTCCCCAATCTGGAGAGAATTGACATAATATATGCTACGTTACCTACAAACAAAGTCCTTTTCAAGAAACATGAGTATGGAATTTTAGAAAATGATGGTGGCCTGCCAAGTGTTACGAAGCTCTTAAAACGTTTCGAGTATTTCAAACACAGTCTTGACACATAGCTGCATTACGTTTCGATTTTCTGATGCCAAAACAAAATCATCGAAAAGAAAAGCACACAAGAACAGGGATATACTGACTTGACAATTTCAAGGGACCATTTGTCATTCTTTCATTATTTCCATTATTTCATTGGTACAAGTTAGAAACTTACCAATCAGAAACCCATTGACCAATCAGAACTACTGGCTGACCCCACCTGACCAATGGGCTCCCACATGGTGATCCAAAGTCCTGAAGCCAAAAGCTACACGATCATAGCTTGCATGATTTCCCTATTTCCTGCATCAGCATTTCCCAAATTCTCAGTTAGAAAAACAGCCATTGATCTATCGTTAAACCACTGTGCCTGGGTCATCATTATGTAACAACCATTATCACGTACCGTCAATAGGTTTGCAATTTGTCATAGAATCCCTCACGATCACACGCTGGAAGTTTCCTCATAGATGTGATGACGCATAGTTTGAATCTAATTTCCATAAATCTATCCTAAACTATAAAAAAAGGTCAGGTAGTGAATGGCTGGCTGGGCAGGGGTCGATGTTGTCTACAATGCCGAGTTGTTTTAGATCTAGTTTGGGCCGAGTTCTGAAAAGCCAGTGTCGGCAGCTGGGTACATGGCCGGCGTCAGGGCGACATGATGTCCCATGTTTCAGTGAGTATACGTCTGGGGAGGGGGATTCAAACTCTGAAAGAATAACAAAGTTCTGTGAGTATTTTATGTCACTGGGGAGGCTGAGCAACCCCTACGAATCAGGTAACGTACATGCAATGTATCTCCTTTCTCATTTGTTATTTTCAAATTGCAAAATATTTAATTAATTGAAAGGGTTAGATATTTAGGATAAGGGGCAGTCACTTCACACTCTGTGTGTGTGCATGTGTGTGTGTGTGTGTGTGTGTGTGTGTGTGTGTGTGTCTGTGTGTGTGTGTGTCTGTGTGTGTGTGTGTCTGTGTGTGTGTCTGTCTGTCTGTCTGTGTGTGTCTGTGTGTGTCTGTGTCTGTGTGTGTGTCTGCGTGTGTCTGTGTCTGTGTGCGTCTGTGTGTGTCTGTGTGTGCGGTCAAACGTTTTAAGGCATCGATCTTTCAAAGGGGGCACTTAGAGCATATATACAATAGGTCATACGTTTTAAGACACCGTGTGTCACATGTGTGAGAGGTAAGATGACTCTATCCTTGTCACTGGTGCCAGCCGTGGGACGCTGGGGGTGTGGACCCACTGACCAATCAATGCCGTGATCTGACCACCATCGACCGGTGCATGCGCAGACAGGTCGTCATTGAGTGACCTCTCTGGGGGACAGACTGCCCGGGGGACGCAGGAGGGGGGGGGGTGATGAGGGGGGTGTCCCTGCCTACCTGTGCCCACCTGGAGACACTAATCGGTTGTCAAGGTTACATCCCATCAGGTGTCTGACAGACAAGGTCAAGGCCACCCCAGTACTTCAGCCCCTCCCTATACTGTCCACTTTAGGAAATATAGTCATCTATACATACGGTTCTGGGATATAATACAGCCTTAAGAAATAACATTATCTATATAAATATCTTCATATAAGACTATTACAACTTCAGAATGAGTTACAAAATTTGTCAATTTACAATTATTCAAACTGTCCTAGCTTACCCGCTGGTGAGCATACCAACATCTTAAATACTGTTGGGTCCCCAAGGTACATCTCAAGAGACCCAATGATCAATCACTTGTAGGATGACTATAAAATCCTTTATTCTATGAGTATCTCCAGTGGTACAATAAACACCGCTCTAGGGCCTACAACTGACTGACCCCCAAGCCCCAACATCCTGGGCTTTATATACCCCCAAAGTTCTGACAGCAGTTCTGACCAGCGTTCTGACCAGTGGTCAGAAGTCTGGCCCCCTTAACCTACATGTATAAGGAAGCACACAGGATAGGCCCTATTCTAAGACATGTATATGAAACTACATGTAAACTTTAAAATACATAGATCTGTACTGTGAGTGTACCAGGAGCTGCTCAGCAGCCGTCAGAGGCCCAGCCGGGCGGCAGGGGACACAGGCCCCAGCCTGGACTAAAGTAACGTCACACCTAGAGCTCGGTACCACCATTCTGTACTGTGAGTGGCCCAGGAGCTGCTCAGCGCTGTCAGACTTAGCCAGGGGGCAGGGGATGCAGACCCCAGCCTGGATTAAAGTAACGTCACACCCACGGCTTGGTACCACCATTCTGTACTGTGAGTGGCCCAGGAGCTGCTCAGCAGCCGTCAGTCCCAGCCGGGTGGCAGGGTATGCAGACCCCAGCCTGGATTAAAGTAACGTCACACCCACATCTAGGTACCATCATTCTCTGCTGTGAGTTGCTCCAGAGCTGCTCTGTGGCCGTCAGACCCAGTCAAGCAGCAGGGGATGCAGACCTCTAGCCTGGATTAAAGTAACGTCACACCCAAGGCTTGGTACCACCATTCTGTACTGTGAGTGGCTACAGAGCTGCTCAGCAGCCGTCAGAGGCCCAGCCGGGCGGCAGGGGACGCAGTCCCCAGCCTGGGTTAAAGTCATTTAAATCCAGGGCTTGGTACCACCATTCTGTACTGTGAGTGGCCCAGGAGATGCTCAACGGCCGTCAGAGACCCAGCTGGGTGGCAGGAGATGCAGACCCCAGCCTGGGCTAAAGTAACGTCACACCCACGGCTCGGTACCACAGTTCTGTACTGTGAGTGGCCCAGGAGCTGCTCAGCAGCCGTCAGAGGCCCAGCCGGGGGACAGGGGGTGCAGACCCCAGCCTGGATTAAAGTAGCGTCACACCCAAGGCTTGGTACCACCATTCTGTACTGTGATTGGCTTAAGAGCTGCTCAGCAGCCGTCAGAGACCCAGCCGGGTGGCAGGGGATGCAGACCCCCAGCCTGGATTAAAGTAATGTCACACCCACAGCTTGGTACCACCATTCTGTACTGTGAGTGGTTACGGACCTGCTCAGCGACTGTTAGAGGCCCAGCAGAGCAGCAGGGGATGCAGACCCCAGCCTGGATTAAAGTAACGTCACATCTACAGCTTGATACCACCATTCTTTACTGTGAGTGACCCAGGAACTGCTCAACAGCCGTCAGACCTAGCCAGGCGGCAGGGGATGCAGACCCCAGTCCGATTAAAGTAACGTCACACCCATGGCTTTGTTCCACCATTCGGTACTGTGAGTGGTTATGCAGCTGCTTAGTGGCCGTCAGAGACCCAGCCGGGTGGCAGGGGATGCAGACTCCCAGCCTGGATTAAAGTAACGTCACACGCATGGCTTGGTACCACCATTCTGTACTGTGAGTGGCTCAGGAGCTGCTCAGCAGCCGTTAGAGGCCCGGCCGAGCAGCAGGGGATGCAGACCCCAGCCTGGATTTGGGCCAACCTGGATTCATTGGACTGTGTGATGCTGTAATGTCAAAGAGGGCTGAGAAATACAGACAGCCTGCCACTGTGGTAGGTGGGGCCCAGGCAAGCAGTGATGTAACAAGCATGTTCTGTTTCCGTACTTTTTTGGTAAGTCAGTAATCTGCCTAATTTTCATGTAACAGTTACGTTATTTTAGATAAAGACTTACTAATAAAGAATGTTGTAATAACATTATATTTTAGTGAAGTTGAGACCTTACTAATAAAGAATATTATGATAATGATATTATAACGCGAAAAAACATTACAATAATGTCACAATAACGTCACTGTGTGACATGGCAATGTTTGGATCTAAAGACAATTTTGGGTGCCATCAAACTGACATAACAAGAACATAAGCAGAACTAAACAGAATATTATGATAACGTTATAATAACGTCATATTCTTGCCTGCGGGGGGAGGGGGAGATGTGGGAGTAGGCTTTGTGATGTCCCCCTCCTCTACTCTTCCTGCCATGGCAGGGAGGAAGAGTGGGGCTATATGTTTGTAATGTTTAATTATCAGAAGAGCTGTGATACTGTCGACAACCTATCGCCTGTGGGGTGGGTACCAGTATGGGGCAAAGGTATTATAGGTGTGACCTATAGCCACCACTTCCCATGTTATTTGCAATGGTTAAAGCCGGGAGTGGAGGGGGTTTGAACAACAACAATATCCTTATTCTGAAGAGTAAGACAGTCTTTGTAGGGACAGGTACATACAGAAGTCAATATATCCACGTTAAGAAAATATAGCTATAACCAGCTGGAGTGTGATGTATAGCTGTCAAGTTATACAACCATACTTTTCTGGTTAGTCTGTTACTTACTAAAATAGCATGTAACCATTATGTTATTTTTCTGAGAGGTGGAGACCTAATCAAATAAGAATGTTATCGTAACATTCTAATGAAGTAATGTCAAGACCAAATCCAAACAAAACGTTATTGTGACGTTCTTATTGGGTAAGGTCACAATATTAACCTCATAATAATGTGGCAAGAATTAACGTTACCAGAATGTCACAGTATAACGTTGCAGCTGTTGGTTGCAGTGACATTCTTGGGAGTCATCAAAATAACATTGCCGCAATGTTACAATGTAACTTAACAAGTCCAATCCAGAACGTTGCTGCAACGTTATCATAACGTCACACTGCCCACTGGATACACAACTCTGACAAGGGCCATTTAAGTACTTTATTTCTAGGCATGTAATAAAGTTTTGTTTGGCACTCACTACTAACCTGGCTTATCCACCAAGCTACCTACCTGGCCCCATTCTACTCACTAACTGCTCCCTACCTGCTCCCTACCTGCTCGCAGTTGCTCGGGACCCCTCTCATGTATCTAGGTCAGAGACGCTCAGGTGCGCGTCTCAGAGAGGACCTCACCGTAAAAACACACATACCTGTGGTAACAAATAATATACCTAGGTGCGTGTTTACGGTAACAAGGTAAAAAAGGGTCAGCTTCACCCATTCAGGTGTTCTGTTTTTTGGAGATAAGTAGATTAAGGGGGAGAACTACTTTTTTGGGTCTTTGAGTACTACGCCAGAAACTTTCTTTGCCACTGTTTCCTGGCAAGGTACACAAATAGCCTATGGCTGGTACCCAGTGGCCCAGAAAAGTCATTCTACCTTATGAGAAAACCCAGGGTACATATGAAATACATATAGTTTAATAGCGTCATCATTTAAGTATTGATAAACTAATTAATTAAGAGACTTATATGAAATTGGCCAGAATCAATAAATATTCTGCATCTGATTACCATGAAAGCATTAGCACAAATAAGAACTCTCCATTCTCTTTGAGGCGTCCATCAAATATAATTATCTTCTGATATTGATGCCTTAAAAGACAATAAGTCAAGGGCTAGGCTTGTCCTACAACCAACTAAGAGTTTATCAGCATCTTTTGATGTAATACATCTTTTCAGGTGTTTGGTGATAGGTGCCAAGCTATAATCATAAAAGAAATTAATGTATTTCAAAATCCACTGTACTTCTTGCTGGACAAATCTGAGATAGTCAAATTTCCCTCTGAATAGACCTCATCTATTGATGCACACCTGCTGCCTAAGTGAATTGACAATTCTGAGAAGACAGTTTCTATCTATACCCCTTTCCTGGCAATAACAAGAAGTGCCGACCTTTGCATTATTCATTGACTCTGACCGTCACGGCTGGCTGAACCCCCTGGCACTGGTCAGCGGAGGGGAGGGGAGTATTAGGCCTTGTATTGACCGCTACTTATGAAGGCTACTATCAGAATCACTAACCTTGAGCTGAGGCCAAGAAAGGTCAAAGGAGAGAGTGGGCAGGTAAATGATTCAGTCACGAGTGTGGCTATGTATAATTATATAGCCTAGAAACAGTCAGCATTAGACTTCATGTGGAATGGGTGAATATTGGCTGTAGATTGCTTCAGTGTAGACCATCTTATTCCAAGTGGGGTCCAAGTATAAAACATGTTTGGTGTTAGGCAGCCAACTAAGCAGTTTAGTCACCCGGCCCCATACCTTCGTAACTAATTTCGCTAATCAAGGCAATTTTGATTAGGGTCTCAAGATCAGCAATTTTGTCTTTTGCCTAAATTGATAGTGGTATTGCAAAATAATCTCAAAGAGGGAATAAATAGGTGTAGAACTTGTTCATGTTAGACAGAATCTCTAATCATGAGACGCTAATCAAAATTTCCCTGATTAGCAAAATTAGTTTCGAAGATATGGGCCCCGAAGTGTTAACCTTAGCCGGCCAAACAAACCACGGTTATTTTTCTTTAGAAAGGCATGAACAAGAGGTCTCCAGTCTCTATATAATTATGGTCTCTCTGATTATTAATTTTAATCCACGGAATTAAATCATTTAGGGGCCTTCCATTCAGTACGCATCAAAGGGGGGAAGGGGTCTGAATTTTTCTAAAATGTGCCTACATTCTTGTACAAATCTAATGCGTTGTTATTTTTTTTACACGGGGGAGGGGGGCAGGGGGGTCTCAGATTTTTTGAATTGTTCGTACGTTCTTGTATAAATCTAATGCGTCTTTTTTGCCCGGGATGGGGGGGGGGGCAGGGGGATCTGAGATTCTTGTAAATGTGCGTATTTATTGAATGGAAGGTCCCCTGTTTAGAATTATGGATTAATTGTAGCCCTTTGCTAATTGGTTTGGACATATGGCTCCATTAGACATTACAAATACATATATAGGGGAGTCAATGCCACTCAATGCACCTGAATGACCCCCAAGAGAAACAGCAGATTGGTGATAATCTTTAAAACAATACCCGTAACGTACGAGGACCACTGGGAGAGTTATCGGCTGGCGATAAGTGGTCCACAATATTGTTGGTGAAGGTGGGAATGCTGTTTGATAAATATTGGTCTGGTCTCTGACGGTCTGGGCAGTCTACTTTGGGCACCTGGATGCTTCACACTATTCGTAGGGGTGGGGGGGGGGGGGGGGGGTGGGGGGAGTGGAGGCAGGGGGTTAGGTGGTGGAGTATAGCCAGTGTAGGTAGGTTCGTTGTTAAATAGGTATCCCTGGTAAGACACAATGTGAAAGGGCACATTCTGCGACCATACCTTTAAGGTCGGTCTGTAACTTGCTAAATTTTCACATCATAGTTGTGTTATTTTACATGAGACTTACTATAATGACATTACAAGTTAGTGAAGTTGAGACCTTACCAATAAAGGATGTTGTAATAGCATTTTCTTTTTGTGAAAGAGCATAAAGAGAATGTTATAGTAACATCACTGTGCAACTTGGCAATGACAGGTTCCAGAAACTTTGTTAGGTGTCATCAATATTATGTAACACGAAACAAAAGCAAGTCTAAACCAATCATTACTAGAATAATGACCTTGCATATTTGCCTGGGTATAACTGGTGCAGGGAGGTTTATTGTTGAATAGGAGTAAGTAAGTAAGTAATGGTTGTTTTGTACTATTTGAACAACCAAGGTCACATTCACGTTGAAAACAATCATTTCGATGACAATCATTGTAAGACGCAACGGTCCTGCTGCAAGATATTGAACCATAATCAGGGACGGATTTAGAGGGGGGTGCATGAGTGTGCCCCCCCACCCTTTTTTTTCCTGGTCAAATATCAATATTTTTAATGTAAAACTGGTGTACCCAGAGGAGGCACCGGAACGTTTTTGATATAGGCGCCCCCCGCCCCTTTCAATAATTCCTGAATCGGAACCTGATAATACTGGGTCTTCTGCAATTAAAGCCAGGTTTCCACTGAACGATTTTCATTAAAATTTCTTGACGACTACAAAAGACTGAAAAAAAAAAAATCGTTGGTCATTTTAATCTTTCACAAAGGAATGTTTTCTTGTTTCCACTGAACGACTAAAATACTGATATCTGAACGATTCTTGGACAATCTGGACGATTTTCCCCAACGACAGAGGTTAGACAAGTCAGTGAACAATAGATTTAATTGCTTTTAATTGGTCTAGGAAAAATCGTTGGCATTTGTCGTCCAGAAATATTAAACAGGTTTAATATTTGGTCGTTGGTGAATCGTTCACAAATGTCGTTCACAAATGTCGTTTGTAGTCGTTCACAAATGTCTTTAGCATCAATTTTGTGTTTCCACTAAACGATTTTACTAAAGACCACAAAAGATATGTGAATCGTTCAGTGTCTTTCATAGTCTTTAGCAAAATGTTGTTCGGTGGAAACAGGCCTTTATAGACCATACGAGGGGAACAGGGCACATAACGATACACATGGTAAAGCTGAACACCTGTGAGGTCATAGACAACCTGGCATTCCAACAAGACCTCTTTCGTCCCCTCTTATGATCTAGATGTTCAAGCCATACCCAGCTGAAGGTGTGACGTTATAATAACGTTGCAGTTTTGTTCTATTTGGTTCTGGTTTGGTTCTTGTTATGTTCTTTTGATGACTTCCAATTATGTCACTGTCACCCACTGCTATGACGTTCCACTGTGACATTATTATAACATTCTGGTTATGTTCTTTGACCTAAAGAGAATGTTCTTATAACATTCTGTTTTGGTTTCGTCCTAACCTCACCATAAAATTATGTTATAATAACTTTCTAATTTGGTGAGGTTTCAACCTCACCATCAATAACGTTATTGTTATGTGCCATCTGAGTAAGTAACAAACCGACTAAAAAAGTATGGTTGCAGAAAGTTTCTGTTACATCGCAAGCTGGCTGGGTACGCTTTCCAAGATCTCCAAAAAGGCAGTCCAAGTGGGAATGGGAACCCCCATTCCAGATTTCATGCATGGGTGGTTGTTAAAAAGATGCATATATATTCCAATTTATATTTTCACTTTCTGATATTATAGGTAATTCAATCCTACTGGCACACAAAAAACATTTCCGCTTTCATTACTGCTGTTACAAATAGTTCCACTATCATGACACAAAAATATTTGTATTACTTCCTATAAAGAGATTCAATGACAAGCATCATGACCTTGTATGAGTCTGGCTTCACTAATTTTCTCCCAATTTATTATCAAATCTAGCCCAGACTAGGCTAAAATCTTACACAGATAAACATCTATCAACATATATTTGCATCGTATCATTAAATGAAAAACATAACTCTCCACCAAGAAAAAACTATTCTCCCACACCAATCTACAAATATTTGTCTTAAAATAAAACATGAAAACACAAGAAACTATCAACCTCTTGACCCCTTTGGCATCTGAGTAAGTCAATATTGGTTGTAATATGGATATAATTATTATTAGTCAAAAGGGGAGGCATACACTTACGGAAGGTTTGAGTAAAATTATCTATGCAATTTGAGTTTCTTTAAGGTGGTATCAGGGTAGGGTTTGGAGCAGAAAATGGGCCTATTTGGAGTAAGGAGCGGTGCATTCTGGGTAATGGGCATGCCTTAGCGATGAGGTATGTATGTAAACATGCTACTGGCTTTATCTAGAGACAGAATCATGTAACAAGTGCATCCGTGCATGCATGACCAACTAACTTTACCTACTTTTCAGTCTTCATGGTATTTAATAACCCTAGTGAATTACAATTATCTACTCTACTGACAATATATGTGCAATTTAGGACAAATACGAATTTAAGTAAAAGAGACTTATTTAGTGTTCCTAGATGAAGGGTAATTGTTATTTTCTGACGAATGGCAGTGGATCTATAGGAACAAGGAGAGTAACAGGGTCTTGGGGTGCCTACCCAGCCCTGTTTAGATGTAACCTTACCATTCTATGACCATGCTTTTTGACATACATCAGCTACCTATTTTTGACATTCAAATCTCATTAAATCACAGGAGGTTATAAAAATGTTATTTTTTGTGACCCAACCAAAACAGAATGTTGTAATAACATTCTGTTTTGGTTGAAGAACATAACCAGAACATTGTAATATTGCGCCCATAATATCACAGGAGTATGTTGCAGCAGCAGCCTTATTTGAACCACCGAAACGATCTAACAAGAATCAAACCAAAATGAAACAGAACAAAGTTGCAGCATTATAATAACATCAGCCCCTCAGCTGAGTAAGCAATGGCCTCCCCACTCCTCTACAAGGAAGAAGTGGTGAGAACAGGTGACAGTTTGCATTATAGATCCAATACCAAATTCCCATGCAGTACTGGATTCCTCTCTGTCTAGCAATACCTTGCAGATCTAAATACACTTCTTGGGTAGGATTCATGTTTTGTGAAGGCAACATATTTTTACATATTTTTGGAAATTGTCAATTAATATTTTCCTATATTTTCTTGTGACATATCACCAAAATACAAAGATTGTAATCCAAGATTCTTTTTTACAATGTTGACTTGTGGCTCAGTATTTAAGTAGATTAGACTTGTGATGGGAAAATACCTCCCAACATTGTATAGAAGACCAGAACTTGAGTAGAAGGGCGCCTAGCACGAGCCTATATCTCTAGGTGTACCACCTCACCTGGGGTCTAGCCTTACCTGGGTGCCTCTGCCTACCTGTGGGAACTCTCCCACGGTCACCTGAGACAGGTAAGCACACCTGAGACACCTGAGGACGGGGGGTAGGGGGGTTAGAGAGGGTTAGGAGGATTAGAAGTATCTCAGGCCCTTACACCCTCCACACACCACCCCCTGCAAACAACCCTCCCTGCCCCATGGTAAACACATGGACAATAACCCCTATTATCGCCATACCGCTGTAGCAGTGTGCTCCATGCTTTTTGTTCCTTTTCATGTCTTTTTTGCACTTTTTGCACTGTTTACCCACCGCTTTTTATTCAGTTATTTCTTCTTGTCCTGTTTTCTTTTCTTCTTCTCAGAGTGGGGATGGTTCCCCAGAGAAAAGAAACGTGGTCTTGTGTGGTGACTGTGCCTGAGAAGTGTGGGACCTCTGTTAGACAGTTCTATATCCCTTCTTTTTGAAATGATACTTTGGAGTGTTGATTAAACTTCCAGATCCTTGGCTCACACTTTTATTCAGATTTTAAACACATATTTTGACAGAGATCTTCCTGAGTCCCTGTCTGTGTGTCAACAGGAAACTCAAGGCTGTGGTTAAAAACCAGCTATAGCCAACTGCCGGAACGTTATTTTATGATAAAAGGTATTATGGACATATAACGGTTTATATGACATTGTATAATATTGCATACTTTATGTTTCATCCTTTGGATATTATAAATTACCCAAGCAAGAATATGACGTTATAATAACGTTATTATAACGTTCTGGTGAGTCATGGTTTGGTTCTTGTTACGTTATTTTTAGGGCACCCAAAGACGTCTTTAGAACCTAACATTGCGACATCGCAATATAACGTTATTGTGACGTTATTGTAACATTCTTTCACGTTATAATAATATTATTACAACATTTTTTATTAGTTAGGTCACAACTTGACCAAAATGAAACGTTATTATAACATTCTTTTTTGATAAGTTGTAACTTTACCTAAAATAACGTTATTGTAACGTGACAATTGGACAGGTTTCAGATTAACTGAAAAAGTACAGTCGCAGAACTTTCTTGTTACGTCGCTGCTTGCCTGGGTAAGCATACTGAAGATATTAGGTCATTCACTTTACTGGTAAAGATGTCCAAACAATGTGAATCTTATATAGAGACTTATCGTTAATATAACAGACATAAATAATAAATAAAAAGGTGCTACTCGAAACTATATGGAGATAATGGAGAAAACAGAAAGATAAGTGATATGGCAAAGCAGATTTAAGGAATGGCCGAGTGTGGGATAGTAGTTGGTCTGTTATACTTTGCCCATCTTTAGTCCCCAACAGGATTGTGACGATATTTGAAGAAGCACATTTCTTGTTCAATATTCTGTAAGATCTGCAAGATATTCTCTTGTTCTTTATGCATTAGACCAGTTCTACAGATTTTACCTCTCGACTTTGCAAATGAATGTGTTAACATCTGTTTTGATAATGTCGCAATCGTTGTCGTAATTGAAAGTACCGTCAGTCGTGAACCCGCCTTACCCCGCCCATACTGACTATATTATGCCAGTACACGCCGGCACCCAGCATCGATCTCAGCATCCGGGACTTTCCATTGTTTGTCCATTGTTTATGCACATTAACGTTTGATGGTTACCGCGCAGGCGTAGAGGGGACCTGCCACTCACTATGTCATGGGGTCACCTCAATTCACATATTTCACCTTCATCGATTGAGTGTCAACCTTCATTGATTCAATGTCATAGGAGGAACTCGATTTTAGAATTTTGTATTCTGCCACTTATGTATTTTACAGTATCCCATTTCAAATTAATCTCGATATGCCTTCATTTATTACTATGAGACAACCATGGCGTACTATGGGGGATGCAGAGGGTGTATGGTACCCTTCTGGTTTTCTTAAGTGTTGGTAACTTATGAGAATGAAAATATTGAAAACTGGGTCAAAATATCTATTAAACTCTATTTGATAATCTCTCAGTTTTGAATGTGAACGGATGAAATTTGCTCGCAACCCCCTTAGATTATATCACCACTTTCCTCAGCTCATTTGTGGTAACACATCATGACATTCTACAATATAATTCTAGAAATTGGGGCAAAACCAGGTAAATGATTGTTTTAAAGCATTTGAACCCAAATAATTACAATCTAGTCTGTTACAGATATTACGTCCGTACAGATTATCATGCACTTTGAGGTCAGCTCCTTTGAATCCCTTCACCTGCTCCTAGCAAGTATCAGCCAGGTGACCACGTGCCAGTAACCTCCCCATGAAGCCTGCAAAGCACGGGCTACAGTAACTAATACACAAACATGATACAGGACTCTTTCCAAGTTTGGTCTGCCTGTGTTGGGGAAGCAGTGCTTAAATTATTGAAAGTTTTCCCTGAGGGAACTAACTAGAGTGCGTGCTCTGAAGTAAGGGTAGGATGCGTAGGGAGGTTGTGTCTTTCGATCATAGGCCAAATACAAACAAAATGTACAATTTTTGCATTATCCTAACTTCAGCCAATCAGAGAAAGAAAACCGTTTTGGTATTCAAAAATTATAAAAAATTATAAAAAATTATCCGGAAATTAAGTATATGGGGTACTGTGATCGTGCCCTAGAGAGAGCGTCATTTGACCTTGACAATGAGGTCAAGCTGACCTAATTTCTGAGCAGATCGATTGAATTACTTCCGGTTGAAGGGAGCAGTCCCACCACAACCATGGTCCTGGGACCGTGCCAGTAAAAAAATCCAGAAATGAAATCACCAAACAGGTAGCCATATCTAAAGGAAAATACTGAGAGGGAGCTAATGAAAAGTGATACATTTCCCAAGATAAATCACTTTAAAGCTGACCAAATCCTTAGTGATTTAGTGACTTCTAACCATGGTTTGTTTAGGAAGTAATAAGTGGGCAAGAGTATGAAGATCTCCCCAAACCACAAACATATCCACTTTGTACGGTGTATCGATCATGCTGCTAAAGCCCCATACCAACTAGGCGATTTTACTGGCGACTGGTGATGGGCGACTGGGAGAATCGGCCAATTCCTATGAGCGGCTGTCAGTACAGTATATTGAAATGTGCATGTTTGATCTGAATCGGTCGACTCTACCAGAAGAATCAGCCGATTATAGCGCTGATGAGTTGCCTGTGTAAAAATCGCCATGTGGGTACGGGGCTTAAATTAATCAAATTATTGCTTTTATTAGAATAGTTTTAAATGCATTACAATTCTGAAATTATCGCTTTCTTTTTCCTTATTCAGCTCTGTATCTTACACAGTGAGACTGTTTCTACGTGAATTTTGGTAGAAAGATATAGTTTATATTAAGGTGTATGAATGGCACATAATGGCTTTGAGCCAGATATAACGTAGATCTTTATTCCTAGGTTAAATTGCATGGAAACCTGGCATTTGTTACGTCCATTAATATTAGGCCTATTACGTGCTGCGCGGTAGTATGGCGTCATGGCTGAATGCCTGTGTAGATGCCTGCCTACTTAGTACTGGAATGGGGAGTGGGCAGGTGTTACAGTATGCCAATGTGGGCAGGCACTGATATTCGCCTATACCGGGTATGCGGGTCCAGATGAGCCAATCAGAAAGGCCGGAACTTGATGGGTTGGAATAGGTTGAAGATACTTTTAAAATATTGTAATAGCTATGAATATAGAGATAGATTTCAATAAACATCAGGATATTAATAGATGGAAGCCACTCTACATAATTTACTATTGGTATGGCTATGAATGTAGAGACATTTGATGAACGAGTTTGGCATAACCTCCTCTTCTCAATGTCCGCTGAAGATAAGAACCCCAAAACTTCAAAATCCCCAGTCCCCCACAATACCCCATCTCCCCTCAGCCCCTCAGGTGGTGTAGTTGACCTGGCGGCCGCTGGGGGTCGCCAGCTGTGTCTACTGTGACGGTAAATACACGTTCACAGCAGTGGGTGGTTAAAAACGGACCGGTAACGGGCCTGGGTATAGGGGGGCGGCCAGACAACACGGACCCAGACCTGTTGGGGGGAGGGGGGGGGGATAAAAACAGGGCTAGCACAGACAAGGTAGAAGTATGCATGGCCATAGGATGCTGGGTTGAACAGGATGATCCACGATGCGATTTTTGGCCGATTTTGAAAATCGGTTTGTTAAACAATCGTTTTTCTTATAAAATATGTGATTTTCCAAAGAGTTTTGAATAATCCATATCAGAAAAAAATGTATTTTCACAGGGAAAATTGATTTCAAATGTGCGAAAAATGCATGAGAAGAAAATTGGTTGGCGTTTTGTGGCATCGTGGATCATGGCCTTTATAGTGAGTTTAAGATACCACAACACAACTCAATACCATGACTTTTCTCAGATTATTCCTGTCATAGTCTAGGGTACTTATGTGAAATTTGATAATTTGTATATATCTACATTTTCATTAGATTGCCACAGTCAGACAAACTGGACCTAGGCCGTGGGGGGATGGAGAGGGGGGGGGGTTGGTTTGAGGGGGACGAAAAAAAGGTCAGTGTCAGGAATAGTGCACACACGGTTGAAATATGTGCCAATACCACAAACCTGAAATCTGGTTTGTCAGTGTTGTTATTGAGTTTCAGCTGTTTGTCTAACATGTGTAAGGCCATCTGGTGCTAGGGCAAACAGGAACATTCCCAGGAAAGTCAGAATAGTCTATTTCTGGACATTGGGATTAATTTGAAGACACTATTAGATCTTAGATCATAGTCAAAGCTCGAATATGCGCCACAAACATTGGCTCGGGAAATGCTAATACTCCATGCCTGTACCTTTGGATAAACCTGGAAGGTCCTGCAAGTTAGTGCTACCTGTTAGACACACCAATGGTAGGCCGTTATTGGTGTCACGTGATCACAGATGAGCCAATCACAAGCCCGGAATTACACCACATGACGACTGATTTTGAGTGACAATAAGCTGGTCCTTTTTCAGGTCACTCTTCATGTCACCCATACAAACCATCAACAATAATACCTCCCCCCACCACCACCCCCCCCCCCCCCCAATCACCCCCTCCTCCCTACCCTGTCCCTCAGCCTCTGCTCTGGTTTAAGGGGATTAGTCTTCCCATTATCGATTACCTCCATGGATTATCTATCAGCAGGGATCGATCATACCGAGCTGGCGTTTGTAGAACGTATTGATGGGGAGAAGGGGGGGGGTGGATGGGGAAGGGGGGGGGGATATAATAAGGGAGAAACATAGGTGGGAAGGTTGGTATTGTGAACATTGGAGTTTTGTGGGCGAATGTAAGGGGGAAGGGGGTGGGGGAAATGTAAGGGGGAGAGGGGCATGGTAGGGGGAGGGGAATTAGATTTTATTGAATCCTAACGGGAAGGGAATTCGAGAAGTGTAGGAGAAGGGAAGTAGGACCTATACACGTCGTCGGATGGCCATGGGCAGACCATGGGAAAAGATCAGTAAGGAAGGTTAAAGAGCGAAGACAGTAGAGGACGATATGGAGCGAGAGAAGAGGGGTTGTTAGGATAGAAAAAGAGAAATGAACGAGAGAGGGTAATTGGATCAAATGAGAGGAGGATGAAGTGAGCAGGAAGGAGATGGGAAGAGCAGTGGCGGATTTAGATCGGGGGCACGTGCGCCCCCCCCCCCAAATTTAGACTTTTTTAATGTAAAAATCAGACCCCAAAAAAAATGTTTAAGGAAACATTTTTCCAGTAGCAACCCCCACCCCTTTTTTTAAAAATCCTGGATCCGAGGGCGAGAGGAGAGAGGTATGGAAGAGGGAGGCGGAAGAAGAAGGTAGGAGAAAGATTTATGAAAAGAGAAAGAGGCTTTGAGAAGAGTAGGTATAGAATAACAGGACAGGAGAATGAAGCCTGAAGGCCGATGTGGGGTCGGTGAACGTCTTCTCGGAATCCACGTTATAGTTTGCCCGGCCTCTGGTAGGGGGCAGCAGGAGCACACCTTGAAGTGAACTCAGCCCCATTTCACAATGATCAGACCTAAAGAAAACAGAGTCCTAAATCTCTGAGCTTTACATGCCTCCTTGTATAAAATATAAAAACCACACAGAAAATACACAACATGTCGTACTTACTTTAATATTTGTACTTGTATATGTATTTTATCTTATGTAAAATGAGGCTTTTTACATCAGGGTTTTAAATTCTTTATATTCTTTCATACAACCTCCCACATTCACCTCATCATAACCCACAATGATATTTTCAGATATGTGCCTTCTTTAAAATGTTACTGGGTGTGTATATATATATATATATATATATATATATATATATATATATATATATATAAAATATAAAAAATATTTTCTTTAGCATGCTAATAACAACCTCAATAGGCCTAATACGTGTCAAAAGTTTAATTCCAAAACTTTTTAATGTTACGTTTATAATGATCATGAAACGTTAAGATTGAACATGTAATTAATTTCAATATTTCAAATTCCAATCAAAAATCATTGAGTGTGAGTGAATTCAATCAAATCCGCACCCATATAAAAGTGCACAGGGGGTCATGTACCACACTGCGTGTTAACTCACCCCTGACAATGCACTGATTATCGCTCAATTAATTTGTTACTGTGAGCCCTTATTACCGTAACCTTATTACCCAGCGGCCCCTCGTAACGTGACTAGTGAACGATAATACAGCACATGGCCATCTGGTCGCCCAGACAAGCAAAGGCCAGCCAACTTTGGTTTTGGAAAGAAAGGGGAAATGTGATTAAGTATCCAGGGTTCCTAGAATTAGGGACAGAATTTCACAGGCAGAATTTTCCTGTATTGTAAGAAAAGTTCAGCTGGAAGATCTTATGTTTTTTCGTAGGAAGTACTTTCCCCCCTTATTCCTTTTATTTTTCACCAGACCTATTCATTATATGACTAGAACAGCAGTTTAAATCTATTGTTAGTATTTGTTTTAGGTTTATATTAGAGAAAATGTAACAAAATCGGAAAGCCTGATTTGTCTTCCTAGCAACCTCTGAAAATGAAAATGATGAGGATTAAAACAAGATTATTTGATATAATAGAATATATTATTGCAACATTTGACAAACAGCAGCATTATCCCATTAGACCTTTCATTTGATCTTTGGTTTATGTGAAAGATTTTTTTTTCTTGGACCAGCCACTTGTTGGCATAACTCAACAAAAGACGATGTATGCAAAAATACGGAACGAACATCGAAATGTGTCTTTTGTATGACTCGGACTTTTGGTGGGAGATTGGGGGTTGGGGGGGGGGGAGGGGCAGGGGGGGGGGTCTTCTTGTGGTCGATGAGAGATAGGGGTGGATGGATCCATAGTGAGGGGGAGGGGGGCCAGGGGATTCAGACATCCACCCACTTTTTTCCCTTTAACTTAAACTTGAACAAGAGAGGGAAAAGAACGTCGTATACAGTGGCACAATTACACAACCTTTTAGTACTTAGCCCACTCTATGTGCGGACCCCCCCCCCCCCTTCTTCCAGAATCCATGTATCCACCCCTGGGGGTGTCACTTTGTATGAGACGTACTGGAGCCCGGGACTTGGCAGGGGGTGGCTTCAGGTGGGTGTGGTGGGAGGCATCTTCTCCTTTTTTTAATTTTTTTTTAAATTTTTACTCAGCGGTGAGAGGTCAGGTTCTAAGGTATATCTTTGTGCTGATGCGATGTTATGGCGTTCACCTTTGCATAGCAGGATATGTCTGAGACTGAAATAGAACTTTGATATTTTTGCATGACGAATATTTCCGACTTGGCCCCCTTCTAATTTGTCTAGACTCCGGGGGCATTGGTAGAACAAATAGGTTTTCGTCTCTCACATCTTTTGACGGCCCTTTTTTAAAAGTCCTTTACAGTAATTGACTGTTCAGTAAAAAATGTTGAAATATATTATACAATTAACTAGGAATATCTGAATGCAGCTTCTTACATAGAAATATGATATATATAGCAAAACTGTATTATTCATAGAAACATCATAAAGTTAACAGGCACTTGATAACCAATGAGGAAATCCGTAGTGCCATGAGACTTTGTAATAATAATCTAAGAATATATATACAAGTAAAGGACAAATCTTGAGAAAGAGCTGCATTTCTAAGATGATGAATTATTACCCAAACCTCTCTCTTAACTCGCATAACTGGCATAATCCTAGCCACTTTGGCAAATCTCAGCGCTCTAGAAGTAATTGTAGCGAATCCCCTGTACCCCCACTCCCCCTGCGTCCCCCCTGCGTCCCCCCTGCGTCCCCCCTGCGTCTCCCTGGCGTCTGGGATGAAGAGGTAGGTAGGGACTTAGCCCGGCGACAGTTGACAGCCCGTTGGCAAGGCAACAGGTATTTCCTGGTTCATTTCCATGAAGGTGTTCCTAGAAATGGGCGTTGGCTACCTCCGTCGGGGACTCGGTATATTGTTGTACTGGTAGAATGTACGGGAGGAGGTCGGCGGAAGGTAAGCTATAGGGGATATGTATCTTATCTCTAAATTAGCACGGAATTTCTGTTCTTAGGCTGGATAATTAATGACCATTAAATTGACCATTAAATTATAAACAAATGAACACCATCTAAACTAGAAAACTGGACGAAAGTTCTTTTTAGTAAGAACTATTAAAAGGACTGAATTCCTAACATGTCTTACTTATATGCGACTTCTATTTCAAAAATGTAGAAATGAAGGTTTTCCACAGACAACATAATTTAATGGTGATGAAATACTGAGAGAATGACCAGAAAAAGGCGAAATATCAAAGAAGTCTACTGGACCTTTCCGACCTGCTAACGAGTCTGAATATTGAGAGTGTTCATTTTGCATGTATCTAACACAAAATGATAAACAATAGCCCATATTACTATTATAAGGCAGCCCACAAAGATTCTTTCCACCTCATTTTGCTGGCGTGAATAGTAATATGAACACAGTTCTTTGTGTATGTAATCTTATTTAAATTATATATTTCATTGGAAATCACGATAACTGTGTAGTGCTTGCACATGCACTTTCATAACAATACTCATGTAAAACGTGGGTCAATGTAGTTAACTCTAATTACTCGTAACCTATTCATGATTGGTATAATGATATTTAGCCGTATTCAAATATGAGTCATCGCCTATAAACCTAATATTCTATGGAAGGTTGTATTGCCTATTCATCAGTCTCTTCAACAACCATAACCATTTACCTGAACGGAAGAAAACTGTATTTGGTTACAAGATTCTTTATTCAATTACAGGAGCAAATTGAAATCATTATATCTAGGGCCAAGCATGTCACTATTATGTTGACCAGCATAAACCATTTTTTATCAAATGTTTTCTGTTGTTTTTAAAGACAAACACCCACTTAATTCTCTCTTTAACTTGAAATACACGCACCATTTTGAAACAATGATAATTACTTACGAGTCTTCTGGAAGGGCTTTAATTGTAAATTCTATAACAATTCTTATTTTTGAAGATAAACATTTTATATATTTCATATTTTTCATGTTAGGAAAGGTTACATATTCTCATACCCTACGGGATAAACAGCATACATATTGCACCGTATGGCGTATGGTATTAATTTGTGATAGAAAGTGGGTGGTATCAATTTCATAATTTATGAGGAAACCATAAAGCATAATTGACAAGTATAACTCATATCATGGTCGTAAAAATATCATCACTGAACCATCCTTATACAGGCTACATCTTCCAGCCTTTATCCTTGAGTTACTGGAACATGTCCCAGGGTGTTAATAATGTAGCAGTATTGTGTCCAGAGTGGTAGCAGCAGGCCTATGCAGCAGTCTGAGTTAGTCAATACGGCTTTTTACCGCCTTGCTGTATAGAAGACCGCCACCGAGCGTGAAATCCCCACTGTAACATGTTATTGATCAGGCCTCTCTACATGATGTCTGTTGCGCTGAGCCCGTCTCCTTTTTTTTTCATATTCATGCATCCAAGAATCGGGACAGAACTGGGGAAACAGTTTCAAGTAGTACGTAAACTTTCACAAACAGTGAATTTTAATTTTGATTTGCATAAAACTAATTTTAATTTGTTTTCACTTTTGGACTTTATTACTAAACCTTTTTCTATGGGTACAAATTGCAAATCATTGTATAGGTACACCTTGCAAGGTAGGAACCAGGTTCAGAGTGGCAGTATTGCAACATGTTGTTTCTGAATAATACATCCAGCTCTAACTGTCCTGTCTTAATGTACGGTCCTGGTGCAGGTTGCCACAACAAACGGTACGGGTGGAGGGGATGGGGTCGACAGGAGCTATGGCCATTTAGATAACCTACAGGGACACTTTGAGGATCTCCGAAGGGGTTGAGGGATAGGCAAAGCAACGGTACATGAGATCATAAAGGAATCACTAGACAAAACAAAGGAAAGAAATAGCATGAAGTCAATGGTTACTTCTGGTGATTTGGATGTGTTTTAATCATGTCCAGGGCTAGATAGGACTGTCTGTGTGGAAGGGGTATGAAGCTAACTTTTGCGGTTTTTCCTCTTTTATGAATCCACCAAAAACAGAGATCTAGAGGTTCCTGACACCTCCAACTTGACACCTCCGCCCCTGATGTAATCTTAACAGTCCGAACATAAGAGTGGATTAGATATTCATATCTTTCGGGGTATATATTTGTGTCTACTCAGGCAGTACATCAATTATGGTCAATGCATTCTCCACCTGACAGTGGCAGGAGTCTGACTTACGACTGTTTTCAGACCTGAGCTACTTAGTCATAGCAACAGTGCTACAGATACACTGTTACAGGTGTTCAGTGAGGTGCTCGTACTCAGAGGTCACTGCCTTCTCTCAGGTGTGACCCACCTGGAGGAGGGGTCACGGGAACGCTGGCCGTGACCCGCGCCTGTATACAATTGTATATGATATATAATGCTTATAGTGTGTGTGTGTGTGTGTATGGTTGTATACATATATATATATAAATATATATATATATATATATACATATATAAATCTTCCTAATAAACAGCACGTACTCTGTAAAACCGATTAAACATACATTCAGTGATTTCAGCTTAGGCCACGTTATTTGCCCAAATTAGTTCTCTGTCGCAATACTTTGCTTACAAGTTAGGATTACACAGATTAGTATTTTTCGGAAATATGCCCACACTACCAATCCACTCTCCTACTCCCCCGCCCACCCCCCATCACTTTACCTTCTCCTCCCTCCTAAATCCTCTCCCTAACACCTCCCGGAACACCCTCCCGTAGTTCCCGTCCCGCCCACTAGGGTCCCTCAGGGCGCTCACCGTCTGACTATCTAAATGACCGGGGCGCTGGTATCTCCGTGTTGGTAAAGAGCCTATTCCGCTGGTGACGTATGGGATGTGTAGATATATTTAGGGGGTCTTGGAGAGAAACTGAAATTGTTAGTCTAGACATGAATGGGAGAGTAGAGTAAAAGGCTAAAAATGGATTAAGGGAATTGCAGAAAAACTGTTGTAATTGCATAATTATCTGGCATGGGACATTGGTCATGACCTCTGGGGTGGCGCACAGCTTACCAACGGGCTTGTTTGTGTACGGGTCTTCATATCTGTTTAACAAATCTCGGATTAATATTCATATAGACTCTTATCTAAAGAAGGTAGCAGTATAACACCCTAGGGATGGTATAAGTAATGTGAAAGAGCAGCTGTAGGACGTGAACTTCAAGTGCTGGGTTAATGATATAAAATGCAAGAGATGAAAAACAAGGCAAGAGAGATAAGCTAAAGTTGACAAAGGACAAATAGTGGAAAATGATACGTCAAAGAAATAAATTGACCAAGCAACAAAATACTTGGAACTTAGTGTGAATCAATCCATTCAATATGGCAACCAGGGTTCATGGAATTTAAGTAAAATACCTATGAAAGAAGAGTTGCTTACCTTTCTTGTGGTCAGCAAGGGTCAATAGGTGCTGCCCCATCATCAGCACAGGTCAAGTGGCCATGAGTGGTCAGTGTGTGTGTTGGGGGTGGGGCAGGGCTCCAGAAAGATTTCAATGGGTTTGGAGGTGATGAGCTCCAGCCAGTGGTGGTCAATTGGTTTGGGGTGAAGGTAGGGAAGAGGGGTCTGCCCCAAGCCAGGGGCCTGGAGTGCTGGGAGTGGTCAGCTAACCGTCCGACCCCTCCCCACTGGTCAGTTCCGGCCCCTCCCCCCTCCCCACTGGTCAAGTCTGGACAAGGTGGGGGCAATCTGCAGGCGAGGATGAGATGCTATGCTGGGCGGCGACACATGAAAGATACAGAAGTGCAATTATTCTTTAATTAAAAAACATTTAAATACATCTGGAAAATATAATTTCATTATTCAGTAATCAAAAAAATCGAAGGACAAGTGGTGGGTTTATGAAATACTAGAAAGCTGAATGCCGGCTCTGAACGCGTCCTCACATGTATGTTCAATACACACTTGATAAACAACCGAAACGGCACATAAATCCATGACTGAGATTGGTGTGAATATTGTTGAAACAGTTTAAACATTAATATGAATTTAGCTTATTTTAAGTAAAGGCTTTAGAGCATTGAGTATGCATATCCATAAGGCTGGAAATCCCAGAGACAGCCACAATTTTTAAAAAGTTAGTCGGTTTCACATTCGGCACCCCAAACTGACCAGTGGTCAGTAGTGGTCATTCATCATACCTACAGATGGGGGGGGGGAGAGATCCAGGAATCCCCCACATGTAACCCTACCCTGATGGTCCTGACCGCTCCACCGCCCGTTTTAATAACCCGAGGGGTCCGTTTCCACTCATACTACCAATCATTCTGCGTCGAGATTTACCTCCGCGCCCAAAATGACCGTTATAGTAGTGAGAGGGGCAAAGGGGCAGAGTGACCACCATGACTGGGCTAGGAATGCGTTCTCAATGACGTGTGAAGGTCGTAGTATACTAGGAGGGGGCTTAGCGTGGAACCCTGCGGAATTCTTTAAGTGGATGGCACTCATAATGGGATCCAGGAATTTTAATCTGCAAGGGGAATGGTTAGAAGGAGGGGGAGGGGGAGGGGAAATAAGGAAGGGGTGAGGGAGGGGAAGGAAGGGGGAAAAGAGTATTATTAGGCCATGGGAAATCATTTGCAATTTTTACCTTCAAATATTTTATAACAACAATAATAACCACAGGTGCCCTTTTCCCCCCTATCCTCAGCTTTATAAAACATGTTGCTTTTTTAATCGTTAAATGCTGTTCAGAGACGAACATTGTCATCAAAGAGTTATGCTATAACTGTTTATCTAGGCAATTTCCCAGCATTTACTGGCATAATTGAACTGTAAAGAATTCAGAGGTAAGCAGGCTTGTCTGGGGCTTTGGTTTATAAGTTAAACTATAGTCGGAGTAGGACCATAAATACATAATACGTCTCATTACACAAGCATGTAATAATCTATATGATTACGCTTTATGGTAAATTATCTAGGCCTATATGCCTTCATCTAATTGTGAACAGCTTTGAGATCAGCCTATCCTCTATCTAATAGCACTGATAATGCCTGATTTGAAAAGTATGTGCCTACATGATTCTTACAAACTTGTAGGGTGGGTCTGATCACGTTAGCCAACACCGGCACCCGGGACAGTGCTGAGAAAGCCGTCATACCTGAACTCCATAATCCTACATGTTTTGAACCAGTGGCGTAGCCAGGGGGATTCCTGAGTGTCTGCAACCCCCTTGGATTTTCCAAAATATAAGTGAAATATAAGGAATATTGTCGAAAATTAGGTAGGAACCCCCTTGATTAGATATTCGGTATTGCTCCGGGTATTGTATCTATCTAG
The DNA here is from genome assembly GCA_936440205.1 of Lepidonotus clava. Classification (NCBI taxonomy): domain Eukaryota; kingdom Metazoa; phylum Annelida; class Polychaeta; order Phyllodocida; family Polynoidae; genus Lepidonotus; species Lepidonotus clava. The sequence goes on from OW387133.1 coordinate 87,102,110, forward strand.
TGCAGAAAAATACAATTAACCACATAAATAAAAAGAAATATCGTTAGTTTGGTGTCCAGTTTTGTCAGTTTAGCTCAGAATTCACTTAAATAATGTCTGCGTGGAACCTAGACCCATACCCCCCCTCTCCCCCCACCCATGGGAACCTGGAGTAGTTTAGGTCTAAGACAGTGGGCAGTGGTAATAGCGGTCTGGGGGTCGGTGCCAGGTTAAAGGATCCCCATCTAATGATGGGGCATAAACTACTACCTAATGACCTTCTCAATGACATCCCCTATTATCGCCCACCATACAGTAAAGGCCGTGAGACCACATCAAGGGGGAGTTGAGGAGTCTCAACATAGTTTTAGTCTTCCATTTTCAACCGATGGACTCTTTGCAATACTTAATATTCTTTTGTTTGTCATTAAATGTCTTTATTCTGCCTTGGTGCATATGGTGCATACTAGTTTTCATGGACTACCAGTAATGTAACAATTGTGCATGTTTGTCCAAGCGCGGGTATATTAACAAAAACGTATTCGAACGTTAAAGTTGGGTCTAATGTATGAGATGCATAATCAGAATGTTTTTCTAAAGTATAGATTATAGAACATATATTTATTGAGATTATTTGCAGTTTTTTACTTTTTAGATCTTATAATGTATTACTTCAAATAGCATTTGTGTACTTAAGTTTATTTTCCGCATTGTTAGTATACAAAGTATTCTTCCTATTATATTTATGAAAGTGATTCTAAACATATTATATTATCCGCGGTTAAATGCAGATATATATTTCAAATGCTGAAGTACTGTTCAGCAGGGCTTGAAACAATTTAAAAGGCACTCAAGAACGCCATATATTTTGCAATTTCTGTGGAAGTGTGTGTATGTGGGGGGGGGGGGGGGGCATATCACGTACATCTGCAGTGCACGCTATATTGATACCTGATCAGTTTTAATACTTACCTATGTGCTTCCCTCATCCCCCCACCCCCAACCTTTTCATTTTTGCCTTAATCTTTTGTAAACACCTAGATCCGCCCCTGTGTGTGTCCGTGTCCTCTACTCCTCCTGTGGTCAGTTTGACCTTGGAGTGACCCCTACGAGTGACCACTAATTAGGGACTGTCAGGGGGACGCTCTTAACATGATGCATGTACAATTTAATACATCTTAGACAGTTACGATTGCCAGAGGCGGATTTTTGAAAGGGGGGGGGGGGGGCTGGTGGAAAATTTTCCTCAGCGGCCAATGACTTTACGTTTTGTCAAGGAAATAACCTGATTGATGTACCTTATACTTTTATTTTAACCAATAATCTTACATGTTTTTCTAATTCCTGGATGACGGTTTGGGTGGGAAGGAAGAAGCCTCAGGGGTCACAGACGGAACTCAAACTTGCGCTGTATATTTCTTTGTTTATGAAGACCATCACTTTACTTATATGTGCAGAGCTTCTTGTATATAACTCATGTGCAGATTGCAAAAGGATTTATGGAAGGTCCGACGTCTTTATAGTTCAACAAACCGTGAATCCTAGATTTTTTAAAAGAGTTTGTTCCTGGGGTAGGCGAGGTGAATGCCCCATGCAAGAACTAGTTTCTTTTTCTGACCCAGACATAAATTATTATAAACGTTGAACATATGACGTCAACCTTTCCAAAGTCAAGAGTTCTTTCAGTTAATTATTTTATTTCAATTTGTATTTCAATTATTTTTTTATTTCAATTAAATTGAACTGTCCGATGTGCATGACCTCTATCGACATTCAAGTTCATTAAGGCCCTGGCTGAATCCTGTTGGCATTTGACTATGAGATTTTTTTTGAATGAATTTGTTCTAGGGATATGCAAGGTAAATGCCCCCTGCAAGAACTAATTTCTGACCCAGACATAAATTATTATAAACGTTGAGCATATGACGTCAGACCTCAGAAAATGGCCACCATTTTGGTGGTCAATTGAGATCCGTTATTATTTACCGTCTTCAAACAATTAGAAGACATTTTTTGGCAACTCAAGTTAAAACAACTCTATTTTAACCTAATCCGCAGTTTTGATAATTTCGAAATTATCTTTTTGCACAGTCACATGGTTAAGTGACCACGTCTGCATAAGGTCTATAGACCTTGCGCAGACAGGGTCATGTGACCAGATTTTGCTGATTACTATGTGATAACCATGGCGTCTTTAGCTAACAAGAAATACAATCACTTACACATGCATGGAGAACACTTACATACTATTTAATCATAAAGATATGACCTACTTAATTTTAAAAAATCAAAGGGTCAACTGATCGCCAGTCTGTTTCTGACTGCCATGACATCATGTGCACAAGGTCTATAGAAGGAGTTCCTAACCATGGAGTTATTCTATTTCGATTTCAATTTCGATTTAATTTTTAATTCAAATAAATTGAACAGTCTGGGGTGCATGACCTCTAGGAATCTTCTAGGACATTTAGGCCCTGGCTGACAAATTGGGAATCCTGTTGTCATGTGCCATTTGACTGTGATTCAAGTCGATTCAAGGCCAGGTCGTTTTCCCTCCTGTCCCGAGGCTAGGACATAGTGCTTATTGTCCTGTCACCAACCGTGTATTATATTGTCAGACACAGCGAAAAGAGATTTCCGTATAATTTCCCGTTACTGTTATAACAGAATCTTTTTTTTGTTAAAGTGATAGCAGTCGGAACATTACAGTGATTGGCAAATGGAAAGCTCAAGAGTGCAAGTAAAGACGTTGTGCAGATGACGTCACAAATGCCCATAATGGGCTGGCAGCCATATTGGTGATCAATCTATAGGCCCTAACCCTTGTTTTCTAAAGTCTGAAGTATCTAAAATATAGTTTTATGCTAAAAATAGTCTCACTGAGTAATAGTTAGCAGCAATCGTTACTTAGAATTGATTTATTTGTATTAATTCTATACCCATGTGGTCATGATCACCATGTGGTGATCACCAAAACGTGATCACGTGACAACGTCTGCACAAGGTCTTATAGTATGTATATGTATATAGATATATTAGCTATAAATCAAACTTCCATATTATACAACCACACACATTCATAAATATTTGTATACTTATACTGTATATTCATATATATATATGTATATTCGTATAATATTGCTTTTGAATTACTGCGTCTATAGATCTACCCCCCCCCCCCCCAAAAAAAAAAAAAGAAAAAAAAAAAAAAAGATGGAGGGTCAAGAGGGAGACTACCCCCACCACCACCACAAACCAACCCAAACTATTACACTTTTCACAATTCCCTCTCATTTCCTCAATTTCACCGGGATTTTATCCCCTTCCTCGCCGTCATAACAAACTGCCAGAGGCGTGGCCCAGTTTAATATTATACCTTTCCCTCTTTGACCCCCCCCCCCCCCCCCCAATGCCCTCATCCCCTCCCTCCATCACCCTCTCTCCACGATTATGAGTCCACTCCAGTCATAAAAGTGTGTGAACTATGTGAGCTATTCGCCGCGCGTGTCGTCGTAAAGGGCCAGGCAGGCCAGGTAGGAGGAAACGATGGGTCCACTCATTAGGGGGTGTTGTCATGGCAATCACAGGTACCCCAGACGGCCGGCCAGGTAAATATAGTCAGTCTGTGAGCGGGGAGGCTGGCTGGAGGTGGAGGTGGAGTAGTTACTATCGGATTTATTTATGATATATAATAGGAGTCTAGCATGTGGCTAGAGTTAACGGGGATTACTAGGTCGGACTACTGGGGATGTACGCCACGTCGATATCTATGTATAATATACACCGCTGATTTGGTCAATAAGGATTACCTAGGTAGGTGATGACGCTAATATGCTGGATTAACATAAGCTTTGGCTATACATTACACTGTATTGTTTTATTCATCATATATATTATACCGTATTGTTTTACTTATAGGCTATGATAATCTTGGAACCGTTAATGTTGGAAACGGAGGCAGTATTAGTGCTTAGTCAGTTTAGAAAAGTTTAACGAGTGCATAAAAAATGCCTTGTGGATGTAACAAGTTCTGGTTTGCATCAGGTTTGTGAAATCTAACAGCCCAATAATAAAAGCTAGTTATACACACTACCCACTTTTGGGGGAGTGTGGATGTCTGTGATGTCACAGATTTGTCAGTGGGTCTGATCAAAAGTTGTGACTACTGTTGCTATGCTGGGTGCTTAGCAATACGACACAGTTTCTTCTCAAGCATAATTTTTTATCAAAATCCTAGTGAATGGGAAGAGGATATTTGTTGGAGTCTTCAAATAGGCTCCGATAACAATGTGAAGTGAGAATGTTAGTATGCAGGTAAACTCTGATTGTTCAGTTATGTGAAATGTCAGCAAACTCATAAGTAAATAGACTGTTGAGTGTAAAAGGACTTCAATAATTCCACCACAAAAGAAAACATGAAAAAAGATTAGATAAATAAAAGAAATATATATATATATATATATATTCACACACATGTATTGTATACCCATGAATATATAGTCCGTCACGAAAGTCCGTATACCTAAAATCCAAGAGAAAGGTCATATAGCCTATAGGAGACACAACCTAGTTACAAAACATGCCCATAATTATAAAGTCATGTGTTGTTAGGTAGCATTATACATATATGTATTTTATCCTATATACCCTTGAAAACATTATTTTTCATGAAAGTGTTTCTCTATATCCTATGCCACAATGATGTAAGCGCGATACCTGTTGTATAAACAACCACTCATATGAATCATATTTCGTTTAAAAAATGAATCATGTTTATGTGTCTAAAATCCCACGGAATCTCCCTGTATCAAAGTATGTAGAAGGTGAGAACATGAGAGATCATTAATGAAATCCTCTGTGGAATTCTACGCGCGCCTTCCCTCGTGAGAAACACTCGTACAAACAGTGGAAGAGTTTGGCATACACCTAACATGTGTCATGATAATAAGTGTTTTTTTTTGTTTTTTTTAATGTTTTCTTGTCTTTTTAAAAAGAAATTCCTTGTTTAATAAACGTGTTTTTCTTTGTCTGCTCACAGGTGAGTCAACACGTTTCTCTGGTCCTGTCATCAGAAGGTGAGTCTGTACTATAGGTCTGCAGGGCAAGAAAGGGCTGGTTTTGTTTTTCAGTTCTATTTTGAGTTCTACTTTCCAAAGATCTGTAGTAAATTTTTTATATCAATCATATAAGTTTACTGGTGGGCCGGTACATGGTTGATGACTTTTTTAATTTTCTAAACATATTTTGGGTGTCATGTGGCCATTAATCATCTGAACTTATTTTATATTTTTCCCCTTTGTTCCTATTAATTATTATATTCATTAGCAATGTCACATGGGAGGATGCTCATATTTTGAAAACTTGTGCCATCTTTGTCAGATTCTACTCCCATTTCTTTATTAAAATACTATTTTGGTATTGAATGATAGAAAAAAATATACTGAACCTAAATATACCACTTTTATTTTTATCATAACGTTATTAACTGCGCTACATTTTTAAGACAGGTAGAAGGACCGGATATTTCAAGTTTTTCAGTCCTTTCTTGCCCTGCAGACCTATAGAGATGTACTGAATGTACACTGATCCCCAGGCAAGCAGCGGTGTAACAAGTATGTCCTGCGACTGTACTGTCTTGGTTAGTCTGTAACCTGCCCAATTTTCACGTAACAGTTACGTTATTTTATCTGAAGTTGAGACTTTCTGAAAAAGAATGTTATGATAATGTTATAATTGTGAAGTTGCGACCTTACTATTAAAGAACATTATAATAACGTTATTATAACGTGAAAGAACATTGCAAGAATGTCACAATAACATCACAGTGAGACATCGTAATGTTATGTTCTAAAGATGTTTTTGGGTGCCATCAAAATAGCGTAACGGGAACCAAAACAGAACTAAACAGAACATAATAATAACGTTATATTTTGCTTGGGGAGAGTGTCTTCAAATCGTCTTGAAAGTAGAATGAAATTTTACTGAAAGTAGGCTGAGAGTGAACTGAAAGAAAACTGAAAGTGCACTGAATCAATAAGGACATTGCACATAATGGATGCAATGATTAGAACTGAAAGCGTACTGACTGTGACTGATATTGTACTGAATGAAGACAGAGCATACTGAAAGGAAACTGAGAGCATACTGAATGTAGGCTGAGAGCATGCTGAATGTAGGCTGAGAGCATGCTGAATGTAGACTGAAAGTGTACTGAATGTAGACTTTGTCCCTGTGAGGACATGCTAGAGTTAAACCAAGTATTGGGTGATTTTTTTTATCCCAATGATGGACAGGGGGCATCGACCCTCTTTTGTTGTATATATAGCAAATGAGTGGCTTCATGAAATTCCACTCCATATGAAAGCCATGATTTATTCAGGAAACTATTCAGGAAAGAATTGCATTCCTGAGTAATTCAACTTTGTTTCAGGTGAGACACAGATCGCATTTCAAGAAATACTCATAAATGACAATTTTAAAATAACTTGATATCTTTGGTGGTAGTTGTACTTGAGGACATCCTGTCTGTCGGATGTCATTCAAACGTATTACATAAAAGACCTCATCTAAAGTGAATCTTCTTTTGAAGGATGAGTCCCCTGCCCCTCCCCCCCTTCCCCCTCCCATTGCGTTCCCTTCAATCCTTAGCACTGTAGGCTCGAGTACATGTTAGTATAAACCTGGGGGCAGTGTCTTATTTACAACATGTAGAATTTACACAGTGTGTTTACCCTGTAAACCCTGCCTGCCCCTACCACAGGGTCTAACCATGGACCCGCCACCCTCTCCTCTGAGCGATAATAGGTGAAGTACCCCTCAATCTGTGGACATAGCCGAATAGTGTTTCTATTTTGAAGAGGGCGGTTTCCTTTTTAAACCGACGTAAATCCCTGTCGCACTGCTTCCTTTTGGAGTGGGAATTATCCCGCAAATCCCTTCGTGGAATGGGATTGAAAAGTGGCAAAGAATTCCATGTTTCCACAGGATCTTGGGGTAGTCCATAATGATGTGTTTGATTGAGTGTCTTCACACATTCGGGGGGCGGAAACATGGGGATGGGTGTAGTTTAGGCAGGATGTGTTTGTCCGGAGCATGCGGCGTGTCCACAGGAGTACCTATCGAACTCACCGGGTGGGTTAGTTAGTGCATCAGGTGGGCACCCATGTAAACCCAGGCAAGCAGCGATGTAACAAGCACATTCTGCGACGGTACTTTTTGGGTCAGTCTTTTACCTGCCCAATTTTCATGTAACAGTTACATTACTTTAATTTAGATTGAGACTCTCTAGACAGAGTGTTATAATGACGTCTGGTGAAGTTGAGACCTTACCAATACAAAATGTTATTTTTTACATGAAATAATGTAACCAGAATGTTAGGAGAACACCACAGTGCGTCATTGCAATGTTAAGTTCTAAAGACGTCATTGGGTGCCATCAAAACAACGTATCGAGAACCAAAACAGAACCAAAAAGAACATTACTGCAACGTTATAATAACGTTACATTCTTGCCTGGGAAAGCTCCTCCAGTTCACAACAAAATGATTATTAGGAGATTCAGCCACTCTAATGTACCATACAGCATAAACGTAATGTGTCTGTTCAATAACTAAAATTCCTATTTAGGATATCATATCACAAAAAAAGATCTTTTCGCAGTTTTGTGATGATATTGATGTCAATGGGTTTCAAAGTCTGAAAGAGCGACTTAGATGTTCTTAAAATTACTTTAAAGCTTGGAGACCTATCCAACCAGAACCAATTGATAAAGTTAAAAATACATTCATTATATGTCCCATGCAGATTTGTAAATGTTCCAAACCTTGCACCCTCATGATCTGCAAAGCTAAAGGTATGGTGTATATCAATGGGAAAACATCCTATGATTGATCTAATGTGTCCCATAACTTCGTAGAATACCGTCTATCCCAGATCATAAATGTCAGGACCAATTGATACAGGTATACATAACTTTAATGATCTAAAGGTCAAACCATTAAACGTTCCCTGGCTGACCCCATCATTTCCCTCTGACCACTCACCCTCTAATAGGAGGGGCGGGAAAAGGGGGCGGGAATCAGAACGAGGCAGCTGGACATGCGCACTACCCACTGTCCACTCCCCATCCCATAATGATTTATGAACTCACACTCTCCAAGCCGATGTTCACCTTGACTGGTGAGTAATGAAAACCAGAAGTTGCGCTTGGAGATTGAGTCCCTGAGTGCCACATACTCTTCATATCTGGCGGGAATTTCAGGTTTTAGTTTTGGCGGGGTTTGTAGGTGGCGCCACTAGTAGGGGTTATTTTTCATAGTGGACAGTGGTCAGTTCTGTATCACGTGGTCATTCATATCAATTCATACGTTTATCACACCCTCTCCATGGTCCACAGGGTGTGTTCCCCGACACAGACATATGATATATACATGTATATGAGATCTCTATGACCCTAGGGCACGTGCCAGGCTTGGGTAAGGGGTGAGTCCGTTTTGCAGTAGCTGGGGGTATCTACCTATTGCTCCTGGGGGAAAGGTGCATAAGTATAACTATAAGTTGGCACAACAACACTGAATGTCTACAGTGCTACTTATGTGCACAGCATAAACCTTCTGGAGTCCAAAAACGTGTCAAATACAAGTAAAAGGTTTAGCCAGTTTCCAACATTTAAACTGGTTGTATCAGTTTTTTTCGGATATGAGTTGGTTCAAGACAACGTAGGAGTCCTATACTAATTCCACTTGCTAATTCAGTCCATGTATGTGAAGGACAGGGACCTCTGAAATATGGGATGAAGACAAGAAGACTTCACATGGTTATCTGCATATTTGTGGGGTTCGATGTAGAACGAAAGGAGTTCAAGCCAGATATTCTCATCAAATACTTTATATCTTAAATCTCATGACCTAACCTCTTGACATTCCTGGGTATACTAAACCTGAAGAAATCCATAGAGGTTACTAGTAGAGCTCAGGGGATCAGTTATTTTTGACATTTATTAATACATCTGAAATATCCTGACCACACCTTCTGAAAATCTGCTGTGGCTCCAGACACCCCTCAAAAGCCCCCCCAGCACCCCCACCCACGACCCGCCCCCTAGGGGTCAGCGGGTAAACCACGTGTGTAGACTGGTCATCAGCTGCTGGACACTCGGACTGACAGCACCACAACGCCCCTACACTCTCCTCCTGTCCACTCTCCACCCACTGGAGTTTGACTGGATCATTGAGGGAGGGGAGCAGACAGGCGGACATGTCCCAGGTGGTGGGTGGGGGAAGTGGAAAAAGGGGGCTGTTGGGGTAAAGGGATTGGGAAAAATATGTTGTGCGAAAGGTCTACGACCCTTTTTGAGAGGTATGATATTATTTGGCCTGGTTAGAATTATACTTTCAAATGGAAAGAAATATGCTCAAAACCATCTGGATTCATATATATCAGCACTTTTTTAAACAGAACTTAAAGCACCTTCCAATTACTGCATACATGTATATGCATGTGCCTTGGACATAGCTGAAGTGCATTTATATCATTAATGTAAGGTAGATAAACAAAGAGTATAATTGCCTTCTCCGGCCAATAGCTTTGATAACACCGCATCTACTGCCTTTGGTCTGTCATGCATCGTGTTGACGGCACCTATAAGGACGTTTCACAAATTAAAATGTCCTTAGAATAGAATTAGAGAGGTTCGTGGTTGATAAATGTGTAGATGTTCAGATAAGGTGGTGAGAAGGCACCGCTTTGATTATCTACCAACATAAACATGAACTGACAGCTTTATACCGCGGCTCTGGCAAGTTCAAAGAGGTGATGTCTGACACATTACTACAGGGAGGTATTGTAATTATGATGTATTACGGCAGTAATGAACCCTTATTTAAGTTTAAATGCATTCCTGAAACAAGGATAGCCCAGTCCTTTACACCGAAGTCTTATGGGTTCAATGTTGTCATTGCTGAAAGTCTTGGCTTCTGTATCTCAAACCAAAAGCGTTCCGCAACTTTACAAAAAGTATGGCTACGAAGTATTAAATAATTATCTTCACAAATAACGTTATGGATCTGAAGTATTACCAAATTATATTTTTTAACAACGAAAAAAAAACGGTGATTCATCAGACCTACTTCCTGGTAGCAACGTTTATCTTAAAGTAATTTGGCTGAGTAAACCATCCATAATAATATATGAATGTTTATCACATTATTATACCGTAATTCCCATGCTAATATTTATTACCGCGTTTTCTGTAGGACATAATTGTATGATATAACCATGATAAATCACCAAAACCCTCAATGCTACAGTTATAGCTTCAGTCTAAATGACTAAAAGGGATAGGGGATAAAAAAGAAAAAGTAGATCTTCCCCTGGTTGCAAAACCAAGTAACCTGCATCCATGAAACCGTCAAAGAAGACTTGATTTATTGGAGTACTTCAGAACCCGTTTAAAGGGTAGAAAATAAATCATATCTGAGGCTCCCTACTCATAGAACCCTCACCCTTGGGGGTCCTGAACCCCCCTTTGGTGAAAACCTGTCAAAAGCTTAATCATGGCGCCGTTTTATTACTTAGGCAATATGCGGACCCCCCCCCCCCCCTTCCGGAATCCTGTATCTACCCCTTTTACCCACTCATAGGTCATAAATTCTTACGTTGATGTTATCACGTCTTACCCGAAGCCATATTAGTTCTTACGTTGTTCTTACATTACCCACTCGTAGCCATTAGGTCTTACTGATCTTACATTGCCCATTGGTATGTCATAAGGCCTAACGTTAACATTAATCCGTTTGGCTGTGAGAGCCTGCTTGTTGGAACCCTGTAACTTGTAAGGACCCACGTGCCCCCTCCCCCATACCCGGGCTGTTACACAATAAAGGGAGGGGGGCTTGACATCATGTTAAGTGCCCCCCCCCCTTGGCCGTTACCCCTGGAGGTCGTTGGTGGTCCCCTAGTTCTACACAGACCCCTTTCCCTAGGTACACTACCCTCACCGGCCCCCACAGACCGGTGTGCCAAGCCGCCAAACCAACAACTAGCTGAGGGCCTCTCTAAGAGGCATTTAGAGCCGCTCGGAGCAGCTCGGAACTGCTCGGAACTGCTCGGAGCAGCTCGCCCCTTCTGCTCGCTTTCCGCTCCTCCTGGCAGCTTTGGCATTTACCATGTGTTAGGTAAGGTAGGGCTGAGAGGTAGGGCGGTCTGAGAGGGGGCTAAGTGAGGGAGGAGAGGTAAGGGAGTTTAGAGAGAGGAGATCAGTTACCAGCAATGGCAGATTCAATTCTGTCTGCAAGGAGGAGATGCATATTTTGTAATAATTTGTTTGTATAAAAACAGATTCACAAACCCTCATTTCAACTGTAATTCTGAAATTAGCTCTTGATTTTGGCAAGTGCATTCTGTAGCTGCTCCTTTCCCGTTTCCTTACAGTAGATATTCCATATTCTCCTTTTAATATAAACATGATTTAGTATGTTGGAATAAGTATATTAAACCATTTTTACGTATGGTTCCATCGGTAAATTGATTGTTATTATTGCAATTATGGCTATAAAGAAGAGCTACAAGTAACAAACAACCCTACAAAGATGGAAGGTCATTACTAGGAACATTAAAGGTCATTAAGAAATATAAACCATGGGAAAGAATGCTATATATGAAACTTGATGTTATCTGGAGAGATACATTGCCTATTATTTAGTTTTTTGCCCTAACATCAAAAGCTTAGCTCCAGTTGTTAGGTCATTTAACTATGCAAGGAGTTCTGGATGAGAATCTTTATAATGTTATTTGATAATGTTCTCTGAACATGTAGGGCTTGTACTTTATATGCATATACAGGGTGGTACTTTTGATTTCAGTAAGGAATAGCTGGAAAACTAAAGGATCAATTTCCCTTTCAGTAACAATATAAATTTCAGGTTCCACTTATCCTAGAATGATTAAAGAACTGAAATAACTTCTCTGTAGCCATTTATTATTATTTTTAAAACCACTGCGCACACAATTGGGATGTTTCAGGGATGTGGACATGCAAATAGCTACTCATTTCCTATGATTGCATTCGTTTATGAATACTAGATCTTTGCATGGATCTAATTCTGTTTACCTGGGCAGGTGAGGCGGTAGGTTTACCTACCTGTGGCCTTTTACCTGCCCACCACACTGAAAACACAGAGTTGTCAAAATGGTGCCAAAAACAACAACCCAGTGTTGTCTGTGTCTTTTATACAAAAAATCTTATTTATGAATAGTTTCATGTTGTAGATATCATAGTCCATAATAATGGCTTCCTATTATCTTATTACAATTTATTAGGTATGGCCATTACACATAGGAGGCCTATGAGTTGTATGTTTTTTGACACCATTCACTTACAATACTTTATCATAGACAGAGGCTATGACAACCTTGGGCTGTCGTTTTAGGCACCATTCACTTACAACCCTAGGGTCGTCAGGCAGCACTTTTGACTCTCATTTTGTTCTGTAACAACCATATGACAACCCGATTCTCAGTTTTTGCTTCTCTGACAACCTTTTTGGCTAAAGTAGTCGGGAGAAAATGACAACCTTTGGGTTGTCAATCAGCCTCAAAATCCACAATGACAACCCTCTGACCACCCCCAAATTGTCAAAGGATTGTCACAAGGTTGTCACACAGCATCAATGGCCTGAAATGAGCCCTGCTCTGCCCCCACAAGTCACCTATGACAACCCAAAAGACACCTATGACAACCCAAAAGTCACCTATGACAACCCTCTGACAACTTTAAAGTGGCTCTCTGACGACTTTGTGTTTTCAGTGCAGGTAGAGGTACCAACCAGGATCACAGTTGTATTCCAACAATCAAATCTTTCCGAGCAATTTCTGTTCACAATTTCAGAAATCGCTGGTTTTAGAAATCGATTACAGACATGTTACATATCATTAGAAAGCATTTTAAATTCTCTTTCAAACGATATGTAACAATCATGGGTTCCTATAATATTGCTTATGAAATCTTCCTGATAGAAAATTTCTTGATAGTCAGAATTACCTTGTGGAATAGAAGCTCCTCAGGCGAGGGGATGAGGCTTGGAGGGGAGGGGGGGGGGGGGTGCTCTGGCAGACAGGTATTCGTGTTATGCAGGTGGGGTTTAGGAGGGGTATTACAGAGGCCAGTGTTACCATGCCTCTGTCGGCCCCGGGGTAAACATCACAACCACTATTACTGACTACTTCTACTACCGGTGCTTACTACAACCTTCTCCTTAGGCGCAGGTGAGGGAAGGGGTGTGTGTGTGGGGGGGCTGCTACATTACCGTTAGATACGTTTGGGACGAGTTGAATCTTGTGTGATAACTACGCAAGTCACAGGCAGATATATGATTTGAAGCGCTAAAGGAGTTTTCCTTCTTTTATGAAATTTGGGCTGGATCTCAGGTAAAATCTGACCCAGACATGAAAGGAGTTCCTCTTGTTGATAGTTTAATGAGATCCCAATAAATGTCTTATGAATTAATCCTTTTAGTATGCATTTACAAATTCAAAACAATTCAAAACAAGTTATACCATTTTAAAGGTTTTGGTACTGAGTAACTTTGGAATTAACCGAATCCATAAATCATAATTAACAATTGTTGGAAACTGCTCAATGATTAAACCCCTGCAACAAATATGACTATGCTAGGATAATATAAATCAATTACTGATTAAATGGGCAAAACAGTATTAGTACCATGGCAACCGAGGGTTTCATTTTACAAGATGGCGCTGGTCAATCTGAGATCCGACAAGGAGGGCGGCCAAACCTCTGACGTCATCTGTGACGTCAGAGATCACGTGCACGTGGGCCACTTCACAGTTCAACAACCACCTTTTTCTAACCGACGGGGAGCGTTCGTAAATCAGACTTTTCAAAAAGTGGGAGTTCGCTTAGGCTTCGGCTGATTTGCAGTTGTCTACAACCCACCTGGCTCACCTGCCGGCTTCAAATCGAACTCACCAGGAACAGTTCCTTTATTGTTACAAATGGGTAGGCTAAGAACTTTAAAACAGTTCAAAGAGTTCATCATTTCTGCTTGCTATTCATTAGACCATGCCTCTGGATGAATGTTTCCTCCAATATGTTTCCACATAGATATTATGCAGCCAGCCTTACTCTTAGAGGATCTACGCAGAAAAGTGAGGTGTTTTAAACCAGACTGGTGGCTTAGGATTGCTGCACATAGGTATAAGACACTCGTGAATCTCAACAGAAGGAAGAAAGGCCAAGTGCTACATAGAAACATGTTTGGCTGGGCCATTCCACCATAGTATTTTGTGGTTATGCCGATGCAAACGTTGCTCACTTGAAAGGAAGCATACTAACATTATACCGATGGTAGGACGTTCTATAGACCTTGTGCAGACGTGGTCACGTGATCACATTTTGGTGATCACCACGTGGTCATCAAGAACACATGGTTATGGAAAAAACTTAATTCTTAAATTCTAAATGATGATAATTGTTATGTATCATTCAAGGAAACTGTATTGATTGAAAAATGAAAAAAAAACCCACAAAACTCTATTCTAAATCATTCATAATGATGAATAATAATGACATCAAATTGATCACCAAGATGGCTGCTTGTCTACTTTGGGCAATTGTGACGTCATCTACACAACGTCTATAGGGGCAACATTTCGTATGGCCACAAACTATTTTTTTATAGAAAAGTTAAGATCAAGGAGTCTTTGGCAGGCTTCACTGTGCAGACTCATGAAAAAGGTGTATAGGACTGGACGATGGAAGGTTTCCGGTGGGACTATGCATATGGTGGACTATTTCCACCTCTAAAAACGTTTTTAAAGACCAATGGTTGTATATTGTTTAACAGTCACAATACCAAAGCAATCGACAATTTTATATCAACCATTTTACCTTCTATGAAGGCAAATGTCACATTTTATGTTTAGCAAAGGAGAAGTCAGCTCCTGTGGTAGTTTTCGTCTCACAGCCACAAAAACTGCCTTAAATCCTTGTTTTAGTGTATATTTATTCACCAACAGATCTTTTAAATCCCGCTGCCCCACCCACGGCTCTCGGCGCGTCTCAACAGATGGCGCTAGTGTATAAACTAGCCGTAACTCTCCAAGCACATATTGGCGTAGTGCAAAGCCAATAGCCCTGGCCAAAGATCGGCTGGGAGAGTGAGCCCCAGGTGCGCGATGGATTGTGGGACGGCTGTGAGTTGCTCACAGTAAACACGTGGTCAGGCCCGGGGGGCGGGTGGGGGGGGAGGCTTGTGTCTCAAAAAGGTACCCACTGCCAAAATGGACTCGTGAAGTGGAGTTTTTTTTTATCTATTTCATAGTATTGAGAGCCTCTGAGTATTTTGGGAGCAGTACTCTGCATATTCCATAAAAAAGGGCTAGTCGACTAAAATTCAGGAATGGTCAGTTACAAAAAGCAGGGACGGTAGTTTGGCAGTGGGTAGTAACCTTCAAAGGGTCAGTGCCCCCCCCCCCCGGCCACAGGTCTTCAGGCGGTGATGGACTCAAACCGATGTGGCATCACATCACGCCGAGCAAATCGCCATTTGCTCATTGCATTGGGGATTGGGAGGAACTGGAAAGGGGGGATGGGGGGGTGTCTACTCGGCCTTTTGGGAGTTATGGCGAACAGTTGGCGTTGGCCAGCTGGTGTTGGAATCACTACTACTACTACCACCACCCGCACCTCTACCACCACTACTACTAGTTGTAGTAGTAACAGAAGTATTTTATTGAAATACAAGTCCCTCCCGGATTCGAACCCACAACATAGGTGTTTTGAGGGGGTTGCTAGCCCTTCCACTATGAAGCCACATAGAGGAGAGGGGAACTAAATAATGCTGTCATCACCTAATTTGCTGGTTCTCACAGGTCCTTGAAAAAGCTGTTTAACAAATCAGCAACCAAATGGACTGGCTTGTAACAGCCTATTTCACTGGTTCTTGGTATGGCCTGAAGTAAGTCCAGTATATAGACTGTAACATGTGAAAAGACATCATTTTAGAAGTAGTAGGGTAATTAGGAGTCATACATTATGATCCCTGTGGTCCCATATAAAACAAACAAACAATTATGAGTTATACATTTGCACCAGAATAATGTACCGAATATTGGTTTACATCTCTTGGATACCTACTATGTTGCAGTAATTTATACTCTATAATTTCACATAATGCAAAACCAAATAGGAATCACTCATTATATCCAGCCAACTTGCGACTTAGCAGAAAGATAGCATGTAACAATTACATAATTGATGGTGCGGTTGAAGCCTTACCTAATCAGAACATTATAGTAACATTATATATTGGTGAGGTTAGGATGAAACCAAAACAGAACATTATAAGAACATTCTGTTTGTGTTGAAGAACTTAACCAGAATGTTATAATAATATTGCAGTGTAGCATCACAGCAGTATGTGGCAGCAACATTCTTTGGAGCAATCAAAATAGCGTAACAAGTACCAATACAGAACGTTGCTGCAACGTTATTATAACATCACACCTTTGGCTTGGTAGGGATCCATCCCCCTTGCAACCCCAATCCTCAACCCGCTCCCCGTACCCCAAACTCCAACCTCTGAGATTCAAGGCCGGTCGTTTTATTTTCATTAGTCCCCCTGAATTGATGCGAGTCTGTGTTGGACGTGGAGGGACAGCTGTGAGGTGCTCAATGGGGCCTGGGTGGGGTGGGGGGGGGGGGGGGAGAGCAGATCACCTAGGGGAGGGGAGAAGAGTTAAGCCCCATACCCACTAGTCCAGGCGCGGATTTGGGGGGCAGGCCCCCCCCCCCCCTATATTTCCACAAGTATAGATTTTTTTAATTTAAAATACGTGGGCCTGGAGGGCCCGGGAAAGTTTTTTGCTATAGCACGCCCCCCCCCCCCCCCCCCCCCGCCCCCTTTTTCTTTTTCTGAAAATTCCTGGATCCGCCCCTGTAGTCCATCTAGTCCATCTAGACCAAGTGAGCAGGCTGATCAGCCTTGAAATCCATTGATTCTACCAGAATATTAGGCCGTTTTTAACACCGACTCTTGTCAAATATGTACATTACAATGTTGCATAATGGTTGGTGATTTGAATTGATGAAAAATCAGTTCAGTCGTTTGGTAGTAATCGGCCGATATGTGGCCCTATAGATTTAGCCCTGAGAGTATTGGACATGAAGGTGCTGATCCTGCCCTTCTTACTTTACCTAATCGTGGAACCCTGACCAAGCTATATAGGTTTGCTGACCAAGCAGTACTGAAGGAGTGAGCCGATTAACGTTGAATTCTCCAATAAACTTAGACAAGCTGTGTTATATGACATCACCTGACCCATTTATACAATGGTAGGAATACCCATATAAACGTACTTGTACAATACATTTATATGTCTATACGTATCAAACTAGGTAGAAATAAGCAGTTATATGTTGCTGCATAGGTAGCAAACATACTTAAATAGCCACAACTAAACTAGGTCAGGTCGCGAGTAACTGCCAAGGACCTGTTCAAATGTAGGTAGACATGCTTTTCACCAGAACCAGTACTTAAATATTGATTTGATTGGTGCACGTTGGTGCGTTCTGCGGGTTTTAAAATATCGATGAGCCGGAATCTTTGGTGGAGGGGATTTACTATGGATTAGGCAGCAGGAGACTGGGAACAACATCACTAAAGGTCAAAGGGATAGGGGGAGGGAGCTCAGATGGGAACAGGTTTTACAAGTTGGAAGAGATTTTGAATTGCTTTGACTTTTGGATCCGAAGATCTCTAAGGTTCAAAACTATGGAAATGATGATAAAACGACATAAATCTTTATCTATATATTTAGAAGTGTGACTGAGAATAGAGGTGTAAACGATAGAGTTAGGTCTATTGAATAGAAAAAGAACTGCATGCAGCTTTAAAACTACCAATAAACAGTGCAGATATAGCTTTTTCGAAAGGTCGGGGGCACTTATATAAAGGGTGGGGCGCACTCCCATTTTCAGAATTTTACGTTAGGAAATCTAAATTTGGCCCAAAAAAAGGTCCCACCTGAATCCGCCCCTGATTAATATTCTGTACAGAAACCATATCATTTTGAATATGACATACCATATGCAGTCAGTGAATTATGTAACCTTGTGAAATATAGCAAGGACGGTTAATTACAGAATGCACAAATAATAATGGAATGTATACTCCCTTGTATGATAACTTTATACTTTATGTATAATAAGAATGTACACCAACTGACAGTAAACCATTTGAGTCTAATTGTTCTGCAGACCTTGCCATTCACCTGACCTTGATAGTACACCCTGGATGACCTCTTTAGGTAGGTACCCAATCGTACCCCATTAGGACTTTCAACCGTGAAATTAAAGGTGGCCACGGGCTGAGCGATAATGAAGGAAAATAATGATATTTCAGGCACCAGTCCGTTGTCTGTGAGTGGTCTACCACCGGTGGTGGGTGATGGGGGGTAGGAGGGATTTGACCTTGACATGTGGGTTTGACCTTGGCTATCTTGCCACCTGCCTGAATCACGGGTGCACGGGCCAGTAGAAAATTGGTCGGACCACCAAATTGATTTGTCAGCAGTTCTAGTTGACCCCAGTTTGGTTGTTGTAGGCAAAACCATCTTTAATCCTATTTCCTTGATAATGCAATGACACTGTTCCCTATAAAGGTCCATGAGTGGGCACACAGGTTAGGGTTCATTCACAGACGCCACCTGAAATGAGGAAGAATGGGGCGAGGAGTGCAAAGCTGTGAGGGACATTATATGCAGGACGGGTTACTACTTACTATTTGAGTACTACATGAGTCGTTAAAATTGGGTTTGAGCAGTTCCTGAGCAGTTCACAAACAGATGAATTGTGCAGGGTGTAGTACTACGAACTCTAACTAAGTGCGAGCAGGTCGCGAGCAGGTCAAAAACAGTCAATTAGTACAGCGAGTAGTACTACGAGCACACACACCCCACACACCCCACATACCACACAGACAGGTCGCCCATCCATCCAGCCACCCACTAACTCATTTTAGCTAATCTTATCGTAAACCAACCCACTATGCACACTACTCACCCGCTTCTCAGCCTTCCTGTTCTCCCCCCCCCCCCCCCCCAGGTACCCTCTGACATACAAACCACAACACACAGCTCCTCTTTACACCTCTTTACAGAGCTAATGTGGTTACTTTATTTATGGCGTTCTTTTGGGGCATCAGTATGGAACTTGGATAGTTGTGGGTGAAGGTATCACACATTGCGACATGACTACGATGTGAAGATGTCCCAGAAAATGTGTGCACATGTAAGATAAGATCGCGTTTTTACATGTATAAGATTGTTCAGACAATCATATTGCTCCTGTAACCTAACTGCTAATATCACCATATTGTTCAGATATCGCAGCACAAATGGCATACATGTAGTGAAATACGGCCTCATTGTCAGAAGGTTGGTTGGTTGGTTATTGTTTGCTTTACGCCCTAATCAACTGCCAGGGTCATATCAAGGGCGGTGATGGTGATCGAATCTATGAGAAGGTAGAGACCATACCCCTACACATTTACCGAAGTAGGTGTTCTTTAATGTGCCTGGTCCCATAGACAGGGCCAGACACACAACAGCCGATGGTCCTCTAGGGACCTTT
Source organism: Lepidonotus clava (assembly GCA_936440205.1). Classification (NCBI taxonomy): domain Eukaryota; kingdom Metazoa; phylum Annelida; class Polychaeta; order Phyllodocida; family Polynoidae; genus Lepidonotus; species Lepidonotus clava. The sequence continues at coordinate 87,121,740 of OW387133.1, forward strand.
GATAACCCAGTTGTTGCCACTGGGAGAAACGCAGACGTTGTCAGAAGGTATCAGAAGTGAAACTCAAAAGGTCAATACATATGTCGTTTATTTGGAAGAGTCTTATGAAAACCTAGCTGCCTTTTCCATGGACTTGGTAAGTTTAGCCTAGGTTTACACATTTTGCTTACTCAGGATCCCGTATCTCCTCCGTCTGTATGTAGAGACCTTCAGCGGTACACCAATGCCCTTCAGCTCCTCCACGGCAGAGTTACCTGCCGGTTACCACACTATTACCCTAGTGAGAGGCAGCAGCGTCTGAACACCTAGAACCAGGTTGTAGCGGAGAGCAGTGGATATACTTCTTCCTTCTTGTTTTCTGCAACGGGAAAGTACACGGGTTAAACGGATTAGTTATTTGTGGTTGTGGACAATGTTAAATGTCTTCTCTACTGTGGTGGAAATTTGGATGTTGTAAAATTAGCTGATTTCTTTTCTAGAATAATTCAAAAGCTCAACCGGAGAAAGAAAATCCTTTCCCCATTCTCACAAATGCATACAAAACAAACTCTGAACAGCGCTCCTCCCCTTCGCGTTTCCCCCTTACTCAGAAGTGTGTATCTTTTCCCCGTGTATTACTCATACGCCAGGTTAAAGGTGATGTCCATCCGTCACCCTCCCCACTCCCCCCCCCCCAATCCAGGTGCCTGTCCGCCACGTGCGTCTATTTATATCAGCCCAGGGCCGGTCAGGGGCAGGGTCATGCACCTTTACGTTTTCCAACATTAATAGACAGTAACAGGCAGGTTTTCCTATAGACGGTTTAAAATGTTGACAAAATTATCAGAATTCAGAGGAAATTGTGTTAGGAGCATTGTGCTCAGACAGTGGCCAGCAGTGACTGAGCGGCTCCGAGTTCCGAGCAGTTCCGAGCAGCTCAGACAAGTTCCGAGCAGCTCTGAACAGTCCCGAACAGTTTCAAACAACTTCGAGCAGTTCCGAGCAGTCCCGAGCAGCTCCGAGCAGCTCCGAGCAGTCCCGAACAGCTCCGAGCAGCTCAAACAAGCTCCGAGCAACTCCGAAGAGTCCAACCTACCCCGCCACTTCAAGTCTTCCCCACGCCCATACCCACCCCCTACGAGCAGCCCTGAGCAGCTCCGGACAGCTCCATATATCACCCTGATGACCCTACTACACGTCCTAGTACTACGGCCACGTGCCGCCCCCACTCTGACCCCACTATGGCCGGGCTGTGGCCGTACACTCCCCCAGTGATGGTCTACACACACGGACCTAATACACTAATGACTCTACAAGGTGGGCTAAGGGAGTGTGGGGGGAAGGGGGGGGGGGGTCGAGAGTGAGCAAACCATTCCGATCGTGCGGGTTCAACATCCTTCTTTATTTATACAAATTTCTTATCAGGAAAGGAGTATTTTTTGACCTGAAAATATTCATTTCGATTGGTACAGTCCATCTCGTTTGCATGTATACATATTTAGAGGTTTCTTATTAGAAAGATGGGTAATTCAGTTTTCTTTTTATCCTTTCGACCTGTTGATACTGATTTATTACCGATAAAAAAGAGAGGGGAGAGTGCAGTGGTGGATCCAAGGGGGAAGGCAAAAGGGGCAATTGCCCCCCCCCCCCCCGACTGTGAACAGAAAACTTTAGCATGTTAAATTTGGAAGATCTATGTAAATCTGGCGATTTTCATTTCCCCCCCCCCCCCCGCTTAGAGCGCTTGCTCTGGCTCCACCCCTGGAGGGCAAAGATACAGGAGTAAAGTCCAGGGGGAAAAAAGTCCAGGGTGCAAAAACCCAGGGGATAAAGGTCCAGGGGGCAAAAAGACTGGGGCCAAATTCCCTGGGGGCAAAGGTGTGAGGAGAAAAGTCCAGGGAGTAAAAACCCAGGAGGTTAAAGTCCAGGGGGCAAAAGGACTGGGGCAAAGTCCCTGGGGGAAAAAGTCTGAGGAGCGAAGGTCCGGGAGCAAAGGGATAGGGGGAGGGCAAAGATCCAAGCGGGTAAGGTCCCCACCCTACCTATATTTAGATCCTGTTTCTCAGAATGTAGGAATATAACAGGAATTTATAAAGTAGTTTGCTAAAAGTATTGGAGAAACAAGAGCCTTTATATTTTCAGTTGGATTCCAGGCAAAAATGTAATGTTATTATAACGCTGTGAAAAGTAACTTTCTATTTGTGTTCTGGTTTGGTTCTTGTTGTGGATGTGCCGTAATGTGTATGTATTGTGTTCTCAATGATAAAGACATGGAAAAGTATTCATAAGATTTTACAAACGTACATGTATTACTGGCCACAAATGGTTGTGGTTTTGTAAGAACGACTAGAATCACCTAAAATCGGTTATTCCTTCTTATTCGTAGAATCTGAAAAAGCAGAACGTATACATATAGGTCTCAGTGGTAAAGTGCTACATAATTGCTCCTTAATATCTCCTATTCAACCACTGACCCACATTCCGTTTACGGACAAATAAAGAGATACATATCTCAGTGAGACATAGCCGCGGGACGGTTATAATTGTAACTGTTCAAATAGTGCGTGTGTTTGCATATCATGAGGAAATGTTTGAACACAGGACTCTGCCCCTACTTTACCAGACATATTTGTCTCATCCGTGTCTACCTCAATGTATCCCATGTAGAACAGTCCGTCTCACAACTTTATGTGGAGGACAGAATTTTAGTCAGACATATAAATGCATGTATATAATAATTATATGTATATAGATATATATACACTTGCGGATCCAGGAATTTAAAAAGAGGGGGACGCAATTGGAAAACATTTTCCTTAATTGCTTTTTGACCGAGTTTTACACATTAATACATTTTATACATTAATAAAAAAAAATCCGGAAAAAGGATCTGCCCTTGATATACATGTCTTTATTTATGTATACATATGCATAGCTGGACATGATAGATGTGCATTCTTAGCTTAACACATAGAGTTATAATTACATAATCGTTATAATTTGTACAGGTGTAATCCCCTTTCTGTAAAGCCATCATGTTTTATATACCCTAAGACATAATTAGAATAACCTAAGTTAATAGGTCTATTAACTCAGGTAAATGTGCGTAAAAATAAACAGAACTGAAAGATTAAAGTTTCTTGGGAATAAAAAGGTTTGTTGCAGTTAGCGTCAAAACAAGTGTCAAATAAGAAATACACGATAATGACTACTGCGTGACAAGAGTCCTTGAAGCGTCCTTGAAGCCGTCACAAAATACAAATATTAATTTACTTCTTCATCGTGACCGTTTCTAGTACCTCGTGACGTCGGTTCTTGGCACTCTCATCAACACCTCGGTGACAGGGTAGCTGGTCACACGCACTCTCCTGCTTCCCAAGGACCAAGTTGGGGAGGGGGGGTACTTCCCAGCCAAACATGTGACGCTATTATTACATTGCAGCAACGTTTTGTGTTGGTCCTTGTTACATAATTGTGATGGCTCCCAATAACGTAGCTGCAACGTACTGCTGCAACATTGCACTGTGACATTATTATAACATTCTGGTTATATTCTTCAACGTAAACAGAATATTCTTATAATCTTCTATGTTAGTTTCATCCTAACCTCACCTAAAACAATGTTATAATAACGTTCTGATTTAGTGAGGTTTCAACCTCAACCTCACCATCAATAACGTAATTGTTACATATACCATTTTAGTAAGTAACAAACTGCAAGTTGGCTTGGTTATTCTAAAAATGGGTACCAACTGCTGTAGTTTTTTTGTGGGAGCTATCAACTCCCAAAATAGGGAGGGGGTGGTGGGCTGTAGTCTCGTAGTTGATATCTACACTCAAAGACTGAGTACCCCTCCCCCCCCCCCATCCCGGACACTCCTCCTGCTGCCCTCAGAGATTTGGCAATCTCAAATGATTTTATCAAGTACCTGGATTTCTTAATATGTCCAATTTTTGGCCCTTTTCATAGAAACGACCGTCACGTTATCGCCATTTCACCTTTGACTTTTGAGAACTTCAGGACCAAGGGAAACTTACAGCAACCACGACAACTCTCTCTAAGTCGTGCCAAATAATCACGTTTTTAGAAGTGGGAAAGATAACTTTCATTAGAGCACTGTCAGGTTTCTTCTCATTTCTTGTCAAATCATGTTTCGCAATGATAAACGCCAAGGATAGAATTCGCTCAGTGTTAAATGTTCGCACAGAGTACTTGAAAGGCAAAAACATGGATTTCTATGAACAGATTTATATCAAATCATCAGGGAAGTATTATGCTATTACATCCACGCTGTCATAGTAATTTTGGCCGGAAATGAAGGATAAGTGCTCAGTTTCGTATCACTCAGACAAAAAAAACTCAGTTTCGTTTTACTCAGACTATCCCACATTGGATATATCCTGGGGTAGGACAAGGGTTGGGCAAAATAGGCATAATAAGCCACCTTTGTCTTTTAGAGTTGGGGTTACTCAAATAAGCAAGAATGGTATTGTTCTATATCCCCCAGTACTGCTAAAACATTATGGTTCCTTAAATTTCATCATTTGACAGATTTGAAGGTTTGCCAGCCAATCAAAATACTGTGTTTCAGGGTAGATTAGGGTTAGACATAATAGGTTGGGCTGAGAGGCTTTACCATTGGCACATGCCATTTGTTCCTATGGGGAAAAGTAAACAATAATAAGGCTGCATTTCAGACATTTTACAAGCAATCTGTTTACCAAATTATTTTGGTTAATTTAATATTATGCAACTCTCTTCAAGGAATAAGCACAGAAGCAATTTTGAGAATATTTCATGGTAAACTTTATTGTTGGTGTAAAGAGGGATAGGCTTATTGCATTATCACTTTGTAATAGGCCCAGTATTTTCAATACTCCTCAACATACATCCAGTGCATTTATTACACAAATAGGGAACAGCCTTACCTAAGCAGCCAGCGGTGAGTTATTATAATAATCCCTATCTTGTCAGATTTACTGTTGTGACCCCTAAATGCCGACCGCGACGTTGATTGTGACGATAGCCGTCACGCGACCTGACGTCGTGACGAAGTGCCTCTCGTGACGTCATGAGACAGGGCCCACAGGGCGCATGCGTGACAGGGCCCCATCCTCACGTGACGGCGAGATCTCGTGAGATCTCGTGAGAGGTGGCCGCACGTAATGGTGGCTCTTTTCGGTAAAGAGTGAAAACAGGGGAAACGGTCAATTACCTCGCTCCCACGACTAGGTGGGGTATCGTAATAACTTGTCTACAGTATGTTATGTACCGTTGCGTGTGCAGCATTTGCGTCTGGCAATGTATCATACATGCTCAAATATAAAAAGAAGTACAAATTTATGAGAAATGAAATAATTCAATTATTTCATGCCAATTTATTTAGTCTTTTTTGAAAGTAGTTACCTACCATATTACGCATCCTTCCCTAATTTTTGCGTCTGGCAATGTATTCTGCTCAAGGTTTTTTTAAAGGTTTTTATTAGTAATAATTATCAAGGTTTACCTTGGTTTTCAGAGTTATTACATTTATAAATGTGAAAAATATATACAGGATCACATTGATTCATTACAATATGGCTCATTTCATGCAAATCTCAAGTAAAAGTAAATTCAAAAAGCAGTAAGAATTATGAGAAATTAGATAATCCAATCCATGCCAATTTATCAAGTCCTTCTTGAAAGTAGTTACTATATTACGCATCCTTCCTTGATTTATTCCTGGCCACTCACCAAAACTGCAATAATTTATTGAATTATAGGCCTATTGACTAAAATTGACGTCTAAAATGAAACAATTAGATGGCGAATGCTTAATAGAAATGATAAAATTAGTTTAAGTTGGTTGTATGACCTAGCATAGTAGTAGATCTTTTATTGAGAGCCAAGAAGTCCAATTTCACTTATATTTCATTTTACATACTCCTGGTTCAGCATGGAGTTACAGGTAATGATATAACTTAAACAAGGCAACATTTAACACGTATGTAACTATATTCAGTGACTACATAAATGATGAGACAGCTGATCCCCAACATCTACAGCATAAACACGAGTGGGTAACCTCCACCATTTTGATAGATGTAAATTCTAAGCATCAGGAAATGTGTTAAAATAGGCCTATATAGAGTTAGACAGTGAATATTTCTTCCATATACGTCCCTGTGTCTTCGTAGACGAGACTTTGTGTCCAGACACATTCTCAGACTGAAGGGGACCGTGTCCTGAGTGAGAGTTCCTCTATAGCCAAACAAACGGTGTGAACTCGGCAAATATCACCCGGGAAAATGAACAGAGGAGGAGCTACATATACCCTATTAAGGCCTCCTCTGTTATATTGTGTAGCATGCGTTCTATAAAGCTGAAACTGTTTTTCAGAGACATGATTGCAGAAACTGTGGATCAGGTGAAGCGTTGAAAATGCAATACTCTGATTATCTGAGTAATGCTAGATGGGTCAGTGACACTGCAAATTATAATCTTATTCTTCATTTCTAAACTACTTCGTTTAATTGTCTACTTTTCCCTCATTCAATTTTGTGAGACATCTGAATATTCCATAAATGCATCCAGGAAATCTTCTGGATAACAAATCAAGAGTGCCTGGAAATCTCCTAGAAATGTGTGTACACCTCGCGTGGGTGGTCTGTCGGCCGCTAGAGGGGGTGTTTACTGGTCACGTGGTCAGCCTGAGGGACCCTGAGTGGTTCGTCAGCTGGGGGGGGGGGGGGGGTGAGGGGGGGTGAGGGGGGTGAGAGCATTGAGGGTGTGAGGCTTGAGGTTGGGAGGACTGTGAGGTGGTTGGGTTTAAAAGTGGGTAGCGGCAGCCTACCTGGGTGTTACGGGTCTATGGGTTAGGGCCATGGGTCACGGTAGGGGCTGGATATACATGGTAAGGGCGCAGATGGGTATGTGATCCACGACAAGGTCACACGTCCTGTGAAGGTCATTATGCTAAGGGCACCTAAACTAGGGACGTGAATAGGGGGTGAAGGCATTGGAGCAGCTTACCTTGGGGTTACAGGTCTATAGGAGTGAGTGCCAGGGGTCAAGGTAGGAGTTGGTTATAGTGGGAGTGGTCGCAGATGGAATTGTGATTAACAACAAGGTCATTTGTCCTGTGAAGGTCATTACCTTCTCGTCGAGGAAAGGGAAGAGCAACTGAATGAAGTAGCAGGGGGAAGGACCAGAGGTTTGTAGGATAGATGGTAGAGGTTGATTATAAGGTGAGGATCTCCTAATGGAGATGAGATTAACTACAAGGTCGGCTAGGGGCACTACAGCCATTTGCCATGTTTACATGCCCCTGTCCATATGTCGGCAAATGGTCATCATTACAGCAGGTGTTTAATTACACTATGAAGGGCTATTTCACCACCTGTGCCCTTGTAATATTTTTCAATCAGTAGGAACATGTGAGGCTAATGGAGACTTGAATGACAATGATTGCCGCCAAATATATAATGTGACTTCCATGTAGCTCATGAATATAAATAAATGTTTGGTATGAGTCGGTGCTAGAATCGTCTAATTATTCTGGTAGAATCTGCTTATCTTAGTAGTGCCAATCAGCTGGCTGCCTTGTTGGGAATGGGGCATAATTGTTGGTCCACTTGGGGGTTCTGGGGAAGAATAGGCCCGCCAGTAGCCCCTGTTGATCATATAAGGCGACGATAGTGGGGACCCGACACTGACCAAGTGGTTCTTTGGGTTCAATTCCTGGTTGGTGCTAGGTTCACTGAGGGATGAGGTACAGCACAAATAATTTCCAAGTTTTGATCCCCTGCTGTTTGCGTGCCCTGTCAACTTCATCTCATAAATACGCTCATCAAAGTCAGAATTCGTCCCAACTTGTTTTCGCCATGAAAATGACCATGGGTGGCAGTGCGGTGTAAAACATCCATCACTCACTTACTCATTTTGGGTCAGAACGGACTAAACGCCCCACCCCCAACCCTTGATTCAGCCCGAACCATGCCCACGATATACCCAGACAGTGGACCAGTGACGAGCGTGTGGCCGCCGATGTGGGAGACCATCCTTAACCTGCTGAACACCAAGTTCCTGGTGGGATACAAAAAGACCAGACTCCCTATAAAAAGAAGACGACCGAATCCTGCCCATGGCCTCAGCCATACCTGGCTCAGCGTGGGAACCCCAGCCCTCAGACGCCAGCAGTGCGCGTCCCACTGCCTCAGGGGAGAATTAACTCACAAAAATAAGCAGAAAAAACAGTAAATTAGCATGTAACCTGGCTGGAGTTAATGCGTCCTAACCCGTGTCAGGGGGGGAGGTGTATCATCACATGCTCTGTGGAGTCTTTTTATTTACAGTCAATTTGACCTGTATACCGAGATTTGAAGGAGTTTAATTCAAGCCTACCTTCATTATAGCCATGTATTTTATACATAGATATATACATAGATATAAACATATATATATGCATATATATATATATATATATATATATCCTATTCATCTTGTATCGCATCCTATACATCCTGAAAATCACTTAAATAACTAATTGTGTTGTCTGGAAGATTGTATTTTAATATGAAGCCATGTATCGATAAAAAAAATATCTAAGAAGTTTATATATATAATGTTATATTAAAGCATTGCTTTCTTTAAATTATGCTGAATATGCCTCACTATTTCTTGGCATTTTAGAAATGATAACAACTGTAGAAAATGGGCCCCTTCAATTACATTCAGTGTGCTATTTCAGAAGTCTATCTAAAAGGCGTCTAGAAATAGTTGTGCAATTTGACAGAGTACCATGGGAAATTGGTCTTGTGAAAATGAATAAAGGTTAATTTGTGGAGGTCAGCTGATTGATGGTAGTGTACTCTGAGGAATGCCTGCATCCGCAAAAACAGCGGTCCCCTGTGACCCAGCACAGAAATCCACTCTCACTGTCATACAACCATTCCCAGCCAGCTTGCGGCGTAACAGAAACGTTCCGCAACCATACTTTTTTAGTCAGTTTGTAAACTTACTAAGATGGCACCTAATAATTATGATATTGATGGCGAGGTTGAAACCTCACCAAATCAGGACGTTACTATAACATTATTTTTTGGTGAGGTTAGGATGAAACCATAACAAAATGTTATAAGAACATTCTGTTTGTGTTGAAGAACTTAAACAGAATATTGTAATAATGTCACAATGTGATGTCAAAGCAGTAGGTTGCAGCAATGTTTTTGGGAATCATCAAAAGAACTCCCGACCCCCATTTTTCTGAAATCCTGTATGCGCCCCTGCCCCCTACCTTGAAAGCCCGTTAGTAGAATCATACCCCTCATCCTGTCAGTTCCAGTAATGATAGCCTGGTACTTGAGCCCAATCAATCCACTCTGTGATTTAGGACCTTACTGTCAGGAGGGAAGTATAATAACATACACAAGACCCTCAATGAAGCTCTATTAATGGAGTAAGCCGCCTAATAAGTACCCATAGAGATGTCGTAGCAAACCATACTCTCCGTTCCCATGAAACAACCAGTAATTATGTTTATACAAAAAACTGCCACCGAGACCTTGTTCTTGTTTATGACTTTGTTTTTTATGTGAAATAGACAAGTAATTACTAAAGGTTGGTATCTTTAAATCAAATATATATATATTCTATGTTTTTGTGTGGAATATACAAGGAATTACTTGGTATTTTAAAATCATAAATATATATTCTATGAATACATATAGGCCTGTGTGTTACATATATAGGCCTATGTGTGTATTTTCCTTTTATTCCTAAACATCAAAAGGTCAGACAAATTCTCGTCTTCTGCACACAAAAAAGGATCTTTTTTTTTTGGGGGGGGGGGGGGGGATTCAGAAAATATAAAATCTGGACTGCTTGGTACCAGCCAAGGTGTATCGTTGTACCACTCCGGGAACATCCTCTGCCACTAGTTCCGGTCTTTTGAATTGATAAACTATTGCATGTTAATTGCAGCCCAGCAAAAACTATTTCTCTTCCTCATTCTTTCCCACTGAACCCTTTTGATTATGACATCTATATTATTTATTTGAAGTGCAAGAAAGTACCCAAAGCGAAATGGCATTCGCGGAACTAAACCTTTGACCAGTGGATCCACGGATCAGTGCATACCTCACTCCATACTCACTCCCCCTCTTCTTGCGACACAGCGAGTCATCGAGATTTAACGGCACCTTATTATTACCGCGACACAGGGCAGGCACGCATGCGCAACGACGCCTAAAAAGGATGAAAAACGACAAAAACATGTAAGAGTAGGAATCGTATGTTCCCACGGTGATGTTTGGTGCTCCATATCGCCGGGATAAGAGAGGCCAGGCACACTGAGATACGACTCTTATATGTACTTAATGAAGGGGAAGATAAGATTAAAACAAAGGCCGAGAAAGACTACACTTTGTTTTATCTTTGAAATGGATATAGCTTTCTCGTCGGTGTCTTATCATCTTAATGATGAAGGTTACTCAATGATATGTTTGATTTCTTCGCAGCCACAGTATTGGGAGAACCTTAAGGCTGTTATCCACTAGCCGATGTTACTCCCGATTTCAGAAATCGTCTCTTGGAATATTGGCTAACCACGAACATATTATACCTCAATAGAAAGGGCTTTTCATTCTCTTTTAAACGATGTATAGGATGTATGGTCGTTGTCCATATTACTGGTTAGAGAGGGGGCCTTCCATCAAGTATGAATGCATCAAGGGGGGCAGGGGGTCCGAAATTATTTTCTCAAATGTGCGTACATTTTAGTACGAATTCAATGTGTATTTTCATGCAAGGGGTGTGGGGGTCTTATTTTTTAATTAAAAAAAATGCATACGTACTAAATGTAAGGCCCAAGTCGAAAATTACCAAAATGACAATATAGTTTGAATCGTCTAGTGGGTATACAGGCTCAAACTGTCGCGGCGTATTTCTACCGGGTAGAGTTGAGAGGGCCACATATTTCCTGCATAGATAAAGGGTGAGGTCTCAAAAAACGGACAATAAGGGGAGTGTGGGAGGTTGTGGCCATGGCTGGGAGCGGTCCCAGAGAGGGGACTGCTTGCCGGGGCAGAGTCTGGGAAGACGCGGCTGGGAACTCCGGGAAAGAGTACAAAATAATGTGCCAAGGGGGAAAATTAAGGTAATATGCCCCAATTATAGAGTTGAAAACATGCCAATGTCCATGGCTGCATACTGTGGAGTGTTGGCGGAACGTATATATCTTCGCGCTGCTTAATTTTCGCGCACCAAGCAATGATTAGAATTTCTGCGCATTCATAATTTCGCGCATTTGATAGTTATTTCTATTCGTTCAATAATATTGAAAAATTCTCTCACATCATATTTTCGCACAACTATATTGGTGCGCGAAATGCGTGAAAATATGTGCAGCGCGAAAATTAATATGTTTACGGTATAAGCGGTTGTGTAAATGTAAAATTACATGTGATTTAATGTTTAAAGAATGGATGAATCATCATGACTCGGCCATGGGTTGGTTCTCCATATGACAAATGGTAACTGAACAATCGCTGAATGCATTAGATACTTTATTTACCGTGAATCTACCTTTATTTTGCGATGCACATAATTCACGGATAAATAATTTCCGTCAATTCTTTTAATATTCCACAAAGAAAGTATGACAGTGCTCACGGAAATTATGTCCACACGATTTGATGTTATCTACGAAGATTTATTTGTGCGAAAAGATAACTCTGTGTCCTCACTAGTTGTTTCTAACTTCATGCACATGTGACTATAGACTTAATGTATCAAGTTGAGTGAAAATGAGATGTTAAAGATTTGCCAGGAAGGTGGGGCCCTTGATGGGGTCCCCAAGTCTTAATACTTTTCTCTTGAAAAAATAATCGTGCCCTATTCATCATATTTTCTAATGTTTCTTTTAATTCCAAAAGGGGCTCATATCAGTCTTCTCTCGTTGAATTGACAAAATACCCTATAATATATATTTAATACGTGTATTTATATTTTCAAAACGTTCAGACGCCCTCCCCCCCCCCCCCTCCCAATCCAACCCCCTTGGCCTATGTTCGGTTTCTGGAGGAATATGATTATGCACAGCTAAAGAAGAGACCCATCATTCACCCCCTTGTTGCAAACATACCTTTGTCATGTAGGTTATTGGCCATTTTAGTAAAATAAAATCCATACAGTGTATGTAAATAATGAAGTCGATATTATATCGACTCTGAGACTCAGGAGTGAAGCTCCCTCTGACAGTTTATCAGAGCATAACGGTGACCCTGGGGTGAACATGTACAGATATAGGCGGCCATCTACTATAACAGCCCACGTCAGGGCTCTAATTGTCACCCCATAAGTCGACACGGGGATTGTTAGTAAACAGTCCCCTGACCTGATCAGAGGGGTCCCTATACTATAACAGCCCACGTCAGGGCTCTAATTGTTACCCCATAAGTCGACACAGGGATTGTTAGTAAACAGTCACTCTGACCTGATGAGAGGGGTCCCTATACTATAACAGCCCACGTCAGGGCTCTAATTGTTACCCCATAAGTCGACACAGGGATTGTTAGTAAACAGTCCCCCTGACCTGATCAGAGGGTCCCTATACTATAACAGCCCACATCAGGGCTCTAATTGTCACCCCATAAGTCGACACGGGGATTGTTAGTAAACAGTCACTCTGACCTGATCAGAGGGGTCCCTATACTATAATGGACTACGTCAGGGATCTAATTGTCAGCCCATAAGTCCACACAGGGATTGTTAGTAAACAGTCACTCTGACCTGATCAGAGGGGTCCCTATACTATAACAGCCCACGTCAGGGCTCTAATTGTTACCCCATAAGTCGACACAGGGATTGTTAGTAAACAGTCAAACTGACCTGATCAGAGGGGTCCCTATACTATAACAGCCTACGTCAGGGCTCTAATTGTTACCCCATAAGTCCACACAGGGATTGTTAGTAAACAGTCAAACTGACCTGATCAGAGGGGTCCCTATACTATAACAGCCCACGTCAGGGCTCTAATTGTCACCCCATAAGTCGACACAGGGATTGTTAGTAAACAGTCAAACTGACCTGATCAGAGGGGTCCCTATACTATAACAGCCTACGTCAGGGCTCTAATTGTTACCCCCTATATAAGTCGACACAGGGATTGTTAGTAAACAGTCAAACTGACCTGATCAGAGGGGTCCCTATACTATAACAGCCTACGTCAGGGATCTAATAGAGTCTTTTCTGGACCTGGCCGTCACGGTCCAGTGGCTTTGTTTGTCTGGGTGTCACTATGGCGACCACCGGGCAGTGGGGGTCGACACCTGTTATGTAATGCTGATAAGCACTGGTTGGGGTCTTCTGATTGGCTAGACACTTTTATTTCTAAAAAAATATCTTAAATTATATACCATCTATGCACACACAGGACACATATAACAGAAAAAAGACAAAGATTGGGGCTATTGATACATATAAACAGAATTATGGAATTTTGCATATGTCAAAAGTTGTAGTTGTTGTAAAATCAGCAATTTACAACGGCTCAAAGAGGAAATAACCCCAAGCTTGTCTGGGTAACTATTTGTGGCCTATGTCCCACACTAGATGGCGTGGTCTGGAAAATCATTTATTGTCACCCCGTAAGTCGACACGGGGATTGTTAGTAAACAGTCCCCCTGACCTGATCAGAGGAGCTGACGGGTAGGGTTGGGTTGACCCCCTGACCTCTACACTCCCCTATCTCAGCCAATCACAGCCAGCGTAACATGCAGGGTTATACATAGTATACACCTGGTGATTTTGATTATAATTTATAGACAATTCACAAGATTTCAAAAGATATCTTTTTGTAATACAATTTATACTCATTGTAATATCACCGAAAACCAGGGGCAACCCTGAAGTGCATTACTAGATAAATATAAAAAAAGTATATATCAACTAAATTTCTGTTATCATGTAATAAGAAAACATGATTTAAAAAAACATAAATTTAAGCATAAACTATACATAATTTAAGAATTTCTTTGTCTGTATACATGCATAAAGGCCTAGGCCTATGTCAAGGATGCATGCACTTTGTAAAATACTAACACACCCATATAACAATAGCGGCAAGCTTTTGTTATAATGGGTGTGGGCCTTTGTTATATGGGTGTGGGCGTATTTTACATCGTGAAACTATCCTGCAGTAGAAAGTGCATAGAAATGTGCGTTTCATCTCGATGCACATGAAAGCGAGCAGCAAGATTGTTTTTACTTTCTTCAGTACAAACATTTAACCAAACTGAAACAGATATATGTATATATGAGATAAGCACTATGTTCTGCCCCCTGTGTCCTCCCCTTTATGTAGTATATTGAGTGGGGGGGGGGGGGGGGAGTATGTAAATCAGGGTATGCCTCGACCTGACCCCAACCCTCCCCCACTCTGACCTTGACTAAAAGATCAATGACCTCTAACTGAGCACACACCTTCTCTTTTCACTATACGCTTTATGAGGGTCTAGAATCAGCGAATCAGAAATACCGGAAGTTGTATGGTTTTCACAGAAACTTGAATGGAAACAACCTTATATAAAATTGCTTTTTTGATAAGTGTTAGGAAAAATAAATATAATCAGTTAGATATATGTTCTAATGTCTTGCAAAATGAATAGATGTCAAAATCATAATTTATCACTCTATAATTTGAAATCTCAACCACACATGACCTTGGTTCTCTGGCAGTTGTGGACCACTCCATGAGTAGGATGCATGAAACACGCCTGTATGGTCATTATCCACATCCCTGATATATGGATATATATGAAAATTTATGGTGACAATATATGAACTCAGCCTAAATAGTTGTATCCTATTTTTTTCATAATCACTTTTCAAAACAATAGCTGTAACAAAATGTTATACCTCCAATTGCTCAAGTGAAATCATGCACACTATAGCTTTAACACATACTATTCCTCTAATTGCTCAAGTTAAAACAAACAGACTACACCTCTAATTGCTCAAGTTAAAAGGAACACACTATTCCTCTCCGTCTGCGGTGTCGGCGACGTTTAACAAAGTGGGAGGGGGGAGGTAGGCGGTCAGGTGCGCTGATAGCTGGGAACAAACCCACTATTCCTATAATTGCTCAAGATAAAACAATCAACCTTTTCCTCTAATTGCCCACGTTAAAACAAACACACAATACCCCTAACTGACCAAGTTAAACAGAGAAAATAATATCATGGTATATAATTCTCTGCGTTAAATGAAAGGCACACACCTCTAAATGCTCAAGTTAAAACAAACAGACTACACACCAATTGCTCAACTTAAACCAAGCACACTATCCCTCTCCGTCTGCGGTGTCGGCGACGTTTAACAAACTGGGAGGGGGTCCTTCCAGGGGGAGGGGGCCGGCCAGGTGTGCTGACGGCGACCAGGGGGGTGGGGGCAGTCAGGTGAACCGCAGGTAGATCTGCCCAGGTTCCCACGGTATTACGCAGGTAAACGGTGCGGTAGGGGGGGAGGGGGACGCAGGGGGGACGCAGCGGAGCGTGGTACCATGGTGCCTCCACCTCCTCCTCCTCCTGTCCCCCACCCCCCAGCCCACTAGTAGTAGTAACCACGGCGAGGCAGTGTGAGAACGGGAGCCAACGGGACAGGTACTGGGGGATGGGACGCCGCTGAGAGTCACCATTCTGGAATTATCATCATTATTATTGTTGAAATAATTCCCAAAGGGAAAGTTGTCAGTCACCAAAGGACAGCCTGCCATTTTGTGTCGGTCCAACTTGGAGTTTACTACCTATGTTATACGGCCTGGGACAACTCACAGGGAGGAGAAAGTGGCCAGTGAGTGTCGCCTCATGATGGTTTGTGTCTGTGGAGGATTTAAAGGTCCATACACAAAGGGGATTAGGAGGAGCAGTGGACACCTCTTTGAGGCTTAACACCTGGAGTATATATCCTATATCCTACACTTCCCAAGGCTGATCCCTATTGGGTGTTCGCGATAGGATTTAAAGCGGAAACCCCAAAAGGTGTAAGGTTATCAGTATGCTTACTACAACGGCCACGATGCATTGTATAGCTGCATTGTATAGCTGACACTGGCTCCTCTGGTCAGCTTTAACTCCACACCAAAGGAGTAAGAGGAGTTTCATAGCCCATTGGATTATTATTTCTACATTTTACATTAGTTATTATCATCGGTTGACATCACAGGATATCTCAATGGATTTATTTTCTGGATTTACCCTTCTCCTGTTATGCCTAGGGATCACTTTCCCATCAACCTCAAGGTGAGTGTATCTAGAAAGGGCAGGTATAAGGAGACCTGAAGTGTTTAAACCACTCCTGATAGGCCCTAATCTTAAATCAAAGCTACTTGATCCATTGTGGGTGATATGACATGTTTTGAATTGCTATCAGTAGTGTGGTGGTTGAGAGACACTCATGAACCATCTTGTTATTTTTTCCTTTAGATAAATGCCCCTCTTAAGGATATTCATTGCAGAGAGGGAAAGGACATTTAAAAGATAAAGACAAAGAAAGAAATACACTGTTGTCTCATGGTTTCACCACTGGTTTGCTACGAACATATTAAAGGTGACAGGGAAAGTTAAATAAACTGAGACATCAATGATATTTTTGGAATACTTTTTTTATTTCAGTTTCCCTGTATAACCACGTGGGAACATCATGTGGCTCTATAGGCTTGTTCATATCATTTTAATGAGCAATGACACTTGATACATACCCCCTATGAGTAATCTCATGGATCCTTTTTCCCAGACTGAATCCCTGGATGCCCCCTCCCCAGTGAACTTGCTGCCATGAGATTTAATTTGTATATGGCCAATTTGGCAAGGGAAAGGGAAGATAGCATAATTGGATTTGAACTTTGTAGACTGTGTAGAAGGGGGGTTATACCGTCAAACCAAACATTATTGCCATTACCTTTTGACTTATTGTAGTCTTGTCCTTGGTTTTCAGTAATCTGACTTGCCTTAACAATATAAATGATGATAATTTGACTTTCCTGAATGTCGCTTTTTATATCAGTATAAATATGCTGCAACTGGAATGGCATGACTTTATAGAGAATACAAAGGAGATACACATAAAAAAACGTCCTTTTTGACCTTGGAAATACAACATAATTGGCGGACGTACTAAATGTTCTAGCTATATATCCTTTTATATTTTACATTCATATTTCCCTATTTCATATTTATATTCCTCCTATTTTACACATAACAAATGTAATCTCCTGATTTTAGATTTATATTTCTCTGATTTTACATCTATAATACAGCATAATCTCTGGACTGACAAAATAAACTAGCTATATAATATCCTCGTATGTTACATTCATATTTCTCTATTTTAAGTTTTATATTTCTCTGATTTTACATCTATAAAATGGAGTTAGTCCTGAGGTGGACCAAACCATGCTGTGGTGAAGGGAAGGCTGGCCA
Source organism: Lepidonotus clava (assembly GCA_936440205.1). NCBI lineage: Eukaryota > Metazoa > Annelida > Polychaeta > Phyllodocida > Polynoidae > Lepidonotus > Lepidonotus clava. Next base: position 87,139,176 of record OW387133.1, read on the forward strand.
GGCGCCCCGGGCCCTGCCTCAGGCCAGTGTTTTATCAAAGCTCCTCCCTCTGTCACCTCCTACACAGAGGCCTTTCTCCTATACCGACCATGAGGGGCCCGATTCAGCCAATCAGAGGGACCGGAACTACATTGTTTAAGACCGGATCCAGTTTGTGAAGTCACTCCAAAAGTTTATCATTTCAATAATACTAATATTATATTTTTTTTATAATGTTTTTTTTTTGATATCCTGAGTTATAAGTACATGTGGTAGGAAAAACGTCATCATAATCCCCTCTCCAAACTAATGAAAATGGTGGAACCTCCATAGTCGGTATACCCACCGCCAGCCATACCTTTCAAGCCATTACCTTTCACTGGTAGGATATTCACACTAAATAATCTCAGCTCTTAGAGTAAAATTGTTTCAGGCTATTTTTCTTTGTCTGTTGCCTGTCGTACTTAGTCTACTAATATTGCTTTTAATATAGTAACTGGTTGAAGCGGAATATAATTAGATAATTTACAATGATCAGGATAATCATTTAAACGATGATTTCATATAATCAAGGCAGATTAAAAAAACATACTATGGATGCTAGACTTATCTAGATAATTAGTTTGCCATATGGGAACTTACAAACCTCCACATTTGGATAGTCGGGCTATAGAGTTCTGTATGGTCTCTCATCTAGTCTCTTGTTGGGGATGATACCGACTGTCCTCTCTAGAATGAGGAGAAATACTTCTATCAGTAAGTGCAACATTATAGTAATACTACTATTACATCACACCTATCTGTTTTTCCCCACCCCCTCCCTTCACGTTTCTTTCCTTTTCTTTTTCCTTTTTTTCCCTTTTTCCCCTTTTCCTGAGATGGATCGGAATTATAGGAAAATATTCAGCGAGAAATCAATTTTTAACCAGCTTTGCAATTGGGGATTTATAGAATGACCAGCTTTAGTTTTGTTCTGGGGGAAGACAGATAGTATAATCGTCTCTGGGAAAATCCTGTTGATTCCCACCAAAAAGCTCAGATTTTTAGTAGCTTTTTAATCCCTTGGTTGTCCTCCATCCATAAGGCGATCAGGCACCACTCCAGTTAAGTGGGACTTACGTGGTTATCCGTCTCAGAAAACGATAGGTGCGGATCTGTGGTGGGAGAGGGTCCTGGAGTGGACATCGAGTGGTGGTCCCTTATCTCAGGTATCTCCTGGGACGCCGCGTTCCCACGGTGCCCCAGGTAAAGGTGTGTTATCAGGGCTTATCTCACCTGAGATGGGGGAAGGATACTACCTGGTAGTAAACCCCGGAGATTTGATAGGACACACGGTTCTTGATGGCGGCATTTCGATCAGGCTTGTATCAGATTGGATCAGGTTTTTTTTTAATTGGAAATTGTTTTGAATTTCAAACACAGATTATTAATTTTATTGGTTTCCGATTTTTGTAGCTCTGTGGCAATATCGATTGGGGTTCGTCCTACGTAATAAGCTTTTAGATATGTTTCATTACATCATTTCGCAATATGAGTTATATATGTAAATTGTTCTTAGTATTACATCTATTGTAACTATGACTAAGATTTTGTTGTAGACCCTTTAGCCCAAAAGCAAAAGCAACAAGTATGCTAAATAGCATTGTAAGATAACTGAGATTTGAACCAAATCATTCCAGGACCATTATAATCAGTTATGACTACTGAGATTCTTTCACACCTGACATCCGGGAGGCAGACTGCGGTGGTTTACCTGCCTAAAACACCTCCCAGGTGAGGCCAGGCTCAGGTGGGCCTACCTGGGTCATTATAAACACACCTGTAAATCATAATAAAACAAAGTCACGTTCCCACGCCTACCTCTGCACAGGTACTGACTGTGGTGGGGTCTCCTTCCCTCCAGTCTGATTCTCTGACGGTGAGGTTTCCACCTAGCCTAATATGTTACATCATCATTTGGCACAATATCTGCATTTCTCATATAGGATATTTCCAATTTAATAAAGTTTTGACATTAAATTTTTGTCTACATTTTGCTTATTTTTTCCTCAAGGTTTTCATCCTTTATTTATGGTCTTATAATAAACTGAAAATAAAAGTCTAGTGAATTGTCCAATTAGCATATAAATTGATCCAAAGCCACAACCGTATTCCCTAAACCAACCCCACCCCCACTATCCCTCAACCCCATTGTCTGATATTATGTAATCCCTATCAGGCAGTGGATTATCCCAAATACCCTTTCCCCCACCACCCAAAACCCTCTAGTCACACAGACACATACAGACACACAGACATAGACACAGTAAGACACACACATACAGACACAGACACAGACATACAGACACAGATCGTGGATGGATTCAGAGATTTTCAAAGTGGGGGAGGGGGGAGGGGGGTTTGGTCAGCCTATTGTAAATATTTCCGTCGGACCCTTCGGATCATCAATTTGGTCAAAAATAGGGGGCCCCACCCCCTGCACCCCACCCCCCAAGTCCGCATTATATATATATACAGGGGTTTTCCTTAAGATTTGTTTCCACTAGTCCGGCGGGCTAGTGGTCCTGTTTTTACACTAGCCCGGATCAAAGTTAAACTAGTCCATGTCAAGTCGATATTTGCAAATTTTAAAGATTTTCACTAGCCCACAGGGCTAGTTGCTAACAAATTGTACTAGCCCGGCAGGAGTTTTACTAGTACCCGGTACTAGTAACTCTACGTTAAGGAAAATCCCTGATATATATATATATATATTAGTATATATTATATATATATATATACCAGTATATATATATATTTATATATATATAATTATAATATATATATATATATACACCTGCCAGCCCTACCTGCGTCCCTCCCGGCTCAGGTGATTAGTTTTCCCACGGTCTGCTCCTACTGGTGGTGGTCTGTGGTATTGATCTAAGGTCAAGGTCACGGGTCACGTGACCTCTGTGGTTGGCCTTAGTCATTCTAACCGCAGGTCGAGTAGTGTAGGGATAAAATGTAGCAAACATATATATATATATATTTATATATATATATATATATATATATATATATATATACCGCAGATAGTAGTGGCAACACCCGGAAAAAGTCTTTGATAAATATTACCGCTTTGATGTTGTTATGATACATAATGTAGGGATTTTCTCTCAGTCCTATGTCACACACATTCAGTCAAGGCCGACCATTTTGTTGAGGCTCGAAACTGCTCATTTCAGCAGTCACTCACTAACCATTGCTCGTATGTAGCATCTAATGGTGAGGTTGGATCAAAGACATTAGTCAGATGTTGATTAGGGCCCATATATATGTTAGTGTATATATTCAGGGCCCATATATATGTTAGTGTGTGCCCTTACTGTGAACATCGCAGGATGAGCAAAAGGCTAGCTGTCTATATAGGACTGCTGTGAATAAGGTTAATATTATTGAGGAAGAATCCAGAAGAATAGGACTTCACCATTCTTTTTAATAATTTCTTAAACTAAACAGGTGAGGCTTGGGTGAAGATAGTAAGCCATGTCGATTTAATAGAAGTAGTGTCAAAATACTGGAGGAAAGGAACTATTATATACCCCTCTGGACTTACTTTCCAAAGGGGCATCCCCATTGTAGACCAACTCAAAACCACCATGTAGTAGTACCTGTCCTTTGAAAGTAAACATTGTTGTTTTGGTCAAGGCCCGTGAGGTCGTACTGTCGTTACCTCCGGTGACCCCTTCTAGCCCTTTGGCATTTTATAAAAACAGCCTTAAACAAGTGTGTGGGATTGCCCGATAGCATATCACAGAATGCGATAGGACCTATGCAATCACTGCCTCATAGTTGTGGACCATTTTGGGTTGGAGATGCATGGGAACTTCAAGGTATACCTATCCCCGTGAGGACAATATGAAAGGCCATGGATTAGCCCTAAGGACTCAGTATTATGCCTGTCTACATTAGGAATGTGTGTATACAATGATGACTTAACGATGGCTCTTTAAATGGTGGGGCTGGAAGGGGTGCAGGGGGGGGGGGGGTACTTGGAGTCAAAGTAGTGTTGTGGTATATAGCCACCCGTCATTTTATGTTAGATGGAATGTTTTACTGGTATTCTGATGCCCAGCTCTCTAAAACAGTCCACATTTATAAACAAGGAAAATGTCAATTTCTATGCTGCTGTTTCATTAGCAATTATTATAGCCTGTTACTTAGTACTGTGTAGTAAACACTTTTTATCCTTGGATCATTCATGCAATCTATGTTGTTAATGATAAGGGTAAACAACTCTAATCAACGATTCTAAAAATTGCTAAGTGTTCAAATGTTACATAATCAGGCACATATATGCAGTACTTTCTCTTCTATGTGTAGTTACAGTTTTCTTTACGTAAAACAAACTTCAAAAACATGTTTATATTCCCCCTAAAAATAAGCATAAGTTACGACCCCTGAACCACCTTGAGCCAACCTCTGAAAAATGTTATGCATAAGGTGACATCCTTCCAAGGTGCTGCCAGTGCCTGATCCCAAAAGTGGCCCGTTTAGCGGTATACCTTTTTCCAAAGAAACTATCCCCCCCCCCTTCACTAACTTGGCTGGCTAATCAGTATCGGAGGGTGACAGAGTAATAAGTAACATGGCCCTCCCTAATAGCACTGGTCCCCCTCCTCACACTAGGCTCATTAGCCTGGTGCGTGGGAAACCAGCGCTAATTAATGCACATTAATCTGACCTACTGACCTCTGACCCAAATTCCCCTTTTTGGTGTTTTCTTTACCCCAGTGGGGGAGATGATTTGAGAATGATAAACCACAACTCTTGGCACCCCTCTCACTGGGAATGGGGGAATGGGGAGAGGGATAAAAAGCATTTAATTACTTCTGAAACTGTGACTGTTTGTTTTTCTTTTAAGTAGGGTAGTCTACAGCTGATTATGTGGTGTGGGAGTGTAGTCCCTGGGACTGTATATAGGAAAGGGAAGGGTATATGGCCCTTGAGGGTCCCAGATGGGAGGAAGCGGAAATAGATTGTTTATAACCGGAACTAGTTTGTGAAGCCACTGTAAACATTGTGAAGTTTGAATATATTGATATGTGACTTATTTTATATTGTTCTTTTAGATATCTTGAAGCATAAATAGTGAGAAAGACGTGAAATTACAACTCTCCTAATCCATATTATTTCGGTTGAAGAAGGTAGGAAAACAAAATGGTGGATATTTCATGGCTGCAGACCCAGTGGTGGCCCAGTGGTTCACCGTTTTAAAGGTTCAGGGTTCGTACTCAAGAAGTAGTCAGGACTAACGATTGCAGTGCAGGGACGGATCCAGAGTCAGTCATCTAGGGTGCACAATCCTAGCCCCCCCCCCCCCCCCCCCCCCTATAAAAGAGTGAAAATGAATAACCTTAGATTTGTATGATTCAACAAAAGTAGATTATTCAGGGGAAAAAATCCACTCGGTCCAGGGGGAGCAACCGCCCTTTTGCCCCCCCCCCCCCCCGCCTGGATGCGCAATTGCAGTGTGCGTTAAATCTGCTGTGGTCCACATGCAGTGTTAGTCAGTTTTGTTCCGCAAAGTTAGTCACTTTTCTTGCTATCATGAGATGTAAACTTTTCTAGAAGAGATTAAATCAGATAATTATATATATATATGTAATTGCATGGGATGAAATTATCTTTTAATGCTTTATGAAAGAGAAAACATACTAGGTCATGTTTTTGGCTTTTCGTCAGTTGGGAGAGAAATGTCTGTTACTTCATAGCATTTAAAAAGAACAAGGTAACAGTGTCACTTTTATAGTAGTATAAGTGCAAAGCTATTATATTATTAGCATGACATTTCATAGCTGTCACCATTCAGTTTATATCAAAGTTTATCAGGGCCAGGCCCGAAGCCATGTTTCTTCAGAGGGGGTTCGTTTTTTGACCAATAGCTTTTTTTCTTCAAAGGGGGTTCGTTTCTTGACTAAGAGGGCTAAAATATATATCATTTTAATTAATAGGGACCATAGGGTCATATTTTAGAGGAGGGTTTGTCTTAAGGGGGATTCGTACGAACCCCCCGAACCCCCCTTGGCTATGGGCCTGATTTATTCAATATGTTCTTCGTTGGTTGGAAAATGTAATCTTTTAAGCTGAACACCGTCACGTATCAAATATTTGTATATTTTCTTTAGTTTTTCCGATGGATTTCATGACGAAATTAGATTTAATCAACCTACAGGTACCGAAAATAGAACTGCACTAAACTTGACCATAGTGTTATATCGTGGATACGTACAATTATATCAAACATTTGTGGCCCATTATGAATGCCCTGGAAAATGTTCACACGTTCAGAACAGTAACATTACGTCACTGGCAGACATACAGACACGTGGGAACCATCGCAGTCAGGAAACAATGACGAGTATTTTTTCAAAGTTTTGCAAACATACATAAATCATGACCATAAATGTCCTGTTTGAACAAAAACACCTCACACATCTATAAATAGCTCCACATCAGTGTGGGACGTGGTTTGGGTGGCAGTGTGGGACTTTTCTAGATTGAAAGGCCCTATGACACTACACGACATGAGCTGTGATATGACGATGTCGCAGAGAAGTCAAACATATGAGAGATAAAATTCTTTACTATAAAATTCTGTGTTATAGGCCTATACATATGCAAGATACTCCAAATTGCCAATATCAAGCAATTCAGCCCCATAACCACTAGGCGATTTTACCATCGATAAACGATGGGCGACTGACAGAATCGCCGATAAAATCTTCCGGTGACTGTAATATCATGCAAGTTTGATATTTTATCAGCTATTTTATCAGCGACATTTTCGGTGATCTCATTGCCCGTTGTCCAAAAAGCACACCATACCCACGGGCAGCCATCCGTCTATCCATTGATAATCTAGTCAACGAGAAACTTTACCGGTGATCCTCCCAGTCGCCCTTCAACTATCGCCGTAAAAATCGCCTAGTGGGTATGGCCCTTCATAATCAGCATATCATGCCGATATTGCAGCTCAACTTCTGTAGTGTAATAGGGCCTTCAACCTCCTAGACAGTTGGGGGGGAAGGTGTTGTGAAGGGGGCGGGTGACCCCAAGCCTGGACACCTGACGTCAGCTTCTGTAGCAAGACGAACCGTGGGAAAGGTAGGATCAGAGGGGTGTAGTGGGGGGGGGGGGGGGGGTTGAGATGGCCCACCCCATCGCCCTCGTACATCAAGCTCACAACCTACCCCCAAATACTTCTTAGTTGTTTTTTGACGCACCCCCTGTCTTCTCACTTTTTTAAGGCAATTCACAGAGGATGAGAAACGTATACTTCTAGGTATTAAAATTTGTAAAAAAATTGATGTTAAACATATAAGTTTCTTTAAAATTGTATATATATACACATATATGTTTATATAATAATATTTTATAAATATGTAAGAATAGCTATAATTGTATTTTATGATATAAAGAAAGCATTACCTGCATGGGTACAGAAGATAGCAAAAAGTAAGTATAACCGCTCATTACATGACTCAGTAGCCCTCCCACCCCCCACCCCCCAACCCTCCACTCCATCCTAATTACACACCTATCAAGCTTTTCAGGATATCATTTAGGGGACATCCTCTGATATTCATGACAGGATATACCATGATTTAACCATTTGACACCGCCGTAATCTTTGTGAACTCTGGGCAGTCCCTCCGCCCCCTCACCCTACCTACTTTTCATATTACCCCATGTGAATATAACTGACGTAGACCAAGTTTCTGTTTATTGTGAAACTACGATATGGGAATAAGTTGGGGCTGATGCAGTGGTCGCATTGTTCAGGAGGGGTGGTTCCCATGCGGCTATTCCTGGTGGACGAATCTGACGTAAGACAAGCTCAATGGGTGGGAACGAGGGATCCAGAGGAAGCAGGGGTCAAAGAGGTCAAAGGGGGCAGGACCCCCTAGCAACAACCCTATACACTAACTTTAAATCTGTAAAAAGTGAGAAAAAGGGGTCACATAAGGGTGAGTCAAAGGGTAACTATATCACCATTAGGAATTTTTATCACTATTGGGAATATATCAGATGATTATAATTGCTATGTGATATGAAAAAATAAGCAGGGAATTTGAGAAATGGTAGCACAATTTCTATACTTTTTATACTACAAGCCAAAGATGCGACATTACAGAACATTATAATAACGTCATAATTATTTTGCAGAATGCCCCAGAACATTATTAATAGAATCTTGCAGAATGTGACCATTATGTCTCTGGTTGGACTGGCCATAGATCTGGGACACAAGAAACAACTCCAAAACTTGAAAATTGTTGGTAGTGTATAAAGCAGTGAACCTTGATGATGGGTGAGGGGGATTTGAATCCCATGCCCTACCTACTGGCAGATTGTGCACCTTCCCCCTAATAATATGGACTAGTCAGTTTACCTTCCTCCTAATAATACGGACCTGCTTGTCATTTTAGGTTTATGCCTTCTTATGTGGGATCACATGCAATGCTCTTATGTTTATCTTATCCAACGTCTAATATGAATTATTGAATGATTATTCCAAGCCCCCGAGCCCTACCCACTTAAGGACAAAAAGCAACGTCACAGTCATTTCAACAATATTCTAATAATGATCTGCGACGGTGTGCAACATTACTATTAGAACGTTCTTGGCCGTCACATCCTTGGCTGGGTGCATATCGCACGGTAACATCAGAGTTCAGTGGTGTGTGCGGTATGTAGCATGTTAATACGACTACCGGCTCCATGTGTGTACACTATTGATTACACCCCACCACCCTACGCTCAGACTTTCCCACGTGGGCACTGGAGAGACCACGTGGGTGTTACTGAGGGGGGGGGGTCACTCTGAGGCAAGCTGCAGCATAACGGGAATGTTCTGCAACCATAAACCATAAAGGGGGATGATCCACGATACGATTTCGGGCCAATTTTGAACCGATTTTGAAAATCAGTTTGTTGAATAATCATTTTACTCATAAAATATACAATTTTCCAAAGAGTTTTGAATGATCCATATCAGAAAAATGGAATTTTCACAGGGAAAATTCCTTCCAAATATGCAACAAATGCATGAGAAGAAAATTGGTTGGCCTTTTGTCGCATCGTGGATCATGGCCTTTACAGTCTTTCGGTCAGTCTGTTAGTTGCTGAGTTTACAGTTACGTTATTTTACATGTAATTGAGACTTTTCCAATACAGAATGTACTGTCGTGGACCCGGGGTCGTGGAACATGCTTGCCTAGGGTGGGCACCGACTATCGGAGAGCCCACATGGGTGTTCTTACGGGGTAGGGGGGCACTCCCCCCAAAACGACCAAAATGGATCAGGAATCAGGAATGATATACCCACGATGTCTTGTTAGTCTGCAATCTCACTACTCTTTCTTTTTCAATATTGTTAAGGGATTTACATGTAAAAGCAGTTGTATGAGTGGCAATTGCCTTGTCAGGTTTCTTTTGCTTCGGTTAACTTTTCCTTTATGTCAAAACAGCTGTACAATATTTCATGGGTCAACCTGCCAATTCTTAGATTAAAGTTTGAACAACACCTTTGTCAAAATGGGAGTAGCCTCTATTGAGATCGTGGAAAGTCTAGAGAAGTTTGAATCACTTAATATTGCACCACACCAGACAAACTTTAGTAGCGTGGCAGTCGATTCAGATGGAAGTCACACCCACCTATCCACCTCCACCCCTTTTTCTAAGGCTCTATTAAGCCCAATACCCACAAGGCGATTTTAGCGTCGCTCGCCGACGGGACGGCCATCAAATTACCTGCACAATCGCCGGGCGATCACAATCACCGGGCGATTCCCTGTGGGTATGGCGTGAGTTCTCAGCGACGGACGACGGACGACGGGATCGCCGGGAAAATCGTCGGGAAAATCGCCTGGAAATTATCAAACTTGTCTGATATTCCAGTCGCTCAGCGACGACGACGCCAATCCTGCCCGTCGCCCGTCGCCCGTCGCTGCTAGAGTCGCTTAGTGGGTATGGTCCTTTACACTCCTAGGATTACACTACACAACCTTGAGCTGCGATGTGGCATGATGTGATGTCATTACAGAAAATTCGAACATGATAGTGATATAATTGTTGAAATTGGCAATTAATTCTATATTACACATGTGTAAGAATGAATTTTGTCTCTTATACATGTGTGGTTTCTCTGCGACATCGTTATATCACAGCTTATGTCGTGCAGTGTAATACCCCCCTTCACTCCTATGTATTTAACCAAAACCTTCACAGCTCGCTTCTCCCCTAACCACAGGAGAACAAACCCCCTCTCTCCACACAATGTGATACCACTCTACGCCAGCCAGAAAACTACTCACACACTCACACACTCTGTGATCAGGTATAGCAAACACAGGTGAGAAAAGGGGGCTGTGGGAGTGGAATGTGTTTTACACTGATGAAGATTAGACACATATCTGTGGTCTGGCCAATTATTTAGTCTGGAGAGAGGAACAGGGAGCTGGGCAGGCTTGGAGGGGGGGGGAGAGTTTCTGAGAATGGCTGGAACCCTGTGAGATCACAACACATCTGGCCACAGCTGTCAACTGAAATCCACTCTGATTTAATTAGGACCTCCTCGTAATAACTCGAACCTTCTTAAGGGTTAGTCATAAAAGTACTTGTTTCAGTTTAAAGGTTGTACAAACATTCTAACAACATAATTTGATCTATCAAAGACAAAATCATACAAAAATGCCGTAAGGTAAACATTCTTTCCAATGTGCTGTAAATAGCTGATTGTCTTTACTCACAGAAAATAGTGTACAACACCATGATACTTCAGGGTAGACTTGCCCACGCCTTCCGAGTGCAGGAATTTTATATCAAAAATGTAATATTTGAATTGGAATAGGGGGGACATGCACCCCTCACAGCTCCCTATGCTAATCTGCGCTTGTACTTGCTGTTAACAATGTACAAAATACTGACTTCCTCTTCTCTCTGTTTACATACAATACCCTAACAGGTACATATTATGATATAGCCCCATTAGGGAGCCCACAAAGGTCCTGACCTCCCCCTCCCCAATGTCTCAAGCCTGGGAATGGATCCAGGACAGGGTGACTTACTTTTCAGTTTTCGTCATGCTATGGTTTAGTCACGGTGTAATTAAAGAATAATTAACAAAAAGACAATTAATTAACTAGGTCTGGTATTTGGGAACAAGGGGAAGAATGACTTCAAAGCACAACAACAGTTTAAGACTGCTGGTAAATAGTCTTTCTTCTAATTGTAATGTACACACACTAGTACTCTTGCCATTGTTTATTGGTAACGGAATGTAACATGTAATAGTTTCGCTTTAGGAGTCCATTAGAAACATTAGAACAAATGAATATGTTAAATTGCACTATAACCAGGATTATTTTTCATATTTTTATATAATAGGAATATATTCCTAAACAAAGGGAATATAAACCACTACGTTATGAAAATTACTGTCTATGCCTATGACGACATTATGAAAAAAACAACTTATTTTTCCTTGCTAAAAAGTCAGTGAAGAATAATACAATTCTAGGAGGCATCTGCGGTAACATAAAAAAGAGTCAGCCATGTTGTTTCACACTGGGGGTGGCCGCCCAGTGCTGGCAGGCTGAATCGAACTGATTGGTTTAAGCATCATGCTTCACTAAACACGTTTGCATAACTATTCATTTTGTGCGCAGAATATTCTACACACATCGGCCAAAGGGGGATCCCTCATAGACCACTTTGATGTAGTAGAAGGAAGAAGAACTCACAGGGGTGGGTCTTGATAAAGGAATGACTGATTAACTGCCAACGTAATAATAATACCTTCCGATAATGGATTGGCCGGAAGTGAATACACTATTAATTCGTGGCCAGTTACATATTGCACATTCCTTACAGTTTTTTTTTCTTGATAATAATCATGTTAAATCAGAAACTGTACACATTGATATGCTGTAACCCCATTCAAAGATCACATTGATCATTAAGGGATATGCAGTTACCCCATTCAAGATAGCAGTGGACTTACAATTTAGCAATTAGTTTAAGGTAATAATAGGATCGATGCTGAAGAACAATCACAGTACTTTACAGTACTTGATTTCATGATGATTTGCTCTGGTTTTAAGCTATGTAAAATTAATATCAAATTATAAAGAGTGCCATTTACACCTTAAGTTAGAGGGATTATAACTTTAATATCGGTTTACTAAAGGAAGAAGTGTTGTTGACCAAATAAATGGATTGGTGACGCTGGTACTAAAATAGATAATAATCAATTGGTCTAAATAAGAGTGGAGGAAAACATTGATCTATACAGTATACTACTAAGATTTTTATTAGTAGCAATGGCCAGGAAGAGATAGGCCAGGAAGACATAAACATCCTAAGATCATGATCAAGGGCGTAATTTTCAAAACTACTTCTTGTTTATTTCCCTTTACTCCAGTAGACAGAGCAGAGATCATGGTTGATCTTAGTGTGCAATATGCTATATGGAATACACATTGATATAACCACCATTCATGATAGAGCGGTATCTATTAGTTTGAATAGTGGCGTCACGGCTGGCTTGGAATTGGCATGATCGGTCATGCACGTTATACCGGTAGGATTTATATGTTATACCTGACTCCGTGAACACCCACCCGGTTAGCGATATCCCGAGATCCGCACCTCTCCCCGACTCACCATTTAAAGCGATTCAGTGCATCCACACAGACATCAGGTTACAGTGTGTTCGGCTTTCAAAGAGAGCAACCTTTTCATACAGGAAGGGGCCCAGGGTTTAGGATTCTACCACAGAATTAGCCAGGATGTGCAAGGCGGCAGCTTTAGACTGAACACCAGATTTATCGAAAAGATATCTACCGATCCAAGACACAAACTGTGGGATCTTTTTAGGCCGGATATAGTACATACTGTATGTATCAAAAGGATATTATATATATTTCCATTGCTTGATTTGGTCTTTGCTTTGCTCTTAATATCATGACAGTTACAACCTACAGTTTTCTTTTTTCTTGGAGGGAGGGGGAGTGACGGTGTGAAATATTGCAGACATCATCTGCCAAACCACCAAATGTCTCTTTCATAAACTAATTCAAATCTGTAATTGTCTTACTGTAAAAATATCTTTTTGTACAAATTCTCTTTTTATGAAATAAGATTATTTTCACAGGGTTACTGACAGGTCAGTACTTGATTCAAGCTCAGACGTATTTTGTCTCGTTCGGTTAACCACAAATCTCTTTTTACCATGGAGAGGAACGTCGTTTGTCAAAAAAGGTATTTTTCAATTTCTTAGACAGCACAAAGAACTTTAAAGATATGTTCTTGTCGGTCTAGGTTCATAACTTTAAAACTAGTGTCTAATAAGAATCATTTCAATTCCATACTAATTTCGGTTTGGAAACTACAAAATAATGATCCTTCTTAATGCTACCGTGTTCAAATGGAAGAATGCCCTAGAAAATTGACAAATACAGCCTGTTTGATGGGAGTTTAGGTTTGAGGCACCAAGGGCCAGAACAGCAATCTAGGCTGTATTAGGGAGTGCACATTGCATTATTTGTCAGTCTTCGTTTGGCACTGCGCAAGACACTGCAAGTGGGACCGGTATTTGAAAAGAAACCAAAATATTCGGTGAAAATCTTCAAAATTTGATAAAATCCCAAATCAGGCAGTATGCTACATAAACAACTTTGTTCCCAATCATACTTTCTATGTCTCCTCTCCTTCTCTTTTATTTTCTTTGGAGGCGAGGGGGAGGGGTCCGAATCTATCCTAATCGTGTACACGTCCCTGTACAAATCATATGCATACTTTAGTCCTAGGGGGTTGCTATTGGGGTCTGAAACTCTTGAAAGTGTGCGTAAGTATTTAATGGTGGGCCCCTTATGAAAGATATCAATACCCTTCAAATAAAAGTAGTGTATTATTTTGCAACAAGCATCAAGAATTGTCATCGAATTAGGTTGCAAAGACCTAAAGAATACATCAAGATGATTAAACTCCTGGAACAACTTTCCCACCTCACATTAAGTCATTTACTTCTGGATCCGAGCCAAGAAGGTACACATAAGGGGAGACAGACACAGTTTTCCAACTTGCAAAGCAAAATAATAAAACAAAATCATTTGCGGTACGCTTTGGCAACGATCCAAATTAAATAACTGTATTATGTTAATTAACCATTTAATTTGATTGTTGGTAATTGGAGATTGAGTTTTTGTGGGCTACTATACGATTTATTTCCCTTTTTTGAAATGGGAATGAGATAGAGGCGGCGGTGGAGCGTTCAGAGCCTCGATCTGACTTCCTCAGTCCAAATGTCGTCTGCGCTAAGCGTGGGAACGCGGGCCTTCACAGACGCCCGGGAGACGCAGGGAGGGGGGGGGGGGGGGGTGTAAGGGGGGGGGGGGGGGGGGGGGGCGTACAGTAGACACTCGTGCTGATGTCACTTCACAGAGAGATCTGAATGAGTTGTAACTCGGGATCAGACTTGGTATTAAGTGGCGTAAGCCAGGGAGGGGTTTCCGAGTGGCTAGAATCTCCTTATGTTATCCAAAATATATTAAAAGAATATAATAAATTGTGTAAACAAATATCTAATTGAATTTACTTCCAATGCTCTCAATATTATTTGTAACTAACCAACAATGAGTTCAGGCGGCCTACGCCCCTGGTATATCACACTTTATTGTGAGCATTCTAGGTAAATACCATGGCTGTGACATTTCTTTCTTTTTTTATTGTAAGATATGACAATTTCCTGTAATATTTCCGGATCAAACTCACCTCCCCTTTGGCCATCTTCGTCTATCATTCTTCTCCCCTTTTTTCCTGTCTGCTTGTTCTTCTAACTGCTACCTTACAATAAATGATCAAGATCATGGGTAGTTAGTGGAAGGACATTTTATGACTAGAATACATTAGTAAATGACTTTTTTCTGATGTACATGCCAGGACAAATCTGACATCGTCACCTCTCCCAGCCGTGCCCACACAAAAAGGTCCAGGTCATGTCATGTTTAGAGTTTACTGCCGGCCAAGGTCAAGGTCGTCACGCATGCGTGATAAGCACTTCTGGGGGCCTTCCGTTTTCCCATCGACCGGTGGCGGGTCAGAGAGCGATGTAGAATAACAAGGGCCTCCCTCAATACATTGGTAGATCAACATTGTTTGGATGATAATTCCCGGTGAATTTCTCCCCCCCCTGCCCCCCCCCCCCCCTACCGACCGTCTGTGTTACCAGGTGGTACCGCGCTTCCTCCTCCATGTTCGGGGCCCCTCATGTGTATTCACATCCACGTGCGGGGCCCCTTGACCGCCGGGACAGCTGTTACTACTACTGTACACACTCTCCAACCATATATCACCAATAACTCTCCTCCCTGAGGGGGTCCTGTGCTTGGAGAAGACCGGGTGCACTCCAGTACAAGTAGTAGAAACCAGAAAACTTTGTTTGCAGAAGTCCATCTCCAAGCAGATCCACCCCATTTCTTAACCCCCACCTACGCCCACCACCCACCGCCCTAAACCTGCTTGGAGAGTGTCTTTGAACTGCTCAGACCTGCTCGCCGGCCCCCTGGTGAGTAGCTCAGACACTAGCCCAGGAGGAGCGGTACTTTGTGTACCTCTGTGGGCCTGGAGGGTCATGGAGTTAACCGGCAGCACTGGAGGAGAGGGGAGAGAACCGGGAGAGTTAGAGCGAGGTGTAGTCTACCTGGGACCCTAGACCGCCATGGGCTTATAACCTACCTGAAACTGGCCTACCTATAACCTACCTGGGACTTGCATATACCTGAGACTGGCCCACCATTATCTACCTGGGAGTATCCCATACCTGGCCTCACCTGTACCTACTGGGAAGGAACAGAGGGGGAATAACCTTACCTTGGATGGAGTACATTACCACCGCATCATGAAATACCTGTAGTGAGTGTTGTTTTCTGTGTGTTGGCCTACTTCAGGAGTGCTCTCGGCCTAGCAGCCTCGGACACTACGACTCCCTCGGTACACACAGTGGATGCTATACGTACCCCTTAGAGGCCTTATTGGCCTCGGACATTACGTTTAGAAGGTGCATATTGTACATACATAGTGGATGTTATCGAAGTGTGTACAGAAAAATGGTTTCCAGGTTTTAATTCCCTGCTGTATGCCAGCCCTGTCACCTTCATCACATAGATACGATCACCAAAGACAGAATTCGTCCCAACTTGTTTTCGCTGTGAAAATTACCCTGGTTGTCGGTACGGCGTAAAACCTCCATCACTCACTCACTCATATTATAGTACATGTATGGAAGATGTTATTTCACCCCTGGAGCCCTCAGCCTGACGGCCTCAGACAATACACCCCTAACGGTGCATACAGATCCTACAGTGGATGTTTTCCTCGTTGCAGGCCCGGCCCTGGGCGGCCCTGTACTTACCTCTGAGGGCCCCCCGCCTAACGGCCTCGGACAGTACGACTACAGGTCCAGAGGCTACTGCTGCTGAATCTTGGGGTTCAGGTAAGGAGATCTAATTTTATCATATTAAGGGGTTCCTTGCACATAACTTTATAAGTTTCCAATTTTCTCAGATTAAAAGTGGCATATGTACCTGACATGCTGCAGTGATTTCATTGAAAAATATAAATCATGTACCTATGTGCAAGGCTTCCTTTAAGCATTATCTTGATGTTATAACTTGGTGAATCCAGTGGTAAACCGAGTGAGGTTTGACCGTTGGTGGCAGTGGTATCATATATAATTGTGTATGTGCTTTCCAGGACTGTTTTCCAGGGCATTTCAGTTGTTGTTGTCATAGTGAATTGAAGACGGGGTCTGTAGAACAAGACTCATAAGAAAAGTAAACATCTGGGATGCATTTGTGGGTTTATACTTTATACATGTAAATAATAGCATGATATATCTAAAAATAGGTTACCATTTTCAAACTATACTTATGTTTGGAATTGATAATATACAAAATTTATGACCAATATGTAATATACATATATGAATACATATGAAAGCATGTATGCCAATACATATATAAATACATAATATAAATACATGCATAAATATATTTACATATATACATAAAGTATATACACCAATAGATGGCTCAAGTGGTGGAATGACTCCCACCCTATATTTAAAATCTTGAACCAAAGAGAGACTTTAAAAATGCCCTTAGGCTCTTGTAACGTATTCACTACCGATTACTATTTTCATGTGACATTGAACGAGATAATTTATGAACATGATGAACCACACTTAGAACACAATGCATCTGGCCACAACAGATGCTGAACCCTGCTATAGTGAAACCAGGAAGCATTGAAACTAGAATATGAATATCACTGTGATATGATTTATATGTACCTCATAATTCATCATTATTGTAAACCCATACGGAAGATCATTTATTGCAATTTAGTATGGTTAAATATAAAATAAAATATTAAAATAAGAAACTACTTTTCATATATAGCAACTAGACACATAACAGTGACTTTTTCCCACCGATGGTGACGATCAGACCGTCATGGTTTAGCTGGGTGATGGTGGGGAACCAGCTCTTTGTGAAGAGATCAAGGGGGACAATATTTACTCAGAGACAGAAAACGGGGTCCGATGTCCGTCCTCATCCCCGGCCCCCTCTTCACCTTAAACCGCCCCCTGTCGGCCGGACGGTCAGGGCGAGAAGGTGGGAAAACAGGGGGGACTCATCGGGGGGGAGGGGGGCACTGACTCTTAATAAATTTTGTAAATCTTTGAAACAATCTGCAGAGGTAAACCCCCCCCCACCCCATCTCCTGGTTTCACAGATAAAGTATATTATACAATGCACAATCATACTTGTTCTTAATCTAGCACAAAAATCAAAAGTTTAGGTTAGATCATCAGAAAATATTTATTGAGGGTTGCTACCCACTGCCAAAATACCACCCCTATTTTTCATGACTGACCAATCCTGAGTTTTAGAATTATTTATGTCAATAGTGAGAAATGTACAAAAATCATATCTTTTTGAGAAATTGTAACAATGAGCATTGAAGTTTAAAGTTATAACCCTGTATTGTTCTATGAATGTAAGTCACTACTCCCATTGTTATTGCCTGAAAGTGGCTGACCACCCCTCAATTTTGACATTCAGCGCCCTCACTTTGCAGGTGGGTACCTTTTCAAACCCAAGTGCCCCCCCCCCCCCTTTTGGAGGCTGACCCACCCCACATGGACCTAGACAGGGGTAAGGGGTGAGAACTAAAGCCATGAGTTGAGACATAAAGCCAGGGGTGAGAGGGTAAAGGGGGTACAGGGGGTAAAGGAAGGGATCAGGGGCTACCGTGGGAAGGGGTGGTGTGACAGGGGCGGTGGGAAGATGCTGGGGTCAGATCTGGAGGTAGAGGGGGAGTGGGGGCGATGTCTGGAGGGGGGGGGGGGGTCGTCAAGTGTTCACGCCACCCTCACTGTTATTGGACTGCAGACAAACAGCGGCCACGTGGGTAGGGACATGTGTAGGGACGGACCCAGAGTTTGAAAAGGGGAGGGCAAGGATTTTACATTAGAAATAAGACCTGGAAAAGAATGGGGGGGGGGGGGGGAGAGGGGGAGCGGCGTCCCAATCACCCTTTAAATCCGTCCTCGGTGGGTACCACTTACAGCTATATAGTGTCCGTTGTGTCTTACATAATGCAGAACGAAATTCTTCATTAATTGCCATACATTCAATAATAGTATAACCTTTCCTCTAAATGATACATTAAATATATATATGTATATAAATTTATGAGTAGTTATATTAACTGTTATATAACCGTGGGCATTCCAAGAAACCACAAAAATAATCAGACTGGACTTATAAATAAATACGCACTGTATATTTATAGTGACACAGATACCTGACAAGAAGACATAGTAAGTCTGGAAAAACTCTATTTTGAGTGGTCAGAATGTTGAGACCCAGCTCAGAGATACTATAGTGAATGGGGGTAGGAGGTTAGCGGGGCAGCAGGGGGTCCTCCCCCTCTCCTCCCGGTCCTCCCCCCACCTCCTCCCGGCCATGTTTACCCCTCTCCAGGGGGCCCGACCCCCTCCAGGGGGTCACCATACCTCCGGGGGGAAGTCCACTGCCCGCCTGGCCGGGAGGTGGCGCCACCGTCGCCGCTTCAGCCATTTCCAGGAATATTTCTAGGATAGCCACAAATTTCTATGAACTTTTCATGGGAGTGTGCTGGAGGTTATAGCATATCTTCTCAGTGTAAATTGACCCTCCCTTATCATGTTTTAATCAATCTAATCCATAACCAAATAAGTTAGACCTACAACCTTACCCTCACAATCATAGTTTCCATAGATATTTCTAGGATAGCCACAAATTTCAAGGAGCTTTTCTAGGGAGTGTTCTGAAGGCTATAGCATATCTTCTCAGTGTAAATTGACCCTCCCTTATCATGTTTTAATCCATTTCATCCAAAACCAAACACGTTAGACCTACTACCTTACCCTCACAATCATAGTTTCCATGGATATTTCTGGGATAGCCACAAATTTCTAGGAACTTTTCTAGGTAGTGTGCTAAAGGTTATAGCGTATCTTCCAAGTGTAAATTGACCCTCCTTTATCATATTTTAAATCCATTTTATCCAAGACAAAACACGTTAGACCTACAACCTTACACTCACAATCATAGTTTCCATGGATATTTCTAGGATATCCACAAATTTCTAGGAACTTTTCTAGGGAGTGTTCTGGATGTCATAGCATATCTTCTCAGTGTAAATTGACCCTCCCTTATCATGTTTTAATCTATTTCATCCAAAACCAAACACGTGAGACCTACGACCTTACCCTCACAATCATAGTTTCCATGGATATTTCTGGGATAGCCGCAAATTTCTAGGAACTTTTCTAGGGAGTGTACTGAAGGTTATAGCATATCTTCTCAGTGTAAATTGACGCTCCTATATCATATTTAATCAGCCTAATACCTAACTAAATAATTTAGACCTATAACCTTACCCTCATATCATAGTTTTCATGGATATTCTTAGATACATATTAAAGAGGTATCACACTAAGTTAGTTTTCATGGATATTTCTAGGTACATATTAAATAAGTATCACACTAACCTGATATAAATTCCTCCCCAACCGCCAGGTTGGTATTCAAACCAGGCCCACACCCCCTACAGCTCATGTTTAATGAATCTCAACCCCTCCCCTAACCCACGTAAACATGTTTCTATGATTTCCAGGAATATTTCCCGGAATACCCCCTGCCCCTCCCACCCTACCCCACCTGCCCCAGTTCAAACCATCCCCGGTCTACACTCACAGACACGGCGGGTATGCCTAGAAGGCCCAGAAGGCCCAGAAGGGCAGGGGTGTCGACTAAATATCATCATTTATATTAGTGTAGGCCGACATCTAAGGTGTAGCGTCTGGCGGGTTAAGGAACGGGGATAGTATATGGCACATGGGGCTCTCGAATCAGCCAATCAGATTAACCGGAACTACATTGTTTTTTTTACCGGAACCAGTTTGTGAAGCCACAATGAAATATTGTATATATCATGAATATTAAATCTCCTTTTGGTCTAATTTGATTAGTTCAGTCTTGCGTAGAATAGGGGTGGAAATAACGCTTGTAAAACTCAAACTATATTTGAAGAAGGTATGAAGGAAAACAAACTGGAGGATATGATTATAGCATTGACCTGAAACTCAGACAGCTTGCAGACATTGGAGGGGTAGGGATGGCGTGAGAGTAAAGGTTAGGGATAGAGCCCAGGGGAGAGGGTACTCTCTCTTTGACGGTAGGTACCCACTGCAAAACTACAACCCCCCCTTTTCACGATATGACAGCTCTGTGAAATTCCAGATGTTGGTTTACAGCCCCCTGTTTTCTGACATGTCAAGGAACAGCCCCTTGTTTTCACTACAGCTGCTGTGTTTGGCTCAAAAAAACAAATGTAATGAGCATTATAATACAATTAACCTTATGAATGAGCTTGAACAGCCTAAAATGTGCCCTTGATGCTGACAGTCCCCTTTTTTGGGTTGTCTGGACAGTGACAGTGCCCATTTTTCCTGCTTTTGATATGATCACAGCCACAGCTTTCAGAGGTTGTTTTGCAGTGGGTACCCAAACCCAAGATCGAGTACCCCCCCCCCCCCCTGGGGGATAGAGATAGAGGGGTGTAACTGGAACTAGAGTAGGACCAGAGGTGAGTATAGTAGTAGCCTGGTAGTAGAGGCAGGGGAGGGTTAGACTGGTTTGCTTTGGTTCTGATAGACTCAGACGCTGGAGAGACGCTGAGAGGTCCGACACGACCCGGCTGTTGGAGCCCTCGGACGCCCGGCGTCCGTTCCCAGAAGTTCCTGGAAGTCGGAGCTCATTTCTGAGGGGAACTCGTGAGATATGTGTATATATGAGTAACGTAGGGTCTATCCCCCAAACCTACCCAGCCAACGATGTGACGTTACCATAACGTTGCAGCAATATTCTACAGCTGGTTGGTTCTGTATTGCTTCTTGTTACATTCTGGTGATGATTCCCGATCACATCACTGTAACGTACTGCTGTGATGTTGTACTGTGACGTTATTACAACATTCTGGTTGGTTCAGACTCGTCCACTAGCGGAGTGCCACACTGAAAAAAGAAAGTCTATTGCCTAGTTTTTTTCTATATTAGTGGTGTTGTTTGTAGACCATTCAAGTGGTTTAACACCTAAACAGATCACATAGACATCCAACATATGCTCCGATTTCTTTCTAGGAGATTGACAAAGGGGGTCATAAGTATGCTGTCAAGAAATGTGCAAAAATGGTCAGATGGTAAAAGAAATATAACACTAGAAATTGATTAGTCACACGAGTGGGGGTGATAGTTAGCTTGTAAGTTGTCTTGTGAACTTCACTACTAAGGAGAGTTCTGACGATTTGACGTTTGTTGTTGACAGGGGACCCCCCCCCCCCCCCTGACCCCCACCAGCTGTGACCTTGTCAATGACCTTGTCAGTGACCTTCACGACCAGCTGATCTACATCCTCGCGACGACCTTGACCTTTATTAAGTGAGAGGTCGGGGTCGGGTCAATTAAACTTCATGATTCATAAAGTGTGCGTTCTCCGCCAGGGGGGGGCGGGTGGGGGTTATCAGCCGCCCAGGAGGGGGCAGGAGTTTTCCTTAAACAGTGAATTTTGCTTTATATCTCGTGATTTATGTGTCTTATTAGCACTGTTACAGCCACTGATAAGAGCTAGGTTCGATCAAGCTCACGAAATTGAAAGTGTGAATTCATTCATACGAGTTCATCTTAATCGACTCATCTAACTCTCCTTTGATTCATTTTTAATTATCACACCCATCAGTCCTAAAGATGGATAGATGTTTCTACAGTGGGAATACCTTTGGGTAGGATGGGAGGCATACAGATTGCCTGTGCACTGCTTCAAGACAATCTCTGAGGGCTGTCGACAATAGTAAGTCATCCATGTGAACATCATGGTATTCTGCCCAGTGTATTGTTGGGACAATGGTAGTAAACTACAATTCTATCGGTTCCAATAGAAACTACAGGCTGTACCTATTCCACACCGTCAAAGTTCACAGGGCAGAGTATAGCCGACATCGCCGCTCAGATCAGAGTCAACCTTCCTGATCGTTTCTTCTCATGGCGCAACCTTTTCTCAAGTCTCAAGTCGGGGCAAGGCGCCGTCTCTTTACAAATAGCCGGAAGGGGGCAGAAATTTATTACATCCCCCAACGTGTAGGGACCTGTCCCACGGCTGTATGGGGGGTGGGTTCACGATGCCAAGATTTAGAGGAGATCGGTATGCTAATGAAGTGTCTGTGCTTGTTTGTGCTTGCGTGGTACTAGGAAGTATCCGATGGCGCCCACTAATATTAGGTATTGGTATTAAGATAGGGGTGACATGGCAATATTGACAGAAGAGGTCTACTAGCCCCTAGCCCCCGGGTGGTCAGGAATTTTCCTTTACCCTGGGGCGGATACAGGATTTTCGAAGGGGGGGGGGCAGCATGGAGTATTGAAATGATGTGCATTTGCGGATACTCATGTGGCATTTCCTCTCTATTTGTAGTTCCGAGCCAAAAAAAGAAAGAGGGTCAGGACCCTCTAACCCCCCCCCCCCCTGGATCTGCCTCTGTTACCCCTAAACGATGTATTCCATTATACGATTTAACTGGCAATAACAGAAATTGCAACTGGGAATAATGGCAGACACAATTAGAAAAGGATTTAAGATTATCTTTCAAATAATATCTATTGTGCAGAGATTCCTGTGATATTCCTCATTGATATTAGAAATCACCGAATCCTTTGTTGACAAAATTGCCTCATGAACGACAGGCCTAACTCTCCCCTCACCGACCCTACCCCGCCCCCTCCCCAACCCCTACTTTCTCAGGCCATCGGCTGCCCCTTGGCCGTCCGTTATCTTCCCGGTATTTATTTGACGTAGATCAGGCCGATCCTTACCCCAGCCCGGGGCAGTGTTGATGTTGTAACATGAACACTACCGTCCGGAACCACTCGGAGCTGCTCGGCACCACTCGGCACGGCTCGGTAACACTCGGCAACAGTCGGCAGATAAGGACCACGGACGCTACTATGGAATGTTACTACGTCCGGGGTAGTAACTTCCGGTCTGAGGAGGGGGACAAAAGCTTTTGTTACATTCTAGGAGGGTAGGGGGGTGGTACTGACTATTTGATGGTTGTAGGCCTACCTGTTGCAAAACAGTTAAACTACAACCACCCTGATTTTGCAATATAACAACTCTTTGTGATTCCCAAATGTGAGTTTTCTGAGATATCATATTTCCCTATAGACTATGTTTGCCTCGAAAACAAACATAATGTGCATTCTTAATTAAGGATTATAAGCCAACCAATAGTTCCCTCACTGGCCAGTTAGTCTTGACAGCCTCCCTTTTCACGGCTGTCCCTTCAGTGACATGCAGGGTAGATCCAGGATTTTGAAAAAAAAAAAAAAAAAAAAGGGGGGGGGGGGCGTGCTATAGCAAAATTCTGGATTTTTACATCAAAAGAATTAAAATTTGGTCCAAAAAGAGGGGGGCGTGCCAGGCGCCCCCCTATATCCGCGCATGAATGACAGCCCCCATTTTCTCTGCCTTTCCCACGATTACAAACACAGCTCCCGGGGTCCCTTGTTTTGCACTGGGTAACCAAACCCAAGCGAAGTAACCCCCTTTTGTCACATCCTCCAGGTTACACTCTCCAGGCGGATGTTTACTGGCTGTGACAAAGTCCCTGACTTCCTGGGACCTTGACCTCTGACCTCGGGGATTAATGTTACGCCACTGTTACCGCTTTCTGACTTCCGGGGAGCATATTCTAAGAAAGTCAGAACAGTGACATAAAAATGCATGAGTAAATGGCCATAACATATCCCCGTTAGGTCCTAATAGGTAATCTGGATTATGCTTGACCTTGATAGGTATGTTTTAATTACCAAAAGCAAGGCCAAGCTACAAAAACAATAATTGATCATTTTGATTAGATGTACCATATATTCCTCCGTCTACAATATTATTTTATAATATATCTGAAAACGAGGGTTAACCATGATGATTATTACATAATGAATTCCTTTTCAAGAATTGCATAATTAACACTAAAACATGTATTCCACATGCCAATGTTGCTGCCGATTTGATAAAGGTCAAATCTATAATATATGTCACAAAAAAGGTCTCGGCATTCTCCTTCGAATGATCTATAGGATGCAAGGTCTCATGTCATAGAGGACATCAAGCAGAGAAACATCAAAATCGGTATGTGGAATACGGCCTTAAACGTTAACCTTCATCCAGATCTATGTCTTAAAGCCACGTCCGTCAGTAAGTCTCTGACAAAAACTGATACAAAAAATGGCGGGCAACAAAACCCGGCCTTTACCAGAAGGAGGCTGACTTCCGGTAGTAGCGGCGTCCTGGGAGTCACGTGACCTGCTTCGGGCGTCTTCTAGGACACGTGACCCACTTCTGTCCCACCCCCCCTACACCCCTCCCCCTCCACCCAGGAGGACAAAGCCTGGAGGACAGGCCCAGACCTGTACCCCCCTGACGAGGTGCATGCCGGGATAGGAGACGGACAAAGAACACGTATACTCAGACTGCTGAGGGTTACTCATAACCTGAAATGTAGTTTCTTAGGGATATCACTGTTCTTTTTTTAAATGTATAGTGCCTAGACTTGTTCACTTAACTCTATCAAATAATGTTGCCAATATTGATATAGAAGTCCCAACATCAGCTTATATCAGGTGTATTCTTTTGGTATTTTCCCCTATTTTCTTAGTTATCGTTTACTCGTGTTTACACAATTAAATATGTCCCCCTATCTTATTTTTTACATTTTAGATGTCGTCTCGGTAAAGCTAGGAATCGAGCAACAATACAAAGAGGGACATATTAAATATTTAGTTTCACTGTGACTTTGTTGATCATGAACAACAAGAATCATAATAACAAAATTAATATAATTTTCTATGAGGTAAAGTTCATGCAAATGTTATTTGCCTGTCATTTCTTTCACAACTCGTGAAGTGAAAAAGTTAATGAAAATATTCTATGTCAATCATTTATATAATGTTTCTTTGTCTTTTCTTCACCGTGACAGAACTTCACTAATTTCAATTCCAAACGGTATGCAAACACATTACTTTGCAATAATGGTAATTGTTAAAAAGCATTCACACCATTCCTCGGCTACGGGGGTAGCTATATTTTCCGCGT
The DNA here is from genome assembly GCA_936440205.1 of Lepidonotus clava. Classification (NCBI taxonomy): domain Eukaryota; kingdom Metazoa; phylum Annelida; class Polychaeta; order Phyllodocida; family Polynoidae; genus Lepidonotus; species Lepidonotus clava. The sequence continues at coordinate 87,164,960 of OW387133.1, forward strand.
GCCACCTTTTGTCTTGTTAAAAGAAACATTTGACGGCCATATATCCTTGAATCCTTTTCATACCGGTTCAGGACCCGACTGTAAAAACATAAGGAGAACAAAATAAATCCTCAAAAAACAACAAATAAATAGATTCCTGCCCGTCGTAAACTGACTGACGGGACCAAACAGCTGGTCGACAGAGGTCTCTTTTGTTTTGTGTTTGATTCAGCAGCCACTGAGGGCAACTTTAAACCACGAACAATAAATCTAGTACCATTAACCATTACAATGTAATCTAAACTATAGTAACGTCTGTGGTTATAGTGTATCTTTACCAGGTTATTGATGGGTGTGTAAATGATGGGTGTGTACATAGACATACATAACATATATATGTCTATGGTAAGTAAAATCTCATTTCAATTGAGCTGCATAACATTTTTATCACTTGAAAGACCCATAGACATATTCAAATCAATAATAAGCTTTATTGTTGTATTTTTTCCCCGGTTATTTATGGGTTTGATCAAACATAACTCCTGTTGGAACTCAATACTTAGCTTCCTTGTTCAACGGTTATATGAGAACAATCCCCCTGTGTTCTAAAATTTAACCACTTTTTATCTCTTTTTAATTTTTGATTGATCGATGCATTGTTTCGGAGAGCTATGTCTAAGCGTGTCACGCTGCAACCGCAGATCCTGATTCTAGTTGGAGTCAAGTATTGTTGTAAGAAACAGCAGGATTCTTCAGTTTTTGTTCCCCCCAGTGAAGTTGACGGATGTCCCGATTTGCAGGGCATTCTGGGATCGCACATACCGCGTTATCCCCTGTCATTGTTACATCACCCCTACCACCTGCAGGGCCGTGTGTTTACAGAATTATTGTCAGATCCTGAAAGGCGAGCCTGTTTGGTACAGTCTTCTTGGAGACAAAGCCTCCTGCAGACAACCCTTCACGGGTCGCTACATCCGCCTCGTGCAGAAAGTAGTTCCTGCATTCTTCTCGGGTTTCTTTTTCCTCGCGGATACTTACAGGCGGAGGTCCGGGAAGGGATGGATGATCTAAAGAACACAGAGTGGTTTCAATCTAAAGTTGGTCAGCCCATCCTTGTATATCCGAGAGTTTGTATTGAAAGTCATCCCTAAGAATATCCTATGGAATATTCAGTGAGGAATGGTATATTTTTACTTTTCAACAATGAGAAGGGGATCATTTGGCAGGGGCGAATCCAGATGTCGGAAATGGGGGTGTCCACATATAAGTTAAGTACTAAAACCAGTGACGGATTTAGCGGGGGGGCGAAGGGGGCGGCCCCCCCCCCCTATTTTTGGCAAAATATTGATTTCTATAATGTAAAACTACCGCACCTGGAGGGTCCGGTAGAAAATTTGACAATCTCTTGATCCGCCCCTGAAAACTGTATGCGTTCGCATGCATGCAACGTTTTTTTCCTCTTTGGCAAGTTTACGTCCACCAAAAGGTGGGGTGGGGGTGGCGTCAGGACCGCCACCCCCACCCGACCCCCCCCTGGATCCGCCCCTGTTCGGTGATACTCCCGGGGTATACTACACTTCAGATTCTCTATTGTGACTGGCATTGCTCATCTCCCACAGATAAATGTGCACTATTCAGGGATATTGCTCAACTTACTGGAAACAACGTATACTCAGGGAGCAGGGGGTAGGACAGGAGTAGGGGATTACAACTATTCAGGGATTGCTCAACTTGCAGGAAACAAGGTATACTCAGGGAGCAGAGGTGTACGACAGGAGTAGGGGATTACAGCTATTCAGGGATTGCTCAACTTACAGGAAACAAGGTATACTCAGGGAGAAAGGCTGTAAGACGGGAGGGGGGAATAACAACTATTCAAGGATTGCTCAACTTACAGGAAACAACGTATACTCAGGGAGCAGGGTGTAAGGCTAGAGTCGGGGAGGGGGGGAGACTCTTCCTCGGGGTTTAGAAGTGGCTGTATAAGCAGGATGGATTTAGTAAACATCAGACTGTCAGACCCCCCCCCCCCCCCCCTTATCTGAGTCTGATATCACTCAGTATCAGGGAGAGGGGTGGATGATTGATAAAGGGTTCAGGGTGGAGAGATGGAGGATGTTTTATTTACCTACTCACAGATTTATAAACAGGGCAGGACACTGCCTGCTTACCAAGTTGACTTAGTACTAGAGATGCGACTTTGTATTTCTCTTGTGCTCACTGTTTCTTCTTCCGACAGCTATTTATTGTTTACTCAAAAGGGCTTAATTGTCGTTTAGAATACATATACTAGCCTAATAATAGACGTATATCATCAGGCAGCACCTTTGTAGAAATACAATGGAAAGGGTTATTGGGTAATAATAACATAATATACCAAATATGCGACTCGTACTTATGTTCTTCGCATGCATATAGAATCATAGATCATATTAATTCAATTATTTCGGCAAATTACCCCTGACCCCAGATTGCCCCTACACATTCAATTTTATTCTAAACGGACGTTTTTATACTTGGCTATACTTAATTCCCATGCATTTTCCTGGCTCTTCCAAGCATACAGCCCCTCTCCCCCACCTCCACCTCCCCCCAGCGTGCCCAGAAGAATGTCTCAGGAATGCTTCTGTCCCCGGCCGCTAGGTGGGGCGTCGGGGGACCGTGGGAACGCGCCGAGGTGAGACCGGCGTCCCTGGGGTCACGTGGTTTCCCGACGGTCAACCACTTCCTCGTGAAATATATATAGCTTCTTGTGTTTTATGTTTGTGATTTTCTGCCGATTATCACAATAATAATACCACAGACATGATAGTGTATGACCCTATTTTGGAGGAAGGGTATGACCCCCCTGTGGCCCATTGCATATTGCAGCAAAGAAACAAACCAATGTGTTATAAAAAGGGACGTCCATAGTGCGATGGGTTCCGCTGTTGAATTGTGATCGTTCTACCAGGTCAATTTTAGTTCTGTAAATAGTTCTAAAAAGTATATATTTCCATCTAAAATTGCTAAGACACTCAACCCAGGAGGATCATTCTAGGTATGGAAATCTTGATGCTGGAATCTTGCACACCAGTGGCAATTTTAGTTCTGTAAACAGTTCTAAAAAGTATATATTTCCACCTAAGCTTCCTGAGATAGTCTGCCCAGAAGGGTCATTAGAAGTGGGGGAATTTTGACGCTGGATTTTTGCACAACAGTGGTTGTTTTGACAAGGATATCATTTGGTGTTATACATCTTATTTCTTAGTCATTATGTCACGGAGGTTAGATACTCAGTAGTGGTTCCCTGGGACGTACCCTGCTCCAGGGTCCGGTACCAAGGTGTGATCAGAGACAGTTACCATGGTTACCTGACCTCAAATCGTCTACGTGCACCTGCCGTCTATAATAACCTCTGTCTGGACAAGGCCTGAACCGTTTGATTGGCAGCGACTTAAAGAGGTTTATAATGCCTAATCATGAAATGTGGTTCACATATTTATACATCATTATATCAACCTGCAGATATAAAATGGGCGCTATTATGTCGTGCAGGTGCGATAGAGCATGAATACAGCATTATATAAGTTGTATTATTATGTGAGGCAATTGTTATAGTATATATAATTCATAAGTTATGATTTACTTTTTTATTTTTTGTTTTACCAGGTTGCCAGCTTTTATTTGAAAGGGAGAGAAAAGAGTCACGGGGGTTTCTTTGTCACGAGAACAACTGCAAAGGCAATGGCCTTAGAACAAAAGGGATCTTTTATAAAAAAAAATCGCCAACCTCTCAATCTACCAATGCCCACCACATACAGGGACATCGCCATGCAGTGGTTAATGTTATTTTTCCGTACCTTATAAGTCATCAATAATTTTGGAATACATTAATATTCTAACACATTCATAACGGTGGATTTAACAGGGACTTCTGGGAAAGTCCATGGCATGATATGGCATGATGTGAGAAATATTCATAAGAAAACGAAAGGAAGGTATGGACCCTTAGGCTTCACCAAAGGTCTCCCACAGAAAGTAGAACTTAAGGACATAAATCATAGCAGAACATGATTCCAAAAAATACGCAAAAAATAACAATAAAAATGATAACGATAATAATAAAGGGAAAGAAGTATCAGTCCTGTGTAGGTAGGTAGGAGTCAGGTGTGTCTCAGGTGTGGAGAGGACGCGCTAAGGACGCTGACCCACCTGTAAGAGCCGGCCAGGTGACAGTGCCTGCGGGAAGGGCGGGGGGGGGGGGGGGCAGGATCGTGAGGGAGGGAGGGGGGTGTTGGTGGTGGAGGGCACTATAAGTAAGAAGAGGATTCCCATGTAATATGCGACGTAACAGAAACGTTCTGAAACTATACTTTTTAAGTGAGTTTGGTACTTACTAAGATGGCACGTAACAATTATGTTATTGACAGTGAGGTTGAAACCTCACCAAATTAGAACGTTATTATAACATTATTTTTTGGCAAGGTAGGAACAAAACCAAAACAGAATGTTATAAGAACATTCTGTTTAGGTTGAAGAACATAACCAGAATGTTATAATAACGTTGCAATACAATGTCACAATAGTACGTTACAGCAATGTTATTGGGAGCCATCAAAAAAACGTAATAAGAACCAATACAGAACCAAACAGAACGTTGCTGCAACGTTATAATAACGTCACATGCTTGGCTGGAATTCTCTATGTGTCTGAGAAGAGCATGGTTGTTATTCAGAGTAGTCCGTCAGGCGACACACAGTGAGTATGTACACCAGCAACCACATCATTTCAACGTGCCTGTTGCGCTGCATTTTGCTCATTAGTATCACCTGTCCTTATTGAATGTAATTGTAATTTTGTACATCATCACTAATTGCAATACATTTGAAAACCAAGGTGATCCTGAAGGTTCCTGCTTAAAATTTAATAAACCAAAGAGAAAAAAAGTATGAACCAGAACATTTAACGTTTTATAGTAATAAGTGCCCCCTCCTCCCCCGCGCCCAATCCTATCATGTTCCCCTCTAATATCCGCCTCAGGTTTATATCAATGATCTCAGAAAGGTTTTTTGGTCAGAAGTAGGCCCCTACATCAGTTTGGTTGTTCTCTACCTAGTCTAGGCGGATACTAGAGAGGCCATCGCCTCAAAAAAAATAGATAAATGAAAATAAAAAAGAATAAATCGGGCGTAAATCAATAGTAATAATGGGAAGTATGTGAGACAAAAAACTAGCTGTTAAATGAGGAATGCGGAGGGAGGCATAAGGACAATAGATTAACTTCTTTGAACTTAGACTTTAAAGCAAGAAGAAAAGGCCATATTTGAATAAGTTACCCATAAAAGGATAATCAAGAATATCCACTGCATAATGAGATCATTGGATAAACCAGGATATAGAAACTGCAGGGAAAACATCATAAGATAGAATTTAGGTCATTGAATTCTAAGATATATGTTTTAAATTCATGCAGCACAGCCGGTCATGGAAACTCATTTACTAATCCAAAAAGCAATGTTTCCCCCCAGGCCCTCTTGAAGAACAGGGTGACCTGAAAATGTTCTTGAAATAATCAAAAATATATAATAATTCCCCAGGCCTTTACAGCCGGCTGTTCCCACCAGCATTAATATTGAGCGACCAGCTTCGATTTCTTTAACCTGGTCGGAATTATATTAAAAGATGTTATTAAAATAAAATAGAATTCCGACCAGCTATAAAATTCTAAATTTGTAAAACAACCAGCTTTACTATTCCTGGGGAAAACCCTGCCAAAAGGATGATATACAACGGTTTATACCATGCAAGAAAACGGGAGGAAAGCTAAGGAAGGTTTGTAGAGAGGGAGGGGGGGGTGAGAGACATGACGGGGCAAGGGTTGTAAGGGGGGTTGCAAAGAAAGGGGGGGAGGGGGAACGCTGCGGAAAGCGTCCCAAACTCCTTTCTCGCTTCAGATTCCTGCATGTGTAATCATCGCTCCGACTATAGCATTCTGGGTAGTGCCGGGACTACTTTTCGCTGGGACTTGTAACCAGCCTGACTTGACAGTTTCTATAAGAACTACTTTTTCGTGGAGGGCCACGAACGTGATGCGGTCGCGTAGTACTACAATAAAAGTGCGTTACGAAAAAAGGCTATAGTCGGAGCGAGTATTACATGTGGAATCCGAAGCGACGGGGGAGTATGAAAGCGTCCGTGAACATGTGACCGTGGTCACGTGACTTACGTGATTGACATGCGCGTTGGCCGTGTCAGCGTCCATCATGTAAGACATGGTCGCCGTTAGCGGAGAGGGAAGGCCGGTAAGGGGGGGATGTAACAATAGAGGTCCCCCCCTCTATTGTACCAGGCCATCTGTTACGTAGGGCCGCCCCTCTAATAGCATGGTATTACCCCAAAAAGTAGCTCTATCTGAAAGGACCCACTTAAAAAGCAATAATGAGATTAGTTGGGGAAGAAGAGAGGGGGGGGGGTTACTTTTGTATTGTTGGAGGAAGAAGACTTATACATGTAGTCAGAAAATAGATTACAGTCGGAACCTCACTTCGTCTATTGTATGTTTTTTCTTATTTTCACATTATTATTTTAAATCTCTGCATTGTATTTAGGGCCCTTTATAGCCGACTGTGCCGACTGGTTTACACTGTGAACAACAAGCTATAAATCCCTAAAATTGGTCGAAATTCTATCTAGAACAGGGAAATATCATAACTTTGTATGGATTTGCGACCAACTTTGAAACTCAGGTCTGATGGATGATTCAAGAGGGAAAATATTAAAAATCAGATTCTTGAACCTGGTTGTCTAACATGTAGATGAATAATCACATTTCATAAGGCCCAACATTTTCTGCGACCATACTTTTTTGGTTAGTCTGTAATCTGCCCAATTTTTATGTAACAGTTATGTTATTTTAGATAAAGATGAGACTTACTAAAAAACAATGTTATAATAACATTATATTTTAGTGAAGTTGAGACCTTACTAATAAAGAATGTTATAAAAATGTTGGTATGACGTGAAGGAATGTTACAAGATTGTGACAATAACCTCACAGTGTGATATTGTAATGTTAGGTTTTAAGGCATGTTTGGGTGCCATCAAAATATCATAACAAGAACCAAAGCAGAACTAAACAGAACATTATAATAATGTTATAATAACGTCATATTCTTGCTTGGGTTGGCAGGTATGTCATAGGACAGTGAAGTAATATTTGGGAACTTGCATCAATTTACCACGCCTACGTAAAACACAATTTTAGGGAAGTGCCCCCCCCCCCCCAACCCATTCACCTGCCCACCTTTACTGGCCACAAACATGTTTGATATTTTCACCTCCGTTCCCCACCACCACACCTCAACCTACAATTACCAAACCGGGAAAAACGCCATAAAACTGGGACTTCACATCGCCTCGGGCCAGCTCAAATTGCTCCACCTTTTTTAGTTCCACAAGACAGACCAGAATTTGATACTTTTAACCTCGGGTGCGTGGTGACAAATTGAAGGTCGTTTTAAAGGTCACCCCCCCCCCCCCCCGACATTCTAAGTGCGTGGATGTCTCATGCACTAAAATTGCACATTGTTTCACTGAAACGTGAAGTCAGAAATTAATAATTGTTGAATTACCTGGGCGTCAGATATATGAGGAAGCAAAGTATATTAGTCATAGCTTGAACATGTTAATGCCATTTCCTCTGATAATGGATAGTGCAACCACATCCAGGGAAAAGTGTATGAACTAAACATGTATGCATAATATTATAGTAGGAATGACATTATCTTGATTTTCAGTTTTTCACCTTTTTCAATTTTCCTTAAAATGGAGGCATCCTTTTTCCAATATGCAGATATCCTACATATAAAACATTGTATTGAAAAGTTTGGTCAGGGGCCTGCCCTGGACTTAGTTCTCTGCTCTGCTCCGAGGTGGCAGCACCAGTCAAGGGTTGGTCATTCCTAATGGGGAATGTGAGGGCAGTGACCTTTAGAACTATTTACTGACCACCGTCAAAACAGTACATGGACTTTAAGTGGCCAACACTTTTGGCAATCGCTTTTGGATTTGAAGGGATAAATTATTGTTTAAATCCCAAATAATATAGTCAAGAGTCACCAGTCATTCATAACATATAATGTTTTCATAAACCATCAAAAGAAGGATAGGTTATAAGTCAGATCTTTTCCTATCTTGTTTTATATAAGTAATTGACCGCCTACCTTTTTCTCCCCGCCACCAACCTATAATTATAACCACAGAACATGTCAGAGGTATGACTCAAGTCAACTTACATTAGGGGACATGTCATGAGAGAGGAGGGTTGTACCTCTGAGACTTCTAAGGTAATAGGTGGGTTAGTTTGGCTACCTGCACGAGACCTGTAATCGACTGGTGCCTGTTTATGGACTTGACGTTAGTCGCTGCCAACTTTCCACCCCCCAGGAAGGGGGGGGGGGCAACTGACTCTTTGAAGGTTACTACCCACTGCCAAACTAGTGCCCCTGCTTTTCATGAAGGACCGTTCCTGGATTTTAGTTGACCGGCCCTTGTTTTTGGGGAACACAGATCACTGCCCCCAAAAATCAGGGTCTGGCAATACCAGAAGATATACAGAAATCACCTAAACTGCTTGGAAACATTTTTGATAACATTCTATTATTCGGAGAGGGGGGGGGGTAAAATAAGGTAGAAATAAGGCAAAATTTTAAGTTATCGCCCATATATTAATTGTTCTGTGGATGTAGAACACAGCCTCCCTTTTTTGCCTAAAAAGTAGTTGATGGCCCCTCATGATGTTTCGATGTGTACCAACCCTACTTCATGGGTCCATTTGGCAGTCGGTACCTGTTCAAGCCCAAGTGCCCTCCCGGGCTTTCCTGACTGTACTCTCAATGTGAAAAAGGCTGTAATTTTTTAGGGCCAAGTGTCAAGGTTCTGGTAACCTAGAACAACGCTCTGTGAGAAAGGAGTACTTTCTAAGATATCCTAGTTCCCGTATTAGGCAAATAGGTAACGTAGGCATATAATATAGACATGTATGTAAACATAGATTGCTGGGCAAGGAGTAGAAGTGCATCGTAAGTCGGCAATATCAGAACTTTATTTGTAATTAGAGGGTCTTATTATTTTGTATTTCCTAAAGCTGATAACCACACGATGTATCACAAGGTCTCGCTGAATCCATACGGGACCACATTAATGACATGAGATGGAGGGGTCCTAAGCCCTCATGTATATCTTTACTAATAGTCACACTAGAACCATACATATATCTGGTGAGAAACAAAGTTGGATGGATTAAAAGTCTTAAAGGATTTTGTATAAAATGCCTCAGATAAATCATTCTGTCTGAAATAGGACTGAATGCGGTGTATATGTTCAATGGTGATACAGTCCCAGCCTCCCCCGGCGGGACGATCAAAGCGTCCATCACAGACGCCGCCACTCAGGTAGGGACGCAGCAGGGACGCAGCAGGGACGCAGCAGGGACGCAGCGTCTTCACCCTGATCACTGGACCGTGACGGGGGTACCAGACGCGTGCTAGGCCGTGTCCAGTGAAGCGGAGAGAGAAGGGCCTTAAACCTGAGTCATCAGGTAGCAGATGATCCCCGAGATAATCTAAGATTATCATATCCCACCTAAGATATGTACCGCCGCTCTATGCCAAAAGAGACCTTGTCTAGCTTGGGTACAGTGGGTTGAGAATGACATTTTTCAGGTTATCAAACATGGCCTTGTGACCTTTTTGGGTCAGTTTTAAAAGTAGGCACAGCAGCTATGACCTGGTGCAAATTGAACGCTTATAACCATAGGCCTACTTCATATGCCACTCTTCTGGGTTTTGACATCCCATTCGACAATAACATTGGCACCTATTTATACCCCTGTCACTCGTGTATGTATAGATGTCTTGTGACCCCTGAAGTTGGTGCTGTCATCGGGCGCACGCGCAGTGCACGCGCGGTACGCGTGGGGCTCGACGACGACCCCAGTTACCATGGTAACGGGACGTGTAGCGACATCTGCACATCAAAGGGCGTGTCTGGGGTAAAGGGGGATGTCCCGCAGCGTCTTGGAGTACCTATATCCCAGTACCCAGCGTCCCGCCAGCGTTCCTACCATTATAGCCGGGAGGAAAGGGCATACAGCCCTCTCTGAAACCTGGCGGCGGGTTCAAAGGGTACCAGCTAAGGGGTTGGAGAAACAGGGCATATATCGGGCCATATTTGGGATTTCTATGGACCCATTTCATCAGTGTGACGCTCTGCTAGCAGTATAGACCAGAACAACACGATAGGGACAAGTTTGGGAACAAGAGTAGCATCTGAGAGACATCTCACTGCGCAGACTCACGAAAAGGGCGTATAGCAGGACGCCCTTCTTGAGAAGGGGGCGTGGTGACAGGGGGTCAGAAAATGACGTAAATGGGAATCCTCCATCATTTTAGGAGATTGAAGATGTAGCTAGCCCTACACAAGGGCAAAGTAGCGGCGGCTGTCACTTCGTGAATAAAACCATCAAAGAGTGCATTTTACCTAGACCTTTCAAGCACAGTTACCCCCGCCGTTCTCTCAGAAGTCAAGAGGCGGCCTACAGGGGCCTACCTCCATATGGTGAGATCTAACGGTCCGCGCATGCGCCGCCGACCCCCCATGTCCGGTCACGTGACCGCGGTAAGGGCCCTCGCGGGGGGTCCGGAACGACCCAATCAGAGCACCGCGGGCCCTTTGGGACCTTTTAGAAGGGGCCGAAATGACTGAGGGCTAAGAGGGCGGTGATTGGGCCCCAATTAACGTTATACCTGAGGTTAATGAGTGGAGCAGGGGCTTTGAGGGGCCGAGGTGTCCTACGGGCCGAGGTGTCCTAAGGGCGGGGTGTAGGGGGCGGGGTGCCTGGGGAGGGGGGGGGGGCACTTGGGTCTCAAAAGGGTACCCACTGCCAAACGGACCCATGATGACAGTTTTATCAGGGGTTTTCCTTGGCAATTTTGGCAATGTTAGTCTATTTCTTGGTATTTTGACTCTTTTGGGGGCAGTGATCTGCATACCCACAAGATAGGAGGTGGTCAACTAAAATTCAGGAGTGGTCAGTCACAAAAAAACAGGGGCGGTAGTTTGGCAGTGCATAGTAACCATCAAAGAGTCAGTGCCCCCCCCCCCACCCCACCCCACCCCACCCCCACCCCAGGGTGTATGTGACAGATGGGGTGAGGGTAGGACCTACTGTGGGACCTATACACGTCCCCGTACACCTAACTACCCCTACACAAGGCGGGCAGGGCCCCTGTGGAGGCACCTCGGGGGACTGGGTGCACAGTGTAGAGGAATGGCGGAAATGGGCAAACTTCTGAGACTCTGAGAATGGGGACAAACTTCAAGGCTCTGCTCTCAGAATGGGTGCATGGAGCTTGGGGGGGGGGGGGGGGCATTGTGGCACAGATGGTGGAACAAGATGTGTCGATATCAAGCTAGAGTCCTTCTGGTAATTGTGTTCCTGGTGCCAGGGAGTGAGTGAGTGAGTGAGTGAGTGATGGAGGTTTTACGCTGTACCGACTGCCAGGGTCATTTTCACAGTGAAAACAAGTTGGGACGAATTCTGTCTCTGGTGATCCTATCTATGAGATGAAGGTGACAGGGCGGGCAAACAGCAGGGGACCAAAACCTGGAGATCATTTTTGCTGTACCTCATCCCTTAGTGAACTCAGACACCAACCAGGAATTGAACCCAAAGAACCACTTGGTCAGTGCTGGCCCCCCCCCCCCCCCCCCCCTATCATCGCCTTCAATGATCAGCAGAGGCTACTGGGGGCCTATTCTCCCACGGGGTTCCTTGTGCCAGGGGACTGAGGTCCTTATGTGTTTAGATGGCATCCGAGAAGTGAATGCCGGATAACCCTCAAAATACCGTTGCCTTCTTGCTCAGATCTAGATGAACGTTTATGGAAGCCACAGTAGCAAGGACTGTATTTGAGATTTCCCGAATCGGAGAGCTTCTGATGGTGCAGAATTAACTATATATAGCAGCACTATATGATATATTAAGCATATCTTATACGACGGACTTTTCATCTGGTTCCGGTCAAAAACAATCAATATCCGGTCTTTCAGGCCGGGCCCCTCGCATGGCCTATACCTGTCTGGTTAGACCGTGGAGGTATAGCCTGTTGATTGGAGGTGTGTCTGTCTCCAGGTGACAGGTGAGGGGCGGACCGGGCGCCTACCTTACCCCGCTACCCCTTTCCCTATTCACGACCTTTACCGCTACTCTACGCTGCTGCTCTTTGAGCTCTAAAGCTCCATACCCACTAGGCGACTTTTACACAATCGGCCGACTGATAGGGCATTAAATCGGCTGATTCTAGGAGTAGAATCGGCCGATTTTAGCACCACCTCATATCAAACTTGCACATTTCAATATACTATACTAACAGGAGATCATAAGAATCGGCCTATTCTCCCAGTTGCCCGTCGCCCATTGCCATTAAAATCGCCTAGTGGATATGGGGCCTAAGCCCTCATACTAATCCTGCCACTCTCCCATCATTACCGCGCTTTGAAAGCAATGGCTCCTGATAGACACATAATTTCAGGTACTAGGATAGCGGGGCTTCGTAGGCATATTTTTCTTATTTTCATACCCCCCTCTCCCTTGCCAAAATTATGCACAGGTTTATACAGGGCTTTTTCTACATTTTCTAGAATCTTGAAGGTCCATCCAGAGTTTTAGAAACTGCAAAGTATGTCGGATTGTGCTGGTTGCTTTAAATAAACAGGGAAGGTTTGAAATGCACTGACGGTGAGAAATCCCAGCCTTTCTTTTTGTCGCCACAGCCGAATCTAGCCTGTGAATTATTTAGAAGACATTTTAGAAATGTTTAACCACGCCGCCCGTGACCACAACGCATCTGCAGTGTAAACCCCCCTGGGTAAACCCCCTTTACTCACATCTCGCCCCCCCCCCCTCCCCCCAATTCCTCACCCCGTTTTCCAGCTGGCCCCTCTCCAGCCTCCACCGCAGCCTCCTCCACCCAGGGTACATCTACCCCTCACCACCACCCCCCCCCCCCCCTCCCCGTCGACACATGTTCCCCGCATGTTCCGGGCGTCGGGATCAAGATCCAACAGATCCAACAGGCACCTACTCCTCCCCCTACTACTCCCCTCCCCCCCTGCCTTCCCCAACACACTCCATTTGCTCCACCCTCAAACCCCACATCTACCGACGGGTGCTAATTCATTGGGCACGCAGTGTACTGACTCTAGACCCTTAAATTCGACACGGCGACATTGTCTTAAACTCAACTCCAGTGTACTGAGCCTAGACACATATATGTCCTCGAATCTAGACCTAGACGAGGGATTAATGCCCTTTAAAGACTCACAATGCACCAATAATGGCACTTAAATATAATAGGAATTATGTACTCTCTTGGGCTACCGTCGACAGATATTAGTAACAATCAAATAACCATTTTTCTCTTGACATTGACAAAAATATCCCTAAAACAAGGGACTTTAAGTTTTCAATTTTCTAAATCCGATTAAACACGCACGGTGCCCTGCCCATGTGGGAGCCCCGCCGACCGGCTGTAGGGCGTCGGGGCCTGCTGCAACTGTCCGAGTTACTCAGACTCCAACGGCCGAGCTGCTCGAAGCCGCTCGGAACTGCTCGGAACGGCTTGGAACTGCTCAAAGCTGTGTGGGGCTTATCGGGGCTGCTGGGGAATGTTCGGAGTTGCTCGATGATTGTACAAAATGTCTAGAACTGCTTGATGTATTTCTAAACTGTTGGAAGCTGTTCAATCCTGCCGACGGTCATTCGAGCTGTTCGGAGCCGCTTTGAAGGACTTTGAACTACCTGGTTCGGAAAGCAGGTACAAATGAGGGCGGGTCATCCTCTCAATCCTTCCCTCCCTACCTCCCCACACACCACACTAGGTCGCATCCCCTACTTTGTATACTACTGTTTACCTTTAGCTCAGTCTACGCCTTCTCAGCCCAGTCTGACTTATTCGCCGAAGGAGCAAAACATCTGAGCTAGATATTTCACAGGGCGAAGGCAATAATTGTAGTAAAATGCGTAAATACGTTGTTGGTATTTCAGCCATAGTTATTGAACTATTATCAGCGAATACTGTCATTTTGTGAAACACAATCCGTCTGACGTTGACCAAAACGACACTGTGGCTTATATTGTGGCTTCAGTTCTAAGTAAGGTTTTCATTGAACCATACTTTCCATCGCTGAGCTCCTGGTTTAAACCGTTAAATCAATCAGTGGTCCGACCCCTAAGGGCACGTATACTCGCGGCTACCGGTTTTGCCTTGGGGGTAGAATAGCACCTACTCACACACCTTCCTAGAAGGAGGCGACAATCCTAGAAAACAATCCAAGAAATCTACCCCCCCCCCCCCCCCCACACACACACACCCTCCTCAGCCTCTACATTCTCACCCCTCCTCACCACTATACACCACTTCTCAGGGCACGCCCCCACGCGGTGATTGATGACATCGCACCCGTCACCCCCTGCCCCTCCTCCCCGAGTCGGAGTCTGACCAAGAGGTGAGCAATACGTATACCTAGAGCTGCTCCTCCGGCTCCTCCTCATGAGGGACTATTTCCGGGCGAATTCTTGCCGCCGTTTTTTGGGATCTAAACTTACCGGCGGAAGATCCTAAAAATAAACCTTTTTCCAAGCAATTGTGGACACATGCGACACGGTGGTTTTGGTGGGCGGAGACTGCAGGGAAGTTTCCCCCCTTCCCTAATTTTCTCTTCTATTTTTTTCTTATCTCTCCCCCCACCCCCCCTTTCTTTTTCTTTTCTTCCTTTCTTTGCCTTTTCTTTTTTCGTTTTCTTTCTTTCTTTTTCTTTCTTTTCTTTCTTTCTTTCTTTCTTTCTTATTTTTTTCTTACTTTTTCTTTTTTCCTTTTTTTTGTATATATTTTTTTATTTTTTTTATATTTTTTGTTGTTGGAGGGGGGAGGAATGGGGTGGTTCCCCGCCCCCTGGTGTAAGAAAGTCGTACCAGCCTCTGTACCACAGCCATCAGAGACTTCGCGGAAACAAAATGCGTCACCTCAGAAGTATAGTAGCCCTCCTCCTCCTCCCTCTCCATTCACGGTTCAGGTTTTTTGAGGAAGTCAAATGTTATAAAACTAGAAGCAGTTGGCCGGCATGCCTTTAGCCTGTAAGACCGGCAGCTAGTCAACCGGAGGAACTGTATCGCTGGTATTAACGTCGACGATATTGGATCTGTTATCAAGTGTACTCTAAGAGAATTACTCTAAAAAGGTATGTGTTATGATATGCTACTTTGGTCTCATTTTGTTTTCTTTTTTAATTTAAGTATGTCAAATAAGGAGAAGAGGTACTTTTCTGGGCCTCTGGGAACCGGCCATAGTTTGACAGCGATACATACCAGGAACCATTGAAACAGAAAGTTCCCGGCGTGGTGCATTGATTGCCTAGGGCTGGTACCAACATGTACGGACAATTGTCTTTGCTAGTACCCAGAGGTCCAGAAACTTTTTTCCTCGTTACAACAACGTTGAAGGTTTCATAGTAAATCTGGTTGGAATCAAGGTCATGTTTATTGTAGTGACAGGAATTAAAAGGGGTTGACAGATGTAGAAAACATCTTAGGGTGACAAAGTTTAACGTCCAGGACTCCTCAGTTGACGTCTCCGTGACAGTACAAGGGTCGGGGAGGTTGTTTACAAGACGTTGTGCTCAGAAAACGTGAGGAAAAAACGTGTCTGTGACGCCAAACTAAGAGATACTGAGAGAAGTGTTTTTGCAACGAGGATAGTTTATAAGTAATACATGTGTGTGAACTGCGTGGACGTGGGCAAAGTACAATGTCAAGTTGAACTTTGGTCGGGGAGGACGTTCTGGATCTTTGTTGATTTTTTTCAGTGATGCATGGTTGAAGCTTCAGTGAAAAATACCTTGGATATTCTTATATGCAGTGTCGGACAAGAGACACAATAAGTGCCTTGAAAACTGTATTTTGAAAAGTGATTTATAAGTCAATGAGTTAGATTGGTGCTTTCTTATCAATTACTAATAAGTAAAGGGTTTATAGAAGGGGGTAGATGTGGTACTCCTCTTCTTTTTTTCTCAACCATTTATTTCCCTTGTTTTGGTGCCAAAAGGCATTAGATCAATCATTTTAATCCCCCTTCCCTCTCCCGACTTTATTTTCCAAATTCTTAATACGTCATCCAATTGGAAAGACATTCTCAAGATTGTAGCCTGAATGGCCATTGCCCTGTGTCTTGAGATTGAAACCCTCTTTTGTAAATGAACCTATATAATTTTCGGAATTTGATGGTGGCTAGATCAGTACATTTACAGTACCTATAGCACGTGCTGAGAGTCAAATCACCCGACCATCAACTGTCAGGGTAACCAAGTGGCAGGGCTACATACTAATTACTCCTTGTACATTTCAATGTCCATTCACACACTGCCCGTCACATGTACATTTCACATGTAGTACATAGCCAGCCCAGAAGGGGGTACGGACGTCTTTGGGTCACTTTTTATTTCCGGGTCACGAGGTCAAGTCAAGCCACGTGCTATACGCCAACAGATGTCACCCAGCATCCCCAGCCCCACTTCCGGTGAGGTCACCCAGAGGTCACCGAGACGCAGGGTAAGGGGACAGCGTCTGTCTTCTCTGCGCATGCGCAGAGGACACCCTCAGAGCGGAGTGTCACCAACGATAAACAGATGACAAAACTTAGAGTCACTATTACATAGAAGTCAGTAATACTTAGGAAATACTTGAAATTAGCTAATACCTGAGTCACATGCATGTATCTATCAGCGGTAGCTTCCTGAGTGATGTTTTTGCTCTGTCTTATTACTATATGTGTTTCTACAAAGACGAAATTAAGTGGGAAAGGTATGTTTAGATTATTTTTGATTGTCAGTTTGACTGGCTACAAATGCCTGCTGAAAGGATCCTCAGGTCAATGAAAGTCCCTAAGCCATGTGCCCTTCTGAGGCACGTGGCTTAGGGACTTCGTTGACTGATTGTCTCCAGAAGGGTCAGACGGAATTCATCCATCCTAATCTTCCATGGGGTGGATGGGTGGAGAGTGATCCTTTATTAATCTGGTGGAGAGTGACGGGTATAAGGCGCGGTTCTCCATCCAGAGGGCGCCCCGTCACACGCTCACACGTTCCCGGCATCCCCCGCGCCCCTCTGCGGCCTTGACCCCTGGCTAACCAACCATTTCCGGGTCACACCAATGTCGGGACGCCGCGTCGTACCCCCGATTTCCGGGAAGAGGCCTGATAGGTAAAAGCCCCGGATGACGACCATTCAGGGGACATTTCCGGGCACGCGGCAGACGCCACTGCGCACGCGCGGAGACAACTTTTTACTTCCAAGAGAAACACGTGCGAGACAAAAACCAAAAATGGAGAAAGAGACGGCTGTCTGAAAGGAAAACTCCTTTTGTGGGAAACTGCCCCTTTAAGGGGGTGTGTGAGGACGGAGGAGGTGCGGAGACGGGGACACATGGCAGTAGGGTTAGACGGTGCAGCTTGAGTCAGTTCTCAGAGGATCCAACGAAGAAGGGGGAGATGCGGAGGGGGTGGATTCTGGGGGTGGTCCCTGGTCTCGTCCTAGGATCACGTGTCGACCACAAGGACACATGGGGTGCGAGAACTGGGGTTGTGAGGGGGAAGCGGTGAGAATCCGAGTCACGGAAATGACCACTTGGTTTGGGACCGCAACGCTGGAGAAATAAATTTGTTTATTTCAGGAATTCCCCTGTCCCATCTCAGATTTCATTTGACTGTTAGGGTTCTTCAGGTGCATCTTGAGAATTTAGAAGAGTGCAATACATGTGGCAAGAACATTAAAAAGATTTTGATTACAAAAGAAATGGGACAATTAATATTTGATAAATGTCATGGATTTTAAAGGATTTTTTCATACGTCACACTTTGGCACCAGCTCTACTGGTATGATTCCTATAATGTCAAAGCCCCTGTAGCAAAAATCTTTACTCCGTCATCTGAAGCTTGAAAATCAAAAGGTCAACAGCCAGCATAAGTCTCGTGATAAAACCACGTGACACGTGAAACGACGAGAGCAGAACAAAGCCTGCCGCCGACCTGTCTCCATGGACACCCCCCCCCCCCCCCCCCCCCCCCTATACGATACGATCTCCCTTTACCTGCTAATACCCATCCCTCCTATCTCTCCTAATTAGAGGTCCCCGGTTAGTGTACCCTCCTCCCGCTGGGGGGCGGGGGCGGCGTCTCCCGTCATCCCCTGTGAAGTCGGCCATCTTATCGTTTACAATTTGTTCCGGTGTAAACTGACCGGCCGTGAATCCGCTGGTCACGTGAGGCTGGTTAGGGACCCGCGGGAGGCAGCGCAGGGACCAGATGGAGGCGACTTTTCTACCTCCAAGCAAGGAGGGTAAAAAAAGGTATATTTTTACTCTCCATGCTCTAAGCTAAGAGATTTCCTCTGTGGCCTCCTTACTCTAAGTAAATATGGGTGTTTTTTTCTGTTGAAATATTGCTCTTTGTAAAATCAGTATTGCAGCCAGAGGATCCCAATGTGTTTTCTCTTTCTAAGTAACCAATAGCAGTACAGGACAGTGTATACTTTTAAGAATAAGTACAGCTACATACAGTTCTGAGAAGGCCCTGGACATGTAGAGAAACACAAAGGAAATTATTGTTATCTGTCCTCGGATATATACAAAATATACGTACATTATAATTCACACAATTCTTCATTAGACAACATTAACAATGTCCAATGTTAAGTTTATCTTCACTCAGATAACTAAATGTCCCAGCCTATTAGCGATAGGTCAGCGGGTAACCTGAGAGCGCTCACTTAGTACCTCACCTGTCCGCTAGGAGCACACAGGTGTGGCCCGCGGTGACAGGTGAGAGGCCCTCTGGTGGGCAGGTGAGAAAACACCCCGGTTTTGTTTTCTCCCCTTTACGTTTGGGGTCGGGCCTGTGTTGGACTGGGGCCAGAGCCTGGGAAAACTAGGGACAATCATACAAGTCTAGAAGAGAATAATATAGTAGACTGGCTCTGAAACGTTGAAAGATTGGTCTAGGGGTACTTTAAATCATCCTGCCAATATCTTACGTTCAGGATGACAGGAAATATCTCACACAACACGTAGTTAAAAGGGAACATTTTGATGTGATCAATTTTTTTAAATTTCCAAAATTTCCCCGAAGATTATGTCTGCCTCGTTGGAAAATGATTGAACTACAACAGAGAAAACCTGGAAATATCCTAAAAATGCATAATGCCTTGTGGCCTGCTAGTCTTCCAACCTCGGAGCTGCATGTGGATGGGAGGGGAGGAGTGAAGGTTCCCTGGTATGGGGAGAGGGGCCAACTTGTCAGGGTCAATTTACACGACAAGATGAGCTCATTTAGGGGCTGAAATGTACCCTCCAAAACCATACCAGCTGTATGCGTGGTATATACTTATACACATATGTGGGGTATACACGTACACACATCGCCTACACACGTGTGTCTATCTGCACTGAAAGGTGCACACCTGGGGACGATTAATACACATCGGGCTTTCAGTAATGACCTTAGTCAGGAGGATATAGGCTGAGGTTTGGAAACGGAAACACTTTGATTTTGTAGGATTCCTGTAGCCTAACTTACTAATTTGGTCAAAATTGAGAGGAAATTGGCCGATCGACGATGTGATAGCGAGGGGAAGGGCTATCTAAAAGTTCAATTTGTTTTAAGATATATTTTTAAATACTTATCAAATCAACTGTTACATATTATATATGCATATATGAATATATACATATATACATATACATGTATATAAGTATATATATATATATATATATAAATATATATATATATAAATATATAAATAGTTTCTTCACATACTAGTTCCGGTCACACACAATGTACTTCCGGTATCTCTGATCGGGACCTTCATAGTTGGTATAGTCGGATGACAGAAGGCGCGGGAACTTGTCGGTGAGTGGGGCCATGCAGGTAGTCGGCAGTAGCTGACAGGTTGTTTTGACTCACCTTGACTACAGGTGTTCGCCAGTTGGGGAGGGGAGGGGGGGGGGCAGGTGAGGAGCAGGTACCTGTACAGGTGGTGTCGACCTGTGTGCTCACCTGTGGACAGGTATCTATATTACAGGTAGACCTGTGGGGTCAGACCCACAAATGACCTTTTTTTTGGTATAGTATATGCACTGTATATATGTACAGCTTGGTGACCCCCCCCCCCCCCCCCCCTCCTACCCATAGGTTAGACAAGGACATCCTAATCCTAACTACGACAGTAACTTTCGCAACAATGCGCCACTATAGTTGAATTAAATATAGGTGTTTTGAATGTAAGCAGTCGAAACATGTTATAATAATATAGGCTGCATGCACATGTATAATTATTATGAACATGTCGTCAATGTCTATGATGATCAATAGCCTTTAGCCTTATTACCCAGGCCTATTGCCATGTATATTACCTTGTACTCTTCTTTTTAAAAGGGAGTAGATAGAAGGATTCATTTTTATATATGTATTTGCCAGTGTGGCTGGGTTTATAATCAATGATGAAATTATGTATTGTTTTATATTTTGATATCTGCTATACAATTGTTTTGCACATGCAGTGCATTTCAAGGCGGACAAATAGATAGGTAGGTTAGCACATCAGATATAGATCATGAAGACTATAATTATGATGAGCTATACTTCTGGTAGGTATAATGTATCAATCTGACAGTTCAGGAGATGCAATGGACGCGCAGGAATGTTGATCCAACCACAGACTGATCACCGCCCAACCTATCCCGAATAAACTGCGCAGTAGAATCGACAGATAATTACAATCAATCATTGCGTGGTACAAATATAAACGTATAAACCCGCTCCGACCCGCCTCTGAACACTTGTAAAGTCGTTTGGAGTTTCCCGCCAAAACTGAGATCAGGAGATCGAGGTGAATGGCGGCAGACGACATTTGGATCGACAAAGAGGAGCGGCGTCCTAAAAACAACTACACCTGGATCCCAGCAGACAGGTGATAGGGGGAGGGGGGAGGGGGGTGATCGGTGACAGCAGGCGGCCTTAACGACGACAGGTGCGACTGGCGGGAACCAGCGGATCCGCCGATTAGACGCCCAAATTGTCGTCTGCGGAGAGAGACGCTGAGTGTTGGCGCGTGGCGGGCGTGCGACCGGCGCGTGGCAGGTCGGGGGGACGCCGGGGGGACGCCGCACCCCCCTTAGACCCCCTCAGGTACGACGACCACCTGTATGTATATATAAGTTAGACCGGGAGCGGGAACAGGGACGCAGCAGAGACGCAGCCAGGCGAACAGGACGCCGAAGGTCACTGAGTCAAGTAGACAGGGTCATACCTGCCTCCCTTCAGACTTCGGTCTGTCAGGGAGACCTACACGACAGGGGCAGGTCCTATATGTATTACCAATAAACTTATTTAAGAATTAACAAAGAATAGCATTGTTTTCAATGCCTATTCACATTTCACTTTAACATTACGAAAGATGTATTTGGATACACCTGCAAGTGTGATTGGAAGATTGGGTGCAATGTGCTGACACAATTCTCCCCTGAGTTTCTGAGACTACGTACATGATTGATAGGCTTTTAGATATCTCTATCCATATCAATACATATAATGTGTCTACATTGGGAGTGTCGCCATAGACACATATAGTGTGACTTCATGGCACCGTCAGAGATTAATTGAAAGGTCCCAATAAATCATAGTCAAAGGGATTTGACCTACTTTTCATACATTTCCAAGCAAATATCCCTGCCATTCAATTCCCTAAACCACAGACTTAGGAAACATGCTTGCTAACCTCCAAATTCACCAAATATTACATCACCTGATTCTGGGACCAGCAGGCCGGTCCTCCGCTGATCACGTAGTCTGAAGGCAGATCACGCCGGTAACAGATGGCAGCATGACCAGCGTCCCTCATTTACATACGTCAGGCAGCGTCCGGGCGCCATATGATGCAACCTAAACGCCGATGGAACCGAAGATTGCACTTTTTCAGTTGCCACCCCTGGAATAATTGATTATTTCGCAGAATTTATACATGAGATGGAACAATGGCTGCTGGTCTATACTAAAACTAATGGAGACGGTATACATACTATGAGCAGTACTATGCAGGATACAGGATTTTCGAAAGAATAAAAAAGGGGGGAGGGGTCAGCATAAAGGTTAAGTACTAAAATGGCTTGCATTTGCACATTTATGCGTGTGACATTTCCCTTCTATTTGTAGTTTAGGGGTCCAGGAGAAGGGGTTAGGTCCCCCAGGAGGCCCCCCCCCGGATCCGCCCCTGCTATGAGGCTGTAGCACATGCATAATTGTATGATGATCTTGATCCCCCCACTCAGAAGTCAGCCAGTCCGGTTCAATATAATTATAATTTCGGTAATTTTAAGGAGAACAAATTCTAAAGGGTCCCCATGAATCCTTATGCTTGATTTCAGCTATGCAGATCTTTTCCTCCAAAATCTTATAGGTATTCTGTACCTTCAGTGGATTAATGTAATGGGAACAATTTTAGGAAATCCAGTCTCCTTATAGCTAATTATAACTCGGCTGTATTTCCCAAGTCAAAGGCATTCTGTAGCTTTATTGGATTAATGTCAATTCCTATGCAAACAAACCACATGAGGGCTCAATATGTGACAATAACCCCTCCCCACCCCTACCAGCATGGGTTCTGTATAATTACCCCTCCCTAAGCCGTCCATCCCTGCCCCATGGACAACGTTACGTAAGGGGCTGTTTTTGTAGAGATATACCACGGGTAAGGGGCTGTCATTATGTACAGGATGGGTGGGCGGACATGGCATTTATTAATATTCCACCCCCTGCTTTGTGATTTCTACAAACAATAGACTGCCCTTGGGTCCCAATGTGGGAGAGGGGAAGTGTAGGGTGGGTATGGGGGTGGGGGGGGGGAGGGGGGGGGTCAAAGGGGAAGTGGTTGACCTCTGACAGGGTGCGCGCGCAGGTGACGACCGGAAGTCAATCAGTGAACCTGTTGTTTTACCTGCGCGCGCAATCTGCATACCGCAACATGTGGACGGCCAGATGGGCCCCCTATTACTGCTCATTATACCCCCCCCCCTCACCTCTCACCCCCTTCCCCTCGCCTAGTTATTGAGTACGGCGGACAACTGAGAGGGAATGGGATAAATGGGGTCTGACTGGATTGACCAGATTGGCGTCAGATTTGGTGACAGTTCAGCATGGACTAATTGACCTCTTAGACAGGTTTAGGAAACAAATAATTACCTCTCTGAGATTTTCCATTACTGTGTTGACATGCTATAACCAAGTGGATATGGCACTTGCTGATTGTCATATGAACCTACTGATTTCATGTTTTCCAATACATGTATTTACATGCACAAAGGTAATCTGAAAAAATTCTGCATTTACGATTACATTTGGGGCTTCAATTGGTAAACTGTAGCTCTACCCAAAGGTCTTCTTCCATACACATGAATACAAGGTTTTCCAATGGAAAAAGAGTATCTTCTTTTTGTTTTCCAACAGGAAACACACAACAAAGATGATCTCTTGATGCACAAGCTGCCATTTTATGTTGGTTAGATTTTATCGACCCACCTTGGCTAAAAAGGGCCTTAAAAAGACCTTATGACCTTTAGAGCGTCCAAAATGAAAAGGTATGATGACCCACGCGGCCATGTTGTTTATTTTGATCCCTTGACCTTAGGGTTTGTTTGGGGGTAAACAAACGCGTCTCGATCTCTTTAGCAGACGACATTTTGACCACAGATGGTCCAAACGTAAACAAAACCTCGTCACCGGGCGGCGCGCGCATCACCCGACCCACGTGACTTCAAATGGCCGCCTCCGTAATGACGCTTTGAGAGTGATGAAAGGAGAGTGATCAAACCCAAAGTTCCGGATTGAGACCACTCTCCTGCCGATAAGAGGATGTTTCCCATTAGTTCCCTCCCCTCCTCTTTTGGCGGGAAGTCTTAATTATTCTCCTATTATCGCCCGGGTAATCATTAAGAGGGCGGTTCTTCTTTTGAGCCAAAGGTCGCAGGTGGGGCTTTGACCTTTGACCTGAGATGAGGTTTCACTAATCAGAGATGGCTGGTAATTAAACCCAGGTAGGGAAATCCCTGTCCCCACCCTCCAAGGACGTGCAGAGGTCATGCCATGTAAGGATTAGGGAGGGATCTCACGGAAATGGCACCACAACCTGTAAAGGTTGGCACGATTAACCTACCCCATGTCAATAGGGGCCTCATGTTTTATTTTGTGAGGTCTAATGAAGATTTCCTTGTTTGGTCAGATGAGTTCCACTCATGTAACTTTTTACTTTTCTAGTTTGGTCTGGTCTCGGGCTCGGGTAGAGTCCAAGGGCAAGTTTATAAAGTTTCTCTACAGATCTAGAGGGAGGTATGGTGGGGTGGGGCTCGGGGGCATGTGCTGCATCAGCAATTTTTAAACGCTTACATTAATAGAATACGTCAATGAACATGTCACGCGTGTTATTATACATAATTGATCCACTTAAAGTAATATCTATAATTATCTCAGCTATTACGACAATCTTTATTGAGCTGAGTGACAATAAGTAGCTAAATCCATTACAGGCTCCATAATGATTGATTGACCTATAGTTACACAAATCAGTTAAGGCACTTAGGCCAGCCATCTTTCCAGATTGGGTGCTCATTCCAGAAGTGGCCATAAGGTGGTGCCAGATTTAGGGCCGTGATACCTGAAGAAGCTGCGTCTTCCGGCTAGGAGACAGATGGCGTGACCTTGACCTTGGTCTCCCAGCCCCGATGTTATCCGCCCAGCGTCTCCCACACGCACGAACCCGGTGCACGGATTTACAGAATAATTGGATTAAAAGTCTGGCCTGTTCTGGGTTTTAACTTTAATGAGGGGAGTTCCAGTCCCTGGCTGGGTGGTCGCACATAGTGATGGAGCAGTGCACTAACTGCCCTCTGGTGGCTATTTAGTGCAGTCGTCAGATCTGTGTAGACTTTCTGCTAATCGCGCGTGCCACCCACTCCCTATAAGGCACGGCGCACGCGCACACACGTGCACGCTGTTGACAAGACGACTGAGGACCCTCTCCCGACCACTACCTCCCCCCTCCCCCATTCCAAGATAAGGTCCTTAGAGGTCTGGTATCAGGGAGGGAGAGGTCACTTATTCTGGAAGTGTTATGTACTCCTTATTGAAGGGGAAGCTGTTGCAATAAAAAGGAATAGCTTCTTTATATATGCAATTAAAAAAAAAATGATTTGAATATTGAATTCTCCATTTTAACAGCCATTATTGATTCTGATATAAAGGAGTATGGATTGCAGTAAATTTTGCTGTGTCCCCGTCTCTATAGCTTATGTGTGCGGTGGCGAATCCAGAGGGGGGCGGGGGTGCGCGCCCGTCCCTTTTTTTGGAAAATTTTGTGTTTTTTTTTTTTTATGTAAAACTCGGCCAAAAGGTAATTATGGGAAAAAATTCCAATACTGACACCCCCCCCCCCTCCCCCGCTTTTCAAAACCCTGGATCCGCCAGTGGTGTGAAAACAGAGAATATTGTGAAACACGTTATCTCAAGAACAAACCAGATGGTCAACCAGCCTGAGACAGGATTACCAAAGGTCCTTAGAATGGCAAAAGGGGGCTCTGCAGGGCTCGGGCAGGGCTCTGAGTCGAGTCCCCTAGTCGTGAGAGTCTCCCCTGGAAACAAAAGTATCCCCCCTCAGCGTCCCCTCCCAGGTAAGTCCTCCAGGGTCCCGCGCCCACCTGGCCAGCCCCGTCTTGGGTCAGGTAGGTCGGTGGTCGCGGGGGGGGGGGGGGGGGGGGTTGGAGGTTGGTCGTCAATATTTGTAGGTCCTTGAGGCCCGGGTCACGTGACGTGGGAACGCGCCATCTGGTGAGGGTCGGCCTCACTACGGGGTACGCACTGTGTGACATACAGAGGGGGGGGGGGGGGCACCCCTGAAAAGTATTCTATGAAAAAAATGTGATTTTTATTAAATGTGTAATTTAATAGGTTCAGGGTTAGGGACTAAGGATACCTGAATGTCAAATATTAATAGTTTTAAAGCTGTTACCTGGGCGATGTAGCTAACTAAAGATAACTAGGTTTCTATAGGGGCATAACTTTGGTATATTTTTCTAAATTATAAAGTAAATGTATATGCTTCTATTGCAATTTCTCTATGTTAAGCAATAATATTGTGTGTAATATTGTTTGAGAAATGAGTGCATGCAAACGTGTGTTTGGGCATGGTAGCGGCGCCAATGTCTGCGTTTCATGGGAAACCTCGGAAGTACATGTATGATGCAGAATAAATTTGTAATCAAGTAGTATTTAATAAGACATTTTATGTTAAATTTTTTGATACCCATAAGAGCTCCCACAATATTGTAATAGTGAGGAAACCCGGAGAGACCCTGATGTTTATTGCAAATAAAACTTATATTTAAAAGTACATATAGAACCCCCCCCCCCCTGGAGCCCCACCCGCTCGGAGGCCGGGCGCCACTACCGTGGAGAGTGGCGGAGATAATCTCCATACCTTATCACCTATCTGATTACCGTCAAGGGGGCCTCCACACTCCCCTGATAAGGCAACTCGCGGACAAACGATACGGTTGCATTTCTTTGTTATTTTTTTAGTGTTTGCGAGTATCTGATACCATTGATACTGAGTCGATGAGACTGGAACAGTCGCAAAACCAAACCCCAAACTCTCTTCGAACCATTGAAAAATAACCCGGTAAAAGATATTTGACTTACCTAGAAGGTCATAAAAGAATCATTGTGTTAGATGATAAAGTATTATGAAAACTGATTTCTGGGTGTTAGATTATAAAGTATTATGAAAACTGATTTCTGGCCATCCATAGCGAATCTAGTTTTATCAGACAACCATGTACATGTTTGCTGTAGAAGACCGATGTGACACTCCTGACTTGTGCATGGGGGTTGGGAGATTGCGTGACCTTCAACCTGACCTGGAACTGTAGACATACATATACGTCACGAGTGACGCCATCCGTGACGTCACGGCACGCGTTCCTGGTTAAATACCCCCCTGAATTACCTCCTCCCTTTGCCACCAGGTGGTGCTGGGGTGGGAGGTGGGGGGTCAGAGGTAAGGGGGGAGGGGGGTGACAGGAGGGGTAGAAAGCCGTGAACGCGGCGTCCCGACGTCGTCGACGCCAGCGTCCGTCACGCTTGATCGGAGCGGAACCTTTGAAGGTGACCGTCGGAATGGTGCACGCCGGGATAGGGGTGGTGTCGGACAGGGGTATGATGGGTTAAGATTGGTGGCGCCGGGAAAAAGGTAAAACAATCACAGCGCCACCTGTAGGTGTCAGCTGACCAGACGACGCCATTATCATTATGGGATGTCTGAGGAGATCAGCCAGTCTGAGCCCAGACGATCGGTGACACATTAGTAACAGTTTATGTCATCTCTGGTTCTCATCATGCCAAGGTTGCCTCTTGACCAAAAGCATCTTTCACGGTTATCTCAATTCATAAAGATATAGGCCTACATGGAACCATTATGGTAGGAACCAATGGTAGTGCTACATTTTATACACAATAACCCAGTGGCGATGAATGGGGTCAACGTTCCATAGGAATCCAAAACTAATTAAAATAGGGTAGAAATATCAATAAGGGGCAGTATGAAGTTGAATCCACACAGGGAACGGGGGGAAGGATCCTGCAGGGAGAGGGAAATGAACCCAGAACCTGGAATGGCAGGCCAGAGGATAGGGGGGTAGAGAGGGGCAGAGGCGGGGGCGGGGGGGAGTGGTATTAAGTGTTGTATAAGGAGGAGGAGAGCCCGTGCATGGGTACATATATATATATATATATATATATATATATATATATATATATTCAGTTCATATTTTTGGAGAATTAAGCAAGTTCCAGCCACTGCAAGGACGATAGTAGAACATGCCAGAGGACATAGGGACGTAAAGACGGTGGCGGGGTGGGGGTGAGAGGGTCCCAGAGTATCTGAGAGTGTTTTCTAAGGAGAGGGGGGAGAGGCTGTGTTCACCCACGCGTGACGGCAGGTGCAGATGGTCGGCCCCTGTGACCTGTTGACGTGAATGGTGAGACCCCTGACTAAATACCACCGGGACATACCCCTACATGGGGGGGGGGGGGGGGGGGGGGCAACAGGCAGAGTCTGCAACCTTACAGTTATTTATTGATATATTATAAGAAATCATCCCAGGTAAGCATTGTGAACAATATAAGTGAGGAATTGTTGTAGAAAATCACAATGGTTCATTTGACCACTTTACTATTGTCTGATGACTTAATATATTGGGATTGGTTCATGGATGTCTGATGGAACTGAAACAGTTATAAAATGCCCAACCTTTGGGAGTGTTATATAAAAAGAAGCTTGGTAATAACACACGATTTGAGGATATGTAAAGAGCAAGCATAAGGTGATCCCGTGGAGATCGACCCTTTCTATGTTCACACATAGCAGATGGCTTAAGCCACAAGAAAACTATCCTATAGAAAATAAAGTCTGTGTTCAATAAAGAGATCTGCCTGACGTATTGTGTTAGAAACGATGCTTTGGTTGAAATTCGAGAACACCTTTCTTTTTATATGTCTTCTTATGTCCACTAGCATAGGGTGAACGTGCATGTGGGATGTACATAGACTCAACAGTTCCCACAGTGCCTCTTGAATGCCAACTGTCCATTGCCCACTTTGACCACACACCTGTATACCCTAATGACTAAATGACTCTCCCCCTCCCTCCCTCCTCCCTCCTTCTCTCCCTCCTTCTCCCCCCTCCCCCCTCCCCACGTGCCTCAGGTAACCTCTATCACCTGTAATCAACATCTCTCTCTGCAGGTGCACCTACCTGAGAACTGCCACACTTTTATTTTATTTGTTTATTTATTTATTTTTTTATTTTTTGGGGGCAGATATCCAGCTACAAAGTTCATGCAGCCCCATTTGTCTGGGTATAATTGCCCATTGTCCTATTTGGGTAGAATGATACTATCTTTTGGGTAGAATGATACTATCTTTTACCTGTAGTAGTACTACGCTGGTATTGTATTACTACTAGTAGTAACTTGTAGAAACACCAATGCTGTACTGTGTTTTACTAATCCCAAACCTGTCCATGCATTTATCTCAATAATCAGATTTGCTGGAGGACCTAGTTCACCCCTTTACCACCTCCCTCTGGCCCTTTGACTCTGCCGGACATGACGTCCTAACCTCAGCACCCTTTGATAACCTTGGACAAGGCCACAGGTCTGACCAGAGGCAAATAAGTATGTACATGTATATGAAAACTAGCTGGTTGTGCTTATAGCTATGATCACAGTGGAAGTTTCAAACCCTAACCCAGAGTTAACCAGATGTTTTGTTTAGCAACTCGTCTCATGTGTACACATATTAGTACTACTCTTTTCCCCAGTTTCCTTTTTCCTTCATGTCTTTTATTTTTCAACACAATTTCACGTACACAAAATTTCATGTTCTTCCAGTGGATACAAAGCAGACCACCAAAGATTTCGGCCTCAAAATGTTTAACAGACCACCTGTATCCAAGCCTAATATTTCCTTTTTTGTCAAGTTTTATTTGCAATAAACATCAGGGTCTCCCCTGGTCTCCCCCCAATTTGATACGCCTATTCTCATGTCAGCCAAGACTGTGCCCCCTTGTTTGTTAATGTAGGTAGTGACTTTATTTGCATTATGATTCATGTCTCTAACCGGGGGTACCGAATGTAAAGTGGCAGTACGGGGGTAGACATGACGGGAATAGTCTTAATTCCCTGCGACCTGCCGCGCATGCGCAGGAACAGGTGCATGTGATTCTTTGAAACTTTTTTTTTAGTTGACAATAGATGACCTATAGTCACGGGTACGCTATTCTGACCTAAGGTGGGGGGTGACTTGGCCTAAAAACTGTCTTGATGCGTGTTGAAAAGTGAAAGACATGGGTCATTTATTCGGCCTCAAGTAAGTAAAATGAGTGAGAAATGTTCACTCAAAATGGATGTGAAATCGGCCACTTCACTCTTTATGGGTGAAGAATTCAGGACGATTTATGCATAGTGATATAGAAAATTAAATGGAAGAAATTCCATGTAAATTAAGAGAATAGATGAAAATTGATTAAAATTGATTGATGCAATAATGATGAATATAGGTATATGAAACTTATACAAAATTACCTCCTTCTGGGTAGGTTTTACAACTTGAGATGCCCTCCAAAAGTTGTTTCCAATACCCTGAAAGTGACACACATCTTTAACTATAGGCATTGCCAATGAAAGTGCCCCCCCCCCCCTCCCCCTTTCGGTCTCTGACCTGGGTCGATTCAGGCCCTGAGACAAGTTGGACGAGGTCTGGGAGGGGTGGGGCTGCTGTTGTGTTCTGTAAAATCATGGAACTTCTTAAGTGGGCTCCCATCTTGATAAAAGGGGCTGTGGGAGGGGTGTGAGGGGTGGGTGTGGTGGGGACAGGTGTGGGGAGAAGGGCAGGGATGGGCAATGATAATAGACAGGTATGGAGAGGGGGGGGGAGTGTTCAGGGGGTTAAACCACAGGAATCAGACGCACAGGTGTATTATAATGACAGTTACCACCGCCAGGGGGGACCCATCTTTTGTGTCTTTTTTTTCCACAACGGCGGCATGTTCATGTTCGGTATGGCTAATTTGCGACATGTATCGTCCTGGGGTAGGACCGTGTACCCATGTCAAAAGCCACGGGGCACCCTGCAGACTAAAACTAGTGGGAAGCATGTTCAGAATGCGTGCAGTATCTTAAAATCACTTTTTGTATTATCCAACTCAATCATGTTTTTAGAAAAGATTTTTGATGGCATATGTATGATTTTAAGTGTGTATTTTGTGTCATTTGTGAGGTATCTGCTGGTATATTCTGAGTGATGTTTTTAACCATAGAGGTCAATGAAATAGATATTGAACTTGAGGAAGACGGTCTGTGAAAGTATGTGCTATATGCATGCATAAAGTAGATTTTCAGAAGACCTATCCAGCATTTGAATATGGTCTATGTTCATGCATTTCTTCTATATCATTCACACCACCAGAATGCCAATGTCCACCAACTCCAAATCAGCACAAGGTATAAATATATATCAAGGTATGAAGAGAGCAACTTCGTACCATGTATACTAACTCATAATAGGTATATCCATAGAGATACATATGATATATGTCTATGGTATATCTCAAGATATGAGCTGAGCAACTTCGTATAAGGTACAGGTATGTATCAAGACATGAAGAGGACAGATTGTCATTATCTGCCGCTCACAGAAAGTCATCAGAATGCACCCAGAAACCCGTAGGTCGGTATATCAGACTGTAGACCTTGGTATAAAGGGTCCATGTGGCCATGTGGTAAGTGCCCGGATGGAACAGTTACATCTGAGCTGGTTCCCCAGACACCAGCAGGTGGGGTCATTAATTTAACCAGCGTCAGGTGGGGGAGGGAACGCTGAGGGGACGCAGGGGGGACGCTGCTTGGGGCAGGGTGCCGCGAGCCAGTCCCAGGTGAACTCCATGCATCCTCCCCTCCAGTACGGAGTGCCAACCCCCTCTAACCCCCTTACCACCACCTCCCCCTTCCCCCTTTAACTACCCCCCCCCCCCCCAACAATACCCCCTCCCCCCGTCTCGTACGCCGGCGGCACGCGACCCGTCGGGCGGGACGGGTTCTGATTGGTCGCCGTCTCGACCAATCAGCGTGCAGGGCGGGTGGGACGCGCGTGCCTGCTGTCAAAGCGTCTGTTTACCTTCCAGTACCACTACCACGGTGCAGGAGGAGGAGCGGGGAGGATTTGAGGAGTAGAATTGGAGGGGTAAGGGGGGTAGGGGGAAGTGTGCCTCCTCTATCCTCCCCCCGGATCCATCTATCTACCCCCCCCCCCCCCCAACCTTTACACCCCACCGAACGCAGCCCAGCGTCTCTGTGGGTAAACATGAACGAGCAGACGACATCTGTCCCGTAGAAGGCCGGTTTTGGCGGTAAACGCGCCACACGACATGCCGGTAGATCCCCCCTGTTGACAGGCCCTGTATCTGGGCGGATCAACTCGTGTAGAACTGGGGTAATAAACGTGACGAATGTCCCCATGGCAGATGTCTAACTTTGTGCACAGAGAAAGGGGGTGTCTACATCCTTTAGTAAACATCATGCTGTGGTAGTCTAGCCCCATGGACATTGGTTCCAAAGATTTCCCAAAGAACATGTGAATATGAAGTGCCATACATTCTCATATATCTGAGTGTCAATTTGAGTGTTATGAAATCTACCCCTGAAATATTCAGGTATCTTCAACATTGTGTGTCATAGCCCCATGGTTCCATAGATTCCCCAAAGTCGTGAACATGTGAATATGAAGTTCCATACCTTCTCATATATCTTAGTGTCAATTTGAGTAATATGGAATCTACCCCTGAAATATTCAGCTACCTTCAACATTGTGTGTCATAACAATATAGCAAAATCTGTACAATGCACAATCAGGGGGGAGGGGTGTGGCATGTATGTGTATAAGGCTACAACCAAAGGGTCTGTTGCTATTAACACTTCTGACTTATTTCATCCACAATGACGTCCATATACTACACAAATACGTCCAGCAATGCTTCATATTGCATGGATATAACTGTCGGTGCCACTGATACGAGTTTTAGACCAAACTCAACCTGAGGAATCTCCTAGGTGAGACGTACCCACGTGGGGCCTGTCAAATAGTACGGCCTAGTTCCCGCCGCCCCTACGTGGGGGCAGCACTGCGCCGTGGTCCGTCCAGTAGGCAGTAGAGTGTGTGGGGAAGGTAAGGTAAGGGCACGAGGTGGGGAGTGTACTCGGTCTGGAAATGGGCACCAACTGTGGTCGGACCCTCGAGGAGCTGTAGGTGTTGATCGCCAATTTGGCTTGAAAGAGGGGGTTGGGGCTGTAAAATAATCAAACCACCTTTTAATAGTGTAATAAATGACAAATATTTATGATAATAGAAACCAATCTGAAATCAGATTGGAACCAACAGAAATTGCTGATAAATCCCCTTTGCAAGAGCTGTCAATGAACTATCCTGAGAGGAGGGTGGCCTGTCTGAATATGGCAGTTTTTTCAGAGGGCTGTTAAATAGTAAAATAGAAGGCGGGGGCTGTACTTTCACAGTTGGTACCTACCTCCAAAGACTAAGTGCCCCCCCCCCCCTCCACCTTCGGGAGTAAGGGCACGTCGTGGTGGTGGGTAGGTTTGTAGGGGGTTAGAGGGCGCCGGCATGCTCGGCTGACCCCCAAATTACACCACATCCGTCCCCCAAACCCCGCCCATCCACGCGACCCTCTCCCATATAAGGGCATGCTCATTTGCATATCAGACGCCGGAGGTCGTGCCGGGCAGGTGTGCCGGTGGGGGAGGGGGGGGGGGGCAGCTGACAACACAAAAGGTACCTTTATCGGCTCGCCCAGGTAGGTAGGTAGGCACACGAGTGGCGATGGGGAGGAGGGGGGAGGGGTGCAAATAAACTCAAAGATATAGAACATACTTACCGACAGATGATGTTGGGAATAAAAGTTATACCCCGGGACAGTCAAAGATCATAAGGGATCCAGTGGGGCCACAGGGAGATAGGGGACACACCTGGTCGTACCACTACCAATAGTGACAAAGGCACACCTGGATTTTGTACCTGAAAGGTGAGACAGAAAGTGACCACCACCTCACCCTGCAGGTAGCAGCGAAAGTTTCACCTGGATTACAGGTAGGCAAAATCCAATCAGAAACTGTCAAAGATTTACCTGTGAACTTTGTGAGTGCGTGCTCAACTTGTGGTCAGGTTCTCTTAGGGAAAACTGTATGGTAAAACTGCACACAACTTTGGGATTTGCGTGTATTAGGATTAGAAGGATTACCGGTGCCATCAAGCTGGTGGGTAGATTGGTTTGAAAAGTGCGCCAACTTTGCCCAGGTGAGAGTGAGTGGGTACCTGTGGAGGTGTGTGAGGAAAGGTGAGAGGGGGGAGGGGAGAATCGGGGTCGACTAGAGAGGGTGGTGGTAGGAGAAGGGGGCGGGGGGTCTAGTGTGTGATTGAGTGAGAGGTGCAGGGGGTGTGGTGTGTGTGGTGGGGTGGTAGTGGAGAGGAGTAGTAGGGTGGTGGTAGTGGTAGGAGGGAGGGGGGTGGACGCAGCCCAGCGCGTGGTCTGGTAGCGCCTCAATGGTTCCTCGGCCGGCCGCTCCCGGCCAGGGGGGCGCTGGCGTATAAAACCGGCTGTCGGACGCGCGTGCACGTCAGTGTACTAGCAGAGAGCGGTGGGTGCGGAGTATCATGTGTGCGGGGCGACCACGGCCCCACTGACAGAACCTAAGAGATATAGCTAAAAACACCACCGCTACCACTACTGGATTATTACCACTACTATTATTCAGTTAATATGGAGTACGCGTCGACGTTAACTTGTTCCCGGGCTGTTGTAGCTTTAGCAGTCCGTGCGGCAGGCTGGTAGGAGTTAGCTCACCAGTATGCACGGCTACTACTACTACTACGTTTTACAACTAGTACGCGCGCTTCGACAGGAGTTGTAGCCGGGGAGTCGCGTGGATAGCGCGTGTGGAGTTGGAGGAGAGTGGCCGGCCTACTCCTGCCTACCTGGTGGAACCTAGCCGCCGCTAACCCTGTCTGTGCCACTTTTTCCATGTGGTATTTGGAGGTGTGTTGAGAAGGGTGTGTGTTGTGTTTTTATGAGTGATATTATTGCTACCACTGCCACCAATGGATTATCGTTACCACTGAGGTTATTATTGCTGTTGTTATTGGTGTTAATAACATCGTTATTAATGCATTAATTAATCTGCATACCGACCCAGTGCATCGCCGACATCATCAGCATAGTGCCTCCTGGATTTATTTATATTCTATTCTCATGCATGGGTCTAATATTAGCACTGTCAAGTTGGTGATGCCAATACAATGATGATGCTGTGCCATTGGATGTGTACGTCTGTGTCTGCTATTACTACGACTGCTGCTTCTAGTTCACGGAGCTAACTGGTAGTTTACTACCTACTACTTGTAGCCTACTACCCGTCTTCGGGAGGAGCTGCTTAAAGTGCGGAGTGCTGCTGTACTGCTGAGGAGAGCGGCGTAAAGTCTGGGGGTGTGCTGACCCCCTGTACCCCCCTACCCCCCCTCGGCCCCATCACCATGTGGCGGACGTCGACGCACCCCCTGCCCGCCAGAGGCGCTGCGGTGCTACCCCTCTGGGTGCTGGTGCTCCTCAGCCTCAGCCTGCTAGCCGTCAAGGTAGGTCACCGCGTTTTTTGTGTGTTTGAAACTTTTATTTTTGTTCAAATTTGTGGCATTGCTGGTCGTATTACTAAGCCCACAGCAATTCGCCGGGAAGAGGTTGTCCGAAATCCTTTGCGCCACTAGGTATTCCGGTTCCGGTGGGCAAACTTTAAACCTCCAGAAAAAATATTTCCCATCGTAGAAAAAAATTGAAAAAATATGAAATGTGATGATTATAACCTCTTCTATTGATATGCCAAATATGGAATCTCTAAAATCATTATTTCTTCATTTATTGCATTTTGACATAAGTCATGGATCTGGCTTCTGCCTTCTGTGTTCCTGTATAATCTAATGTAAAAGAACTGCTACTTTCTGCAGGAAAGAATCATATCTTACTCTCCAAAATTATAGAAATAGAAAATAGACTTTCACTATTTTAACTTGTAGAAAAGATTAGACTAAAATTCTCTGAATTTACTTTGTAATTGGTGGTTGAAAATGACTTGAATAAGAGGAAAAAATCACCGGAACCCCGTTATCTCGGCAGTTCTCGCGGACGAGAAACAGAACCTCTTCTGGGCGAATTGCAAGAGCCTCGCACATCTGGATGCAATGTTAAAATATGCACTTTGAAATTCTCACATATTTAAAGGAACTATTCAGTATTTGTACGCTTCCCTCTTATAAGGAACTATTCAGTAGTTGGGGAAAAAAAGCAGTTGCACAACTTAGAATGTATTGAAGTGGTCCCAGTTCTCCCGAATGATTGACCCCTTTCAGGATAAATTGATGAATAAAAAAAAAAGTTTAATAATTCCTGAAACCTTTTATCTCCATCTTGCCACCCTCCTGCCACCATCTTAGACCTGGTGTGTTGTCTTGGTTACTGTGTGACACGGACACATGGCTCTGTCTATAGACCAGTCTCACACAAACTCACCCTGCTATCTTTACGACAAGTTAATAAATGATAACACAGCCGTGGTTGCACTCTGCTACTATTCCCACATTTTTATAACTTATCTTACCAATCGTATAAGGGACCTTCCATTAAGTACGTACATAGAAAGGGGGAGGGGGTCTGATGTTTTTGGAAGCTTGTGTATATTCCTGTATAAATATAGTGCATACTTTAGTCCAGGACGGGGGGGGGGGGGTCAGAAATCTTTTAAAATGTGACCACTGTCCTTATACATTGATCTCTTCTCAGAGTTAAATAACTGACCTAATAGCCCTGTGCATTACCCTTCACGCTGTAACTTCATCCAGTAATATTTTAGATATTGCCATTGTCATAGACTGAACATTATTTGGAATCTGCATAAAATGAGCCATATTGTAATGAATTAATGTGATCCTGTATACTTTATTCACGCTTATAAGTGTAATAACTCTAAAAAAACAAACAAGGGAAGCCTTGATGATTATTACTTATAAAAACTTTTTTTTAAAAGTCATAACATTTTCTCTTCTACCCCTATCTATAGGTCTCTGACGTCTCTGAAAACCAAGGGAAACCTTGATTATTACTAATAAAAACCTTTAAAAAAGATAAAATCATAACATTTTCTCTTCCATCCCATCCCTCTAGGTCTCAGGGTCGGGTGTATTTGAGCTGTACCTGAAATCCCTGGAGAACCCGGGCCTGAACAGTGAGGGGAACTGCTGTAGCGGCGTGAGGCGGGCCGGGCAGTGCACCTCGACGTGTCGTACCTTCTTCAGGGTCTGTCTCAACCACTACCAGACCTCCATCTCAGAGAACCCCTCCTGCACCTTCGGGTCGTTGACGACTGAGGTGCTGGGACAGAACTCGTTCCAGTTCCCCGTCAACAGGAACGCCTTTACTAATCCCATACGGCTCCCCTTCGACTTCTCCTGGCCGGTGAGTGGGTTTTTATTTTATCAATTTATTATTTTGTCATTGGTCTATGTATTGGTGAAAACATTGTAAAGTTTTCTGGTGTTCACACTGTTTTCCCTAAGTTTGGCACGTCGTCCATTGACTTTTTGTATTTATTGCGTTTTTGGGGGTATATTTTGTGTTTCTTTGACTGTTATGTTTTTTGTTTGGTGTTTTTTTCTGGATTGTATTTGCTAGTCGCAGCTGGCGTTTAAAATAACACGTGTACTGGGAAATGTAAAACAGAACGGGGGGCATAGACAATTGGGGGTCTATTCCTAGAAATATTGATAAATTGTTAACGTTAAAAGTTATTGTACACACATGTAATATGACGTCCACTATCCTCCTCCAAAAGTTTCTTTTCTGGAATGTTACACCTCTTCCCAAGTCAGTCCCAAATCTGGACAATTACTTAAGTAGTCAGTTAAGCAACTTTATATTATTACAATGGCATTGAATGGTAGTGCATACCCCTTTGCGTAACATCAAAAGCTTTTCATATATGTATATACAAGAAAAAAGACCATCCCACGAACAACTATAACACATTTGACGACATCGCAATGTGCCTTTTTGCACGTTGCACCAGTTTCTGGTGGTTTTTCCCCACCCGCCTCGACCTTTTATATTATTATTATTATACTAGACCCGGCGAATGTCGAGTTGAGTACTCTCCTAGTACTAGTACTACCAAAACGTGGTGCGTTCCCACGCCCGGTCGGCCAACGGACAACGATGACTGATGACAAATTAAAGAAGGGATTAAAAATGGTCTACGGGAGAAGGATAGGGGGACATGGTGGATCATGTGTATGTGTGAGAGTCCGGGAGGGGGGCACTTGGGTCTCAAAAGGGTACCCACTGCCAAATGGACTTGCGAAGCGGAGGTGGTGAACATCAAAATTGAGGGTTGGTCAGCCATTTAAGGCCAAAAAGGGGGAGGGAGGGGGGCCAGCGAACTAGTTCTATGAAACAACAATAGGGCAATAACTCAAAAGGCTACACTCAAAACTTAGCCTTATTTATTACATTACTTCATGCAAAACAAATTTGACAATTTTATCAGGAGTTTTCTTGAGCAATTAGTATATTATGGGTAGTGACCTTCAAAGAGTCAGTGCCCCCCCCCCCCCCTCCTGTGGTGTGCGTATTTACTGTCGACTCTAACCATAATCAGTCAGAGAGCCGCACACTAGTAGTGTGGGAACCGACCAGCCTGTTGTGGGGGATATCATTTATAACTGGTCGGGCCTGGGAGGCCCTGCCAAAGGTCCTTAGCGGTCAGATAGGGCCCGATAGCCCCCCGTCCTATCTCTATAGTAGACCCATACTAATTACCATCCCGGACCTTCTACGACTGGCCCAAGACGCCCCTGGATAAAGGCTGTATTGCCACTAGCCGATTTTTATCCCGATTTCAAAAATCAGCAGTGGGAATAGTGCTTAATCATAGATGTGTTACATACCATTAGAAAGGATTTCAAATTCCCTTTCAAATGGTATGTAACATGCATGGGTTCCTTTCATATTCCTAGTAACAATTTCCAAATTTCCAAATTGCAAATGGTAAAAATCGCCTAGTGGAATATAGGCTTAACACATGATTAGCACTTTTTCTGCCGATTCAGACACCACGTGGAGGTTGGGGAGGAGAGGGGAGGGTGTGTTTGATTCAACTCTGGGGACAGGGGGGGGGGGGGGGTGGAATCCCACCGGGATAATGATGATATCGGGTGATTGTAATCTCCCTACTTGAGTGATTATGAATTATGCATTCTGTCCTTATGTGTGTATATTTCTCACTGCTACTGCGGAGCCGGGGAGAAGGGAGGTTGGGGGATGGGGTGCCAATGGAAAGTGGTAGATTTACCTGGGTATAATATTTGTGAAGGTGATTGTGTACGATTGACCTACATCCAGGCGAACATCTGTCGGTTGTACGGGAAGTGGGAGGGGGGGAGGACGATTATAAAATAAATACTCGCTCCACATGCACTAAAACTTCCCCACGTGTTCCCCAGTGAATGCCTTAAACGTATTGACACTTTTCTTTGTGTCCTAACGGCAAGGTTTCCGCACCCAGAAACTGTCCCACCATGTCCTACGTGCGTTCAAACATCTTAATACATCTACAAACAACCGTTATGTTTACTGCATGATATTGAAAGAAATTTCCCTAACGAGCATGAACAATGTTGTGCCTGTGATGATGTGTTTTTGATATTTCTTAATATTCGAGTTCTCACCTACATTTCTTAATATTATTTGATATTTTTGGTTATTTTTAAAATTTGTTTTTAATTTCGTGATATTTTTGGTCAATTTTTTAATATTTTTGTCATATTTTTTTCTGTTTTCAGGGGACTTTTACGCTTATCATCGAGGCGTGGCACGACCAGACTCTGGAGGGTCCCACTCCGGGTAAGTAGTACCAAAACCCACCACGGGGGGGAGCTACCGTCACATCTGTCACTCCTTCAAACTGTGACAACCTTGGCCACAAGGAACCGGCCACACTTTAAGACATGATGGGTTGGGGGTTATTGTCCGATAGACATTTTTCAATAGTTTGTCTCACCGCTAGCTGAACTAAAGAGTTGGGATATAGTTTATTAGGGAGCCAGGCCTGATATTTTGGGTACAAGGCGTCCATGGGAGGGTCCACTGCGCAAACTCGTGAAAAAGGTGTATATCTCCAGAGCTACTATAGGTCAGAAAGGAGTACACATCTGGACCACTACATTCTAAGAATGCTCACTAAATGCTTTTAGGGAATTAAGTGAGGTACAGATTTTACTAGGTCTATAGTTAGTTTTTGTAAGAGGCTCAGTAGGCAGACCTCGCCCCTCCCACGGTCCCCTTGCAGGAGCCCAGGTGTGGTTCCCGACGGGAGGGGTCAGAGAGGTCAAAGAGGTCAGGACCCCTTACGACCCCTCACCACTGGATCATCCATGGCAACGGCTGGGACTGTCACATAGGGGAGGACACACATTGACAGTAGTTCACAAACCAGTGTCACCACCTCAAGTAGGGAAATTGTAATACATGTGGACTAGAATACTTCCTCAATTCAATTTAGTTACTTTTCCACTTCAAATCTAATACTCCTTAGCTTTAGATGTATTCCTAAGACTCTCAAAGTGTGCTCTAACTTTCCATTCCTCCTCCTCCTTGGCCTCCCACCCATCTCGTGGCGCCTCCACGTGGCAGTTTTTCACACTAAACCCTGGCCGTTTTCTTACGGCGCGTCTTGAGAAGACGGTGGCCACCTGGGGAGCGCGGGAGGAACTAAACCAAATGTCGTCTGCTAGTCTGACCTACAAAGTAAATAGTGACTGGAGAGTGGAGAGGTGGGGGGAGAGTGGGTGACAGCTGGTAGGTGGGACATGCGGGGGGCAATTTATCATATCTTGAAGATTTGATACAGATTATTGTCTTGATTCTAAACACCATGTGTCGTGAACTTCTTGGTTCAAATCACACATGTGTGTGGGCTCTATGTAGATATATATTTTTTATACATATTTCACTGAGATAGGAGTCCGATTATCATGGATTGCCGAGAGTAAGCTTGGAGGTCCCTGAGTGTTTTTCCTTGGTTGTAATAAGGGAAAACCATTAATCTTTTTGTGTACAAAGAAATAGGCATGAACACCTTTCTCTTTCTGTATCTTATAAGTAGGACATTGGGAATTTGTTGGGACTAGATATAATACATCGACCCAAGGTTAAATCATGCCATGGATTAAAGAATAAGAAATTGAAATAAGATGGACACAGTTGAGCCTGAGACTTCCAGACAAATGCCCCCGTGACCTATCTAGCCTAAATACAGGGCGTGTGGAGGGGTTTGGGGGAAGCAGCAGGGTCCCTAACCCCCTGTTTTGGGTTGTTTTAATCAAACCCCTACCCCCAGCCCCAAGATGATTACCTGCACGTGGTGCGCGTGTGTCAAACACTCAAACAGTCAGACATGTTTAAGGGTAGGGGGGGAGTGGGGGCCACGCACCCCCCGAGGGGTGCAGGAGAAAGTTGTACGCACGCACGTGGCGCCCCCTACCCCCAGGGGGCTGTTTAGGGGTGAAGGTGAAGGTCATCTCTCAGCACCTCCTCTCGGTGCTTCCCACTTCTCCAGGTGGTGTCCATCTCTGACCACTGGTCACTTAGTTACTAATGGTTGCTTAGTTACCTACCCTGGTTACCAGTGGTCACTTAGTTACCTGGTTACTAATGGTTGCTTAGTTACCTGCCCTAGTCACCAGTGGTCACTTAGTTACTTGGTTACCATGGTCACATGTCAACCTGGTTACTAATGGTCACTGGGCAGCCTCAGTGGTCACGCAGTTACCTAGTTACCAGTTGTCAATCAGTATCCTGGTTACCAGAGGTCACTTAGCAACCTGGTTACTAGGTAATGGTTTCTTGGCGTACCCTAGATTTCAGTTAAAGAAAACCAAAAGAAAATAACACCATCCTTGCATTGCTAGGATATATAAATGGCTTTAGATGTCAACCATTCAATGAATGACAAGAGTCTGCATTCGGAACAGTCACTTACAACCCCCCCCCCCCCCCCCCCCCCCCCCCACACACACACTCCCCTAGGCCCTCCTCCCCCCAGACGTGTGTGTGTATGGTGTATTCCGGGGCCCGCCGTACCCGTCCTTTATCCGCGTGGGATAGGTAAACTTTGTGGTGTCAGGGCCCTGTAAACTGTCTATCCCCGACCCCCCACCCCGCCACAACCACCCCTGGGTCACCCCACAGCACCAGATGGACGGCGGGTAGGGCTCCAGGAGGGAATGGGACTGGTAGAAATAGCAATTATATTGAAGTAAAAGTGTAGTGGATTCAATTTTGAAGGTAGATATCATCGGAAATCTAGGTTAGGTGTTTTACCTGGCTTTTGGCAATGGTACCAGATGGACAGCTGATAATTATAGTGCTCCACGACTTACTATATAGGAATGGTAGAAATAGCAATTATATAGGAATAATGTGTTAGGGGATTCAATTTTGAAGGTAGATATCACCAAAAATCTAGGTTAGATATTTCAGCTAGCTTTTGGCGACTTCACCAGACTGGTCGAAGTTTTTTTTATCATTATTATTTCTGAATGTGGGTGAATTGTGGTTGAAATGCAGACCAATTCTGATAATTCCACACATCTCGATATTGCATGAACTACATGCATGTTACTGAGATTATGCAGACGTCAAAAGAGGTGGTTATATACGCCAGCTACTCAGCATTGTCACTGTACATGCACTTGTGTAAACCCAGTCAAAAAGCATGAGAAAAACGTCAATATTCACCAGAAGAAAAGAAGGAATAGGCGACAGGAGGTTGACCTTATTTGATGAAAGTGAGAGAAACTTTTAGAAAAATGAGAGTAAACTTTGAGAAAAATGAGAGTAACTATAAAGGGTCTTGGAAGTTAGATAAAGGTGGCCATCTGGGCTGTAGTGTATCGGAATCTGGTCCAGTGCTACCCCCCTCGGACCACATCCTAGAGGAGGAGGAGGAGGGGGGGGGGGTTGTAGGGGTCGGACTACCCCCCCCCCCCCCCCTTAGCAGTGACAGATGGTCGGACCAACTGTCTCCTCTCCCCACCTTTAGAACGGTGGCAGCGGTAGGAAAACATGAAAATTGTAGCAGCAGTGTGTTCACGTATAAAATAAAATTGTAGTTTCATATAAAACTACGCAAAAATTGATTTTTAGTCAAAATTCAACTTATTTTAACATTTTTGGTCATTTTCTCTGTAAATATTGACTATAGACCAATTAAAGTGTATGTTAATAGGTACCAAATTCGCAGAGCTGGTCACATTAATATTGTCCACCATTGGGCTTATAAAGAAGAAGAAACTATTGGTGAAGATAGAAAATCAAGAAAGAGGAGACCATGCATATATATTAGTATTCAAAAACCTCCACATATATTATGTACGACCATTGTACAAGTGAATATAATGATAGGGATAAACTTGGTGGTACATATGGCTGCTTAGAATGCCGGTGCGTAGTGCCATGCGTGGTTCCAGTACATAATATTGACTCTTATTTGAACGAGTCATAAATTACGTTTTGAGTGCAGCGTTCCGCAGGTGTAGGCCAGGCCTGGGGAGCACCTGCTAGTGACTGCCCACCTACAGAACACCTCTCACCTTACAGACTAACCCCCTCCCTCCTCACAAATACAGCCTTAGATAGGAGAATCCTGTCTGTCATGCATTAGGACTCTGTTGAGGAGGAGATACAAGTAAGGCTGGGTTATTTGGCCATTAGGAGCAGGCTGTAATTGTGAGGGACGCACCTGACTGTATCTAGGTCTACCTGGATGGGAGTGTGTGTGTCGGGGGGGGGGGGGGGAGGGGGGGGGCAGAGCAGGTGTTTCAATCCCCCCTGCCCCCCTCTCCATGCCAACTTCTCTTTGTTGTCTATACACCTGTTTCTGGCTTCCCGCCCTTTGCAGGAAAATATCCATAAAAAAAGGTATATTATATATAATTTT
The DNA here is from genome assembly GCA_936440205.1 of Lepidonotus clava. NCBI lineage: Eukaryota > Metazoa > Annelida > Polychaeta > Phyllodocida > Polynoidae > Lepidonotus > Lepidonotus clava. Next base: position 87,208,738 of record OW387133.1, read on the forward strand.
ACTCAGTTTTTACACGTGAAATACTCGCACTTTAAAATATAGAATTTCAAAATAACAGTGTTCGAAACGGTCATGCAGGTTCCCCGCAAAATAATACATAGCACAGTTTCAGGAAATTCAAGACAAAATAACAGTAAATCATGTGCTCTTGAATTAATCCTTCAGGAAATGAAATTGTGAACACTTCCGTCTCACATATGATGCCTATAGTGTTGCCAGTCTTTTGTACAAGGCGCCAAATCTATAGGGATTTACAGCTTTAGCAGAGGAACCTTTATCAAAGCTTTTCATGTGACTTTCCCGGTGCCATATGACTCCATTGAACACTAATAGGTCGGGGTGCTCAGGAGGGGGGAGTAGGGGGCGCTACTATTGTCTTTTCCTCCTTAGGCAGGTACAAAAGAATCTAGGCTTGTTCAGGTGTCTGGGTTAGGCCGACTCTACTAGACGGTGGGTGTCATCTCCACTCAAAGCCTAGAACCGCGCCTAGTGCTAAGCCTATAATGATAGCCTTCCGCCTCAGCTTGTCTGGGGCATCCCCGGGAATCCCCGACATCAAAGAGAGGCTGGGGTCACGGAGACGCCCTACTCTCGGAGCAGAGACGTAAACGGGGGTTTAGACCAGTCTGGTGGAGGAAAGTGGGTGAGGGGAAACCAGTCTAAAGAACTACTAAAGGGATTAGAGGTTTAGAAGGCGTGATGGGGGCCAGACAGGAGGAAAATAAGCTTAAATAATCCAAGGACTGTCTCCACCAAACAGACAGACACTATTGTGCAAATAATAAGAGTTTTGCATCACAACACAGTAATGCTTTAAGAACAGGGATTAAGATGTCATCTTAAACTTACAAAACGTCTGCAAACCTGTCTTATGCTATCTATAATTAAAGCTGGGTTTCTCCGACGTAGGCAATGTTTCTATAGAATTTGTTTCTATAGAATTTATATCGCAGAAAGTACTCTTGTTTTATTGTTGCCACGCCCAGGGGCTCAAAAATTGATAACAGGATTGCATGCAGGGTTAGAAAGAAAATTGCCAATTACTTCAATTGTTTTGAATACGATAATGATGCTCTAAGGTATATTGATAATGACGATGATGTGCTTTGATTGGGCGGGGTTGTACTTCAAAGCATATCGCGGGCGTTCGGACGGGCATCTAATAACATCACGGTTAGAGGGACGAGAAGATGGGACATGAACTGATATGGGTGATGAGTCATATACTTGAAAACTGAAAGAGTTCTTTGAAATTCCCTCAATGTGATTATAAATGATAGTATGAATGTTTACCTCTTTTTGATATTTTGCAGATTAGTATACGCTATATTTACATACTATATATATATATATATATATATATATATATATATATATATATATATATATATAAACATAATTAATGATAACGTCATAATCCCTCAAAGTTTGGATTCAAATGTCAAGTTATATCCTTTTAGTATATTATAGATTTATATATACAAGTACCATGTCATGTATATTCCTTTACTTTTTATCAGTCCCCATGTCATCATCTTGAAAAACTAAGTGTGTTTTCCAATCGCATATTCATCAATATTACTTTTAAAAAAAACTTTAAAAATACAATTTCAGAAGACTTTTACTCATTTCTTTCATTCCTCTTTTTCCAGGGAGTCCCCGCGAGTTGGTCCTGAGGGAAAAAGTGGGACGAAGTGTTCTGGTCGGGGACGACTGGTCCCACTTCAGGTTCACCCCTCCGTCGGTGAGCTCGGTGCACCTGGACTACAAGTACCGGGTGGTGTGTGATGCTGACTACTTCGGCCCGGGGTGCTCGGTGGTGTGCCGGCCCCGGGACGACGAACTGGGCCACTACCGGTGTACGGAGAACGGCACCAAGGCCTGCCTCGACGGCTGGACCGGGCCCTACTGCGACAAAGGTATGTTATATTATATTGTATTTTTATGCATTTTCTATTGTTTTCTTATTGCTAGAAGCTTACAGGAAACTTTCCAAATCAACGCAATTTTGTGGAGGCTTTTTTTTATTATTATTTTATCCTTTTCATACCTTTTATCTATTGGTATCTATTACTAAAAGTTACAGAAAGATGGCAATGCTATGTCTGTGGCCGATTATTCCTAGTTAAACTCCTGATGTATTTATTATAGCGCCTATTATTTCTCGCCCAAGGAATTTAGTCTTTGAAAATTACCCCTCTACTTCCCACCCCACCCCTCCAGGTGTCCCTACTCTAAACGACTCGCCCCAAGTTAGACAAGGCGATGCAGGAAACTGAGACGTTTTTCTGGGAGAGAAGAAGCCCTCTTTTATCTCCGCATACCTGAGAGGCAGCTCTAGGACGATAATAGGTGCATAGACAGGACGGCCATTAGTAGAACAATAAACCAGTTTGAGGTTAGGGGCGGCCGGCAGATGGCAGTGTGGGCACAGGTAGGGGATGGGGGGAAGGGAGGTTGTTCCTTCAGGGAAAAGTAGCCCATCAGTCCATGACTTCCTGTCTCATACTCTGATACCCCTCTCCTCACCCCCTCCCTCCCAGCCCCTACTGTCTCATCCACTCTTTCTTCCCTCTCCCTTTTTATTCATTTATTTTCTAATATTTATCCCCTCATCTTTACTTCTCTTACACCTTTGTCAACATTACATCCAATAAATGCTTCCCAAACCTGTCCCAGGTCCACACATCCCTCCTGTACCTTGTGTCTGTTTTTCGGCATCATCTATCCCCCCCCCCCTCCGACCATCCCTGCCCTCCCCCCGGCCACGCCCCCGGGCCCCCTCCTCCTCCCAGCATGCCCCCCGTGTGTTACCATGGTTCCCGTCAGACCCACTCCCTATCTCCTCCTGTCCGTACAATCTGTCCCCAGCCCTCTGGCGGGCCCTGGAGGAACGAGACGGGCCGCTGGTCCCCCCAGAGGGCACTGTGACTTACTACAGTACGGTCGGCAATCAGCGATCTGATAAAGCCAGTTTGTGTCACGTGACCGCTTGAATGGCTTCCCCTTGTCAAAGAGTTTGAGGGGAAAAACTTTGAGGATATTATACTGCGTAATTCAGGTATAGGTTACATGCTGGTTTGGGATGTTTGGAGTTTATTTAGGGTTCCCATCCGCCATGTTTACTATATGACCTTCAGCGTTCTTATGACCTTGGGCGGGGTATTTCCGGGGGCGGGTTGATATTCCATTCCGGAAGTGGGTGATCTGAGCGCACGCGCACGTGTCACCGTGCGCACAGGAAGTGGGCAGGATGGCGTTTCATCTGGTGGGAGAATGGGGGGGAGGGGGAGGACGCAGGAGGGGCGTCTGCCTGCCTGTCTACGCCGTGTTTTCCTTTTTTATCAGTCCCTGAGTGTGAGATTTGCCGGGGTCAGGAGTGGGGAGTGGGGCTGTCCTCGTCTATCCGTGGGAACGGGCGCGTGTGACGCTCGTCGCTCCAGTAGTGGTATTATTACTCCCCATCTTATTTAGTCTGCTTATTTTAGTACATGGATTATGTGATTGGCTTACCGCCGCATAACTATATGGGGAAAAACACCCACTCCCAGTGTGACATGTATGCATATAGCGGTCTCCCAGTGTGTGTGTGAATATCGTCACACGCTGCCATCTAAACCCACAGACCTAAAAAGCAGCCCTAATCGCTCAGGTCGGGATTTGCCTTTGAAGATTGAAATTAATTTCCACTTACGCTCACTTACCCTCACTTTATGCTAGCTCTTTTTTTCTGGAGAGAAAAAAAGGGCAGAGAGACACACAAAGAGTGAGTGGGAATATTGCGGCAAATGTTTAAATTCTCGTTTTCTGTGGTGTTGAGAATGTGGGTGGAGACTGATGAGGGTTTTGCGGTATCTGGGGGGAGAGTGGAGATGGGGTTTAGGGGTCAGACTGGAGGTCGCGCCTGCGCACACCTTACATCCTCCTCCCCCCTCCAGACACATTCCTCCTCACCCCTTTTACCTTCAGAGCGTGGGAAACCATTCCCTGAGACACCCCTCCCCTCCTGCCCCTCGCCCCCTGAGTTCCCCCATTGTAAAGCCATACACCCCTTGGCCGCAGGTCCCACGAGGGGGCGCGCCGGTCGCGTGCCTCGATCTGAATAACAATAGCACTTGTGCATTATGTATGTCAGGAACTTGGTGGGGCAGGGTAAGGGGGGGTAGAAGGGGGGGGGGAGACTTAGCTACCCCCAGGCACAGGGGGAAGGGTGGGGGAGGTCAGGGAGAGTCGTGGTGGTCGAGGTGAAAGGTAAATTTCTCTCTGCATGGCTGGGTTCGTTTTGGTGAAGGTTGTATATGAAAGGGGGTACCCTTACCCCCCCCCCCCCCCCCCCCTTCACAGGCCCTAAATAGCCTTCTTCAGAGTGTCCCCTGACCCGGAACGAACCCAGTTTATGTCCCTCTCCCCACCTTGGTGGGAACAGGGGAGAGATCCGTTCTGTACCGTAAAAAAAACTACACATATAAAAAGTTAATCCACATATGTGTGTAAAGGTGTCGTCAGAATCAGTGTTTACTTCTATGTGGTGTTGCAGAGGCTAGGGGCAAATATTATATATGGAATGCAAAAAGAAGCGTCACTGTAAGGCCCTTTCACCTGCCCCATACAAGCCCCTCCGTGTACGCCCCTTCCCGACGTCCCCCGCGCGCCTCATTTGCATACAGACGCGTGCGGCACGCGCGGCGTCCCGGGCCCAAGTCTCGTTCTGGTCACGTGATCGGCGCGACGTGAGACTTGAGACGCCCTTCGCCTTACATACATGTCGCCATTATATATGTACAGCTGACCTAGGGTAGGTGGGGGAGGGGGTAACCAAAGGGGGGGAGGTGAGAGGGGGGCAGATGTGCACTAAAAAGGGAAACTAGAAAGTGGAGTCGGGGAAAAGGGAGATTGTGTGTGGGGGGAGGGGGAGGGCTGTGACCCTTGGCCCTTCTCGGCCCTTTAGAAGTTTCCCGTCGGCCACTTGGCCCCGTCGGTTGACCACGGACCCCCCTGACCACAGGTTACCATGGTAACCGGGCATGTTCCCACGGTCACCGACAGGCCTTATCTAAATACTACAGCGTCGTGTAAACAAGGGCGGGGAGGAGTAGGGGCAGAACGAGGGGCCGAAATGAGGTGAATCTAGATCCCACTCCCACTGGGAATGTCATTGGCACAGACCTTTAAACAGATGGTAAACGATGAAATTGCTTTCTCTCGTACCTTAATCCTCTTTAAATTGTGTTGGGAGGAGCATATCAGTATCATATCATATGACAATTCATTAGTTTCCAATTTACAGAACCTCATGATATGTTGACGTTCTCTTACAAATGATTACTGCACAGAATGTCACAAATGATTACTGCACAGAATGTCACAGAGTTTGGTAATTTTTATATCCCTGGGATGGCAAAAGTATGTCAGTGGTGCTATGTCATCCCTTAACCATCCCCAGCTTCAACACAAAGGGCTAGAAGAGCAGTGTGTGTTTACTACACGAGATATGGATATAAACACGCCTGTTTTCAGTGTATTTGGACACCACCAAAACACTAACTCAGTAATAGTGCCTTTTCTCAAGTCTGCAACCCCCATCTCCATCCCTTACCTTGCCTGGCAAGTATGGTGCCCATTGACATATTGGTGATCAAAAGAGGCGATGCTATGTAAAGTCAAAGGTTCTCACATAAACCGACTTCAGATCACAGGAGCGGATCAAGAGGAGGAGGGGGGTCCAGAGGGTCAGGACCCCCCTCCCCCCCCGCTCCCCCCTTTTAGTTGGGACTTAGACTTGACATAGAGAAGAGAAGAGAAAACGTTGTTCGCCTGCACACGAAATAGCTATATTTTAAATACTTAGCCTATATGCTCTCCCCCTTTCCGGAATCGTGTATCGGTCCCTGTGGGTCCCTGTGAATGTGATCCTGTCAATATTGGTGTAGTAACTGTCAGATAACCGTTCTGTTTGTCACTCCCACATGTATAGTAATAAGTCGTTGTGTTTGTGTGTTTCAGCTATCTGCTTGCCGGGATGCCACCCGTCCAACGGCATCTGCGACAGACCCAACGAGTGCCAGTAAGTATGGTGACTTCACTCATTGTAAAGATGTATTGTCAAAAAGTTGGCAGTTTGCATATTCGTTAATCATAGATGTGTTATATATCATTAGAAAGAATTTTGAATTACCTTTCAAATGGTATGTAACATGCAGGGGTTCTCGTAATATTCTAAGGACAACTTAAAAATTAGCAAATTCCGTGTAGTCAAATTCGGCTAGTGGATTACCGGCTCTAGACTTCACTCATTATAAAGGCTGTATTCCACTAACCGATTTTATTCCCGATTTCAAAAGTCGCAGTGGGAATATTGGATAATTATAGATGTATATATATACCATAAGGGAGAGTTTTTAACTCTCTTCCTCGTTATAGGTTAAAAATAGCTTTGGCAAATCATTGGCAAAATGTCACAGTCGCTTCACTTATTGGGGATAAGCATGACATGTGATGGAAGTAGTATTGATTTATTTTTTTGTAATCATAATTTTCAATACACTCATCAATGTTTCATTGGACCAAGTCGAAGCCTCCAAAGGCAGGTGTCCCATGGGTTCACCCTTAACGTGATTATGACTTTACATTGAGGATTTAAACATTTGGGTCTTTAGAGAGGGGTAAAAAAAAACTGACAACCCGACTCGGGTGACCCAGTGCGGAATTGATCATTTCGGGTTGTGTCCACATGGATTTTTCTGGGTCATATTTACCTAGTAATCAGCCCTTTACAAGGGGATATTCACATCGATTTGGTGACTGGAGGGGGGGCGGAGATATCCCTCCATCTGCCAAATACCATTGGGAGCTCATTATGCGCGGTCACATGACAAAACACGGGATCTCGCGGGACGCAGCGAGATCTCCTTCCGCACTCTCCAAGCAGATAGTTCAATGTCCATTATTTAGGGTTGAATGGGGTAATGGGATACACGCGATTGGAGAGTTGTTCTATTGCTATTATTAGCACATTAATTGGTCTCGTATTTGCCCGAGATTTCGCGAGAACTGTCCCGAGATTGTTTGAGCTGTGCCAACTCAGGGGAATCTGCCAGCTCCTACGTTTAACGAGCTGTTAGGGGAAATCTGTTCAAATTTAGTTTGTCATGACTCACTAAATAATTTCCCAGAAACCCAAAAATAATTGCTACATGTATTTTATTGTCGCTCTTGACATTCTCATCAATCTATGACATTTGGTATATTCATATCACAAGAAAATAAACCTTAAATAAACTTTATTTCATTGAATCCTGTTATCTAACTGTTTCCCTTCTTGTCCTGTAGGTGTCGCCTCGGGTGGCAGGGGAAGTTCTGTGACAAGTGCATCCCGTACCCGGGATGCCAGCACGGGACGTGCACCCAGCCCTGGGAGTGCAAGTGTGGAGAGGGCTGGGGAGGGCTCTTCTGCAACCAAGGTGAGGTGCTCTCCATGCTAAGAAAAGCTTATAATGTCTCGTTAAACAACAGACGGGTTTACAAACAGATTCCCAAGTGCCTTTATGTAGAGAGGGGGATGTTAAAATCACCTATGATTTTTATAATAAACCTATACATGTAGGCCTATATGCTGTAAAATATTTTATGTTTTTTAATGTGTTTTTTTTTTAATAGATTTAAAACAATTTTTTTTTTTTTGCAAAACCAATAAATGGTGGATATGAATAGTTATGATTTGAACGACTAAATTAACCTCATGATATCAATCCAAACACTATCCAACCTGTTACCACAGTGGCACTTAATATTCAATATCAATTCCGATGTATATGAATTAATATGTAAATTTGTAGGGGAAAAATCGCCACTATGCTTTTTATTGTTATTATTATTCAAAAAGTCATCATCAGGGTAACCCCCTAGTCTTCTAGATGATACATGACAGTGTATATTCAATTTAAATGAAACTAACTAAACCACCCTCGTTGTTTTCCCTAGACCTGAACTACTGCACGCACTACACGCCGTGTAAGAACGGGGCCACGTGTACCAACACGGGGGAGGGGTCCTACACCTGCTCCTGTCCTCCAGGGGCCACAGGCACTAACTGTGAGATCGCCCTTGACGACTGCCAGCACCAGCCCTGCCAGCACGGAGGCACCTGCAAGGTGAGTCAATTTTTCTCTCTTTTTTCTTCCTAATTAGGAGAAGAGCGACTTTTCTGGGCTGCTGGGTACCAGCAGTAGGTCGTCAGTTTAGCTCGCCAGGAACTTTCTTGGCCGCTGGTGCCCAGCATGTACACCAATAACTTATGGCTGGTACCCAGTGGCCCAGAAGAGTCGCTCTTCTCCTAATGTATGTATTTATTCATTTTTGGGGTTTTTTATTTAATAATATTCATCAAGGTTTCCCCTTGTTTTTAGGAACATTACAAAACATATGAATATGTATAATGTGTTAAGTCAGTAGGCCTACTTGGATGAAAGATTATATGGCCCATGATGATCCACATTCAACCAATCAGAGAAACCGGAAGTACATTGTTTGTGACCGGAACTAGTTTGTGAGGCCAGACTTCGATCGAACAGGGTGGTTTCACTACCTTTGCTCATACCTGTAAATTCCTGCAATTGGTTTTGAGCGAAACGAACTCTTTTGTCGTCCTAATAATACAAAATAAAGATTGGTAATAACATGTACTATTCATTGTGAATACTACATAATCGTTGTTTTAACTCTGAAACTCAAGGGGAACCTTGAAGATTATTAAAAACAATGTCCTGTATCTCCTGCATTCAAATCTAAACACTGCCTACATGGAAGAACATATTATGTACTATGAATGTGGTTCAATAAACAATTTTTTTTTTTTTTTAAATATAAATTTTAAAAAATTTAAGAAATTTTAAAAAACTAACGTTTTGTGTGTACGTTTCAGGAGGTGGGTAGTACGTACCGGTGTGAGTGCCTGCCCGGGTACAACGGGCGTCACTGCGAGTCGTCGGCCCAGTCGTGTGAGGAGAGCCCGTGTAAGAACGGGGCGCCCTGCGTCCCTTACATGGACTCCTACCGCTGCCAGTGCCAGCCCGGGTTTACCGGGGTCAACTGCCAGATAGAGACGGACGAGTGCGCCTCCAACCCCTGTCAAAACGGTACGTGTGTTTTTTCCCTTTCCCTTTTCCCCCCTTTTCCCCCTTTTCTTTTATAGGAATTTCATATTTGGAAAAAAAACATCAGGGTTTCCCCAGCTTGTTTTTTATTTTCAAGCCCGTCCCTTTAAAAACACGATTTATTTAATATATAGTTAAATTTCTGATTTAAAACACAATATATTGACACTTTCTCTTTTATATTTAAATGAATTTTTTCAACATTTTGTTTAGTTTTCCAAGGCGTGCCCTTTTTGTCTTTTATGATCGAAAAAAGCTTTACTCTTACAAAGGATGATATCACCACAAAAGTGAATTGTCTTTGTAGAAGAGATAAATCTGCGTCATTCAAGTAATGATTCACTTCTCTTTTTACAAATTGTAAAAGACATGGCTTTGGGGCCGTTTATAAACGCACTTTAATGTTTGCCTCACTACAAAACACAACACGCAATCTGGTTCCAAATTCTATAATGGTGACCTTCAAAACGCGGTCTGGGGGTGGGACGCCGGTGGGACGCTAACCGGCGTCTAAGTAGGGGGTAGCTCCTCCAGTGGTCTCGGCCAGGCTGCGCGCGCACCCTGCAATCATTCCTCATCATTCCGCTCTCCTTGGCTGGAATGGTGTCTGATTGGAGAAAAGGGACGCGGGGCTGGAGGCACTGGTAGTAGACGAGTCGTCTTTGACCTTGGGGGCACTTTTGGGGGACCTTGGGGGTTAGGACAATGTCCCTTTGTAGCGTGACCGGTCTAGACATGTTTCCACGTCATGCACCGTAACATTTAATTATTTTTTTTTATTATCATTAAATTGTTCTATTGACTGTCTTCAGGCTTAAAACTAGGTGAGAGTTTGAAAACAGAGTGCCCTCTAAGTCTTTCATTTCAAAATTCATACAGAGAATCTGACATGCTCGTTTTGTTTGAACCGAAAGGTCCTTAGATGTCTTAGCCCACTCGCTATACACCTGACATGCGCTAACCAGTACTTCCGGTTCCTCCTTTCAGACGGACGCTGCGTCGACGAGCTGAACGGCTTCCGGTGCGTCTGTCAGACAGGCTTTAGTGGCGGCCTCTGCGAGAAGGACAACGACAACTGTTCGAACACGACCTGCCTGAACGGCGGGACCTGCCAGGACAGGGTCAACGACTTCGTCTGCCGCTGCGTGCCCGGCTTCGTGGGCGCCCTGTGCCAGGTGAACGTCAACGACTGTGAGAGCAAGCCCTGCGCCAACGGCGGCACCTGCCACGACCTGGTCAACGACTTCCGCTGCGACTGCGCGGCGGGCTTCACCGGAAAGGACTGCCGCAAGAACATCGCCGAGTGCGCAGCCGCGCCGTGTCAAAATGGCGGCACGTGCACGGACCTCATCGCCGATTACAGCTGCGCCTGCCCCCCTGGATACACGGGGAAGAGCTGCGAGTGGCCTCCAGGGGTCCATCCCCACCTCCCCACCCCGACCGGCAGTGACGTCACGGGCACGCATGCGCCCGGGAACGGGGACACTGGGACGCCGGTGGCGCCGACGTCGGCTGTTCCGGGCCAGGCGTCGGAGCACGGCGGGGAGGAAGAGGGGGACAAACGGGTGGTCACTATGCAGCAACTACTGCTGATCATCTGCCTAGGGGTGGGCATCCCCATTATTATAATTATTATAATTATTGTCTTCTTGTTGTGCAACAAGCGCCGGTCGCAGGAGGATGCGACCACTGGCGCGCGCAAGGAGAACGAACAAAACGAGATCAATAGCATAAACAATCTCAAGTGCATTGATTCGAATCTAACGAGCACAATGCCGCCCACCCTAAAACTCACCAACGAGGAGCAAGACTCCTCGAGAACATTTCACAAGGCCAGGCAACAGTTAAACCTGGACACGTGCACTGTAGACAAGTCTAATAATAAAACTTTCCTCAAAGACTTTTACAATGTGCACGAAACAGACATTCAAAAAAAATATAAAAATGCCACAGGCAGCGGTAGCGGTAGCAGCAGCAGCAGCAGCGGCAAAAATAACTCTCTAGAAAGGGAGCCAACCACGTTAGAAACAACGAGTGTTGACATCAGGTAAATATGACACGATTGAATCAACTAACCCGTAGTCTAGTGGACTGAGGTACACATAGGTCCTACTAACTCTGTTGAATCGTTATAACGGATTATACCAATGACCTTCGTGATGACCTTCAGAATGACCTTCAGAAAAAGCAATGCTACCAGAGCGACCGGCTCATTTGATTGATAGTTTATAACCCGAGAAGTATTAAAGCAATTGCATTATGGATAATTCTGACATGGATACCTACTTGTTTAATAGCACGGGATGAACGATAGGATGGTTAGACCTTAGTGGAGTTATTAATACAATCCTATAAGTGGATAAAACATGGTGGAATAGCCCTAACCTTTTCCTATCCGAAACCAAGGAATAGGTCGGATCTTCAAACTATATTCAGTCATTTACGCACATAATTGCTTTATATATCATGCCAAATTGTACATGTTGTCGAACTATTTATACACATCTTAACTGCAATTCCATCCTTCCTTTGCTATTTCCAATCTGCTTGAAGTGGTAGTTATATATTGTATTCCCCTATGATCTATGAGAGCATTTGCATTCACCCCTTCCCAATCACCGTTTTCCAACCTACCGCTTGGTAATGGTTTATCCTCCCAGTTCCGACTCTGAAGGCTGTATTCCACTACCCGATTTTACTAATGTCAGAAAATCGCCCTTATGTTAGAAAATCACAATAATGATTAAACATGGACATGCTATATATCATAAGAAAGGATTTCATATTCCCTTTCAAATGGTATGTAGCATGCAAAAAGGAAAAGGGGGTTCCTTTTTAAAACAAAACAAAACTCATTATTTGGGGGGAGGAGGGGAAAAAAGTGGTTGCAAATACTCTCTATCGTCGCCTTTGCACGTTGCTTACTGTGTCACTTTCAGTTTGAGTTGTCCTCGTTTCTAACGTACGCCCCTCCCCCTTCGTCTCGTTTCAGTACCCTCCATACGGCAGATGTCCACTCCAACTCTGTTTTATATCTGGAGAAAACTCCGCGCCACCAACAACCCTACAGCGAAGGCATGCTCGCAACAGAGGTATAGCAGTCGCGGGGACACATTAATCATCAAATATTTATTGACAAAACGACAAAAAAGCTGTAATATATGCGTTGTAAAGTGTAATTTAAGTGCCTTCGTTTTTGTACACGAGATACAAAGAGAGTTTTGTACGGTCTCAGATTGAAGTTTTCTATGAGATTATTTAAGAATCAAGTTGAGAGTTTCAATGTTATTTATGGCTCAAAGCCTTGTAATTTATGCAAGAAAAGTGTAAAATAATGATTATCCTCTAGCATTGGTTGATACCATAGAGTTGCTCTCTTGCTACCCTCACTACGTTCTGTGTCTGAATTCGGCTGGGGACGGTTCAGATTGAGTTTGTGAACGCGCCCAGGGTAAGCAGGAGGGGTGGAGTTTTTCTGTACAGTAAGCTTTAGAGTATCCGAACGGACCCATTTCTGCTGTTAATTCAGTTTTTATTTGAGAAAAAAATAGACGTCCTTGCTGAAATAGTTTCACCATATTGTCTATGCATGCTGCCCGGAAGAGTTGTTAGAGGAAATAATTCCTTCAGAATTCAGAACTTCTTTCTTCCATGTGAAGATGGAATGAGGTGTACACTTCTGGCTGGTTTCCACTCAGAGAACTATCTATGAAAAGCTGACTATTATTTAAAGCAGATTTAACCAAAAAATTCATGTTACAATATCAAGAGTCAGAGCTTTACACAGGCAATGAATACAGAAACATTCTATTATTTCTTATCACCAAAATCGTCGGCAATGATCGCTTTGTGGAAACCATGCTGTTCTGTTGTTTATTTTGCTGTAAGCAGATGTTGTTCGCTGCCTCTATACTGCCATTAGTTCGTATGGACGCCATTCTGACGCTGTACAGCATCCGTATGGTCGCCGTATGAACGCCATACAGACACCGTACGGATGCTATACAGGCACCATACAGATGCTGTATGGACACCATACGGATGCTGTACGGATGCCATATGGACGCCGTACGAACCCACCACTGTGCCATGACGACCCCCGCTTTGTGACCTTCAGGTTGACCTTGAAAAGTGTTATTTGACCTTCACATGTCCTTGCTCTGACCACTTCCCACCTCTTTATGTGTCTGTCAACATCAATAGGTCTGTGTACAATCTCAACAGGCAGAAGCCATGAAGTAATTGTTATGATATGTGAAATTGTTCTTATGGTGTGAGTTCATATCAAAGTTAATAATGGCACAACCATTGTCACTCTTCTTCTGCTATTGAGGTACTCCCAGAGTATTGGGTGGTTATAGGAGAAACTATGTGAGTTATTGGATTGTTTCTCATTGACAAATTAATTCCATATTTCAAACCAGTTTATTGTATTATTAAAGTTAAATAGAACAGAAAAAAATATTGTAATCCTCAGTTTGCTATCAAAGTCTCTTTTCTGGAAATTTTTAAGATTATCTCACTAACACTAAACACTTGTCCTGTTTTGGCTAAATAATGTTGTCTTCTCTATGTTAGTTATACCTATGACATACCAAAGATTTGAAATACAATTAAATTGAGTGAATTGGAACAGAATCAATATCAAAATATTTAGTTGTATGCAAGCAAATGGCTACTGGTTAGTACTGTCTGTTGTAAACCACACAAATCATGTTTTTCATGCTTGTCACTGAGAATTATTCATGTACCAAGCTTGTTTTGAATTGTTGTTTCCAATGTATCAACCTGATACTGGTCTAGATTCACTGCAGAGGCGTGTCAAGGAATTAACAACTAGTTAGATGTATGTTTATAAGTTAAGGGTCAGTACATCTGACTTGTGTTGGCTACTACAAGTTCCAAAGAGTTAAGATTATAACCATGTTGAAGATAGTAATACTGATGATGATGATTCAAATTGCACACTGAGTAATAATGATAACAATAATAACAATTATGATAACAAGACCACTGCACCCCACAAGCTGTACAGACACATTATCAATGCGTGGTTTGGTTCGTATAGAAATAACCCGGTTTGAACGCTACGCGACATTTCCATGCATATCAAAAAGAGTTTAAGCCGCACACACACACCACACGTTTGCCTTTCGATTCTCATATTGTATATAGTTATATATATAAATATATATATATATTGTATATTGTCAGCAAGTACTTACTACACTACAGAGCCGGTAGTCGTAATACGAAAAGAAAAAAAAGAGTCTATCCTCACCCTGTTTCGTTTTCGCACAATTCCTCTTAGGAGGTTACTAAGAGGACTGTTACAGTGTATGCAGAGAGCATGCTGGGAGAAATGCATCCCATAATTTTTGGGAAGGATCTATCCCATAGTTGCTTACAGAAGGTCGTCGTCAGGATGCATGCGAGAACTCCAGCATTTTGGGACATACCGGGTTGCTTTTCGGTATGTTGGTTGCTGCGATTATTTTAGTCATTTTCAGTAACTGAGTCTGTGATGTCTGTACATAAATGTATATTTATATAGAATAATGTACATACTATAATATTATCATTATACTACTATTGATATTTCCAATAAATCATGAAATAAAATAGGTCACAGTTGATATTTTTGCAAATACAATTCCTATCGTTGTTCTTGTTTACGAACATGCTCAATATTTCAGAATTTGAATTTAGAATACTAATCGACATTATCAATAAGCTTCATTTTATATTTTGATATTGGTAATCATAACGATTAATCAAACGATCTATTGCTTGTAAGTTATATCAAGTATATTTCTCTCTCAGCAATGATAGAACTTAGAAATGCTAAAAGGATCCGACATTCCTTCAACATATATTTGATATAGATTAAAAGTAAACTTTCACGGCATATATCGACTTCATACATTAACTAAGAAAAATATTTCATACAATATTACCTTATGACGTCAGAATATTATCCATACGATATCATCGGACGAAATGCAACGGTACATATAGTTCATCAAAACAATTTAGCTGTTATAACGAAGACGGTTTATAATTATTTTATCTGACAATACAACAAGTAGATTTTCAGCAACAAGACCACCCAACCTGGGCGACCCCCCCCCCCCCCCCGCGCCCCAGACTACCTCCATTGACGAGGGGAATTCTGGAGGTCCCATACCTAATAGAAGTACAATGCCACACCTTTCCCTCCCCATCCCTCTACCACCCCTGCCCCCCCCCCCCCTCTCCCCACACACAGACACACCCCGACCTGTGAGGTGTAACTCATTGCGCGTTCAGGTGTTCCTTTTTTACCGTTACCTTGGTGACCAGGTGTGCAGGGACTCACCTGTCCCACCTGCCCCCCTCCCTCCCAAGTCCACCCCCCTCCCCCCTTCCAGGTAGGACCCAGAGAGAGTGAAGGTTGGGGGGGGGGGTAGTTCTTTGTCCCCTACCCCAGCCTCCCACTAAATACACTAACCTACCTGACCCAATTGGCTTGATTTACCTCGTAGTTAATTGCAGTCATATCGGTCCTACCTAGATCTAGTCTACCGCCCCCCCCCCCCCCCCCCGCGATCTCACTCCCTCTCCTCCCCAAAAAGTTAATGATAACATTGAGAGAGGAAAAAATTACATCAATGAGAGGAAAAGTGGGAAGCCATAGTGGAGACCAAGGCAAATATGAGTGATTCAGCTTTTGTAGGAGAGGAGAATGGTAGTCTACCTTTGAAATAATTCTGTAACTCAATGCAGTACAGGCTAAGATTGCCTTAATAATTAATACATGCAAGGCTATGAATTTCTTTTGATATTAAAGTCAAAACGGAAAAAACTTTACACATAAAGCAATTCGACGTTTACAAAGTTGAAAGCAAGTTATATCGACATACATGGGAGAACTAGGACTAATAGAAAACAATAATAACATAATATATATAGACTTTAGAAAATAATATAATATACTCCACGTAGTGATATCTATCTTGGTTTTTGACACGGTTAAAGAATTAATCATGCTTCAATGGTCATGATACGCGATATCCCTAGTCAAAATTCTAAGCCTATGAGTCGAATTAAATTACCTGAATTTGACCCCCTTCGCTCTTCATGCATGACTGCACACGCCCCCCACTTTCACCTGCATTCAGCACATGAATAAATAAGTGATGATTAATGATTAGGTCATAGCAGCTAATTGACAGTCTGGGTGACCTCTATTGACAGCAGTGCGACCTCTATTGACAGCAGTGTATTGACAGCTCTCTGACTCTAACTAGGTGAGCTTAAAGGCCCAGTCACATTTAGAGATTGAACTCAACTCAACAGTTTCAATGATTTTTAGACTGGATTGTCAAAAACTAACCAGTCTTAATGAAAAAAAACTGATCAGTGTCACATATAAAGATTATTAAGCCTGGTCACAGAGACTTGGTCCTAAGACTGCTAAAGATTCAAGACTATCCTGTCAACATCTCAACATCTCAAGATTAACTCCAGTTTTAAGTCCATGTCACAGAAAATAAAAACACCAGTTTTAAGTTTATATCACTTATCAAGACTATCAGAGACCCAATTCAATTCAATTGTTGAGTTGAGTTCAGTCTGTATATGTGACTGGGGCTTAACTCTAACTAGGTGACATGACAGTATGGATGTGACAGGGGAGGGGTGTGGGCTGAATAGGGTAAGAGGGATTATAACTGGGGGGAGCTGGATCATGTTAGGTAACCCTGCACTATCCTCCATATCAGAGTACACTCTCCTCTAATCCTTTACTACACCTAGCTCATCTTTCTACGATAATGGCGAATCCAGAATTTAGAAATTGATGGAGGAATTGTTTAGTTATATAGATTACTTATTCATAAGAACTTTTTGTATTGCACTTCCACATTGATTGATTGTTTTGCATAGTTTGAGAGCCACTAAAAGGAAGGGCTGACTTATTGCAATATGTATAGGGTGCTTGTATATTGTGTAACATTTAAATTATTGCTTTAATGGAGTAAACTTTATGAGCAAAAAAAAACTTCTACTTTTAGCTAGTCTGAGTAGTAAAGGCACTAATCCTCTATTACATTTACTGAATAGGTTGTCTGCAATTTCAAGCTCATCTAAAAAAGTTAGATATAAAAAGTCAAATTTACTCATAAATTATATCCCAATCCTGAACAATAAAAAGAGTACATACAAAGAGGCCCATACACAAAAGAACCGGTGTACCGGGCGATAAAAGAGCAGTTTACGGTTGTACCGAGCGATAAAAGAGCAGTTTACGTTCATCATCCAACATTAATGGCATAATTCAGGAGGCCTACGGTCGGTTGTCGTTGTAAAGTGGGGGATCGAAAGGGGGGGGGGGTGTCACTGACTATTTGAAGTTTACTACCCACTGCCAAACTACCACCCCTCCTTTTCATGACTGACCACTCCTGAATTTTTGTTGATCGCTCCTTATTTTTGGGGGACACTGATCACTGCCCCCCCAAAGTATATTTCAGAAAGTACATAGAAGTCAACAAAACTGCTCAGGAAATCTTCTGATACAATATCATTAGTTGTTTGGGGTGAAATAAAGTAGCAATAAGGCTAAATTCCAAGCCATTGCCCCTACATTGTTCTCAGGATGTAGTTCACCGCTCTCCTTTTTTGCCTAAAAGGTAGTTGACAGCCCCTCAATTTTGATGTGCGCTGCCCCCGCTTTGCACGTCCGTTTGGCATTGGGTAGAACCCCAAGGGTGACACAGGACACTTACCCCCCAGACGAACCCCAAGGGTGACAGGACACTTACCCCCAGACACTTACCCCTCCAGACACCTACCCCCAGACACTTTACCCCTCGGACACTTTCCCCCTCGGACACTTACCCCCTAGGACACTTATCCCCTAGGACACTTACCCCCTAGGACACTTACCCCCCAACCTTGGAGAACTCAGTCCAATGATATTTCGACACTTCCCCATCCACTAACTGTTGAGTAGGGATGAGTTAGCCTTTTAGGTATGAATCCTAGACATCTATTAGAAGAGAGGGATATTTAAGGGTTTTCTTTCCATTAGAAAGACTAAGTTCTTACTACATAATTTCCTCTGCATTATAAGCCAAGAGTGTGTGTGGGAGGGGGGGTGTCCAGGGGGTAAGTGTCCTGGGGTATAAGTGTCTAGGGGGTAAGTGTCTGGGGGTAAGTGTCTGGAGGTTATATGTCCTAGAACCCTTTCCAAGCCCAAGTGCCCCCCCCCCCCCCTGGAGTGGGGGTCGTGTGCCATAGTTTATTGTACACCTGGGGACTATTGACTTCTCTGTGCTGATGCCATGTAACATGCGACAACTAGTCCCAAATCAATCATTTCAGAGCAACTAGACGTAAAAATAGTGCTCCGAACCGATCCCGGGGGATACTCAGTCTTTGGGTGTAGGTAACCACTGTGGGACCCATCAACAATTGTGGGGTTTTAAGAAAGCTGACTGCTCCCTGAACAAACTAATTGTGATCCACCACCAATTGTTTTTATTGCATCAAGGTTGATATACTCCAGAAAACACAGGGCAAGCTGTCCAATTAGCACCTATTTTGCTCAATTTCATTGCTGAGTGTACTTGAATTGATGCATAAACAGATAGACCAACTTAAACAGGATGTATAGATTACCTTTTCTTTGATGCTTCCAGGTGGTCACTGTTCCCCTATTCTCAAAGACAGGTTATTGGGGATTCCTTGCTGAGGTCACTTAGCAATCCTGAGGGAGACTCTTTTGCCCTATCTGATTGGTCAGTCCTTATCTCTTAACCTGATCTGTCCCCCTCTGCCTTAGTTACAGTCATGCATGAGAGGTCATGCATGACTGTAACTAAGGACCTCCCTGACCCAGATAGGGTTATGGCATACACCTGTCTTTGAAAACCTTGTGAATGCACTGCCACCACCTCATAGGGTTGCGCCCACAATTGATACCAAAACTATATCTGAGTACTCCCTCCCCTTGATCCCAAAATCAATCATACTACAGCAATCAGACTTAAAAAATAGTGCTTAGAATGCCGTGCTCCATAGCAAATGCTACCGTATACAATTCCCGTTTTACTAGGCCGCCTACTATGGGACTATAATCGTGGATCAAACATGCTATGGGTAGATCGTATAACCACGGGGGGTGGGTGGGGGGTTCCTAACCATGGAAACTGTATATAACCATGGAAACAATGGGAGGTATCCAGGGCACGATATACATTGTACTGACAACCAGCAACATTGGTGGGGGGGGGGGGGGGGCACTTTAAGGGAGATTTTATGTTTAGGTTTTCAGAAACAAGAGGACTACGAAAAGTTATTGACCTGTTTACTGGAAAAAGGTATGTTCGTCAACTTCAATGACACATGTAGAAAACGGAAAGCTCCTTCCTCCTCAGACGGCAACCGTGAAGTTCAAGGACACATATGGGTTACACATTGCCACAACACTTAACATCTTCAGAGGCCATAGTCAATAATCATCTAAGTTTGGGGTGGGTGGGTGGGTGGGGGGGGGGGACAAACCGGCCCCTTATTTAAAAAGAACTGAAATTTATATAACATCAGATTTACAAATTCACAGTATACAAATCAATGAATGTAGGAAGGTAGATTAATAAGAAAAAACTTCCTTTGGACCAGAGGGGGTGCCCCTTTTCCCCCTCCCTCCCCCAATCTACCACTGATTGAAGACGTTACAAGGTTAAGTTTTAAAGCTGACACCCCCCCCCCCCTTACAAGAATATACTTTAATAGTATAGTTTGTTTATCAGTTAGACGTATGCGGGTAAGGTCACACATATGGTCCTGCTAAATATACAAAGTTTGGCAAACAATTCAACTATGTCAATATGACAGTTTTTGGCTATTGGATTGCTTCTTACAAAAAATGTGAGTTTCTCCATTCATAGCATCCAAATAAAATTGACCTGGATTGGTTACTGTGTGGAGTAGAGTGTGAGAATATATGATAAGGTGGTAAATTATTAACAATGCCAAGAATTTCAACATGGTTGCCAATACTGGAACACCCAATTCCGTATTTTATACTACTTTCTTGATAAAACATCATTCAACCATTATGCCTATATATGAAGTATGTTCATAACAGTAATATTATATAATTTAATATAATAAAAGACCGTGTTATATACCCATCTCAATTGTCCCAAAGAAAAGAAAGACCTTCATGAAAACATTTAAAGATATATTGAATTAATTTCTTAGAAATAATTATGCAGACCCACATTGATAGACATAAAAGCATTATATGCCCTCTACCTTTCTGTTACTGAAAATTCACATTTCCATGACCATTCGCAATTTATTCTCATTATGACATAAAGGCACTCATCACCTCTATACCTCTGCCACTAGGAGTTATATAACCTACGATAAGGCTGAAAGTTCAAACTATATAACAATAGTCCTCATCTACTCGCGGTAACCCATATCACGCTAACCAGTATAATAACCACCGGAAATAGATGGTATTGAACGGCCATTGTTCTCTGTGAAGCACTCAGTAACCATGACCGACCCATATTCACCTGACACTCACAAGATTAAAGTTCAATACCTGAATAACAATAGACCACGCTTACTCCATCCTACTCTGCACTCCCATATAGAACTGACTCCCCATTCATCCTAATGCGATAGGTGTGTCGGCGCGACTGCTAATTTGTCGCCCCACTCAGTCGCACCTCAGCTCTATGTTGACCTTGGGGGTGACCTCTGTGGGTATTTAGGCCGGGGTTACTGGGATAAGCCGATTTCGCTGGGCGCCGGTGATCCCGACCCAAAGCCTACTTTGACTCTACTACTACCAGCGGTATACGTAGTGGTAGCTTGAGGTGACAGGAGAGGGCCAGAGAGTGTGGCAATGACTACTTTTTTTATAATCTTTTATTGCTTCTCAATTTGCCATCGAGATCTTCCAGTCAGTGTGTTGTAATATGGGAGTTGAGATGGAGAAGTTTGGTAAGCCCGACAGTTTTTAAGGTGTTTATTTTATAAAATCATCAAGGGTTTTCCCTAGATATCAGGTTATTATATATAATTAGGTACAATCAAAATCATTCATAATACAATAACCCAGCCAAGGAACGACGTAACGGTCACGATACGTGAGCGTTCTAATAACGTTCTGCGACGTTATAAAATGTTATGTGACGCCACATCCTTGGCTGGGAAGGTTTCCCTTTACATTCAGGATGTGTTTGCCTGTGCACCTTTAATAAAGCCCCCTTGTAAATCTGTGGACATGTGGAGTAAAGTGAGTACAAATGTAATTGTCTCTACTTGCGTCAGTCGGTGTACATTTTTCTCTTTTGCTCATGAAATAGCCTAGATATCTGGTCATAATACCATTATCACATGGCCTTCAGACGTCAATAGCATTTTTCATTTTTCATAATTGATTACTGGTTTTGTAAATGGCAGTCAAAGAGCCACATGACGATTCACAACGAGGCACATGACCAGTCACATGACCGGTCACATGACTGACCGCTTCCTCCAGCTGCAGACCCAGGGCCCCTGACCCTGTATACAAAAGTTCACGTCTCTGCATCACCCGGTCTGTGGTTTCTTTATACAGGTGAGGGGCCGGCAGAGAGCACCAAGCCTCAGCCCTGGCCTGGTTTTCCCCGCTCTGTACCTTTCACTAACTTTCCGCCATTGTGGACACGGTCTACTGCCTCCCCCACCTACCTCCCGGAGCGTGCTGCCTTTATTTATTGTCCACATCGTCGGCGGCCCCGCGCGCCACCCACGTGACGCCGCGCACGCGCACAGCCACGTCGATCTTGGCGCGCTGCCAACTTGCCGCGGACCGGAGCGGGATTATGTACACGTTTTTTGTCGGCCACAGGGATAAAATAAAGGGGATATGGTTTTCGAAAGGTTAAAAGGTTTGGGTCCATTTCTAGTCTAGTCACGTGATCTCACAGCAGGGCTGGTCTGCTCTTCGTTGTGAATCTGCGTTTGTGAATGACGTCACGGATCAGGCGCGTGAATGACGTCACGGATCAGGCGCGTGAATGACGTCACGGATCAGAGCAGTTTTAACGCGTCTCACCAATCAGAGCGGGAACAGAGGGGAGGGGATTTATGTATTACAAACAATTCTCGTCTGACGAGGGTTGAATAAAACCACTTTTTTCTTAGGATAGCCCCACTTCGCTCTTAGCGACCATCCACAAATGATGTCATGCACATGGGGGTGGGTGGGTAGGTTGAATAGTGTGACACTGCCTGAAAACAGGCCTTATTTTCACGTTTAAAACAGAAAATTCAGTGTGACGGGGACGGGTGGGTCCTAAAAGTACCCTGAAAAAGTGTGACATCATTTATGGACGGCCCCTTACTGATTGTACAAGACTGTGAGACATGGATTGGATAGTTGTCAAATAACAGGGATTTACACATATTATAGGCATTATAGTCAAGTGCAAAGTAATTTTTGAAACTGGAGATTGCTTAATAATAACACGTGGACAAAGGACCATTTTCCGATAACAACATGACATGGAATTAGTTTTTGATTTACGTAGACAAACGACAATTTTCACATAATAATGGGTATGGGGGAAAATTGTGATTTTACATTTATAACAAGCGTTACTTACCCGAATTACACCTATTGCACCTGATACTAGACATCCAAGAGTCGTATCCATCCGATCCCAGACATGGCTAAGGCCATTGACTTATAGCAACTAGCACAAACTTGGTTGACCTTCGTGACCTCCAATCTTCTTCAACCGTATCCAATATGAGGTTATCCTTACATCCACCGAGAAATCACACCCATTGCACCTGAAACTAGACATCCAAGACATATCCATCCGACCACAGATATGGTTAAGGCCATTGACCTATAGCAACTAGCACAAACTTGGTTGACCTTTATGACCTCCAATCTTCTTCAACCGTATCCAATGTCAGATTATCCTTAATCCACTGAGAAAATTTAATGTAGTAATTTTACAAGGAGTCCACCCTTCTTGCCCACCTCATAAGCTCTGTGGATGCCTCCCTGGGACACGGCCTACTTGGTGTAGGCCTGTGTTGTGTTGGCGGGGCCTGTTTTTATATAGGTAGACATGTAAGACACACTTTTAGATCTGACATCAGCCCTGGTAGGGCTAATAACAGGTCCCCGTCATACAGGGCGACGTGTGCCGGGCGTGTGGGGGGCTCGTGGCCATGGCAACATGTCTCCCAGGGGTGGGGGGTGGGGGGGATTAACTGGAGGGGGGGGATCAAAAGCTGAAGTAAGATCCCTGGTTGTTGGATCTGCTGCAGGGGTCAATAGAGTAATAATGATAAGGTCAGTATACAGATATCTGCCCACAGCCCAGCCTGGGATGACATTATTATAACGTTGCAGCGACATTTTGGTTGTTTCTGTATTGGATCTTGTTACATTCTTTTGATGACTCCCAATTGCATCACTGCAACCTACTACTGTGGCGTTGCACTGTGACATTATTACAATGTTCTTGTTACATTCTTCAACCCAAACAAAATGTTCTTATAATATTCTGTGGTCTTAACCTCCCCAAAAGATTATTGTTATAATAATGTGCTGATCGGTGAGGTTTCAACCTCACCATCAATAATGTAACTGCTACGTGCCATCTTATTAAGTAACAGACTGACCAAAAAGTGTGGTTTCAGAATGGTTCTGTTACATCATAATTTGGCTGGGAGGGATGGACATGGCTCCAAATAATCTACTTGTATATATATTTTATTTAATGTTTGATTATAAGGCTGGGTCAATTCTTTTCTAATTTAGGTATGGGGGGATTAGGAGGGGTTTAAAGCTGAAGTAAGATCCAAGGTTGTTGTATCATCCCAGGCTGTCAATAAAGTAATAATATCAGTGTACAGATAACTGCCAGTGGCACAACCAGGGATGAACCCCCAGGGTTGAATGTTGATAACTGGATTCAAAGAAGGAATCCTGAAGTCCAAATAATGATGTACGTTTTATCTAATGTTACCTTGGCCTATTATGTTGAAGAATCTGATTCTAAATCTCTTAAATCTTGAAGGTCCAAACCCCGTGTCTGACCGTCGTCTTCTATGCCAGTTTGTCCACCAGAGAATATATCAAATTCAGTATTTGGGATCTAATATTGCCTGTATTGCATTGCGTCATAATCATAAATGTTTTCAATGAAGATCTGATTAAAGGTGACAGACCAAACTTTCAACCCATTGTGTTTACTCTGTCATTCTTGTAACCTCAGTGGCCTGTTTCATAACAAACCTCCGTATGTTTTTGCGTTTCATAAAGTTACGATCAGCTTCTTAGGTGCCATAGCTATGTGAGTTTTGTTTTTGTCTTTGGGTGGATTTACATGAGTTTTGGGTCAAGTTACTTGATTTTGTGGTCGCTTTACAGGAGTTTTGGGTGGATTTACGGGAGTTTTGTTATGAAATGGCTGCATATGAGAGTTTCAAACTCATGTACAATTTCCATAAGCTCACATAAAAGCTCTGTAGCTACAGAGCTTTTTATGAAACACCCCACAGATCAACTTGCTAAATTTATATAAGAACTTAGCAATCACAACAAACCTGAATTATGGTGCTGTGCAGTAATATATATATATATATATATATATATATATATATATACTCTGCCCTTAAAATATTCTAAATAGAGGCTCTCTATCTCTTTATATTTGTGTTTGTAGTCTTATGCCAGTCCACCAAGGTCTATTTAGAGCGAATTAATGTCATTAGTGCCCTAAATACTGTAGTAATTGATGCTGATCACTCCACAGGTAGAAATACAGATCACAAAAACTGGTCTCAAGAGACAATTAGTGTCTGCGGAACGCTACCGGAAGTCAGGTTTCTGGCACCGTGCCAGGTTTCCTCCCGACATTCACACTCCATGTTGAACTCTTCAAACACAATCTTTTATCAAACTATTACTCTCCGAACAACTACATTAATTTTGAAGACGCCCCATCCAGTGGCGGATCCAACATTTTGAAAAGGGGGGGGCGTTATTGGAAATTTTTATTTTAATTACTTTTCAAATCGAAATTTGGAGAGAAAAAAAAGGGGGGGCGTGGGCGCCCCCCCCTCCCCCCCCTCTAGATCCGCCACTGCGGCATCAGATAGCAAATGGGTGCATGGTAGTCAAAGAAATGTATTATGGCTCAGTTACCTGTTAAATGTTTATAGGCTAAAAGTATACTGAAAGGTCGTTTGAGAAATAGGAATGGGATATTTTGGCCCTAATTATTGGAAAGTTCATTAGTTTTGTGTGTATAAAGTTTATCCTGATTGTGTTCATGTGATAGACCATTTGTGAAGTCTGCTCAAATGAACTTCCCAGCCAGCTTGAGACGTAACAAAAACATTCTGCAACTATACTTTTTTAGTCAGTTTGTTACTTACTAAGATGGCACGTAACAATTACGTTATTGATGGTGAGGTTGAAACCTCATGAACTTAGAACGTTATCATAACATTATTATTTGGTTAGGTTAGGATGAAACCAAAACAGAACGTTATAAGAACATTCTGTTTAGGTTGAAGAACATAACCAGAAAGTTATGATAACATCACAGTGCAACGTCACAGCAGTACAGTGCAGCAATGTTATTGAGAGCCATTATAATAACGGAACAAGAACTAATACAGAATGTTCCTGCAACGTTATTATAACGTCACAGCTCCAGCTGGGTTGAACTAATATATATGAACCAATTTACAGTCTGCCTCTGGCTTCATATTGGCCAAAAAGTAGAGTATAAAAATATCTCTTAAAAATGGACCAGGTATCCCGTATAGACACACGGAGGCTGTCACGTGGCCTCAGGCTGGTCTTCCAGGCTGATATCTGGTCCCTCCATCGACATCCCGCGTCTGTCCGTCACCTTGACAACCCATCCATCATGGCCGCCGCCGCAGACGACATTCAGCGCAGCGCGGGAAATACCCCGCTGAGCGATAATAGGTGCAGACAATTGACCATTGTCTCTGAGATTGAAGAATTAGGGGGTTTACTGTTTATATAAGGCAGGGGCGCGGGGTATGCTGACAAATCACGGTTATGTATGGGGTTAAGTGGCCGGAGGGGAAGGAAGTATTTAGAGCGGGTTTTGTTTTTGTTTTCTTCATAGTACCAAGAGTAATTCTTTTGTAGGGCAGACATGTTGCCTGATATAGAGTATCATGTATAATAGGCCCTACTATAAACGAGGAATATATAGGTCTACCAATATATAGGACTGAAGCGTTTCTGAAACAAAGGGAATACGACAGAGCATTGAATCATTGTGATAAGAATAAGGATGTCCTTATTTCTTATGGATTGGGTAAGTGGCAGTTCAAGGGTTGTGTTCTATGCCCTTGAATCCCAGAATAACTTCAATTCCATTGACAATTGCATCGACAGCCAGTGATAAAAAGAATAACTTTTTTGGACTTATCGATGCATATCCCTATTTGGAAGAGGAAAAATAGAATGGAATTTGAGATACGTCCTAAATGTTTTTTTTTTAAGCTTTTATTTAGTAATCAACATCAGAGTTGCCTCTGTTTTTCAGTTCATTACAAACATGAAAAATGAAAAAAGGTGAACTATATAGAGAACAATAAATAAAACTAGAGGTCAATAAATATTACACAAAATATCAAATACAGTCAAATGTCTAACCAATCACAATGGCTTTGAAGATAAGCACTCAAATCTTTTAACAATTATAAATCACATGTCCAATAAATCAGTATAATCCTTGTTCACAGACTTTATACAATTCATAAAGACAGTCACACTTTCTGAATTTTGCTGATCGGCAGTCAAATTGTTCCAATATTTTAGGCCACAGAAGAATGGATTTTTCCTGAAAGACCAATGAATTTTGGATGGAATTACAAAAATTTTCTTATCAAATTGTCTAGTTACACGAACAGGAGTTTTAATAGCCTCAGTCTTCAAACTATGTTTATACATTTGTCTCAAAATTTGTACAATGCGTCTTTGTTCAAGTGAGTTCAATTTACACATGCGGTGAATTTCATTACGAGTATATCTATCTATTAGTTTAATATTCAGACATAATCTAAGAGCATTATTTTGAAGAATTTGAAGTTCACGTTTTTGCTCTAGAGTAGAGCATAGCAAAAACATACCATTATAGTCAAAATACGGTAATATCGTTTGCTTATAAACAGAAATAGCAGTATAATTGTCAACATATCGCCTTAACTTTCTTAATTGAAATAGCTTATTAGATACTACTCTCTTTGTATTATTATAATTAGGAACATATGATAAATCCTTATCAATAATAGTACCCAAATAACAGTACTGATCTACTGGCAATAAAGAGTGATTACCTGCCTTAAACAAAGGCTTATCACTTCTAGTTAATATACTATCACCACTTCCAACAACAAGATATTTGGATTTACTCACATTCAATCGCAGGTTATTCTCTATTCCCCAATTTATAAAACAATCAATATCCGATTGGATCGAGCTAACAATATCATAACAATTTTTTGAGGAATAATGTAACACACAATCATCAGCATAAAGACTTATTCTAACATTATTTAGCATTCGAACCACATCGTTAATATAAAAAATAAAGAGACTTGGACCAAGAATTGTTCCCTGACCAATACCTGAGGTGACATGTTTAAATTCTGACATTTTGCCATTAAATCTAACAGCCTGAACTCTATTCAAATAGCTAGCAAACCACATCATAGCCTGGTGGTTAAATCCAATATCAATAAGTTTCTTTACTAATAATTTATGATCTAGAGAATCAAAAGCCTTGAAAATATCGAGAAACAATAAACAAACAGATTTTCCCTCATTATAATTCCAATGTATATCATTTACTAGGTTGAAAACTGCCTCATGTGTTGACTTATTTTTTTGAAAACCATATTGCTGTGGATGCAAATAATCTATTTGATCTAGGCGATATAGTAGACTATTCAATACAATTTTTTCAATCATTTTGGCAGGTAGCGGAGTCTGCGTAATAGGCCTCCAATTACCAGGGGATGATTGGTCACCTGCCTTGGGTATCAAATTTACCAGTTGCCCATCTTCTAGGAAAAATTCCAGTTGTTATAGAAGTATTAAATAAATGTCGTAACTGGCCAGGAGTAGATAAAAACGCATCTCTAAGCAAACCACTGGAAATATCCTCGACACAACTGTATTTAGAGGTGTCAATTTCTTTGACTAATTTAACTATATCTGCATCTGCAACAGTGGAGATAGGAATGTGACCCACTGAACTATTATTGATAATTTCTAATAGATCATCAGCAGTAGACTCAGAGTTCCCAATTTTGATAAAATAATCATTCAAAAAATCACAACAATCACTTTCTGGGACTAAGTTACCAGTTGACGGATCTTTAAAAATAATATCTTGCGTTCCAGAATTCGAATCTTTAATCAGCTGATTAGTTAATCTCCAAAATTTCTTTGGGTCACTTCTTGAAATTAAAAGACACCCTTTCACATAATCACACCTAGATTTACGAACAATAATATTGGTTCTATTTCGGGCCTTACGCATCTTCTCGTAGGAAAATACAGTGTTGTCCTGCCTATGGTCTTTAACACATTTATCCCGATAACGAAATTGTGACAATATATGTGGGGTTATCCACGGAGTCTTATTCTTCCGCAACTTTACCCTTTTTATCGGGCACATGACAGATAAAATCTCCAAGACATACCTAATATACTGATCCCATAGCGCATCAGGATCATTTACATTGAAATAATTTGTCCAATCCTTGTCAAACAAAAGATTTTGAAATCTTTTAACATCATAGTTTTTCATTATACGAACATTTTTATATATATAGGCCACTTTACACCTTCGTTTTTTTCTGATAATATAAACAGGAAAATGATCAGATAGTAAATCGTCTAGAGTACCATAGGAACTAACAAAGTTTGAATCTGTCATTATCCAATCAATAATACTACCACCATCACGTTGAAGACGAGTATAAGAGTTAATCAATTGACGCATATTCAAATGTATGAATATTCTAAAAGACTCTGCTATTTGAACCCATTGTTTTCTATTCACCTTAATGACATGGTGATTACATCGTCCACGTATTCGCCTGAATCACATAATCTCATTCATGTTGACTCTATTCGATCTTACAATTTATTTGTTTCTTCACCTACATGGAAGATCATTGTCTCAATGAATGTGGTTTAATAAAGGGGAAAAAAGAAACAAATAAGCAAACATAATACCCTATATCCCTGCCTTTGTTGTTGTTCGCACCTCCCCCGATTGATACAAACATCCTTCATCTGGCAGAGTCACAGTTTGAGTATAAAGGAAACATTTAAGTACATATCTCCTCTATGCCTAACCCAAACTTTGTAATACATGAAATGAAGTGCAAAACGTTCGTTGAATTTCCTAATAGCTTGTGGCGGGGATAATAGCTGTTTACGTCACCTGTGTATAAGCCACATGCCGTCATTGATTACTGTGTACCTTAATCAACAACCACTCAAACAATGGAGGCTGAAGACAAAGAGGTGTGAATGGAGTGTTTCAGGGAGGGTGTGATTGTAAACAACCAAACGGTCTCCCTCCAGGGCCCAGCTCCAGCTGGTGGTCACATGATCACCTGGGACTGCCCGCAGGCCTCACCGCGCATGCGCAACACCCAGGTCCTTCCGGGAAGCCGTGTTGACCTTGGGGATGAATTCCCAAGGTTATTGTGTTAAAGGAAACCCTCCAAAGGGGTTGGAGAGGCAATACAAAACGACGTTTGGACAAAGGATAAAACTGGATGAGGGGATTAGAATGACACAAAAGGGGGTATGGAGGGGATTAAGTTAATCATCGGCGATCGGCGGATTGTTCTGTCAATAACCCGGCGGTAATAGGTCCCAGTCGCTACTTCAGAGGGCCTTATGGCACGTGCCACCACGCGTAGGGATACAAGGGCCCAGAAGTCGGCGACAAATCGGAAGGACAAACAGGTAACGTTATCAGGTAGAGTTCAAAAAGTCGGCGTTATGCGCCGGAGGGGGACGGCAGCTGGTCAGAGGGAGGATTAGACCTTGTTTCTGGGAAGTTTTCCTAGCCTGGACAATCAGAGTGTTACGACCAGAGGGGAGGATTGGGTTCACAGAGGGGGATGGGGTTAGGGATAGAGGGGGTTTGACTTCATTGACTTCTATGACCTTGGGTTTACCCTTGTATTGGGTAAGGGGGGTTAGGCGGGGTTAGGGGTTGTGGTATGGGCTTATAGGCCTAAGGGATACATTAACTGAAAGGAGGAAAGAAGGATAAAAGAACATACAATAAAACATACTGCTTTGCTCTGCACAAATCAATAGGTTTTTTAAAATTCATTTTCAATAAATGACTGGTATTTGGTTCCAAATGAGTTATTTGCGACTCATCTTAATCCTTGCACAAATCATATTATGACAATTAATAAATGATAATGACAAAAAAAGAAACTCTAATGTTCATGCCAACAATGCTTTTTGATTTCTAAAATACCTGCACAGAGTTTATAGTAAAAAGCTGTCCTGATAGATCGGTCTACACTGGCTGGCGAGTTCCATCATTTGGTTTGTTCATCATTAATTTTTGTTCTCGAAAGTTTCTTGTAATACCCCTTACACACTAGCCCAAGAATGCGCATTATTCCTGTATTGAACCATAGGGATACATAAGTATTATGTATGTTTATGATTGAACTGTCATTAAGAACGCATTTTGAGGCTAGTCTGTAAAGGATATTAGACAGAGTAGTGCATAAATTAGTATACGGTAATTTTACATGGGAACATATTTTAATTGACAATGTAACTTTTAAATCGAGTTTAATGTCTACAAAATAATACAGTCTATACAATAATACCAACTGTATCATTGTTAAACTTGAATCACGGTACAACGTATCTGGGAGATCATGTGCACACAGGAAGATACTGAGAGACCTTCCTAAGAATGCAATATTTAAATAAAGACTGTGTTTTATATATATATTCATATATATATATATATATATATAAGAAAGAAAGAAAGAAAGAAAGAAAGAAAGAAAGAAAGAAAGAAAGAAAGAAAGAAAGAAAGAAAGAAAGAAAGAAAGGAAGGAAGGAAGGAAGGAAGGAAGGAAGGAAGGAAGGAAGGAAGGAAGGAAGGAAGGAAGAAAGGAAGAAAGGAAGAAAGGAAGAAAGGAAGAAAGGAAGAAAGGAAGAAAGGAAGAAAGGAAGAAAGGAAGAAAGGAAGAAAGGAAGAAAGGAAGAAAGGAAGAAAGGAAGAAAGGAAGAAAGAAAGAAAGAAAGAAAGAAAGAAAGAAAGAAAGAAAGAAAGGGAAACAAAGGTGTTTTCTGTAAACCACTAAGATGACAACTATACTTTGTAACTACAACCTCACCTATTACTGACTACTACTGACCCTCTTCCCTAAAACCTACAACAGGGAGATACTGAATAAACAATCCAAAGAAAATATAAGCTTAAATGGTGTTCAAACCCTGACCCCTCGGAGTGGTATAGGTAAGATGGGAGACATATGGCTGGCGGTCAGTGAGTGGACACCGGTCATCTCCCAGTAATGGGGACCTGATTAGAGATCGGGGCTGACAGGGGCAGGGTGGTCCACCCCCAACACACCCCGCTCATTCATTATTTCACGGTCATCATTAGGGCTGGCCAGTGTGAGGGAAGTTAAAATGTCAACTTTGACTTCTGTTTCAATCTTTTATAGCTCAGCCCATGTTAAATCAAGACGTAGGTTCATTACTTTTGGTTGCCTTGAACATATGTTCTTATTGGCTTTATTGGATTTTTTTTAGACCATTTGAATCATTCAAACAATTTCATGTCAAAGCTCAATATGTTCAAGCTCTTCAAAGCAATGTATAGGGGATGGGAAGTGTTTTGTAATGTTTCTGTCCAACCTCAATATATTGATGCCGGCATCTCTAAATTGCAGTCGCAACCACTTTGGTAAAGAGGCACCGTAGCTATAAATACTTATGAGTACGTTAAAATGCTATCGTTTCGTTCTATATACAATGAAAGATCTCGTGGTCATTTACTAGGGGTAAGCTAGTGGCCATCGGTAGGGCCAATGCAGCATGGGTTAAATGTGAGTGTAATCTTCGCAAACATTTTCAGTACTGCCTCTCTGGACTTATCAAAAAGCTGAATTACCCTAGAGGCCTTCCATTTAGTATCTCCGCACATTTTAAAAAATCTCAGACCCCCACCCCATCCCCAGGCAAAAATACGCATTGAATATGTACTAGAATGTGCGCACATTTTCAAAAATCTCGGACCCCTCCTTCTCCTTCCCCCCCTTGATGCGTACATACTAAATGGAAGGCCCCCTACCAATTGCAGTTAAGGTAAAATGTAAGCTTATACTATCTAGAATTATGGACAAAATGTACAGATTGGCTGAAAGGAAACACCCAGAATCTGATTGGATACAATTAAAGCTTGACCCACTAACGAGGGAAGCCACTCAATGTTAACCTCCCCTGATTGGTCAGGTCAAAAAGGTGACCTACTTAGTGATTATCAATCTTGTGGTGTGCCCCCTAACTCGGCAGGTGGGACGTTAGGGCCCGACGTCCGAGACCCTGACCCTGTGACGTCACGACCCGTCATGTGACCTCTGGACCGGAACCAGTATGGCGCCTGTCAGCGTTCGTTGACGTCCCGGGCGGGTGCGTTCAACCGTGGCCAGATGCGGAAGACAAGTAGCGGCAGGACCGATTTAAGTGAAATGAGATGGTTTTTTGTAACTTGTAGAAAGTATCGACTTAAACACCTATTATCTTTATTTTTTCTCAAAGGTTAATGGTGCATACATGTTTTATGGGTTATGCTTATGTAACAAACTACACCCCTAAATTCGAGTTTTTTTTCTCCCAAATATCCCCTTCCCAATCTGCAAATTGCCTTCATGTGCTTCCCAGCCAAGTTGTGACATAACTGAAACGTTCTGCAACCATACTTTTTGGGTCATTCTGTTACTTAATAAGATGGCATATAACAGTTACGTCATTGATGGTGAGTTTGAAATCTCACTGAATCAAGACATTATTATAATGTTATTTTTTGGTAAGGTCAAGACCAAACCATAACAGAATGTTATAAGAACATTCTGGTTGGGTTGAGAACATAAGCTCCTTTGAGTCTTTTTGGAGCCAAATTTGATTTTCTCTGTTCACTTGTGGTCCTGACATGGGAGTACACCAACGCCTCGTCACCCAGCAGCATGGGTTGAAGAACATAACCAGAACGTTGTAATAATGTCACAGTGCAATGTCACAGCAGCATTCAAAAGAATGTAACAAGAACCAATACAGAACCAACCAGAACGTTGCTGCAATGTTATAATAATGTCGCATCCTTGCCTGGGTTACTATCTTATAAAAGATCATGCAAGTAGCCTAATCAATCGTATGTTGAATGGCCCTATATTATAATATAGAGTCAGTACACAGGCACTGATGCAGGCGCATCCCTGGGTTTACAAAGAGAGTGTGGAGGCCCTATAGGCCTGTAGGGAGATGTACCATGGCGGCGGCCATGTTGTGTCATGTGGTACAAAAGGACACTCCTCATTGGTTGGAAAGGCGCGCTTGACCCCCAACTGGTAGTGGCGGGAAAGGGACATGCATGCGCAAACATAAACGCCCGAGTCCCCTATACTGACACTCAGTGACAGGGACACCATGTGACAGTGACAGAGTGATGGATGGCAAACATGGCAAATAACCGCAGACTGTGACACTTAAGGAATACCACATTTTACCCATATAGCAATTTCAAATTGATAGAGAGAACATACTGATTGGGTATAATAGCGATTAAAGGCTTTTATTAACGTCATGTTTAAAAATGGGGTTAGAAACCAACCTGGCCTGATCTTATAAGATCTTATTACTTTGATTGTCCCTGGAACTCGTTCTTACGAAAATAATTATTTCACCAAAAGACTTAATACTCCAGTACGACCACATCTACCCTACTGCACCACTTACCTTCTTGTATTACAATCACCCTGTTCATTAACCTTTATATAGAAATGTATTATCACCATTACCATACCCTTCAATCAGCTGGAAGAACATGAACTGTAATGTGTACGTGAAATTGATAATAAAATAAAAATTAATTAACTCTTAACCTACAATGACCTGAGGTGACCTGATATACGTGTAAGAGTTATATAAGTGATACTGCCAGCTATCTACTCTCTACAACACATAACAATACATTTGTCATTATTTAACTCTATCTCCCAAGCGACCGAGGGGACCCTCCTGAATCTGAAAATGATTAAAGGGATTATGTATGATGAAAGTGGGGGGGGGGGGGGGGGGTACTCATTGAGTGATTGGATATCAAATTCTGGCAGAATCTTGGCCTTCAAAAGACTGGAGTTCATAAATGAACAATTGCTTAGGGACAAAAATCTGACACTACAAGTATAAGATATTGGTTATTAGCCGTTCCCATTTCAACTCGAATTTCAGTCGCATAGCTCAAAGGATCCCCCCCCCCTTTAGTCTCCTTTCACTCCTCAGTGAAAACACGCAGCTGACTTTGTGAATGTTATTTCTACTACTTTGCCCTAGTTGTGTACAGTATATGGTGGTGTGGGCCTTAACTAAGTGGAGGCATGTTAACCACCCTGAGGGCAGGTGGTCGTCTCACCTGGGGAGGGGACCTGGGGAAAGTATGTCAGAACTAGGATATAGGGACTTTTTTTTATCATTAATAACATCCCTACATTGAACTCTCCGTACCACGGTTAGCTTATTTTCAATATTTTTATCACCTGCAGGCCAATTTGGTCAGGTTTTGTCGACAAAAACATAGAAAAAGATTATAAAAAATACACAAATATTTGCGATATATCTATTTGCAATGATTGAATTTTCAAAATAACCTGAAAAATATTGAATATATACAAATATAAAATAACAAAATAGTCATTGGTAGATTATCATAAACCACAAATTATTCCAAATATACTGAAAGATTCCATACTTAGGCATTATGACTTGTCGACATATTTCTCAGTGTGCACCAAGCTTGATCTAGACTAGTCTGGAGGTAAATTGTAAAATATCTGTGGTAGGGATAATTGAATAGAACTTTATTAATTCATAGATATTAAGGATAATATAATCAGTGAGGGAGGATAAGTAATTCTATTCTGTCTAGTGCTAAATGCCAGATTCCTCACATTGTCTCGTTAAGTTGGACAGCACAATGTTACCTGGATCTCCAATATAACCATGCCAGTGGCCTCTTTTACCAAAACATACGTTATACTACAGTGATTTCTTGTAGACTCTACCCGTAAAGGAAACGTGGCAGGTGTTATAAAGAAAGCCCTAGACTTCTGTCTAAGGCCATATGACCTTAAAGTAACCTAAAAGATACACAGTAAAGCAAACTCCCCTTCCTAATGGCAAAATCTGTATTAGTCTATGAAACACAAACTTCCTTTAATTTCTCCATAGATCCTTGTGAATCAAAACACAGTAGTCTACTTACAGCTCCATAGAGATATGTTTCCAATATTTAGCAGAATCAGCTAGGTGCCAAAAGTTGGTAATTGCCATTCGCAATGTCCCCTGCATGACGATGTTCATTGTCAAAATTCTCAGTTAAACTTATGAACCTAGAGTTTTCTCTCGGTACTTAAAGTTAGAACGTATAGTTTATCTAGGAATGATAAGTACATTGAAATGGAGATTTTGCATGATGGCAAGAATCATACCGTATGTTGTGAACAAATAGGTATGAAGTACATACAAGTTAATAAGTTTCACAGTAGGTAATTTACACTGTCACCATGGCTACTTTCCCTATGTAAAGGTAAATTACACTGTTGCCATGGCTACTTGCCCTATATCATGGTACCAGTAGTCAGCGGTGCCTACCTAGGGTATACCTTTACAATACTTACTGAGACACCTGCCCTACAGACCAATTACCACCAGAAATTATCATCAAAGATAACAGGTAGGCTTAGAAACTCACAGAAACAGGTAGAAATTAAATATGACCTCAAAGGTCACGCCAAGGTCATTAAAGGACGCACCAAGGTCATTAAAAAGGCACTCAAAGGAAATTATGAAGCTCACATCAAAGTCTTTTGAGACCACCTTTACAAACTAGCCAGGGGTGACTTTCTTTTCAAACATTGTAATTCTATAACTAAACCACTGATACCTTGCATGTCTACAATCACTTAACCAATTAGTACTATCAGACTGTCATTGACAGCACAATACCAATTAAACAGGCCCTAAAGACAGATGACCTTTCCTTTCATTCCTATCTATGTAAAAGGTCATGGAAATAACATACTGATTGATTTATAGAATTCCCTTGCCAAATCGCCGCTTCCCCAATAATCACTAATGAGATGGATGGTTCCTTTCAAGTCCTTTAACTATATACTCTCTAACTATACTATGGTATGGGTTCATGTATCTAATATCTAGATACACATTTTGGCCTTCCTTTCACGTTTATTATTTAGACAGGGGACCCATCACCTGGTTAGTTAAAAGATTGTTTAATCTATTATTTAATACATTTTGACGTTGAAGAGATAATGGCTTTGAACATGCAACTAAGAAATCATATCGCTAACAATGGATATTGTAGGAACAAAGAGGAATACGACAAGCAACTGTTGAAATACAGTATATGCAATGTTTATCTTCTATGTATATTAGGATATGGCAATTGATAATACAAAATAACTATTGAATGTTCTGGAGCCAACTAGTGTTACTCTATATACATGGAGCATGGCATTAACATATATTCCACAGAGAAAGAGAGCATGTCGTAGATATTTGAGGATAGGATTATTTTAATAGCCATAAGTCTTACCTGTATATACATATTATATAGATAACAACAGAAACATGGTTTCTATTCATAAGTGTGCACCCATCACCATCTCAAAGTCAAAATACCTTATTTGGAAACTCTGATTTTACAGATAAGATCAGTTTGAAACACACCTATAGATAAGAAATAATTGATT
The DNA here is from genome assembly GCA_936440205.1 of Lepidonotus clava. Classification (NCBI taxonomy): domain Eukaryota; kingdom Metazoa; phylum Annelida; class Polychaeta; order Phyllodocida; family Polynoidae; genus Lepidonotus; species Lepidonotus clava. Next base: position 87,246,012 of record OW387133.1, read on the forward strand.
TCGAAAGACGTCAACTACATTAACAGTTTCAGACATGTTAGTATTGTCCGATATAATGTAGATTTCCCTTTGAATCAAAGTAGTGAAGCCATCATGTTCCGGTCTGTCTGTTGGGGTTGGTTAGGACCCTCAAAGTAGGTATACTGCCCAGCCAAACTTGTCACGTTCTGGTTTGGTCCTTGTTACGCTATTTTGATGGCTTCCAATAACGTTGCTGCAATGAACTGCTATAATGTTGCACTGCAATGTTATTATAACATTCTGGTTATGTTCTTTAACCTAAATGGAATGTTTTTATAATGTTCTGTTTTGGTTCATCCTAACCTCACCAAAAAATAATGTCAAAATAATGTTCTGATTTGGTGCGGTTTCAACCTCACCATCAATAACGTAAGTGTTACCTGCCATCTTAGTAAGTAACAAACCGACTAAAAAAAAGTATGGTTGCGGAACGTCGCAAGTTGGCTGGGTGGCCACCTGGCCTCTCTCCCTACCTCTTTGGTAGGCCTATATACTGGTATCAGGACTCAGCAGCTGGGTCCTTCTTTTAGGCCTAGACACTTCACCCTAGGCCTGGCCTTATCGGCCTAATGTGGCTTCTGATCGGGGGACGGATTGTGAAGTGCCTTGAACATTAAACGTTAATGACGACAATCAGGTATTGAGGTTTGTTGTAGACGGGAATTCCTCGTTTGGGGATACGCCCCAGGGGTGGGGGTGGGTGGGGTGGAGGGGTGGCCTATGTTCATGGAGTAGGTTTCCCACTAGTTGCCTGCTTGTATGCACTTCCCCCTGTTTTTTTTATTTATTTATTTATTGAAGCATACATGTTTTCTTCCTTTATCTTTTTTAACCTTGGACATGCACTTTACTCTGTCCAGCTGATATGCGACACTATTTTTGGGCCCGACCAACGGATTTATGAAGAACCTCGGACTACCCCCCCCCCCCCTCCTTCCCATATAGGTGTGTAACACTAAAGTTTCTCATTCATTCATCAAAAAACTTCGATATCCAATTGTTCAAGGTAATTTAAGCTTTAATAAGGAGGCCTTTTTTGAAAGATCAGGAGGGGCCACATATATGTAAACCAAAGACAATTTTTCTGTTTTGGCCCACTACATTTTTTCCTTTTTTAATTTCGGAAAAATATCAACCAGGGTTGCTCCTGGTCTTCCATGATAAATAAGATACATGTATAGATAACATGACCACAAGGTGTTTAGAATTTGATTTATAAGCGGTTACAAATTAAAGCTTCAATTCTTGATCTAATCATGAAAACAGATAAATCCAACAGAACAATTCCCTCCTTTCCTTCTATTGACCAGTCTGGTAATATACCGGTAAGTTAATTCAGGTGATGAGGGACAGCAGAGATAGGTATAGGCGCCATGGAGGGGGGATAGGCGTGTCATCACTAGGCGCCAGGGCCCTACCTTTAGGCCTTAGGCCTAAGAAGGCGCCATACCTCCGCCTAGAACTAAGCCTAAAATAATAGAGCGGTCAATGATTGCTTGACATCTGTTGCAAATTGGGGTAGACAATAAAAGAGGGGGTGAAGATTACAGAGTGTTTAGATAGCCCTCATCTTAAAGTGCTTAGTAGGCGGAATACGGGGGTAGGGGGCAATTAGGTCAAGGAGACGCCCGGAGTGACGTCATCAGTCTGTCTGAGACGCCGACCAGACGCTGGGGTTAACCTGCAGGTCGGGATTAACTGGATTAATTACAGATTAAAGGGTTAAAGGTGGTCAGTGTTTAGAGATTATGACACTGTAAACAACTTATCTTACCTAATGTTTACTTTTGTTTCTGACAGATACTAAAAATACAGCAGATTTTTTCAATCTTCAATCTACGATTTTAGATCAAATTGACCTTTAGTGGACCTTGGCTTAAAATATTTAGAATATGGGAAAATGACTCGGCACATCGAAGGAGGGTGGGTTTGGGATCTACAATCCTGAACTTCCCATTTTTGTTTTTATTAGGGTTTGAAAATAACAACCCTAAAAATGAAAGGTGCTGAGTATGTGAACCCGCCACCCCCGCCATCCCATGCTAAATGACATCGCGTGTCTTACATGTTTTTATTCATTTCAGTCCAACTTTACTAACAAACAAGTTTGTGTTCTTCCAGTTGGTAAGGAGAACAAGGATGAGTTAACATTTAGATGAATAATATGAATGTTTACAGCTGTTCATTGGACGGTCGTCAGTCGTCAAAACTTTAGTTTTCTAACTGCGCTTTAAAACTTAACCTTTGTTGTGGAGTGCTGTATAAATTCAGGAAGTATATCCCAGAGACCAACCCCCTATAAAGGGGACTCTGTTCTCTACTTTACTACTTTACAAGTGGCTGCGCCAAGATTCGAATCCACAACCTTTGGGTTTGGAGGTGAGGGTCTTAACCACTACACCATGGAGGGTGAGGCTGAAACTAAGAAATGGGGTCATGACCCAATTCGCTGGTTCCCACAGGTCCTTTTGAAATCAGTTTAATAAAACAGCAGCCAGATGGGCAGGTTGGTTATGACCCATTTCGCTGGTTCTTGGTAAGACCTGAAGAAAGTTCAGTATGAAGGCAGCTACATGCCAAAGGACATCATTTTAGAAGAAGTAGGGTAACTATTGCTTCGTAGATCTATCCTTGGTCTAAATGTATCCAAATTACTTTGGATTTGACCCTGCCATCACAGTAAGCAAGTGCTCTTGCAATCATTAATAGTCACAACGGCTTAAGGCTTAACGTACATTATAGGTATCTGTCTGTCTATCTATCTGTCTGTGTGTCTGTCTCCTAACTGTTGAGTGTTGTGTCAACCATGCTCGTAAACAATGAAGGAACCATGAAGGAAATTTTGTCAAAAAGTTCCACCTTTGTTTTTACAATTTGTCGTGAAAAGCCTTCAAAATAGTATATATATTTATATATATATATATATACATATTATATATATATTTATATATATATATATATAAACAAACTATATATTCTTTGTTTCACATTTCCTTCAAAAACATATTGTAAAAATCTATGAAATAGTAAGAAAATATTGAAAAGTTCCACATACTTATTTAGGCCTATACTGATCGCCAACCTTAGAAGTTTGATTTATTCAGATTTTAGCAAAGTCAACAGGGGCCTCTAAATATATACCGGCATTATAACATTACAATATATTGCTGCTCAAAAGTAGTCGTTATTTGCTGGTTCTACCTGGGCCTCAGCAGCCAGACAAATGGCAGCTACAGTGCAGAGATGATTCTTGAGTCGAGATGGGCGAAGGGGCAGAGTGCCTTTCAAGAGGGGAGGAGGGATTATGTCGTGCATTCTCAAATTAAGGGGACCTGTCTAATGCACTTAGAGAGGCTGGGTGTCGGTAAAAGGGGTGTGGGTGACAGCTTTGGGTGGATTATCAACAGTTCGGGTACTCCTCTCGTGACTTGTAGGCGACTATTTTAATCTCATTAAATAGGATGGCGTCATCACAATCTGGCACTCTGTCTGTGGCGCTTGTCTGACCGGAAATATTATGGAGTTGACCGCCAAACAACTATTGATTAACCTTTTTTCTCTCTGATAGTCTCAATAAGGGAGAGGGGGCGGATCCAGAGATTTTCAGAAAAAGGGATGAGGATGGGGGTGGTGCCGCCGTCGATGAATTTTACATTAAAAATATTTGGCCAAAAAGAGGAGGCGCAGGGTAAATCGGCCACTGTGTCACGGGTTATAGATTCTAAACACTGGTTAGTCTGACCAGAAGATAACGTGTTAAGAGTGGACAATTAAAGAGTTTTAAGGCCCAGTCTCCATATGTGACAGGTGTCCTGTTTCTCAATGGCACAGTCTCTATATATATGTGCTCAATAATGATTTGAGTCTGCTGGTTAAGAAAGGGCCGATTTTGTCCATGTGACTTTATTTTATAAAGAATCAAAGGGATCTGATTATAACATTATGGGTGATTGAATATACCATGAGGACAAAATGTCACAAGGAAAATATGTTTGAAAGTTCTCAGATATAGATTAGATATTTACATGAACATATTATGGCATTGCAATCAGCTTTTATCATAGGGCATAACACTTTAAGTTTTAAGTTTTTAGGTCCTTTCTTTGTCAGCAGACATTTTTTCTTTATAGAAGTCTCTCAAAATTATCAGTCTGAGATACTCTTAATAACGGAAGGTTGCCATTCTTGTTACAATCTCTAAATTGTGTCCACAAGTTCTGTTTTCCTTTACTCACCTGGCAAAATGACAATGAAGCTGTAGACAGAGTCAGTGTGCTCGTCAGAGGACACATTTAAATACCACTATGACTGCATCTGTTTGTGAACTAAAAGCCAGGCTATAAAAAGACCGATGATAAATTGTACACCACGTTGTCAGTTGTCAGCAAGTAGCGGCCACCAAAGATGTGTATCGGAGAGTGTACTACGTTACCTGGAGAGTGACGGTCGCACAGGGAGAGTAGGACAATGCTCACGGCTTTTTGTTTGTTAATTGATTTTGTCAATTTGAGGCACATTAAAAAGCATTCATCTTTCAGCAGCCATCGATGTTTTTTGATACTGTATAGTTTACCAATAACAAAATAGGATAGATATAAACAGATTATAGACCTTGTGCAAACGTGGCCACATCATCAGGTTTTGGTAACCAGGATGTAATGATCATAATCATTTATATGAAGACTTTTTGCATTGGATGTGCTTGCCAAAAATATGTTATATACATGCTTATTGATCATTGATTAAAACAAATGTAAATTGATCGTCAATATGTCACCCAAGGACATGGGTGACGTCGCTTGCACAATGTCTCTAGCATGACCCTCTAGCATCTATATATTTACATGTAGATGTATACATGAACACTCGATCTGCATTGATTGACTTCAGAGTTCTAAACCCTGTATTCCACAGCGATCCCCTTTATCATAAATCCTTTTTCAGAACATCCATTATTTGGAAAAAGTTTGAAGCACCTATTTAGGATGGGAGAGCATCGTATTGCAGTGGCGGGTTTAGAAGGGGGCTGGGGGGGGGCGCACCCCACCCCCATTTCAATTGTTTTTCCAAAAGTGTGCCCCCCCCCCCTTTTTTTTCAAAATCCTGGATCTGCCAATGTATTGTGTGGTAAAAAAGATACTACAATTCTACGTAAAATACAGTGTGTTGCCAAGGACCACCCAATAACTTTCTCTGAGTTATATAATGACTTTAACCTTCTCAGATTGAGAGATGAGACCACGTGACGGTGTCACGTGCCCCCACGTGACCATACTCCAGCCCGTGGTGGGAGATCGATGGTTACCATGGTTACCAGTAAACAGGTAACATGGGGGGATGCCTTTTTGTGGGAGTCACTCAGCCGTGACCGATTGGGTGGGGGGGGGGGGGAGGCGGATCCAATATTTTGAAAGGGGAGGGCGCTATTGGAAAAGATTTTCCTTGGCCGAATTTACATTAAAAAATCTTAATTTGGCCACCAAAAAAAGGGGGGGTGCCCCCCTAAATCCGCCGCTGGGGGGTAAAAAGGAAAAAGAGGTTCCAGCCATGTGGGGAGCTATACTGTGTGCTGGAATATCAAATTATCCCAGTAAATCCCAAATAGTATGCCAGCTGTATTACTGTCATGAAATAGGTTTGGGCGTAAATCCGTCGTCGTATTCAGGATTTTATTGTAAAAGGGAACCAAGCGCCTGTATGTTGCTTCAGTTGATAATGAGTTTTGCCAAGTTGATATTTGTTAACCTTTTTCGTAATTTTATTTGGTAATTACCTAGCTTTTTAGAACTAAACCCTATAATCCTGACTCTTGTCATGTCGGAGGAAATTTAAAGAGTTTACCCCAATTTACAGGTCGAAGGCTGGTAGAATAAAAGGTAACCAAAGTGCTTCTACAGACGTCTTTTTAAATTGAACAGAGCTCCTTTTATTTCAGCTTTACAGAATACACAGTGATAAGCTTCTGCTACTAATCTGTACGGACTTTTCAGATAGTGTTTCTCCCTGTTAGCATAATAAGTTTGAACCAATGTATTAGGATATGGCTTCCAATGGGATCAAACTCAGAGCATAGGGAACATCGAGTCAAATGGTGGGGGTGGGATTCACTGCGCAGACTCGTTAAAAAAAAGGTGTATTTGCCTCTCAGACACAAAGTACCCCCCCCCCCCCCCCCTCGCCGCCACACCTCCGCGTCCATGGCATGTCTAGCCAACCATGACCTAGTTGCCCAGGAAACCGAAAAACGTAATAATTCATAATTTCCCCTAACTACCCTGTTCGGCCCAACCCCCTTTCACTTTCCCTCCTCCCTTCTCCCAATCCCCCCCCCCCCCCTCTCCCTCCTGCTACCCCGTACTTAGCAGTTTAGTTATCACACTATTTACTATCTATTTAAGGGAGCCAAAAGCAATGGTGTGTCAAAATATGACAAAATTTGTCAAAATCAAATAAGTATGAAAATACATTCTAAGAGTCTTACTTTGGCCATTGATACAGTATAAATCATGCTGATTAACTATAACTTTCTTTGAATTCCATAATACTCATGTTGATTATATCTAAGGAGAGCAATGTTTGTAAACAAACGAATTTTGGTGGGTCACCAAAATTGTCCAGGGACAGGTTTTGATGTATTTTAACATATTTTAATTCTGTATTCACAGTCTATATTTTACCTCAGGCCTGGGTTATGGCCATAGAGTATTTAAATAGTAAAGTGAGTTTTGCAAAATTTTGACCCATCATTGCTTCTGGCTCCTTTAAGCCTGTATCTCACACTCCAAAAGTGTGCTTGTGATTTGCTGTCAATACAAGAGCCCAATTGACCTTATTTAATACCGGGGATCGGCGATGGAGTTTACAAACATTTTGGTTAAACATTTATTTTATTAAGTAACCACTTTCACACATATATGCTCTTCCAAGTAGGTGGAGAAAAAATGTTGATGTATCCCTTTGGAGTATAAATTATGTACATACTTATAGTATAAAATTGAATGATTGACATTTAATTTGATATAACTTAACAGCTAAATTCTAGGATAATTGCAATAATAGACATAAGCAGGCTGGTATTCGAATAATGCAATAGATATTTGAGCAATTAACATCAGTGGCTTTCCCAAGTTCAGTACAGGAACATGTTATCTCAACTCAAGAAGTGTTTTATTGACTCCATGATATAAACTTTTGATACTTTCCGGAAGCTTTTGAAAAACGTTCACAGCGTTTTTCCAGCACTTTCATTAGAAAGTGCTTCTTAGAGCATCACCATGGAAATGTACCATTACATCACTTCAGACAGGGCGTACTTTCTGTATGTGCAATAAAGCCTTTAAGATCACTAACCTCAGCTAACTGACCTCAATCACTACAGTTTTTAAGCTTCTGTTTTGTGTGTTTGGTGCCTGGTAATTGAGACCTGGCACAGCACGCTGCGTATACAATGTAGCAGCGTTTGTTTGTATGTCAATCGTACTACTACTATACTCTACGATGGCCTACTTGATTAAATCACAATTTAAAAACACAAAATTTAAATTGGTGTTGTCTATGTTCTGGCAGTTCTTTTTGGCAATGCTGGCTGCTTTAGCATGGGATGTTCTACACACAAACATGTTCATTTCGGTGTTTTTATCCTCCGTTGTCCTTTACATAATTGATATATCAATGTTTTTTACTACATTGCAAGGCATCATCATTTATTTTTAATCAGTGCTTTACTTTTTTTGTAATTCAGAATAGGTATAGAACATCTGTTTCATTGTTCATATTGGTCTATATTTTTCATCATTAGAATATCAATAATCATTTTTTATGTACGTTAATGTTTCACTATATACACACACTTCTCTGTGAGTCATCAGACTTTATTTGTGTTTATTTATGTGTTAGGCTCCATCCTGAGTTTACCTTTAATTCTCTAGGCTGACCTGAATATGCCACATGTCACCATGCATCATATAGAACCATGATTCTTTCATCATTTTTTTAACATCTGGCCTCAATACGCATGCTCAGCTGACTGTATCAGGATTGTTCCCCCCTCAAATCATTCGTCTCTAATGAACAGTTTAAAATCAGGAGAGTAGCTAGCGCCAAAAAGTTAATGTACTCACTAGTATTTCTTTTGGCACGAAATCAGTTTTTTTTCTGAAATTTAGTGTACACAATTATAATTTTTGCTATGTTTTACAAAATGATTTAATGTTTGTTTGGGAATTGAGTGTAACCATTAGCTTTTTGCATTGTATTGGACGGATGGGGTTCCTTTCTAACGGTTCAGCTGGACTTCAACTTTTGTTCGAAAATATTGAATTAGAAAAGGAGAAAAATAATCTACTTAACATTTTAGGATTCAACAGAAATAAAACAACACACACATTTATAAGAGACAAAGTCTTTTGCCCCCCAAAATATAAAATATCCGTGATAAATCTCCTAAAGTGGGTTCAAGCATTCCTTCCTTGCATGTTTTTCCATTACATACCTTTAAAAAGTGTCATCTACGTACCACTCTCACAAAGGTGGCTTATTTATTTCTCTGTCAGTGAAAGTATGGCTGTTCTTTTTCAGGTTTGATGTATCAGTGACAGGAGACCAGCTGTTTTATCTATTGTGTGGTCGTCACACAGAGTCACGGGGCGTCACGTTTACACAACTCACTTTTACAAGCCCACTCTGCTGCTTCTCCTCTTTCAAATACTTTATTCCATAGACTGAATGCAAGTTCGCTTTTTTTTTTTTTTTTTTTTTTTTTTTTTTTGGGGGGGGGGGTTATTAACTTCTTCACATGTAACACATGATCTTCCAGAGCAATGAATAAGTTACAGATTCTTCCAAACATAGTCCAGGGTCATGTCAATGTAAGGTCAGTGTACATTCATCGTCAGCAATAAATCAACTTCATCATTTTCTCAAATTTAACTTTTGTGGTTGCTCCTTGTATATTGACTGCTAACATTTCCCATTTTGCAGTGAATCATGGCTTGGGACACCTTCCAAAACATTGACTTCCTGTCCGTAGGTCCAATGCTTATGCTCGTTTCAAGAAATGGTCTCCCTGTATCTCTTATAATTAAAAATATAGACAGTTTTGGATAGCTGTGTTCCTGATCTATAAAATATTAGAAATAAGTATTAATTTATGAGAAATAGCCATGAAAACCAATGTTTTCTGCCACCTCTGAGAGTAGGCACCCACAGAAAGTCAACATTTACTCGTGCATGCGCAACAACTGGCAAACGGACTATAACAGAATTATGGGGTATTAAGAATTAATAGCAAGGTCTATTAGGGGCGACCTCGTGTATGTTACAAGCCACGTGAATTTCCCCTACCACTACTACGGGGTTTGGGTCTCCACAGGGAACCTACCTCCACGTGGCAGCAACTTTTATTACATCATGGACTAGACAGACCAGCGCAGTGTGCTTTATTCAGTGACTTATTTCTTACCTTGATAGTTATACACTCATTTATCTTGCGCATATATATATATTGTTAATTACCTGCGCGCGCTTTGCTTAGTTTGGTTTATCTTAAATAAACTTCTTATCCCATACACTTGTCCGAATTTAAACAGAATAGATCACACCCAGGCAAGTAGTAAATTAACAAGCACGTTCTGTGACCCTACTTTTTTTGTCAGTCTGCTATCTGCCCAATTTTCACGTAACAGTTTCCTTTCAGTTTCCATTGGGTTGAGACTCTCCCAGACAGACTGTTACAATAGCATTGTATTTTGATGAAGTTGAGACCTTACTAATACAGAATGTTATAATTACATTATTTGTACATGAAATAACCTAACCAGAATGTTAAAATAGCGTCACAGTGCGATGTCTCAATGTTAGGCTCTAAAGATGTTATTGGGTGCCATCAAAATACTGTAACAAGAATTAAAACAGAACCAAAAGGAATGTTACTGCAATGTTATAATAATGTTACATTCTTGCCTGGTCATGCAATATGTTATTCTAACATTGCAGTAATGTTCTGTTTATTTATATTTTGGTTCTCGTTACATTATTTTGGTGGCACCCACTAATGTCTCTGACGCCTAATACTGTAACATGACCTTCTTGTAACATTCTGGCTATGTTCTTTTGCTAAAGGACAACATTATTGTAATATTCTGTATTGCCAAGGTATCAACTTCACTAAATGTAATGTTATAATAACACTCTGTTTTGGTGAGTCTCAACCTCACGTAAAATTTTACTTTATTGTTATGTGAAAATTTAACAAGTAACAGTCTAACCAAAATATTATGAGAGGTCACGTTTATACAACTCACCTCTACAGGTATAATCTTTCATTCAAAATAGTAGTTTAAGTGCCATACCCACTAGGCGATTTTACCGGCGATGGCACCTGCACAAGAAACAAATCAGTGATCACAATCGCCTGATGATCAAGATCACCCGACGATTTCCCGTGCATTCTGGGTGACGAGCGATGGGGATCTGGATTGGCAATAAAATATCAAAATTGCTTCATATTACAGTTGCCTGGTGACTTTACTGGTGATTCTCCAAGTCGCCCCTCGCCCATCAACGGTAGGCTTGCCTAGTGGGTATTGGGGTGAATTATGAAATATCATTACAATTACTTTTCCGTTGTTCCACAAAGGGAGTAGCATAATACCAAGATGCCAAATATAATAGACTCTTTCCCATAGAAACCAATGCTAGAGCATCGGAAACCTGTCAATATATTTCTCTGATGAAACTTAGGAACTTTTTATCTGTTAATCTTGAACACATGACGTTTTCTTTTTTGTTCTGTTTTACCACAAATAAGAATACAAAAAGTTCCTAAGACCCTACATGTTTGGAATAACAAAGAAAAGGAGATATATTCCTCTTGATTCCTGACATTTTGGCATCGCTGAAGTTGATTAATACATCCATTACCAACCACTTTAATTAATTACTCTGTGAAGGTGAGGAAGGAGAGTGTTGATTGGTTAAGACGAGTTAACACGTGACCTGTGACCTATGTCATGTGACCTTTAACAGACCACCCAAGATGGCGGCTGTGACGTCACATATGACTGATGTGACGGTTTGTTTGCCATGTGACGTCCTTGCCTGGTTTGTATAACCTTAAGGGATATATAGATTAAGCTGATAGGCTTACTTGTGATGACAAAGGCTGACAAGCTTCATCTCTTCACCAAACAAATGAGCATATTTATGAAGGTTTTTTGTCTCTGTAGATTTTATCACTGATGTTGTCCAGAAACAGGCTGGTACCCACACATCACAGGCACGCAGTTAGTATATTTCACCCTTGATTTATCTCTCAACAACCATTAAGGTCATAGGTGCCAAAGGAGCCTAGCTTTCATTATGTGTATATACAAGATTTTCCAAAATATCATACTCCTTTCCCCTATCACCTACCCCCTGCCCTTGGACCAAAATCCAAATTATTGGACTTGAACAGGAACTTAGCTACATTTTCAGAAATTCCAGTTCCCCCAACCCCTTTCGGTGCACACATATATAATGGAAGACTCATATATTAACTTCATTTCATATAGATCTCTATTGAATATCTTGACGTGTTCTTCGTTTGTGCTGTTATTGTGTCATCTGGATTGAAATCTAAATAGCATTTTTACCGTTGTTCTTCCATGCACACAAACATCTGCCCATTCAGGGGACATTACATTGTATCAATTACAAGTGAATTACCCCAAAATTGAACCTTCACTATCCTACCTTCATCTCCAAACCTTGATGATCATGTTCTGTGCCTCGAAGTTTTTGAATTAGAAAAAAATGATAGCATTTGGCCTGCTGTGTCATAAAGATAACAAAGTTGATAATTCATAATCAGATGTTAACAGTGTGACGCATGCAATGCCTCCTCCCAGGAACCCCAAATTCTATGCACAGACCAAACCACATTGAAGATCGAGAAATTGAAGAATACTTAGCATTTTCAACTTGTCTTATCAATTTCGAACATATGGGGCTGTTCATTTCATCTTATGCTTATTTATCACCCGCACCGTCGAGGAGCGGTACATACAAGTGGCGGTGCGTATTGTGGGGCTGTACGTACCGCTTGTTGTTTTCACTACAGTGGTCCCCCTATATATACGGCCCCCCTCACCAACGGCCACCCCTCATATGTGGCCACAAAATGCTGGCACGGATGGTTTTCTCTCTTTATTTACCCCTCACCAGCGGCCACTCCTCTGACGCGGCCAGCGGCCACTGTTTTAAGGTCCCAAATGGTCACAAATCCCCTCACCAGCGGCCAGAGAAAGGCTAAATGACGACCGGCAGGTGTTGAGAGGGTCTGGAGGTAACTGGTCGCACCTAGAATAAAGAGGGAGCGACCAGGAGGTGTTGAGAGGGGTTGGGGTGTGGGTGGTCGTACCTTGGACAAAGAGGGAGCGACCAGGAGGTGTTGCGAGGGTCTGGAGGTAACTGGTCGCACCTAGAACAAAGAGGGAGCGACCAGGAGGTGTTGAGAGGGGTTGGGGTGGGTGGTTGTACCTGGGACAAAGAGGGAGCGACCAGGAGGTGTTGAGAGGACCTGGAGGTGAGTGGTCGTGGCTAGAACAGAGGGCTGGCAGCCAGAAGGTGTTGAGGGGGGGTTGGAGGTGGGTGGTCACATATAGATCAAAGTTATATGAAATAAGGCCAAATGCAATATACGACCTATCGAAATTTACAATCAATAGCTATGATATTACTAACTGACTGTATATCAGTTCTGAAACTTGACGTTGTTGTAACATTAAGGCTCATCTTATTCACCCTATTCTTGCTTTATTAATATTACTCCTCTCCTTATACAACTGGAAAACATGAACATATTGTATGGGAAGTTGGTAAAATGGAAAAAAAAGAGAAAAAGGTAGGGGTTTTTGAGATTTCAACTCATCCCCCTCACCAACGGCCACCTCTCACCAGCGGCCACTTTTATGATTCCCCAAGGGTGGCCGCATAAGAGGGGGACCACTGTATTTGAAACTTGTTTAGATCATTGCTTGGGTGATAAAATATAGAAGACCCTTAGGGGTCGTCCTCGGTTGCCTGTACGACCCATGGGGATCGTACGTACCTCGGGCTTCACCCAAGGTACGCACAATCCCCTATAAGTCGTACAGGCACCCTCTGAAGACCCCCGCGGGTCTTCTTATATGAGTTCATACATTAAACATTAGTGTGTTTTTTATTGCATTTTTTCATTCACTTACTTGTTCATCCATTCATTCATTTGATTTTTTTTTGAAATTTAATATCATTCATTCTTTTAGCTACCTCTCTAGGCATATCTATTTGCTTTTTCATATGTAGTTTTCCAACTTGCTCCTCTTCCACCATCTCTATCTGCCCGATAACTCGTCATTGATCATGTGGGGTGTCTTCGCCTCTCCCGTTACCTAATCCTCACTTGTTTACTTAAGGGTTGGCGACGGTCGCCCCTCTCCCGGCCTCGACTTAATCCCCCCCCGACCTTGTTTAAAGAGCTATTAATAAAGGGAGAGCTGACGCACCCTATGCCGCGTACTCTGCACACCGTGCGGACATAGGATGGGCTTGGCGGACTAAGTAACACTCTTAGTCCGCCTAGCTTTTTTTTTTTTGGTTTGATGAAAAGAGGTTTAATATTATTTTCAATATCGATTCGTGTACTGCAGTGACACAGATGAATTATACAAGTCATTTCCCTACCTCTAACATGTTATTTTCTTTTTTTTTTTCTTTTTTTTCAAAAGAGGTTTAATCATCTTTTTGGAATAATAAGGCTGACGCTTGGAAAGTAGCCCCAAATGCGCGCCAGCTCCAGAAAAAGCTGGCCCGCGCGGGCGTTATGTTTTTTTTTTGTTTCGTTCAAAAGAGCTTTAATTAATACCGCCTATGATAACAACATGGGAACAATATGTCTGAGAGCAGATCAACTTTTGTTGAGTTGGTGGCCCTGAAAAGGGCCTTTTGGTTATTTAAAACAGTGCAAACTGTTTTAGTGTGGGATATACTCGTCGGGATATACTGGGGCCAAGTCCTGGTTTACCGATGCAACTCCCATCTCTTCAATGAAAATGTCTCTGCGCCACTGAATGTGGGTTAGTGCTCTGGTTCTCAAATCGAGATGACGGACCTGGACTGGCATGAAAGGCCATCCTGGGTTTGGAACTAATGCTGGTCCTTGTGCAATATGTCCATATATCGCTGGTTCAGTTAGTGGTGAAGGGGCGTGTGAGCCCAGCGCCCAACTGATTAGAGACGTCCGTGTGTCCCTCACACAATGATGTTGACATGCAGCCAACAGTAGTTCCCAACAGAACTCCAAGTTCACTGGACAACTGGTCAAGACGCGGCCCAACACTGACATGGGAACTGTAGGTAGATGTATCCTTGGGGATCCAACTATTTCCTGTACGTCTCTGGCAGAAGCAGTCCAATTTCGGTGAGGCATTATTATACTTCTTATTAGATACCGTCTTATCTGGTTGCTCCTAATCATCCAAGTGGTCACACTCTCACCTGACTAAAAAAAACCTGACCTAGATCCCTCTTGCCTAGTCACCCCCTCCCAGTCTGAGTGGCTCCCACCTGGGCAGCCCCTGCCTAACTAGGTCACCTCAGGTAAGTCACCTGGGCAACCGGTCGTCCCCCTTGACCTGGATATCCCTCCCGCCCAGTTTGACCTCTTAGGTCACTTAGAGATAAGCTTGAGTGACCGGGTTCCACCTGCGTCTTAGTGAATGTATTGAAACAGTAAACAGTTGCAAGAGGGGAACATTGCGCAATAAGACGCGAATAAGACCAATCATGTGTTATTGTTTGCAATTTTATTTCACTTGGTGACATAACTATACATTTCTTACAGCGCTGCAATTAAAAAACTACAATACCAACCTGGAATAGAGGTTTAATTTCGAAATGAGGTTTAATTAAAGAATGAAAAGAGGTTTAATGTCCAACATAATAACAGGCCCTATTCATCCCAGCCTTCATCCCAGTCCTCACTCAGCTCGCCGACCTGATCAGCCAATTCATCCTCCTCCTCCTCCTCCACTTCCTCCTCCGCGACAACCTCTTCGGGGCTCTCCGACTGCACTTCTTCATGTTGCCCCCTTGCACATCCTCCCCTTCCCCTTCCCCTTCCCCTTCCTCTTCCCCTTCCCCTTCCTCGCCGTCCGCCTCCCCCCCGTCTGTTGCTCCACATGGGCTTGTAGATGAGGACTATCTGATCCAAGTACTGCATGGCATCAGTGACACCTGCCCGGAATTCCTCTTTTGCCTCATTCAACATGTCCTCCCTGTCACGCATCGGTTTCCTGCGTTTTCTCTGCTTTTTCTTCAGCTCATTTTCTTTCAGATCCACGTTGGTCTTCCTGAGATCCTTGTTGATGTAGCTGATGAGCTGATAGATATTCGGATGGGGCTTTAGGCGGGTGTTCAGCACTCTGTTGTAGGCTTCTACTGTGTTATTGGTCCTGATATCACATGAGTAGACATTCCAACGTTCAAGGCCAATGCGGGATTCAATCCAAGTGTGCCTAACATACTTCACAAAGTTGTACAGGGCCCGATCTACTTCCCTGGGGAGCACACCCCAACCTGCACTATCAGCAACCTTTTCAAAGGTCGCGGAAACATCCTCTACTGGTAAGAAAGGTAGGCGCATGCACCTGTACAGTACAGTTTTAACAGATGGTACTCCGTACAAGAATTTGGTGAGTCCCTCCCTCTGGTACCTCCTTCTGAGTGCTTGACAGAAGTGGAAGTAGCATCCCTTAACTGTCACTCCTCTAAAGACATAGCGCAGACTCCTAGCTATTGCTGCCTCAAAGTCTATCCACACAATGTTGGGCCTCAACTGCCACCCCAGGGCGGCAGCTTTGTTCTTCAGAAGGGTGAATAGCCGAACATAGCATGAGTAATGCTTGTCAGGCAAGAGGCAGTACAACAAGGGGAACACAACATCCCCTACAAGGGCGTGGATCAGGAACAATTGGGAGAATAGGTTAGGGGCTGAGCGGAAGGTCCCATCCATGTGTACCCGTTCAGACTCACAGACCATCTGCAGGTTTCTCTCAGACCCGACCACAATTATCTTGTTATCCTCACCGTCAGTAAGAAGGATGCTCTCGCTGTTGGGGACCTCGGAAAGGTCTATGGCAGACAGACTCCTGGGTAGGACAGGCATCTGTGTGCGCCTGGCGCGTTGCATGCTTGAAGCAAAGCTGTACTGGGAAGGCAACTGTGAGAAGGAGTCACTGTTCTTAAGAGCCGATGCCTCGTCGTCAAAAATAGTTTTGAGGGTGCATCCTAAATCGGTCTTGGCACGTTTCCTAATGCGACCTAGTGCCTGCTCTGCTTGGCGCTTCTGGGGATCTGGCGCATGGGTGTGGCGTCCTTGGACCTCCAGGGTTGACGGGCGCTCGGGAATCATGCGTGCCTGTAAAACAAAAAGTAATGTTTGTTATATGTACAGTACGATACTTCACTGGGGACACTTCACTTCTGCATTAATGCTGATTTTATTGAATTGAGGTTAAATCTGATTAAACCTCTGTTGAAAATACATATACGGGCGAAGGCAATTGATCGATTAATCATTACATTGCTCATGATACGTACTACTAAGATATGGAACATATGTTAGCAATGATGAGCCTTGACCGAAGTGAGGTTTAATCTAATTAAACCTCACTTGAAAATATGGGAAAGAAAAGCTTCTTACCTTAGCCGGGCATTTTTCCACGGTTCTCTTAGCTGCGCAGGAAAACATTGCCATGCGTTGGCCGCTAGCTAGCGTACTGTAACCATTGCGACAGAATTTGTAGCCACCGGACTGGAGCATTGGCCTCCCACCATATCCCTCCACAAATTGGCATTCCAGCCATACAGAAGCAGGATCATTGTTCAAGTTGTTTGTCACTGCACTCGGTCCAGGCCATACACCAGCTGTAACGGAGGTACTGTCGGGGTTCTCCTCTGTTGGGACGGGCACAGGCACAGGCACAGGGACTGGGACACACAAAATGGTCTTACTCGGTGTACCAGGGGAAGCTGGTGTCCGTGCCAAATACGGCAGGAATGGATTAAGACTTCCATTGCGCACTGGCGTTTCTGGACCAGGAAGACCTAAGGGACCCAGCGGAGTGGAAAGTTGAAGTGGGCTGCTCAATGCTGCTCCCAGTGGTCGGCTGTTGGTGGTAATGGGAGATGATGGACAAGCTAGATGTGAACCTGGTTGATCAGGGAAGACAGGTTGGCCTACCCTCACAGCTCCCAAAGGTGTGTGGCTGCTGCAAGGTGATAGAGATGCACCCCAAAATGACACAAACGGAAAATGCGGTGTGGTAGGGGTTGTAGGGATGGTGGCAGTAGATGGTGTACACGGCGCCTCACTTAGCACTTGGGCCAATTCACTCTGGTCACTGGGAAGGATGGCTAAGCCCGGTAGATTGAGTCTCCGGCATGCCATAGAGACTCTCCTTCCAGAAGATGGAGTCTTGGGTTCCGCGGGTTCCATACCTTCCTCTATACTGATGAGGAACAGCTGGTCAATACTGTGCCTTATAATGGCACATAACGGACGCGAGTGGTTTTGCAGGTCATCATGGTCTCAGAGATGACACTTGTGGAGCGTCACATGGGAAGCCCTCCCACTGCATACCTGCCGGCGCGCCACCTGCCCTGCTACTTGAGTGCGCGCGTCTGGAAGCCCCTGTCCCAGTCCGTTTGTCATGTGTACTGGACACTCTATTCCTGTTCCCTATTGAATTAACTCAGGGTTTAGCTCACGCGTCAGGACTGTTGACAAGGACAGGCTTTATAAACAGCTGTTTTAGACCCAGATCACACTCTACTGCTTTGCTCGAATTGAGGTTTAATCTAAACAGCATGGCTCGGAACATCCCTAATGCCTTAACCCATTCCAGATTACTCCGCCACCTGATGCCTGAATCCGTCGCTGACCATGTGAGGCGTGTCCTGCGGCGATTCAGGCATACCTTGCGCCACACTGGGGGCTCTATTTTCCGGCAGGTGGAGTTCCGCAAGAATCCTTACTACCTGTGTATAGAATACAGAGGTACAGAGTACGAGTTCACAAACTGGCAATACTGGTTCTTTTTTCAAATGAGCATGCATGCAGACTTCCGTGACCTATTGGATCCTGGCATTGACCTCAGACTTCCACGGTACCAGTACAAACTGCGGTATGAAGCTGGCGAGTTCCATATCTCGAGTCCAATGTATGATGACGTGATAATCATAGACATGGATGCGTACATTCTATTCGTGTCAAACATGGTGGACTATGACAGGGCAGCCCAAAAAGAACAGGAACAAGAGTGGACCAGGAATGTGTAGTGTACAAGCCTAAACATCTAATAATTAAAAGGCCCTTTTCAGGGCCAACAAACTTGTCAAAAGTTGCTTTACTCATGCAATACCAACACCAACCATCATTAAACCTCATTATAAGTGAGGTTTAATTCTGTAATTGTCTTAGTTTATAAAATTCTAAAGGGCGCATCGCGCTCAGGCCTAGGCGGGGTCGCCTAGACCTATTGCTCCTTCGATGTCCGGCCCTTCTTGCGCAGACGTGTTTTATTCAAAGTGCAATCAGACACATCCAACCATTAAACCTACTTGGAATAGAAATTTATTAGCCGTGGGAATGAGATTTAATTACACAGTTAGGCAGTGGGGCCTAAAGGGCAAATCGCGCGTAATGAGGTCACAGGCTGGCTGACCTCAGCGGGAGCACACGCGCGCAAACGACAACCCACGCCGAAAGAACAATGTCGTCTTCGCCATCTCCACCGTCATCCCCTCATCCCCTCATCCCCTCATCCCGTGTGATAGGGGTCTTGACCGTAGTGACGGTCCAGCCTGACCAGCAAGCTGCCCAGGAATCCCAGCCACAGGCCCAGCCGGGCCCGCCGTCCCCGCAGGCCCTTGCGCCGCCAGGAGAGGCCGAGGAGGACCCGCCCCAGGCCCAGCCGGGCGCGCCGTCCCCGCAGGCCCTTGCGCCGCCAGCAGAGGACGAGGAGGACCCGCCCCAAGCCCCGCCGTCCCCGCAGGAGCTGCCCGGCGAGGACGAGGAGGACCCGCCCCAAGCCCCGCCGGGCCCGCCGTCCCCGCAGGCCCTTGCGCCGCCCGGAGAGGACGCGGAGGACCCGCCCCAAGCCCCGCCGTCCCCGCAGGCCCTTGCGCCGCCCGGAGTAGACGAGGACGACCCGCCCCAGGCCCAGCCAGTGGGCCGTGTACTGAGGCCCCGGCGCCGGCCCCAGCCCGCAGGCGACCCAGAGCCCGGGCCGAGCAGGTCCCAGGACCGCCGTGAGCTTAGGCCCCGGACTGCTCGAGGTGTAGTCCGCCGCCCCACCCCCGACTACGCCGTCCCGGGGACGAGCGGTGAACAGCGCCAACAGCGATCCCTGCGACCCAGGACAGTGACTGCCCCTCCCGCGTCTTCCTCTTCATCAGAGGACAGCCCCCCCCAGCAGGCTGAGAGAGCAAGGGGAAGAGCACGGGGGAGAGCACGGGGGAGAGGACGAGGTAACTTGTCACCCAGGACAAGGACCAAGCGCGAGAAGGCCCTGGTTAGTTTATTGTTTACAACTTTCATGCTGCCACCTAGCGTAAATCCGAGAACCATGTAGCGGTAATCGAATGTACCAAACAAAATTCCAAAAGAGATTTAATATAAAAGTACGGCTCCTGTAACACGTACGTAGAGGCTAATACATTAACATAGATTGCAATTAATGAGTATTTGATAAGTGAATATAAGCCCCGTTATAAAAGTAGCCCATTTGGATTTATAGAAACAAAAAAAAATACATTAAATCTTAAAAAGAGGTTTAATGAAATTTTGAAAAGAACTTTAATGTCGGAAAGAGGTTTAATACCACTCTGTTTTTTACAGTTGTATGCCGAGGTACGTGTGCCCCCCACCAAAAAACAAATCCAGAGGAAGTACTACCAGCAAAACCTCAAAAGGGCACTGGACCGCGAGAAGGCAGGCATACAACCCAGGCGGTTCACAGACCGGTGTATGTATTTTGTATTTTGGAATTATTATTATATTTTACATAATACATAATACATGTGAATACACGTGAATAATCTAAGAGCCTATGTATCGTAACCACAATTGTATCAACATAGTTCCCCTCCGTATTATTTTAGTAAAAATAATCAAATTGCCTAATTAAAACTCTTTTCAGGCCTAGCTACAGAGGTGTCTCCCCCGGTGTCACCAACCGAGGGCCGCCACCGCCCCCACCGTCGCTTGAACTTCCACCTCCAGTATGCGGCGGGGCGACGGGGGGGGAGGGGGATGGGGTCGACAGGCTGCGTCTCAACAGGGCCCATCCGCGGCTTCACGTCGTCCAGCTCCAGCAGCAACAGCAGCAGCAGGTCAGCAAGCCCGACAGCAAGACCAGAGGGGGTGTTTCACCTGACCCTAAGGCCTAGGAGACGCGGCACGGGGCGACGCACTGGGCGACACAGGGAGCAGACAAGGCGCCAGGAGCCCTCTGAGTCTGAGTCTGAGTCTCCCCCACCCCTGGAGGGAGATCCTCTGACGGAAGCGGAAGCGGAAGCGGAAGCAGCTCCCCCCCGGCGACGGGTCCGACGGAGAGTGGAGTCCTCGTCCAGCGCTCCTCCTTCTTCCCCGGAAAGACGTCCCCCCCCGCGACGGAGTGCGCGCCTTGTCCAGGCCCAGGAGCAAAGTATGTTGAAATTTAACCTCTTTTCAAAATAAAACAAAATACAAATATACTCAAACTCCACACCAGCCCACCAATTAACTAATTTATATAACTATCTTATCACTGGATCACAGCTGCCGTCCTGCAGTTCCTGGCGGGACGTCAGCGTTTGCTAAACCTACATTAAACCTCTTTTCCAAAATATTTTAAAAAAAACTAGACAGGGGCACTCTACACTCTAACCCCGTCCAACCTCTCAACCTCCCACCAAATAAGTTAAATGCAGATCGTATAAAATATCATATTATATATATTATATATGTAATACTATTGCTTTGCTTTTTGCCAGCTTACCAAAAGTTTGAGGGTCTGCGGGCAGCGAGGGGGAAGAGGAGAAGCAAGCCCCAGGGTATGTATGAGGAACGCCCCCTGTTAAACCGCATTAAAACCCCGTCCAGTATTATCAAAAGCTGCGACACTGATACAATTTCTTGAATAAACCTCTTTCCATAGTAGAAAAAAAAATTGAATTGTGGCGTATGAGAAAAGCCTGTAAATGATAACGCTGATCAACAACAGTCTAACAATTATTAGTAATATGTCATCTATTAACAATAACTATATTGCTCTGATCACAGCTGCCGTCCTGCAGTTCCTGGACCTGGAGGCCAGGGAGAGTGGGAGGGTACAGAGTGACAGTGATCCACCCAGTGAGGGAGAAGGCGAGGAGGAGGCCCCAAAGCCACCAAGCCCCCCAAGCCAGCCCCCCAAGAGCCAGTCGCCGCCCCCACCACCACCGCCTAGTGCTGGCGCAGCGGCGGTAGTTGTGTAGAGCTCCTAGTTTGTACGCTCCAGTTGTACAGTTGTACAGTTACAGAATAATACAGAATAAACTTACTCTCTTGTAGACCGTTGTTTCTTGATAATTTAAACTAGAGTGCTTAACTAATACAATTAAATCTCTTTTCATTTTGATAAAAAAAAAAAAGGAGATGTACACCTGTCTCTACTACCTAAGATAGACCTGTAATGAAATATTAAACTACTTTAATTTAAACTAAGTGCTTAACTATGAAATTAAATCTCTTTTCATTTTGGTAAAAAAAAAAAAAACAACTCTCTTATACTACTACCTTAACTAGACCGTGCGTTTGCCCTTGGAAAGTGTCCCTTCTAACTGCAACAGGGGCCGCAGGGCCACCAGTGGCCGCACAAGGGTCCCTGCACGCGGCAACCGAGCAGCAGCTCTCCATTTGCCTAATGTTTATATTGCAACTTAACAGGGATTAGTGAGGAGGGGACCGACGCCCTACAGCCCAAACCCCTGTATAAACAAAGGATTACAATTAGCCAAAGGGACAGATGGGTGGCACGCGATCATGTGCGCCCTCCTTCCTTCACATATTCTCCAGGGGCGGTTATAGGATTTCAAAACAGCCACATATAGGCTAAGTACTAAAACGGCATGCATTTGCTTGCACACACGTGGTGTTTTTTTCTGTTTGGAAAGTTTAAAAGTCCCCACCAAAAGGGGGGGGGGGGTTAGGACCCCCTGGACCCCCCCTGCATCCGCCCCTCTTCTCCGAGTTTTCCTTCACAGAACCCATTACCTCAGGGGCAAAATGAGACATTTACGACTTTCTTAAAATATCATTACTGATCCGAAAGGGTGGGAAACGCATCCCCTGTAAAAACGTTAGTTTGTCGTTTTTGTTTCTTCTCGAATCCTGGGTTTTGCGGTGAACACTTGTCTTCTCCAAGACAATTCCAAGGGTCAATGAAAGAAATTTCTTTTTTCTTTTTAAATAAAAATTTCCCTTTTTTCTGATGTCATTTCTATTATTTCCCGCGCTTTCTGGGAGCAGACGACATCTGGCAGGGCGCGGGAACCAGCTTCATCCGGGGAGGCGGCTGTGCTGGTCTCGGCGAGCTAATCGGTTTAATCTGTGTCCGTCCGGGCACCAGCAGTTGTCCTGACGCCAGGAATCAGCGAGATCCTTGGTGAGGGTGTTATCGGAAAAATCACATTCTGAAAAACAAAAACAAATGCATGCTGAAATGATGACCAAAATAAAAAGCAAATTGCGGAGCCCCCGAACCCCTATCACCCTCTTGAAAAAATATTACTTAAACATTGAATCTTGAAACAAATTGATTAGAAAACTGAACGTAAAATTAAGTACAATTTTGGAAATAAGGGGGCTCCCTCCTCTTTTTATTAGCGTCCCCCCCCCCCCCACTCCTTTAAAAAAAAGCTGTATCGGCCACTGTCTATTATTCACATAAAAAAAGAGAAAAAGAAATTACGAGTAAGTATGATAAGGCCGCACCCTTGGACCACTATGGCTCCAACTTCCAAAGGCTTCCAAAGGGAATTTTGTGGAGGGGCGGCCAGCCGAAATTGGCCGAACTTTGCCGAAGTGTGCCGATCCCGGTCCCCCGACGCCCCTGGATCAAGGGGTGCTTGACGAGATCTTTGGGTGTGTGGGTGTGTGGGTGTGGGGGGGGCGGGGGGCGGGGCGGTTGAGGGGGTGGGTTAGTTGGAGTGGCCCTGCTTTGAAAGTATAAAGTGGTGTGTCACCCTAAATCTCTCAAAAGTGCAAATAAAACTTCCGTCACTACGACAAGGGTTAAAGGTCATCATGAGTTATTTACCACAAACTCACGTATTTTTTCTCCCATTTCATTTTGAAAAAGAGGGAGGGGGTGTTTCATAATTAAATAGGAAAAAAGGTAACTTGAATCAACTTTTATCTTCGTCCTAGCTACACGAGTGCCATGGGAAGTAGGATTTTGAGAGATGGGTGGTGTTTGGATAGTCATGGAACAGCACTTTCAAACTCCCGTACAGTTTCTGTAAGTACAAAGAAAGCAGTGGTGGATACAGGAGGGGGGGGGGGGGCAAAAGGGGCAATTGCTCCCACTAGACCCTGAGGACAAAATATTTTGGCATCTTGAAATTGGAAGACCTGTGTAAATCTGGTGTTTTTACTTTTCATTTCCATAAGGGGGGTTAGGGTTTGCCCTCTCCCCCCCCCCCCCCCCCCCCCCCAGAACACTGACTCTAGATCCGCCCCTGGAAAGACCTCGGTAGCTATACGGAGATTGTTATGAAACAAACCACAGAACAATGCAAAAATCACCGACCGTTATCATCATCATCTCGTCTCATGTGAAAGAGAATAGCGTTGACAGAAACATATATGTATATGTATATAAATGTGGTTAGAACATGGAATTTCCGTGAAGACAATTAGCCTTCATTGAAGCCCCAACTCCCGAACCCCTGCACTGGGTTCCCTTGACCTCCCTGAGAGTTCATAGGGAATACCAAAAGCTGCATTAAAAATGTTATCTAGTTTCTTTTTAGAACAGCGTAACCTGTATTCTGACATGAAATGTATTACCCCAAAAACGTAACAGAAAAGTCAAAAATATACCAAAAATCACACTTTCCAAATCAATGAAATGATTCCGAATTTACAATAAAAAGGGGGGGGGGGGGGTCTGGAATGCGTAAATGATGATTGATAAAGAGAACAGCGAACGGTTCTGAACAAAGACCCATTTATTAGGAAACTACGTTCACTTCACAGAATATATTGGTAAAGTGTTTGTACATTACCCCAATTTTGACGTCCTTCTGACAAATGACAGGAACGTCCAACGAGGAGGATCTAACCTGATCGCAGTATATAGATATTAGTACAGACTATACAAATAACATTGGATTTTTGTTTGCTTAGGCCAAAATAAGTAGTTGTGTTCAGGTTTCCCGACCGACCCTAATTTTTAGCCCCGAACCTAAAGATTTTTAAAAGAAATTATTAGGGAAAACAATTGAAATCAAACAAAATTGAGCAAATAAACATTAAATGGCCTCTTCAATATTAAAATGTATATGGCTAATGCTAAAAATTAGACAGAAGGCATATCAAGGAATTTCTTACCTGTTAAAAAAAACCTGAGACAATCTTCATAGTTAAAAACATTATATTAAAAGATTCCCAACCTACCGACCCTATGTTTTGGAGGCATGAAACCGAAAGGCAACAATTTTTTCGCCTTATCTTTTGCACCACTTGGCCGATGTTATAAAGTGTTTTGGACTGACTATCTTGATTAATGTTCATTACACACGGGATATACATGTAACTCCAAAATACCCCAAATATGGAGCAATTACTAGTCAATAGGTTATACCTTCACACTTGTTTTTCCTTTATTTCAGCGGCCAGGAGGGACTGATTTAACAATCTTTACAGGTTTTTTTCTTCATATCAGCTCTAACAATCCGAAAAGAAAGTAGCCAGTCTGTATCTAGACGTTTATAGCCTGTTACTTGGGCCAAAGTAGAAAGTGACAGATATGAGAGGGAAAACCCCCGAGTTAACAACTACTGAGAATCCGTCAGTGTGTGATCACGGTATAATTAGGTCGTATAGCGCGTGATCAAAACACAACCTATTTGCACTGGTCAATAAACAAATCAAGAATAGACTTGACATGATGATCAACAATGTTAGTCGTTTGTTGTGGTATAGACGTTGTGCAGATGACGCCACATCTCCAAAAATGGGCTGTTTTGGGTGATCAATGTATACGTTTTATTATTCACAATTGTGAAACATAAAAATGTATTTATGCAACGTTTACTTTAGAAAGCAAATTCACCAGATCGTAAATAAAAGTCATTATCACTTAGAATTGATGTAATTATTTGGATTTGTATAATATAGTCACGTGGTCATGATAACCACTTGGTTACCACCACAAAGATATAACGTGACTATATCTGCACAGGGTCTATGGATGTTGTGTAAGTGACGTCAAAGTGACCAGAACGGGAGTGGCAGTGATATGGGTGATCAACTGACCATTTAATGTCTATAAAAATAAGTTCTAACGCATACTTTCATTGGTTATTGAAATACTCTATCTTCTATCAATCATAACGAATGTTTTTGCATGGACAAAGTCATTCCAAATGGCTCTATTTTTATACCCTAACACATACATCTGGGTGGGGATAAGCAAACCCAGCCATCTTGCAACATAACAGAAACGTTCTGCAACCATACTTTTTTAGTCCATTTGTTTCTTACTAAGATGGCACATAACAATTACGTTATTGACGGTGAGGTTAATTAGAATGTTATTATAGCATTATTTTTTGGTGAGGTTAGGACGAAACCAAAACAGAATGGTACAAGATCATTCTGTTCAGGTTGAAGAACATAACCAGAACATTATAATAACGTCGCAGTGCAACATCACAGCAGTATGCCGCAGCAACATAATTGGGAGACATCGAAAGAACGTAACAAGAACCAACACAAAACGTTGCTGCAACGTTATTATAATATCACACCTCCGGCTGGGAGCCCCCCTCCTCCTCCAGGCTGTCAATTTGCCATGTCATCATTTACTGAGTAATTATCGTTACGTCTAGAATTGAGATCAGCAGCCGGTTCTGTGAGGAAATACAGCCAAATTAAGGGAATCTTGCATAAGCTAACGGAAACGTGGTTTTTTTGTCATCGTCAGCTACCGAAGTATGATTAACCAATGGAACTTTGGAGTTAACCAAACAGAAGCTTTGGTTCCCTACCAGAAATCTTCCGTTTGAAACAAATTGTTCAGACCTCCACCTGGCTTCTGTTGGATATCAAATTTACAGAAAAAAAAATCAAAAAGTCCTGATGAGCCAATGTTATATATATATATATATATATATATATATATATATATATATATATATATATAATTCTCTATCTCCGTAGGGCGTTCGAGTTGAGTTGATCTTCCAACAATTACTAAAAGATTTCCTAAGTTCAGGACTGTATGGTAATTGTTATAGGAAAAATGATTTGAAAATTTAGATGAGATAAAATAATGACAATAATCTTGTAGCACCCAAGTTATAGAGAAATCTTTGCGGTCAATGCCTAATTTCAGGCTATATACTTGAGGAGAACGTCTTAGGTATAGTAATTACCAAAAGGACTAAGGCGATTAACATCAAATACTGAATTTAAAAAGTGCAATAAAAGTTCTTTCCTTATGGAATGAACACTAACCTTATGTTGCAAATATGCGTATTGAAACCAAGTTGAATACAATTATTGCTGGCTCCAAAATAAGAAATTGTGTGTCTAGTTCCTTGTATCTGAAGGAATACCAATAATCACGATTGATTGCGTGTATTTGACAAACGCGACGGTCCTTACCTCTTAATTGTTTTGAATATCTGTCCGATATCAGTTTAAACATACTTAATGTGGGTGACATCATGCTTCAATATTGCTAACATCCTGATTGGTTTTGAATATCAGTCCCATATCAAGACAATAGCCTTCTTCTTTATCCATAAGGAAGGTTGTTTAAACATCCTTTTCTTCACCCTGAAGTATGAAATTATGACTCATATGTCCAATTAAAATTTGATTTGATTGAATACCGAGGTTCCGGTTGTACTTTGCTGACTCACAAAATGCAATATTTCATTCTTCCTAATATTAGTGTGCCTCCCGCAATAAGTAAATATGCGTTTTCCATTAGAATGAGTATCAATTGTATTCTTTAAATGAGAAGTAAAAATTGTGAAGTAAATATAATGGCAGAAGTGATATTTCACATCCTTCCTACTGCTTACTTTTTAAAACATCCATTCAAACACTCTCTGTAAAAGTCACAAAAGTATTACTTCTAGATGATAATAATAATTGTTAATTATTATTCCATGAGTTTGTTCAAGGTGAATTTGCTATAAAACTATTATGATCCATAAACTAGAGAACGGTTCATGATAATGAATTCGAATTAATTACTAATATGACACAGTTGCATAACGTCTCATATTCAGTGAAATAGTAACAGACACACGCACGCACGCACACACACACATGCATACATACATACACGCACAAACATTCATAAAAACACGCACACTTACATACAGACAAACAGATAGACAGACAGACAAACATGAACACAGACACATACATACATACAAACATACATACATACATTTTTTGCATGCACACATACATACATAGGCCTACATACATATTCATGTAGACACCTCCCTACCTTTATACCTACCTGCATACATACTTACAAACACGCAGTCCTACGACGACCGAAAAAAAACTTACCACCTGCTGTATTTCAAACGCGCCGCGCTCAGGTATTACACAACCTGACCCCTACCCAATGACTACACAACATACCAACCTCCCCCAGTAAGGCCACGTGTCGATACGTGATAGATGGACAGATCCGTACAGTCACCGCGTTATGTCAACTCTAACACGGGTCTTGTATTAACACAGGGGAACCCCAGTCAGCCCACACACTGAGTACGTACACCTGAACGTACCAGAACTAGGTGACGTTCGTCTACATGCCCCAGCCAGGAGGGAACCTTCCTGATTCAGGTATTTATATTCTGTGACTATAGCGGATCGTGAAGTCCTGGAGGAAGAAATACTTGTTGAGGTAAGAGGGATATTTTGATGTTTCACGGGTTGGGATGGTCGCCTGTGACGACAATAATTATAGCCTTTTGAACCGGATTGCACTTGATCTTGTTATCAGGGTTGTGGTTGTGGTTACGAACGGCTGTCAACCACTCTGCAACATCGCTCACCTCGTGACGAGAATCATTTTCCCGGAGCGGAGGTTGGAGCGGTGCAGAATGGGTCGGCTGTTTACATGCCGTGGGTTCGATTGGATGCGCCTGACGTACGCCGCTTTGCAATAACGTATAATGCATTGTGGGTGCTATCTTCTATCTTTAGTTTCCACATACGGCTGGTGCATCCTAATCGAACTCATTGTGTGTTGAGTGAGTCGGTTCGGGTTTATCGTCATTCATGCTGATTGTCTTAGCATGACAATCATTGGGAGATCCATGGTTTCGGATGACGGTGAACTGACATCTGAGAAAACCGAAAAACATCAAAACATAAAATTTATTGTAGATCTATTAGCGTTTAGAACTATTATACATCCTTCTTACATGCATGAATTATGACATAACATTATAGGATAGGATATGAGTTTATTGCAGATTATGGATCTCTTTCCTTTCTGGGGTTTGTTTGGTGTCTTTATTAAGAAAAACGAGGGAAATTAAATTGCATAGAAATAGAGTTCAAAATGACCCTCCTCGGTAGATGCATACATTTTTTCTAAATATCACACCTGCTTGTAGCTATGTACCTTTATTGCACCTGTCAGGTGAGAATGTCATTTTGATAAGGATGCAGTGAGTAGCATACTTATATACATGGTCATTTACTCACTTTGCACAGTTGGTTGGGACAATGGCCAACTGCACATTTGGGAATTTATCCTACATGCAAACATTCCCCCTCCATCTCCCCTTCCCCAAATCTTGAATCTTCCAATTTCCCCAAACCCTATGTCCGCCCCTGCTGCCTGAGTATAATCATAAACAAATTATTTGGATATGGCGCAGATGGGTAAGACATGTGGATCATGAAGAATATTGACTTTGGAGATGGGGGTTCGGAGTTGGGGGGTTGGGGGTTCGAGTGCTGTCTATTCTATCTGCATGCTGACAGTGTCATATTTTACCAATTGCGTTTTCCCTTTGCAGAACCACCTTCTATGTCGTCGCAGAAAAACAGGTCAGCGACTTTTGGCACCAAACAAGCAGCTTCTCAGAAATGGACCATTTATGCTGTAAGCGCTTGATTTAACTTCCTAGAAGCTTCAGTTGACTGATTCTATCTATATTTTCATCGGAAGGACAGTTTCCCTTCTCTAGATCCGCCTTGACAGGGGAAACACTGAGCGATAATGGCGGAAACGAAGGGGCTTGGTGTATTTCGTCATCTGCCTCAGAGCAGGAGGCATTGCGTGAGATCCTGGGAGTCGACCTCCACGTGCTCCCGAACTAGACCACAACAAAGAAACCGACCAATCACAGGCCTCCTTTCCCGTCAGCGCCGCCTCCCATTGGCTGAGATTGAGAAGGCCCGTGACGTCACGCCCCTCGGGTTGTATACATTTGCTCGTCCCTCGTGGAGCTCAGTCTTAATCTTTATATTGCTCTGCCAAGCCTGTCATGTACATTGTGAGCAATCAGCGCCAACCACTTCTACTACAAGTGAAACACTTGATATTAATATTGGAACCTGCGAAGGAGAGACTGATTGTGGAGCACGAGTTGACAGCATCATGGGGCACACACACAACACACAGTCTGCACAGATTCACCAGCTTTCCACCATGCTGGCGAATACACAGCGACTCTGGGTCTTTGGCTATGGATCCCTCGTCTGGAAAACCGGCTTTTCCTATAATACCAAGAAAATCGGCTACCTGAAAGGCTACGTGAGACGATTCTGGCAGGGGGATTCCACCCACAGAGGTACAGCGTCCGCGGTAGGTGCAAACCACTATCTCTATACACATAGCATTGAGTGACAGGGGGGTCCAGACTTTTTCAAAGGGGAGGGGCCCCTTTAAATGACATTTTTGGCGCCCCCTCCAATGGCTTTAATCTTACATTTAAATAAGCGATATTAGGTCACACAAAAATGGGGCTTGCACCTCATGCACTCCCGTCTTAATCTGAGTCCGACTGGCAGTGACTGACATTTGACAGTGCATTTCCATTCCACCTCGACACAGTCGGTACACACTTACACGGTTTACCATATAAGGATATATGACGTCATATTCGCGAGTAAATTCATTCTCTCAAGAGCGTCATGCAAGATATTAGTCCAGTTGATGTAATCACCAGAGTGGCCTCTGTGTGCTCGCAAGTGGCGGAACCGTGTAAGTGTGTATTCTACATAACCATGATCAAAACCTTGCTTTATCGGATATTTTCTTTGATTTTTGCAGCCTGGTCGCACGGCAACCCTGGAGGAGGATAAATCGGTGAGTAATCTTTTCAAATTGATCCATAAGTCATTCATTTTTTACCGTTTTACGCCTATAACCACGGCTGTCAGCTGTAGCTCCAGTAAGACCCAGCCGTCCTTGCATCACCCTTCCACATTATAATATTACAATGAGCCACGTGTAGGGAGTTCAGTGCAGTAAGGGGAGCGATCTGCGCTCTGGGGCCTCGGCCAACTGGGTGGAGGGTACAGGGAGGGGGGCTATTTTGGCCAACAGGGCGCTATTCTGAGAATCATCAAGGGGAGATTCGGGTGGTTTTTGCGACGGAAAAACAAGTAGAGAAGAGGGGAGCTTCTGAGGGGAAGAACATGGGGAAAGGGAGAAGTGGGGATGGCGGTAACGCCCTTCCTGCCTATCCTGTTAATTGTATAATTAGGGAGGTGCGTGGGGGGAGAACAGGTTTCTGAAGCTGATGGACGGGTTGGGGGAGTTATGATGGGTGGGTTAAGAAATCACGTCTTGGAATGCATTGAGCACTGCATGAAATATATATTTCTTAGGCGTCAGACGAAAAGAGTTGGCAATACAGACAATTACACATGTATTGAGAGTCAGGAAAAAAAATCCCAATCCATACAGAATTAAAGAAAAATATAAATTAACTAATATAATAACTGTTTGTTATTGAAGTATTATATCTATACAATAACTTGTATCTAAATCTCTTGTTCGTGTAGTGGCCAATTTATAGACATATATAGCCTGATATGATAACTTTGATACACCAATTCGATAGATATATGCCCTTAAGTGTTAGTCCTAGGATTTATATCTTCATAAGCAGCTGAAACCATTCTCATACATATATAATACATATACATAAACCGATTGATATAATTTTAATACGTGTGCATTAATTAAAAGTGTAATTTATATTTATTGGCCTATATATAGTTCCTACTACAATTATATCCATACTTTAATGTTCCGCGTCCCAGTTCTCAACATGCCTCCTCTCTCTATGTTTCAGGGTAAGGTGTGGGGCGTGGCATTTGAGCTGGTAGGACGTCATCAGATCGAGACGGCCTTGGACCACCTCGGGCTCAGAGAGTGCGACATCGGGGGCTACAACATGAAGCTCGTCGACTTCTACCCCTCTGACAACGAGGGAATCCCCAACATCAATGAGGGAATCCCCAACATCAACGAGGGAATCCCCAACATCAACAAGGGAATCCCCAAGCCCAATGAGGGAATCCCCAACAACAATGAGGGAATCTCCAACAACAATGAGGGAATCTCCAACAACAACGAGGGAATCTCCAACAACAATGAGGAAATCTCCAACAACAATGAGGGAATCTCCAGCAAAAATGAGGGAATCTCCCACAACAATGAGGGAATCCCCACAAAACAGGGAAACCCCCTACAAACTCTCCTTTTTATCGCCACCCCGGAAAACATGAACTACCTCGGGAAGGCCTCGATCCGGGATCTGGGCGACCAGATCCTGAACTCTCGCGGTCACGCGGGTCACAACGTCGAGTACGTGACACGCCTGGCCGACTTCCTCCGGGACCAGGTACCTGGTTACCATGGCGACCAGGTGGACTCTCACCTGGAGGAGCTGGACAGTTACCTGAGACGCTCCCTTCAGCAGGTGGGGGTGGACCTCCAGGGGATGTTAGAGGAGGCAAGGAAGGAGGACTATAGTTATATGTACACTCAGGGGGTGCACTCGGAGGGGGTGCACCAAAAAGGGGTGCACCAGGAGGGGGTGCATGACGAGGACGGGTGCCAAGAGGGGCGTGGACTGTGATAAACTATCTATAGATTTGTGGTGCACTGACAGAAAGTAGTACTCATTGAGGGGTGCACTCTAGTGCACCGTGAGGGGTGCACTTAGATTGGTGCACTAAAAAGTTGCAATCTAGTTCACTTTAAAGGGCTGCACTTAGAGAGGTGCGCTAAAATATGATCTGTGCAACATAAAGGGTTAAACCTTGAAGAGGTCCACTTAAAAGTGATCTGGTGCACTGTAAAAGGTAGCACATGTACATCGAGGGTTGCTTTAAAATATTGTGTACTGATATATTGTCATCCGGTACACTTTAAATGGGCGCACCGTCAGGGGTGCACTTAGATGAGTGCACTAAAAGGTTAAAATCTGGTGCGCTGTTAAGAAATAACCTCAGAAATACCATACAATGCACTCAGAGGAGTTAGACAATAAACGGGTGCAATGGGGGGTGGGGGGGTGGGGTGGGGGGGGGGGGTATATACCATAGAGAATGAGTTCCAAGAAAGCGAGGGATCTGAGGTAGAAAAAAAACAGTGAATTTATTACATAACTGTCTGGGTCCCGTTCTAGGTAAAGAGCTCTCCAAACAAACAAGCCTACCCACTGCCAAGTTTCATTAACTATTAGCCTGGTTATGGTTTGTACGGTAACGCACGGGTTAACAGGTTCCATATGAGTTACTTATTAATGATCCTAATTTTAATTCAATGTCATCAGTCATATTTTTCAGCGCTAGTTTTACCATCACCTCAATAGGACAATTTGCGTTGCTTGGTATGCTTACTTTTGCTTTTGTGCTACTGGAATCAGAACATTTACTATAATTAGATATGTAAAAGTACTTGTAAAACACCACCTCAAGGGAGTTTTAGTCACTCCGTTCAACTCTCAAAAAATAGACTTATGAAATATGAGTAGTCAACAAAACTCATTATACTTATACAAGGTGCTAAATAACATGCTGACATCGATATACATACAACTTCCGGTGGAAACACCAAAGAAGGTATAGCTGAAAATAGCCGGAAGCGGAAGTTGATGATACAGACCAGGAAGATCAATATGTTATCTATAAGGTGCGTCCAAAACGCGTCATGAGATCATAAAGTTATTTTTAGTTTATACTTTGACGTGACTTGTGAGATACGAAAGGACTATATCACATTAATAAATGGTGTTTTATGAAGATAGGTTATCTTAATACACATGGGATGGGTATAGAGGTAGTTTAAAAAGCCACCGATTATTATTAATGCACAACAGTTTCGGTCACAGATGTCGACCACAGACTTAACTCATCTCATCACTTCACTTATTCTCGCCTTATACTGTTCACACTTATCGAAACATACCATATATATATATATATATATATATATATATATATATATATATATATATATATACACTCCTCCCTTCTCCATGAGAAGTTCCAGAGATCATACCGGTGTTTATTATTGTGACTGAGATATACAATGTGTTGTCCCTATGCGTAAAGTACATGCTGTATATTTTATTGGTGTATATATGTATGCATACACACAATTGTGTCTCAGATTTAGAATTGCGCTCCTGTGATATCTAGGATATTATACTACACATTGTAACGGTAAAAGAAATAGGTGAACTGTTCACCATTAATGCTTACTTGGTAGTTCATACATCATAATTAATTACATTAATCTCATCCATACCAAACGTTCTGTTATCGAGTTAGGGTACCTCACTAGGCAATGATGTTAATCCTATTAGAGTTAAGTCTTTCATAATAATATCATTACCACTGCTGCCAAATGTTTTCATGCCAAGGTCAAGCCATGGGTTTTCAAGGTGAATGGTTACGTTGCTTGTGTTTCCTATTTACGTCGTCAACGTTTGGTCCACTACGTAAACGAAACTGGATGTTCATCGCGTGACGTCAGCATCCCTTGAGATTCAATAAATCACAACTTGTCATTAAACTGTAGCTTGACTGTTTCTTTTTGTACATTTTAACATCAAATACCGTTTAGCTACACATGATACAGAATCATTGATACATATCGCTTTTTTTCCGAATTACTTAATATAATCCCTATGAAATTATCATGAGATAATTATATTCTTTAGTTGAGCCATTCTTAATTACATCATTTAACTCTCGCTGTTTTGTCATGTTTTATACGAGCTGAAAGTAATATCGTTTATAGATGCCAACTGTTCCATTACATACACATTTACATTTATACTAGAGTCTCCCCTCCCCTCTTTGAAAATCACTGGACCCGGATCTCTGGACTAGCTCCTGTTCTAATTTCCTTTTAAAGTTTAGAAACTTCCACCATACCCCGTATTGTTCCACCCTGATGATAACGATCCCCAAACTGGATATCATGACCGCAAATCTGAGCGATTAGAATTATTAATAACTTTGCAGGGGCAGATATAGAAATTTGTAAAGGAAAGGGGAAGGGGGGGGGCGTGTTCTGCATAAGAGGCTAAGTAGTGTTAAAACGTCATGCATTCGTGGGCACACACGTGACTTGTGTTCTCCTTGCCAAACTACACAACAATACGTATGATCAGTAGTCCTTACGCTACTTGGACTATGATTTGGAATTCTAATGGAATAGTTTGGATTTAATAAAAGAATAAAAGGTTAAATCTCCACTAAAAAAGAGATGGGGGCTGTTAGGGCGTTAGGGCCTCTCCCTAACGCGGTTATCTCCCCCGTCGCGTCCAAGGAAAAGGTTATCGGGAAATCTGAAGCGAGAAAGGAGTATGCCTCCCCCCCCCCCCCCCCCCCACCTAGATTCATCCCTACTTTCGGTTTGGACGAAGATTGTTGACAATTGTACAAAATGATAATCTCCAATCTCCAAAGTTCAATGTCATCTGCTCGAGGCATAACGTCCATTTACCAGGGCGTGACGACGCATGCGCACAACCAGCTTCTTAATCAAGTCCTAATGGCGATATTAGCCCAGATCTCTGCAGGTAGCGGTATGGGGTGGGGATGGACTGTGGTACTAATACAGATCCCGGGGGGTTAGCGGTATGGGGTGGAGAAAGAGCGGAGAGATGAGAGAGGACGCGGTATGAGGGCCTCAGGCGGAGGGCGGGGGGCGCGCGGGGGACGCTGGTCAGTACAGATCAGAGGGAGACGCCGGTATCAGCGCCTGACGGTCAGTGCGCGTGCCGCCCTGATGTCACAGAGAGTGTTGAGTAGTTCTCAAGAGGGAAGTAATATGCGGCATACAAACAGAGTGATGGTATCACCTGGTGTTTTGGAGGACTTATCTTCAGGTAGTTATTATTCAATAAGATCATGAGCGTACTTGAATCTTTCAAAATCATTACATGTATTTCCCATTTTAACCGACTGTCTTGACACTCTTATTGGTAGATAAACTTTGAAGTCACGTTTTATAAAGCCATTCATATTTCAACATAACACAAAACCACATTTGATCATTTGCTTGGACAGATACCCGCCGCTAATGTATCCAATTCCAGAGTGTATTGGACACTAATCTGTCTGTCTGTTCAAGGGCATACCCAGCCTTAACTGGGGGGGGGGGGGGGGGTCAAGAAAAATCGCAAGGGGTTCCAGGCAAAATTGAGGGGTTCTGTCTAATTATTTCGATAAAAAAAAGACTCCCTGCATTTGTAGTTTCATAATAAAAACCTTCTGAAAGCTGAAGAGTTCCTCACACACCCACACCCTGAACCTACGGAGGCGGTTCCACTGTGCATCCCCCCCCCCCCCAACCCCCAATGTCCGTCTCCACCCAGGGCCTGGTCTCCACCTGTCGCACCTCGGGTGTCCCGTTAGTAAACCATCCCCGGGGGTAGGGTCAGGAGAACTGACCCAGGACGGCATGGCTCGAGGGGTCAGCTGACCACTAACACTGACCACTGACTGACCACTCTCTCCCTTGCATGGGTATAAGCAGTCAATTTGCCTTATTTGGTATCCCATAATCGCTCATGATTTGCCGTTTTGGAGCAGTTTCCGGTTGTACGCTGGCCATGCTAAGATTTTTTGGGATGAGCATAGCAGTCATAATTCTGGTACACTGAGGTAAAACATTATATCTATGGCTCATCTATGAAATACTAAAAAGTGAAAGCTTAATCTCCAGCAGCTGATGGGATATTTAGAAAAGAGGGGCGCCACCAATGCTAAAGGATAGGCAGGAGACTGATTATGCCCGGTGGTGTCATGCGCGATAGTTGCTCGTATCAGTGGACTGTAATACAGAGAATGCGTGCTTTATTATGTACTTTATATTATATATATATATATATAGATAGATATATATATATAGATAAATAGATATATATATCACTTTATCATAATAATATTATGTTACATATTGAGAATGGAAAGCTTCTCTGTGCCCCTTTGCGATTGTTCCCGGAGCCAGGTTCCCCTGTATAGCCAACTAGTGGCTGATCCTATCAAAGCCAGTCAACTGTGGCATGGTCTGATCATTACCAATGTATTTTGGGAATATTAATTTAGTGACACCGTATATTCCACTTTATATCCTATATGGAAAATCCGCATCTGCAAGGCATGTATGGAAAGGCACACCTAATCACAACTTCCATGGCACTAGATCTGGTCAGCAAGAAACAGCTCATTTTGAGTTCCTTTCTTTTTTTTAAATTCATTACTTTATTCAGACAAATGATAAGTTATACAACTTGTTAACATTAAATACCTGAGTTTTATAGGCGAGCCTATATCAATAACTTATACTTTTATTGTGACACAGCAATAGCTAAGAGTTCAGGCTAGATATAATAAATGTTATCTTATATGAAGTGTCGTACATTAACAGGTCACATATTGTCACTACACTTTGAATGTGCCATTGTAGTTGCATTTTGGTCAATTTGCATGAACATAGGAAAGATGAACTAACAGGAGGTGACAGAAAATGTTCAGGTTTTTGAGTTGTTTCTTTTCTCCCATGTCTATAGTATGTCCACTGACCACTGGCCGACAGGTGTGAGGAAGGTGGTAGAAGGTGACAGGGGTGACTGGACAGTCCAAAACAGCTGTCAGTCCTTATACTATTACCTGTATATCCCAAGGCGGTCAACTGATGATAGGGGTCTGATATATAGGCAATAATTGAAATTTACGCCTTGAGGATACAGAAATAAGCTTAACCCTTTTTTCTGTTATGGCACTATTGTGGTTGCGTACGGGCCAGTTTTATTCATCTATAGTTTGGCCAGAGATATATCCAAGGAGTAATTATCGCATT
Source organism: Lepidonotus clava (assembly GCA_936440205.1). Taxonomy (NCBI): domain Eukaryota; kingdom Metazoa; phylum Annelida; class Polychaeta; order Phyllodocida; family Polynoidae; genus Lepidonotus; species Lepidonotus clava. The sequence continues at coordinate 87,283,688 of OW387133.1, forward strand.
GGCATACAGGTCAAATGAACCAGAACTTAATTTTATTTAAACAGAAACATCTGAATCTCGTCTCTTTTTTTATTATTCTCTTTTCATAAGGTCATCGTCATGGCTACTCCTTGATCTTCTTTCAGGTAAGTTATACAAATGGCATTAAACCAGAATCACACCAATTCCTATTTTATATCATATCTCATCTCTTGGTAGTATACTACCTCAGGAAAATAGTTTATTCCAGTTCAAACCAAAAATGTAGTGCAGTTTACTCCCAGCTCAGAGACGATCGTAAAATCGCCGAATTTTAAGATGACTCAAGTATACCCCAGCCTGACGTGTGACATTACAATAACGTTGCAGGAACATTCTATTTGGTCCTGGTTTGGTTCTTGTTACGTTCTTTTGATGACTCCCAATTACGTCACTGCGACCTACTGCTGCGATGTTCCACAACGACATAATTATAACGTTCTGGTCATGTTCTTTGACCTTAACAGAGTGTTCTTATAACGTTCTGCTTTGGTTTCATCCTAACCTCACCAAAAAATGATGTTATAAGAACATCCTAATTTGGTGAGGTTTCAACCATCAATAACATTATTGTGTGCCATCTTAGTAAGTAACAAACTGACTAAGAAAGTATGGTTGCAAAACATATCTCTTACGTCGCAAGTTGGCTGTGATCAAAGCCCTTGGTAAAGGCAGCTGGTAGGCGGAGGGCACTGGTCTGTTGATATTTGTCTGTCTCCTCTTCCCCCCTCCACATCCTCCGACGCCATCTATCCCCCCCCCCCCCCCTCCCTTACCTTTGAGGGCGGTATTTGCCCACTCCACCCCAGCAGGTGGTCAGGGCCTGGTTGTAATATTACTTCAACTCCCCCCCCCCCCCATCCTATCCCCAAACCATGCTGATAAAGTGGGTTGATCAGTTGAGTGGTTGATTGGACTGACAACAAACAGTATGAGTTACAAAACAGGCTGGACCGAGGCAGTGCACGCTGAGATCAAGGGTGGAAGGGGGGGGGGGGACGGGGGGGGGGGGAGGGGGGTGGTGAGACTATGCAGAGGAAAATGCAATGCACGTGGTAAATTGGTCGGTTTGTTGATTTGAACTACCAGACTCGGTAGCTCTGGAGCACTGGATGTCCCACCTTGCTCCTGGGTTATCGAATCTTTGGGAAGATATAGACTATATCCTTACACTTTTACTGAGGCACTTGTCCTTTTATATGCAACAAACTTAATTATCGAGAATATAAAGAAAGGTGCGGGATCAACCTTCTCCCGAGACTCAATGCGGCCACTATGAGGGACTCAAGTTTGAAGGTCTGTGATGATTTGGCTATGAGACATAAAAGCTCAGTTCTTTTATATTGTATTCTCTCTATTTGAAGTTATTTGATCCGTTTCCCAAGTGATTTTCATGATTAAGACGGTAGAATAGAATGGGCATCAGCTGTGTAAATATTTTGAAGTTTTGGACACCACCTCCATTGTGACTCTAGGCCTTATTATAACCCTGATCAAGCTAAATGTGATGATACCAGCCCCAATGTGGCGCAGCAGTAGATATTAACTGTCAGATCCCTTTATGTCCTTTATCGCTAAGTTATTTGATAAATGCCTTACATAATCATGTATTGGCTAATTTCGAAAACAATATTCTTCCTCCTGCACCAAATTTATTTATCCTTATCTTATCTATGTATGACCTTAAGCTTGCAATAAATTCAAGGATCATTCAGGTGAAATACACTTACAACTCCAACAACTAGTATTTGTAGTTAATTTCCGTCGCCCCATGGTTATCCGGCCTGGTATATTGACCGACAGATAAGACCAGAGTGAATGGGTAATGGGGGAAACTATCTCTGAGGGGCCTGTCAACAGGGGTCAATACACTAATCTATATTGGTGATATGCACAATTAACGGGCACTGTCTGGGCACCGGAAATAGATATCGACAAAGCGTCTGGGCTACTGCTCTATAGAGTGACCGATAGTAACGTGTAGATTTCACCATAGCAAGCCTATATCGATCCCCTATAATCAAATGCTCTGCAGAAACAGAAACCACTGGGACTGTTAGGGGCTTGTTCTAAAAAAAACAATTGTTGGAATTATATGAGATGGTCTCATAGCTTTGAGGTGAGTTACATAATCTCCAGCAGTTTTGGTGAAAAAAGAATTAATAATTTTCAAACATTCTTAATGCTGCTATGACATCGGTAAATAGCGAAATTTAACACCAAATATGATCATTGCTATATCATTTTTCTTTCACTTAGGCTGTTTGGCACTAGACAATAAATTTATACGATTTACAATGCATGTATAAATGAATCCCAATAAATAATAAACGGTTCCCTGACAGTCTTCTGACTCGGAACATCGACCATTCTATACTCACACCAACCCCTTGAGCCTCCCTCTTTTTTTTGAAAGGGAAAAAGAAAACACAACACCAGACAGACATCCTCATCCCTCATCCCTGGGAACTGAACTCCCCGTATACAAACACTACAACAAAAGGCCCATACGGTGATTAATTCAGGACCTGGTGGGATGAGGCTAGGTCTGACACCTCCACACTGACCACTGGTCAGCGGAAGATGACCGGAGGATGGGGGGAGGTGGGGGTACTCCACTTCGGGTTGGGTACCTATAGATTATGGTCAGCGGACGATGAACACTGGGGGTGGGGGGGGAGGTCACTCCACCTGGCTTTGGGTTTATCTAGCCAAAGCAAAATGGACCTGCCTGGAAGCTGTGGTTGTAATCACGGCAAAGGCAGGAAAATGGGGGTTTTAGGGTGTATTGTCCTATCGGAGCTGGAGTACAAGGTTAGCTCTTGTAGACAAGGGATAACATTATGGGCCATATTTGAGCCGTTCAAATTCATTTCTGGAGAACAATGCATTAGCACAACACATTTCAGAAAACATTGGGCTTTAAATAAGCTCACATACAGGAATCTAACAGAGCTTTCATATGGCAAAATAGGTGTGTGTGTGTGGGGGGGGGGCTGTAGTTTTACATTGGGTACCTATCATTAATGAATCAGTACCCCCCCCCCCCTCCCCCGATGCCCATCAGGGTGTTGGGGTCAGTCTGGGATAACCCTGGGTAAGATGACCAGGGGGTGTCCGGGGGGTGTCCAGCCCTTTGTTTGCTGACCGTCTCACCAGCTTGTCACCGCATGCAGAATATGGCTCAAATGAACAGCTGCCTCGTACAGTTATAGTTCAACAGTAGGAAAGGAAAGATGGGGGGGGGGGGGGGCATGGCAGTCGCGGATTTAGGGGTGTTTTTTTGGGGTAGGGCCCCAAAATTTAGATTTGTTTAATATAGAATGGTCTCTGGAGAGTAGGAGAAAAGGCCCCTCCCCCCCCCTTTGAAAAATTCCAGGATCCACCCCTGCATGAGGGAAGGAGATCTATGCTTTCACAGTTTAGGGATGCTTGTTCATTTGGAAACATGTCAGCCTTAAAATACCCTGAAAAAGTGTGACATCATTTATGGAGGGCCCCATACATGAGGCATGAAATGGTATTGAAGTACTTTTTTGCCAAAACACAATTTGTTTTCTGGAACATCCAGGTAAATGAGGAAGGAATTTCTAAATACAGCAAAGGATAGTTAAAGTTAATGAAGGGACAAGCCAATGATATAGACCCTCTCCGTACATGCGCTAGTTTCCAAGGGCAATTGATTATAGGTCTGCAGGGGGTATATCACAGTAATTTGGTACATCTTACATCAAACATACCAACCACCGCCTTATTTACAACTCCTCATTTGTTTGTTTACCCCCACCTACCACGCCAGTTTAAAACAAATAAGTTGTATCCATCGCGTTGTTTACCAAAACTTTCCCGCCATCTCAAAACAGAAGGGTACTCAACAACAAAAACAATCAGCAAGCACTCTCCAAGCAGATCTGTTGGTTTGCAGCCCACAGCTATAGCTCCTCTGGTTGGTGAGTGGAAAAGGTAAGTGGTCATCTTGAAGAGGCTCTTGACGGCGGCACTCAAACAACCTGTGATGTGAGAGTGTTGCACAATGTCTGTGGATGGGAGAGTGACGTGTTGACGTCTGGCTGTCAGACGCTGAGAGGACCTCTGGGGGGAGATGGTCAAGACGCCGCGTCTCATCTCCGCCACCATCTTGTATCACTCATAAGCCCACCGGCTGGGGGCGCTCAAATCGCCCGATGACGTCACACACGCCGCGCACGCGCAGCAGACGACTTTATAGCGCGCCCCGCCTCTCGTGACGTCATCGCGCGTATTATGACGTCCCGACGGACGCAGGGCGGGACGCGCGTGCCTTTTCTGTTGGTCGGACACTATTGAAACACCTCAGAGTACATCAGCTACTTACATCAAAGGCTTCCCGCCCTTTTGAGGAGCATCATAATAAACACTTTCAAAGGGAGCGTCCCGCCTTTGTCAAGGAAACCAATCGGCGAGTTCTGATCTAGCCCCGCTGAGGGCCTGAATGCGAGGACGATTGCCACTTAAGGAAGTGAACTTTATCTAATAAAGACGCTCGGCGTCTTAGAAATACCTACACCGGGCCTTAATAAGGGTCCATAGATGAGGGGAACGCCCAGTCACCTGGGTATGAGTTAATGATGTCTCCCTTAGAGTCCCAGGAGGGGCAGGCGGTGAAAAGGACCGCTCCCTTAGAACCTACAGGCCCGGATGGACATTAAGGAACCCTCCCCCAGGTGAAAAGGAACGCTGTACCCCACCTGGACAGTTCCCACAATGCCACACTCCACTGACCAGAACGAGACTTACTTCCGGTTGTGTGGCGGTAAAGTAAAGTTTACAGAACCCATAAAACTTGGGGCCATCTGGACCCTGTCTTCGCTGGTCGCGGACCACACCTCGCCAGTGACAAGCGAGGGGAGGGATTGATATAAAGTATAATATATCATTTTCTGATTCGGCGCAGCGCGTCTTTGAAGCTGAGAAGGGTACAATAAGCTTATAGGGCTGGGTGATGGGGGAGCAGAACGACCCTGATTTAGGACCAAACTGATGCAGGCTCACATATGGTGTGGTTAGTTAAACCATGGAGGTCTGAACATATGGTATCACAGAAGTGTGGAAGTGTCTTTATCTAGTTCTGTGATGGTGTGAATGGATACAGGTAATATGATCTGTCCCTTTCTTCAAGCCTTTTTCTTGAAAAAAAAACTTTTATTTTCGCTGTAGTTACAATATGGCGTATCTAGACCCCTGAACTGGATGTGACGACATAATTATAGGCATTACTTGAATTTTAGAGAGGTTTTTTTTTCTTAAAGTTAGTATCATCCATATGTTGCTTACGTTAAAGGCTTCCCCCTAAGATTGACAATGTCATGGCCGACTAGGGGCCGTCCATAAATGATGTCACGCACAAGGGGATGGGTGCGTCAGTTGAACAGTGTGACACTACCTGAAAACGGGCCTTATTTTCATGTTTAGATTAGAGAATCTAATGTGACAGGGGGGTGGGTGGGTCCTAAAAATACCCTGAGAAAGTGTGACATCATTTATGGATGGCCAACTACGTGTTTTGCAAAGTTGTAACGTGATCAGGTGAATCAGGATCACATTGTCACATCATGAATTTGGCACCAACGAATTGGAGTAAAGGCCCGGTCACATATAGAGACTCAACTCAACTCAACAGTCTTAAGGACTTGAGACTGAACAGTCGCAGACAAACCAGTCTTAAGGAAAAAATTATGAGTGGTCACATATAGAGACTGGATAGTCTTGTGTCTTCTTTCCTCTGCCTATTTAAACTGTATGATATGTAGGAAAAAGAGGTGTGTCTATTTGCTTTTATATGATTGGATAATGGACCCAAGACAGTTGAGTTGAGTCTTAAACTATGTCACATATAGAGACTGGGCCTTAAAACTGCTTGAGACTGGAGACTATCCAGTCTTAAGGCCGGTCACATATTGAGACTGGGTCTTAAGACTGTTAAAGACTCAAGACTATCCAGTTTTAAATCTTCAACATCTCAAGATTAGAGACCAGACTGATCAGTCTTGAGAAAACCTAAAACTCCAGTTTTAACCCTATGTCACATATCAAAACTATCAGAGACCCAACTCAACTCAACTGTTGAGTTGAGTTCAGTCTCTATATGTGACCGGGCCTTTACATTCAAACTATGACATCCTCACGGATGATAGCATGGCTGTAAGTTCGACGTGGGATGTAGGGGGATATGGGACTGATGCCTACCTTCAAATTGATATTTTGGGAAGGGGGTAACTTTTTATTTCTGGAGCAGGGAAGTACCAAAAGAGCATCGTATTCTTAATTCCAGCCCCAGCATCTTATACATTAGGTGCAATTTACAATTTAGAGTCACCTTGACAGACTCCCCAAGCAAGAAAATGATGTTATTATAATGTTCTGTTTAGTTCCACTTTGGTTCTTGTTACGTTATTTTGATGGACCCCAAAAACATCTTTAGAACTTATAACATTGCAACGCTGCAGTGTGACGTTACATTCTATTAACATTCTTTCACGTCATAATAACGTTATCATAACGTTCTTTATTAGTAAGGTCTCAACTTCACTAATTAAGATACAATGACATTATACCATTCTTTTTTAGTAAGTCTCAACATTACCTAAAATAATGTAACTGTTACGTCGCTGCTTGCCTGGGTCAGAGTACATAAATAGGTTCTATGAGGCTGTCAAGGTAAAGTACTCATACACTGTGCTTTTTTCTATGCCAATATAGAAATACACCTTAAGCCGCAATCCCTGAGTGTCTAAGCCAATCAAGTTCCTTCATTTGAGAAAATATATCCCCATTGAATAGCTTTCAATATCCTGTAAATCAACCTCGGATCTGAGGCTACCTCAGTGCACCATTTCCTCTTTCACCCCCCCCCCTACTATGCCACTGGTTAAATATTTAATCCAATAACGTTCCTCCATTCATGACGATGTACCTACATACTACTCTGTTTGCTTGCACTTCCCAATCCGTTCTTACCTCCATCGGCCTTAACGACCTTACAACAAGCCCTACCCCCTTCCATTCAGTTGGAGGCCAACTCCTTATAGACCTTTTTCAATACAGGGACGCATTTAAAGCGCTCCCATACTCTCCTTCTAATTTTTGCCAAATTATGACTTTTATTTAAATCTAAAATCCTTGCTTCCGAAGTGAGCCTCTAAATTTAAACGTCCCCCCTCCTATATTTTAAAAATCCTTCCCTGCAATAATTCGGCAAAACCAGCTTTGGAATATATGGATTCCTCCAGGGGATTCCTATGAGTCAAGGCTCAAGGTATTGGGATTAGGGCGTCTATGCATTGGACGGTTCACTGCGCAGACTTGTGAAAAAGGCTTATTTAAGCACCGCCTCCCTCCCCCCAAGACGTCACGGCTGACATGGATCTACAAGGTCTTATTATTAACAAGGCCGAGGTCTTTAACAAAGGGGAACCGATGAACTAAACGTATACAGAGGTGTTATTGACACACCTCGGGAGCTAAGGACATTGCCTTCTCATATTTGTTTCTTGAGCAGTGAGGTCAAGACCCGGTCAAGACCAAAGGCTCATTGCCAAGTGTCCTTACAGGACGTCCTCTGGATCCTCCTAATCTCCAGATTAATTGGACTTCTTTGGACTGACCAGGGCAGACTAACAACTGCCAAGTACATCCTGAACTCATTTGGATTAATTCTACTTTAGCCAAATATGCGAACGACCAGCTTACTCTTGTATTGGTTGAGTCGGCCAGGCACGGGGTCCTTTTCATGCTAGCTGGATAAACATTCAATGGCTATTCATGACATATATGTGCACGAATATGATTTTACATTATGATAGTATGAGAATACTCTCTTATAATTATTGGACTCGTCTATCATTAAAATAATTGTTTACACTTAAGTGAGGGCTAACATCCATATTGTATAAACCTCAGCGAGGGGCTTATGGAAGCAGCTGAGTATAGGCCTACCTGGTACCAATATGGTATCACCAACTTATTATCTACATAAGCAGTTCTTGTGCATTACCGGCAATCGTGTCCCCGCTCCTATTCTGAAAGTTGATTAAGTTTTGTGACATTTATCGATGTTATTCTTCCCCTTGAGGAACAGTCAATATTTCCATATTTGCTCATAATCACTTTGCAAATTTATCAACTGCATGCCATTATCAATATTAAAAATACCAACGTGGGCGATTGTAAGGTAAAGCGTTTTATTGATAAATATGCTGAAATCCAGCTTATCAAAAAGAAAATCTCTGAACAAACTTTGAAAAGTTCATCGCATTGAGCGTTCATGCCTGAGCGGTGGCAGGCCGGATGAGCCGAACATGGGTGTACGGTCAGAGCTCTTCAGAACAGTTTTAATATTTACCTTCTGGACAATGTCATCGGCCATGACAGTCTGACAGACAGAAAATCTCACTGTTTTACCATGAGTGGGCACGCTCCTGAGAGGGTGGGTGGGCAGGGAATTAGTCAAGTTCATGGGGGGGTCTTTTTGAATGGTCCCAGGACGTGAGTGATAATAAAGGAAACCGCTGAACACACCAATAACATTCAGACGATGAGCCGGTCATTAAAACAGAATTATTGACCAGATTATGGCGAGTGTGTAGGGGAATCAATATCGTGATAAAGTTTGGTTTTTACCAGCGGACGTCCTGGGTAAACTTTGACTGGACAATAGTCGACCAATCAACGCCCGGGCCGGACTGAGTGCGGAGCTGCTGTGCGGTCACTCTCCAGGCGGAGGTCGGGTGGTGAGGGCCAATCGTTGTTTGATCAGGTCGCGTGCCCGGACCTCCCCCCGTCCAGCTGCCGGGCGGGAACTGCTCGTCCTTTCTCTGTGCCCTGTCGCGAACTTTGTGGACAAACACTTCAATTTTTCTCGTAACAAGTCGACAAATTAGCTGGTAAAGTTGACAATGAAATCTCCAAACGGACGCAGGCAGTTGTATGACCTCTGCCGGCGTCTCTGTGACCTCTCCAGGATGAATCGCTGGTCACGTGGCCTCGTGTAGACTTACCAATATTGTCTTGTCCTTCAAACATAAATTGATTTGTAGGGAAAGTTCATGTCGTCCATCTGGCTCTCTGAATCTGGCTTATTGTCTTTTTTCCAGAAGTCTGTTGAACAAATTCTTGGTTAGTCAAGTGACATAATCCTTGATTAGGCTAAGTAATACCGTATTCTGCTCACATCTATACCAATATTTTGTGAACATTCATAGACCAATATTTTAGAACTAATATAAAGCATCTTAATTGAATCATGTGAGCCAAAGTCAATTGATATTCCATCTCATATGGGATAGGCCTATCAGTGCAAGCCATGGGGGTCATGTGGTTGGGATGGTGATTAATAAAACAATATAGCACTTTCGTATATAAATTCTCTTCGCTATTCATTCAAAGAGTTAATCATCTATGATATTCTCAATTCACAATCCTGAAATTGAATGAAACACTTATAAAAGAGTGGGCCCCTAGGGGCCCATGGGTCCTTTATGTGGAATGAGTAACACAAGACAGTAGCTAGGTTGTGAACTGAAGAATTGTATTTCTGCACAGGGTTATATACACACAAGTTACAATCAGAACGAGGCTGGGTCACATGACCAGGTAACCAGAATGAGGCTGGGGGTCACATGACCTGTCAATCACTCAATAAGGAGGGGGAGGGGTGTGGCCTAAATGACCAGCCCCCCCTCCCCAGTTCATGGGAAATGTAATGCTGGAGAGATAATGATAAGCCTGATTCCAATATCTAAAGTCTCAGACAGAGGCAAGTCTTCTGGGCTCAGGATAAATCCAAGATAACAGATAAGCAGGCTTTGCATGCCAGAAACTTTTATCTACAGAGTCTGGACTGGACACTTATAATCAGTGGAGATTATTAGATTGTAAGGGAGGGCTTATCACTAACACAGAGCCAAACTGGAACAACAAAATACAATCTTCCACATGTATCCTGCAGCAACCACAAACTAAAGTTTATATATAACATGCATGCATACATGCAAACAACACCAAAATACATTCATGTACACATAAATAATATGCACACATGCACCCATACAAATCCCAAAGTTGGACACCTTAAATTCTATAGAAAAGACTGTATATTTTACATTCGCCATCCACCAATTGAGATTTTTACATACATAAAAATCAAAATAAAATAAAATAAAATATACAATAATTTCTTGCTCGCCCCCACCCAAATAAGAAATTTCATCTGTAAACCTGTAAACGGAGATACTCAACAAATATAATCATACAGTCTTTCAACTCCAGGCCTGAATATTGAGGCTATTTCCTAAGGTAATACATCAAGATAAACTTAGCCAGATACTCATTCGCAAAACATAAACCAGAAATGCATAAACTAAATTATGCACCAGGTGAGTTATCAATTAGACCTTAATCAAGCTCAACCCAAATCTAATCTAAGGGGAGCCCACTTTGCTACCACCCTAACATACACAAACAAAAGGGGAGCCCTACTTTGCTACCACCCTACATTACACAAACAACAGGGGAGCCCACTTTGCTACCACCCTGCATTACACAAAAGGGGAGCCCACTTTGCTACCACCCTGCATTACACAAAAGGGGAGCCCACTTTGCTACCACCCTAAAATACACAAACAAAAAGGGGGAGCCCATTTTGCTACCACCCTAAACACTACACATCAAAATAACTAGTACATAAAAGGGGAGCCCATCTTGCTACCACCCTAGAAAACAAAAACAATAGGGGAGCCCATTTTGCTACCACCCTAGACTACACAAACAGTAGGGGAGCCCATTTTGCTACCACCCTAGACTACACAAACAGTAGGGGAGCCCATTTTGCTACCACCCTAGACTACACAAACAGTAGGGGAGCCCATTTTGCTACCACCCTAGACTACACAAACAATAGGGGAGCCCATTTTGCTACCACCCTAGACTACACAATCAAAAAGGGGAGCACATTTTGCTACCACCCCAAAATATACAAACAAAAGGGGAGCCCATTTTGCTACCACCCCAAAATATACAAACAGTAGGGGAGCCCACCTGGCTACCACCCTAAAGACATTGAACTGAAATAAATAGGGAAGTTCATCTAACTGTAACCCTATCACACCTCAAAACTATAGGGAGTTCAACACTACAACCCATAATGACTGACCCGTGAAACTATACCCTGACAGGTTCCTGGGCCCCAACGCAATTCTAAGGCTGCCATCAGCCCTCTGAGGCCGATATAAAATAAAAGGGGGGTTCATCATAACCAGAACCTATATTACACCTCCAACCCATGGGGAGTTCAATACTACAACCCATAATGACTGACCCATGAAACTATACCCGGATAGGTTCCTGGCCCCAACGTAATAAATAATTGGTAGAGAGGGCCCTTTGCCCATCATGCTAAGGGGGAACACTAACTACTATCACCCTTAGCAACTCCCATTGGTATTGGTTTGGCAAGGGTAAGGCAGTTTCCCCAACATTCACCTTATTTTCCAAACCATTATACCAATATTTTGTACTTCTTAGACATGGATAGTGCATGTAGCATTACTTATCATAATAAAAGCTAAACTCGCTTCTCCTAGTCTAGTATTTTTGACACTAATGACTAAGACCCTTTACTCACAACGTCTTTTGTTTTAATAATTAGCAAGGGAGCAAGGCAGATGTCCCATTGTACACCTTATTTTCTTTCTGAGAATTACATTACACTACCCTCATGATTTACGATTTAAGAACTAATTATTGGTTTAGAAAGGGGTAAGGCAGTTTTCCCAAGGTAACCTTATTTACCCAATTTATACCAGCATAACGTTTTGACATAACACTTGGCCACAGATAGGGGAGGCAGCTTTCCCAGTGTACCTACCCTATCTATCAGATAGCTCAGTGCATGAATTTTTGCCTATAACAGAGTAAATAAACATGATGATAAACTTTAGAAGGGTAATAAAATATACACCACTTTGCCATAAACGGGAGAGGCATCTGCTATCAGTGTACCTTATCTACCCTGTAGCTAAAAGTATAAAATGTACATGTAATGCACCTAAACCCTTACATACCACCAAGGGTTAAGCTGGTTTTCCCAAGTGCACCACACACACACACACATATATATATATATAACAGGGCCAAACAGCCTTCATGCCTATCTTTCCTATACAGTATTCTCAATTTTTAAAGAATACTTATCACACCTTCATGTAATCCTTAGCCATGAAAAGGGGATGCAGCTCTAACAGCGTACCATATCTACCCTGTGGCCTAGTGTTTTTATTCACTCCAGAACGGGAGGCTCATGATAAAAACACAAAGGCCATTATATAACCAAGGAAATACCTATATATGGACACCAATATGCATAAGAACGTCATGCAACGTACACAGAAATGACAGTAAAGCACATAAACATGCTGACCATTTTATAAAGATTTGGCTAATTAACAGGGTAGGGCAGTTGTTACAACATACACCTATTCCCCCTACCAAACCTTTAAATATGCATTTCAATAAAGTACACAAGGGAACCATCATGAAACGTGTGCATAGCTAAATAGGGCACATGAGTATGTAGACAATAAGCTAGGGCGAGGCAGTGTTCCCAACATACACCTTATTTTCCCCATTATTATACCAATATAACGCTGTACATACCACCTAGCCATAACTTAGGGAAGCAGCTTACAACAGCGTACCTTTCTATCTATATAGCTAAAATAAACATGATAATGAAATGCATAATATCATCATAAAACGTACATGTTACATAATAAAAACCCCATGGTATGCAAACTGGAATCTTAGCCATAAGTTGGGGATGTAGCATTCAACAACGTACATATTGATAATACAGGGTACCAAAAAAAATAAATATAGGCCTCAGTCTTTTATGAGCATAACATTCCAGTATACATAATACAAATTGCCTATTCGAACTTTGAGGTAAAGAAACGTTGCGGATATATATCACTCAGTTATACCAAAGCCAAGCTTCTTTCATCAGTGCCCCTTTTACCTTGTATTCTAAAAGTAGCCTGTATATTTTCTCTTCATTCTAGGAAGTATACATGATAATGAAATACACAGAAGCACCAAGCAACGTACATTATAGAAAACTAAGTCACATAGTATATGTATGTAGACATTCTAATAAGTCACTGTAATACTTTCTGGTGTTAGAAATAGTCTATCATCCTAAGTTCGTTCCTCAAGTGGGAGGGATCTTGGTATGTACCACTTTGTCGTGTGGATCCAGTGAGTGGTACAGTGTAAATAGCATTCCTACGTTATACTGATACTCTGGGCTGTGTTGATAAGGGTTTACAGGTACAGGAGGTAGGTTACCTATATAAAAACCCAACCAATAATTTTTGTCAAACATTTCCAACCAATGATTATCCTGGTTCAACCCAATGGAAATGACTAGAATATACGGAATCCACCTGTAAACCCTCCTGTACCTTACCTTGAATACTGCTTTGAGGTGGGGAAAGTCCGTCAGGTGCATCCAGAATGCCGATCTGTCCATGGCGTTGCCCACTCGTCCAGGGGCTAGGGGAAGGCCAGGTGGTCGTGCCGGCCTGTGTGGGCGCCCAGGGCTGTCAGGGCCACGTCCTCCCGACGCGGCCGTCATCTTGATGTGGAGGTCGTCACCACTTGCCTCACGTCGCCACCACTTGCCTCACGTCGCCACCGCTTGCCTCACGTCGCCACGTTGCCCCAACACAACCAGATGTATGTGAAGGCCAGGGGAGGTCTAGGTGGTTGTACCTGCCCTATCTCTAATGTATGGTCGCCATAAAAAGTCCTTTTCAGACCGCTCTGACTTCTTCAAAATGCAGTAGGCCAGTCCCTGTTGGGACTGGTAGAGAAGGATACTCAGAAGAGTACATTCCTTCTCCAGTCTCAGTCGTGGTCAGCCAGTATAAAAGAGTGGGCCCCTAGGGGCCCATGGGTCCTTTATGTGGAATGAGTAACACAAGACAGTAGCTAGGTTGTGAACTGAAGAATTGTATTTCTGCACAGGGTTATATACACACAAGTTACAATCAGAACGAGGCTGGGTCACATGACCAGGTAACCAGAATGAGGCTGGGGGTCACATGACCTGTCAATCACTCAATAAGGAGGGGGAGGGGTGTGGCCTAAATGACCAGCCCCCCCTCCCCAGTTCATGGGAAATGTAATGCTGGAGAGATAATGATAAGCCTGATTCCAATATCTAAAGTCTCAGACAGAGGCAAGTCTTCTGGGCTCAGGATAAATCCAAGATAAAAGATAAGCAGGCTTTGCATGCCAGAAACTTTTATCTACAGAGTCTGGACTGGACACTTATAATCAGTGGAGATTATTAGATTGTAAGGGAGGGCTTATCACTAACACAGAGCCAAACTGGAACAACAAAATACAATCTTCCACATGTATCCTGCAGCAACCACAAACTAAAGTTTATATATAACATGCATGCATACATGCAAACAACACCAAAATACATTCATGTACACATAAATAATATGCACACATGCACCCATACAAATCCCAAAGTTGGACACCTTAAATTCTATAGAAAAGACTGTATATTTTACACACTGTTTGGTATCAGTCCATACAACCACTGCCAAATACGTGAATGCCTTTGCATTTTTCATAACTATTTTACATCACTTAGACTGCACACTGTACTTTTAACATACGCAAACTCATCTCTGTTCTGTACACAATGAAATAGACTCCCATTCTCTTTGTTTTTAACCTAGGGTTATATATAGCGTTGTCCTAGAACGCTATTGTCTAGAACACAGCCAGAAAAAGATGCATTCAGTTCGAAAGCAAAACTCAATAATTTATTAAAGCCTCGTACGTTTTCAGAGTACGTGTCCACTTTAATGTGACAAAAATCCCCCATATATCATGGTTACATATCACACGGTAACCATGGCGATCAAGGTCACGTGACCGGCACGCGCCACACGCCCCTATATATTACCACTATTATGGGATGGATCTGGTCGAGGTTTTATAGCCTCAAAGAGGGATCACATTCCTAGGGCCGGGCGAATTGTTGTGGTTGGACTGATTGGGGATGGGGGTCAAGTCGGGGAGGGGTATATGGGGGTCCGGACCCCCTGACCCCCCTGTTTTAACTCACCTGGGCAGGTGAGAATGTAGACATACAGGTGCGGGTATACGGGGCATGGAGGCGGGGGCAGGATCTTTCTCTGACGGGTCAATTTGTGCCATCGATGTAGCTATTCAAGCAAGGCCATTCCTTGATTCAAAGGGTATAGGCAACAGCATCCTCCACAACGCAGGGGACTCCCAAGCAAGAATATGACGTTATTATGATGTTATTATAACGTTCTGTTTAGTTCTGCTTTGGTTCTTGTTACGTTATTTTGATGGCACCCAAAAACATCTTTAGAATCTAACATTGTGACGTCACACTATGTTATTGTGATGTTACTGTAACATTCGTTCACGTTATGATGACATTAATATAATGTTCTTTATTAGTAAGGTCTCAACTTTACTAAAATAGAATGTTATTATAACATTCTTTTTTCGTAAGTCTGAACTTTACCTAAAATAACATAACTATTGCATGAAAATTGGGTAGGTTACAGTCTGACCAAAAAAGTATGGTCGCAGAACATGCTTGTTACGACGCTGCTTGCATGGGCTGTCCCCTGCCCCCTTCCTTCCATACAATGACTAGTAGAGTGGCAGTGGATATAGCAACTCAAGCAAGGTTATTTCAGTTATAGCAATATATCCCCGTTAAGGCCTATGCAGTGTATTAAGGCTTTCATTAGAAGGATCGGAATTGCAATGTGTTTATTCGGAATGAGATTTTAATTCATTCAGTCCAAAAATCCATTTTTTTAATATACAATACACGGAAAATAGTTTAGGGGCGCTAAGGTACAGGCAGATCTTGCTAGATTTGATGAAGTGTTTGCTAATCAAACCCAAGCACCATAACGGAATGAACCGTGAAGTTGATTTACCTGTAACTCAATACCTTACAATACTGTCACACTTGTCAACTTTGTACCGCTATTTCCTCCCTAATATACCCCTATAGCGGCCGTAAAAGCCGTCAGGAATTGATTCCATGGTGACACGTGCACAGGTGGGTTCGATTTCGGCCCACAGCGAACCAACTTCTGATATCTGACCCCCAAAAAACGAACCCAATACTACACTCCACACCATCTAAAATCAGGAGAAAATTACCATTTACCCCCGTCCCCGTCCCTTACTCTGAACCATTGTGTCCGCCGCCCCAACCCGCCCCAACCCGCCATTAGACGCTCGCAAACGTCTGCGCAATCACACCGCGCACTTCCGGTGGTTCTGGGCATGCGCGTCGGGTTACAGCGTTGTGGTGTATGTTTCCGGCGGTAGGTGGCGGGGCGGGCTGATATATGTAGGGGGTATTGTCTTGGGAGGGGCCTGGGGGGGGGGGGGGGGGGGGGAGGACAGGGCAGGGCAGGGAATGGTAGTCTTTTGACCACACCTGACAGTTATGGCTTCTTTCTTTAGTGGCACGATAGGGAATTAGGGAAAATAGGATGAGCAGCAAGAACTGAGATATGTGCAAACTGTCTTCATGGTAAATTGGGCATTGGCCTAATGATGTGGACAGTGTACACATAACAGCTGAATGTAAAATGGCAGTTTGTAAGTGTTTTGTAAATCTCAGAATAGTAGGGAAGTGGAAAAAATTAGAATTGATATCAGTAAATCAAAAATAAGATGGTTTGATTTTGATATAACACTTATTGAATGACATATATCTTATCATAACATTTGATACTGATTCAGGACTATACCATAGATTCATCTGTAGAAGGGAATGATCTGGTGTGGAATAAGCTCATCCCACATTGGATATATCCTGGGGCTGGACAAGGGTTGGACAAAATAGTTGTACAAGCCATCCTTGCTTCCAAGAGTTGGAGTTACTGAATTATGTTTTTAAATATCCTTAAGAACTGCTTGAATATTACAATTTCCTTTTTTTTCAATTGAGAGATTGTAGGTTTGCCTGCCAATCAAAATGCTGTATTTCAGGGCAAAATAGGATTGGACATTATAGGTTGGCCTGACTGTCTTTAACATTGGTTCCTATGGGAAAAAGCCAAAATATAAGGCTGCATTTTACCAATTTTAGGAGCAATCTGTCAACCAAATTGCTTCAGTTAATTTTGAATTATACAACTGTCTTCAGGGAATAAGTTTGGAAGCAATTTTTTGAAACTATTTGATAATAAACCTTAAGGGTGGAGTAAGCTGGGATAGGCTACCTAGCTGCCTCTGTGACAGATGAGTGACCCATCCCACTACCAATAGGTGCATCTGAACTCACAACCCATAGCCAATCCATCTGTGAATTTGCTTCTACATAGATAAACCACATAGGGGTACAAATCTCTGGTCAGATCAAAGTGACCACTGGTCAGTCTGCTCCTCCTCCTGTCCCTCCTATTTCGTCCCAGAGAAGATTAATACCTACAACTTTGCAGTCCATACTCCGTGCTCTGAAGGTCATACACATATAAGAAAAATGTTTGATGTAGGATGGTTTCATATGTAAAATATGCCTTTATAATGTTGTTACTTGTCGATGTACCTAATGGCATGAGGAATGGGTATCAGATGGGAAGCTAATCCATGAGGGCTGTTATTCTTGAAGGGAAATTCAATGGAAAGCTTTAGACGTATCTTTAACCCTTTGACAAACACACTTTATTCCTATACTCGGGGACAAACAAACAGTGTAACACTGAATACAAACTGGAAGGTTTGTGTCATTGTGGAGAAAAATAAGCCAAACGTAAGTCAAGCTTTAAATAATTATGTAAAATACAAATAAAGATTTTGTCACTCATGTCTCAGTATCCATACTATTGGTTCACCTTGTGACAGCTGGTTGACCGTCCCCCTGCCAATAGGTCCACCTGAACTCGGAAACCCTCCGTCAGTGAATTGTTACCGACATAAGGGTACAAATCTGTGGTCAGATAAAACTGACCAGTGGTCACTCCCCCCCCCCCCCCCCCCCATTCCTTTGATTGATCCTTACCACTTACAATCAATCTGTAGGCCCTGTTGTAAAGATAAGGTGGCCAGTGAGGGCCGGTCATTAGTACGGATACCCCTCTCCCACCCACCTCTGATCACAAGGTATACCGCCTAGCTGAGTCTCCCTACGAGCCCAAATTAGCCACCGACTTCCGGCCAGAAGAGTCAAAGTCAAATCGTAATTACCCTTCCAAGTCCATCGCCGGTGTCCCTGGCTTGGACGGTTTCTGCCCCTAGGCGATGTCTCAGTTCAATGTTTGCCTAACTTAGGTTGATTTTAGGCCGGGGTTAGCGCATGCGCAGTGGTGGGATGGGGCGGAAGAAAGGGGTGAATTAGCCCGGGGCAGGAAACATGCGCCAAAGTTTGGGGGGACGATAATGGGGGGCAAATCACGACAGAAGGGTGAACCTGTGTCACCTAGGTGTGGTAAAGGGGTGGGGGGGGGATGGGGGGGGGGGGAAGTGGGGGTTGGGATGGTCGAGTTGGTGGCGCTCTCTGAATAGGAACATAATACAGCCTGTAACACAGCCAGCTTGAGACGTAACAGAAACGTTCTGTAACTATGCTTTTTTAGTCAGTTTGTTACTTACTAAAATGGCATGTAACAATTATTTTATTGATGCTTAGGTTGAAACCTCACCAAATTAGAACGTTATTATACAATTATTTTTTGGTGAGGTTAGGACAAAACCAAAACAGAACGTTATAAGAACATTCTGTTTAGGTTGAAGAACATAACCAGAACATCATAATAATGTGGCAGTGCAATGTCGCAGCAGTAGGTCGCAGAGACATAATTGGGAGTCATGAAAACAACATAACAAGAACCAACACAGAACATTGCTGCAACATTATTATAACGTCACACCTACAGCTGAGTGTGGCCGAGTGTGTCAGAGGAACATCTCTCTGAATAGGCATCATTAGTTTGCCGTCCCCACCCTTCTCTCAAAAGCAACATTGTGTCAATTTCATGTAGCACAGATTCTGATTATATATATAGATCTAGCTATTGGAGATCTATAAACCATGAGAAGTTACTTAAATCTTTGAAAATGAGTGAAACCATATCTTTTAGTTTCAAACAATGTTTGCTCTCAAAACTATGTTTGCATACCAATAATGATTTCTATGTATTTCACAGTTCATTCAGTAGTATAATTCCGTTTCTTCATTGCATTGGATTACTAGTGAGGGTCGGGATGTACGTTTTGACGTTGATGGCGGGCTTCGTACGTCGGCGTCTCTGTGACCTCTACAGGTGGAGAGGTCAGGGGGCGGGGCCAGCCTCGGTCTGGGTCAGGGGCAGCCTCGTTCCCAGTTTGGGCAGAGGTACATCCTTATTACAGGTATTTGTAAGGAGGTTGGAAGTGAGGGGGGGGGGGGTCTTTGATCACGTGTTACTGTCACGTGACGTCACAGAGACAACAGAGACCCCTACCGGGCCCTTCAGGAAGTACCGTAGAGACCCTAATTTTAGCAGAGGCCTCTTTTAGAGTTACCCTGAGAAATGGATACTCAATGCTCCTCAATGCAGGGTTTGAGAGTAAATACTAAAAATAAGATTAATGCACAAAGAGAAACCCTAACTTCCAGGAAAATATTACTGAAAAAATGCCCTAAAGGAAACTCAAATATCACGGTGCCTCTTATGTTTACAGCTTAGATTCCTTAAGGTTTACTGTAACCCATTATGTGTCGTACATGTCTTCATCGCGCATCCACCCCACCCGGCGTGACCCCTGGTGACATGATTACAAAGTCATGAAGTAACCCACCCCCTGTTTTCTGTCACACTCTCCCGTTGTTACAGGGCCCCCTGTCTCCTAATGATTACCCTCTTTGTGGGACCAGACTGAATCCTCACGTACAAGGGCCGGGGATTCATGATGAAGATGGTGTATAGACATGTCTATCGGTTTCATTCAACACGTGTCAAGTCTGTAGGCAGGTTGTGATTATCATTAAAAAACGCCAGCGGGTTTGTCCAAGGGAGATTTGCAGGATTTCGGGGGGAGGGATGGTCTGCAAACAGGCTACCCAGCCAAGGATGCAGCATTATTCTGGTTGGTTCTGTATTTTGTTCTTCTTATGATCTTTTGATGACTACAAATTACGTTGCTGCAACATACTGCTGTGATGTTGCACTGTGACATTATTACAACGTTCTGGTTACATTCTTCGACCCAGAATGTTCTGTTTTGGTTTTGTCTTAACCTCACCAAAAACTAATGTTACAATGACATTCTGATTTGGTGAAGTATCACCCTCACCATCAATAACATAATTGTTATGCACCATCTTAGTAAGTAACAAACTGATTTAAAAAAATGGTTGCAGAACATTTCTGTTACGTCACAAGCTGGCTGGGTAAGTTCTAAAACATCGCTCATTCACACATGCATATTACGTTTTTTCTCACTTAGAACCCCCCTCCTGCGGATCTACCTCTGTATTGTCTGCAGGGATAGTCTGAGGATACCCGGAAAATATGGTTATGTGAGCTAATAAAGGACTAATAAAGAGGAACTCAAAGAGAATAGGGCCTACTGACAGGATTTAACAGCACTTGTATGTAACATGACAACACAAAAGGGTTAAGGCGGATGCCATAGTAATAACTGGAAAATCTTTGGTTTCTGGATCTAATTCCTACTCCCGTCTCACATTCCATTAACTCTAACTTGATCTTGTCTATGGTAAGAGAATACTATGACATAGGACAGACATGTTGGGAATATTATTGTACCGTCCTTTTGTCTATTTCATGAACATCTGGCAGATTGTGTTTGTATTGTCAATCTCCGAGTTGGACTCCTCTGTTTGTTATCTAAGATTTCCTCGAGGTGAAATTAACATAACCACAATAGCCTCATGAATAGATGGGTGCCATATCATATTTGCAGATATGAATAAAAGGGGGCATCCAGGGGGGTTGGAAATAACATGTGCAAAGACCTTTGACTATATAACCATGTAAATACAATTGAAATGCATCTTGCATATATAATGTAGAAAGACATCTGGCTTCCAGGACCCAACACAGCTGAATAGTGTGACTTTTCCTTTTTTTTAAACAGAAATAGGTCTATATATTTCACCTATTTACTTCACTTCAAAAAGCTGTGCTAAAATGTGACCAAATTTTCCGAACTTAAATTACTAAAAAAAATAAATTCTAAGAGTCTAACCTTAGCTAGTGGTTCAGTTTAAATAGTGAAAACTAACTTGATTTTCATAAAACTCATATCTTTTCTGCCTGTAGACAATGTTTGTAAACAAACCAATTTTTGCGGGTCACCAAAATTGGCCAGGGACATGTTTGATTGTATTTTGTTAAAGGTAAAGCCTACTTTCACAGTCTATATTTTACCATGGGCCTCAGTTATGGCCATAGAATGTATTCCAATAGTTGATACATTTTGCCAAATTTTGACCCGATATTGCTTTTGGGTCCGTTTAATACCCATGGACCAATAAACCCTTGCACTGCCCTTGTGACAGATCGTACTCTAGAGACCTTCTCTGGGAGGACGCTACCCACAGCATAGGACCACGACTTAAGCCAATACCTCAAGGGAATGGGGTCTTCTTTTGATTCTGCATGAATCTGAGTTTGTCTCTTTTCTTCAAGTAAACATGTAAACCTACTCTTTTCTTCAATAGCTATATATATAGTTTCAATGGGAAGGGGTTAGGAGGTAAGGTTACCTGCCGTGAAGTACTGCTACTTTCAGGGCTGAGTGTTCATATATTAGACCATTTGATTTAGTTATCTGCAATGCAGTGCTTGTCATTGCTTTTTTTATTATTAATAATTCAATAATGAAATAGAAATTCATAAAGCATTAACATGCATTTTCACATACTCAAATTATGTCCTTTTAAATACATCCAGAGGTGTTTATGGCCTAATATTTGAGAAACTCAGAGTTCTTATTGCAATACACTAAGAAAACTAACAAATCAACAGGTAGGGCTTTTGAGATTTGCCTAAAACTAGAGAGGAACACTGACTACCTCATTGACATTTGACACACGAAATTCTGTGGTCAAGTACTGAACTCGAATAAAGACAGAGTACTTGTTCCGTCCATCCAGAACTGCAAAGTGGTTCCAACAAACCAATCACACCCACACATATATCCTCAGCTAAGACAGGACTTTATTCCCTTCCCTTTCATCTCAGAATGAGTTCCCCTCCTCACACCATCCCTGCTCCTCGAGGGTCCAACCCGTAGAATAATGAGTATCCTCTGACAAAAGGCTACCCCCGGACACGGTAATAACGCCCCCTACTCCTGAAATGAGTGGTCTGTATTAAATCGTTATTGGGCACTATTTATGGGGGTATAACTCCAGGCGATGGGCATAGAGTGGGTGACTGTGGTGGTGGAGTGGGGTTGGTTGGCGTGCACATCTTCTGATACTGTAAGTGGGTCATTGCAAGAATACTTTCTTTATGAAAGATTCATCTATATTGTTGTGATGGGAAAAAAACAATACTTCTTAAGGGAATTTTGAATTCAATGAAGAAAGGAAATTATGGAGAGAAGCCATAGGAACTGAAAGTAGTGCTAGGAGCAAATAGATCGGTTAGACTTAGAAATCGACAACATGACAGAAAGATGTATGAAGAAAGGGTAGAGTCCAAAAACAAAGGGATAAGGAAAGGGAGGGAGGAAGGAGAGAAAAGAGGCAGATACGAAAGGTGTCAGATATCTAACAAGGGAATTAGACAAGCAGCTAATGGAATTTGGCTAGAAAGTATAAAGCAGTACCAAAACAGTTGAACCAGCAGAAGAATACACCAGAGAAAAAGGTCAAAAGATACTGGAGGAATACATGAGGGAACCAAACCAGCACATATTAAAGCAAGGGAGCAATTGCAAGGCAGTAATATGAATGTAGCATGGGTGCAGTAAGGTAAAGAGGCAATAATACAGTATAGCATCATCATGCTGCATGGGAATAAAGGCGGTATGGTCGTCAAGCAAGAATGCAGTATAGCAAAGTAACTGAGGCAGTAAGGCCATCAGACAATAAAACAGTGTAGACAAGGAATAGCGGTAGTAAAGTGAAGAATAGACAATAATTCAATAGGTAAAGGTAACAGAACGAAGGAGAATGAGAAATCGCGGGGGAGAAATGGAAGGGACACAACAGCAAGGGAATTCAACAGTCCGGTCAATAAGCAATAATGCCATTAGGCAAGGGAATAGGAGATTTCAGTCAACAGGCAATAAGCAAATAATGCAGATGGATTAAGTCGGAGAGGAGGGAGGATGAGAAGAAGCAGAAGAGACATCAGCAGACACACAGGCCCAGCCGTCGGTAAAGGTCGAGGCAGGGGTCATAAAAAGGTAGCCGTGGAAACCTAAACCTGTCAGGGGTAGTTGTCCAGGTGACAACCTGTAGTACCCCGACGCCTCCCGTGTTAGCCCGGGCCGAAACAGGGGAATAGGGTTACACAGACAGTGCAAATAAAAGGGGAGAAAGGGTGGGTAAGGTTCGAGGATGAGGGTGGAGGGGTATAAGGTGCCCAGCAAGGCGAGAACCCTTAGAGTTTTGTTGCAGCAGTAAAGTGTGGATGGGTAAAACTCCCGGCTTGATAAAGTTTGTTGCAGGGATTGGGGGAGGAAGAGAAAAGAGCACAGGTGGAACCCTTATAATCACTCTGCCACTACACCTCTCCATAGGCCCTATTACACAGCACAACTCTGATCTGCGATATCAGCACAATTATGATGATATTACAGAAACTTTCTAGCAGAGGTGATATAATGTTTTGCAAGTTTAAGCTCCCCCCCTCCACCCCCCCCCCCCCCCCCCGAAAAAAAAGGGGGGGGGGCAGGACTCCCAGGACCCCCCCCCCCCCCCCGATCAATCCCTGCCATTTTACAGTGTAGTACAATACCTTTAGAGAATAATCTCTGCACTGTGCTGCGGCTTGGTCAGCCACTGTGGCACAGACTGCACTAGCGAAAACTGCTGGACAACTTTTGAAATGAAGGGGTCTTATACATGTCAGTATATATTGTTAAAGGCCTATATGTTGGAACTTTGCTCATGGAGCTAGTTTTTGGTGTTGAGAAAGGCTTCAATGCAGAATGCTGGAACCCTTTTAAAGTTTGTTTCAGGGGTGGTGGTGTGATTGGGGGAGGGGGTGGCGAGGGTGGGCATGAGGGGGGGGGGGGTGTTGTAGGGGGCCATACATATAAGCGTGCCCCACACGAGTCCTATATATAAGTGTGTATCCCGGGGTTATGCCCTCAGACAGATACCCTTATTGTTAGGGCTATGGTAGAAGGGTCACACATCGCGTGTTAACCACCCTGAAAATGGCCAGGTCGACGGGCAGGTAGGGCTAGGGGAGGGGGGTGGTGGAAGAGGTTGTGGTGGGAGAGAAGAGGTGGTCAGTGGGTGTGAGTATGAGAAGGTTGTTTAATAAGAAACCCATGCTACCTAAGCCTCAATTGAAATTAAAAGCCTATATCTTAAGAAAAAAAGGGTGGATGGATAACATGTGGGACTTCTGCTAAGCAAGCCCGAAGTGTCTGCTGGACCAAATCTTTCCTCATCACTATAGATGGTCATCAGGACTTTTAACAAGGACAAATCGTGATAGCCGAAAAACTGGTTATTACCCTACTTCTTCTAAAATGATGTCCTTTCGCATGTTGCTGCCTACAAACTGAACTTTCTTCAGGTCTTACCAAGAACCAGTGAACCAGGCCATAACCAACCTATCCATCTGGTTGCTGTTTTGTTAGACTGCTTTCAAAAGGACCTATGGGAACCAGCAATTTGGGTCATGACCCCATTTCTTAGTTCCAGCCTCATCCTCCATGGTGTAGTGGTTAAGACCCTCACCTCTAAACCCAAAGGTTGTGGATTCGAATCCTGGCGAAGCCACTTGTGACTATAAAACTGAGCCTCAATGACTCCGAGAACATTGTAACCTATGGCCAATTCAGTAAACTTTGTCTACTTATATTTATGCATACAAAAAGAGCTGAAAATGTGGTGATAGATTACATCTTTTTCATGTTGCTGCCCTAGTGGATTAAATGTGAAACATATTTTGGGGTCTTTCCCTATAGTATACCTATATGCAGGAGTTGCCCTATTACCAAAAGGTAGGCAAGGTGGGAGACTGCGCAGGTTCTTGGGAAAGGTGTATTGATGGTACCAAATACGTTGTTCTATTATAATTTAGGATGAAACTTATAATTTGTTGGTTAACATAGTTTACATCATATACAAAAACCACCAATATCTCCTTTTATTTTTCTTAATTTGATACCTTTGGCAAGTTTCTCTTTTCTTGTAAATTCCACCCTGGAGGTGTGTAGACCCGTGTTGTTTTCGGTTGGTCACCTGACGTCCCGGCCCCTGTCAGATGAGCCGTGAAAAGTTGTCTCTGCGGAATGATTTTATAAAGGACTTAAAATGGCGCCCACTGAGGCATGGTGGCGTGATGCATGCTGGGAGGTGCGTGGGAAAGGCCCGGATGTGAGCAAGGTTGCGTAGCTCTAAATTGCCCACATTTAGATGAAGATAAATTCTAATTTGCTGAAGTGATTTTTTTTTAGTAAAGCAACGCCCCAGGGATGTTGGACTTGAATTTCTCACCTACGTTTAGCTACGTTACTCATTCACGTTTTGAGACTTCAATTAATAGCAGTAATAAGAATACTAAAATCAGTCTGCCATGATACTCATGGCACAATTTCTGTTTAATTTCTGTTTACTCCAATTCTGTAAAGTTCTGGCCCAATTAGCCATGGAGCATTTATCTTAAACTAGGGATCCTGAAATGCCTGGGATATTCTTAATCGCCTATAATCTTAACAAGCAATTCAATAAAACATTGAAACTCTATTGTCTACATACAATGGGAATGTACGCTCTTGAAGTATCACATACATGATTGAAGGATATTTTCTGATACCCCCTTTGTTTTTCAAAATTATAATTAAAAAATAAGAAATATTTTAGAAGATTATTGGTTGAACCCACTAAAATTGATGTAAACCCCTCTGTTTCACTTGGAGACCCCTTTGATTTCAGGGCTGGCGCCGTCTCTAATGTAAGGTGTTAACAATGCTATTTTTCATTGCATGTCCAGTCGTTGTTTTTGCCCAGCTTGCATGTACCCGTTGTAACGTTTCAGCCGGTGGCGGCCCCCAGGCCGTGGCCCAGGTTTACAGCCCTAGGTGTGGCCGGCCCGTCGTTGTATCGGGTCGGTTCCCACGCTCTCTTACACCGTGGTTTGTGGCGGGAGAAGGGCCACGTGTGTCACCTGTCAATCATCCCGGGGAGGCCACGCCCCCCTGGGCCAGGTAACAGACCCTGTGCCCCTCACCTACCCTGATCCCTGATCTGACCCGACACCCAGACTTAGTAATGGGCTCTGCATCCACTATAATCCTTTGACCAGGCTCCCAGGAGAAGAAATGATAATCTGATATCTAGTACAGACCAAGGGGGCACAAAACAACAACATTTAGGATAAGATAGTGATCTGATATCAGGGTTGGATACAGGGTTTTCAAAAGGGGGAGGTCAGCATAAGTGTTAAGTACCAAAACCTCGTGCAATTGCGCGTACACACGCAGCATTTTCCCCTCTTTTTGTAGTTTAGGGGTACACCAAAGGGAGGGAGGGGGGTCAGGACCCCCAGGACCGCGCCCTGGATCTGCCCTTGGATATAATGTTCTACTCATCGAACATGACACATATATATACATAGTACAGTTGAGATCAAGGGTGGCACAAAGCAATTGTTATTTCCCTGGTTTGCACCTATCGTTGAGGGCTTAAGCCTGAGACATAGGTATGTACAAACTGGGGCAATAACAATTGGTGAGTGCACCCGCAGTCTGTACTTGATCTATATCAATTACACATAAAATATACAAGTTCTTTATTTTGATAAAGAGGATTCTGAGAATTCAACCAAAAAACCAATGTCACCTGTCCGACCAATATCACCTGTGTTGGTGCCTAGTTTTTTTCCCCAGGTCTAGTAAACAATACCTGATACCTTTATCACCTGAAATTAGACCTCTCAGTTTACCTGTGGTCAGGGAGTGGTCAGTGAGTGGTCAGTGAGTGGTCACTCAGTGGTCAGTGAGTGGTCAGTGAGTGGTCAGTGAGTGGTCAGTGAGTGGTCAGTGAGAGGTCAACCAGTGGTCAACCAGTGGTCAACTTGAATCAGATCTCACAAATGTTACCTCTCTATAAATAGAATTTTGAAGGGACCATTTTCCCCATTTCCCCTTCACAAAGTGGCAATTCTAAGGGAATCATAATGCATGGTGAGAAATAGTGTGAAAGTATTAGTTCCCAGTTGACTGTGCAAGAGCCAGACATATCTGATTCATATCAAAGTCAATTTCTCAAACCCAAATCCCTAAGCTTTTCTTCATAAACAAGAGTTAAGCCTGTACAAATTCTTCATTTTGATAAAGAAGTTTCTGAGAATCCAACCACGAAAACACCAATGTCACCTGTCCCTCCAATATCACCTGTGTAGTGGCCCAATTTTTCCCCAGGTCTAGTAAACAATACCTGATACCTTTATCACCTGCAATTAGACCTCTCAGTTTACCTGTGGTCAGTGAGTGGTCAACTTGAATTAGATCTCACAAATATCACCCCTCTAAAATTAGAATTTTGAAGGTACCATTTTTCCCATGTTTCCTTTACAAAGTGGCAATACTGAGGAAAAGTGTGAAAGTATTAGTTCCCAGTTGACTGTGCAAGAGGCAGACAAATCTGATTCATATCAAAATCAATTTTTTTTCCAGAAACAAGATTAAGTCTGTACAAGTTTTTCATTTTGATAAAGGCGATTCTAAGAATCCAGCCAAAAAACCAATGTCACCTGTCCCTTACAATATCACCTGTGTAGGTAGCCTAGTCTTTTCCCCAGGCCTAGTAAACAATACCTGATACCTTTATCATCTGTAATTAGACCTCTCAGTTTACCTGTGGTCACTCAGTGGTCACTCAGTGGTCAGTGAGTGGTCAGTTCGGCCCCACCCAACCCTGACATCCTAGAAGGGGCCCTTTTTCGCTGGTCACCCACAGACAATGTCCACAGAAGACGACCTGCCGATACCAGCTCCGTCCTCTCCGTTTACCATGTAAGTGTCGGCCGGTTTTTTATTCCTCCCTTGACACCTGTCTTTTCTTCTCTCAATCCCCGACCTTCTTCCCCATGAAAATGAAGGGTATATCAGTTAAATTCGCGGATTATATATTTGTGTTATAAAAGTGGCAGATTTTATAATTATAAAATCTGTTGGTTCTCGATGTTATGTTCATGATATATATGTTCAAAATAGTTTCCCCTCCTCCTATAGGTAGAGTGTACATCGTGTGGGAATTGTTCCAAACATTTCTAAGGTCGAAAAGTAAACTGCACAAAGTTTAAATTGTTTGCAGCACATATATATGGATGTCACTAGTTGTCCACCTGCTGAATTCAACCTGTCCCTTTTTTGTGTGAAGGGGAAGGGGGTGGACGGGGAGAATCCGTCATAATATCAGCCCCCTGTTCCCACCCCACCCTCACCTGTTTGGCAGTTCTACTCCCTTACTATTGCTAGCCAAAGTGATTGAAGCGTACACAGGGTGTGGCTCGTTCCACACACACAAGAAAATACTGTTTTTTTTTAACCATTAAGACACATTTTTTAACATAGAGACTCAATATAAAGACTTCCTCGAGGTGAATTCAGGGCCTTCCATTAAGTACGTGTAAACGTATTAAGGGTGTGCACTTTGCTAAAAAAAAAACAACACAAAAATACACAAAAAAAAACAAAAAAAAAAAACTGTCAATGCGTTTGTTATTTGAAGTTGAAAAATATTCTTTTGACCAAATTCTCCAATGTACAGAGAGATAAGAACAGATTCGAACAGATTCGCTCAATATGGTATACTGCACAGACTCAATCTGCTTCCAGATGTATGTCAAAGATTTTCCTATGTCCAAACTTCCACTCAGCACAGCTCAACTTTTCAGAGACAGAGTATCATCCCATGACACCTCCCCAGGATGGGACTCCCTCACTAATTGGCCCTTTGTGATGTTAAAAACCCCTCAAAACACGGGGAACCCTTCCCAGGGGCCCGTAAAAGGGCCTTTTGGGACAGGTAGGGGACAGGTAGGGGGCAGGTAGGGGAGGGGACACAGGTAGGCGAGGTGAGTACAGGTATGGGATGGGTCGGGGGAGGGTAAGAGTCCAGGGGGGTACTTGGTCTAAAAAAGGGTACCAACTGCGATCGGACCATCAAGGGGCTGTAGCTGTTGATCACCAATTTCGCTAAAAAAAAGGGGAGGCTGTCAAACCTTCTAACAACCTTTTGGGTTAGCTGTCAATATTAGATTATATCTGATACTATAGTAAAAGTTAATTGTAGGTTATCAAAGTCCTTCGTTAAAGCTCTCAGACGAATTGTCACCTTCTGGAATGGGATTGTGACCAAGAAATGTGTAGGTTAACGCTTATTTGCGGGGGCTGTCCATATGATGCTGAAAAAAAAGGGGAGGGGGGGGGGGGCTGTCAGAGTATCCCAGTTTTTCTGAGGGCTGTCAAATCCCCCCCAAAAAGGGGGGGTTGTAGTTTCACAGGTGGTACCTACCTTCATATACTGAGTACCCCCCCCCCCACGGGGAGGTACATAGAGGTACAGGATTGGGGGACAGGTAGGGCCCCTATGGACGCCGATACAGGTACAATACACTCCCATATTGCCCTTTTGTCCCTCCTACCTCTACACCTGTTGCCATACTGGTGACAACCCCCAGAGCCCCCTGACAACCCCATTCCCCTGACACCCCCCCCCCCCCCCCACACACACACACACACCCTTTCAGCCCTCATCACTGGCCAATGTGTAAAAAATGATGGTTTATGGGTGTAAGTACTGAATTGCTGTGTGCCAGGGAATTCTAAGAATCTTAATTTTTGTGCCTGTTTTTTGCTAACGAGATTTTTATTATTGTTGATGGATTTAAATTTGATGTTTGGGAATGGATGGGGGGCAATTGCTACTATAAGTCTTAATCTTCCAACGATTATCTCTTCCTCTCTATACAACCAAAGGAAAATGATAATCCTTTTCTCACCCATCTTCTGAGGAAGCTCATTTTGCTTCAGTGAAGAACTCCACATCTATATGAAACACATGGAACTCGTAAAAAGGGTTAAGATGGCTCTTTTTTGTGAAAATAAAATTTGTATCTACTTTCAGCCTTTTTCAGATTCGAGACAAACACAGAATATGAGGTTTCAGATATTGAATGCTCTTTCCTTTCTTCAAAGATATGTCATACTCATTAGTAATGTTGTAGGGTATCATTAACCATTCCCAATTTCCCAGCTTTGGTTTGAGAAAGGCCTAAGTATCCTCTTTTCTATCTTGAGAAATTGTCTCATTGATTTACTTCATGGTTTTACTTCAGATATCAACCTTAATCTCGAAAACCTCCTATCTCAAAGAATGAGTGATTTAAAAATAGGATGGTCTCCACTATGTGAGGAACTTGGAGAGTTGGAGTAAGAGCTTCTAGAATCCTGAAGATATTAACAATATCTATGACGCTATTCTTGAAAAAGCTACCAAACCATAAGTAACATACTGTAGAGAAGATGGGTTTGCTATTATTTGTGAATTCTACGAAGCAGAGTATTGAATTGGTGGTCAGGACTGCACGCGAGAAACAGAGAGCCCAGACTTTAGTTTATTACAATGACGGAAATAGTATAGACTCTAAAGTAAACTACTGCACTATATACTTCTAAATAAATAATGGAAAAATTAGAGAAGATAGCTACTGCATTCTTCACCTCTAAACATTGGTGAACAGTGACCAATGACAATGAGTTTTATTCACAACCTCACATAAGAGGCATAGGAACACACACACACACACAGATATATATATATATATATATATATATATATATATATATATATAGACCGGAAGTGTGTGTTAGTAGCAGATTTACAATGGCCCTATGTCGTAAACTTGGTGTGACAGGGAGGGCTGACAGGGAGGTCCGAGTAAGGGCCACTTTATCAGAAGGTCCTGTTTACACTGACCGCCAACAGGGGGAGCAGGTGAGGGGAGGGGCAGCTTGTAATTATAGGGTGCTAATGACACCCCTGACCCCTGGAAATAAGGACCTGTCTACTCCTCCCCAGCACTGCCCTCAGCCATCATGGCCCTCAGCCTAACGACCTCGGACAGTCTCCCAGCAGATATATAGTCTGTGATTGGTTGAATGCAGGTATGGGTTATATACCTGGGTTTTACATGGAGAGTGTGGGTTGGAGGGTATACAGCCTCGTTTTGATATACCACACCTGAGGGTTGGCGCCCAAGGTCGTCACAAGGTCATCAGCGTCTGGAGGTCAATGAGGTAAAGGTCAAGGTCACTGTCTCTCGGGGGTCACGTGGTGCATTATGGGAGATAAGACGCGCGCGTCTGGTCAGCGGGTGAAGGTCAAGGTCGGAGAGGGGTGGACACGGAAGGTTTTAAGTGTCGGCCA
Organism: Lepidonotus clava; assembly: GCA_936440205.1. Lineage (NCBI taxonomy): Eukaryota > Metazoa > Annelida > Polychaeta > Phyllodocida > Polynoidae > Lepidonotus > Lepidonotus clava. The sequence goes on from OW387133.1 coordinate 87,315,402, forward strand.
TTAACCAAGACAATGAGACACGTGCCAGGTAACACTCTCCAAACAGATGTAGCCAGCTTAAAAAGACGAAGTATGGACGCACAAATCTGCTTGGAGACGTGCCAGACATGCATGAGAAACCACTGTTAGAGTGATTACAATAACAAGATTAGAATAAAAGGGTCGATTTCACGCCTCTGGCGTTTTGTCATACCCCAATAATGGAAGTTAATTAGAGGGAAGCCTGAGGTCGTCTTTTCTTGCAGCCAAAGAATTGCGTTTTGTATCGTTATCCCCCGCTGATTGTGTAGGTTATACCTTAGATTTAGATTAAAAGGTAGAATGATTCCTTTTTTCTATATATAGTTTAAAGTATGCAAATATTAGATGTCCTCGATTTTCCATACATGTAGTCTGATATCGGATCATTCAACCATTCCCCATGCTAAATATTGGTAGGCCTATGGGCCTGCAGATAGTCATACATTCTAGGTATTACAGTAATTGAATAAATATTTGATTGAATATTATCCCTGTGGTCATCGGATGGTCGCTTCTATCCATCTACAACACTATTTGAGATTCTAGACTTTATATTTGCACAAGATTTTCCAAATATTGAACCCAGGATCATTCTTGTCCCAACCTCGGTTTTACAACTTGATCTTTTAAGATATGATTTTCTATAAGTTGCTCATGCTATAGGTCTATACTGACCCTTTTTAAACTCATGTCTTTGTATTTATTCTGCCCCCACTCACCTCGTTCCGTTCCGTTTGTAACAAGGCGTAAAATCCCCTTTTTGACGGCGTCTTGTTTCGCTGATCCCCGGTCGTACTGCGGGTCACTGGTGTCCGGCCTGCACGTGGCGTTTAAACAGCTGCACGCCGCACCCAGCGCCTATTGTGGCCGCCATCTTGGTTGGTCTAAGATCCTCTTTGTTTCCCGTTTTTTGGCAGCTTTTTGGCACAGGTGTGAAAAGGGCATTGTGGGTAAAGAATAACGGTCCTTTTCTACACAACCTTTAACCAATGGTTTTCCATTAAATAATAATGTCCTTTGAAAATCTCATGTCTTGCAGGACTCAGGCTCACCTGCATGGCCATGCCTTTCAGCCAAGGTAGGTCAACATTAAGTATAGGCCTACATCAAAATTTCATGGAAATATTGATTGAAATCTTTTCTTGAAATGAATATAAATAAACATGAACCATAATTCGATGTTGTTTTGCATATAATAGTTTGTGGAGCACGCACAACTTCCAGGAAATGATTTCCAGTTGACGATCAACAAGTAGATCTATAAATGTAATATCAAAGTAATAAATAAATCTATACCAATTGCTGAATAAAAAGTAATTACTTTATCCATAAATTCTATGATTCAATGGGCAGAAAAGATCTACTTTCCTCACAAGGTATAAACTGAATACAGTTAGAGGGAGCAATATACTCAACTTAATATGATATTATGTCTATTGCAATAAAATATGAAAAGTAAAAAAGGCTAATTTGTTAAGATCTTGAGCATTTTTATTTCTCCATAAGACAAAAACAATTTACATCATTTTCCATTTGTTCCTGACAAGCTCCCACCACCTGGGCATTTTTAACTTCTCCGACTTGCTAAGGTCCCTTATATTTATTGTACATTGTAGGCATATAGGTGCACTGATACATTTATCACTATATTGTCTCAAACAAGTCTACATTTCAGTACATAGATACATAAACGTTGTTTCAATATGGTGGACAATGTAAGAACTGTTATATTTTAGATCTACTTCCAAACCCTGCATCCTTGAGGAATAACAATCTGTGTTTCCTATACCTTTCTGTGATATAAATGTTCTCCTAATGAAGTAGATAACCTCCGTGTTTCATACAACATGTATTGGGTGAGGAAAATGACCTGATAGAAATCATGTAAGTACATACTGAAATACACTGGAATTGCAAAATATGAGACAAACTGATGTATAAATTCATACAACATCCGAACACAAACAGATGGCCATTTTGGCTATGGTAATTATATAGGGAATTATAAATCTGGAAAGGTACTATCAAAATTGAAATAACATGAATAATGACTACATTCATTACAATATAAACAATTCTGACTCAAATGGCAATGAAGTAAGACCATCAACATTTAGTTTACGTTGTAGATTAATTTCCTCGGTTTTCATAACATTCCATGCAAAATTTCCAAACACTACAAGAAGGGAGTTGGTCACCGACACGGCAATACTCATATGAAAAAAATGTAACTAATCAATTTTTGATAAACAGTTCACAGAGATGCCTCAGTTCGTAGAATAAGAACTTATTATGTATAATATCTCTCCATACACTACCAAATATTTTTGTTCAAACACTCGGTTTTCCTTTTTTTCTAACGGAAGAAATGTCAATACAGAAATTAATGGAAAAAACTGGATGAAATCTGGAATATATATGCTATTCATGGTAGACATGCCTGGCAGAACAAATCCCGAAGTAACCAATTAAGACACAAACTGTGAGTTATAAATCAATTCATAGACAATAAAAAAGCAAAAGAACTATTTCATTGAAAAAAAAAGATTACAGAAGAAAATCACACTTAAACCACAAAAATTGAAGTAACAACATATTGTTTAATTGTGTCTTCGGAACGATGAGACATCTATTATTTTCTTTTTAAATAATTGTTTTAGCAGAGTTCTAGGAAATGGTTGGAACACTCAAGCGTTGAGCTGTTGTCGGAAGGATTACAAGTTGTCATGGACATAAAAAAGGGAAAGAACACTGGACATTATTATTATACACCAATCTGTGAGAAGACGCAGTAGACGCTGGCTGCTCCAGGGTGAAGTACCCGTTGCCCTGGAGACGTTCCCACCCGGCGTCTCACCTCGGTCACGTGACCGCACGCCCCGTCGCCCCCTTCACGGGGGAACCAGCGGAAATCTCCCGCCAAAACTAACAAATTACTTCTGCTCCGCCTCGGAAACATTCTGTCCGCGCAGCCGCAGACACAGTTATTTCTGCTGCCTGCGCGCGCAACACCCGCCGCCTACGTCACTTCCGCCCCACCTACATCACGTCCGGCGGGCGGGGCCGGCCTTGACCTTGACATTCCCGAGTCGTTTAGGAAGCTGCTCATGCGCACAGAGGACTCTAAATGAGCACAAACCATCTGACCGGCTCACTATACGTGCTGAGATGAAAAGACCATTTTCTATGTATACCTATTCGGGGTTTTGACAACTGTTACTGGCCATTTGCCGTAAAATGTGTTACATATAGGTCTATATTAATATGCTTTATATATTGATATAAGTAGTGAGTCTACGATCGAACACATATTTATTATAATGGTCCCAATGATCATATTTTGAATACAACGCAGTGTCGGATTCAGGGGGGCATGGGGGAGCGCCCTCCCCCCCCCCCCCCCTTTTTTTTTTCTTTGTGAGGGTGGGTGGGGGACAAATTTAGTTTTTCTTAATGTAAAATTCTGTAAATAGAGGGGCGCCCCCCCCCCCTGTTTTTTTTTAAATATTTGTATTACCGCGCCACCTTTAAAAAACATTCTGTCCGCCACTTCAACGTACCACAGTTCTATATATCATATACATGGTAGGGAAAGGAACAAGATACATAAAGGGCCTGAGAAAGTCCATGTCAACGGTACGAACACTCTGCCTATTGGACATGTCGACATTGGAACTATCCTAAGTGCATTTCCGCCCTTGAAGCAGAAGGCAGATGTGACGGTGCTCCATGTGAATTAATGGCCACAAAACGTACTTTTTCACACTAACACATTGTGAGCGGCCTCTAGGGGTTCTAGGCAGTCTCTAAAACAAGTATTGTACATTCTTTACGTTTTCATAGGAGACACAACCAGATGCAATGTCATGAGATCGAGAATGCACCACTATCCCATTTCCGTCGATCTACTTTGGGCATGTACTCAATAACTATACTCTGGGCATGCAGTATATAGAGCTATCTGTATGTATTTACTTGGTGGGTTCTATTTTACATCTCAATGTTTCTGTTACTCTAACATTACCCTTGTGAACCATTATTCTGTTCCTATAAAACTACCTGTACATACCCTTAGGACCTCTGCTTGGGAACAAAACTAAGATAACAAAACCTCAATTAAATCTCTAGATCTAGCTCTTGAACTGTTAGTTTATGGCCATCATAACTCTTGATTGATACAGGTAACAACTTTCATTAACTTTCAGTTTGTCATGTTTAAAATATTTGGGGTGTTATACAGACTACTTTCCGCACTTTCCTGAGTCGGCCATTTTCTGAGTTCAAACCTCCACATTAAAACCAAAAGCTTTATTTAGTTGGGGCAACTTTAGGGCAGGAAAATAACAAGAACAGTTGCCAAAGAAGCACAATTCCACATTCAATGTGAATATATATATAAATTTGGGGGAAGCCAATCAAAATTACTGTTATAAAAAGAGGCACAGTTTCACACAGTTTTAATCAATTCAAAATGTCAGCCACCGAAAGTCTATTTGGGATGACATCAAAATGGCCGCCACAACCGGAAGTCCCGTTATACCCCTGACTTCCGCCCTTGCAGTTCAGGACAGGGACTTTGTATAGGCCTGTAGGGAGATGCACCATGGGGGCGGCCATGTTGTGTCACGTGGTACAAAGGAACACTCCTCATTGGCTGGGAGGTCGCGCTTGACCCCCGACAGCTATGGCGGGAAAGTACCACGCATGTGCAGGCCAAGACTCCCGACTGCCCTATACTGGCCGTGCGGATCGAACCAAATTCTTCATACTTTCCTAAATCAAATGTTATTGATTGGCATAGTTGTTATTCCACTTCATACCTACTACGCAATATTTAAAACATCCATCATTTCAATCTCAAGTAATTTTCTTGAGAAGAATATCCAAACTTTTCATGTAATTTTCTTGAGAAGAATAACCAAACTTTTCATATTTTAGAGTTACTTCACAATCTATTTCCGGTCATAAACACTGAACTTCCGGTCCTCCTGTGATTGGTTGAACTAGGACCCTCATAAGCTGTATAGGGCAGTAGACTCAGCTGGTGATGTTCCGCTGGGAGTAGAATCCGGGGGTTCCCCGTTTCTGTGAGTCTGTGCCCGACCCCCCCGCTCCGGCCGCCCCGGAGAGCTGCCCTCTGCCGCCGCCCCGTGCACCTGCCGGCACACCTGTGGGTGGAAAAATAACAATTGTCAATTATGTCTATGTTGCTAATGTCTTAAACTATTCTTGAATATTTATAACTACTTCTTCTTCCTGGCATGATTGTTGCGTATCTGCAAAATGAAAATTCCTGCGTATGAGAAAAGAACAAATTTTCTATTTTATGTCTACGTTGTCATCTGTTTTCTTTGACCTTTCTTAAACAGTTCTAGTTCCCTCTCATTTCTGGCATGGCAGAGTGAAAATACGGTGAAATAATTCAAAAGATTGTTCGTATTCAACAGAATTCAAATGTGTATTTTCAGGGTTCCCACAAACTCGGAGGAATCAAATTCCATGACTTTTCCATGACTTTCCATGACCAATTCTGATTTTTCCAGGTTGACTTTCCAGGGTTCAAACAATTAGAACCATTAAAAGACTTATACAATCAACGGCCTCCCATCACCCCTACAGCCGTCCTATCCACACCAGTATATGTGACAATTCAATGAGTGCAAGTACCTTCCAAGAAAGATCCAAATACCAATGGAATTAATGCAATGAAAGCTTGTTCTCTTCTATTACGAAATCACTCAAGCTGATTTTTCATGACTCAGGCCAAAATTCCATGACTCTTGGTGAAATTTTCAAATTCCATGACTTTTCCATGACTTTCCATGACCACCTTCATTTTCCATGATTTTCCAGGTTTTCCAGGTTGTGTGGGAACCCTGATTTTCTGTGATGCAGCAAATGTTTTCAAGGTAAATTGGTATGCTCTCAAAAAAGGGTCTGCGATCCTTGTTTGGTTATTGAAACTACAAAACATAAATCAATTCACAAAATGCAGTCAAAATACTAATCTTCTGTGTACCTTAAATCCAATGCTTTAGGACTACACTTTGAAGCTTAACATGACAACTGCAAATACATGTATTTAATTTTGAAGGAATATGACAGATGGAAATGATGGCGTCCGTAATGACCTTGGGCGAGCGAGTGAAGATTCTGACTTAAAGAAAAAGCCAAGAGCATTGCCGTTGGCATGAGCAGGGCTGTCATGAGTTAGGCCTATTTTGAGGCCTATTTGAGTTAAACTAGGCTGACGGAGATAAGATTTCAGAGATAGGCCTAAAGGCGGCAAACATCAGTGGTGGGGTTGTGGAGGTATGGCGTGATGACATTGTCAGGGCTACGGCCCCTAGACACTGGGTACACCTTAAGAAGGGGTGGGGGTGGGGGTGGGGGTGGGGTGAACATTAAATTTGAAGATATGGTCAGAGGCCCTTAATAATAACCACCATAAAAGGGGCTCTTGAAGGGTATCCACCAGGCATCATATTTCAGAAATTATAATTTATTATTATTATCTATATATATATAATATATATATATATATATATATATATATATATATATATATATATATATATATATATATTCCTTGAGAAATCAACCCCCTCATAAACACCTTCAGTGACCGAAAGTATTTATGCCTATCTAGTCACTCATCGACACTCTGACTTGTTAAAAGCTATATACTAATGGTAGGAAGTACCCCAACGTCAGATGGCGATATTAGGGGTAAATACCCACTGCACTGACATGCGCCTCCCCAGGAGACATCAGGGGACGATTGAAACACGCCAACAACTCAAACCACCCCAAGAAAAGCCCCATTGTCCACCCATTGTACCCCTATTATCGCCCACACTGAACAGGTCAACCCAGGATGACCTTGGATTGTCAGGGCCTGACCTTGAGCCCGGAGGAGGTGACCTTGACCCTGGATGTCAGAGGTCAGGGAGACGCTGGACGCTGACTTCTGCCTGGTTAGACTGACCACTCCTCCTGACCTCTGTGACCTTGGAGCCTCCTGTGAGGGACACCAGGGGGCGTCTTTGTGGGTCTGGGTCACGTGGGGTGGGGGGTGGGGGTATAAGGGGGGAGAGAGAGGGGGGAGGAGGGCGGGGGGGGGGTTAAAAGGTCCTAATTGGGTTAGTAACCAGCTGACTGGTTTCTGAAGGCAGTGGTCAGTCAGGTGAGGCAGATGACCAGTAGTCCCCAAAATGGGGGGAAATGAGGGGGGGGGGGGGGGGGGGCTCTCGTTAAGTTGATCGCTGAAATATCATGTCGCCTGTTGCTTGGATATCCATGTTGTTGTAAATTTTAGACTGTCTCATTGAAGAGATATACCAAGAGATGCAGGAGGAATGGATCACGACATCTGTAGCGGTTACAAAATGCAGTTGTTGCCGGTACATTTTTAATCAGGATGTCTGTAATATTTAAATGAGCTACTGAAATGGTAGTGATTGGGCTGATTGCACTCCCCAGCTCATTTACATATTTCAGACAACTGCTCAACTACTGTATTCCCACTAAGTTACGAATAAACTACTTCTTCAAGTTCATACTGTTTCTGCACAGTGTTTCAACTGCATTTTATTCTGCGTGGGTACTTAGCCTTTTTTTCAAACACCCATGGCATGGTCAAGAGTTCTCAAATAAGCAATTCAAACACTAAGTCTTCTTTATAATATTAGCATACGCAATGATATATATATATACACAGTTCAAATCTAGCTATTGTTGCCGATGACACATAGTCGTGACAAGCTTGCTCACGAGCTATACCTACACCCGGATTTACATGTATATGTACACGTAGTAAACTGACGTACAACACGTGAGTCACTGACGTGCTACATATGTTAAGGCAGCATTTATCTCGCCCATCATCCCTACCAAGGCGAACAGCCTGGGACAATGATCAAAGAGTGAGTGACATGTCAGGGGATCGGTGATAACTTTATCATGGATCGGGGGGACACCAGGCCATCACCCGACCTAGACATACGCCTCGGAGGGTTGGAGCAGTTACTGATCCATGAGGTTGAAAAAAACAGGGGAGGGGGGCTATTTGATCTTTTTTTCATCAATGAATTCTACATTAAAAAACTAAAATTTTCCAGAAAAAGGGAAGCGTGCGCCAACTGAGATAACGAATTCGGAATTCATCCACAAGTGTAGACTTCGATTTAAACTAAAAATCCCTGTAAATTTGAGAATAGCCAAGCGTCACTTTCACGTACATGTATCCTATAACCTTTTTACATGTATAACCCATTTCACTTTCTATTGTTTCCTCCTATTTCCAACGCCGACGCGCACTTACACACTTTTCAATACTATATAACATTCTAAGCAACGTGTTGGTGGAATTGGGTGTAATATGGTAATTTATGTATTTGTATGTGTCATCTGTGTCAATTTACGACAGTAATTCACCAGTTCGATCGGATATTCACCCCCTGATCTACTTTAATCTCCCCCACATATCGCCGTCGGCGCGAACGGAGGCCACAGCTGGTCATAATCTCTACCATCATTTTTTATGAGTCATTTAAAGTTAGATTGCGTCACTGATGACTAAAAACCATCAATATCGACTGTCACTGTGGACTATATGTTTCATATCAAGTGTGAATTCCATCTAAACTACATAATTCACAAGTTGAAAATAGAGTTTACAAGGAGATGATGTCCCTTGTTTGAAGTTCGACCACTGCAGGCCTAACGTATATATACTGGGACGTATATAGGCATCCCGATGGTAGGAGAGGAATCTCTTCAGTACTGTTTTTTTGCCTTATGGCATTGAATGCTACAAATAAAAGCAAGAGGCAAATTTGTGACAATGCAGTGGTGGATAGGTTGGGCTGACTATGTTAGAAACACCTGTTTTATTTGCCACACAAGACATTGCAGGACACTATTAGTGTCCTGCAATTTGCAATAGTAATGCTATAAAATGACCACTATTTACCTAGGGCCCGTTTCATAACAAAGCTCTGTAGCTACAGGAGTTTATGTGAGCTTACGGAAACTGTACATGAGTTTGAAACTCTCGCACATGGCCATTTCATAACAAAACTTGCATAAATCGATCCTAAACTCCCATAAATGCAGCCAAACTCACATAAACAATAACAAACTTTCACATAGCTACGATGAAGGTAAAAGGTGATCGTAACTTATAGAACACATAATTTACAGAGGTTTATTATGAAACAGGCCACTGATATATTAACTGCGGCGTCTGTGGGTCAAATATGATAGGTCCCAGCGCAAACATCACAGTTTCAAACCCACAACCTGTAGACCAGTGGACCAGACATATGTCCAATGAGCCCTACCCCCCCCCCCCCATCGGACTGTCTCCTTACTTACGAGCTGTGGGTAGGACGAGGTAATGACTCGTACTTGGCCCGTGTCGGGGTGTACAGGTATTCAGTGAGGCTTGGTCAGCTGAGGTAATCACCCGAACATGCCCTCTAAGATGATCTAATCAGACAGGACCCTGACGACTCCCGTCCTCCTACCTTGTCATTAGTCGGGGAACGCTGATCCCCGCTTTGATCTGAGGTCACCCCAAGGTCAGGGGTCACCTGACCCGGAAGTGGGCCCCAACATGCGACCTTGAACATGCTAGAGGTCACGGGACATGCTCTGGGCGATAAAACATGTAATCGACAGCCTTCTACTCCTGTCCCTGTCCTAAGGGCCTGTAGGTGGCGCTGTGAACGTGAACTGACCTTGAGGCTGGGTCCCAAGGTCACAGTCATCAAACCGAGGCTCCCACAATGCACCGCTGTGCTGGTGGCGCCCTCTCACGGGGAAATCACACAAACCGGAAGTATTGATTTTTAGACGCTCATGTCACTGATAGTCAGGAGAACCACTGAAACGAAGCCGATTTATGGATGCACATTTTGACTTTTGCTTTTTAATGTTTTAAGTTACAGTATCGACAGATTCAAATGTAACCGTATTGTTTAAGCGTTGCCCTGGTAAATTCACTCAGCCGTGACCAGCTGCTTTTAGAATGACGCGCAGCATTTTAGATTCGGATCGATTATCAAACTCCTCTCCGCATTTCAATGAGGCTTGTGCAGGAAATGGACTTCTCATTTATCACGTTTAAAACTAAATACAGACACACGGGCACCATTACTTGTTTATCGATCGCGGGTGAAAAATAGTTTTAGAAAATTCCCGCAAACCTGAAAGTGAAAGTGTTCCCACGATACAAAGACGTTAATGGGTACAGTATCAACTTAAAAGGTGGGAATTCATGTAATGAGGTGCATGGGACGAGTTGGGCGGCCATATTGGAAAGAGTGAGTGAGTGAGTGAGTGATGGAGGTTTTACCCTGTACTGACAGCCAGGGTCATTTTCGTGGCGAAAACAAGTTGGGACAAATTCTGTCTTTGGTGATTGTATCTATGAGATGAAGGTGACAGGGCAGGCAACGAGCAGGGAATCTAAACCAGGAAATCACTTTTGTCTGTACCTCATCCCTTAGTGAAGGCCAGTGAACCCAGCACTAACCGGGAATTGAACCCAAAGAACCACTTGGTGCCATATTGGAAAGTTCAAGCTGTCATTACAGGAACGGAGGGGGGTGGGGGGGGGGGGGGTGGGGGGGGGGGGAGGGAGAGATACAGGATTTCAGAAAGGGGGAGGGGGTCTGCATGTAGGTTAAGTATTAAAATTATGTACATTCGCACATAAGCGAGTGACGTTTTTTTTCACTTGGGCTAGTTGAAGTCCACACCAAAAAGGGGGGGGGGGGTGTCAGGACCCCCAGGGTCCAGGGGTACTGAACGCACCCCCCCCCCCCCTCCATGTCTCTCCGTTGGTGGGGACTTAAACCTGACAACAACAAAAGTACGTCATGTGTACACACATAAACGCTTGCCGTTTAATGCTTAGCTAATACGCAGACCTCCCCATTTACCGAAATCCTGTATCCGCCCCTGCATTAATGCTCATGGACAACACCGCTAACAATACGATATGCCTGTAAAAGGTGGGTTGTATACGCGGGTCTAAAAACCTGTTTATCCTGGGGACCCTGGGCGTATTGCATGTATAAAGGCTCTATTACACAACGCGACTTTAAGCTGTGATATCGACGTGAAATGATGATATCACAGAAAATCCACACGTAGGAGTGATATAATTGTTTGAAATTGGCAATTTGGGAGTATTTTACACATGTATAACAAAGAATCTTGTCTCATATAAGTGCGATTTCTCTGCGACATCGTCATTTCACAGTTCATGTCGTGTAGTGTAATACCGCCCTAAACGGCCATGATCAGTTGTCATTCAGGTGGTTCCGGGAGTGGAATATGGGGATGATCGATTATCAGGACGGCTAGGTCGAGGGATTGGGATTGGGATACCGTGAGAATACATGATACTAGTACTGGTGAATACTAATTTTGGGTTGCATTGTCCTTTCCCAGGGGCGTGGCTTACTCCACTAATTGCGTGTACTCACTAAGGTATCTATAAGGGCGATTGCATTATATCTTTCTCAAACCGAGTGTGCACACACAACTTTTTTGGGGGTTCTTTTACAACAATATTTGATAATTTTTGAGCATTGAGTGTACGCATATAATTTGCGTTTTGGTGCCGTGGTAGTTACGGAAATGTCTGTAGTTCAAAAACTGATAATTGGGCTGCATAGTTTTCTGTTCTGTATATAAAACAAAGCGTTTACAAAATACTTATCTTTTCATTTCACTACCAGCAATGGGGCTGCCATTACCGGTATAATAACATGATTTAGGTACTATTGTTAAAAACCCCAGTTTTTTAAGGTTCATTTTTATATGAATTTCAGATCCATAAAACATTCTTATAAATCCTAGGAATCAAATTTTCCATTTTTTGAGCTTCTTATAAACTATGCATGACACAAGTTATATGATGAGTGCACATCATAATATATATATATATATATCCTTTACAATTAAGGTCTCCTGACCTAGTAAACTATTCCTAGAAATCAAAGCTGCCATTTCCAGGGTTCCAGGAATCCCCGTGTGAACACCCAACTCTCCCACGCTACCCTCAAACCCTAAAACCCGTAATGAAGTGCATTATCAGTATTTAATAAGCTATACTTCAGTACATTATCAGTATTTAATGTGAGTGTAGTGTGTAATTGCCCCTCTCCCCTTACATGGCACGTCCCAATAGTAAGGTGTGGACAATCACCATAGGGTGGGGCGTGGCGGGACCTGTAACCCGAACCCCCATACACACACTCAATGACATCAAACCTGTCATCAGTCATGTACTACGTATGAAGTGCAAAATGTGAATAAACCAAAGTAGTTTATTCATTATCTGGATGTTCTATGGAATAGGTTTACACACCGTTCACCACACCGTCGTCGAGTTGAGAATGTTCACCATACTTATAATTATGAATTTATAGGTAAATGAGATACAATTATAGATTATTTATAAATAGGCATAATGCATGATTATGTACCTTGTTATGGTATTCGAAAGACTCAACTGATTTTTACGCTTATTAATGTCCACCTTGTGATTTCTAAATATTATTAACTAGCAAAATGATCAGAACACTTGTACAAAAATATCGTAGCGAGAATGGGATTTTTATTTCCCCCCCCCCTCCAGTTTCTTTCTATTTTTACCTTTTCTTTGTGTGTGTTTGGAGGTGGAAGGTGGGTGGGCAGGGGTTAGGTTCAGGGGTTGATTCCTAACTGGCAATCTATTTTTCTAGTTGTTGTATGACCTTATGCCTCACCCCAACTCCTCCTCCCAGGAATAATGACGGGTGTCCTCCAGTCACAGCAGATGTACGACAACATCAATCATGTCCTCTTTGACCTTCCCAGGACACAGGTCATGGCCAGCACTGACCAGTGGTCAGTTAGCGGTCATTACATAGTCAGGGATATGTCAGGGCATTAGTGTCCATACCTTGACCACCCCTGACTCTCCTGGCCATCTGAACCCTCACAGGTCATGGTCAGCCCTGGCCACTGGTCAGTTAGCGGTCATTATGTAGTCAGCGATACAGTATGGCATTAGAGAGAGAGTGTTGGGTGTTTTACACTGTACCGACAGCAAGGGTCATTTTCACAGCGAAATCCAGTTGGAACGAATTCTATCTTTGGTGATCGTATCTATGAGATGAAGGTGACAGGGTGGGCAAACAGTAGAGGATCAAAACCTGGAAATCATTTCTGCTGCACCTCATCCCTTAGTGAACCAAGCACCAACCGGGAATTGAACCCAAAAAGCCACTTGGTCAGCGCTGGGTCCCCCTATCATTCTACGATCAGGGGCCTTTTCTTACCCGGAACCCCCACGGGGTCAGTCCGGCATTAGTGTCCATACCTTGACCACCCCTGACTCCCCTGGCCAGCTGGGCCCTCACCTGACTCACCTGAGTGACCCCTGGTCAGTGGGAACTGACCACAGCGGGGGGGGGGGGGGGGCACTGACTCTATGTAAGTTCCTACCCAATGCCAAACTACCGCCCCTACTTTTTGCAACTGACTAATCCTGAATTTGAGTTGACCACTGCTTGTTTTGGGGGATACTGATCACTGCGCATAAAAATCAAAACGTCTTAGTATCAGGAAATAATCGGGAAAAAAAATTGCATTGGACAATTTCTGATACACTGTCTATAGTTTATTTGGGAAACGATGTAACAATAAGGATAAGTAAGTGCCAAGTTATTGCCCCAATATTTTTCTATGCATGAGTTCACTGCTCCCCTGTTCTGCCTAAAAAGTGGCTGACCGCCCCTCAACTTTGATGTACAACGCCCCTGCTTCACAGTTAGTTTGGCAGTGGGTACCTTTCCAAGACCCAGTGACCCCCCCCCCCCCCCCCCCCCACACACACACACCTTTGGGGCTGACCACTCACTGACCACTAATATGACCTCTGGCATGTCATACCTGAGACGCAGTATTCGTGACGTATCATTAGTGACGCTTGTCTTTTGTGACGTATTATTCATGACGCTTGGCTTTGTGACGTGTATTGATGACGTCTTATTGGTGACACGTTTCTCATGTGACGTATTGTCTCTAAGTGGCCGGAGGGGGGGGGGGGGGCGAGGGGTAGAGGTTGGCATATCGATAGATGTTATCATGATACCCAAACCTAGTTGTACCCTAACAAAGAAAATAATTGGGTTTACTTACTTAAACCAAAGTGCTTTATAAACTGAGGGAATAGCCGAGTCCTCATTCTCGATTTATTGTAAATTATCTGTAAACCTACATTTTACATTTATTAGTTTACTAACATAAGTTGAATTAATGCAATAGAATTTATGTAAAATCTATAATGACGTATCCCATAAACGCCTGGGCCAAATCAAAATTTTCGATTTTCAATTCAATCAGTCAATCATGCCAATGCATTTTGAGATCTAGCAAATCAGGATTTTATGGCAATCTAAGATTTATTCCTAAAACTCATGCATCTGCACACTAAATCGGTGGAAACCATGAAACAAAACCTGAATATTATCGATTTGTCGATGTTATGGCCTAAGGGTTACATGCATTAGGGATTTGGGTTCGGAACATTGATTTTGATATGAATCAGATTAGTCTGGGTTTTGCGCTGTTATGGGGGAAATGGCTACTTTCACACCTTGTCTACCCAGACCAGTACATTCCCCAAGAGTTACCACTTGGTTAAGGGAAAAAAAGGTTAAATGGTCCCTTCCAAATTATAATCTGGTTCTATAAAGAGGGAAACATAGTGAGGTTTGTTCCAAGGATTGACGTACTGGCCTGATAATCATTATAATTATGGTCTTACTTTAGAATTGCTATAGGACTTTTGTATGAAAATATGACAATAACTATAAAAAGACCCATTTTCTAACTGATGTGACTCGAACGGCGTGGGGGAAGCCAAGTGGCACACGATATGGAACCAGCATGAAACATCGACACTTATAAATGTATGTCTCCATTCATCTATTGAAATTGCAGATTATGGGTGGCTCTGCTACTTCTTAGACGATGGAATTCCTTGTAAGGTTTAGGCACCTTCCTTAAAGTACATTTGCACATTTAAAAAAATATCAGACCCCCACCCCCTTGGGATAAAATAAACATAATTACATGTAATAGAGTATACGAAAATATTCAGAAATCCCCCCCCCCCCCTCCTTGATGCGTACAGACGCCTTTATGTCAGTTTAGTCCATGTGCACAACTTGCCTTTCCATACCTCCCCCCCCCCTCCCACTACCACACCGTCGTCGACCAGCCTGCTACACTCATGTTAATTAGATTTGACAACGAGGCTGGGCTGTCACGTCCCGGCCGGCCACCAGGGGGCGGGGGTGGAGGGGGTGGGGGCAGGTGTGTTCCGGGCCTGTACCCAAACACCTCAGGGGGGGGGGGGGGGGGGTTCAGGGGGATTGGTGGTCAGTGGTTGGGGTAGAGGGGTAAGGGGGCAGAGTGAGTGAGCGAGTGATGGACACCGTACCGACAGCCAGGGTCATTTTCACAGCGAAAACAAGTTGGGACAAATTCTGTCTTTGGTGATTGAATCTATGAGATGAAGGTGACAGGGCAGGCAAACAGCAGGGAATCAAAACCTGGAAATCATTTTGCTGTACCTCATCCCTTAGTGAACATAGCACCAACCAGGAATTGAAGTAAAGAACCACTTGGTCAGTACAGGGGCAGAGGGGGTAAGACTGACCCCCACCCCATCCCTTAGGGCATGCAAACCCTGCCCAAAATGGACAATTACCCCCCCCCTCCCACTCCCCCCATTCCTTCGCCTTTAACCCCGACCCTAATTCGGCCAACTAGTGCCAGGAAGGTAATGAGAAAGTTTTAATGACCATTGTTGTCCTTTTTTACGTTTTTCCTCATAGTCTGGCAGCCAAGCTCAAGAAAGTAGCTTATTTTGGGAGTTGGTTTGCACTTAAAGGTTTATACCTAAAACCATTTTAGGGTTGTAGAGGGGTCCTTTGCAGACCATTTAAGCCCGGTTGTCACTCTGTAAAGGTGTGCATGGCCGTGACAACCACCATTTTGTTTGGCGATTATCACAGAAATTTGACCTGTATACAAGATATCCATTCTTATGATAAACATGTCAATTTTGCATCAGGCTTTTTCATATTTGAAATGATAACAATACTTAGTGAGGGTGAGCCCCAGGTCAAGCAACTTTGACCTTGATAAAGGTCATGGTCATCAAAATTGATGTGAAATCTTAAAAACATGCAAAATTAGGTATTTACTTTCAAATACTCTGTCATGCTTTTCAAATTGTGTTTTAATACAAAGGAATATATCTAAATCTTACCCTCTGAATACTCAGGGAAGCAGAAAACTGTTCATATGCAACATTTGGTGACAAAAGTGAGATATTTTGTGATCACAATCACAAATTCTGAATTCATAAAATGATAAGTAAAATGACTTTTCTCTTAATTGAGATGCTAGCCCATCCTTCATTTTCTTTTAACTTAGGTCATAGTTAGGGATCATCATAGTGATTATATAAGATGTATTTTGGCCCTACCAAGGTCAAGGTCATCTGATTTGATGATTCTACATTAATGTGAAAATAATGTCATAGAGAAATCTTTTCTTGAAATCTGACTGCCAAGCCCAAATTGTATAATATCAAGCATTAAAGCTTGATTCAAGAGCAGAGATTGGCCTTGACATAGAGGTACTTGTAACAGGTACTAGTGTAAATATCTCAGGGTCGGTACAGAGTTTTCCCTAGTAGCTCCATGCAAAAATTCAATACAGGTCAAGTAGGTGGCTTCAAATTTGATGATGGGCCAAAATTGAGATTTCCAATTCTATTTCAGACAAGAACATTAGATTTGTGTAAATATCACTGGTGAATCACTAGCCCTGCAGGCTAGTACCTAAAAGATTAAAGAAAACACCAGATAAATTGTTTAGAAACTTACACACACATTAATTCTTTTTATCCTACTCTAGCTCTATCTATAAATGCATATCTTTTGCAATTTATATGCAATTTAAGTCTTCATTTTGGGGGATAGAGGGGAGTGGGGAATTCCTAGGGAAATCAAGCAAATATTATAGAACTCATGCAGGATCAAAAGGATAGATATTACAAAAGATACTAGGTCTATCATAATTAAGCAACTGAATTCACCTAACCTTCAACGATCCAGTATAACAATAGAGGGGTTATAATAACCAAATCATTTTGCTTCTAAGAATGTTTCTGGCTATTTTCAATATAGTAAAATTAGCAGGACCATTGGATATACTGTTGCATGTAACTGCATACCCATGTGAATAGTGTATTCATACACGAAACATACATATACTGAAACCCTCCAAATATTGCATGTTCATTCATCAGAGGCATAACTTAATGTTCTTCAAGGCTTAAAGATAATTATACCCTTGTAAATAGATAGGTAACAAAAAGGAGCCTTTGCAGTGCAATATAAGAGAGGAAGATGCAAGTGTGACCTCCAATCACTAAATGAGGCAAAAGTCGCTCAAAGGTATTTGGAGAAGATGGCAAAATAAGGATAAAAGTTAGAAATCAGAAATTTCAGAAAAATCTGAGTTTTCCATAGAAATAAGGGGGATGATTAATTCTACATTTTGGTCACAATTTCCAAATAATGAATGAATAATCATATGCTATTGATAGATTACCCTGATGATTATTAATAAAGTCTGTTATAATTTCCATTACCATCAAGATAGTTGCAATTGGTATCTATAAAGTAACAAGTTTTCCCTAAAACAGTGTCTGAAGTGCAATACTTCAAACATTCATAACTTTGTTTCTCAAACAGTTAGAAACATATTTCTTTCATCACTTTGAAGCCCACGGCATCATTT
The DNA here is from genome assembly GCA_936440205.1 of Lepidonotus clava. Taxonomy (NCBI): domain Eukaryota; kingdom Metazoa; phylum Annelida; class Polychaeta; order Phyllodocida; family Polynoidae; genus Lepidonotus; species Lepidonotus clava. The sequence goes on from OW387133.1 coordinate 87,333,306, forward strand.
ATTCTAATCTATCAAAAGCTCAATCCTAGTGTCTGCAACTTGCTCCACTATTTGGTAGGGGATTACAAGTAGGTACGCTAAAGGAATTTGCAATTGTTCTAGTATAATGTATTAGAACAGTAGCAGGTCCATGTGGACCCACTCACCTCTTTATCAACAATTTATCTGTAATCAACAATTTTACAGTCGTTGTATAACTATCTTAAGGTCATAACCCACTACTTCTAAAATGATGTCCTTTCACATGTAGCAGTCTACACACTGAACTTACTTCAAGTCATACCAAGAACCAGCGCAACAGGCTGCTACCAGGCTGTTCATCTGGTTGCTGTTTTGTTAAACTACTTATTAAAGGACCTGTGGGAACCAGCAAACTGGGTCATGACCCCATTATGTAGTTCCCCTCTCATCCTCTATGTGGCTTTATGATGCAATTAGGACCCCGACCTCCAAACCCTTAGATTGTGGGTTCGAATCCTGAAAGAGTTTGTCATTGCCAGTGTATTTTTGTCTGGCGAAGCCACCTGTTCAATTATACAGTTGTAGTATATCTATCTGAAGGTCATTCAGCACCAAGCATATTATGTTGAATGGCCTTCATACATAAAATGCATCTTTGAAGCAAACTATTTAGGCTTATGGTATTTCCTTGAAATTCTCAAAGTGTCCCCAGAAATCACTTTCAACTTGTTACGAGAAACATACAATTAGTCCATCAAATCAAATGACCTTGACCTTTTTAGGGCCAAACTACACCACTTAAACAAATACTATAATGATCCCTAGCTATGTACAGAATAGAAAGGAAATGAAAGACAAGCTAGTATCTCATTTAAGAGAAAAGTTGTTTTACTTGATAATTTTGGGAATTCAGAATATTATGACTGATATCACAAAATACCTAACTTTTGTCACTAAATTCTGTGTTTAAGCAGTTTTATGCTTCTCTGAGTATTCAGAGGGTAAGATTTAGATATATTCTTTTATATCAAAACCATAATCTGAAAAGCACGACAATGTATTTGAAAGTAAATACCTCATTTTTCATGTTTTTAAGATTTCACGTCAATTTTGATGACCTTGACCTTCATCAAGGTCAAAGTGGCTTGACCTGGGACTCACTCTCACTAAGAACTGTTAGTATTTCCAATATGAAATAGCCTGATGCAAAATTGACATGTTTATTATAAAAATAGATATCTCGTAGACAAGTCAAATTTCTGTCATTATTGCCAAACAAAATGGTGGTTGTCACGGCCATGCACACCTTTACAGAGTGACAACCAGGCTTAAATGGTCTGCAAAGGACCCCTCTACAACCCTAAAATGGTTTTAGGTATAAACCTTTCAGTGCAAACGAAAGTGAAATTTTCATGCCTTGGCTGCCAGACTATCAGGCGTATTGTTTCCTGCATGCACTTTTAAAACCGCAGGCCTGTGAAAATTACTCCTATCGCATCGGACCTAGATAGGACATTTCCCTTATTTTACTTTGATCTTCCGAATAAGAGGGGTTTTGTTCTGGGTTCAGGAACAAACAACTGTCGGAATGTTGGTCACATCAGTTGGAAAATCAAATTCATTGGACCCCCCCCCCCCCCCATGCAGTCAAGGGCCCCACTGTTGAGGAGGAAGGGGAGATTTGGTTATTAAAACTTCAAAAATGTATCAATTACTCTATTGGCAGTCACAATGCATAAAGACAAATGTGTTTGAGTAAGTTGATTCATTTGTGATTTTCTCTTGCATACGTCGTGTCTTTTCTTCCCTATTGCTAGGAAATTAATTTTTAAAATATGTCAGATTTTTAATGACCTCCCAATTACGCGTGGAGTTTTGGCAAGGTATGGGGGAATGTGCTGGATTCTGCACATTTCTTCAAGGATTGGTTATTGGGACTGGGCCCTCATAGACATGGGATTCGCACCTCAGGTTCAACCACATTTTTAATTTTTTTTTTATTTAACTATACTTAATCACAAGGATTGATCTTCCGTATAAGTATTATACGTAATACATGAGATGGATGCATAAATATAAGCTGTAGACTTGGTTACCAGATATTCAACCGATAGCTATAGCTAGTATAAGCATCATATCACATATCCACATCCACATGAACGCGCACACATTCATTTTGCTACATGGACATTACCATGGACATAACCATATTTAAAATTTAGGGAGTATAACAAGTTTGACCGCCTCAGGTTCAGTCCCCCAAAATAACCCCCCAATAAACCCGTCAGTGCCCCCACTCTAGGCCATTAAATATGGACAAAGTTTATACAAAGGACCGTGGACTAAGTTGTGATGCGGCCTAATTTGTGGGCGGTTATTTCTGATGTGTAAACCGGCCGTGAAATGGGCGTTAAATCGGCGCACTAATTGTCGGGGGACTACTACACTACCCCTGTGTAGTTTATGGTATAAGTGGACAGGTAAAGGTGGGAGGGAGTTATGGTATTATGGGCCGGTACTCCCTCCGCCATACCCTCCGGTATTTACTGCCCCATACCAGAGACGTAATATGTATATACATGTAATAAATATATATATATATATATATATATATATATATATATATATATATAACACAAGCCATTTTAACCTAGGCATAATGGTCAATCCAATTCCAATCCAACCACAGCCCAGGTGGCAGGCCTGTTTTGCCCTAGTCCGTCCCTGACCTACTTAGCTCTTACATAATAGGTCCGTACACCCACAACAGTCCATGGTTTTTATTGGTCAATTAAAATTTGCAAGGAATTCTTTTATTGGCCCTCTATAAATGGCATGGGGAATCCCTTTGATGGTCCTTGGCCTGCTGACTGGTTTATGGTCCTCCCTGCCGTAAACCAGCGGCTGCAAAGCATGCTTGGATTTAGGTGGGAATTCCCACCTAAAATGGTTGCTGGTGTACAGACTCACTTTGGGTAACAGTGGGTCTGATGAAACAGACTAGTTTTGCCCTGGCTTTCCAGTCTCCATATACATACACGGTTTCTGCCCATACACAGGTCATGGAAGGGCTAAAAACGACCCTCCAAAACTTTGGAATAATTTTACTTTGACGCGCGGGGGGGGGGGGGGGGGGGGGGGGGTGAGTGGTGGTCCAGTGGATATCATGTGTGCAGGCCTACTTCTGCATAGCGGGCTGGGGTTTGATTCCTCAAGGAGTCTGTTGAACCACCTTTCCTTGCTATTGTTCCATAAATTGCTATATATAACAAAATATCTCAGATTCCTATTTGGACAAAAAAAGACAATCTAGGGAATACTGGTCTCTCCCTTTCACCTACAGATTGCAGTGCGCTACTCCCCTGAGACTGGGTGAAAACAGCAATGCTGGACAGGAGTTAACCGGTATAACAAATATAGAATCCCTATTAACACTTTGAAATTTGTTTGTTTGTTTGTTGGGTTAGTTTAACATCCGGCCAACCCTTTTAGGGTTCATTTACCTGACTGAACAAGGTAAAGATTTTCAGCTAGTTTTATGCCTCAAGGGCAGTGAATCTATGATATGGTTTAGGAGAAACCCGCCACCGGGTTCGATACCCTACTCTTTTCGAAGAGTGGCAAGGGGTCTTTAATGTGCGATGTCCCATAGAAAGCACACCACACATCCGGCCTTTGATGACCCTGTTGAGAGCACAGGGTTCCCCTTGTAATCGCCTCCTACTACGAGCAGGGGATAGGCCTACTGAGAAAACATTCTTCCCAGGAAGCTCCAACAGGAGCCCCCGCCCTGGTCCCCCAAACATTGCCCCTGTCATGCCATGAAGACATTGATATTTTAGCAGTGATTTATATGCCACAGGCTCACACATTGAAGTCTGTCATAATACTATTTAGATGTAAATGTCGAGTACTACTTTGTCCTGAACTGTCCTCTCTAAAGGGAAATTACCTTTCTCTCTAAAGGGAAATTACCTCTCTGAGGTCACGTGGTTGGGTCACGTGACGGGATCAGGTGGTCAACACCCGACCTTGACCTTGTCGTCCGCTGGTCCCCGCCATGTCCCTGGGCTAAAGCCTTGGTCCCTGGGGGCAGGCGGGGAACCAGCAGCACCCAACAAAGATGGCGGCCGTCTGCTCCCATCGGCGTCTCAACATGGCGTCCGACATGGCCCACGGTGACACCCCCCCCCCCCCTACCACTCAAATAATGGTGATGGACGTTAACATGATGACACTGATATCCCTATCTGTACATGATGGGAAATCGCCATAAAAATAAAGTGATATAACTTAAACCAACTGCAAAAATAAAACTCAAAAAATGACCCTTATTCCAAACACCCTTGTCCCTGACAAAATCAAATCACTTTCTGCAAACATTATGCAACACTTTTTGTCGTTGCCTAAAATTAAATTTTCACATGATTTCATCAAATAAAGGGTCATACAGGAAACAGGGGCTAACAAAAGTTAAATGTGGACTGGCGTTAACGTAATAACATAATAAACAGTCGCACAGGTAATGAAATATATGTAAGGGTGGTAATGATATTCAGATTGTGTAATACGATTGAGAATAGATGAAATGTAGCTTTCTTACTCTATTAAATGTCCGTTTATGTTTTTACACATCCACCATTTTGATTGACAGTCCCAGCTCACATTAATCACCACACCGTGCCCTTTTATCTCCTGTTGATGTGTGTACTCCCACTGTGTGGTTATACCTTGGGGGCCCTCCCCTCCCCCCTTATTTCCTCTTCCACGGCCCTGAGAGGGGACACCTCATACACTGGCCATTTGGTTCCACCATCATGTTTGTCATATCCTGTTCGATCTAAGTTTCAGAGATGCCACTCCCAACTTTTTTTCCTACTTTTTTTCTAGAAACAACTACGAGGGAAATAGCCTTTAGAAACAGAGATCTGACTTTGAATTTGTATTTGAATAGCTGGAAACTAACCCCAAAATACTCTAAAACAGATATTAAAATGCTGTAGGGGGAATCGGTTGTCCAACCCAAAATTACCAAAAAGTCGGTAAAAATGGCATCTCTGAAGTTAAGGCCTATGAATTCAGAAAGGTGCTACTTTCACATGTATCATACTAATCAAACCTTAGGATACCAATATGAAAGTTTGATTTTAACAGTTATAATTTCTTTTGATTATTTCATTTTTTTTCGGGTTTTTGAGTGGTTTATTATGTCCCAGATGTATAGGGACCACTGTGAGACATCTATAGCCCCCCCCCAACACACTCACCTCATACTGAGCACCTTTCAGGGAGTACCACCTAAACCCCTGCAGGTCATTCTGACTCATTCCAGGCTCCACCCTACAGCCAAATACCAACTCCATGGTTAACGACAGAAAAAAAGCTCAATGCCTGTGAAGAGTGGACTTTATTGGTCTTTTTCCTATGGGAAAATGTCCACCGTACAAGCTTTGTCTAACCATGGAGAGTGAGTGAATGTTCTACGTTATGTATTTTTATGTTCTAGACAGATAGATTATATCAGATATAAGTAATAACGTTTTATACTTTGAAATCAAAGATTGCTCAGGACGGTTTTGCTTCAAAACCAAAGTACAGGAAACCTGCATCAAGCAGCAAGACATAATTTTCAAGCCAACACAACGCAATGTGTATATTATCTAGTAACATGAATAATGAATTCGGTATAGACCTCGCATGGAAAAATAATGCTCTGAATCCTAGTAAAGGCCGTTTTCCACTACACGACACTAAAAAATGCCAAAGATCGGGACCAAACATCGTGAGTGTGTCAATTTCACCCTTGAAAAATCGGGTGCAGAGCTCCTTATATTTACGGACATGTTGGTAACTATCGGTAGGACTCCCAATTTTTGCCTCCCAATGTTTGGGATGCCAAAGATCAGGAGGCTTTGAGGTTATATTCCATCTCCAGATATTAGACATGACAGTCCTCATCTTTGTCAAACATCGCCGCATAAATCACAATCATGAGCCAAAGATCGCCTAGTGGAATACGGCCTTTATATACATAGTACTAAAATAGAACTAACAAGGATATGAATATCCCTATACTCACCTCGTGTAGCGAAGTAGCTCTACACAAACCTGCCTTTGCATTTATCTTATGTCTGAATAAATAAATGAATTTAACAAAAGAAAAATACATGGCATATGAATTGATCTTCCAGGCCTGTGCGGTGGTCATCTTGGCAGTGGCTATGGCCAGGAAGAGCAACAGGGATATAATAAACAAAGCACTATCAGAGGCATATAACAAACCATATACTCACCTCTGGTAGCGGAGTAGCTGTAGCCGTAGGCGGCGTAGGCGTTGCTCTTGCCGGCCTGTGCGGCGGCCATCTCAGCGGCCGCTATGGCCTTCTGTACGGACCCCCTCCCGCGGGGTCGTCGCCCCACCCCGGACCCCCTCGGCCGGCCCCGGGGACGGCCTGTACCCCGCTTAGACGAGGACTTGGGGGCTGGAGGGGGCGGCGGGGGCGTGGCCACTGGGGAAGATACAAAATTTGCATAATACTATTAATATTATTGTAAACGTATATGTGTAACTTATACGAGAGTTGTGAGCTTGTATAATATTTTGAACGTACTTCATTTTTATGCTGAACATATCATTGCTTAATTTGCATTTTCGAAATGTCCAAGAACATATTTACATAGCTACAATATACTTCATTATATTAAAATTTACAAACAGTTTCTTCATTAATTAAACAACTCAAATACACACGAAATTGCCTTTTCTTTCACATCTAGAAAACATTATTACACGTGAAAATAGGTACTTTCAGAGTAGTGTTGATTGACTAGTGTATTCTATGCACACTAAATCTGAAACAGCATAATACAAGGATTCCATTTTTCCCTATTGAGTCTTCATTTTATAATAGAATTCAATATAAACATTTTGTCCTATTTAGACTTTTCATTTCAGACTGAATGCTACAGGCAGAGAATGTTTCAGAAATGCGTTACTGAATTAACCACTGATTAATGGATAGATGGTAAACACTGCCACCAATGAAAAACTAGGAAAATCCAATTTGTGAAAGTGCCTGGTTATTTGTAGATAAAATCACAATTTTGACTGTTTCTTTTTGCACCAGAGTTTCGGTCCCAAGGGGACACAAATGAATTAGTTTTCACTGATTCTGGTGTTGATACATACCTCGACTGTGAGCGGCACCAGGAATCAGCGGATGACCTTGACCTTGGTTATCGTCGACGATGACCAGCGCCTCGTTGCTGCTGTCGTCGGCGCCTCCCGGGTTACCGAGAGACACCTAGCGGGTAAACGGGCAAAGAGGCAATGACTAAGTGTCTTAGTACAATTTACATTCAACCATCGTTACTGAATTAGTCATAAAAGTATCTAAATATCTTTGATGTAGTTTTGTTAATGGTTAGAAGTAACTGAATATGTTATAAAGCAGCACACAACACTGATAGTTCACAGTTGTAGGTTTATTCCAATCAAGCTAGGTCTGTAAACAGGGGTACAGAGCCTAGCCACAGTAATCCACTGCCCGGAAACAAGTTGGTCTGCCATCTCCCTGCCGTCTCTCTATCTCGCTGACTACCTGGCCCATTCTGCCACTGGGGCGACGTGTCAATGGTTTTGTTATGTTGTTGTTTGTCTGCTGACATCAAAGAACGGGATCGGACCATAGTTTCTTAGAACTTGACGTCAGCAGACCAAACCTCACGCCATCCCCAGGGTTGCCATCAATTACACCACCCCTTCTACTAGGGATCATGTGATCAGCAAGTTTCTGGTCAGTGGTACAAACAGTGGCATAGCTCTCATTAATTACATACTTATAGTAAAAATCATAGACTGTGTTACAAATAACTGAACTTCATTATACCCAAAAGGCACAGAAGAGTAGTCTTTTTTCTTCATTGTTACTCACCGGGCTGGCAGTGTTGGAGTCCCCGAATGACTCGAGGCTGAGTCTGGAGTCAGCGTCCGACACAGAAGGTGGGGCGGGGATGGTGACGTTAACTTCAGGCGTTTCAGGCGGGCGGATCTTACGGGGTCGGCCTGGCCCGCGTCGGGGCATGTTGGGAGGGGTGCCAGTCTGTGGGGATAAAAAACAAGGTTATACATTATCACATGGAGATAGATATTGTGACAAAGCTGTAGTAAACTTTGTGGCCCAGATTGTATAGGAATAGTCCAGACCCTGTCAAAGACCTGTGGGCAGCCTGCGGGGCAGCTGGTCTGTAGAGGAAATGTCATAGTTTAGATTCTTTGCAGCTTAATTCTGTAGGTACAAAAGCACATGATACAAATTGTAGCTAATGTGACAGAAATAATGTTTGGGACAAATTTTCCCTGACAGGTATTCGCAACAGAGATGCCACTCCCAACTGATGAAAAAGTACGAAAAGTAGGAAACACCTTTAATACATGTACTTTTTTTTCTAGAAGCAGCTTGGAGGGAAATAACCTTTAGGAGTTGAGATCTGACATTGGAATTGTATATGATTGGTTTGAAACTAACACAAACATAAGCTAAAACAGAAATATTAAAACAATATAAGAAAAATTGGTGACACAACCCAAAATAACCAAAAAGTAGGAAATCCTACAAAAGTGGGAAAAATGGCATCTCGGAATGTCCCTGTTTTCCCAGCCCCGACACTTAGATGACACTATTCCCCATCCTTTTTCCTGGTACCCCGACACTACCCCCTCTTTCCCTATACTACTCGCCAGCACCTCTCAGTCCCACTGCTACCAGGAGGCGGCAGTTTGCACCGGCTGACCCCCGCCCACAGGCAGCAGAGGTCCGTTAACTGTAGTGGTCACCTGTTGCAGCCTTCAGGAGGAGAATGTTTATATATATGACCGGTATATACTGGTTGTCAGGCTCCTTTTCCCTGAAGCCAATATCATACCTGGTATAGACTTTGAGAAAATCTTTGAAGTCAGTGTATCATCCTTGTGGCAGAGGTAATTTTCTATGTTGTAACTCCCGCCAAATTCTTGACGTGACCAATGATGTCGCCAGATTATTGGCTCTAACGTCATAAAACTCATCACCAGCTGCGATGTCGTTCGGCTAAGGGGTGGAGCCCCTTACTTTATACTCATGGACGATACCGCGCCTTTAAGTTCGACATTTTGGACAGTCTATGTATTATATATGTCATTTAAGCCAACAATTATTTGTTAAAAGTTCACAGACAAGAACAGTGTATTTAGGGTATACGTCAGACGTTTAGGGTATACGTCGGACATTGTCAGAATGTCCGACGTAATCGGAAAGCATCAGACTAGTGGAAGAGGGAATGTCTGAGTTAGTGAGATTGAAGATAAAGAGACGGGAGAGAGGGAGGCATGAAAGGGGGAGGCCGTAGGGAAGGGAGTGAGTGAGTGAGTGAGTGAGTGAGTGAGTGAGTGAGTGAGTGAGTGAGTGAGTGAGTGAGTGAGTGAGTGAGTGAGTGAGTGAGTGAGTGAGCGAGCGGGTGAGTGAGTGAGTGGGTAAGTGAGTGAGTGAGTGAGTGAGTGAGTGAGTGAGTGAGTGAGCGAGTGAGTGAGCGAACGAGCGAGCAGGTGAGAAAATGACGTGGTGAGTGAGTGTTTTAGAAAGTGGACAGGTGTTACCTAACGCGTGGGGGAGTATGGGGTAGTGAGTGATTAATTAATTGAGTAAGCAAATGAATGAATGCTTCTGTAGAGGTCTTAAGGGATTGACAAAGGGAAGAGGCAGAGGGAGAGGGAGGGAGGCGGGCAAGTGAGTGAGTGAGTGAGCGTACGAGCGAGCGAGTGAGTGAGTGAGTGAGTTAGTGAGTGAGTGAGGGGTGAGTGAGTGAATGAGTGAGTGAGGGGGTGAGTGACTGACCGGGGTGACTGAATGGATGAGAGAGTGAGCGACAGGGCGTGTGGTTGAAAAGGTGAGATATTCAGGGGAGAGAGACAGAAAGGGAAGAAATGCCATGAAAAGGTAATGTAACCTTGATTATGATGATGATTGGAGTTTAAGGTCTGCTTAGCAATTTTTCAGTTATAATTATTATTAAGACCAACTCTGGTTTTTGCCTGTATGATTCTATCTATAGGGGGTGAGAATGACGGCAAGGTGAGGTGATCTAACAGGTAGCTACCCGGAACCAAACCCGGGCCGGCCACGTGCAACGCCAACACGCTAACCACTAGACCACCCCACCCCTTAATGTAACCTTGTATTATATTGAAGTTAACCTAATTGAAGCAGTCATAAAACTTCCACGATAAGCCACCATGTTGTGTCGGGCAGTGACACGTGACTTCTCAGGCCGACAGATGGCGCCCCGCTTATCACGGCGCATGCGCAGACGGACGGACGCCGGGGAGCGTCCCCCCCCCCCCCAGTGAGTGACCATTGGTCAGTGTGAAGGCACGCTGCCCAGTGGTCACTCAGTGGTCACTTTGCCCCCCCCCCCGGGGGGGGGGGGGGGGGCACTGTCTGTCATATCTCACTGAAGGTCACTACCCACTGTCGAACTACCGCCCCTACTTTTTGTGACTGACCACCCCTGAATTTTAGTTGACCGCCTCCTATTTTTGGGTGATGTTGATCACCGCCCCCAGAAAACTTCTGATAACATTTCATTAGTTATTTTTGGGTGAAATAAAGAAGCTTAAGGGCTAAGTTTCAAACTATTGCCCTACAATGTTGAAGTAGTTGACTGCCCCCCACCCCCCCCCTTTTTTTTTTGCCTTAAAAGTGGTTGACCGCCCATCAATTTTGAAGTTCACCGCCCCCCCCCCCTGCACCGGTCCGTTTGGTAGTGGGTACCTTTTCAAGCCTAAGTGCCCCCCCCCCCCCATTGGTCTTTGGTTGGTCACTGTGCTGGCATGCTCTCATTTCGCTGGTCAATCGGTAGGACCAGCGTCCCGCCGACAGGGTCAAGGACGCCGGGGTCAGGGTCATCGGCCGGAGGGGTCAGAGGTCAGGCGTGGTGAGGGCAGTGGCCGCTAGGGGTCGGGGGGGTCAGGGGGGTCGGGCTGACAGCTGGACATCGGGCAGGGGGTGAGGTCCAGCTGGTAGGAGGACTGACCAGTTTCCTGTAAGTAGGCTGAGGAGTGCGTTACATTAATTTACTTATTGTTTTATTTTTCTGTTTGAAACTCCTTTTTATAAGCACCCTGCCTACTTTCCCGCACACGAAGAGAAAATACTGGAAATAATCAGTTTTTCTTGACAATACTCTTGATAAGACTCTACTAAGAGAATACAAAATTTAATTCAACTTTTGTCTAAAGATTGATAATGAAAAAACTAATAAAAAGCGGCGGGTTAAATGTGGTATTTGGGACGCCAAGAAAATGACAGCGACATTCCCTACATCAACCGAAAAAAACTAACCAACTGGACTGAGGGAGCATAACTGGACACACAGCCTCGTTGCCGTCTCCCAGGGAGCTCCCGGTCACGTGACCTGCTCTAAAGGCGTGGTCACGTGACCAGGTAGGCAGTAAGAGGGGGAGATTAGCGTCTGTCATATCTCACCTGTCGGGGGGGGGGGGGGGTCAGACTGACCACTGGTCAGCGGTGGGGCCCTCTATGGAGGGGTTTCCAAAGTTAACTTTCAGATTTAAAGGTTAACAATTGGGGCGTACGCTGTGGCTCACTGGCGTACCCAGGGAGATTCCAAAGGTATTTGGACCCCCCCCCCCCCCGATTTTTTAAGGTTTCTACAGAATGAAACTCGAGGTATGAGGAATTTAATAAAATATCTAGTGGGAACCCCCTCAGTTTTGCATGGAACCCCCTTGGATTTACCTGGAACTCCCTAAGATTGTAGGGCTGGAAACGCTCTTGCAATATCTATTATTACGTCAGTTATAAAAGATTACCATGTTGAATGTCGATTCTAGGAAAGAAGATTCACCTATATTATAATATTGCCTATATCAACCACTGCTGAAACTTCTAAGTATGATGTTATGATTTTAAAATAATATGTCAGTTTCCGACTGTGTTGTTTAAGGTATAGAGCCCCAGCTGTAAGTAGACACAGTAACCTTTTCCAATTAGTGCGCGCGCACACACACGGGGTCACGTGACACGCGTCGACCCCCTAGCGGCGACTGAGTGGAACTGCAGCCGGAAGTGAGGGGTATGGGACGGTATGGGGTAAGAAGAACCACCTCAGTTCATCCTGGCGATAGGAAGTGTCCCTGTCGCTTTATCATTCTTCAAGATAAAGCATTCTTTGCCAAAGTCACTGACTTCCTTTTTCAAAAAGTCATGAACATCTATGCTGCACAGCAATTGAAAGGAAACTCCCTAACTTAATCCTTCAGGTAACGCAAACGGAACGCGTCTCTTATCTCGGTTGCTATTAAGTATTTCAAAAATATTTCATTACGATTGTACAAACATGACTCAATCTTACATGATGATTTAATCAGAATTACCAAAATTTGCACATTTAGCCTTGAATATGATTAGGTAGATTTGATATACGTTGACTGATCTGAAACTCTCCATGTTTCAACGTATTTTCTATTTGTGACTAGCTCACCTTCTCGGCGTACTTTTCCCGTTTGCGCTTCCTGTCCTTCTCCTTGTTCACCTCCTCTTTGTTCTCTCTACGTGTACAATATATATTGAACTCACCTTCTCGGCGTACTTTTCCCGTTTGCGCTTCCTGTCCTTCTCCTTGTTCACCTCCTCTTTGTTCTCTCTACATGTACAATATATATTGAACTCACCTTCTCGGCGTACTTTTCCCGTTTGCGCTTCCTGTCCTTCTCCTTGTTCACCTCCTCTTTGTTCTCTCTACGTGTACAATATATATTGAACTCACCTTCTCGGCGTACTTTTCCCGTTTGCGCTTCCTGTCCTTCTCCTTGTTCACCTCCTCTTTGTTCTCTCTACGTGTACAATATATATTGAACTTACCTTCTCAGCGTACTTTTCCCGTTTGCGCTTCCTGTCCTTCTCCTTGTTCACCTCCTCCTTGTTCTTCTTCTCCTCCACCTTCTGACGCACTGAAAACAACAAGAAAAGGATATGTTATCTCTCAAGTCTTATGTAGGAATTGGCATGTGCATCAAATTGCAATTCACGGTTTCCTTTTCTCAGTAAAACAGATACCTCATGATACTTCAACGTCGTCCCCTATATACATTGTACATGTATTTTTATTGTCAATATTATATTCTAATCCTTTTGTGTTTGCTAAATAAAAGCCAATAGTTTATTGGACCATAGACATGTTATGCATGTCTATGATTGGACTTACTGAAAAGACGTACATAGATGTTAATCAGTTCTGATGTCCTGTCATTGCGACAGAGTGCTTAAAACTTCTTTCATGGATTATCTAAGAGTACTTCTGGGAATTTCAACAGGGACCACAGTAAACGCTAAATCTTGAACCCGAGACATTATCCAGATCTCGTCGGTTCTCACCGGAGACCACGTGATCCCGGAAGCCTCCTTTTCGTCACTAAGTTAACCCCCGATAAACTCCCGCCGAATCAGGTCAGAGGTCAGCCCGATCCCTCAGGTCAAAGGTCAGAGGTCAGCCCGATCAATCAGGTCAGACGGACGCCCGGCACGTCACGTGACCCGGGGGGCAGGGGATCAAAGACGGGCCACGCTCCTAGCGGGCGGCGGGCGAACTACAGGCGGGGGACGCTGACGGCCATTAATCCCTCATTAATCCAGGAGGTCGTGACCCCCTCGGCACTAATCCAGGGGGTCAGGACCCCTTCACCGACCCCCGCAGACCAGATTAATACGCGCCAACCCGTGACGACCGCCGCCAATCGGCCTGAGCATGTCAAAATGGTCTATTACTTGAGGGTACCAGCGAAAATTAAAACTGACTGCGCTCCCCAAGCACATATCTGGTTGCCTTGTATGACTTAATTATTAAATTAAATATTAAAGATACGATTGGAGGTTCTGCACAGGGCTGAGTGTAGATCATAAAATACATAGAAATAAGATAGGCCTATACTTGGAGTATGTTTCTAGATTGCCACGGTTCCGCATATCCATTTATCTAAGGTAGTTCAATTTTGATAAAATTGGGAAAAAATAACTACACTGGCAGTATGGAAAGGGATATGGAAGAAGTTATTAACTATCACCGACTTTCACAGAGTTCTTACATTAATGAGAAGAGACACACCATGGCATGTGGCGCTGGTGTGATGTCCCTGTGATGATATAATACTACACATGCTACTCTCACAATGTTTCCCGCGCTTTCCCCTTTTAATCTTTCTATTTATGTACTTTTTGGCGGAGGTGTGTGTGTGTGTGTGTGTGTGTGTGTGTGTGTGTGTGTGTGTGTGTGTGTGTGTGTGTGTGTGTGTGTGGACCCCATAGATTGTAGTGTATTGTCTGTCATGTCACTTCTCCTGTTGTAACACCATGTTGACACTCTGGACATATGGTGAGGGCACATACATCCCGACCCTACACCTCCCTCTCCCCCACCCCCACTCAAACACCAACCCTTACAGCCAAAAGGGGGCGGGGAGGGGCATGCAATCGCCTTATGTATCCATGCCATCATCAAGGGGTAGTTACCAGTTTAATAATGTGCAATATGGTGAACATACATGCACACCTCTGCACAGGTGATTCGTCACGAAATTAAAATCCCTTTTAAATCTCAAAGACGGCCACCAACCAGCACACCATACGTGTTTTGAGGTTGAGGTCCTAAGTGCCCGTACCCGGGTACTCTAATGAAGCAGATGTCGCCTGACCCTGGTAGCTATAACCAGTGTTGTTCATGGCACAGAAAGAGTTGTTATTATGACAATGAGTTTTCTAGATCCGTCCCACCACCCCCTCTGTCAAAACACAGAGTGTGATTAGAGAAATAGACGGGGTGAACTAGGGTACAGTCTGACAGGAGGAGAGGGTGGTGGCCGAAGGAGAGAGTTGGGTGGGAGGAGCCCGGGCTTTGGGGGTTGGCTCCGTTATAGTTTGTTACCCTACTACTTCTAAAATAGACTGTGACAACAGTTTTGAAAGGACCTGTGGGAACCAGCAAATTAGGTCATGACATCATCAGAGGGGAACTAACATTTAATAATATTAAATGTTAGTTCCCCTCTATTCCCCAATATGGCATCATAGCATAAGGTAAGCAACCCCTTCCGAACACCTATGTTGTTGCTTTGAATCCTGGAGGTTTTCAATAAAGGTTTGTCATAGCTTGCTCCCCCATTCCTAAGGTCACCCAGCCTACTGTAGCGCCCCCTAGTGCCCAGTTTTCTCTTTACCTTCATCTAGTTGTCAAAACAATATTGTAACAAAATGGGACAAGGTTGCCGGTGTGTGTGTGTGGGGGGGGGGGGGGGGGGTCTGTGAGCAGCTGATGATGAGCCAGTCATGCCCTGGGAATGAGGGGTTTTCCCAATCACGCCATCTAGCGGGAGAAAAGCCGCATTGTCCAAGTTCTACTGACTATCCCCATAGGGTTGTACCATTTCGCCCCTTTCATAAATACTTAAGATTTCCTATTTTTAATTAAATCCTCCTGGACCTAACTAACCCAGTATACTTATATTTCTCTTGTATAAGTGAGACCAACTTCTGCTGACATGTTTTATTGCGCTGAAATATAAGAGTCCAAATTAAGTCAATCAGAGATAGGGGAATCTATAACTATACCCTAGAGATAACTCATAATCTCTGCTTAAATTACAATGTAACTTTTCGAAAAGTTAATGAGGCTACTAATAGCACTCTAAGTATAGGCTGATCCCAAGCCCTTCTAAATGAATTTCCACGTTTGTAAGAACAGTTTGAGTTTTAGTCTAGGCCTTCTATAGGCCTATATTTGATTTTCAAGCAATTGCATTTCCGTTTATACTTGCACGGTCGCCCTCTAAATGCATACACGTGCAGGCTATCGAAATAAGTTTGCTTAATGTTGACACTTTTACAAAAAATTCTTTTTATAATAGTGAAAATGTATCCAAAAACAGCTGTCAGGATCCAGGGTTAGGGTAATTATGGGATGGGACTATTGACGACCCGCCCTCTGGTGACAAAACAGTGAAGCGGAACCGGCAATTACTGACAAATAATTACTGACAAGTCCACACATAATTACTGACAAGCTAACCACAACAGGACCAGGATCTTGTGAAGTGGGCTGTGAATCGGCCCCCAAAAGGTGCTCACACCCTCCCACCCCTGACCCCTGCCGCTCTGATCCACTCACTTACACCCGGATTGGGCCAATCAGAAGCCCGCATTGCCGTGACTGCCGCCCCGAAACGGCCCGCGCGCGTAAAGACACGCGCGCCTTGGCGTCGGTCCAACGCGCGCGTTGCCGCCCCCCAGCGCCCAGGGTCCCCTTGACGCGTTGTGGCGTCCGCTACGGGGCCCACATGAAGCGACGAAGGGGCATTATGGGTCAGTGGGCGGGCGGCTGGGGGAACTCATCTTTTAATTAGAACATGTTGACATTGATAGCGAAAAAAAGAGGGAGTAGAGGGAAAAACGTTAAATGAATGCGCTCAAATAAAGATCTGGATCTTTTCCAGCACATTGGCTTTGTATAAGCGTCTCTGTTATGACTTTACCCACATATCTCTTTTTCAATCCTTAGTTATTATGACCTGAGGGTTATTTGCATTTTACAATTAGTTTTAACAACTGATAACCTATAGGATATGCTTCAGAATATCCCCTGGACCTATATATGTATTGCAGGTCCTTCTTTTAATAAATCTGCAGAAGATTGTCGTTATTGTAATCAAACATTCCTTTCCCCCCTAATATAGCATGTCTTTCAATATGGTAAACGTGATACCTTATATCATTTCCTTTAGGGAAGTTGTTGGTCCAGTCTGACTGGCATTTGGATAAATATATGCTGTGTCTTGTACTAGCCGGCCGCCTTTTTAGAAGCCCAGAGTATAGGTGCCGTCCACGTGCGTGCGGTAATAAGCTTGTCAGCTAATGTACAGGGAGGAAGGGACTAGGAATAACTGCGTCTGATCTACTTCCTCATTTCTCAAACAGTTAATGGTCCGGTACATGAAAATAGAATAGTATAGATCTGCGCATTCAGAAATGGTCACTTCTACGACCATTTATATGTTAAATATGAAAATAAATGTGTTAATATTAAAGGGCAAAAGCAAAAGGCATTCCTATTTCATTTGTAAAAAAAATTCGTAAGTGTGGCGCCCTGCAAGGGGTTGTGCACAAACAAATGTGTCGGGGTATTGGTTTCAATAGAACCAGGCTTGAGGTGTTGGGTACGAGATGTCTATGGCTTTTCCATTGCGGGGGTCCACCGCGCAAACTCGTGGGAAAGGTATATATATTCTGTGGAAATGATCCAATTTCTTTCAACATGTGATGTCACTCTACTACTTATGGAAACACCCTCTCTTGCCGCGTCGATCTATAGAGTGTAGATGCCGGGATAGTTGATCTATAGAGGAGATCCCGGGATAGTCCTCCCCACCACCTCCCCAGCCCTCATCTCTCTATTTGCCGCGTCGACCTATAGAGTAGATCCCGGGATAGTCCTCCCCACCACCTCCCCAGCCCTCATCTCTCTATTTGCCGCGTCGACCTATAGAGGAGATCCCGGGATAGTCCTCCCCACCACCTCCCCAGCCCTCATCTCTCTATTTGCCGCGTCGACCTATAGAGGAGATCCCGGGATAGTCCTCCCCACCACCTCCCCAGCCCTCATCTCTCTATTTGCCGCGTCGACCTATAGAGTAGATCCCGGGATAGTCCTCCCCACCACCTCCCCAGCCCTCATCTCTCTATTTGCCGCGTCGACCTATAGAGTAGATCCCGGGATAGTCCTCCCCACCACCTCCCCAGCCCTCATCTCTCTATTTGCCAGTTTCCCACACAGCAAACAAGTTTTTGTAGGCGGCGCCGGTATCCCTTTACAACTATAGGCCTAATTGTGTGTAATAGCGGCCTAATCTAAGCCTAATCTTAGCCTAATCTAGGCAGACAAACACAGCCTGGGAATATCCCTCAATAGACACTTTTCAACTATGTGGTCAGTGGCGGATCTAGAGGGGGCGAGTGGTGTGGGGGACGCCTCCCTTTTTTTTTTTTGGGGGGGGGGGGGGGGGGGGAACTGGATTTTTTTTATCGTAGAATTCTGCCAATAAGTAACCAAAGACACATTTTTCAGGCAGTATCCCTTCCCCCTTTTTAAAATCTTACATCCACCATTGGTGGCGCCCTGCTATGCAATAGGGCTAGGCGATATATTTGGATATGGCTGTTGGGATCAAGGCGTCCATCTTACATGTCACTGCGCAGACTCGTGAAAAGGGTGTATAGCTCGCAGGCAGTCAAAGGGAAGACTATCCAGAGACAAGCTATATATGGAGATAGGGGATAATGTTGTTGTCACGTTTTTATGGTACTATTGTTTGAATGGTTGTTATTGGGGGTACCGAATATATCGAATATATCATGAACAACCTGCAGAAAGTCAGGATCGAAGATTTAGAAAAGGACGGGGAGCGATGTGAGGGCAGTCCTTTCTAGATCGGTTTATCTTTCCTTAATTCCATCCTTTTGTCCGCTGATCTTTCGTTTTCCTTTTCAAATCTGTTCCTAAACCTGTTTGGCTGGGACAAAAATACTAACAGTTTTGCCATGATTACGTGTTTTTGGCACTTTCCATGACATTTTTTAACGACCATTTTCATTTTCCATGTTTTCTAAGGTCCGTAGAATCATCCCTACCCTACCCATTTCGGACCGTTCCTTTCTACCCAACTCTTTCCCGATACTTTATTGTTTCTTGATCTGACCTCATATTCCCATATACTCCACGCCATTCCCTCAATAACCAAAACACGAGTACGACCTTGGCACTACTTTCCCTCCCCTCACTCGTCCTAATGTTAATAATAGACCCTTCTCATGTAATTATAAAACAACTAGTTGCACTGTCAACCTCTTTTATTTCACGGTGCAATATTTTGCCCTTTAAACTCACGGAAGTAGAAAATGCCAGTAATAACATAAAATAACGAATTTCCATGGTATACCTGCTTCTTCTTAAGAGACTATTTATGTCTGGAAAAATCAATATTTATACTTGGAAAAACGCGATTTTAGCAACACTATTTACAAAAATTACAATCGCAAAAATATGCCCGTTGTTTTGGCGCGCGCGGTATGGGTGGGTCGGCGGCGGACTATATGATCAATTAGACCCTGGTTTGTAGTGTGTGGCGAGCGGACAGACCTAAAAAAGACAACGGCCCCTGGATGAAGGCACCCGGGATGGTGGAGGTAATAGGCCGCGCGCCACAGACATGTGACAACGGAGGGACCAATAACACAATGTAGTTACAACACTGGTGGGGGTTTGGTGGGGGAGGGGGAGGGGTGAGTAGAGGGGACGGAGGGAGGAGAGGAGAATGGACGCGTAGGGGGAAGGTACTTTTCGATAAAGTTCCATTATGAAAAGGTTACCAAATGAGGCAAGATTATAAGGGGCATGGATAATCCATTACATTTTCTTTATTATCACCCGCACAGTTTATTGATATTTTATATTATTGTGAGGTGCATATTTGGGGCGGTGAGTAAAGTTGGGCTGTACGCACTCCGCCTCGTATTCACCACTTTCCCCACATATTTTGGATTAACAGCTCGTGAGATATAAGCAGGATCTCCAAACTGCAATGAATTGTAAGGGGAAATGGGTACTCTGTCCTGCGTTTTAACATGGGGATCCTAAAATACTGTTAAATTATAGCCTGGTGCAGTACACTCTCCCCAGATAATCCAATGTCCATGACATATAAACGTTTATATATGTTTCCAACCCTTGGTGGTCCCGCCACTTGTTCCCGCCAATTGACTCTGTAAACACAACTTATAGGTCGGTTACAGGCCATTATTGTAACTTATTGTTACTATATACGGGCCTAGGGGTCCTGGGTAGTGGAGGTAGGGAGAAGAATGGGAGATGGGGTAGGTGTTGGGGTGGGGGATTATATAGTTTTGTACATGGAGACCTAAAAAGGGCCCCCAAAATGGCTGGGAAAGTGTTTGCCAATGGTGACAGCATGATTTATTTTAAAAGGTCCTGTGGTCATGGGAATATGCCAAATATCAATTTGATGTTTTTCCTGCTGCTCACATCCCTCTAAATTAGCGTAATTCATAATCATTAACAGCTTTGGATTCTGGTAAAACCTCTTTAGATCATCTCAAGTGTGGTCCCAAATCATAATCTTTTTGAAATGGCATTGGATCAATTTTGTCGACCACCCATGCTGCCTCCACTTACATAAAATGAAATTTGAATATACATATCTGTGACTAAAGTAAATAAGACCGAATAAGTTGTGCTGTAATGCCAATTTACTGCGGAAAAGTTACGGGAAGACGTCACTATAGTGTAAATATCTTCATGTGACCTATTGTCAAACAGTTATCGTATACCATGCTTCACGCACACAGACATATTGTAGGGATTAAAGTTGGGGTTCATGAAAACATCGCAAAAAATCAGCCATCAATATCTATCCACCTCACTGAACCCATTAGCTTCCATTTGGTGAGTACTAGTACTATATGGTTCGCTCAACTCTAATGGCCATTACCAATGTTATGTGACACCTTTACTGCTATTTTTTTTTTTTTTTTTTTTGATAATTTTTTTTTTATTTGGGTCGATAGGTTCAGCTTAGCTGTTCTTCCACCCATTCCCACTTTACAGCATTTATCTAATTCTTAGTGGGCGGGTAGTATACACTTACATTCCAAACCTATTCCTGCCATCAAGATGGCATGATGTATGAGTAATGAGATGAAATGAGATGATGTGAGTAAGTCATATGAGAAAGTCATCTACATGTATGGGTTTGGTATCCGGTTTTTAACACAATTTTTGAATTTTGACCTGTCTTCAATCAGAGAGATATTAGCTGGCAGTCTATTCCATTCAATAATTGCCCTATATATCGGGTTTTTTGGTATTTTATAATGCACATACACAGGAATTTTCAGCACAATGCCTGCTCTTCGTCTTGTTCTTATATCTCTATGATCTATTAAGTCAGGATCATTTTTTATTGTATAAGCAAATTGTGTTAAATGCAGTTGTCTTCTAAAAGACAGCCTAAATACTTTGCATCTTCGATGAAGTGTCTCCGTAGAGTCACGTTCATTATATTTGCGATTTATTTGGTTAAAGGTAATTAGTAGCCCCTGGTTTTGTAATTTCTGAAGTCCATCGTTCAGATATTTTATATTCTGATCATAGACAAAGTCAACATATTCAATTACAGGCAATATAGTAGTCATGTAAACCATTCGTGCCACGTATACAGTGATAAACATTCTTATTTTTTTAAAGTAATTCAATTTTAGCTGTACCTTACTGAATACAGATCTGTATTGCTGTTGAAACGATAGTCCATCATCTATTAAAAGGCCTAAATATTTATAACAGGTAATATGTTCCAAAGGTATATCGTTTATTCTAAAGAGTTCATCATCATCTTCATTTCCCTTATCTATTATTTTGGTACGCATCCATTGTGATTTTTTAGCATTTATTGTTAGTAGATTTTGATTGCACCAGTTTGTTATTTTTGTTAGTTGTTGCTGTAAAAAATTACTATCATGATGGTAGACTACCGTATCATCAGCATAGAGTTGTACACCACATTTTACTATGTCAGCGATTTCATTAACATATATAGAAAACAAAGTAGGGCCGAGAATGCTTCCCTGGGGCACTCCATATGAGACTGGTAATAGCTCAGATACCATATCATTCACCCTAACGCATTGATGTCTACCACTTAAGTAACTATTGAACCAATTTATTGTGTGTATGTCTAGATTTATTTGTCTTAATTTATATAATAATTTGGAATGAGAGACTGTATCAAAAGCTTTTTTAAGATCTGAAATATTATATATGAGTCTGCATTCTCATTGAAGGCTGTATAGATATCATTAAGGAGTGAAGTTATTGCAGTTACAGTTGAGTGATTTTTCCGAAATCCGTGTTGTTTACTTGATAGTAGGTTATTGTTTTCAAGATAATTTTGTAGTCTATTACAAATGACTTTCTCTAATAATTTCCCTGGTAGTGGGGTTAGTGATACTGGTCTAAGATCAGCAGCCACTTTGGGGTTTTTAACTTTCGACAATGGGGTAATAGTAGAAAATTTCCATTGATGCGGGAAAATTCCCTTTGTTATTGATTGATTAAAAATATTAATCAACTTTTGTGGATCATTGAGGAAAATATCTTTTAGTACATAGGTTTTGATATTATCTATTGAGCAGGATTTACTCAATTCAATGGATTTTAAATATGGTAGTAATTCTTGAATAGTTACTTTTTCAGTGATGATAGAGCATTCACCTCCAGTCAGATTATAGTTAATGTCCTGTCTCATAGTGCATTTAGAAGCAAGTTTGGCCCCTATATTTGCAAAATAAGTATTTATATGGTTACCTACATCTGAGTCCTGTACATCGATACCCATCTCCTCATCAATTAGAGGGCCAATCCTGTCATTGGACTTGGGCTTAAGAATTTCATTGATCTTGCGCCAAAATTTTTGGGGATTTTTCTTATTATTGTTAAGGTCATTTTTAATTGCTGTTGCTTTGGCAATTTTCACATTTAGGTTAACACTATTCCTCATTACATGAGCGTTATTCCAGTCAACCTCTAGACCTGTACTCCTTGCTTTTCTATAGGCCCTGTCTCTTTCTCTCATTTGATATATAAGTTCATTTGTTAGCCATCTGGGTTTATTTTCAGATACTGTTAATTTTTTAATAGGACAAAGCTTATCCAAGACCTTTGTTATGTTTGATAAATAAAGCTTCCATTTAATTTCTGGGTCCGTACTTGTATCAAAAAGTTTCCAATTTTGTTGCTGTAAACGTTGTAGTAGGATATCTGAATCATATCTCTTATAAGATCGACCCATTACTACTTTCTTAACTATTTTAGAACGTGCCTTTTTAATACATATAAATATTGGTAGATGGTCGCTTATATTGTAATCTAATGTGGTAACTATTGTGTCAGGGCTATGATCAGTGAAATACAAGTCAATCAAGGTTTTTGATCGTTCATGAGTTCTAGTGTAACCTGTGACTAATTGAGTTAAATTGAATTTATTGGCCATACCTTTAAGCCTTGATGCGTTCGGGTTTTGTCTTATTTTCGCATAATCAATGTTCATATCTCCTGCAACTACTACATTGTTACGAGAACTGTCCATCTGTCTCAATAATGAGCTTAGCGTATTTATAAACTCATTCACACTGCCATCAGGTGGTCTGTATGTTAAAATTAGTAGTAGGGGCTTATGCATACCTATCTTAATATTTAGGCCAATATATTCAATGTTTTTGTCAATCAGTAGAGGTGCTTCAGATATAAAATCATATCCAATATCCTCTTTTAAATAGATACATAGCCCACCTCCTCTCTTATCTCTATGGGTAGACCTATCCAGTCTCACCATATTAAAACCTCTCATGTTCACAGCACAGTCAGGTATCGATGTAGTTAGCCAGGTCTCAGATAACATAATAATGTCAGAGTTCTTAAAGTGAAAGTATATTTCGTCAAGCTTATGGAATAGACTCCTAACATTCAGGTGTATCAATTTAATTCCCTTGGCATTTTCAATTGTACTTACCGGCTGCGACATAAGTTAGAAACATGTTGGTTACAGGATTTATCATTTCAAAATAACCCAATCTTTTGTAGTCATTCATCATCAGATGATGGGTGATTGTAGATGAGGTTAATGAGTTTTTGTTAGTCGGCATGGATGAACAGGTTATGAGAAAATTGTGTTGTTTGACAGAGAGAACTTATATATTCAAAAGTATGGCTATGTGTGCAAGCCTATCTCATCTCTCCATGCTCATCGAACAGGTAGAGCTGAATAGTATAAGTAAACTCTTAATTCTAAGTTCTGTCAAATATTAAGTTATATTTAATTTCTTTATTGAGATATTTAGAAATAAATTATTCATGCAATTTTGGTCCATAAACAATGTCAGATCTTATTGGCTCATCGAACTCAATTTATCCAACGTTTGTTTCGGGCCAACTAGAATAAATATCTCTATCAGATAAATGCATTGGCTCATCAAACTCAGCGCATTTATAATGTTCATTTTGCTGTTCTTAGATAATGATTAAGTCAAATAAAGTTTTAGTCTTCAGTTATATATGGTCCTCGTCCTATGTAGAAAAAATTGATGTGTCTATTGGCTCATCGAACTCAATACACCAATGATATTCATTTACTGTTCACATGGTATTATTAAGTTAAATATAGTTCTTGTCTTCAGTTTTACATGGTCCTCGTCCTCTGTGGATGATTTTAGTGTATATGTTGGCTCATCGAACTCAACCTATACGACAGTTGTTGCTGGCTATATTTAAAGCCTAGTTAAACATTGACAAATCTCCTTAACACAATAATCTTTGAGAATATTTGTGAAATGACATCCATCAGATAGGAATCTGTATTTGTGCGCCCACTTTCCTCTTCCCTTGCAACAGTGAACTTTCTTACAAAACCATGGAATTGGAGAATCTTGCTCATTACTGCTGATCAGCACCTTATTTAGTGCCGTCACCATTTTATTGAGCTTCTTCTGGGTTCTTGGGTTTGTCAATTCGTCGTTGTAGGTATCCAAATCAATACCAATTGTTGGGGCAATGATAAATCTTACTCCAGGGTAGGTACATTTCAATCGATTCAGGCATTTATTCAGTTGCTTGCTAACCCTTTTCACCAGCTTCTTTACAGTTTTACATCTGAGAATTGCCCTCCTCTCATCATCCATTTCTGTTATGTCGCAGATACCCCCTGCTATAATCACTTCTGTATATACGGTACTGCTCAACTTCTGGTGAGCCCTTTTACATAACCCTCGTAAATCAGCACTTTTCCGAATCTCCACAGTGACAA
This sequence comes from Lepidonotus clava, assembly GCA_936440205.1. NCBI lineage: Eukaryota > Metazoa > Annelida > Polychaeta > Phyllodocida > Polynoidae > Lepidonotus > Lepidonotus clava. The sequence continues at coordinate 87,358,240 of OW387133.1, forward strand.
TCCCCGGAGCAGCAATATCAAATTTGTGCTGTAACCCAGACCCCCTGGAGTCCATTACCAGAAGTACCGGCATATTGTGTAATAGGTCTATATCTATTTACATATACTATTTACAATGTTATATACATATAGGTACAGTTCATAGAGAGGGTAGTGATTTGTGACTTATCTGTCGACTTTTCGTATACATTGGCCCGTTGTGCGTTGATTCGGTTCAGTAGTTATAAATAGTCGTGCTTGTGGTGCCGGCTGTTCCCCTCGTATCAAGCCCTTGATAATTTTCTCGGGTGGTTAACGGCACTAATCACATTCTGCCCAAGACTTCCTACTGTTCCGTATAAGAGTTCCAACGTATTTCTCACTATTTCAAACCGGCCGCTTCAGTTAACCAGAATTTTGACAAAAGAAAAAAAAACAACAAAAAAAAAACGACAACAAAACCCTCATCTCACTTTTACCAGTTTGCCATACAACAAACAAGTATCAGTGATATCCTTTTACCGCTAGGCCTAATTGTGTCTAACCGTCACCTAATCTGAGCCTAATCTAGGCGTTTAGACAGACAAACAAAGCCTGGGAAATCTTACATTGCTGTTATTGAAAAGGAATATCATTGAAGAGACAACATCAAATGCAATCTGATAAGACACTATAACGCACACGGGAGTTCCGCACTGGGCGCTGCCATGTTGTGTCACATGATACAAGGGAACTATCCTCATTGGCTGGTAGATCGCGCTTGACCCCCGAAAATTATGGCGGGAAGGGAAGACGCATGCGCAACAGTGAACTCCCGAACGCGGTATAGACAAAGCTATATGCCATAGACACACATACATGAAGATAGACATGAAGATAGATACTAGCACAGATATCTCAGTCGGTGACACTGAGTGGACAGTGAGAGTGGAGATAGGGGGCCGTCCTGTGGGACCCCTGAGGTGTGTAACACCTGGAGGTACACCTGTCCCACATGTCCTATCACCTGTAGTACACCTGGACACCTCACCTGGCCACCTCAAGTGGATCCTCCACCTCTCAGCCTTATCTAGGGGTGAGGGGTTGGGGGTGGGGGGTACTCTCATCTATTGATACTAGTAGAGCATCCATGGGGGCGACCGAGGCGGCCGTACCTCTCGGATTCGGTAGTCTAGGCATTTGGTGAAGGTGGCCTTTGGTGAAGGTGGTAATGTGTGAATGTTGGCGAATACAACCCCATAGGCACAATGCTTAACAATCTGAAGTTTTTAGTATTTAGGTGGATTAAAAGGGATCCAGTTGCCTTCATATTACGTATGTTCTTCATTTGACATCCAGGAATAGCTTCTGAAAAATTGAGATTTTAATGAATAGTTTAAGTATATCTTTTCACTGTAAAAAACGTTTCCCGCCTGTCCTGCCCATTGCCTTATCAATAGTATCCAAGGAGTTGTTGTCACCAAAGAAAATGGCAGATATATCGAAGGTTCTTCTATAATATAGTACCTCAGCAATACCCAAGGCATGTGACAAATCATACCTTAGATGTACGGATTAGTATTACTCACTATCATAGAATGTCCTTTGTGATCATAACCTTTTGAACACTACAACACTGCTCTCTTAGCTATTGCCCTGCCATTTATGCAGTCACTGGGGATACAGCCTTTCCAACTGTTTCAAGAAGTACCCCCTCCCCCCTTACACGCGCTCGATCTTCCTGAGGCGCGCTCCAAACACAGTGATCACCTCTACGAGTTCACGAGAACTACCCCCCTCCCCACCTCTTGGCGCGTGGGCACCTGGTACAGTAAAAGTTGACATGTGGGGATCTAACACCTGTTGAGACATCGAGAGGCCCTTAAGAGAAGATCTGATTTGTTGTTGATATTAACTGATAAATACGATAAATGGCGGGAGTTGAAATAGCGGTCAGACAGTGAGGGTCCAAGGTAAGGTGTAAGGTAGGGAGTGAAGATTAAGCGGTTGGCGAGGATGGTGCCATTTCAATGGTTTTGGATGGGTTATTTATTTAAAACTTGATTTTCTTAAAGAAGAAGAGAAAACTCACGCAACCTATGGAAATCTAAACGAAAATAAGCAACTCAAACAACCCAATCTGTCATCCCCCCCCCCCAAGTGGGAGTGAGGTTCTATTAAGGGGAGGGTGTAAGCGAACTCTGTTTTGGAGAAGTTATTTATCAAAAAAGATAAAGAAGAATGGGATTGGGGACAAAAGCCCTACATAATCGTTACAAACATAAACGGTAGAAAAACTGTAAACATGCCAAGAATCCGACATGCATAAGTGATTCCTGTAGGCTTATATATGTGTTAATGCACTTGGACTGGAACGTGATCACTTCTTCCTCCTTTTTCCTAGGCTTGGAACATAACTTGATGATATAAACAAATCCCCTTTATAAGTTGGAGTAATTTTCAGAGGAGATGTACATTGAGGTACCATTTGGTCATTAACTTAGGAAATCTGTATCACAATGTACCCATAGGTTGATGTGAAAACCACAAAAGGCATCTGCTAAAGGTATTTTCTAGGCTCGAACATAAATTGATTATATCGAAAAATCCTCTTTCTATGCTGGAGCAAAACAAGAGGTCATCTATAGTACGGTACATTTTGGTAGTTTATTTGATTAATTTTTCCCTTTTTGGTCGTAGAATGTGAGTGTAGATTACGGATACCTTGTCTCTTATATTTTAGTTGGGAAATCTGTCTCACAATGTACCCATAGGTTGATGGGAGAACTAGGAATGACATCCCTTAAGGGTACATGGCAGGAGGGTGGCTGGGCCGGGGTACCTTTAATTACCCCGTTTAGTACCCCGAACCCCCCGCACCCCCCACAATGGCCGACAGGACAGGTGTCAGACCACAGGTGTGGGGGTAGGGGTCGCGGGGTGACCTCGTGAATATTTCATCCCGTTTGAATCGTCAAGTAGTCCTCAGCCCCCAGGCTGGGTCTGGGACTATGGGATGCTGCAGGCCCACTGTTAAATAGGACCGAACCTCAGACACCTGGTATAAATAGTATATATACGACTAAACTTAACTAAAGCAAACTATTTAAATGGTCCAGCTTGGTTTGTTGTATATGTGTTGGGGAGTGGAGTACTCAGTTTCCATAATTACGTCTTGACACACTTTTCCTTTAAGAGGAAGTATAACTTTATTTATTTCTTTCTTTTACTTCCCTTTTCAAAGAGCTTTGGGTTGCTCATTTTATTCCCATTATATGAAGTTTTACATTAAAGCACAGTACCAACTCTTTGTTTTTTGGAGTATTACTTTATTTCTGTTGATCCTATACCTTTCTTCATTTTGTGGAGACGATTACAATTTCTACAGATATAAATCGACCTGTATATGTATTTGATGTTCGACGCTATAAATAGATAATTGTCCTGTATTAGTATTATCAAGAATTGATTTGATTCTGTATTTGTGGGATGTATTACATATATCATTTCAGAATCTACTTCCATGATGGAAACTCTTATTTGTTGTTGGTCAACATGATGGACAGTCGTTATATTAATCCAAACCAAGGATTTTTTACGTTATATGATTATAATAAACATCTTTAGACTGGTAAGATTATGACCAATCCTTTAGTAACTCTGTTTGACTAATAGGGGCAGAGGGACGGAATTTACAATGTCTAGTTGAGAAGGCACCCTCAAGAATGCCCTTTGAACTGTTAATTGCTTGAAGGAAAGGAACTTGCCAACAAAAACAGCGCTAAGATTCCAACAGCTGCAGAAAGGAGAAACAACTTTTAATTGAGTCCGACCCAAATCAAGCGTGTGTGATACGTGTGTAGTCGGAAAACTCCAAAGACAAGCTAAGGTAGTGGCTAACTGTTCAGGACTCGGTCGAGCGCAGTTCTCCAAGCCCCATGGTGTTAGCGTTAATTAGGGAGGTGCCACTGTGTGTTAGGCCTATTAGTTAACCAAGGCGTGGCCGAGAGGCACAGATGGGACAGGCCTAGGCACTGACCACTGGTCATCTCGTGTGACCCTTAGCGGTCATCACTGACCCCCTAACAGGTGTCAATTCCCACACTCTGTGCTCGGGGGTGTGCGGTGCGTCCAGGTATGGCAGGGGACAAGGATGGGGAGGGGGGATAAGGGTTTGTGGTGGTGGTCAGTAGGGGGGTTACTCACTGCTATAGTGAGTGAGTGAGTGAGTGAGTGTTGAGTGTTTTACATCGTACCCTCAGCCAGGGTCATTTTCTGTTTTTAGTGATCGAATCTATGAGATGAAGGTGACAGGGCGGGCAAACAGCAGGGGATCAAAACCTAGCAATCAATTTTTGCTGTACCTCATCCCTTAGTTAACCGAGCATTAACTGGGAATTGAACTAAAAAAACACACTTGGTCAGTGCTGGGTCCCCCCTATCGACGTGTTATACCATCAGCACGGGCTACTGGGGGCCTATTCTTACCCGGAACCCCCATGGAGTCTCACTGCTTTAAAACGCTTTAGTAAAGTAGTATATTGTCAAAACAGCATAAAAATCAGGGGCTGTCAGGGTTCACACACATTTGTAGAGATTTGAAACTGTTTATTTCCCTGCAGAAATGATACAGGACAATTCTATAGATGGTAGCAGGGAATATTATGTTTCATATTGCCCTCTCCGTGAGCAGGGAATAAAATGAAACTTATATTCCTTTCTATTGAAAAGATACAATCCGATACCTGAATATACAGATATCAGACTGAAAAAAAGCTTTTTAGCTGGAAAACTTCTCAAATTTGGCCAGTTTATAAAGAATTTCTTCGTTATTGTGAACAAATGTATATGAATACCAGTTGGTCTTTTTCAGAAGACCCCCCCCCCCCCACTCCCTCCCAATACATCCTTACAGTATTGGGGGAGTTGAGAGGGGGGGGGGGGGGGGGGGTATCGGTACCTGGTCAGGTATTACTATAGTAACCCCTGGAGGTGGGTACACGTTGGGGCTTAATGAACCCCCCCAAGGGTGGGTGGGGTGGGGGTGGGGGGCTGATGGGGGGGGGGGGGGGCAGAGGGTTAGTTAATATACACCCGAAGGGGGTAGGTAAGGTAGAGTCGGGGATAGTAAATATACTCCAAAAGGGACAGGATAAGAGGGGAGGGGAGGGGTAAGGGGGATAGTAATATACGCCCAAAGGGGGGTGGATGAGAGAAGGGGAGGGAGGGATAGAGTTAGTTAGTATACCCCCAGAGGGGTGTCAGGTCGAGGGGAGGGGGTAAATGAGGACTGGTTGACACCTCTTCATATTCCTCCCCCACAAATAACTTGTATCCCGACCCCTTAGGCAGGTATTCGCCACCTGTACACTACCTTTCTTTTTTACTTTCTTTTTAAGGCTATATTTTAAATCTTTTATTATTCACACCTGTAGATATGGTGCCCCTAGGCCAGGGACCTCACTTCTTTAATAAGGTGTTTTCCTTTCTCATTATATCGGACTGGAAAGGGTTAAGTGCAAGGCGGACAATTTCTTTATACGGTGGAAACACAGAGAACAAGTAACCGCATGAAGCCATATTCCTAGTATACATCTACAAAGTAACGCACAAACAAATATATATATATATATATATATATTCTTATATATATATATATATATAATAGACCCGTATTTCTATCTTTTTGGGGCTCACCAAAAAATTGACCAATTAAAATTTAGAATTCCACAAACCAGGAAATGTACTGCAATTTTAGCATAAAATTTTCAGAGACAGAGACATTTGCAAACGAACTTATACAGGAGTACATGAGAGAATCAAAATTTGAGAACGTAGAAAAAAAACTAACTGGACATCCTGAAATCGAGACGAAAATTGGGGACTTAAACACCCCCTACCTGCCCCCCCCCCCCCGTGGAGGTCCAATCGTGGGCCCAGCGGGGCCCCTCCCTTATCGTATTATAATGATCCCCCTTCTCCCTCCAGGCCCTCACCTACAGACCCTAATGCCGCGTCCCCACTTGGGCGACCAATGACGGCAACTAACGTTAGTCGCTGGACGATTAAGGAAAAGGTACGTCGTCGGGCGACTAACTTAGTCGCCGGTGGAAAAAAAAGTTAATCGCCACGTTGGGACGCTCTTGTAGTTAATCGCCGGACGACGAGACAAGACTTTAGTTAGTTGCCCGGCGATTAACTTTTCACTGGTGGTCATAGAAAGCTATTAAACATGTCAAATATTTTGCTAGAAAACCAGGGCGACTAGTGGATTAATCCCCAGACATAACAGCGCCAGTGCCAAGTTGGTCGGCGGATGACTAACGACGTTAGTCGCCGCGGATTTTTAAAATCTAATCGCCCAAGTGGGGACCAGGCTTAAAGCCTGGTCCCCACAGGGCGATTAATTTGAAAAATATCAACGGCGACCAACGTGATTTTCGGCAGTTTGGTCGCCCGACGACTTACCATACAAGGGCGCTGTGATGTCTGGCGACCAAACCACTAATTGCCGTGGTTTCAGGGCGAAATATTTGACATGTTTAATATTTTCCTCTAGTCGCCGCCGATTAGTGCCCTTAATCCCCGGGCAGGGCGACTTATGTGTCCTCTAGTTGCCGTAGGTTTGACGGCAAGAGCGTCCCAACACGGAGATTAATATCTTGGCCCCCCGGCGATTAGTTAGTCGCCCACCGACCAATATTTCTTCCTTGGTCGCCGGTGAAATACACTAATCGCCTGGGTTTAGTCGCCACGTGGGGACCTGCCTTTAGGGGGACTTATTGTCACTGAGACCTGTCACCGTCCCACCACTACCTGCTGCCACAGAGGGTCAAGATGGACTTTTCACACCTTGAAATAGGCCTTTCTAAAGCCCCATACCACATCTATTTGATTTCATGAGTAACGGCCTGAGATAGATGTTGACTACCTGGGACTTGTATATAGAAAGTCTGGGAACTCTTCTCAAATGTAAACCCCTTCTTGCTACCAAATATATATTTATATTCACCAAGTTTGCTTAATTACTGTCGTCGAACTTAATAACGTACATTTACATTTTCGACTGCAAAGACTAAAGAAAATAACTGGAAATACAAGGATACGAAAATAATGCCCACATGACCACAAGAATCCAATTTCCGTTAAAATAAAAGTAAAATCAAACTAAAGGTATACGAGACAGGAAGTCCAAAACAAACATGTCTCCAAAATTGGTCGTTTCCACTTTCTCACAAAAAAAAAGAATAAAATAACTAATTCCAACTGACAGGAAGTGCCAAAACAAATAAATCCGGTCAAAGTGACTGGTAACCTTGGTAATAGAGCCTAAATGAAGTGGTAATACAGAGGTACCTCCGCCTAAAGTACCTCTAGATGACAGGCCGGCCTATGGGGCCTAAACCCCACCTGTACTGGTCCTAGGGTGGGGCTAGAGGGGGTGGGGGACTTAAATAACACTCTAAAGTCAATCATACGGAATAACCTGAGGGTTAAGGCGAATTTCATAGACAGGGGAGTACGTTTATAGCGGGTAATGGGGGTGAGGGGCGCACGTGGGCAGGGCAAGTGTGGGATAGGGAGAGGTGTGACGGGAGGGGGGACATACAAGATTGAGAGTATAGGTTGATATCTGTCAATACTAAGATCATATTAGGTTGGAATAGGTACATTCGGTCATTGGTTAATTTTTTGTAAGTTTTCCATTTTCAGAATATTTTCTTTTTTTCACAACTCTGTATAATGTGAACTGGTTGCTACATAAATTAAGTTCGTCAAGCAGCTTACTGTAGGCAACTTCTTGGTGTAACTGACACATGGTGCTCTAGTGCCTGGAAACAAAGATATTCAAAACCCGTCTCTTGCATTTTCAGAATATCCTCTCAAAATATTATGGTACATGTATCATGTTTGGGTATTGTTGGCTAATAGAATCAGTGACATCATGGTTTGCTACAGTGCAGTTTCTTAGCTTTTCCATCAACCTTTTCCTAAATTATAAATTATCCTATACGGTACACCTACAGAATAGCTGTTATATTCCAATACTTCTTCCAGAAAAGAACATTTACAATAAAGGCCCATGTATGTAGCCTACATGGCATAGCTTTAGAGGTACAGGCTATTTGTCGTCACGGTGTGTGTGTGGGGGAGGGGGGGGGGGAGGGGGGACGGATATATATTCATATATGAGTTGTACCCACCTCACCGTGAGAACTCTGACAGACTTTGAAGTCCCTAACTGGCGGTGTCCGTCATTAAGCCTACAGTCGGCACCTTTGGTCAGTTTGGGCGGGTCGACTGGACATTACTCTGACTGACCGCACGTGCCGACCACTATCCCCCTTACCTGGGCGTCCCCCGCGCGTCCCCTGTCATTATAACACCTGGCCACCCTCACCTGACTGACCACTGGTCAGATTCCCACACATAGACCTAGTGAGTGAGTAATGGATGCTTTATGCCATTTTGACAACCAAGGACATATGCACGGCGAAAACAGGTTGGGACGAATTCTGTCGTTGGTGATCGAATCTATGAGATGAAGGTGACAGGGCGGGCAAACAGCAGGGGATCAAAACCTGCAAATCATTTTTGCTGTACCTCATCCCTTAGTAAACTGACCACCAACCGGGAATTGAACCCAAAGAACAACTTGGTCAGTGCTGGGTCCCCCCTATCATCGCCTTATACGATCAGCAGGGGGTACTGGGGGCCTATTCTTCCCCAGAACCCCAACGGGGAAGTACAGGAAAGTATGGCGGTTTATAAGAAAGCACCCCTTCGATGTACACATGCTTTACGGAAGGTCCTAAAGTGATCAAAATACCATACCTTATATCTATCTAGCAAACCAAAAATGCTGAAAACACATGAAGGTTGAAACTCATAGACAGGTAACATGAACGCTAGTGTTGATAACGCCGTCTTATAAACTGTTCATGCAGGAAAACTGTGGGCAACTGTTTGGTGTTGAACTAAAAACAATCCCCATAAAAATCTGAAAAATTACATCTATTAATTTAATAAGATTTATTACTGGTGTTGAGGTACCTGAAAGGCTAATGAAAGATTCCACTGACAATACGACTTACTAATAGACTGACCCCTGCACTGGCCACTGACCATCTACCCCGGTGAGGTAATAACAGGTCTACCTTCACAGTCTCACAGCTGACCGCTCGGACCAGAACGTCAGATGGTGTAAGTAGGGCCTTCCCAAACCTCCTATAGTGGGGGATATCATTAACTCAGGTGGGGGTTTAATGGTAGGGTAATGAGGATCGGGATCCTATGGAGTTGTGGATAGTATTTTGAAATGAAGGTGACATGTAGAAGTATAGGAAATGGTATACAAAACGTCGCGTCTATGTTACATGTGAGAAACCTCCGTACAAGTAGTATATGGAAAGTAGAAATACGTGCCATGAGTTACATTACCAACTCCTCAATATAAGGGAGCCGGACGAATATAGGACTAATTCATCGGACAGACAGTAATATCAACATCATTGAACAATTCTTAAAAGTATATGTTACCATGTTATGCCTTCAGAACGTGACATCAAAACTAGGAGAGGTTGACATTCCTGGTTCCATCGTGTTTATCATTATGAATATCCGTAATTCTAGTGTGCCCTCACCAAAATAAAACCTATATGCACAAATCAGAATGAAATAGGTGCTCCACCCTGGTACAATGACACTGTTCTGGTCTCTGGGCAAAAACCTTTTCGGTAGGAGATCAGCTTAGGGGGTATTTTTGACACCCAAATAGAACTACACTTTACCTTTTTCTTAACCCTTATAGAGGTGATAATAGCATTCCGTCGTTAACCCCACAAAACCCAACTATTAAGTTCTAGACCAACAGCGTGTTAATGGGTGGCCGTTTTGTACGTGTCCCTACCTAACGGGGTGTGTCTGATTAAACACCATTAAGGTAGGAGACGGACAACACTACATGCTGTGCGGGGTGGGGTGGTGGAGGGGCGGTTGCCATTTTGTACCTGCTCCTACCTCATGGAGTGTGTCTTATTAAGGTATAAGATGGTGAACACAACATTCTGGGGAGATTGGGGGGAGGGGAGGGAGGGGTGATGGAGGGAGCCCACCCACAAACAGAAGGAAATTATAGGGCACAGCGACTCCTCTACTTGATCCCATAGCAACGACCAGCGAGCATTACTACTATTACTAGTCAAGGTCAGAAGGGTAAGCCAGAAGCATACGCTGCTATTGCGCCACCTGGACAGGTCAACTTTTGACTGATCAGTTAATACACCTTTTTCCCGAGTCTGCGCAGTGAACCCTCTCAGCCTCAAAGACACCTTGATCCCGACTGTTTTAGCCTGGACCCATAGGAATCCACAGCAGTATTAGGGACATTGCACTGTCCCTTTTCTAAGGTTGTAGCCCTTCTCACATTGTAGACTTTGCCTGTCTGGCACATTTCTCTTCCCCCTGCGGATCCCCTCAGGGGTGTAGGTTTAAAGACCTGTCAGTCCTTTTTTGTCACCTCCAAGTGAAGATTGATGAAATGTGTCCCACAATGGTGGCCACTTCAGCGTCCCCGCGAGGGGCATGATGGGATAGGTGGGGAACGGGGAACAGGGTAAAGGGGCCCTGTGGTGCATGCTGGGAGCCGCACGCTCCACTGACGTCCAGGGTATTCTAAGCGCTATAATTATTTATGTATTTTCAGTCAAAATTTAATTGACCTTATGTTTTGGCTAAACTGCTACAGCTAAAAAAAGATTAAATTCTAGTTAATCTATTGGTTTGTAAAAACGGCCTGTTTGGGAAAGAAATGTCTATCTGGTTGATTTCTGGTCGAAATCTCGAAAATGCTCTACAAAAAACAGAGATATAGCCGAGACAGTCTATAGGTCTGGTGGTAAAGAAAGGACCATTTTGGTTCATATGACGTTATCTTAAAAAGATTTTGATTATAACACTACAAGTGCTTAAAGCGGACGTGATTTCCTACGTTGTCGCCACCTTGAAGTGGCGCCAAATTTGTGACTTGACGAATAACGTTGCCGGATTACGTTTTAACGTTGCAAAACACATCACCAGCATCGACGTAGATACACTGGCTTTACATATGCCACGCAGTCAAAAAGTGACGAGGGAAATATGTTTGAAAATTGTCAGATATAGATTAGATATTCACAAAAACATCATTATCATGACATTGCATATAGTGGTTATTATCAGGCTCAACACCTAACAATTTTTAGTTTTTTTGGTCCTTCCTTGGTCAGCAGACCTATAGACGTCGAGGGTCTGTCAGTAGTGTGCACGGCGGTCAGATAGGGGTAGTAGTACATATCTCTACCCCCCAACCACGCCTACTCACACACATACCTGCAGCCCTGGGCCTATAGGGGGTTTGATACCCACCTGTGGGTCAGTACGGCCATCTGGTCCACCCTGCGGTCAGGGCACGTACTAATCGTAGCTGACATCCCGATCTAAGGGTACTGAACTGAACTGGACAACACCTTAGGGTGGAAATAGGGTGTACTGTGTGTGTGCATGTGCTATGTGTGTGTTGTGTGTGTGGGCACGTGTGCACGTGCGTGAGATATTCATATATATATATATATATATATATACACACACACACATATCTTCTTCTGTAAATCTGCTATGCATTCTTTTTCAGTATAACAATAGCTTCTCCATTCAGAGAAATTAAGTGATCCTAATTAAGACACCCCCCTTCCATGACTTCGAGGATTGCACTCCGGGATTGCACTTTACTGTTATTAAGGACCTTTGGCTTCATGAAAGTCAGTTCTTATATAACATCAAATAATACAAAACATGTCGATCTTACGCTGTTCTCTTTAGAGTCCAGCCTCCCGCCGACAGATTGAGTCCTATAAATAAAGTATCGGTGAATCAGAGACGGTCCGTCATGGTCCACTGAACGCCACTCTCACGGAACAACCTCCACCGACCCTTCAAAAATTAGACGTGTTCCTGAAATCTTTATTAGCATCCACAAATATTCATGAATGGGAGTCAGGTGGTTGCAGTCAGGAGTGTGTGGGAGAAGAGCATTCCGAAGATAAGAAGGGTTAGGGTTGTGGGGCACATGAACATAATATATTACTTAAATATTCGCCTCTTCCTGCCCTCCTGTGTATATTTCAAGTCCCAAGCAAATGGAGTACTGTCTCTTCCCTTTTATTAACCACATTCATAAGGTGGTATAATCTTCGACTCAGATAAAAGGCACAATTGATGCAGACAAATTAGGATACCAAATAACACATGCATCATATTACAGACTTGCTCATAATGAGAGGCATGCCAGTCAATATAAGTCATTTCTATGAAAATTAAAGACATGTAGGGCAAATGTATATCAACATTATTTTCAAGAAGAGGTGAAGAAAATAAGCTTCTCATATGGCCCAATTATCTGTATAGCCTTTATAAACGTGGGAAATAATGTCGTTGAATATTTTCTTTAACTTTCAGAATCTCAACTTAAACCTCCTACTCCTGCAGAAAAAAAAAATTTCTCCTCGGATTTGGACTGATCTCAAAAATGACTTGTGCAGAACTCTGGCATGCCTGAATGTATGCAGGATAACCCCCTTACTGCACACGCGCCTTACTACGCTCTACGCGTGACTTTTGTGGTTAGCCCCTACCTGTTAATCCCGACTTCCACATCTCACCATGTCACGTGACGTAACCCCGTCTGAGTGGATTATGGCTCATGAATTAATAACTATAACTAGCCCCCTTAACCCCCCCACCTCCTCCCCAACCCCCTCACACCACCACTACCATCCCAACACCTGCGACCGAACCACGACCAACCAGTCCTACTACGTACTCCGTGGGCACTTCCAATGACCACACGATGTATTTCAGGGCTAATGAAATAATTTAAAATCCAAGAAAGCAAAACTGAATTTATTTTGGAATGCTACAAAACGGGATTTAAGAGATTAATTTTGAAAATCATTACTTGAGGCGATGATGGGAAACATCTAAAATTAGACAAAAATCTCAGATCTCCAAAACATCCGACTGGTCTCGCATCTGTGATAATTGTTTATCTAAATTTTCTCTCTACACAATATGCTAAGACCATTTTCCTACCGCAAATTGCCAATAATTCTGATTGGCTGAGTAGAAGTTTGCAACAAGTCACAACACCAAACCCTTCAATCAAATTTTGCTTTTAGATACATTTTTATCCGTTTAAATAACTTTTTTTTTTTTCTGTCTGGAGTTTGTCCCTATTTATACTGTTGTCATGGAGAGGTGAGTCAGTAGTCACGTTATCCAACATCAGATTATAGATTGGCCTTTTAAAGTGTCAGGGTCCAATCTTAGGGCGGATAAAAGACTCAATTAATGGTGAAAAAACGACAAAAAAACACCACATTAAACTACCCGTGTTATTTATTTTATTTACCAAGGCCGGCGACTTATACAGAAGACTGAATTCTTCATTAACATTTTTCTATAAATCGAAGTGCTCTCATGGCGTCGGCTATGAATATTCTTTACAAATTCATTTCCGGAGTTAGAAAAAAAGAAATAATTAAATTGTATGCTTGATGCATTTTTTGGCATACTTGAGCAGATCTGTATAAGCAGTATTGATCTCATGGACATTAGGTAATAGCTAATGTGGGGAATTTTCTCAGTCAAACTTTCCGAGTTGTATTCTGATGTTTCTCACCTATCACCTACATTTCTTCCATGGCAATAGTTGGCTGAAGTCATGCACTTTTTTTTTAGAATTTTATGGCAAAAAGTATGCTCATTGATTTGAATTAGCAATAGACCCATTGGGCACAGGTAGAAAAGGCAAATGATTGTATTTCACTGACAACTTTCCTTTAATAAGCCTTCTGAATTTTATATTCCCAATTTCAGACTACCAGGTTCAGACTCCCAGTTGTGTTGGTATATGGAGCAGCCCCTCCCCAAAGCGAGTACCCTGCGTCCGTCGTAACCTGGGCAAATGATTGGGGACTGGAGTGGTCAGTGAGTGGTCAGTGAGGGGCCAGGTGAGTGCCCATCTGCTTGGCCCTCCTGACTAGGCACTTTATTGACCCCATCAGCCAACCCACCCCTATCCTGCACTTTGAGGCAAGGGGCAATCCTTCCTGTACCCTGTCACTTCCCCAATCTCGACCCAAGAATGCTCTGTGCCACTTCTACGATCTTGATCTAACAATAGATTTTATTTTTTACTGGAGCTGTCATTGGGTCGGCCCTGGCAGCCCAGACTGCACCAGCGAAGACTACTGGACTACTTTCAGACTGCAAAGTGTAGTAATCTTATCCAGCTAGTGGTGCAATTTCTGCCTACATAGTAGAGTCTACTCTCACTCATTTCCCAATGCGGAGGTAGATTTCGATGCAGAATCACCCCTCCTGCTTACTAACTATGTATGAACCCATCTCTCACCCCATCCCTATCCTGCGCTTAAGGGCATGGGACAGTCCTTCTCTGCCAAAAGGTGATTGACTAAAGGCATTTGTAAGAGACATTTATTGTAAAGTTGGCAACGGGTGTGATATATCTGGCAATTAGAAGCCAACAATTTTTCTGTGCTTTTGAGAGTTCTGAGCATTTTTAAGAGCTTTTAAGATTTTAGATTTTACGAAAATCTTAAAACATTTTTGATGCACAGAACAGTTTCTCGCTTCCTGGCGCTGTAAGTGGATTATTTCAAAGTACATGTGTAGTAAAAACTGAATATTATTGAAACACTTTACACAAATGTATGATTTATGAATTATTAATTTTTGAAGATTTGTTATTTCTTTCGTAACAGTAGGCTCTATATATTTTCTTTAATGAAGAGTTATATCGTATTTTCTGAAATGCTATCTCAATTGTCTTCCAATTTTATTGTAATCACTGCCATAAGGATAGCCATATAATATTGTTATGATTTTTCATAAACCAGGCTAAAGCATGTCTGGATCAATAATCCTGCAGAACCTTCGTAAGCCGCGGTCACCCGTAAACACCTCTCTGATACCGAACCGACAAATCATAATTCAGGACAAATAAACGTATCCACACTGTAATCAATCCATGATTCCATTATTGGATTCTGAGATAATGTTATGACAACAACAAGCCTACTGAAGGGGGTTAGGCCTCTTAACGTTAGGTAATCTGTTGGTGTGTTGGTTGCGGGTTCTTGCTAAGGCTTATCATTAATTAATACCCTACCTGATAAGGTATATGCCTACTGGAAGGTCATAAGACCACTTACTTCGAATGTTCTTTGAAAATATCATGCCTAGTGGCTGATTGTAATTTATTATTTCAATTATTCACGTGTCTTGCTTGCACAGTGGTCTAAATAGGGCAAAACATTACTCATTAATGTTTTAAAGTGGTTGCCCACTGGGTAACTATGCTTCTACTATTGTGGGCAACTATGCTTCTACTATTTCTTTTGTGTGGTAACATGCACTTGCCTTGTAATCCACACATTATAGATATCTTTTATAAGTTATATAAAGGGAACCATAACGTTCCTTAAATTCTTGGGATCTGCCAATTTCCCAAAATATTTTTACTTGCCACTGGCCATGGACCTAAAATTTACTTGTCCCATTTTACATTTTGCACGGCCCAGTTGCACCCTCTGGTCATGGAAATTAAGCCTCTTGTGCACCAATTTCTAACCCGTTGTTGTGAGTAATCCATATATGCTAGACTACATTATTGACACTCTGTCTACCCAGAGAGTATTAATGAATGAGTCTGGTCGATACAATATTAACACGGACAACCCAGCGTAACTCATCAGCCAACAAGGACAAAAATACACAGAGCAAACATTATTGGGGCTCTGGACAGTGGCAGGTGGAGGTCCCAATGTCGCATGTTGAATTTATAAAACAACAATGTCGCATGTCTCTGTCACTTATTTTTTTCAATGTCTTTATCAAATTTAGAAATGACCATGTCGCATGTCACTGAGGTTTTAGGCCTAAAGCTGTCTGTTGTGTCGTCCATGTCGCTTGTCAATTTTAAAAAATGGCCTTGTCACCATGTCAGATTTAGTGGTCCAGACCAATATTATTCCTGCGAACCTGGGAACCTAAGACAACACTAGTAATAACAAAAAATGAGGAATGAAAAATATTGACAGAACGGGACCATTCTATAGGAGAGTCCACACTGCGGCTGTTTGACAGTGTAGTGGTGTGTGACAGTTTGTGACAGATAAATGGAGATCGTGAGCGATAACAGAGGAAAACAGCGACTCTTTCCACTTTCCACGTGGTTATTGGATTTCTGCACAGTCATGGTGAGCACAGCGCATGTCAGGGTTCAAGGGGGTATACATGAAGTCGTGACGTCAATAATACGAGATAAGGTACAACTGTACAGAAAATCGTGACGTCATGTCAGGGACATCGTGAAATCATGGAGTGGAGTACACAATAAATCGTGACGTCAGGGAATGGCACAGAAGTGAAGATTATGAATTTCCTGAATAATGGGGAACTCTATTTTGTTCTCCCTTGTTCTTCATGAGTGATGTGTATTTTTGCTCCTTCTTAAGTCCATATGCTTTAGAATATAATGGCCCTAGACCCCTAAATTCGACAAGGCGACATGGCCATTTCTTAAAATCGACATGCGACATGGGGCTTAGTGACACAGAGAACAAATTAAACGACATGACAGGGACCATTTCTTAATTTCGACATGAGACATGAGAAGATCTAAGAGGCGACATGGGACATGGGTGGTTAAGTGACAGGCGACATTGCCATATCTTAATACAGATGCGACATACAGACCCCCCCATCAAGGGTCCCAATATATAATGTGTAGGTCTTTCCAATGTTTCATGGAGATATTTCTTCCTTACTACATAAACCTACTTTTAAGAAACTAAAGATCCAAATACCTGTGTATCCTTTATTAAACCACATCACGTATTTCACAGCTGGGGTATGCACACGCGCAGAGACATGCTTAAACAGAATGGACAAGGAACGAGCCAGACGGTCAAGGTCAAGGTCGGACCAGGGTCAAAGGTCATTACACGGCCCTAGAAGCAGGGGTCAAGGCCGAGGTCAAGGTGTGAAGGTTGTGTAATCATTGTCCACCTTTAGGTTTGTCCAGGCATGGACCGGAGAAACTGAACTAACAAGGAGGCAATTTGATAAGGGTAAATAAATCTGGAGGATCATGACCCATGGTATTCATAAGTGAAATATATTAGAATTTTAATTCATATTCTGGTGGACATAATATAATCTCAGTGATGGGAACAGATAAAATCAGGGAAAGGCCAGGAGGTGGGGTCCACTGGGTATAGGGACAGTGGAGGATCTCTTGGGCCAGGGTGGGTTCCCAAGGACCCAGGAAGCCCACCAGATGATTTTGATAAACATTTATCTGAAAATATGTGAGATTTTTTATGAAACCATTAATTATGGGGTATGATAGAGATATAGAGACCATATGAAAATTGAACAGTGGGATAAGGAGAGGCACAATACTAAATTGTGTAGTGTGTGTGTGGGGGGGGGGGGGGGGGTACATGGTCGGGGTAAGGGGAGTGTAGGCTGAAATGAAATATCAAATTCAAGTAGACATATTGGTAGGAAATCTGTAAGATTTGCTTGGAACACTTTACGATTTCGGGGATGAATAAGCTGACCGATATGAAAATCAAACAGCGGAATATGCAGGGTACCAACCCAAATTCCATTTTCAAATTCCCTGTGTTTTCCCTGAGATTTCAATGTCCCACAGCAATTTTTCCCTGTGTCATATCCAGCAAATTGTTCAAAATCAAAAGCCTCTGCATGCAGATAAAATGTGGACAACCCAGCAACAAAAAGTTGAATCCCTAATATCTTAAGAATCAGTAATTTCAGAGACTGGCCAAATGAAATTCCCTGTGTTTTCCCTGTGTTTTGGCAGAATTTGCAAATTTCCTGTGTTTTTTCAGGGATTTTCTTTTTTGGGGGGGCCATTTTCCCTGTTTTCCCTGTGTAGTTGGTACCCTGAATATGGGGAGGCGCAGATGAACTTTTAATGGGTAGGGGAGGGGTGCATGGTCCATGGTATAAAGGTGAAGGTGTGCCTACAGACCTGAGAGGTGGCAGCAGAGATCGGGGGGTCAGGTAGGCCCTTGACCGGGGGGCCCGTGCTGAACAAACGGCCGCCCCGTGGGTGTGTTGGACCAGCGTCCCAGGTGTGTCAAGGTGCGTCCACCTGGTTGAGGGGGGGGGGACGCGGGGGGGGGGGGGGGACGCAGGGGGAACGCAGGGGGGACGCAGGGGGGACGCTTGGGGGCTTCTTTACAGCACCACCTCTGGGATCCTTCTGGGACCGTATCAGGACCATACTGAATCTTTCAGTGGGGTTTGCCAGAATGAATGACACTGATTTGATATTAATTTTCTTGTATTAGATACTAGAACTAGTTACAATGTCACTTCTGGAGCAGAGCTTCCATGAGAGGCGAAATTGTATTTGTCACTATTTCAAAATCTATTAAGAAATACGGGCAAACCTTTCACACCTTGGTCACACTTGGCGTCAATGGGTAAAAGGTGAGATAGGCATAGGAGAATTTAAGCCCAGTAATTTGGGCCCACACGGGACCCCCTTCAGGGGAGTGATGGCAAAATTTGTGCACCTGTCCCCTTGTACAAAGGGGCAGTTATTTGGGCCCATCATGTTTTTTCAATAACATAATCGTGATAATTATTGGGGGTCAGATGGGGGGGGTCCCATGTCGCATGTCGAATTTAAGAAATTGCCATGTCGCTTGTCATTATATTATTTCTAAAAGCCATGTCATTTTCTCTATAAGCCATGTCGCCTGTCGATTTTAAGAAAAGGCTATGTCGCCCTGTCAAATTTAAGAATGGGCCCTATCGCATGTCAGTAAGCCCCAAAACGGCTGTGTCGCCTTGTCGAATTCAGGGGTCTAGACCCATATTATTATGAACTTAGGAAATTGAATTAGGGAATTCAATTAATCATAGATCTAATTCATTAGATATTTCAAAATTACGTCATTAGATATACCAAATTGGGAAAGTAAAATGAAATGTATGAACTCTATGTTATTATGAACATTCATAACCCATCATATTGTAATACTCTAAAATCAATTACTCAAATATCATAGAAAAATGTTTCCTCCCCATGCCATTTTTGCAAAGGGGAATTAGCACCGAGGCCTGATACCCCCACTTAGATCTACTAGCTGACAGGATTCAATACGCATCAGCGCATGACGTTTTTTCTCTTTGGCAGAGTTTGAGTCCCCAGCAACGGGGAGTGGGGGGTTGAGTGGGAGGGTCAGGACCCCCTAAGGGAGGCTGAAATTTGTGAAAAAGTGCATGTGTACTAAGTGGAAGGCCCCTTACTACTCATAACACTGGCAGGTGACGTGCCTTTCCTTCACGTCTTTGAGAATGCTGCGGCCGTCAATTAACCCTATTATCGCCCACTTTCCGTAGAAGGGTTCAATGTTTTCACCGAAATATCTTGAAAAGTACATAATGTCAACACCCCAAGTTTGGTCTGGATGACCTCTGATACCTATAAAATCATACTAAATACCTTTTCAGTCCTGAAATTACTTAAATCCGCCAAATTTGAGGTTAGAAGTGGCTGTGGTGATCCGTGATGGCCATGCCATCAGATAATGACTCATGTCACGTAGGTCACCAAGTAAGGTATGCTATGGGTTTGGGACACTAAGTTCTGAGCCCTGCCACCAGCGTCGTAGAGTGTGCTTTAGGAGCTTTCTTGTTGTCAAACTTTCGATTATCATGCAAAAATGTCAAACAAATTAGGAAAAAATGGAATGGACTATTCTTCCCTGGTATATTTGGCACCATATGACCAAGGTTAAATGTCCCTGTCTTTTATGAATTTTGAGAAAAATGGGCGGACAGCTCCAAAAATCACAAATTGTAGAGAATTTCGCTGGGTCCTGGTGTCAAGCTATTTGAACCTATGTCTTTCCTTCATGTATGCTGCTAACCAGCGTAAAAAGTCTACCTACTCGAGTATTTCGGCGAAATGTCATTTCGCCTCAAAATAAAGGAGGTTATAGGAGGGTCTGTAATACTCAGATTCCGGGAAAATTCGCTTGATCTCAATTTATCAAAATGTATCAAACTTCGGGTTGGAACCTCCTCGGGAATGCTTGTCAGATATGGTTATATCGTTCCAGAACGTGTATAAAATTGTGCAGTGACGTACGGATTCACTGAGAATTGCTGGCCACCCCACCCCCCTTCCACGGTTGGATACATCAGTTTCGATCTTTCCTTACATCCATGTCGGTGAAAAGTGCTAATAGCTATGGCATTTGGCATCAATAGGGATAATGCAAAAACTAATGTGCGATTTGTTCATGCCAATACCAATAGCATAAATATGGCAGTTAGTTTTTGTCTCCTTTTTACATGAGATAATCTTTGCATTTCATTCATGAGCACGTTTCATAAGTTGAAATACAACCCCACTCTCTACAACCCCCTATTTCACATGAAACTGTTGTCCATGTTGGGGCTTTCCCTCCCTACAACGTCGGCGTAGTTTGCTGTAAACCCTAAAGCCCCATACCCACTTGGCGACTTCGACACAAGTTGGCCGACTCATCGGTGCTAAAATCGGCCGAATCTACTAGAAGACTAGTAGGGCCGACTTATATCAAACATGTATCTTTCACTAGAATTGGCTGATTCTATGAGAATAATCAGCCTATTCTGGCGCCGATTAGTCCGCCAACTCAGTCAAAATCGCCTTGTGGGTATGGGGCTTAGCAGCACCCGGACACTCCAGGGTTATAAGGCGGGTGAGTGATGGGGGAACATGCCCCTCCACGGCCCGGGGGGTTCCCCACGAGCAGATTATCATGGAACTGTCAGCTGTATATTGAGAGGGGGAGGCTTGGGGAGGGGATGGGGGAGGGGTGGGAGGGGTTCTGGGATCATGGAATCAAGGTGCAATGATTATGTTAACACATTGGGATACGACGTTATAGCGCACTCTTCATTGAATTGAACTAGACGTATGTTCACAGAAATATGCCGGTTTTGGTAGATTTGATATATTTCAAAATCCTAAATGTTCCAAGGGCACATTGATTAAGCAATTAATGCGACGTTTTTTGTTTAAATGCGCCCATGCAGGGCGCATGGCGCGGCCCAAACATTTTCACTGAATATACACAACCACTGGGAGAGCCACCACGACGCAAAAACATCAAGTGTATAGATTCAAATCTCAAAATGTTACAGTCAGTTTCAGTAATGTTAACTGCAGCAAGGAGTATCTTCCTTTTATTGTCAAAAGTGCATCAGGAAATACTTTAGGATTTTCAGTTGGAAATAGCAGAATAATTATAATGGAAGAGCAACTTCGATAGGGTAAAAATAACTTGGTGTCGATATAAACTGTCCTGCTGGAATATATGGTAATATAATTCAATGTATTCTATAGAAGATTCAAAAACAGAAGAAGAATTGTGTTTGGTCAAATGAGGTGAGAAAAATATCTATTAGGAGTCATAAACTATGTACATGCCCTATTCAAACAGCCAGTGCAATAGGTTCACTTGATCTTGTTTTTTTAGGTTTTTTAGTCATGAGGGACCCCCTGTTTTTCAAAAGGGACCCCCCGTTGTCGTTATTACCCGGGTGATTGCCATTGTTTGTCACTAATATATCACATTGATGCTAGTTCCGGGTCGTACATCGATCTATTAACACTCGCTCTCTGTCAACCAGCCAAAACGTAAATCACTGTTGACAACAAATCGATGCTTCCACAAAACTGCTCTTTGCATCTTTTATGTTTCACCCAAAGCATGTAATGTATATAGTATACCACTAAAAAGGACGGCTGGCTAAGGATAATGATCACTATGATCTATTATAAATAAACTTTCTTATAATTTATCAATCAAAATTTCTTTGAAGTGTTTTTCATGTCTGAGGCAAATTCCCAATATCCTACGGGGTATTTGTTTACTTTTCTAAGATAAATCTATTTACGTACTTATTTTTTCTATCCAGATAATCCATAATCATAATTATTGAATTAGCCGAACAATCGCATGTGGAGTTATTGATCAATTGTTTAGGTTCATAAGCTTCTTAAGTGTCTCTCTAGTCTATTATATTCATCTCATTTCAAAGAGGCTTATATAAAACACCTTAAGATATCAGCAGACGCTGGATAGTGACGTCACGTCGTGTTCAGTGTTCTTAAACCATTCAAGCTGAACCCTTGTTTTATCTTGAACGATCAGGAACGCAGCGTCTTCGCCATTGTTACGTACGACCTTCAAACGACCTTCCTTATATTGACTATAGGTAACCAAGAATGGAGACAATACCCAGAACAGCCCCTAGCGACGTGTCACCATGACGACGTGATGACGTCGCTTTACCCCCTGGTGACGTCGTCTGTCGGCGTCTTCAGAAGACGCCGGGAGTAAGGAGGGACGCTCGGAGGGACGCGCAGACGACAATTGTCCGAAAAAGGCGGGAAAAGGTGTTGTTGCCGGCGGGGGATGGCCGGGAGGGGGGTGGGAGCTGTCAGCTGGTCAGACGATATGTAAACAACTGTCAATCACCTCCTGTCACCTGCTGGAGTTCAAAGTCACCTCTAGGTGCGCGCTGGTAAACGATGATTTAATTACTAGACTCGTGCGCCTCTTGAGTATCAGAAGACTTGATTAACCTGTCTCAGGTCTTGATTAAATGGTTGTGGGTTTGACTGTTACTTAATGATCTTGTCAAATACTTAGATACTGTTGTGGTAGTATAAGCTTTCTGTTACAACCGGGGGGAATGCATACACAAGAGCATATTTCCTTGCTAATTTCAATATAATGGAAAAGTGGGAAAAGTGAAAGTTATGGCAAGAAACGTCATTTACTGTACAAATGTATCGAAATTAAACTGAAAATAAGAAATGAAATTTCAATAGACTTTCTAATGATGATCAATATGTCTATATTTGACCTTTATTCTTACTGCCAATTTTGAAAATTGGCAGCAAAATCGGCATGTAGAATATGGGCTTTAGCTTGAACCATCTTAAGCCAACCCTAACATACTACGAGATTGCACTTAACACGACGGAAAAACTAATAGGATTTCTTTTACAATTGCCCCTAATTGCTCTCACATTGCTGGCAGAACATATATCCCCCAGGGGACAGGACTTTGTGTCAAGAGGAGATAAAAAAATGAATTGTTTCAATAGATTGTATGGGAAAGTCAACGATGAACCATCCTGTGGTTATCCCTATTTGGAGGATACAGAGAACTTTCTTTGATCATAGAAATTGCCCTCCCTCTAGGGATCATGCTGTAATTGGTAGGGATAGAAACGACGAGAGAAAGTAGAGATTACCCAATAACCAATCGCTAAATCCCTAATCTAACTAACCAGGCAAAGCCCCCACCCCCCATCAAATCCCTAACGGAGGCACCAATGGAAACTATAAGGATTTTCGTCTTTTGAGTACTATTTTCTTCGGACGTGGGACGTGGGGAACACCCCTCCCCCCTTCCACATACACACACGCCGACGCTGTCCCACCGAAGTTAAGAATGAAAAGTACACGTAATAGGATTTCTATCTTTTATTAGTCAAAGTTAAATAAGAGGAAGCCCCCCCCCCCCTCTCGCACCCCCCCCCCCCTCGCCGCACGTGGCCCCTACAGACTGTCCTCAGTATCAACATTACGTTGACGTCGCCACACCCCACACCTATATAAGCCCTTTCAAATCTCTACCAGAGGTATGAATGGGAAATAATAAGACTTCAGAATCTCCTTACATCTTCTTTAAATCATTCAAAGTTAAATATGAGGTAGAAGCACATCCCCACGTGCCCCCCCCCCCCCCACTTCGCCGCACGTGGCCCCTAGCTGACAATCTTCAGTGTCAACATTAACTTTAATGACTTAATTAGCCACACCCCAAACCTACATATGTAAGTCACTCAGAATTCCTACCAGAGGTAAGGATGGGGAGAAATAGGGCGGATTTCAACAGGACGACAAACGTGGTTTTTGGGCGGCAATCCAGTCTTAACCTATAGGATTTCAATATTTTAACTTCCATTAAGTATGTACGCATCAAGGGGGGGGGGGGTCTCATATTTTTGCATATTTTTGCCTAAGGGGAGTCGGGGTGGGGTGTCAGATTTTTGAAAATGTGCGTATGTACTAAATGGAAGGCCCCTAATCAAGAGTTAGATATGAGGAAAAGACCCCTCCCTCCTCCCTCCCCCTCCGCGCACGTGGCCCCTAGCAGACAATCCCCAGTGTAAACATTACGTCAACTAAGCCTGTAATTAGTCGGCCACTGTTTGTTAAACCGACAATCATATCAAAGGGGATAAGGCCTCATCGGCGCCACCAGGTTTAGGCCTGGTGTTTGCCTATCGTCGTCAGAAGATGTGAGGATAGAGAGGAATCCCTTGAGGGAATATTACACTTCATCAAAGCAAGAGCAGATGCCCAGAGATAAAATATCTAGTTTTTCTTCAACCTATTAAGGATGTTTCTATCCTAAGTTCTTGAGGGGTCAGTGATGGCCTGTGGGCTTTACGTTATGTAAGCCTGTTGTAAAGGGATATATGAATAGGACTCTATGAAGGATAGGAGAATAAGGATAGGAGAATATGAACAAGTTTTTAAAAAACTTCAATTCTCCTGGAATGTGTTTCCAATGTTTCTGTTTTCATTAACCTGAAGATTGATTGGCTTATTTATGCCGGTTCATATGCAAAATATCTTTGTTTGAATACTTATATATTTTAGAAAAATATTTCAAGACTCGAATACATAAAGAGTATAGATATTCCAATGACCAGATTATAGAGGTTGTGCACATGACGTCACAACTGCCTATAATGGGCTGGCTGCTATGTTGGTGATCAATTTGAAATCCTTGTTATTACAAGATCTGAAGCATCTAACATACAGTTTTATCAGAAATAGTGTCACTGATCAATACTTTGCAATTATTGTCCCTTACAATTCATGTATTTTTAGTTATTCCCTAGCCACATGGTCTTGATCATCACGTGGTGATCACCAAAAAGTGATCACATGACCAAGTCTGCACAAGGTATACGGGCCTACAAGTCACCATATGGTTTCAAAAATGATCATATGGGTTCAAATATGCTGATCATGCCCTATTTTGATACATATGGTTCCATATCTCTCTCATTGAGTATCAGCAACAGCCCCCCACCTCCACCCTTTCCGCCATGCACTTCACCCTTATCACTTCTACTGTTGACTCCTCTCCCAGATAGGGGGTCACGTGACCACACACACGTCCGTCGTACGCCCGGCACGGGTGGGACACGGGGAGGGAGGAGAATAGGGGAGTTTACCAACAACGCCCCCATGCGGGAAAAAGGTGCAAACTGTGAATAAACTTCATACAGAAGTTTGGCCTAACATTAGGGTGTTCTGTCTGTGATTGCAAATGCGATTAATCTTTGCTCATGATAAGATTTCAGACCTGTACAACTCTTAGAATTCACTGGGAAATCTTTTCTGAGACTTAAACCCAATGATCTGACAAGGCAACGCCCCCATGTGGGAAAAAGGTGCGAACTCTGTATAAACATCACATGGAAGCATAGATATATGAGTGCTTCAGCTTTTTCTCTATGTGCGTTACAAATGCAGGTATTTATTACCTTTATAATTCAGAGAAGCATAGCTTTTTGGTACTTACAATCTGAAAGCAAGGTGTTAATTTCTTTACTTTTCTTTTTTTCTCATTGAATGATGATAAAAAATTAGCCAGGTCAAGCATATGTGAGAAAACGAAGTCGATTTAAGCCTATAGTGGACAGGCATACAACAATGTAGAGTTCATCCTAAGGAGGTCAACTGTAGTATCACTTTCCCAGGCTTCAGTAAGTAAAAACACTAGTCTAATATCACAAGTTTCAGCCATAAAATGTGAAACATTCCAATGATTCCACTCAATCCCCCATATCCCACATTGAGTGCATGACCATTTCCTTTTCCTCCCTTCATGACAAATTTGTCATTTATCTGCTCATAATCCATAGTCAAACCACTCCGGTAAGCGGGATAGCATGTTATATCCGCGACAAAAAGTTGACTCAGGATTCGGCTCGCGGATTGACTGACCACACGCTTTAGCTAGACGAGCCTCAGGCAGAGTTAGGATTTATATAATTATGAATAAAGTCTAGTCACTCCAGGGGTTTCCTGCTATGCTCATTCTGCAATGGGATCTACCTAAATAGCTGGAATATGAGTTTGTGAGAGTATACTCTGCTATGTAGGTAGAACAATTGCCACCAGGAAGCAGAGATTACTAAATGTTATGACACAAAAATAGTCTGGCCAATTTTGCTTGTGCTGGTACCAGACTATTTGGAGGGCCGGGATGATTCTATAGAGTCGAGATCGGCGAAGGGACAGAATGTGCTAAGCTTAATTATTGAACCACCTGGCTACCAGTATGAAGCAATTTGGATTGACAACTAGATGGTCAAAGTTGACTGCTTTGTGGACTTTTCTTTCAATCCTCAAAACATACATGTACTGTTAGTGGTATAATGAGTACTCCCTGTTCACCCCTGGCTGTTTTTTTCTTCATACTAGTGACTAAGTAGACTGGTGGGTTATTGGTTGCTTTATTTGATTGCCCTATTTGACTGCTCAGGTTATATCATGGATGGCGTTGGTAATCAAATCTATATGAGAAGGCAGGCAAGTGCTCTTTTACTTCCCACAATGCACTGACACAGTATGAGAAGGACAGGTCTTTGGGATAGTATGACCACACTTCTAGGAAGTAGGGAAAACAAGGTGCTAACTCACACACAAATCTCAAGGTTCTATCCCATCACCTTAGACGCCACCCACCCTCTCCACCAATCGGACTGATCATTTAGACCAAAATAGGAAGTGTGTACTCTGTATACATTGATCTGTCCTCTGCGCCTTAGGGCAGGATTTGGTTCGGATATGATTATATCTATATTTCACCGGCGTTATCCTGGCCCGGGGGGATGAGGAGTGTGGCCTGCTGAGTAATGGTGACTGTGATTGGGATGTCATCCCTACCTTCTCACCTGTACAGGTGACAGGTGAGTGTGTGTGTGTGTGTGTGGGAGGGGGGGGGGGCAGGGGGGTCAGGGGGGACTCACCTGTGAAGACCCACAGGTGGTCAGTAAAGCCCCATTCTAATAACCGGTGTGACGTCATTTTGGTCACACCTGACTGGACAGGGGTTAAACAAACCACCATATGCCCATTGAAAGCAGTGGGGATCACTGAACCATGACAAATAAAATCTTAAATGATTCAAAAACCTCTATAGATACAGTACATTCAGGATTTTTTAAAAAAACTATATGTGATTTTGAACAAGTTTGTCACTTAGAGTGTGGCTCTATCTCACATGATAAACAAGTTATAATCAAATTAATACTGTCACTCTCCAAGCCAGATGTTTGCTCACCATAATTTACAGTAGGGGTTGTCATGGTGATAACACCTGTGCTTGGAGAGTGAGGGGTGGGTTTCTGCAAGATTCATGTTTCTTACCCTCGTCACACACAAGGTCCGTTTATATGAATACCCACTAGGACACTTTTACACAGTCGGCCGACTGATCGGCGCTGAAGTCGGCCGACTCTTATGATCAACTGTCAGTACAGTATATTGAAATGTGCATGTTTGATCTGAATCAGTGCTGAAATTGGCCGATTCTAAAGGTAGAGTCGGCCGATTTCAGCGCCGATCAGTCGGCCAACTGTGTAAAAGTGTCCTAGTGGGTATGGGGCTTAAGGGAGGTGGATGTACAGTTGCTGTTCTATTGTTTGTTCATTTTAATAATATACTTTAGGGGTCAAGTTTAATTTGTTTGTTGGGGGGGGGGGGGGTTAAGTCATACTATGTTTTTTTCGTTTTTTTTTTAATTGAACAAATCTGTGCCACAAATACAGTGCTCTTCCAACAGACGATTTTTTTTATTCATTTTATTTTTACGAGTTACAATCTGTCATTCTGTGTTATGTTACAGGTTTCTTTTCTTTTCATCGTGAGAACATTCCTGATATATGGAATATTCTATTGGTTTGTGGAAGATGCATAAATTATGACTACCCCCCTCCCACTAGTATATTTACAGGTGTTCCCGCAGGTAAATCTGGCCAGGTGTCACCTATAATAATACACCTGTGGCCTGTATGAGGCGACAGGTGCCCAGTGGGCAGTGTGTGGTCAGTGTGTGGTCACTCTGGTCCACTGGTCAGCCCGAGTTGTGGTCAGTTTATGGTCACTTGGGTCCACTGGTCAGCCCTACCTGTCGTCAGTGCACCCAACAGACGCGTGGCACCTCCCACAGGCACCATCTTACCTCTCATCTCACCCCCCTCTTCCTTTTCTCCCAATCCTAAAACTTTGGCTTGTACATGTATTTTCAATCTGAACTATCGTCTAGCCGTGTGAGAAATGGTTGTTAAAGATCTGGAACCTCTCTCAACACACTGATAGTTTGAGTTGACTATGGATTTCTCTAATCAAAATATAAATTCATGAAATAAATTCGCACTCACTTAAGTTTAATTTTTTTTTCAATTTTTATTGCGCAATTCATACATGTACAGCATGGTCTTCCATTGCATCAGTTAATATAACATAATAACAACATATATACATATTTGATGATGAGGATAGTAATAATGAATTGATCAAATTGTGTTCATATTACAATGTCCATTTGTCATTAACCCCTCTAACCTAATGATAGGGACAAATCAGACTAGCATTTTAAATTGCTGTTTTGAAATTGTAGTTTGGATAGACGCATCTAGGACATCCCATAGTCTTGCACCTCGGTACAATGGGGATTTTAGAACCTTAGTTTTTGTTGTGAATTTTGTGTCAAACTCTATCTTATTCGAACTTCTAAGTTGCCGACAGTTTGGGTCACGTTCTTTGATATATCTGTCTGCCTGTACATTATCCAGTGATGCCACTCTATGAACATGAAAAATCCGGAAAATTGTTGAAACAGACTTTCCGGATTTTAAGCAGGAAGAAACCGGATATTTAGCAGGAAGAAATAAAGGTAAAGAATAACATATCACATACATTCTGAAATTAAAAGAGGTTTGACAAATACTTTCTGTTGTCTAAGAATGCAAATGTATTGTTCTTTTCCCTTAATATCACATTTGTCTGAAAATTTGGCTGCAGTCAAAAATCCGGAAATCCGGAAAAAGAAGGAAAAGTGGCATCTCTGATTATCATACATGATACACAGCAAATTCTTTCTACGACGATTCTCCAAATAGGCTAGATTATAGGTCTCATGCAGATCTATGCCTCTCCTATCTATACGCTCTTCTTTACTTTTATACAACATATTATGCCTATCTACAATTCGTAGAGCATGGTTTTCAGTCTTTTTCAGCTTTGACCAGTTCTTAATTGGTCCACACTCATGCAGAAAATCTGCATATTCCAGAATAGGTCTGATTGTTTGTTTATATGTTTGTTAATATGTACTAGACATCCATCTCTTCCCTTAAATGTGCCACCGCTTTGACGGCAGACATGATTTGAGAAAATACCTAATAATACACTTAGAGACCTCGGGAAAATACGAAAAGTGGTATCAACGACCCAAGGGCAATTATTTTGTGGTCAGAATTATATAGGGACGAAGTGCCCTCCCTACTACCCCCCCCCCCCCCCCCCAAGTCTACCCCCCTACTTATCCCACCTCGCCATACAGCTAACCAACCTGTCAAGTCTTACCATCTATACTCCTACTGACAGCCCTCCCGACAGCCCTACACCTCACCACCCCCATCATGGACTCTCACCGACAGGACAGAAGGGGCATTTGAGGCTTAACCAAAATGAAACCAGACAGGTCACTTTGCCACATTCTTTTACCTACTACCACTTTTGTTCAGTTTTTGTTGCTGATAGACTTTTTGACCACCTGTGTGTACATAGAGTGGGAAGTAGTTAGCCATATGCCATTTTTGTGGGTGGCCCTTCTATTTATCTGATTAACAGTTATCCAAATCCCAATGGAATTTGCTTTGTACGTATTTGATAAATACTAATACATGTAAATGTACAGACATACAAGACACAGATTAAAAGCACGTTTTAGTTTCTCCCAGTTAGTATTCTTTGAAAACCCTAGACTTTGGCCTTCGATGGGGAATTTGAAGTTACTTGTGAGTGATAATTGCCTTTAGAGCGATGTCCATACAAGAGGGTGTGACATGGCGTATAGGGTGGCGACCGTATAGGCCTTTGAAAAGCTAGAGATCTAAGAAATCTGATAAAAAAAAATCATTAGAACATATACCGGCAGCAACGTCTCATCTTTGACCCCTGACCAAAATATACCCCACACTTTCGGTTTCTTAATTATTCCCCTAATATATTCGGCTCTTATATCTATACCCCTCACTTCCGGCTCTTATATCTATACCCCACACTTCCGCCCTCTCAGTCAGTCATACAATGGCGGGTCACACCCTGTAACTATACATAAGGTGGTCAGGTGGTCAGTGGTCAGTCGCCTTGGTAACCCCGGCGTCTCAGTGACCAGGGGTCGTAGGGGTCAAACTGACCATACTTGACCCCCACAAGTAGTGTTACCATGGCATTAGGAGACGCTGCCCTAGACCGGAAGTAACGTCTGCACGTGTCTGCTTATATATATATATACACTTACATATTTGCTCTGTGTCCATTTTAATAAATCAATCAGGTTCTAAGGTCATTTGGTAATTTATGGTCAGGTATTAGCCTTCCCGTTGTTATTAAAAATGGGCGGTAGAACTTATATGAAATATTAAGTGATGAAAAGATTCCCATCTGCGTTTCAAACTTCCATCAGATACTTTGTAACTCAGACAACTCCACTTACTCTCCTTACATGTGATATAATCACCTAAAGTACTTTTTACAGAAAATATCTGGGGTCAGATTACGTGCGCACAAATTATTGCTAAGAATACACAAATCATAGTATAAAGGGATAATTTCTACCCTCTTATAATCATCACAATATAAATCAATGATTACCAGAGATTATTCCCCGTGATTATCTAACCAAGCCAACCGTTGAAGAAAAAAGAGTTATAATTATCACACACAAAAGCAATTATAGTTCAAAGGGAAGAAAAACAATGACACTTAAAGTCGTTAAAAATCAGGAAGCGGGTTATGCGAGTGTTGAGTCCTGGTCACACATAACGACTGAACTCAATTCGACAGTATTGAATATTTGAAAAAGGATAGTTGCAAATAAACCAGTCTCATTAAAAAGGCTGACTAGTGGTCACACATAGAGACTGGATAGTCTCAAGTCATCTTGCCCCTGCCTAAAAACACAATGACATATAGGAAAAAGAGGTGTGTCTATTTGCCTTCATCTGATTGGATAACAGACTCATGACATTTGAGTTAAGTCTTAAGCTTTGTCACATATAGAGACTGGGACCGGGAGACTGGGCCTTAAAATTGCTTGAGACATATCCAGTCTTAAAGCCAGTCACATATTGAGACTGGGTCTTAAGACTGCTAAAGACTCAAGACTATCCCATCTTAAATCTTTATCTTCTCAAGATTAGAGATCAGACTGATTAGTCTTGACAAAAACCTAAAACTCCAGTTTTAACCCTATGTCACATATCAAGACCCAACTCAACTCTACTTTTGAGTTGAGTTGAGTCTCTACATGTGACCGTGGCTTTAGTTGGTTGTGTGGTAGCTCGGTGACATGCGACACGCGTCCCTATTTAACGGTCTGTCGGACAGGAAGATCAAACAATGAGAACGGCAGTTAAATTAGAAACCAGTGAAAAGAGTTCAATAGGTGTGAGTTTATATCATGCCACCTAATTTCTCAATTTTATTACTTTTGTATCAATTTTTTTCTTTCTTTTTATATCCTTCCTTTCGGGATTTATTTATGATAATCTTCAAGAGGTTTCCTTGGTCTTCAGTGTTATTACAATAACTTTATTTTCATTATTTATTTATTTTCATCTATTTGTCTTTATTTTTCATTTTTTAAATATTTATTTATTCATATTTCTTTTTTTCTTTTTTTTTTTGAGGGGGGAGGGTGATAAAATCTGGCATGTTAGAGTCTGGTAGAAATTCGCACTAAGGTCATGAATCGAGTATGGTGTTTTATGTCTGGAGGGGGAGGATGGGTTCGGGGGGATTTTATAGGGACAGATAATGCTACCATCTGTTGGTAAACTTTACTATAGACATACCCCCCCGCTCCTACCACAGCCTGTCTGTGCCCGTTCATCCCCACCTGTCAACTTACCGGTACAGTGTCAAATCAGGTCAGGTGCATGCTTCAAAACATACCTATCCAATTTCTGATTTTAATAATTAATTTTCTCTAGATATAGTAAGTGGGTAGTTTAACTTCTCAGACAGCTGAAGGTATGTTCATTTCTGTTTTGTTACATTAATATACACGTAAAGACATCTTCTTTTTAACAATTTTGTATGATCTCAATTTTTTCCCATTAATACTTAGTTGAGTTATCTTCTCAGACAGCTGTAGCTATGTTTATTTCTGTTTTGTTACTTTAATATACACGTAAAGACATCTTCTTTTTAACAATTTGTGTATGGTCTCAATTTTTTCCATTAGTCTTTAGTTGACTTTCCTATTGCGGAGATTCTCTTTGGGTATTTTCCCATCATATGAATTTTGGTCTAACCCACAACCACTTAAAACATGTGGAGTATATTTCAACTTTGTGCTCAGTCCCCACACAGTAAGGACGCTTGACGAGTCTTGTATTTCTTTTAAAGTACTAAAATGATTATTCCCCAAGGTTTTTAGGCCATGGCATGTCTAAACTAAGAGGTAAGATTAGATCACTAGTATAGTCTAAAGGATTGATGCCTTGGTATGTGTTGATTTTGAGATATATGTCAGTCTTTTGTCTTTCGACTCCACAAGTTTGTGGATGATTGGAAGCAGAAAACGTTACGTCTCATCTTGTTTCAAATATGCAATGATGCATACATCAAAGTTCCCTGTATGTGCGCATATATATATTCAAAGGTTTCAGGTCCCCCATCCCCCTTAGGCTTAAGAATGCATTGGGCATGATCAGTAGCACCATTCAGGGGCGTAGCCAGCCCTGACATCTAAGGGGGTTCCAATTTAAAGTTCGAGGTAACAAATAAATTTAAGTGGGTTCCAACCATGATTTTCCTTAATATTTCCTACATTTACCTCAAATTATGGGAAATCAAAGGGGACTCCAGGCACCCAGGAAACCCCCCTGACTTCGCCACTCCCACTCACTTTGAACCTCTCACCCCCTACCCTCCCCCCTTCTTGATGCGTTCAAACTTAATGGAAGGCATCTAACCCGACTGGCCTTATACCCAGGTTACAGCCGTACTTTGTGAAACAGAGAAACAAACTAATTCTCCCAACCACGGATAGCTGATTTACAGTATTTTAAGCACCTGCAAGTTAATTTTGGCCAGTTTTGTCGACAAAAACACAGGAAACAGTATAGAAAAAATATGTTTATCTACTATATATTAATGTGTAATGAACGAATTTTCAAACCAACTCAAAAAATGATTAAGATAAGCAGATCGGAAATGAAAAAAAAAGTTTTTATTGATCTCCATAATTTTTAACCCCAAATAATGTGGTAGGGAGAATTGAGTGCTGGCGCTTACCCGACCAGGTGAAAGCCGTACCTTAAAGCTAACACACGAATCAACCATCTGTGCCTCATCAGGTGTCCCCCACACACCGCCACGCCCCCGTGTGGCCGTAATTACAACTAACGGCGTGACGTAATACACACTCATATACCGCACGCTGAAAAGCTGCGCATGTCGACATGCTTCACTGACGCCCCCTCCCGACTAAAAAAAAAACAGATTAAAAAAGATTTTTAAAAAAAGAAAGAAAAGGAAATACTGCTATATTAAGAAAAAATCGAAAACAAACCGATCCAGTAGGGACCCAGACGCATCCATCAGACAGTTTCCCGTCGCAATCCCTCCCCTCTTCCTCTGGGGTCAATATTACCTCAGCTCAGACCTTAAAATAACTGACATTTTGTGAACAAAATGGTTCACTTTTTATATGTCATAAATCATGACTATACCAATCAATACTGCAAGTTGATGGGAAAAAATTAATGAAATATGGAGACGGTCACATCAAACCCAACCGCAAGGTTTAAGACCCGGTCATATTTTAGCGCAAAAAACGATACATTAATCCGTGCACGGTATATAAGGAACAAAGGCTGAAATACAGGGAACGATCCGGTGGGAGGCGGGGGGGGGGTGGTTGTGTCCAGGGGTCCTGACCACCCCCACCCCCAAACCCCTCCATCACTTTGGAGGAGACCTACTTTTTTTTTGAAATCCTGAAATATGGAACTATACAATTGATTAGGATACACCTGGTATTGCAGCCCCCCTCGGGTTGCGACGGTTTCAATCTATAAGCTTAAATATGCTAAGGTTGAGATGAAAAAAAATTGATTAAAGGTTGTGACGTCACATTGACGTCACAAGGTGGCACGTGCTGCCATGACGACGACGAGTGGAGAGTGAGGAATCAGTCGTGCGGAGGGAGATTGATTTGTTTAAGTAGCTCATTGACTTTCTACTTCGACAAACTCAAAACAGTTAAAAAAAGACTTGAATTTAAGTCTGCACAAAGTTGTAGTTTTTACACCAGGTAGGTGATATAAGATCTAATGTTTTGGTATCACCTGTATAGGAATATGCAACAAAAATATTTCTACCTATAGGGGCCTATAGGCCTAGTCCTAAGCCATAGGATAGAACCAACGAGAGTAGAAGGTCCCTTTTACTCTCCCTGATAGAACTAATGTAGGGCCTCTAGAGGACATTGGTTTCAACGGGCGCAGGCTAGGGGCCTTCCATTATGTATGTGCGCATAAAGGGGGAGGGGGAAGGGAGGGTCCGACATTTTTTTAAATGTGTATACATTTCAGCCCAAGCGGGGTGGGGTGTCTGGGATTTTTGAAAATGTGCTTACGTACTAAATGGAAGGTCCGCTAATAGTATTAGGAACAAAGGGTATCCTCATGAAAAGGGTGTATACATTTATCCTAAGAATATTTCTTCTTTTTTTTTTTTAAAGAATATAGACCTAGGCCCTTGTGCACTTTCCACCTTTTCTTTTAAAAAATCTAACTTCTTTCTGCATGTTGTCTGCCTTGTTACCCATATCATCCACACTTAATGCCTACCCAAACGTGAGGCACCTGTCCGGGCCATGTTCCCTGACATGGAGGTAGCCCCGCCCCCCAAACACCGCCTCATGCGACGTGCACCCCTCACCTGGTCACCATGGCAACCGACCAGTCAGGTGTCGTAGTAATGATGATGCAGTGGGACAGTCATCAGGTGTGGAAAAAACTTAATACGGTAACATCCGAACAGCGACACGCAGCGGCCAGTGGGTCAGGTGCCCTTATATCGCCCAGGTGCCCCATTATCGTCCACCCGTGACCTCCTTGACCTTGAGCCTCTCCGTCATAACCGGAAGCAGGTCTGGGCGTTCCTGCTGTTGTAATCCAGGAGGACTGTCAGGTGTCATTGTCTCGTGAAGAGTCTCGAAGACGGTGTGGGTCTGTGAGGAAGACGCATCGCCTGTCCCTGAGACTTCCTGGGTTTTCTTTGAGGCTATAGGTCTAGGGCATTGAGTTATTGTTATGTGGGCCTACACTCCTTAAACCTGCACGGCCACATGACCGTTTCTTAAATCCGTTCCGTGACTAGGACAGAAGGACGTTCTTAGTCACATACGACACGTGGACCCTAAAATCTCAAGGGGTTCTGGAAAAATATGAGGTGGTTCCAGTTGGATTTGTGGGGTTCTAGAGTCAATCTGAGGGGGTTCCAGGTAGAATTTTCGCAATCTGAGGAAGTGGGAGATTTAAGATACCCTTTGAACCCCCCTTGGCACATGATAACAGACAAAAGGCATCATCATAGCATGTGGCCCATTGTAGACCTACATACCTCTTGGCCTCTCCTGCTACAAGATAAACTAGCTCATTGGGTAAGTGGGGCAATGGCATATTTTGGGAATAATTGCAATATGACAATTCCTGAGTGTAGCCCCCCCCCCCCCCCCCAATCATGACGGCCGATGGCCCCCTCGCCTGACGCCCAGTGCCAAAAGTGTCAGAAAGATGGATTCCCCATTGTACGAGGCCCATCTTTTTGGGCCTTATTTATAACGTTTAACTTGTCGTTTTTTGACCGAGGAGAAGTTCTTCTGCGGCCTGACATTCCGTCAGATGATGTGGTTTGTGAATCACCGCTTTACACCTGCTGGGGTGGGGTGGGGGGGAGGGGGGGTGTATGGGTCAAGTAGGGGGTGGAGGTGCCCCCCCCCCCCCCCCCACTTCAATGCCACACCCTGGCGTCATTATAACAGTGGATATCCCACTTATGATGCGCCCTACCTTACTGTCTTCGCCGCAGGGCTTTTTCGTGGATTGGGATATAACAAAGATGTATTTTGAATGGAATGTCACAAAGTTGTATTTTGAAATAGATTATTGGATTATTTTGTGGTTTGGGCTTAGATAGAGCAAGTAGGAACCGGGAGGAGTTGTGTTATTATTTCAAGATATTTTTTATAGATATTTGAGTTGGGTCCTCACTAAAATTTCACAATCAAATTCCCCGTGTTTTCCCTCCGTTTTTATCAGTATAGGCTTACATAGTTTTATGTCAGGAATGGCCAATTACAAAGTCAGTAGGCCCCCTATATATCTTCTAACAAATTCTATGCAATTCTAAACTCGTATACACATTGCACATAGGTCTGAAAACCTGATATTTTAGAAATTAGGACACGGATAGCCAAATTCTCGAGTTGTACCTGCACGTTAGCCTAAATCAGGAGGCATGCTGGGAAATATGTCGACAAGAACCTAGGCATTACCATGAGAATATCCATGGCTTGTTGTCAAACATGATGAAAAATTAATCATCATTTTTAACATTTGTATCCGTATACATTTTATATTTTCTAAGTTGTACCCTTGAGACACGTGTTGGGTCCTGGAGATCAGTCCCAAGGTCACCCTGTGGTCGCACCTTACTCCCTCCACGGTCCCCCTACCCCTTATTACACCTGCTCATACCTGTCGCAGCCAAGATTTATTTTACTTTTTTTCTGAGCACATCAATCTAACTGTAAAGACACGTTATATAGGATGCAGAACATAAGATGTGCCATAAATCACATAACTCTACATATTACTCCAAAACTGTGTCCTGAATATATTAATATGTGACGCCAACTGTTATTTATTATTCATTTTCCCAGGCTGGCAGATGTTGGTATACATGGAGCTAAAATCTAACAGAAGAGTTAACTCAGTTGTAGAGAACTTGTCCCTGCATGGTCCAGGATAATGGGATAACATCTTATTAACCTGAGCACAAAAAGTCTCGTAAACTATGGGGTGGGGAGGGGGGACCCTGAAATATACTGAATATTGGCAACATGGACATTCTCCTGGAACCATCATGGACTGTAACTAATATCAATGAGATATTTCTTACAGTATCAAGAAATATTCTCTATGATCCACAGTTATCTCTTAAAGCAGAAAACGCCTCACAACACTAATATCACGCCAACGAACCCGGTGACCTGTTGACCAGAAACTACTGTGGTTTACCAACGGTCAACAGTGGCCATTAGTTTAACGGAATTTAACTTGGCTTTTTGCTAATGATAATTGGGAGCACTTTGGGAGGTGTGTGTGTGTGGGGGGGGGGGGTGACTTGCTTATAGAGCTTTTTCCAATGTCTTCCTATTGCCTGGCCGAACTACTAAACTCGAATGGAATAGTCTATTTTACGTGGTGACACATTTTTAAGTATTTTTTTTAATGAAATGGCATGTCCTTCATAATCAATATTCCTCACACAACGATAGTTCAATCATGTGGTGTGATCATATTTAATTTTAAGTGATGATTTTAATATGGGTGTCATCTCTTCATAATTTCTTATTAATAATTTTCTCTGTGAAATTGACGTGGATGCCAAAGAGAAATTACTCAAAGTGAAAAACCTACTTATGGTTGCATCTTAATATTTTCGCTTTGATAAGCAAAAAATATTGTTAACGAATTTGACACAAATGGCACCAATTGCATATTTTGCACATTTTCCTCACTAGGTGGCGTGGTCTGACAAACGGTCTATAGTTTAGTCCCTGCAGGTAGAGGGGGTTTCCCACGGTGGTGGCCCACCTGGCCAGGTGAGACAGGTGAGGCTGGGGGCAACATGTACAGGTTTACCTGAAGGGAAGATGCCAAAACACCCCATTCTTCAATGCTGGGATTTATTTCTAAAATTGTTGATTTTCCCCAAAGGCAGGATCAGAGAGAGATGTGGAAGAGGAAAGTTTCTCCTGAGGGCGTTACAAGTGCATGGTTTATGAACAACAAATTCCATTTTCAAATTCCCCATGTTTTCCCTGAGATTCCCTGCATGTCTCACAGCAATTTCATATCTAGCAAGTTGTTCAAATGTAAAAGCCTCTGCGTACAGAAAACATTTGGACAACTCCACAATAAAATGTCATACCCCTAATATTTTGAGAATCAGGAATTTCAGAACCTGGCCCTGCGTTTTGGCAAAATTTGCCAATTCCCTGCATT
Organism: Lepidonotus clava; assembly: GCA_936440205.1. Lineage (NCBI taxonomy): Eukaryota > Metazoa > Annelida > Polychaeta > Phyllodocida > Polynoidae > Lepidonotus > Lepidonotus clava. The sequence continues at coordinate 87,396,992 of OW387133.1, forward strand.
TTCTCTGTCAGGGAATATTTTTGCCACTTTCCCTGTTTTCCCTCTGCTGTTGGGACCCTGTATGTAATGCATATACACTTACATTCTGCTCATTATATGTTTTGCAAGCACTGTTAATGACTAAAATAATCTTAAATATTCCTGCAGGAAAAAATACGAAATTCCTTTTCTTTAAAAACTACTATTTTTCTGCGACTACCATTGCCTGACATGTAGAAAGTTTTTGTACATGTATACAGGCTTGCGACCCGCTGGCATGTGTCTGGACCTATGCCCAAAGGGGTGGGTTTGGGTAGAGAGGGGAGATGGGGATGAATGGGGGAGGGGGGTTGAATGAGGGGCTGACATGCTAACTGTAAAAGGGCGTTAAGAATGGACCTGTAAGCCTTGCCCTCTTAATCATTCACCCCTACCTCTCTACCCCTGGGGATGTGGAGGAGGTCGGTGTGTGTGTTGGAGGGGGGGGGGAGGTCCCTATAATATATAATGACTGGGGGATACCCCCCCCCCCCCCGGATACCCCCTGTCTGAATGACCTTTTAAAGGGGTAGCAATGACCTAGCTCATGAAAAAAGTTCAGTTATGTTTAATTCCCTGATTTCTATGGTGGGCCTTTGATTCTATTCATGTTATATAATAAAATAAATTAGAGAGTTGTGTCAGCATCCATAGAAAACGACTCATATTTTTTAAAGATAAAAAAACCCACTCCCTTTTGGGCTAAACTACATGCATATTAGATTTTTACAGGAACATTTCAGATTTCTGCATCCCCCCCCCCCCCTCCCACAACCCACCATGTATTCCTCCAAACACCTTCAAGGGGGTTCGCATCCAATTCAAGTTCTGTGCAACTCTCATTGTTCAAACGTCCAGAAATCGTCAAAAATAACCAGATATCTACGAAAATGACCAGAAATTGAGATATCTCATTTTAACCAAATTGGAGAAGGATTACTTAATGCCCCCCCCCCCCACACCATCCATATAGATGGCGGTGAGGTCAGTGGACACAGTGACAACTCATGTCGGCCTCACTCAGCCTCATTAAGTCAGTCAACAAATAGGAACCTGATGCCTCATGACTCCCACCTGCTGATCAACCTGTACCCCTACTCCCTATCCCGACCCCAACCCCCACAAATTTCCCTACCTGTAACCCTTACCCCTACCGTACCCTACCATGGCACCTGTTGCTTCCTACAAAAACCCCTAAGGGCGGAATTCCCCCAACCATAATGGACGGAATTTTACTACATGACTTGACCCGCGATATGACGATGTCAGAGAGAAGTCGCATGTATTACTAATAGAGAAAAAATTCTTTGTGACACATTTTGTAAAATACTCAAAACTGACAATTTCAAACAATTCCATCACGTCTGCATGCAAACTGCCTGTAATATCATCATATCTCACTGGTATCGCAGCTCACGTCATGCAGTGTAATTGGGGGTTGGGGGTGTTGCCTTTCTTTCTTGCCTCAGAAATCTTGAGGCAAGAAAGAAAAGCAACACTCCCAACCCCCAATCTACGAGTTTTTTGGTCAACCCTCAAACCCTAAAGGTGGTGGGTTACAATGAATCTTAGGGGCATGGCTGACTTGTTATACCAGGCCCCCATCCCTTTGTAGAAGGCCCTACCTCAGGTCCTGTTATAAGGGACACTACAACAATCCTCCCCACCCCCCGGGTGTCAAGGCCCATTATGATATCTGCGGGCACATCAGGCCGTCAACGAGACACCCAAAATACCCCTTTTCATGGGCATGCGCAGTGGATTCACCTATACTCACTCCGATCCTCAAGCCCCATATCCACTTTACTGAATCGCCACATAAATCGGCCGATTACTATAATGATATGTCAAATTTTGCATCGATTCAGATCGCCAATCAGTATGCAATATTGAAATGTAACCTTTGATATGAATCGGTACTAAAATCAAAAATTTATTCTTGCAGGATCAATCGATTTTAGTAGCAATTTGGCGGCCGACTTGTTCAAAACCACCTAGTGGGTATAGAGCTTAAATCTTAGCCACGAATCATGTATATGTATGTTTATTTAAGTAAACGGTATTGAATCCCTCTAAAGACCAGTGGTACTCCCACCTGGCCCAGAAGACTCAGGCTCCCAGGTGCAAGTCTCAGACAGCACGCATGCGCACTGGGTGACAAAAGGGCCATGTTAGATTTAAGGAGGTCGGCCAGAGTTCACTTATCAGGGTCAGTCCAACCCCCCACCCGACCCCATAAGAAACTTACTTTTTTGTAGCATGTCATGTTCTGGTCAGGCAAGGAGGGAGTTGGGGGGTTGGTGGGAGGGAGGGAGGGGGGGGGGGGGGGGTGGGTCTCGACTTAAATATGTATGGAAGCTGGAAAAGGTCCAGAAACAGTCTGAAAAGGGTGGTTTGTTGGGGGTATGGTTTTAGACACGCCATCCCATGTCTTGGCCAAAAGGCGGGGTAAGGAGGGGGTTTGCAGTCATCAGGTGAAACCCGTTAAAATATTTATCCAAGTGTATTACGTATGAATGTTGTTTCCTTTGTTTTTTGTGGGAAAGGTGTTATCTGGTATGAGGAAATGATAAATCTTGGCATTCATTGAAAGGCGTTATTTCATCTCTTCTTCAATACACAACATAGCTATAGAATTCTCAGTCCTCAGTGGGATTCCCGATCCGGATTTTCTGATTGTAAAGCGCAACACCAGCGGCTTGTTGGTCACGTGACCTGCTCCAGGCCTTCCCAGAATTCCCGGGCCACGTGACTACATCCGGGCAGTGCCGTGGGAAGGCAGATGGTCGCAGACCGGAAGTGACGGTCGTCGGGGCGGAAGTAACGTCCCACACACTCTCCGACCTGAGGCGGGGTACAGAGGGCGGAGTGTCGGGGAAATCCGCGATGAGGCGCCACTATACATAGGTGCAATATCACAGGTAAACTATAGAAACAGGGGCGGATCCAGAGGGGGTGTCCAGGGGGTCCTCACTCCCTCCTTTTGGTGGACCCCTAACCCAGGGAAAGAGGGGGAAATGTTGCATGTGTCCATGTAAATACATGCATTTTTAGTATACTTAGCCTATATGTGGACCCCCTCCATTTGGAAATCCTGGATCTGCCTCTGAGAAGGGCAAACTTTTGCAAATTGTCCTTCAATGCACGTGTATTCGTTATTTGTAATGTGAGAATGAGGATGCTGTGAGCTTTACAGTTTAATAAATACTAGAGGTGATAGAGTGTTTCATGAACACGTCTGTGTGCTCATGTGTAAACATTATATAATCTAGAATATAAGGGTTTTTAGCTCCCTCTGTGCAAAAAGAGTAGAAAAAACAGTGAGTGGGTTGTACTACGTAAGGCTTTTATGCTATTAAAGGTCACTGATTTTAACAGTCGGCTGTATTATAAAGAGTTACAAAAGGTTTTGAATCAAATAAAGACCACGATTCCAATCTATAGCCGGTTTTAATGGTCCTACAATTGCTCAGCAAATATATCCAATTATATTTCAGAATCTTTTAAGTGCCGCTATACCTAAAGAAACTCCGTTGCATTGTAAAAGGGGCCGACACATTCCAGATTTCATCAGGTGTTCCCTATTCCCTCCCCCTCCCTCCCCACTCTTTACTTTGATATGCTCCGACCCATTGTCACGTGACCACCCAGCCGTGTGCGCACGCGCCGTCGGGCCGACATGGGCGTCTCTGAGGGACGCTGGGGGTGACGTAACGTCACGTGAGACCACACAGGGCTAGGTGGGCCCTTTACTTATATCAGCTGTACATCCCTCCTCTCTCACCCTTACAACCCCTCCCCCATACTAAACCTGCCCCCCCCCCCCCCTGCCCCCAGAGGCGGGTGTTTCACCGCCCTCCCGCTAGGTGCCGCCACCAGACGCTGACAACGCCCCTGGAGGCATCTTTCGGAACCACGCCCTCAATGACTTCCTAACCACCCGGAAACCATAATGGACAGAGATGCCACTCTAAGATCCTGAAAAATCAGGAAATTCGTGAAAAAGCCTTTCCGAATTTTAGGCAGGAAAGCTATCCGGATATTAGGCAGGAAAAATAGAATCATATATTATGTTCATTTTTGATATTAAAAAGAACTTTTAGAAAATACAATCTGACGCTATATTCTTAAAATTTCTCACTCCTGTAAAAATTATGATAGAGACAAAAATCCAAAAATCTAGAAAAAGCAGGAAAAACAGCATCCCTGAATGGAGACTGTGAGTATCTGCATTGGTGAGGTTTCATTTTTTTTAAATCAAGCACTCGTTATAGTTATCAGACGAGAGTGAGGAAGTTCAATAGATGGTCGGAGATCAACTTGCTGACACCCCCTTCAGTGGGTCTCACACACCAACTGGGCAAACCCTGATACTTGTACAGACGGCCCTTGGCAGTCACACAGTCTTCCCATCCCCTTTTACCTCGGATCCCACTGCCTACACAGGAGATGACACAAACTTTACTGACTGTGAGACATAGAACTACACCGCAGCTTTAAGTAAAAGTACAACAATAAAAGTACCGCCTCAAGACGTTAGTCTACAGTATAGGGACAATGGGTGTCCCGCCAACCCAGCCAGCTGCCGGAAGTAGGGGGTGTTCTCACGAGGACCAGATGAGAGGGAGGAGAAGACAAACACGGCGTCCCCCCAGCGTCTCCCCATCTCAGGTGTCACGTGACGCTAATTGGCCGGTTCTGATTGGACAGCGGGAAGCTCTTTCCGGCGGCGCGCGCACGGCAGGCGGAAGTGACGTAAGGACGACGTGCCTTCACACCAGGGGGCGTTGAAAGGTAAAAGGCGTATGACACGCCCCAGTGTAGGTAGCCTGTGCACCCATGTGGGGTTGAAACTTGAATACCTTGCCCCATACCCTCTTATCAGAATGTGTAGGAATCATCTCATATTGATAGGGGGGTTGACATGTGTGTGAAAAAGCTAACAATAGAGACAGTGAAGCCATATATAACGGTATCCCCATATCAAATAAGCCCATGCCTGTTTACATATTAAAGTTTAAAATGAAATATTGTCAAAATTGACTCTGACTCTCCATGAAGATAGATGCATCAAACAAAATTAACCAAAGCAATTTGGTTGAGGAATTGTTTCTAGAACTTGTAAAATGCAGCATTATACATTGACCTTTTCCCCATAGAAGCCAATGGTAAAGCCTGTCAGCCCAGCCTATAATGTCCAATCCTATTTTGCCCTAGAATGCATCATTTTGATTGGGTGGCAAACCTGCAAATATGTTAATTGGTAAGATTCAAGACATCATGATGTTTTATCAGTACTTGGGGATAGAGAATAACATAATTCTTGGATATTTCAGTAATCCCAACTCTAGGAGACAAGGACAGCTTATACAGGTATTTCGTCCAACCCTTGTCCAACCCCGAGATATACCCATTGTGGGATGGACTTATTGGACCCACTGGTCCCTGGTTGGCACAGATATGCATGGAGCAGGGATGGAATAGGTAAAAAAAACATAACTTTTACTTTGATTCGTATTATCATTTTATCATTATACATAACCACTTTTAATTACATGAGTCTACTTACATGTGTTCTTCCAAGTAGGTATTATGAGAAATCAACCAATATATATTGCTATTGAAAGGGAGAAATAAGGCAGTAACGACTACACAGACAATATCATATCTAAACTATTACCCGATATAGCTAATCATTTCTTCATTTTCATCTCATTGTAGAAACTTATCTATCTCTATATGATTTACAGACATGTCCGGATTACTGTTGTAAACCTTTCTTTACCCTCAACAGACATCCACTCCAGTGTAGACCTATAAGCTTTTCAAGCCGAGATAAGTACATTCATGGGTATAATAAGTACATGTATGGGTATGATAAGTACATTTATGGGTATGTACTTGTGAGACGAGGCGTGGTTTTTAACATGAATGGGAGGGGTTTGGACAAATCTGGTGGACATACTTGTGGGCTGCCGGGCTGCTTATATAAGGTATTAGGGGAGGGACGGACGGGAAAGGGATCGACGGAAATGTCAATGTTTGATGTGTGTATGTGGGTAGGGGTGTATAGGGAGGGGAAGCACAGATTTAGGGGTTTAGGGCATGGTATCCTACGTAGGATTTGAAGAGGGGGGGGGGGGGGGGTCCTCCGTACCAAAAGATATATCATTGTGAGGACACAGGGGCAGGCTCCTGTCATATTCTATCGACGCTTTTTGAATGCAAAGGGTTTATAGAGAATACTGAAATTACGTAGGATTTGAAGAGTGGGGGGGGGGGGGGGTTTCTCCGTATCAAAATGGGTATCACTGTGAGGCAGGTTCCCTTCATAGAAAATCAAATAAACAATAGGATCTACCTATTTTGATTCCATAGCTTATATAAATAGAGAATGTTTGATTGAATTTCGAGCCTAGAGCAGCTGCTTTAAGAGAGTTTCATGCTATAACCATGATTGCTAAAATGTTCATTCTGAAAGTTTTGCCTTCAATCTGTGCACCCATACCCCTAGTCGAATTTACGAATCCGTCCATAAAAATAGCTGCACATACACTCTGTTTTGACACTCTTTTAAATTTTACATCCGTTTTGGTCTCTTAACAGTTTTTCTTTTTACATTTTTCTTGGACGTCACAGTCAAAACTTCTCCATTTCATCTGGAGTGTTTTCGTGTTAATCACAATAGGTGAAGATGTGCACAAAGTATCTCCCGCGGTATAGTGTAGGGGTAATACTGGAGCAAATACTGCCCGCTCTGTCCACGTGAACAGGTGTATACTTATAGGGGTAGGGGACAGGTAAATACAGGTGTAAATACGCCCCACCTGGACACAGGTGAGAACGGAGGTACATCGTACGGCACGTGTCACACGAGTGTTGGAATCAGGGCGATTTGTGTTTATTTTAACAGATTTGAGTAGGTGAGTGAGTAATGGATGCTTTATGCCGTTTCGACAACTAAGGTCATATTCACAGCGATAACAGATTGGGAGGAACTCTGTCTTTAGTGATCGTATCTATGAGATGAAGGTGACAGGGTGGGCAAACAGCAGGGGATCAAAACCTGGAAATTATTTTTGCTGTACCTCATTCTTTAGTGAACCACAGCACCAACTGGGAATTGAACCCAAAGAACCACTTGGTCAGTGCAGGGTTTAAACAGATTTGTATCAGTTTGAATTGTTCAACTGGACCATCCCAAATCTTTTGAAAATGACATGAGCTATTCCTAGATAGTTCACCAATGCATGCTTTGTTTTTGGTTAGTGTAAAACAGTCAAAACAATCTAAAGGTCAATAACCAATCAGCATTTGTTCAGTCCCTTGCAGATTTCATATTTTTATTATCACAAAAAAAAAAAAAAAAAGGGAGTATGCATATAGTGTTTCTGAAAATCAAAAAGGGGTATAACTTGCACGGAAAATATTTACTAAACAATGAAAAGAAAACATTTAAAAGGTTGTATTTCCAAATGCACGTGTTAGAATCAAGAATACAAAATTATGTTTTTGTAACTCACGTTTTTTCTCCATCTCGTCATCGTCCAAAAGCAGCGACACAACCTCCTTAGGTTTGAGTACGTCGGGCCGGAAACTACCGCCGCTGATCACCATACGCTGGATCTGTGAATGGTAAAAGTAGAGGGTTAGGAGGGGTACCAGCAAAAACTACCACCGCTAATTACCATACACTGGATCTGTGAATGGTAAAGAGCAGAAGGTTAGGAGGGGTACCAGCAAAAACTACCACCGCTGATTACCATGCGCTGGATCTGTGAATGGTAAAAGTAGAGGGTTAGGAGGGGTACCAGCAAAAACTACCACCGCTGATTACCATACGCTGGATCTGTGAATGGTAAAAGTAGAGGGTTAGAAGGGTGGGTACCAGCAAAATAGCTGCTATTGATCTATTGTGAATACTAAAAGGTGTAAAGATAGAATGGGTATCAAGAAATAATTGCCACTGATCACGGTAATGAATAGGTAGTATAGGGTTCGGATTGGGACCAATAAAAATTACTTTTACCACGCAAAGATTTGGATTTTAATATCAAAGACCGGAAGTGAAAAAGAAAAGAAAGAAAAGAAGAAAAAACATGACATCTAGAGGACAGCGCACGTGTCCCAAGGTCACCGCACGTGAGTAACCAGTGGAGTAACAGCCGAAACCAGCGGAGCTGAACAGGGCCATTCCCCTTTTCACCTAATACAGAATAAACAGTTCCACAAAAAGTAGACTAAAACTATAATTAGTATGACACCAATACGGCCCAGGCTGTACGCACCCCTGGCCACCTGGGCACCCCCGGGCGGGTCATACGAGGTACTTTATTACACTCCACATCTGGCCGCGGCTTTTTCTGTTATTTTCCCCCTTTTTTGTACCTTTTAACCTATAAATCGTTATCGGTCCATCACTCTCCCTAGGTACCCTTACATAACCTCCACTCCTCACCTGAGTCATTATGTACTTGTATTACATCGACCCTGACGCCCCCCCCCCTCCACCACTCTCCCATTTCCACTTTTTCTCTCTCTCTCTCTCTCTTTTTTTTTTTTTTATATAAAAATTAATTTTATCTCACTTTCCCCTCTAGCTTTTCCTCCCAGTCTACATCTGGCGACCAGTGCATCAGCTGTCTGCATCAGTTTTTATTTTATTAAAAAAGATAATTTATTCATTTTCTTAATCTATTTTTACAAAAGCTTTCTGTGATCAACTTATATCCGCCACTGCTTTGTGTCCCGCGGTTTTTCCTTGTCACATTTCCTAGAGCGCAGAGGCCCCTCTATGTCCCGGTGGGAAAACTTGTAAGGTGAGACCTGAAAACGAAGAGGGTTGTCTAATATTTGTAAAGCCCTATGACACTTAGATAAGGACCCTGCTGGTAAAGTGGCACTCTGTTTTTTTCTCTATTTGGGTTGGGGACAAACGGGAACGTTTTGTTACCTAATAAGGTGGGTGGCTGGGTAAGTGACGAGCTCAGGTTCGGACTATTATTGGTGTTTAATTTGTTATAATTATTTATGTATGAAGAACGAGCGTATGTAGGGTAATACTAGGTGAAATGTGCGTCACTTCAGACACAAAAAAAAAACCCTAAATTTAATAGTCATACTGCGAAACGGTCTGAACCAGGGAAGGGGTCGTCCCAAAGGTGACTGTATCTCTAACATATTTAAAAACGGTTTAGAACACACGACTTAAAATATAGCAAATTTACTTTTTAAAAAAATGTCAAGGAGGTTGGAACCTACTCAGAGGGCAGAGAGTGTTGCATGACCAAACTAGGAAAAAGATATATGCTTTTGCGTTTTATTACTTGGACCACCATCCTTGCCAGAGCTGCGCGGGTTTCACATGGATTCACGAGAGTTTGGGGTGTTTTACGAGTTTGTAAGTGCATTCATAAGACTTTCGTTATGCAACAGCATTTTTCAAACTCATAATGTTTAAAAGTGCATCATCTTAAATCTCATTGGGTTATCCTTAGCACAACCCCCTAACCGTTACTTATGAGTTCCCATACCAAGATCCAGCCCTGTAGTATTTCAAATACTACAGGGGTGGTCTAAATTTTATTAGATGAAATTATTTGTCCGCCCGTAAGGGAAGCCTGCTCAGGGTCCCACTCAAAGATGTTTTCCCTGACAGGGACTTTTCCTTTTAGCGATTTCCCTGTTTTCCCTGTGTAGGCTGTTGGATTATCCCTCGATAGTCTCCCAAACTGAACGTGTCCTCGTCGACCTGAAATCCGCTTAGAAACCCTAGTTTACAGCTCGAAATCACGAGAAAATGCAGAAGTAAATGACAAGAAAACAATAATAGAAAAAGGGCGCGCAACAAGATCCAGAACAACGGAAATGAAACCTGGAATGGATTTGTCCTCTTTTTCTCTTTAAAAAGAGTGTGAAAGATGAGAGCACTTTTAAATTGAGTGGGTTGTTTTGGAATTGGGTTGTTTGTGGGTTTGGGGAATTATTAAGAGGTTTTTCTTTTTAATTTAATTTTACTTTTCACAAACATAATTCAGGGATTGCGTGTGGCTATGACTGTTGGAATGGGGATGGAGGGAAAGCAGTGGTGATTTCACCTTTTTTGTTAACGTTATTGCCCTCATAAAAGTAAGATAATGTGTGGGAGTTAAAGGTCAATTCAGGAACTGAGTGAGTCCAACTCATGGATTTTTTTTTACTGATGATCGAATCTAAAATGGTTTAGAACAATAGCAAGGAAAGGTGGTCCAACACACATCTCAGGGAATCGAACCCAGGCCCGCCATGCAGAAGTCCCACATGCTATCCACTGGACGACCCCCCCCCCCCCCCCCCACCTCAAAAAAACAATTGCAAAAAGATTGGGGGGGGGGGATGTCTCCCCTCGTCCCCCCGTCCCTCTTAAGGATCAGAAACGACAGGAAAGTCCAAACATAAGGGGCCAGAACAACCATTTTTGTGCCCTTAAGGACAAGATAAACAAAATACTCCCTTCCCTCTTCCCTAGAACCGGGGAGATCAGGGGATTTGAGGTTAGGAATGACACTGGGGATAAAAACTCTTATTAGAGGCTGTTGGTGCAAGCAGTGTCAGAGTTGACAATACGGGGAAGGGGTCATCTTAGGTGAGTAGGGCCCTAAAACAGGGGAGGGGGATTGAAAAGGGCATATAAAGGGGCGGATCTAGGGGTGGGGGCTCCCCCCGTACATTGTTGTTTGTGCCCCTCCCCCCCCTTTCAATTTCTGGATCCGCCCAGATATAAAATACACATACAGAGGGTAGGGGATGCACTAGTCTTAGTAGAAAGTAGTAGATACACTGTTGAACCATTTCAAAGTCAGGCTTTTGCTATATCTTACTTAAAATAGCTATTATCATATTGAAATTCGTCAGTAAAATGTGCATGGTTTTGTTTTTCGATGAACAACTTGTATTCTTTTGTAAGGAGAAAAGGTGCCCCATGACTTTATGGCGAGATATAGAAATTTTAGACATTCTAACTCATAAAATTCCCACAATGGTTTGAAATTATTCACCAAGGTCATAACTTTACCCACCAAGGTCATGCTAATAAACAAACCAGCGGACCAACTGCCATTCCCATTGACCTTGGCGCTACCTTTTACAACCTTCATACATTGTGAACATAAATAACAAGCTGGTCTACCCCTCTCATCCCACCTATTCTTCCCCATTTCTAGGGGCGCCAAAACAATTATTTCTCTCTCTTTTCTGTGAATGACCAAAACGGCATCCCACTCCTGTTCAAACACTCCCTATTTACCTTCTACTCAACCCCCTCCCCCATCTTTCACTCCTATTTTCTTTGGCCGTTGTCAGTTCCTCTGTTTTCTTTTCATTTACTTTCATTTATTCTTTAGGTGCGCGCGCAGTTCGCGCATGCGTGGAGGGCCGCCCGGGTAGGTTGATAACAATACGTGCCATACCACCCGACTGTGACGTATAGAGTAACGGCGGGGCATACAAAAAGAGGCCACAAAACGACAGCTAGCTTTTTATTTATTGCAACCAAATTTGAAATCATTTCAATTTCTCCTGAATACATATGAATGGTTTTCACCAGGTGGATATTACTCGAGATTTAAACACTTGACAAACTTAGAAAATTACAAATTTGATAAGTGGCGCTCTATCTCTGCGGACTAAAAAGCTTGAACACTACACACCAAATATACAAGTAATTCATATCATTTAAGAGCTCAGGTAATGATTTAATTATGATATTTTTACAGTTAGGTAACTATGTGGCCTGGGCCGCACCATCGAAGACCACCAAACTACTTTTGAGTTGCAGGGCGTATATATAGTTATCTTATCTCAGTGGAGAGACTTTTTTTACCTACATAGCAGAATCTACTCTCTCAGCATTGATGTACATGTCGTTGCTGAATGACCATGAGGCTGTATAACATACAAGAAACAAAAAACAACTGCAACCAATTCCCCACCTGCTTGTGGATTATGTAGAAACAGTTTAATCTAAAGGTCCTACAAGTTAAATATCTCAGTGCCTTCTCTGTGACATACCCTTGATACAGTTTAACGTAAAGGTCTTACAAGTTAAACGTCATGGCGGGGCACCTTCTCTGTGGCGTACCCCTGATACAGTTTAACGTAAAGGTCTTACAAGTTAAACGTCACAGCGGGGCACCTTCTGTGTGACGTACCCCTGATACAGTTTAATGTAAAGGTCTTACAAGTTAAACGTCACAGCGGGGCACCTTCTCTGTGGTGTACCCCTGATACAGTTTAACGTAAAGGTCCTACAAATTAAACGTCACAGCGGGGCACCTTCTCTGTGGCGTACCCCTGATACAGTTTAATATAAAGGTCTTACAAGTTAAACGTCTGGGCAGGGCACCTTCTCTGTGACGTACCCCTGATACAGTTTAATGTAAAGGTCGTACAAGTTAAACGTCTAGGTGGGGCATCCCCCAGAGGGCGCTGACAACAGGTCACGTGCGACCTATGGGGTACCCCCGTGGTCACGTGACCACTGAGGGGCTGGTCACGTGCCCGGGGTGTAGCTGGTAGCCGGCCTCCTGTTGTCGGGTATCACCAGCGGAGGAGGGATGTGTAAGGGAGGTGTAAGGGATGTGTAAGGGGTGGGGGGTACAGGTAAACTTACAGGGCTTGATCTGTATTACATGACTAAACTTACACAGCTTTGTGTAAGCTATTGGTCATCTGCATAAGGACGGATTACACCTGGGACTTTTTAGGGGGAGGCGCCCCCTCCTCCCGTTTTGTATTATCAAATATCCATTTAAGCCTCACAAGTGGACGTCGAAAAATGTAACATTAGGGCACACCCCCTTTCGTAAATACCTGGATCCGCCCCTGACGATCGCCAAAGTCCAATAGTCACTGTTTTGAAATGCTTATTCCAAAGAGACTAACAGCTCCTTCCAATCATAGTCTTGAATGGAAATGTGCAATTTGCGGGTTTGTGTCTTTGATCCAATCAAGGTAAATACACATTTAATATATGGCACGATCGAGGAGAAAAACATGACATTCAATCGTAGCGTTTTATCTTCAAAAAATCTTTGAAAAGACTTAAAATCGCTTAATCGGTATTCTGAAAACACCTAAGGTTCAGGGTTATTGGTAAGGAGTGTAAGTGTCCAGAAGCGCCCGCCCCTCACCTGATCAAAGCCCCTCCCCCTAACCCCTTCACCCCCACCCCCCCCTCTTGAGGTAGCCCTGGATCCCCTCAGGTGGGGGCGGCAGGTGGCGCCCCCTACACCCCCCTACATCCCCTGGGTGGGCCGCCCCCTGACGGGAGCCGTACGTACTACTGCCCCTCCGACAGATCACATACCTCGGGTCAGGTCTTCTTTTTCTCTGATGTGTTTGTGATGTACCGATCTTACTGAATTACGCTGATTCACACTTATTTGAAGATACTGATCTAGCTATAGGATTCCTAAAAGTCTTAGATTGAGAAGAAGGATAGTGCTATGTCGAATGTAGAGTTTAAAAAGGCTATGTACCTTTACCATCTATTTTCATTTTTATCCCGGTATTTGGAAAAGGAGGAGTTTGTTTTTCACAATTCTGGGTAGACAGAATTCATTTCAAAAATTCATTTCAATGTTGGCTTCAACTTCAACCCGTGGAAGTCGATGGGGGGGGGGGGGGGGGGGGGGGGGGGGTAAAAGTTGATAAAAGTCGGAAATATAATACAGAAAATCTAAATGTGTCCTAGAATGATGTAAAACATATTCTAAACATGAAATTAAGAAATCAATCTTTGAAGGCGCTGGATAGAAAAAAATAGGAAATCTGATAAAAGTCGGGAAACTTTCATTCCTGAAGAAAGGGCAATAATCCTGTTTCCTGGACGATAGAACGGCTGCATGCAGTTACAACTTACATGCAGTTACCCATTCACTTTTTCGTTTTTCTTCCTTGATTTTGAAGGACAGGAGGGGTAAAGGAATTTTCTTTACAATCTTTGGCGCCAAAATACCTTTAGTCAAGAGCCCCTATTATAATGCCCTCCCATAACGCAAATGGACTTTTATCATTAACTGTCTATGTCTATTTACTCACCCCTGTTGACTTTTCCGTCTACTCTTTTAAATCTGTATCAGACTTCACAGTATAGGTACACCAGCTCGTTTACTATGTAAACATTTTTCTTTTTACTGTAACTCTAGTCGCCACTCGTTCCCTCCCTATATACCCCCATCTGCAGTTTTTACCCACTGTAACCGTATATATTTTCGCGCAGTTAAATTTTCGCGCACCAAGCAATGAGAAGACTTTCCGCACATTCATAATTTCACGCACTTGATAATTATTCTTATATGTCCTATGATATTTATAAAATTCACTCACGTCATATTTTCGCCAGTTATAGTGGTGCGCGAAATGCGCGAAAATATGAAAAGCGCGAAAATTAATACATTTACAGAAAACACTGACTTCACTGAGTTCCCCACTCTCATGGTGAGTGGTACTAAGTGGACAGGTCCTTTAGGGAGTCAGGAGTGGGGTGGGGGGGGGGGGGGGTGGGGCGGGGCATGGGGAGTGTATACACACTATTGTTGCCTATACGCCTTTGATGTTCTCAGAGCTCCGTGTCTTCATCATTGAGAGCAGTGAGTTATCCTAAAAAAAACATTTACTTTAAAAAAACGTGAAATTATTTTAAATACAGTGGATAGTGGCGTGGCTTGATGTGGAATCAACATGATGTTTTTTTTTTTATATATATACAATTGTTGGTCCCTTGGCCTTAAATTCTGGCATACAAATTTGCCGTTAATCTACACCCTCGAATTACAAAAATAAACTTTTGAAATTTGCCTCGAAACAGTAAATAATTTCATATATTTAACATATTGAAGAAGGGATTCAAGTCTGTTCCCGGCACCCAGGACCTGATTCTGAAGGACTTGTGTTGCTACTTGCATTATCCCAAAGCAAGTTATTTAAACGCGAACACATTTCTATTTTCCACAATGCGTTCTCTGTAATTGCTTGCAACTGGGTCAATAAATCTACAAGTAAAATGTCATATAGAAATCAAATGACACAAAGTGGAATATGGATTTATTTTATTCCTCAGGTTAAAACTCAAGGTCAGCGACCAAGCCACAGGTCAAATAATCAGAGGGTTATTTGTTCCTCAGGTCAGCTATTAAGGTCACTGCCCCATCCCGGAGTCCCATCTAAATGTATTATAAGTATGTCGAAGCAGACAGGGAAGGGTAGGGTCTCGCAGACACCATTTTAAAGGTACCAACCGAAATACCATTTTCCCTGTGTTTTCCTTGAGATTTCCCTGTCCTGTGGCAATTTTTCCCTGTGTCATATCCAGCAAGTTGTTCAAATTTAAAAGCCTCTGCATGTAGAAAAAAATTGGACAACCCAACAACAAAAAGTTGAATCCCAAATATGTGAGAATCAAGATTCAGAACCTGGCCAAATGAATTCCCCTGTGTTTTCCCTGTGTTTTGGCAAAATTTGCAAATTCCCTGTGTTTTCCCTGTCAGCCAGGGATTTGTTTTGCCATTTTCGTTTTCCCTGTTTTCCCTGTGTGGTTGGTACCCTGCATGTTTGTCTGATTTTTCAGAGTATGTATAAAGTATGACGGACTAGATAGGGGAGCGTATATTATCAGGGGGCACCTGGTTTGTCTGATTTTTTTCAGGGACTATCAGAGTGTGGGGGAATGGCCGGGTGTCGTGAAATGGGCTGGTCGAACCGATTTGTGACCTATCAGTGGGGACCACCTGTCAGTGTGAAAACAGCCCGGGACGACCACACAAACAGCCCTGAGGGTATGGTCTAACAGCCTGAGGGGATGATGGGAGTTTGGGATGGGGGGGGGGGGGGGGCATAGAGCAAGAGGTGGGGAATTAGTCCGAGAAAGGGGGCATTAATAAGGAAACTCTTCTAGGGAGGGCCCCCTTTTATTGTTGCACAAATTAAGACTTTTTTAAAGTAAGATTCGGCCGAAAAGTCATTAAGAATTTATTTTTTCCAATAGCGCCCCTACCCCTTTTCAAAATCCTGGATCCGACGCTGGTTTCTTTCGTTTCTTTTTTTTCTTTTTCTTTTTGTTAATAGTGGGACTCCATCATGCAATGACATGTTCTTCCAGCAGTCGCTCACAAATATATATATAAAAAGAGATGTATGATTTTTAAAAAGTAAAAATGTTTATCTATTATGTGAGTGTGCGCATTTTGACATGATTTCTAGAACTCCCCTACCCGGCTTGAGCATGTACTACGCATGGGAAATGTACTAAAGCCCCTGAGCCCATCTCCTCGTTCGTGTGTACGTAATGGACGGCCCAAGTGTTTAAGGAGGGGCAGTCAGAAGAACACATCCTATATTACGGTCAAGCTAATCGGGGGGTCAATTTAGAAATTTAACAAAATAAAAGAAAAGAATCCAACATATATATTTCTATTGTACAACTCCTGGTCCGGGAAGGACAGATGAAATATTCACATTAATTATGCCCCCCCCCCCCCTCTCCTTCATAGTGCCAATTCCTGGATAGTACTTTGGCAGTATAAGGCAATGTGATTCGGGGACAGCATCACATTGACACCTACACTAAAGAAAAGTATCTGTTACATGTTAACCATGTCACATCACATGCTCAATCACATGCTTACCACCTCAGGGTGAACCCCTACCCTTATAACACCCTTAACGACACCCCGGAGCCCGTTTCATACTCCGTGTCACATACGCGCGCCCAACCCATATGAACATACAACGTCGCAGTTATAACGAACAATGGAATAACCTCTGTATTTTTTTATAATAGGGTAATGAAATTGAAACGCTTTCCTACAATGCCACAAAGGAAAGAAACAACCAGTGACCCGGGACCTGAGTGGGGACATGAGTAATGGGAAGTAATGGGAGGGGGGGGGGGGTGGGGGTGGCACTCAGTATAATTATGAAGGTAGGTATCAACTGCGAAACTACAGCCCCCCCCCCCCCCCATTTTTGGAGATTTGACAGCCCCCACAAAAACTGGGATACTCTGACAGTCCCCCTTTTTTTCAGCATCCCCATGTACAGCCCCTGAAAATAAGCATTAACCTACAAATTTCTTGTGCACAATCCAGTTCCAGAAGGTGACACTTTATTTGAGAGCTATTATGAAGGAGTTTGATAACCTACAATTGGCTTTTAATCTAGTATCATATATAATCTATTATTGACAGCTATCCTAAAAGGTGGTTTGATGATTTGACAGCCCCCATTTTTTTTAGTGAAATTGGCAATCGACAGCTGCAGCCCCTTGATGGTCCGATGGAACCCATTTCTAGACTAAGTACCCCCCCCCCCCGGGGTAGTACCCCACAGCTGAGGGCATAGTCTGGGGCGGGGGGGGGGGGTTATACCTAACTCAGGTACCTAAAGCCTTAATACAGTTAGGTAACCAGCCAAGCATGAAATGAAATTACTCATGCGTATCAGACCAGAACTCAGAGCCCCTAAAACTAACAGTTGGAGGTAAAGCAGGGTGCGCTTTAATTGCACATTTCAAATTTCAACAGTTTTCCCTGTCCTCTGATGTGGTTTCCCTTTCAAGGGTTCATTTCGATCTCACACATGCTCACGTTAATGCTTCTGTAGACAAGCGAAGATTGCGGAAGAAAACGGACATTTCCAGGTCCGTTCAACGGTTGTATGCCAGCTTTTGAATCATGAAATCCTGGATGAAATCTGAATATTGTTTGGACTTATTTCCTGATATCAGGTGTTTTCCCAGGCAATGACCATATTTGCTTAATTTCACCTTACAATGGTCCCACTATGAAGAAGAGGTGAGGTACAAAAGTTGTTATTATGCCTTTTTTTTAAATTTCTTTATTTCTAAAAAGACTTTCAAGCAAGTTTTGGACCTGACAGATAAGAATCTTTCCCTAAATGATCCTACATTATGAAATAATCATGAGCTCTCAAAGTTTAACATTTAGATTCCTTATCATAAACGAATAGGGATTTTTAAGACATAGTTTGAATTCCATCCTATATAGAACCAGATAAGATGCAGCTAGAGGACGTAGCTAGGTCCCATGGTGAAATGAAGAGTGATACATTTCTAACTGGCAATACAAACTGGTAACAACCGAAGCATGCCCCTTCTATGATAAAACGGTCACGGTCGAGTGAGCTCTAAGTTAAGAAGAAAGTCTAAAGTTATTGACGCCAATTTTGTGGTTTTATTCTGTTTATTTTGTCCCTGTGTCCAGGTTATAAATGGCCGCTCACCATCTGCGCGTGGGGCGCACGCGCGGCGTCAGATGGTCTAACTGCGCATGCGCGGTTAGGACGACGACACCACGTGACCTTGATCCGCTGAAGTGTGACGTCACAAGGTTTTAAATACACCCCCATCTGCCATATATACCCTCCATACCCCGACCACCCCCTCCCATACCCCGACCACAGTCTTTAAAATGCAAACTCTGGCAGGTACTATAACCATCGGGGGCACTTTTCTTAACCACTTTTAATTGGATCGTTTTAAATAATGACCCGACCACGTGCCCAGTCCGGCCACATACCACCCTCCTCCCCATCCAATATGGTCCCTACTCCAGGAGGGCGTCTTTTGTCTTCAGTCACTAAGGAATGTAGGATCAATTATGTACTAAAATAGGTTTAAAAAAGGCTCCCTACTTCCATCCTGGCATATGGGCACCAGAGCCTACTCTCCAATGATTAGCATTAAATTTGGAGGTTGGGGGCGACTGAGACATTGCTTATAGGCAGTATTAGTTGGGATAATTCGAAGGTTTTTGTTACAGGAGATATTCTTAATTCATTTAATCTATTTGCACTCTAGATGAAGTATCATGTGTAATTTATTGGATTAATTTGAGTGCAAACTCGGATTGAACATATGGTTCTTGCTGGTAGAGTTATATGTTGATGAAAAATGTGTTACTATAATTACAAACCATATGTAAGTTTATATCTTGCCATAAATAATTACACCTATAATATACGATGGTGTGCGTACCTAGCTTGAAGAAATTCTAACATACAGAGCCTCCTGGTAAAAAATGACAAACTATATTTTTTGAACAACTGATACATTTTGAACAATTCTTGTTTTCAGTCTATCCTGCGAACAGAATGAAGTAAACACCATCTAAATTAAAAACTTCAAAAGTCTTTAATCCCCAAATTCAGCAGTGCCCATCTGTCTAAACAGTTCCCTAAAAAGGCAATTTCTTTTGCCCAGAAGGTCTCCATACAAAACGGTCCTGCTGTTTAACTGGCGATTTGAGTCCTACTGGTAAATCAGCACCAATTAAGGGTCTTTTCTGCCACTCTCCACACACCCCTCTCCCCTCCCCCATTTCTCTCTAACTGATTCAAAGACAATATCGCTCAGACAGCTCTTCTCTGCGCTTATTGAGAGTGACAGTGGCGATGTCATTTTGAGCCACAGTCGCCAGCACGTCGCCAAGGCTATCGCCACATCGCCAAAACTACAAAAAGCCCAGGGCTCTTAACCCTTTAGCACAGCCAATTGCCTCAAAACCTTCCTATGGGTAAACAACCAATGTCCCTAGATGCATTCCAAAAATAGTCCTGCCCCTAGATGCATTCAGACATTATTTCATGGTCCACATTAGATACCTACTGAACCAAATTTATTTTACAAAAAAGCTAAAATTATATATCTCGTAGGGACAGATTTAGAGGGGGCACCTGGGGCGCCCCCACCCCTACCCACTCCCCTCCCATAATTTTTGCTAAATTTATATTTTTCTTATCTAAATTTTTAGACCATTGAAATCAGTGGATCCGTACCTATCTAGGAACACAGAACGGTATATCACTTCGATTTGCATCCTCAATACCTCAGCGGTAAAGTACTTGCTCTCATTGGGGGAGATCACTAGTTGTAAGCCTTGAGGGGGTATTCCACTACACAACATGGGCAGCTATATCAGCGCAATGTGATGATATAAAAGACACATTTGCATACATGAGTAATAAAATGATGAAAAACTAGCAATTTGGAGTATGTCAGACATGTTTAACATAGAATATTATCTGCAATATGTGTAATTTCCTTGCGACATTGTCATATCGCAGTCAAAGTCGTGTAGTGGAATACCCCCTTCAGTGTCAGCAAATTTTCCTTCATAAAAGTTCGTTTTGGTGTATGTAAAATGTTATAAAATTGAGTGAAATACTTTGATGTTATATCAAGAGTTGAATATTTTGAGGGTTAGACTGTGTCTGGTATGGCGTAATTCATAACTGTATAGGGATTTTGACCGTGTAAGGGAAGGGTTAACTGGTGTTGAAATCGTAGGTGAGAGGGGGTGGACAGAAGGTGTGTGGAGGGGTCAGAGGTGAGGGGGGGGGGGGGGTGGTCAGTGGGAGGGTCAGTCAACATGGCTGTGGTCAGTGATATCTACCTAAAGGTATAAAAGAGGAGGTTCATCCCAGGGGGGGGGGGCACTTGGGTCGCAAAGGGTACCAACTACCAAACAGACCCACGAAGCAGGGTAGGTCAACGTCAAAATTGAGGGGCGGTCAACCATATTTTGAGGGGGGGGGGAGGGGGGGGGCGGTGCATTACATTTATAAAACGACATAGAGGTAATCATTTGAAAATTTCACCAAAAAAACTAATGTTCTATCAGAAATTTTAGTAATCAATTTAAGTGATTTTGGTATGCATCCTTGTTATGAGACACTCTGATTTTTAGGGGCGGTGATCTGAGTCTATCCAAAATAAGGGGCGGTCAATTAAAATTCAGGAGCGGTCAGTCTTGAAAAGTAGGGGCAGTAGTTTGGCAGTGGGTGGTAACCATCAAAGAGTCAGTGCCCCCCCTCTCACTGAGGAGGTATATGTTCCTGTGTGTAGGGGGTGTGGGGGTGTGGGATCAGCCTTCTGTTATATTCGCCTGTTTGGGGTAGGACAGAACTAAAGGGAATAAAGAGAACTTCTGTGAAAGGTCAAGTGCTTGTGGTCTAGGAGAGGCTATACTTCAATGTTATAAAGGTAAACAGGAAAGGTAATGGCAGTTGAAGTTCGCTGGAGTTTGGTGGGTTGGTTACTGGTGTCTAACCCCGAACAAACATATATATATGCCAGGTCATATCACACACGAGATCCAGGTCGTAAAAAAAATAATTTAAAAAGAAAAAAAATTCTGTGATAGGTGATGGTATATATATAATGGTGATGGATTATGTTAGGAGGTAAAAAGAAATCCCACCCTTACAATTTTTCAAATGCAATGACCCTTTAATTATTTACCATACTACAGAGTCATTCATATCCCAGCACCCAAGATGGAAAACAAGGAACCATTGCAGCTAGGGCTCACAGAATTTCATAATGAATGGTGTCAACAGGACACCCAGACGCCCAAGGTGTCAAACAGGTAGATATGCAGGAGCGGATCCAGGAATTTAAAAGGGGGGGGGGACGTGCTATTGGAAAAATTTCACCTGGACCCCCTGGGGGCAGGAGTTTTACATTAAAAACATCTAAATTTGCCCCCCCCCCACCCTCCCCCCCCCCCCCCCCCCCAAAAAAAGGGGGGGGGGGGGCGCACGCCTGGCACGCCCCCCCCCCCCTAAATCCGCGCCTGATATGGGGCTCCCATGGGCTAAACATGTTAGGGTATGATTCCCAGGGTGTCCACAGGGCACCCAGAGGGTCCTGTCAGGGTGTCCTGAGGATTTAGGGGATGGAGGCGGGGTGGACAGGACACCCAGGACGCTGGATTTGAAAACAAGCTCATGCCCCTTTCCCCTACTGAAGTGCACCCACGAGTCTCCTTTGTCGGCCATGTTTGTTTTCTGGGGTTGGGTTTAGTGGGTCTTTTGTAACGCGTGCCTCCAAAGCGTGGCCGCAAGGTGGGTGTTGGGGGGGGGGGGTATCTTTGCCATTAGTCTTGAAGGGGAAGGTCCCATCGAGGGCATCAGAGATAGCTAATAATATAGTCGAGTAAAACTATTGATATACCACATTCTAATTTTGCTGTCGGTTTTCAAAATATGGCAATTAAGGAAAGACGAAGAAGGTTATAAAGAGTTATTACAGATGATGTATAGAAATGTATGGTCTCATGTCATATTCTCGGAGACAATATACAAACAAAATTGCCAATATTACAATCGATTTGTGGAATACAATCTAAACTCAACAATCTAAAGCAAAACGGTGTTACAGCTACAATCTTTTGAATAATTGAAAAGTTATGAAAAACTGACGATATATTTGTTTACCCTTTCTTTCCCCTGTAGTATCATTGTTTTAATACCACAAACGCCGGTAGTTAACCTAAACCAGGTGGCACAGTTAACACGGCCCTGATAGTGCATTTGTAAAACACTTAGCAATGAATCACTCCTTTCACACCCTCCCTGCCTCTTTTTAATCAAGGAACGTCCAATGTGAAAGCTGAAAAAAAGTCACATTTTTATTTTCCTCTGAGGAAAGACTGATCATATGGATGCCTAGCGCCACCCAAGGTCATATTGGTGTGGCATGGGATATCCTGCACATAATCTTGGGCGTCTGACTCCCTAAGCCTTCATATTGGGTACACTTTCTAGGGTGTCCAAAGGACTCCGGACGGTCAGGGTGTCCTGAGGCTTCAGGGGGATGGACAGGACACCCAGGATGCTTGATTTGGTGAGTCCTGTTAAAATTATGGGATGTTGTTTACCTGGGCGGGCGTCCATCTGCCCACCTGTAGAACTCCCATCTCAATCACCTTGGTAACATCCCCCCTACCCCCTACTCACCCCAAACCCGTATTCTCCGACCCACACCTCAGATCTTATCCCCCCCCCCCCTCCCGGGGGGGGAAGGGGGGGCACTCGGTTCGGAAATGGGTACCAACTGCGGTCGGAACCCCCGGGGGCTGTAGCTGTGAATCGCCAATTTGGCTAAAACAGGGGGCTGTTAATGATAAATTGTCCACTATATTATATTAACAGTTTATTGTACATGTATGTCATTCAACCACTTCATAATGCTTCTTAATCAAATTCTTGAGTTCCAAAATCTAATAATGGCCACAAAATTGGTCAACAAATGCCTTTTGGAGGCCTGAAAAGGGGGGGCTGTCAGACTAGATCTATTCCTATCCCCCAAAAAGGGGCGCTGTCCCTGACATAGCCTGAAAAGGGGGGCTGTCAGAGTATTCCTATCCCCAAAAAGGGGGGGCTGTAGTTTCGCAGTTGGTATCTACCTTCAAAGAGTGAGTGCCCCCACGTGCCCCCCCCCCCCCCCCCCCCAGCCCCTATTCCCCAGCTGTCCGTATTGACCAAACAACGGGATGCTTTCACACGAACACAAAAGGTTTATAAACAGACGCACTTTCCTGAACCCACCTCAAAGACGGCAAAAAGACAAAAGGCGGCAAAAAACAGAATCTTTGGTCGAATTGTCGTCTGCTTAAAGAATATGCCGCTAAGAGGGCGGGAGACGCATTTTGTAACAGTTTTATTATCACTTCATTGATTAGTCACAACAAATTCACCTGTCGCGGAAGCTTGACCCTATCTTGAATGGTTATCTCAGTCTAAATACTCATATCTGATCCTGCGGCTTCTTCACAGAAACTACCCCAATTATCACCCATTTTGTAGTTTGGGGAATGGCCAGAGGGCGCTGTCCAGCTCTCGCCGAATCTCGCCCTCCTTGAAACCTCTCGAGATCTGGGTGATGTTCTTGTGTGAGGGGCTTTAGGTTTTTGTGTTTTTGATACACATTTTGGCATTCTTAACGTCACTAGCCTGTGGGGGGAGATTAAATTTAAACAGCTACGGATTTGCGGTGTTCACACTCTTCAAACAGAGTCTGCATTGATGAGGTGATTTCTGGAGACACCTTGACTGTAAGGATCAACAATCTTAGGGAGGATTTAACTTGGGGGTGGCCATTCAATCTGAGGTTAATAGAATTCCGAGCAGAGGTTTCTATACCTTGAGAACTACAGTCGGGGTGACGGTGAGAAAATCCGCTTGGAGGCTTGGTGATCTTAACATCCCCGTCCTCCATGTTTAGAAACAGCTAGGTGAAAACATTTAACACTTTCCATCCTTTCGCTGTACAAAAAAGTGGGAAATCCGCTTGGAGATTGGCAGATTTTAACACCCTAGACGTTGTGGTTGCAAACTAACCTCACACTCTCCAAACACGTTCAGCCTACCTCTGCCACCCAAAAAAGAATTCTGTTCTAAGCAGATTCCTTCACATTCTTAAAGGTGTGGTGGAATCCTACTTCAATCATTCCGACCCCTTTTCACCCCCCCCCCCCTCCGCCCTCCACCCATCTGTTCTGCCCCTGTTGCTCCCAGCGTTCTCTCTCCCTCATCAGCCAATCACCTTTCACTCCCAGAGGGACCTATGACGTCATCGTGACGTCATCATAAGTGAGCCAATCAGAGGAGGGGAAAGTAGGCGCATCAAAGCACGGTTTTCTATCTAATTTTCTTGTATGAGGGAATTCCTACTTTTGTGTGAGGTCCAGTGGTGTTCAGCCAATGGGAAGCGATCAGTTCATTAGGTGTTGGAAACGAGGCGCGACGTGACGTCATCGGTGACGTCATTGGGGAAACACCTTCCGTCCAGGTGAGCCCCATCGACTTAATGGCCCTCAGGTGCTGCCCCCTAGGCGGGGGGGGGGGGGGGTGTAAGTGTAGGAGAGAGGGGTTCGCCAATGTGCCTTTAAAGTTTAATAACAATTCTTGGGTTGCCCACACATTTCCTCGTGATGTTTCAAGCTTTCAAACACCACAACTCGATAATTTCTAGTTATTAATTTTTTTTCTGGGGTGTTTCTATGTTAATATATTTATTTTCCCAATGTATACTTTTGTAGTTTCTCAGGCAAATAAGGGTTTTCACTCTAGTGAATAAGGAAATCATTGGCTCATCCACAATATGAAAGAGAGCATCTGATAATGTAATCTGATGCCTTAAATATCTGCATAATGCTATTCCCTCAAAAAAAAATTTTTTGATAAGTTCTGGAACAGCCTAAATCGGGGGAAATAACAAGGAATTGCATAGACTGTGAACTGAGATTGGAAAAGGCGTTTAGACAGACCTGCCACTCCCAACTGATGAAAAAGTAGAAGACTGTTCCTACTCTTTTTTATCCCAGAGGCAACTAGGAGGAAAATGACCTTTAGACATAGAAACCTTACTTTGAAGTTGCACTTATATTACAGGTACATAAAACTAACACGACAGCTAAAAAACAGAAAGACATTTAACCATGTAGGAAAAAATGGTCGTGCAATCCAAAACTACTGAAAAGTATGAAAAGTACGTGGCATCTCTGATTTGGAGAGAGCGGGGAGGAGGTTTAGTTTGGTAAGTAAGGATTGTGCTTTCACCTGTCCTTCCCCCCTCCCTCCCCCCACCCCACACATCCTCTCTAGTTGACTGCTGGCAGATGGACGCTGTCCGAAGCGTCCGCCGCCCCCCCACCCCCCCCACACTCCCGACTCAGGGGTCAAGTGGGATTATGAAGGTTTATGTGGAGCTACCTCAGGCTTCCCGCCCGGGGCTCTGGATGGGAGGAAGTGGAGTCACTGTGTTTTGAACATAAGAGTGCAGCACGTGCCTCACCAAGAGGGGTGTCTATAATTCCTTCAGTCGTGAGACTCAAGATTGTTTAATGAAATACCTTCAGAAATACCTAGACTTAGATCTATCAGGATCCCCTCAGATTTTCTGGGCTGGAGAAGAATCGAGACAGATTCTCATCGGATGATCCTATGAGACACTCAGCAAAATGGACATGCAGAGCAGCAACCCCTATTCCACTTTTTAATTGCACCTTTTGCTATGAATTCAAAAGGGTTTTGATCCTTTTAGACTTAGGGCCCTACACAAATGTCAGGCAAAAGAAAGCATGCCCTGAACCTCGAAAGCAATGTCAGGGCCTAAACTTAAATTCCTAGTCTTTGGCCATTGTTACAGCTAGATATTTCACAAGATGATCCACATGGATCTAAGTAACACAAGTACTAAAACCAATGGAATAAGAGTTCGATGTATTTTCGGGGCATAATGGATCATGATCAGCAGTCATGTCTGATCCCCATTTTCAGTGGTAAGAATTTCAGGGTTGCCACTGACCAGAGACGTCAAAATTCCCTGACATTTCCCTGACTTTTCCCTGACAAATTCCATTTTTCCCTGACTAATTAGATAAGAAAATCCTTTCATTAAACAGCCTTGAACAATCCCTAGGACAGTCTTGTCCTTCCATTTAAGCCCAAACTTTCGAAACACGGTACCTTAATTTTTCCTTGGCAACTCCTGGAGCCAAGGCAATATTGCTGGATCACAGCAACGCACCTTAAAATCACAACATGCCTTTCAAGGGGCCACAATTTACAAAATAATGTTTGCCGAACCAGATTCTTGTGACCTGACGCACAAATTCTAACTTTGTGATTTAAATTTGGGGCTATGACATGTTTGAAAATTCCATTTTCCCCTGACCAGGATCAGTTTTCCCTGACCTTTTTCAAAATTACATTTTCCCCTGACCAATTCCAAAATTCCCTGACTTTTCCCTGACCTTGAAAAAAAAAAAACTTTTCCCTGACTTTTCCCTGACCAGTGGCAACGCTGAACTTGTAAAATCTCAGGTAAAAATGCAGGCTGCAAGGTCTAGACCCCTAACGCTGTTATTTTATTGGGGTGTTTGTACCCACTACAAGACACACCTGGCCATAGGTATACTGGACACGGGGGGAGGGAGGGCAGACCTTGGAACAGCTGACTGCACTCCACCCTGAACTTTGATCCGCGGCGCGCATGCGCGGCTTATCAGCTTCCCGCCACAAACAGACGGCAGCAGACGACATTTTAGCGAAGTTTACCCGCGTCTGACCGACAGCTGTTACTATGGTTACTCGGCGCCGATAAGGGGCTAGTACTACCTCTGAAAGTGTGTAGATGAATAGGGCCGAAATGACCACTAACATGTGATATGAAACATAAAACTTCTGAGGCTATTCAATATAAATCAGACTGCATTCAAACTTAAAGAGCGTGAACATTTAATTCTTATCGATATTTCTCTGTAGAATATCTTTATTCATTCCATAGCTCCAAACATCTGACCCTTACAAATTCCCAACTCCGCTGTAAAGAACGTGGGATATCTGAAGAATGGTAAAATAGTAATAGATGCCTCAGCGAAAAATGTTGATACTGTTTCTACAATTTGGGTAAGAACCAGATCACATTCCTATTCCAGATTCCTTCATGGAATAAGACTGAATAACATTTCTGAAGTTAAATAGGGAGAAGAATATGGAAAGAAACCTTAAGTTAAAAAAATAAAATAAAATATTAAAATAGTAAGTAAAATGCGCATCCGAGAATTGTCATGAAATACATCTTACAATTATGTCTCGAAAACAAAATATTGTAAATTGATAAACTTGTCGAAGTCAGCCTCTAAAATATTAAAATCGACCTGTTTTATAAAACTGTGAACCTTGACAACTGACCCTGAATCCTAAGTACAGGTGAACCTATCTCTATTCTAAGGGAGAGGATAAAAATCCCAAAATCCCAAGAGTTTGTCAGCTAGGAAAGTAACACATAGAGTGCAAACCTACATATCATCTACCCTGAATGGCATCCCCACCCTTTATTCTTCATCACTAAGGAGGCATTACGTTGGGTTGCCGACTAAGGGGCCCAATTTTCCGCCCGGGTTGTAGGGTCAGACGACATTGAACACAAAATTAGCCGCTGGTATTCCGGGTTACCGACTGTTGCCGGGAACAGGCTACAGGTGGTGGCGCTACCTGGTGGGCGGTGAGGGGTTAAGGTCACTGACCCGCGAGGTGAAGGGACAATCATATCTAGATGACCACCCACTGACCAGTCCTAAGATCTAGAGGTCTATTTAATCATAGCTATGCATTATCTTCATTTTCAAATTTCAAACAATATCAAAGAAATTATTTTCATCTTGTTTGTTTGTTTGTTGGTGTAGTTGAACGTTCTACCGACCCTTGATCTCTCTTTCCAAACTGCATGAGTTAATACTTTTCAGTTTTGGGTGATTGTATCCATTAGCTGATTTAGGAGAAACCCACCACCAAAATCATGACCCTCCTCTTTTTGAAGAGTGGCAAGAGGTCTTCTATGTACAATGTCCCATAGAAAGGGCATCACACCTGACCTTTGATGACCTTTGATGACCTTTGATGACCTTGTTTTGGCCGCAGGGTAGCCCATAAGAAAATAGCATGATTGATGTGACTTTCTTTTCTTCATGTTTGCAGTATTTGCTCCTTTACTACACAGTGACTGTGCAGCCCCAGTTCTTAATAAATCATCTAGTAAAACATGTTCCCTTACCTCACTCTTTTCCTTTGCTCGCTGCAGTATTCGCTCTTCGATGGTGCCCTTACACACGAGGCGGTACACGGTGACCTGCTTCGTCTGACCCAGTCTGTGAGCGCGGTCCATGGCCTGCTGGTCCACTGTCGGGTTCCAATCGCTGTCATAGAATATGACCTGAAAAAAGTAATGAAATATCATTAGAAATGCTTGTCACTAACAGTATTATGATAAAAGTATTAAAATGATATAATACAAAATCCAGTGCTGATAGTAAAGGTGAGGTTTTCAATATTTCAGAAGTGTCTCTAATATACGACACTCACAAGGTATTGAATTATCATTTGAAAAATAACCTTTTGGAATATAACCATGAGTTATGAGAAGATCAATGACCTTAGTAGATTGCATACTGCAGAATATTTACACTAGCTGCTGGTACCAGCAAAAAGAACATTAGCAATGTACACAAAATAAACAATCAAGAAAAACGCAATGATTCTTTTTTTATTATGCACTGTCTTCTCTTTAGTACAATGTCATATTCAATAAAGTTATACTGAGTGGATTTAAATGAATTTCTAAGATGTATACTGTGATAATAAATCCCAAACTTACGGTGTCCGCAGCTGTGAGGTTGATACCCAACCCTCCTGCTCGAGTCGACAAGAGGAACACGAAGATGTCCTGTCGGGTCTGGAAGTCGGCCACCATGTCGCGTCGGTCGGAGATCTTGGACGAACCGTCCAGTCGCATGTAGGTGTGCTTCCGATGCCACATGTACTCCTGTTAACAGAAGAAATAAATTGATTAGACAAAGAATCACTATAACTGGTTTTTGTGCCAGTCTTTCATTGACTTATTGCATATAAACACTTTCGTGGGCCACCAAATCAATCATAGCAGAAAAGGAAAGGTCCAAGATATATTCTCACTATGAAGACCTGTGACTCTAAGACTGCAGAAATATTAAATATAATTTAGACTTTTCAGGTTTTATCATGAGCACATTGATCCTAATTTAAGAACTGAAGACTCATGTGAGACAATTCATTCGGGTTCATAATCATATCTTATGTGCAATGCAATGGGAAATAAAGTGGGCGATTGGTAACGTAATTGGTTATATAGCAGGTAATGGATGAACAGTCAGTATAAATTTCTTGTGATTTTTTTTCTAGCATGTTACTTCTCTATTTTTTCCAGGAAGCCATAAATGTCTTGTGACTGATAATAAATTCATGTATGTGGGCACCAAATAGAAACCACAGTATACATTTTTATTTTCTACACTATCTTATTATCCATACATGTGGGTACTGGATGGAACCCGCAGAGTAGGATTGTATTTTACGATATACATATACAATATCTTACTATCAGAGTTGTGTCATAGAGTCATGTATTTGCAGAGTACATAGATTTATCAGTTCATTCATCATATACATGTGATACCAATATAGTAGACACAGAGTCCACATAACTTCATGATCCTACAACTATAGCCCCACCCAGTGACCCCCAACATAAAACCAACATGTATAAGTTAAAAATAACCCAGCAAACAGATGATAATCAATTATATAGTGGTTGTTTCTGTCAATTTGGTTTTGTTTTTCACTGGCATCTAATTGTTCTGAAGATGCCTGACAGGTAGATTTATTAGGCTACATAGTTTCCTACCTTTAATGGTGTGAGTGGGTGTTGTGGTTTTAAATATGTATCTATTTTGAGTCTTTTTCCGCACCGTAACAATATCTGACAGCTAAATTCATTAGCTGGCAAAGTTTCCTGACTTTTTCCTGAGAGTGGGTGCTGTGTGGTTGAAGCTTTTTATTCAATTTTTACTAATCTTCAGTCAGTAACAGCCAGGTCTGGCATGATAACTTTGGCAAAATAGGCCAGTGCACATTGATGTATCTAACCAAACTACACCAACCAATCCAAGTCAGTGGCAACTGGAAGTCTTAATCAAACTAAACTATAAAATGATGTTACTTTAAAAGTAAAGTTCCACCTGAATATTAGAATAGCAGGTAGCTGACAGATTTGTGACTGATTTAGCCACATACAAACAGTTGATATTACATTAGAGTGATTATGAATGACGTTAAAGTGAATATGACAAATGTTACTAGTGATGATATAATGATTTATATCTTGTGCACTTCACAGTTCTTGAGTTTGGCATCTATAATTATAATTAGATTTACATTGATAATCTGTTAATTCAATATTGGTCCCAACAGTTTATCTAAAGTATTGGTGATATGCATAGATGCTTTTTAATGTGTCAACCAGAAAATATAAAAACATAGATCATTATTCAAACGTAAAAAACTGAACTGTTTCAGACATCTGTCTGATTCTAGTTTATTATCACGAACAGTTGGACTCCAGTTAGAATTGTTCTGGTTTGGTATGATTCAGTTTGCTTTGGTTGGGTAGCGCAACAATGTGCACAGGCCTATATTGCTAAACTAAAACCACATCAAAAGCTGTTTCACTTTAATCGGCAATTAGTCAGCGTGAATCGTCCACCCCCACAGCTTCCTCCAGTATGTTCAGACATGTTTGTTGACGTGGTCATTATATCCAACACACGGGGGATTCCCCGTAGTGATCTTCCGCCTACGCTCACACAGTACTATTAGCCTGTGGGCTGACCGCTGATAATTGGATGATATTTAGAGTAGTCAGTGTATGCATGTCAGGAAAGGCTCGGTCACACTTGAGGTTATAAGTTGCGATGACCGGGAAATTTTCTTCCGATTTCCATGAGTGGGAAATGTATGAAACATGGATGAAACCATCTATGGGTGAAAAACTGATAGGTCAGTTTTGACAGTTTAACTGAGCTCGGTTTCGCTATCGGTGAAAAGGCCTCGGGCTTTTTCTATTTCCAGGTACAAATTCCTGGTATGTCCCTGGGATTCCCCTTCTGATTGTCTGTGAAACAGTTTGCCCACAGTGCTGTAGCATGGGAGTTGGCCCAGGGCTACACTGCCCACCGCACACCCTCAGGTCACTGCACAGGGATGACCACAAGCAACCAATGTGGTCTTAGAAATCTATTAAGGCTAGAGGTTCAAGAAGTGTGAAGATTGATTTATGGGCATTTCTGGCACGTGGACTCTATCTTAAATACATCAGGATACTGTGGTTTAATTGAATAATATTAGTTGGAAAGGGCGGTATTTATCTGAAGTTGTGATACAATATATATATATATATATTATATATATATATTATATATTATATATATATATATATATATGAGGTAAACCTATTTAAAGATATATGTCTGAAATACCCTTTCAAATAAGAGGCATACCACAACTTGCGTTTTGAAACTTGATAGTTATAAATACTATATGCCACAGGCTGAGTAAATTCCGACCTTGGCGCAATATACCATATGACATATGTCACTTGGAATACAAGTTGTAAAAATACCATCCTTAAAATCGAGATATGTGAAAAGACATTTCCTCAAATGAAATGCCAACACTTGTTTTGAAACCTGATATATGATAAGTAGTATATGTCAAAACCAAAAGGAAATACACAGTTAGAAATTTACATAGAAATGAAAAGATTTTGAAATCTGAGTCGAATCGAATGGTGTATGTGACAGGAAGGTGAAATTACACATTGTACAAAGGTATCTGCGAGTGTGGCTTGAGGGGAGGGGGGGGGGGGCACTTGGCTTGAGAAGGTAAACAATGCCAAAGTGATCTGTGAAGCAGGAGTGGTGACTGTCAAAATTGAAGGATTTAGGCACTTTTAGGCAAAAGAAAATGGTGAACTACATGAACAGAACAATAAAGGTCACACACACAAAAAAAACGAATGAAAATTTATCAGAATTTTTCCTAAGACATTTCGGTGATTTCTGTATATTTCCCGGTATTGACACACACAGTTTTTTAGTGGTGCTGCTCTGTGTCCCCCAAAATTAAGAGGGGGGTAAACCAAAATTCAGCAGTGGTCAGTCACAAAATGTAGGGCCGGTAGTATAGCAGTGGGTAGTAACCTTCCAGTGGCGGATCTAGCTTTTTGAAATGGTGGGGGCGCTCTAAAAGAAAGAGAGTGGTACACCCCCAATTTTCCAGAATTTACAAGGAAAAAACCTTAATTTGGCCAAACAAAGGTGGGCCCCAGGAGGAGGGCGTGCCCATGCAATATCCCCTAAATTTCGCCACTGCCCTCAGAGAGGGCGGTATCCTCATACACAGTGCACGCGTCCTAATTATCAAATAGTGCTATGTGTCATCAAATAATACTTCTTCTATATGCTTATCTTGATGCTAAGGTGACAAAATTATATGATCATATTTCTATAATATTTCTAGGTACTTGCCTACTGATTACAATATGTAACTATAACACACCTATACGGAAGATCATGTAAAATGAGTATGGTTAATGAATTTAGAGAAAACAGAGATGCCACTCCCGACTGATGAAGTAGGACAGAAATAACCTGTAGGAATAGACACCTAACACAGAAGTGCATTTGAATAGCTTAAAACTCATACAAAAATACTCCAAAACAGATTTTAGAGTGATGTAGGAAAAATCGGTTGCACAATCCAAAATCACCAAAAAGTAGGAAATCCTACAAAAGTAGGAAAAATGGCATCTCTAAGAAAAAAAGAGAAGAATATGAAGAGTCAGTGCCCCCCCCCCCCTCCCTCGGGAAGTGTGAGTTGGGTCGGTGAGTGTGTCACAGGAAGCAGGGTGTTGACAGGCCGTGGTCAGTGGTCCCTGAGTGGTCAGTGAGTGGTCAGCCTTATCTGTACTGACCACTTGTTGACCACCAGCTGACCCTCCGCACCTGGACCCCAAAGACGCGTGCCATGGTAACCATTTCACCCCTGAATTTAAAAGTTTCAGAAAATTCCCCCCAAAAATATATCAATTGAAAAATTACTAGAAAATGCAATATTTATATGCAATTCAGAGTTCAGATGTTATTTAAAACAAATCTTTTGTTTTTCTTTTAATTTTAGGTGTATTTATAAGAAATATTTTAATTTAACAAAACCATCGAATATGGGGCGCCAAAGAAAGGTGTTGGGGGGGGGGGGGGGCGCTACTTAACATTAGGTCTACTGTCAAAAGGAACTGAGGGGTAGGGAGGTATATTTGATGGTGATCAAAAGGAGGGGAAATGGGGGTTCAAATGGGGAGAAGGGGTTCTGCCTGGGGGCCCGCCACCGCAGAAAAAGGGATCTAAACAATAGGTCCGAGGCCCTTAGCCCGAGGGCACGCGTGGCTTGACGTGTGTACATGTACCGGTATGTGGGAGTCACACTTTGACCGGGGGGGGGGGGGTGAAATGGTGCGGGGGGGGGGTGAAATGGTGCGGGGGGGGGGGGGGGGTGAAAATGGTGCGGGTAGGGGGAGGGATGGGTGAAGACTGAGTTACTTCCTTGTGAACTTTGAATTACTGTTAGATGTCAACAAAATACAAGGTTGATGAACTTCAACGATTTTATTTTGTTATTCGTACAATGGAACTCGTGTCTTCTTATCTTACAAATGTATGTGTATTATCACTATAGATATAGCATTTAGACCATGGGTTGGGGAGGGGGAGGGGTGTGTGAAGGCTGCATGAACAACTGTCTTTATTGTTAACATAGAGATAACTGCTATATGTAAACAACATACGATATTGATGGATTCCGACGATATGTGCTACCTTCTTTTACTATGGGATGTGCCCCTCCTTATCTAATAAACGCGTTTATACGATCGCTGCAAAACAGTTCCCTTCTTGATTAAGGCAAACTTATGAAACTACATCAAACTTTACCAAAAAAAACACTTTAAGAACGTACCAGCAACTAAAATATGCTCGCTTCTATCTTCAGATACATGTCATTAAGAAAAGCGATACATATTTGAGAACGCTTAGAATGTTATATTCAAAAGGAGCCCAACTTCTCCGTTGTTTAATAGAAAATCTGGGACGTCACAATAAATCCCCATCTCCACGTGCAGGGCGGGGGTGGTAAGTTCTTAAAACTGACATCTTCACTAACAACACCACCCCTCTGTGGGTCCACCTTGACCACTCCAGACCCCCCGCGGAGAACAATACCTGGCCACTCTGAAGTCTGTCAAGGGGTGGAGGGGGAGGCCGGGGGGGGGGGGGGGCACTTGGGTATCAAAAGGGTACCTACTGCCAAACAGACCCACGAAGCGGAGACAATGAATGTCAAAATTGAGGGGTGCAAGTCAACTTTTATGCAAATAAGGGGAGTTGGTGAACTACTTCTATAAAACAATAATGGGCAATAACTCAAAATTTAGCTTAATATATTACATTATTTGACACAAAATCAATTTTATCAGGAATTTCCTTAGCAATTTCAGTGAAATTTGTCTATTTAATGGTATTGAAACCCTCTGATCTTGAGGGGTGGTGATCTGCATACCCGAAAAATAGGGAGCGGTCAACTAAAATTCAGGAGCAGTCAGTCACAAAAAGTAGGGGCGGTAGTTTGGCAGTGGGTAGTAACCTTCAAAGAATCAGTCCCCCCCCGGACCTGGGCACTCTTGAGGCCTGTCCAGGGGTACTTTGGGCGGGGGGGGGGGGGGGGGCGGGTGTATTCAGGGTGTGAGGGGGTAGGGGCGGTGTGTTCTATAGGGCCCAGGGTTGGGGTACATACCCTGAATATACCTGAATAGATGGACCCCAAAGTGAATATACCTGAGTGAGTTTCTATGACTGACTATATCTGGGAGGGAGGGGGGTTCAGGGGGGTACCTGGTGGCCAGGGATGACACACCTGGTGGGGTCTCAGCGTCCTCCCTGCGTCCCCCCAGCGTCTCCCCAGGTGCCAAAGGGGGACGCTATCCCATCTCCCTCCATACTTAACCTGCTGATTTCTTTACCTTTTCCTCATAAGCTTGTATCCGCATACAGGGTGCACGCGTACTGTAATACTATTCTTCCTGAATATTGTGTCAGATTGTTGGTGAATTAATCTCTTCTACTACATTATCCTTGTAACTCTCTCCCACTCAGTAAAGATACACCTTTCTAATCGAAAGGAAAATGGTGAATAGAAAATAATACCAAATCTGACTGAAACATATTGAATAAATTTGACAGAAAAAGATAGTAAATCCTTTTCCTTATCCAATGATATCCCCGTCAATCCCCGTGCCTAGTTTTCTCTCATCCCAAAACCCTCCCTACTATTCCCATCCTGCGAAAATCTGGACACTTCTACCCAATGTCTCTCAGATCACAGAGTGTTTTTATTTATCAACCAAAAACGCCCTCTTACCTTTAATCCCCACACCTATCCTTCCCAACATGCCCCCTCCCAACACCTTCCCCACTTAATCTAGAGTTACACATTTACGTTGTCCCCTTCCTCCCACACCCTCACCTCTCCCCTACCCCACGTGCACCCTTTCTCAATGTCTCTGAGAACACAGTATGTTTTCAATTAATCCTAAAGACCCCTATTTCACCCTCCTATTTTTAATCCTACACATTTGGTCACCTATCCTTCCCCTGGTCCTCCCCCTCCCAACACACCTCCTCTCGACACACCTATAGTGTTCCCTCCCCTCCCCCTTTCCCCACCTACATTCCAACACAAAGTTTCTCAGACCACAGTATGTTTTCAATCAACCTAAATACCCCTATTTTACCCTCTTACCTTTAATCCAAACAACTATCCTTCCCACCGTCCCCCTCCCCAACACCTCCCTCCACTTAAAGGGAGCCAAAACCAATAAATTTAATTAAATTTTCCAAACTCAAATAATCATTGAAATCCACATTCCTCGAGCCTATTTCTGGCCCATGATACATTCTAAACCATGGTGGAAAATTATTAAAAATGTGTTTTGCATGCTCAACTCAATGAATGTGGATGCGCAAAAAAAGGGTTTGTTTACAAACATATGGAAATATTACCATCTCTTGTGGAATTTTACTTCAATTCAAGCTAGTTCTCACAGCTAATACTTTACCACTGACCTTAACTAGAATCATTTAACATATTTCTATATTTATCTCATTTTTGAAAATGTTGTCAATTTTATTGGATTGGGGCCCCTTTAATCTCTACACACCTCCCCTCCATGCCACACCCCTCCCCTCCCCCTACCCCCTACCCCACACCCTGACACCCCTACACTCTCCTCCACAATACGTTCCCACCCTGTCACCTACTGACCAAAGGCCTGTGGTGGTACCTACATGTCAGGGAGGCGTCAAAGCAAAGATTCCCTTTTTGGGGCTCTAAAATGGGGGCCCCATGGTATTTTCAATTTAAATTTTTTATCCTCAAATTTTCTGTATGACCAAAGGCCTGTGGTGGTCACTAAAGCTGGGGAGGCGTCAAAGTAAAGATTCCCTTTTTGGGGCTGTAAAATAGGGTCTCTAAGTTATTTTCAATTTGAAAAAAAAAAATCCTCTAAACAAATTTCCTCTATAGTCGACTCTATTTTCAATTATTTGAATTGATTGAAAATAGACACATGACCAAAATGAATGGGAAATTCCCACATATTCTGTCAATTCATTTTCTATTATTTTGCTAATCATGAATGTCCGAGCTTTTGACTGAATTATCTTTTGAAAATACAAGATATTATTTCAAGTCTATTTGCCTGTCCTGTTACCGTCATCTCATTAATACGATCACCAAAGACTGACCACGTCAAACAAGTGTCTGAAAAGTCAGAATTCATCCTAACTTGTTTTCACCGTGAAAATGACCTTGGGCTTGGCTGTCGGTATGGCATAAAACACCGCTCACTCACTCACTCCTATTTTATATTTGACTGTCCATAGCCACCCCTTGACCATTGGCCCATCCCATGCTGAGATGTCAAATTCCAGCATTGTACAACTCCCAGAGCCAAGTAGGCAGGTTTTGTGGGCGTGTCTCTTTGTACAAACAGCACCAAAGTGTCATGATATAAAAGGGGGGAGGGGTGTCATGGTCAACATGAAAGGGGAGAGGGGTCTGATTCCAGTCACCATTTAGTAATTGGTCTCAAGGGGAAGGTTGTAAAAGAATCAGAGTTGTGTTGCATTGTGGATGGTTCAAGCCTAAACCTCTTTAAATTCTCTAGTTTTCCCTGTCTGGTATCAATGGGTTGGCAGGGCAGTTTTGACACCTGTTGTATGGGAGGGTGTGAGTTGGACATGGCTTATACAGGCGCAGCCCACAGGTTGTATATCTCTATAGGGGTGCACTTGGTTTTTTATAGATGCGCAGATGTCAGAGGTGTGCGATGAGACACTGGGGATTTACTCTGACACCTGTCAAAACCCTACTTTACACATCACTCTTATTACAGAACATTCTGATATTTCAACCATCTCTGACTCTTCGGATTAATCATTTATATAGGTGCATTGGACAAATCTCGGAATGTTGATCTATTTGTCTTTCTAATATACCCTACCCTACTGTGGAAGACTAGCCGAATGAGCTTGATTCTGTTGCTCAGATATATGAACGAACAATTAGTTAAAAACAAAAACAACAAACAAAACAACTTGTGGGGTTCTCAGTGGGGTTGCAGGGAAAGTACGTGTACCTTATGTATGAATTCATATTAAAGATGCAACTCTTAGAAAACCTTCCTTTAACACCCTCCGCATGGAACTCATGGGGGGCTCTTTACCCCCCTCCCCTCCCACCCACTAAAATAAATAAATATATAAATAAATAATAAAAAAAAGAATCAAGACCAACATGATAAATTTATTGTCTGTAAGAGACCCATGTCGGTTATCATGACGTGGTCACTCTCCACGTTCCCTCTAAGGCTCGGGGTCAGTCTAATGAAGATGGACACACCCTCACCTGTCAGATAAGGTGTGCGGTCTTCTCACCAGATGGCGCCACCGCTAAACTGATAATGGGCACGTGACCACCGCCACTTCCGGTATGACAAATTGTGGATGCGGATTCAGAAATATGCCTTTGAGCCAATAGTTTAAGCTAGGGATTCAAGGATAGCTTTTGAATAGGTAGTGCGGGATAGATAATCCGTTTTTGTTGTTTCTCACCCGGTGATCTGGAGGGTATCACCATGGAAACCAATCTCAGAGGCCACTTTGTTGTTACTGCTGCAAACACTGCTTTCTGTCTGGCCTCTTAGAATCATCACTTAGGCCTACGATCTTTTTTGATACATATTTAATGCCTGGCAGCTCAGCACTGAATGCCCTCACAGCTAGAATACTAAAACAGTTTTAATGGACATCTACCCTACATCTAAATCTGTAAAATTCAGGGCAAATAGAAATATATATGACCGTTCATTCACATCCCTATCCATTAGCTTAATCCATAAAAAGAACAAAACGTCTGAACTAAAACACCTAAACCAGAGCGTTAACTAGTATACCTATCCCCTAGCTTTTCAGACAGATTTATTGAGTAAAGGGTTGATACGTGTTACAAAATCCCACAATGCAGCTGGTCTGTCCCCGGGCCCTGATGACCTTCTCAAGGTCAACCCACCGACATACAGGGACACCTGGTGTTTACCATGTCCAACATGAAATTGACTTTTTTTCCTTTTATTCCTTTTAGTTTTTTTCTTTTATTTTTGTTTTCACTTATCTAAGGTTACTAGTAAAACACCATTTCAGCATTTTTATTACACTAGAAAAATCCTGCTTTCCTAGTGAGCATCCCATCCCAAATCACTATTAACCTGATCGATTTCAGGGAAAGATATTCATATGCAATAAAAACAACTAAGTTGAACGCGCGCTAAGTATGATACTTGCTAAGCTGTAAAGCATTACTCATTACAAAAAGATTTCAAAAGGACTGATGGATTGTAGACATTCTGGCCCGAGCTGCTTCCCCTGCTTGGGACGTGTTTAAGAATGAAAGTAATGCTGCGGTAGAGAATGACTGGCGGGCCTGGGAGTTATTTATAGCAGGGGCCTACTGTGCATGAGTGGTCACAGAGTAGTAACGTAGTAACCTAGATACCAGTGGGGAGGGCGGGCATACGGGGCAACGTCCCCTATACACCAATAGAACTGGGCGAAAAAAGGGGGACGCTGGGCAAGAAGGACGCCAAATACTATACAGTTATATTTATTCAGAGACGCCACGCGAGATCAGTGAAAAAAAGTAGGAGAAGTAGAGTATAATTCCTATTATTTTTTTGTAAAAAAAAAAAAAAAAAAAGTTTTAAGTTAGATAGTCCAGACTTCCCAACAGACCTACACTTTGAACTCGGATAAATCAAAAGGTTAACAAAATATTTATATCCAGATATTAGTATAACCTTTTTTTATAGCATAATGTAGAAATATCTGGGGTGTAACATAGAATCACTGAATAGTAGGAAATTCTAAAAATGTAGAAACATGCTATCTCTGTTAATACAAATATGGCTGTCTGCACACGAAGAAAAATACCAACTCGGAGATATGATTCATTCTCATTGGGAACAATGCCAATGAAATATTCTTGACCAGATGAGCAAGTTGGGTATTTAAAGAATTAAATATTATCCTTTCATAAAATTCCATGAAACTTTATAATTCTTCTAAGCCCTTACATTTTACATGGACTGGTATGCTTGAGATATGTCACTCTGAGTGTTCAGCCGTTTTAAATTTGCTTCTCAGTAGATAGAGGACTGGCTCTCTATAGCAGGGTCCTAAAGAGAACAAAAAAATTCTGACATTTTTCTTTTTTTAATTGAAGAACATATTTGTGCTACGAGCCAGGATAAGCCCTTATACTAGAAATCAAACTGGTTTTGCATTGGTTTTGTATGTTTCCAATAGCTCTCATACATTGATGTCAAACCAGTGGAAGTTCTATAGAGTCAACATGTGAATATTTTAGATGAATTTAAGGTTCTAGATGGATCTATTTAGTCGACATTAGTATAGGTCACATCCAAACAGAGTGTCACAAATGGAGCTATTGATCAGAATTGAGGCACACCTGTAAGTTGTCAGGGGTCAGCTGTCATTATTGGTTAGAGGTGTCATTAGTAAATTACCTCTCAGTACGGTTGTACACTTATTGCTCTGCACCGACTGTATAATTTACGAATGCGAATAATTAGGCTTAAAACTGAAAACATTTAGATATTTACGGTGTATGCAGCTCCACTATATTTGCGAATAATTAGGCTTAATACTGAAAACATTTAGATATTTACAGTGTATGCAGCTCCACTATATTTGTATCCATGCATTGTTTTAACAAACATTTGATCTATGGTTTAAAGAATCAATAAAAATTCACATCCCACATTTCTTGGTCTGACATACATTCAAAACCAATTGAATTTGAAGATTTTTATTAAATGGGTTATTAATATATGTAAACATGGTCATATTTTGCGATAGCTGTAGCTCCAATTTATCAAGTTAGATAATTTGTTATTGTACTATTTTGTGAAAGAAATATTAGGGACGCTACTTTATAAAAACACATCAGTTTTTCCCCTCTGGCCTGCACTGTGTGAACTCGTTTGGTTCTGATCGACCATTTCTAAATCATATAAACATATTTCACAAACAGAAAAAGAAATTATGAAAAATGTTTTCAACCTGCTTTAAACTCCTTGGCATACCAAAGAGCCAGAATTAAAGCAAGTTCACCTGTGAGGACCAGAGGAGGAAAACTGATGGTGTTTTTCTTAAGTAGCGTCCCTCATATTTCTTTCAGAAATAGTACACTACCAAGTCAGCTAACTTGATGAAGCAGAACTACAGCTATCACAATATATGCTCATGTTCACAGATATTAAAAAGATGTTAAATCAATAATCTTCAAATCCAATTGATTTAAGATGTAAAGCACACCGAGAAAAGAGGGATGTGAGTTTTTATCAATTCTATAATCAATAGATCAATTATATGTTAAAATAATGCATGGATACAAATAAAATGGAGCTGCATACACCATAAATATTTTGATGTTTTCAGTTTTAAACCTTTAATTTGTCTGGGGAAACCCCTACAATGAGCAAAGCCTACCTGCGCCGATCAGGGCCGTGAAAATGTGGCCAGCCCCCCTCCCGCCCCCCAAACTTATCTAAAGTGACCATCACCCCGATGAGTTAAAGCAGTCATAATTGACCCAGACACACGGACAGACTCCACAACCCCCCTACCCCTCCCCCCTACCCCCCCCCCCTACTTAGTGCACCAATTAAGCTCGGTCAGGCAGACATTTTGTGGCCGTTTTAGAGCGTTTTTTCGCCACTCTATTACAAAGTAAATATTTCAATGGTAATTCAAAAACTGAATATAAAATCAATTTGCTCAGTGGAGTTTTTCCTACTTGTAATACATAGTCTAGTAATCTTATAATGGAGAAATCTCACCCATACTTTGGGAAAACTTTCGGACTTAAAATAGCATAGAATGATAAAAATGCACCGAAAGAAATAGGAAGATCCCGGGGGGGAAATATCATACTACTTGGTGTAGATATCAAGAAGCATCAAACTGGCTAGAGTATCAAGACTACTTACATATTCAAAGTGCCACCCCTAATATCCAGAACCTCAATAATATACAAAATGTTCCACAATGCACCAACAAGAATAATTGCAGTGCACACTTTTAGGAAACCCATACCACAACCCAACTTTTCCTTTCCCCATCCCATCCCATATCTGAGGTTCGTCATTCCTGTTTATCCTGGCGCCCGTCCCGGCACGTGCCTGTACAATGTCCGCCCTGTACAGACCCCTAATGATGGGCTATCAGCTGATAAGATGCCCCCTAACAGCCCTAATGAGGAGGGGTGGGTCGTTAAGGTCATTAACGCCTCCTGCGCCCCCTTAGTTATAATTAAGTGCCCTTCGTTATAATTCATGACACTCAACACTCTCCTGCTTAAAGGGAGCAAAAAGCAATGTTGGGTCAAAATTTTGGAAATTGTGTTAACTTTTGAAATATATTCTATTGCCATAACTTGGCCTGAGGTTAAATATAAACTGTGAAAACAGACTTAAAATACATCAAAATATATTAAAACTTGTCCCAAGTCAATTTTGGTGATTAACTAAAATTGGTTTGTTTACAAACGTTATCATGATTTATACTGTACCAATGGCTAAAGTTAGACTCTTGGAATGTATTTTCTTAGTTGTTTGAGTGCGCAAAATTTTGTCATAATTTAACATAACATTGCTTTGGTCTCCCTTTAAGTATTCTACACTTTTTGTGAATCGAGGCTATCAAAATTCGATTTTGCCCTTATCAAATTATTGATTTACTTCGCAGGGGCGATTTACTTGCAAGTCCAAATTAATCTCTATGTATGCTTTACTCGGGACTTTACCATATAATTATACCTCTGTTGCCACTTTTCTTTAGAAAGAAAGGATCCAAGAACATCGTGATATCGGGACATAAATGTATGATATGTCTTACTTGTATCTCTATGGTGAGGATGGTCAAACTTTCTTGGTAGAAAAATATCGGAGTATAGAATTTCTAGGATGCTCGCAACTAAATGCAAGCATATTTATCATCTTATTTTACACTAAAAAGTCTGCACTAGTAAAGTGCAAAAACTAAGCGCAGTGCACTCAATTTAGAGCTTGTTGTGCATCTCTCATAAAGAAATCTGACAGTTCGATAAAACAGTCGGAGATTTCAAAGTCTTCATTCAAGCTTTTCCTTTAGATCATGAGATCTCAGTCGTGACGGCCACTATTAACCGACCAGATTCCGTTAATGGTTAAAAGAAAGACGATATGGATCTCAAGAGGGCTGTCAATATTTGACGAGATATATATGGGATTGACCAAATGTAACATACGGGTCCTCTGTGACTTGGATGAATAGGCGGGAAGTGTGAGTGGGCTTTTTTCTGATTTATTTTTTTCTTGTTTTCCCTTTTTTGCCACAAGCGGTGGCGTCGGCTGAGCAGCATGAATTCCCCTCGTCTGATATATTTTTTTTCCAAATGTTGCATTTCTTGCCAGCGTTTATTTATGCAGCATTATTTTTTAGTGTTTATATTGATCGTTTAACATACTTCCAGGGTTCCAACGCAAAAATCAATTTGAGACCTTTTTAAGAACAATTTAAGAACAATATTTAGACAAATTAAGACCTATTGACCGTGTGCAAAGAAAAATGGCAGAATATGTCATAATATGATTTAAGTTTCAATTACGCCCATCATTTGAAGGTTGGATTTGGAATTTGTATGGTTACTTTAGTTTAACTTCTCAACAAATTCAAATTAAACCATTTTAAGACCTCTAGCTACAAAATAATCAAATTCAAGACCTTTTGGAGGCCTTATATTTGAGAAAATCAATTTAAGACCTTTTAAGACCTGCGTGGGAACCCTGAATTCATATGTTTGGTAACCTGTATGTGTAGTGTGTGTAGTGTACTGGTAATGCATGGGGTATGACCGAGCAACCCTCAAACCCTTTAAATCATCTTCAGCGGAAACCCTCAGTGGACCCTTTATCCCCTTCACCGATCCCCTCTTGTCTCTAATCAGGCGTGCTACCTTATAAGGTGGGGGGGGGGGGGGGGGGGAGACAAAACCCCAGCTTTTACTGTAACAGGTGGGTAAGGACATACGCTTAAGGCTGTAAAACACTGCCCGATTTTATTCCCGATTCTAAAATTCGCTCATGGAAATGAAAGTTAATTATAGTCATGCTGTATATCGTCAGAGAGGATTTTGAATTTGCTTTCAAATGGTATGTAGCATGTATGGGTTTCTGTCATATTTCTGGGGCCCTTGATGTCAAATGTCGATTTTGAGAAATGAACATGTCACCACTCATTGTCGCTACTATATCCGGGTCATACGTCGCCATGTCGATTTTAAGAAAGCCCCATGTCACCGTGTCGAATTTAGAGGACTAGGGCAATATTTTTAGTGAAACTTCAGAAATCATTAAATCTTCAGTAGCCAAAATCGCCTAGTGGAATACAGGATTTACTTTCAGTGTAACAGGTGTGCAAGACCCTAGCCTTAACCTTCACGGGGGTTTATGGGTTAAGTGGGGTATGATGTATTACTACCCAACGAGTAGGGGTTGACGGGATGCATTATGGGATGTAAGGAGGGGTGACGGGATGCATTATGGGATGTAAATAGGTGGAAGATGGGGAAATCAGATCCTGTAAGAATATCACACACACGTTCACATTGATGATCTATTAACTGTTATTTAAGAAGTTTAAACTAGAAAACAATAAAAATTTGGAAACCTTTGGTTATATATATATTTATATCTTCCAATATAAGGTCATATTGATTTTGTCTGATTATACTATAGTCTACTCATTAAGAATGGTTTATTTTGTTACTTTAAGCGATTTTAGTGTTTCTATACCTCTGAAATACC
The DNA here is from genome assembly GCA_936440205.1 of Lepidonotus clava. Classification (NCBI taxonomy): domain Eukaryota; kingdom Metazoa; phylum Annelida; class Polychaeta; order Phyllodocida; family Polynoidae; genus Lepidonotus; species Lepidonotus clava. The sequence goes on from OW387133.1 coordinate 87,441,762, forward strand.
ATACATCACCCTCTCATCCCACCCCCACCCTTATTCCTGTACCCCTTTTACTGTCAAGTAGTATCTGTCTAACAGGGTTGTGGGAAATTCCCCATGCCAACACCTACAGACCTCCCTCTCACCTACCCTTAAGGACACTTCAACTACAACACACTCTGACACAGGGTGGGGATAGGGTAAATGGCTGTATAGGTGTGCCCTTCCTGCTAATTGTGTGCCGTAGATTCTTTAGGGTTTTCACGTAGTTGTGTTACATTCCACGAAGGCAGAATCCGAAATTAAGGGTGCATCTCAACGTGAACTGATACCGATCAATACACTTGTTTATATCCCAGCTTTGGACCTAGCAGGACACTCCAAACTTTGACGTAGGGTGCCTATGGCTACAGGTGTCCACAGGTGGGCCTTTCCTGCTATAATTATGTGCCGTAGATACTTTAGGGTTTGACGTGGCCATGTTACATTCCACAAGGGGCCAAGGGCAGGCATCTAGATATTGATATAGCTAGGTGGCTATTTTAGGGAGTTTCAGATACTCCAATGCATAAAGGTGGATTCTCGTCCTTCATAACTTGGATGGGAAGTTGGTGTTGCAAAAAAAAAAGCTGCATGCGTATATTATTTTTTTATTTCCAATAAACACCTGTATCAAGTACGTATTTAGAAGTTGCGTCCTTTCTCCTTCAATTTTCTTTCTTTTTTTCAATCATAAATCATTTCTATATAGCTGCAGGCCTATATAAATTTATCTCAGTCGTGCCTGGAGGTACCGTTGTAAATTGGTACTTGACCTTCAACTAAAAATCGGGAATATACGACCTTGAAACGGAACATATAATTCTGTACTCTAACTGTTGTTTACACGGACGCCTGTGGCAATTTTACAGACACAATGTTTTCTTTTTTTTTCTCCCAAATTTGGAGTTGTCGAGGACATCACAGAAATTGCATAGGCAACGTTTCGGAGTTATATATCTTGGCATAGCTATAATATTTTTGCTATAAGTTACTCACCTCGAGAAGGTCAATCATGCGTGTCTATGACGTCACATGTCTATGACGTCACTATGTGTTACTCACCTCAAGAAGGTCAATAATACATGTCTATGACGTCACATGTCTATGACGTCACTCTGAGTTACTCAACTCAAGAAGGTCAATGATGCGTGTCTATGACGTCACAAGTCTATGACGTCACTATGAGTTACTCAACTCAAGAAGGTCAATGATGCGTGTCTATGACGTCACATGTCTATGACGTCACTCTGAGTTACTCAACTCAAGAAGGTCAATGATGCGTGTCTATGACGTCACAGGTCTATGACGTCACTATGAGTTACTCAACTCAAGAAGGTCAATGATGCGTGTCTATGACGTCACATGTCTATGACGTCATTATCAGTTAATCACCTCGAGAAGGTCAATCATGTGTGTCTATGACGTCACATGTCTATGACGTCACTATGAGTTACTCACCTCAAGAAGGTCAATCATGCGTGTCATCTGGGAGTAGATGAGGACGCGGTGACCTTCAGACTTGAGTCGTGCCAGCAGTGTGTCAAGGACGTACAGTTTGCCCGCGTCCGTCACCAGCGTCTCCTTGTCTGCAGACACAATGAAATACACATTACTTGTAGTTAATCATCTACAGGGCTTTATACATAAAATCCCTATTTATTTCTATTCTTGAATTTAAAACTTTTAATTCTTCCCTATCGTGATACTAAAAATCTTAACGATACAAAAAATCGTGAACGAAATTTCGCTTCAGGCGCACTTTCAGTCCGCCGAAAGTGTGACCAAAGTTTGTGCTGCCAATATGGAACGTTACCATGGAGAGGCTCAATTTCGACAGCATGGACTTTAGGTATGTGAAGTACAGCCCTTATAGACTGCAGGACATAACGGTAGCGTCTCCATGCCAAGCATAATACATACATTTATTATTCATATTTGACACAACATATGGTACGACATCAATGAATGAATGTCCTGGATATTCTAAATATTTGTCTAGGCCCTTTTATTTTTACTAAGATGAGGCACTTCGTCCTATGACCCGACACAATACAAGTGTCACCATCGATACCGGTCACAGACTTTAACCGACCCAGAAAGGTTTGCCACACTTCTCAGATAAATCATATTTATTTTTGTTGCCTTACTCTGTCCATATGAGGGTTCAACGACATATATATTGCCACTGGAAGCATTGGAATCCTGATTCTGTGTGACATATGAGATAATGTTCATGATCGCCATAACAGAGTACCCACGTTTCTTTGGGCAACCAAATGTAAGACCTTCTTACGACATTTTTTGGGAATGAAAATAAGACGCCCATAAGACCTTTTACAAGAATTGTTGTCGTCAAATCATGTCAGATGTCTATGACTTCATACAGTCTCAGGGTAGAAGACAATGTTTTGAACCTTTATCAAACTAGAAATAATATTATTAGGAACACTTAAATTGTTGAGTCAGATTAGACGTATCTTGTTTATATTCATAATGCCAGCTCAAAATTATCTCAATATGAGATGATCCCAAAACAAGACCTTGTTAATAAACCTAATAATGTAAGACCGATATCCATATAAAAAGGAAAACCAGTATATATGACATGATAAGAACTTTGAGGGCGCCCTACATGAAACATACTTATAGTAATTTACAAAAGGAAGATACTTAGAATGTCCCCCGGCCCCGCCGCCGCCGCCCCCCCTGCTAAGGAAAAAAACATATATACCAAAAAGAAATGATTTTTATTTCAAAGATGGATACTAGAGAAGTTTTGAGCAGGTGTTTGAATAAAAACACATACATGGCTAAGGCTGCTGACCCAACAAACACTTCATTCGCTGATTACCAGGCTGATTCCATGTCACGCGGGTACAAGTGACGTCTCACGTCTATTGACCCTTTTTTAGTTCCCATAAGAAACGGCAGGTGGTAAGTGGGGGTAAAAGTGCACTTTTCTTTTACACTTTTAAACATAATTTCTGTCTAAATAAAAGGATGATATGAAATATTTAACTGCATTGGTCTTATCATTTCAAATTCTTCATCTTGCCTTCAATTATCTAATGTGATTATTTATTAACTATCTAAATATTTGAAGCAATGATGTTATATAAAACCCAGAGAAAAGATATACATTGAGTAAAAACGTTTATATTTCATGAATACATTTTCTTTTTTGTTTTTTTGTTTTTTGTAAATTTTATTTATCCTGAGAGGGTCTTCGGACATTGTTGTCCGGTTTTCTTTGCCTCCCAGCAGGCAATTACACGGCATTTGATTTTATATATTGTAAAATGAACAGGTTATTATTTCTTCCATCCAAATGTTTATGCAAGGGACAAAAGACCTTTGCCCTTTTTTTATTTTTGACCTGTCTAGAGAGTGTTTTTTCAATGTTGGCAAAATAATACAAATATGAGTCACTTTTTTTTTTATCCCTACCCCATGACAAAGTTAATATTCCCGGACAAACCAAGTAAAGTTGGCGCCAAAAAAACTGACCGGTTCTGGCCGTAAAAAGGGCGCGCAATCAATCTGTTGACATAGCAACCACTCCAAACACGCGCACGAGCGTGTCGGCTAGCAACCAGGGCCGCTAAAAGAACCAAAAACTACTCCTTTTGGTAATTCTAATAAAACTCTTTTTACCTCCAATAAAAAGATAGCGTACTTTGTGCCTTGATCGATGGGAAGAACTAGGCGCGCGTCTGCTGAGTTTGATGAATTTTGTATTTTTATTGTCAAGTTTGGTAAGTTTTAGGTGTTGAATGGAGCATTATGTAAGGGGAGTGGAGGTAAAATGTGGGTACAAAGGGGGCGATAACAGGGGAGTTGACGTGTCTGATGTGATGTAGGAGAGTATGGTGTGTGTAAGGAAAGGGATGGGGGAGTGGGGGGAGTATTGGGGGATGAATGAGGATGCACCTGTTGCTGTCCTATACCTTTTCCCTCACCTTCACGGCGTCGTACTTAAAGTTGTAGGGGGTTTCAAGTCTTTCCTTCTATTCCATCGTTTCATCGCCCGAAGAATTGGGCTTCGGTTGACTGTTTGATCAGAACCTATTTTATCCATAATCTCTGGTTATGATCTTCCAAGACATGCGGGCCCTCGAATTTCATTAATATAGCCTAGGCCTAATAAGGATTTCAGTGTTTTTGGGTGCCTCTTTTGATTTCTCAAATGGTGGCTTATATGTGATTCATTATATTGAAAGGGCCACTTTAATACACCTTGCATTTACCTGGAACGTCTTGAAATGTATTTGTCAATCCCCTATTCTCTAACCTAAACTTGGATAACATGGCCGCATACGCCCATGTTTCCTTTCGCAGCTCCCTCCATTTCTAGTAAAGTATATTTACAATGTCTGTAACAAACTTGAATCAAACCCTACTGACCCTCCCCCCCCCCCCGCCCCTCCAGCCCTCCTGTATAACGTCCCTATCCCCTCATGCAACGTAGGCCCTGTCGTCCTCTAGTCATCCTCACCCCCTCCCCAAACGTGCCGATACACGAAAGCCACGCGAAATAAAATGTTTTTATTATTTTCTTGTATAACTTTTTTGAAATACAAGACATGCCTAGACAAAGTGACAGGTCTGCCTTTCAAATAGTTTTCATGGATGAAAAACAGGTTCTTGAATAGACCACATTGCTATAACTCTGTAAATGTGTAACATGTTTTTGTATGGAAATGGTTAAGGTTTGATATACAAGGTTAGAAGGGTTTTATATTGTGGGGTCCTTTTGTTGTCTTGTTAGGGTGAAGTGAGGTATATACGGGGTAGCGTATATATGGTGGAGGCGGTTGTGGTGGAGGGTATGGGGGCTACAAGGGTAGAAGTGGGTAGAAGTATTTTACGGGGTTCGGAGGATTGGTTAAGAAGTAAAGGCATGGGATTGTGAATACGGCAAATGCCACTGGATATGAAACTATGGAAGGATTTAAGATTCTTTAGATTCTATATTACTTTTCTTCATGTTGAAATCCCAGAGGTAGAGCCAGCGTACAAGAGACCCACTACTGCCTCATTTAACAAGAAATTGATTTCTTTGTTTCTAAACCACCATATGGAGAAACTTAAATTATATTCATAAAACTGATGCCCCATTTACCCATTATGATATTGTTAGCTTACCACTCACGTTTGTCTTTAAAACCCTATAAGATCTGTCCTACCTCCCCCACCTAACCCCACCCCCTTCTCCACCTTCCAGACGACCCACGTGCCCGTCGCGTGCCAGTCTTAATACGTCGTCATTCTCAGACAACCACAAGGTGAACTTAGGTAAACCATTAAAAAACCACCCCCTGACCCCTACATCTATTACAGTAACAATCCACCTACTACCCTCCTCCTCCGCCTACCCCCACTCTACCCCTCCTCCCCCCGGGGGGGAGGGGTAGAGTGGGAATATATATCATTATACATTAGTTCCTATATCTGTTTGTCTATATTCCCTAATTCCCACGCAATGTGTTCACTCTCAGCACTTTTATAAATATGTCATAATATAACAATTATCTTGAATTCCTAACCCATATTGAGTGAAATCATTATCTTCTCACTCATTTCACTCACTTGAGGCTGAAAAAAGACCCATCTCCTTCACTTTTTAACACATACATACGGGCAGGTTTGAGACCAAGTCGTCCCCGAGGCTTCCTCCACGTCGGAACATCCCAAAGGGCAGACATCACTCTGCCACTTTGACCATCTCACTTCTACGAGAGTGATATCTACTGCAGCTGCCACTATAGAGCCAGACCGCGCCATGGAAAAACTCAGGACCTGCACTTTCGAGTCACAGGACATAGTTATCTTATAGCCCTAGTATATAGTTAAAGGCCTACATAGCAGAGTCTCTTCTCGCTGACTTTTTTCAGCACACAGAGAGATCCAGGCCTGTATACAGGGGTGGTGGCGCGCCAATCCCCCGACATAGGAAATTTTTCAAAAAGTTCCATCTTTCCTTTAATATTGCATTAAAAACACGAAAAATTGTAAGAAAATATCGAAAAGTTTGGGGAAAAAACCTCGCCCCCCCCCACCCCCACAGCAGATCTCGTTGAAGAGTGCCGCTGCAGTATCTTCTCACAAACCATTTTTCAGCATGAAGAGAGATCTTGCTGCAGAGTGCCACTAGGAGAAAAAAGGTTCCGGTGCAGAATATGGATACGCATGGGGACTGTCCTACGGGGTTAACCCGGTCAGCTTGAACACCTTCACTTTAGGTAAAATACCTGATAGAGCCACCCCCACCCCCAGACTCAATCTACGTGTCAGCCTTTCAGGTCATTTACTCATTACTGTAACAAGCATTGCCCCTACAGTCACTATACATGCACCTTATCCCCTCTAATTATTTCTCCCCCATTCCCAATGGCACCCCCTCCCCCCAGCCACTCTTCTACCCTTACCACGTGGCATAAGCGTGCCAGCCCTTATATACGTCGATCCTACCTTGACAATATATCCAGTATGAGGCCTATACAAACAATTTCCCCCATATTGGGTGGAGATAAAAGTAGCCATTGAGGTATGACGATGGCAGGAAGATATCTAATGTAATATTTATATATATTTATATATATTTATATTTATATATATATATATTTATATGTGTGTAAAAACAAATCCCTCCACCCTTTACAATATTAATCTTAAATAAAGGAATTTAAGTATGAAAATATTAAATGGAATTAGGTACAATCTATACAATCTGAGATATTGCTCATGATATTCAGAATGAAAGATTACACTTGAATGAACTGAAAACAGAGGCAACTCTTATTACTAAATAAAATTTTGTGCGCTCAATGTAATACATGTATCTCACATAAGGTGATTCGCATCTAATTAGTTGCCTTACCTGTGACCCTACCCTTACCCTCTCATCCTCAAAGGGGTATTACACTACACGATATGGGCTACGATACCAGCGCAATATAACGATGTAATAGACACATTTGCATACAAGAGTGATATATTGGTTAAGAATGCAAATTTTGACCATGTCACATATGTTTCACGTAGAATTACATCTGCAATATGTGCAATTTCCTTGCGACATTGTCATATCGCAGCCCGGGCATGTCGTGTAGTGGAATACCCCCTCGACTATATATACCTATGACCTGGCCCCCATACCTATCTACCTCTACCCCCCCCCCCCCTCACCCCTTCTCTGTGACACCTGTCCGACAGGAGACACGCGACTCCCTCCCTGATCGAACCACCCAGCTGCAGTTAGCACGTCGCCCCTACCTTTAGTACCCCCTGATTTAGGGCATTTTGGTACTTTTAATTTCCCAACAAGATCATCGAGGTCGTGTCGCTACATATCGTACTTCTCCCACATGGTCAAGGTCCAGCGCACTGCTGTGCGACCTGAGGCTGAAGTGGCACGGGCCTAAAGGGTAGGGAACTTTTTTTTACATATGTGTCCCCCTCCCCCTTTTTCAAAATCCCTGGATCCGCCCCTGTAAAACATTTAGCGAGGCACGGGTTGTTTTACTTTCCATCCTGCATATAGACACTGTATGAGAATTTTTGTATGTCCAAACTGCTGAGAGAAAGAGAATCTGCTCTATGAGCTCCAATATCAACCTCTTACCTTTTGACGGACTTTTGGGAATACATCAATGTATATAATTTTAGTATCTTAAAATATACATCTAGTCTTAACTAAATATATAGCCACATTACCCTCTAACTACTCTAAAGTGTTCTAATTAAGTCACAATAAAACAGTATAATTGGTATATTTCTACACTCCATGACGTAAAGGAAGCAATTACCTATGTACAACTCATGAAATATTGTCACAATTATTTTGTAAAATAAATCATAATTTGATGTCCTATTTTACTTTCCTTAGAGAACCTTTAATATATTCTGTATTACTATCCAACTCCCGACCATGATATATATTACCCCTAGACCATTCAGACAACGTAAGTTATGCCCTATCCACTACATATCGTCATGCCGTAGACGCCATATGGAAATGATATCATACATATTTATTGCTAAGTGCTTGAGTCCTTTTACATATACGAGATATAATATACACATACCGGACCCGTTGAGAATTATGAAGTGACACAAATTCCTGGGATAGTAGGCTGACAGAATAATTCGGAGACTGGAGAGGGTTTTACCCCGGGAGGGGGGGGGGGGGGCACTTTGGTCTCAAAAGGGTACCCACTGCCAAATGGACCCATGAAGCAGGGGCCGTGAACATCAAAATTGAAGAGTGGTCAACCACTTTTATGCCAATAAGTGGGGGAAGGGGTGGTGAACTACTTCTATGAAACAGTAATAGGCAATAACTCAAAACTTAGATCAATATATTACATTATTTCACACAATAATCTCATAGCAATTTTATTAAGAGTTTTCCTAGGCAATCTGGGTCATTTTTGTCTATTATAGTGTTGACACCCTCCGATTTAGGGGGAGGGGGGGGGGCAGTGATCTGTATACCCCAAGAATAGGGGGTGGCCACTAACATTCAGGTGTAGTTAGTCACAAGAAGCAGGGGCAGTAGTTTGGCAGTGGGTAGTTACCTTCAAAGAGTCAGTGCCCCCCCCCCCCCCAGGGGTTATACCATGGAAGCATCCAGGGTACAGGGTGGTAGGGGTGGGGGGTGAAGTCATTCTGCAACGAGATCTGTTTCTGTGCCAAAATATGATTTCGTGAGGAGAGACTCTTTACCTATATACCAGCATTATAAAATTACTACACACTGTGGCTCAAAAGTAGTCCGGCGTTTTTCGCTGGTACACTCCCGAGCCACCGGGGCTGATCCAGTGGCAGCTACAGTGCACAGATCACTCTCCTCCTAGTAATGAGGGGGTCGAAGTTGCAGAGGGAAGCCGGAGTAGGGGGTCTATTATTTTGCCCATGGAGGTTAAATCAGGAATTCGGTTCCACTTTTTATTACCATATTCCTTACTCACGGAGAGTCTGTTTTTAATGAGAAGTAATGTTTGATTCAGTTACCCTGTAATTTTATTGCAGACAAAGTGTCTTTTTCTTGGTGCCAGATGCCAAATAAGCTTGATTTGTCTGGTAGTGCAGGTAGATATATTTTTCATTAATAAACTATGCCTGAATGTTTGACTGCTGAATGATAAGTATAGACCTTTTTCACAAGTGTATGTCTGAACCATTTTCTCCCTACCACGGATAGCATATTACCTGGGTTTTACCTGCAGACTACCCCTAATCAGGTTGCATGCTGTGAAATATGTCGACAAACTACAAGGCTTTTCATTAATCATGACATTATTTGTGGTTAAATATTATGGAGATCAATATAAACTATTTTTTCATGTTCTATCTGTATATATATTATAATTTTTAGTTGGTTTGAAAATTCATTAATTGCACATTGATAAATAACATATTTTGCTATATTTACTATAGTGTTTTGGTCGACAAAATTGGCCAAAATTAACCTGCAGGTGCCTAAAATACAGTAATTCAGCTATCCGTGGTAGGAAGAATTGGCTCCAAAGGGACCGGCCTGAGGTACGTCCTGGGTGCCAGGTATCTATGGGAGGGACAATCAGCTGTGCATATTGTTATTCTTCCTTTTTTCTGCCCCTCGGTGCTTGGATTCACATCTTCAGGATGCCCTCACCTACTAGCCCTCACCTGAGTTGACAACCCCCCCCCCCACCCCACCCCAGCCTCTCCCCTATAGACTCCAGTAGGCTGACGTCACACAGGGGCCGCTCGTGGCGGGTGGTTCCATACTCCAGGGCCGGGTCTCATTACCGGCCCGGCCCCTGACCCCCCTGCCGGGCACACTGACCGGCATGGGCTGGGAGGAACCCCCGACAACAGACTGGAGGGGTGTAAACAATAGATATATTTCACTTATTTACCACTTTTTACTAATTTCTCCTTACATTCAGGGGTATGAGGGTTGTCTATATGTTACCCCTGATATATAGGTAATTACGTTTCTGAATGCAATGCATGATATGGAAGTTATTGACTTTGACAGTTGGTTCTTCTATGCCTTATAGAGGAACCACATGGCTCTACATGGAACCAGAAGCCGCGTGAACGAGTGGGTTCCCGCCAAAATGACGTCAGAGCCATTCCGGTCTATTTCGCCGGTCTTCGGTGTGCTCTTCCGGCCCCACCCCAGGTGCGACCCTCAGATAAGGGACTATACGTCCCGGCTATACCCACCAGGCGGGGTCCGCCATCTCGTTGTTTTAGTTTTTTTTTCTGTTCCTGAAATTTCTTAGAGTAGGTAAATGTTTTTACTCCTTAAACTTTCAATGGGTCATAGCAGATTTGAGTTTGATATATTTGGATTATTTCAATTATAGGAGTGACTTATCAATCTAGTTCCGGTCCCAAACGATGTACTTCCGGCTTTTATGATCGACTGAATGGTTGGCGATCTTCACGTCATTTGTGTTGATTATATTACCATTTCATTGTTAAAATTTTACTTGTTAAATTGTGATGTGCCCGTTTGACTGAGGATATTTGGATTACTGTCCCTTCAATTATAAGGCAAATTGAGAAGAGACTCAAACAAATCTAACACTGCCTTTTTCCTCTTTATCTCCTCTTCCTTCTTTACTTTCACCTGGTTAAATGACCTGCCACTCCCTCCACTTGTCTCCTCTCATCTCTCCCCTCCCTGTACCCTCGGGCCATCTCCTACACACACCCTCTACCCCCCAATCTCACACACACATACCACCCAAATCCTCACATACCTATGCAACCCACCCCTCCCCATCCCAAAATCAGGTGTGTGGCCCATTACGGGGTTCCCCCCCCCCCCCTCAGGCCCTCCGTCAGCTGTGTCACCATGGTTACGTCAGACCACCCACACCTCCCCGTACGTCCCCCAGGTGGCGCTAGTTGCGACCCCTACCGCCCAGGACGGAGACTGTTTTCTCCCCAACTTTGTGGCCGCTGGCTTTAAGATAATTCTTCGGGCGCCCAGAACCAGGGTCTAGGAAGCCAATTGCTAATATAGGGATAAATTTAAATCTTGAAAATGATACTTCACTTTTCATAATTTACAACAAATTTTTAACAAAATTTTTAATTTCCTTCTAAGCCAGGGAGCATAACCCCCCCCCCCCCCCGCTCCGGACTCAAAAGTCGTGACAACTGGGAGCCCAGGAGGCTGAAGAAGGTGAAGAAGGTGACCCCCCGAGCACTGGATTTTTCGAGGCCTAGGCCGATGTAACTATGTGTTGGGGGCAGGGGGGTTGGGGGATGTAAAGGGGGGGTTGGGGGGGGGGCAGAGGGGGAAGTGGTTGTGTCATCCCTGAGAGTTTGTTCACCTGTGTTCGGGGCCTGCAGCAAACAGATCAAAGGTGTACGGCTGGCTTTGATGAGTTATGGTTGGATGGTTACGTTTCCGGTAGCTGTTTATTTTTTTCATATAAAGATTTTCATTTTTCATTTTCATTTGTTTATTTCATACTGTGTTTTTCGTAAAACCTGAAATATCAGGCCGGTATACAAGGTGAAGCTAGCATCCGCGAAAGACATTTTTCAAACAATTTTCTTCCAAAATCTGCTGTACAAATAATTGAAAAACTCCATGTCTTATTGTTCGCCGATCCCAAATTAAAGAATTATATTATTTAAAATACAAGAAAAAGTTCCACTCCACCAGCATAATGCGGGTCTGTATATCATATAAGATTTTTTTAATAGGAGATGCCGGGATGTGGTATACAAGGGGGACATAAAGGGCACTTATATATAAAGTGTACCTGGTGTAAAAAGGAAGAGGAAGATGCTATCAAGTTGTGTTCACCTGACTGATGAAATACCTGAATGTGTGCAGGATGCAGTGTATAACGTTACTGCGATCATAACATTGATAATTCTTTATTTATTGCCAAAATGGTTAGGTTCTCTTAACATAAAGATATCTGACTGTATTGGAGCTAGTTCTTATTAGGTGTGCCAGATCAAGGAGTCTACGGAGGCAACTTTGCAGCCAGATGGAGCGCGAAATGTGGTGTTTTGGACCCGATGGTGCTGCCACCTGAAGTTGATGCACCGAAATAAATTTTCAGCCACCTAACGGGACGTTGAAGAACTACACCTTATATATTCCAGGTAAGGGCTTTTGCACCAGGTATCAATTATGGTAATCTGATTTAACTTATTCAACTTCTTCCTGATTATTTGATAATAAAGTGTTATACCAAAACACTTCAGCTTACAAATATTGTGAATTATTTGCAGCATAGCCTTCTTAACCAACTCTTTATTTCATTGGTCTTGGGCTATACTCTTTTTTTCTTTAACGATAAAGTATCCTTCCAAATTATTGTAATTCCTGACCATCCCCTATCCCCCTGACTTCCTCCCCTCCCCCTTCCCGTTTCTTCCCTTACAGATCTTTTCTCTCTCTCCCCCTCCCCCCCCCCCCCTTCCCTGTCGTCATAGCAGCGTGACGGGAGACGCTGTGGGAGCAGCTGGTTCCCGCAGATGTTGTGGTTACATAAAATGTCGTCTGCAACAAGTAACCCGACCCTATCAGCGGTCAGCGTCCCCTCAGCGTCCATTCAAGACGTCATTTACTAATCTTACCCTCAAGTACTAAGTCTGGAAACTCTAGACCCCGCTCCGGACTGGGGGCTGGAGAGTTAAGTGCAGGTCAAGTTTGGCCGATGACCATCCAAACTCACTTTCTCCTTCTGCCTGATTTGAAAACGAGGCTGGCTGCCCATCGGGTAATATTATCCCCCCTTACGGAACAATAGGGGAATAGGAAGGGGTTACATTTACTTACAATTGACTGGGTTTGGAATGGTTGGGTGAATACCTTCCCGTTACATAGCCACAAGTCACCTTACTACTCCACCGCCCTCCCCTCACCTAACCTGCTATTTTAATCAACTCATCCCACGACGTAAGAGTCAGAAATACTGAATTACGGCATAATCTTAACCTCTTTCTCAAGAACAATTATGTATAACTTGTGATTTTCATCTTTTTCAGACGGCATTACTTATACTTGTATTTCTTCATCTTTATGTACTTTGGAGTTGATTTTGGATTTCTTTCATTTCAATGTTTCATCAGAAAGTAACGTTCAAAACATCAAATTACCTAATTCATCAGGTAATTCATTTAAGAAATCATTATCTGGTGTGCCTAAACATATGGCATCTACATGGCAACATGATTATTATGATAACCCAATACATACATTTATACTCCCATTCCATCAAAAATAATTGCAATAAAAAGACCAAGAGTAAGCCCAAGTGTGTACATATCACTAAGACATTAACCCAATGACAGAACTATACTTATATCCGAGTATGAAATACTACAGGGAAACAATATACTTTAGATATAATTTATGATTACAATTTGCATTCATCCCACTCAGTACTGTAAGCCTCAGGCTAGCACCATCTAAATGTTTTTGGCTGTCATTAAAACATAGCGGCCGTCTGTCAGTGTGTTAATGCCAGAGTGCACGATTCAGGGTAACCTGGATCCCCCTTCCCTCTACTCTTAGACACTATATACCATCTGCTACCTTTTGACGAAGACCCTATACAGTAGGTAACATTCCCCTATCACGATGTACCGATAGGCTGTGGTGGCCCCAGGCGCTCCAATAGAGGAAACCAAAGGACAATGATGTCTGTGCTCAGTGCATCTACGAGGTCTGGGGTATAGGCAATCAAGTATGGCCTTAATTGGAACGCCGAGTTTCATCGACTGGTCCAGCACAAGTGTTCACGTGTGGAAAATGGATTTTATCATTCAAATGATATTTGGATATTATCACATTTTCACGTGCTACTGTGAACATATAATAATAAGATAAATATTCAAAACAATCCGAAGAGGGATCAGTAGCAATAAAACGTGATTTTTACATCACTGTCGGGCATATAAACATTTTTGACCTTAACATCAGGGTGTGATTTAAATCACAATGAGAGAGTGAAGAAAGAACGTTAAGATATGCCAACATTTTGAGCCTTATTAAGAGGATAGGTATGTGAATTCACAGTCGGATATTGAGGAAAAACGTGAGGATTTGGAGCCTAGGCTTATAAGGTGATCGGGATACTTTTTTGTAAAACAGAGTCGGACATTGAAGAAGGAATGTTCAGGTTGAGGCATCAGAGTATTTCTAACAATATAATGGCTGGGATGTGATTTAAACCATAACCAGGATGTTTCTGGTGGATCTGCACCTACAATAATCCTCTCCCTCTCTTGTTAAAGTACACCTGTCAGTAGACAGCGGCGGGATCAAACACCCACCTGTCGGACTTTACAGGTGATCTGACCCCTGACCCCTGCCCACCTGTACACCTGCCCCGGCCAGGTAGGCCCTAGTCCGTTCTGGCCCATATTAGCTATTACATAATGGGTCTGTACACCCACAACAGTCCATGGCTTTTATTGGCCACTTAAATTTGTAATGAATTCTTTTCTTGGCCCTCTATAAATGGCATGGGGAATCCCTTTACTGATTCTTGGCCTGCTGGCTGGTTTATGGTCCTCAATACCATAAACCAGCGGCTGCAAAGCATGCTGGGATTTATGGTGGAATTCTCACCCAAAATCTTTGCCGGTGTACAGACTTGCTTTGGGAAACAGTGGGTCTGACTGGACAGATTGGACAGACTGGGTAGGTAAGAGGTTACAACCCCCCCCCCCCCCCCCCCCCCCCCCACTCACCTGGCGTCCCACCTGTCCGCTCGGCAGGTGGGCTGGGACTCATCACGTAAGGTGAGGACATGCCCTGCTCATCCTCCTCCCCCTGTTAATAACCCCTCTAGATCTCCCCACGACCACTAAGTCACCGTGCCCTACACATCCACACACGCTGGCACGCTCCCAACCCACAGACAATACTTTTTTTAATTCCAATTATATTGTGTCATATCCCTCCTTAGCTTTTGAGAAAAGTGTGTGCTATTTCTCAGAATGAGAGTGAGTGTTGGGTGTTTTACGCCGTACCGACAGCCAGGGTCATTTTCACAGCGAAAACCAGTTGGGACAAATTCTGTCTTTGGTGATCGAATCTATGAGATGAAGGTGGCAGGGCAGGCAAACAGCAGGGGATCAAAACCCAGCAATCATTTTTGCTGTACCTCATCCCTTAGTGAACCAAGCACTGACCATTTCTCAGAATGAAAAATTGCAGTTACTCACAATTATTTACTTGAGCCTATTTCTCTTTTGAGGTTTGATAGCACATGATTTCATGTTATGAATCACTCATTATGCACTATCCCCTCTTTACATACCTTTGGAAATCCCCTCTAACAACCCTTCTGTCGCCGACCCATCCCCTCACCCCTAACGTGCGGCTCACATTCCTGGCAAAACCACAGACTCGCATACCAACGTACCAATGTAACAATTAGACATAGCAACACGCCACTGTAACAATTATGTCAAAGAATTCATTTTTCCAGTGAACAATTTAAAGGGTAACAGAAAAGCCCTCAAGGAAATTCAGGAAAAAAAATTCAGGAAAAAAAACGAATGTAATTGTAATATTCAGAGAAAAAAATACACGGATGTAATTGTAAATTTCTGTTTGAACCACACTCATGAAAATCCATTAGGAAAAGGCCAAACCTCCTTTTTCAATGTGCTGGATCCACTACTACATAACATTTATTCTCAGAATGCAACTCGAAAATGCTTTTGTCAAACCTTACAGTCAAACTCACTTTCTTTTATTGTTGTTTCTATCTACAAATTTACCACCTATTCCCACGCACCCTCTCCCACCCCTTTTCCCACCTGCCCGTATGACCTGACCAGGTGAGGTGATCACCTGTCTCTCACTTCAGAGACACCCTTCACCATGAAACTTAGCTTCTTACGCACATGTTCTTGCCCTTCCAAGGTCACTATACTAAAAATGCACAACTAATCACCTAGCAGGGGCGGATCCACAACTTTAGAAAGGGGTGGGTGAATATAATGTATACTGTCAGTAAATGCCATGAAGGGAATGTAGTCGTCAAAATTTTAGTTGAAGACAAATATTGCGTTCTATAGTGTCTGATCTGTATAGACGACTCTTCCATGCCACCTGCCTTCCCTCAGTCTGTTTTGACAATAACTTTCTGGGTGACTTCCCGTCTCCAGGAGAACCTTCCTCAATGTTAGGGAATGCTTCTGTGCCCCATACACAACTAACGGAAGGGAAAATAAGCTTAACCTGAACATCTTTGTGGTAACTTCTGACATGAATGTACATGTTAAGTACTGCATGAAATGCATGGGTATGTGGTGGTATTTTACAGTCACTTCTATAAGAAAAAGTACTTCAATGGAACATCGACACTAGTTAACGATCTTTGGATTCTTTTCCATACAGGTTAATCTATTTTATTTTATCCATAGCTTTATAGGACCTATACCTCTTGCTCTGTTTCATGGACCAGACAATGTATGCAAAGTAGTAGAAAAGTGATCCATTTAAGCTGGTTTTATAGAGAAAGAAAACATTCTATATGACTGAAAGATTCAAATAATATTTCTATAGCAATAATAACTGACACTCATAGTGCTTTCTTCTTTGATCATTTTATTCAAATAAAGCAATTAAAATGTAAAACGTAGGCCTAATTAGACTTATTTCCTGTGATAGAAATCAGAATAGCTTAAAAGAACTGTACCAAAATACGTCTAGTAATATGTAAATGAGAGTAGGGACTATTTCAGAGGTGCAGCCATCTGCTAAAACCTGACGCTATAATTTACCCCTATTTCACCTTAAACGGCGATGACAGATAAATCCCTTATTATCGCCTATCAGGAGACAGTGGCGCCCCCACCCGTCAGGTGGGCGAACTGCCCGCCACAGATTACAGTAATTGGCGAGTGTCCCTGCCGCTAGGGGGCAGGGTAATTAACAGGTGGGGGGGGGGGGGGGATGGAGGAGGGTATTGGGAGGGAGGAAAGGGGGTTAGGTATTAGGGGTAGGCCATTTAATGCAGATGCTATGCTGTGATTTAGCAAAGTAGTAGTAGACCACCAGGTAGAGGACCTATTAAGCCCTTAAAGGGTTGCCACTGACCAGCGACATCAAAATTCCCTGACATTTCCCTGACTTTTCCCTGACCAATTCCATTTTCCCCTGACTAGTTAGATAAAAAATCCTTTCATCAAACAGCTTAGAACAATCCCTAGGACAGTCTTGTCCTTCCAATTTAAGCTCAAACATTCGAAACACAGTACCTTAATTTTTTCTTGGGAACTCCTGGAGCCAAGGCAATATTGATGGATCACATCAAAGCACCTTAAAATTACAACATGCCTTTCAAGGGGCCACAATTTACGGAAAAATGTTTGCCGAACCAGATACTTGTGACCTGATGCACAAATTCTAACTTTGTGATTTAAATTTGAGGCTATGACATGTTTGAAAATCCCATTTTTCCCTGACCAGGGTCAGTTTTCCCTGACCTTTTTCAAAATCCCACTTTTCCCTGACCAATTCCAAAATTCCCTGACTTTTCCCTGACCTTGAAAAAATAAACTTTTCCCTGACTTTTCCCTGACCAGTGGCAACCCTGCCTTTGTACATATCTGGCCATCGGCATGATATGGGGACCTGAAGCAGATATGTCTGTAATCTATATTTAAACTTAATTAAAGTGGCTGTCTCATCTTTGCGTTAGTAGGCTAACGTCTGCCGACGTTAGCTTATCAACGCCGTCACTGGTGATGTGTTTTGCCCTTTAATAACGTAATAATGCAAAGTCATTGGTCATTTCGTGAATTTGGCATGGCGTTAGTGGGGTTATAACTTATCAAGTTACGTCCATCTCACAAACGAGAAAGCGGCTTTAAGTGGATCATTACACCCCCCACCCCCCCCCCCCCCACCTTACAGCTGGATTCACTGCCATAACTGATAACTCCAGGTAAATCTACTCCCCCCCCCCCCTTTACCTGTACAGGGGTGTGAATAAGTGTTTGGGCTTTTGTCGAACAAACCCTTTCCAGATTTTTTTGAAATTACTTCATTTCTTTTGGTGACAGACAGAATCAGGTATTTTGAGACACTAATCAAATTTCACCTTGTTATCCTAATATATAAAATCAGTAACGAAGATATGGACCCAGAGCTTTAGCCGTTGGTGGCGATTCTCCTGATTCTGATTCTTCAAGTTGGGTTACACTTTCAGTATCCGAGAAGGGATACCTAGGTAAAGGTCATACCTTTAGGCCAAACAAAAAAAATTGTTGTGTTCAGGTAACCCTACCTACCCTAAATTTTTGGCCCTACCCTAACTATTTTTTAGGAAATTTCTAATTATTTTTTTTCAAAATCCAAAGAATTGACCTAAAGTACCATGGAAAACCATATAACAGCACATGGATACTCAGGGCATGTATTTTAGATGCTAAAAATGTTTTTTGAGAATAGTTGGAATATCTTTTTTATTTCCAACACTGGCCAGGTCTCTTTGGCAAGTAAAAAAAAAAAAAAGCAAAAAAAAAAGTTTTTTCGACCTACCTACCCTATTTTTTTCGACCTATGTTACCTGAACACAACAATTTTTTTTGTTTGGCCTTAGCCGTCGGGAGTGCCACATGCCACCACTCGCCTCTTACCCCTATCAGATGAACCCCTCCCACCTCTACACCCCAATCACTTCACTACTGACAGGGGACTATCCTGATCTCAGCTGATAACAAGTTTAACTATTGCCCAAGGCTGGTTATTACAGTAATGAGACGGAGGAATTGGTCATTAAACTTACAGGTTTCGATCGTGAAAATAAACTGTATAATTATGACTGGAGAGATAATGGATAGCAAAGAAAAAATGAAGGGAAAGAAAAGAAAAGAAACTTGAAAAGAAAAACACTGTAATGAGGCTTCTTATACCTTAGATCAAGATGACTGTATCGCTAAAGGATCTAAACTCTGCTCTGGAATAAGTAGTATAGTGCAATGATGTTTAGATACTGGCAAAATGCCCATCTACTTTGGTAATACTCGAGATTCCAAAACTGCATACAAAGAATCTAAGAAAACTTGCAATAAAACATTGCCCACCGGTGAAGCACATATGAACGAGATTCTTTCCGTCTTTTTTTTTTTTTTTTTCTTTTTTTCTTTTTTAGATGTCACATTTCATACAAATATCTAGACGTATCTTAATATGTGACTTCCATGGCCAGCTGCGAATATATTCGGGAATTACTGCTTTTATACATACCTCCTCAAATCCCGACACCAAGATTAGACTTGACATCTTTACGTGGTGAAATAAATGTATGAAAACACCCCTAAATTACCACATTAAACACCAGGTACGATTACAATCCCCCGATGCTGTGCCCCTAATACAGGGGCGTGGGTGGGTCTAAGTGTAATGACCATCATCAGTCAACACTACCTCCCCCTGACCATATGGCCGGAGAAGGGCATCAATTCTAGGACCAGGTGAGGGGGGCAACACCGTCAGGACGGGGAGGGGGGGGGGGGTATGAGTAGGGAGGGTGGGAGAGGGAGAGATGTAGCCAGCCCTTAAATCATGGGTTTCCAGGTTAAATTGAAGTGGGTTCCATCCATAAATTTTCACTGTATTTCTTATATTTCACTTATAATATATTTTGGAAGTCATAGGGAGTTCCATACACTCAGGACCCATCCCCCAACCCCCGACTACGCCATTGAAATTAGCATGTACCTTTCTGGCACAAGAATAGTCTCCACCAGCGAAAAACGCCAGACATTTTTTGAGCCTCATGGCATAAACCTTATCTCGCTTGCGGCATAGACATACATCAAGGAGGCAAGAATAGTAGCTGATTATAGATATTTTCATACATAACATCTTATGTATCTCTACGTTGCGGTGAGTTTACATCTTATGTTGCGATGAGTTTTGTCCCAACGCAGCAGAATCTAGTCTCACGGGCCCATTCGTTGTCGCCGACTTATCTCTTGCAGAATGGGCATCAGGATGCAGGCTGGGAATGGGGAATGGTGGGGTAACCGGCGCGTGCCACGGAATGGTTCTGCTGACCACTGGTCATCTCTCACCTGGCTGACCAGGTGGGGCGCTGACAGGTGAGGGCGGGAGGTGAGGGGTAAAGGGCCCCAGGTGAGGGGGAAGGAGGTCCCACTCCTTGGTGCCACTTGCAGAGACACGCTCACAGCCCTATCAGTCTAACAGATAACAATGATTAATAGGGCATACAGTCTCCCAGGGGCAGTTTGATAAGAGTTCTGAATGTTACGAGCACTAGGTACGGAGGATGAAACAGTTTTAAGATTATACATGGTTCCATGTCACATTAGTTTCCATGATGTGTCACAAACTGAAAGCTTCCAAGGGGAAAAAGGGAGAATGAGAGAAGAGGCCATAACGGGGTTGAGGGGTGGGTGGACTCTTGACTAAGATGACAGCCTGCAAACAGTCCCCTACCCCTCCTGATGGTCGAAGGAAAAAAGGGAGAGGAGTGTAGGGGGAAGGAGTAAGCAGAAGACTCTGGCACGTGCCGCCACGCGTCCCACTGACCACCACAAGTTGAGGGGTGGGGGTGAGGGGGAGTGAGAGGGTGGACTCTTTGACTCAGGTGACGGTCTGCAAACAGTCCGCTTCCTCCCCCACCTCCTACTCTACTCTCATCCTCTGTACCCCCTCAACCCCGGCCTCAACCCCACCCCTCCCCCTCAACCCCCTCCGATTTCCCCAGAACCCCCTCAGATTTTAGGGCTTCGGTGCTGCCCTGGGGGAGGAGGAACTGTTGTCAACAAATAGTTCGGTTCCAGCACCTCTCCCTTCTTCCACTTCCCCTACACCTATTCCCCACCCCACCCCCTACTCTCATTCCCCTCTCCCCCCCCCCCACCCCACCCCCCCCCCCCCCCCCCACCGGGCAGTGCCCAGATTCCGACACATACTGCTAGCTCCATCTGCTGGCTGCAGTGGTCAATACGGTCTCTCCCCCCCTACTGCCCAAACTTAATCCAGTTTTCTTGAAAACAGATCCAATATCCAGGGGCGTACCCAGCCCTAACATGTGATGGAGTTCCAGGTAAATCCGAAGGGACAAAATCTTCACAAAAACTTTTAACCATTTCAAGATACGGTGGATTCAGGATTCTTGAGACTTTTGATAAACCATAACTTTATGGTCAGGGATTTCCTTTGTTTAACATATGGATTGATATTTTTCAGACAATATCTTATCTGGTTCCTTAAGGTTATCATACTTCTAATAGATTTATTCGTGTATGGAAAACATTTTGTGATTCTCTTTGCTATCCTCCTCCCCCCAAACCAAAAGACTCACACCTGAGTGACCACTGGTCAACCTATCAGCCACCTGATTTCTGATATATTCTGACACCCAATAGGTTTTCTCAGGTGAGAAAAAAAGGTATATTTACCTTCAACACCTTAACCACTACCCACCCACCCCACCCCCGTCCCTTTAGATTCAGACGCACACCTACGCAGGTAAACGCCCAGGTAGACGCCCAGGTGAGTGGTGTTTACCTTTACACACCCCACCTGGACACACCTGGTGGTCACCTTACACCCAGAATACCCCCACTTAACCCTTATCTCGTACCCAGGGGGTTCCATCAGTGTTTTTGACATCGCTTCGTTCTGTGTCTTTTTATGTAACCTTCGAGCTATGAAATATAATGAAACTCTTTTTGAATACTTTCTTGTTAGTGAAGACTTTGATTTTAGCTGAAAGCATGCGATCTCGTTTAGCTAAAACCATGTGATCATAGAAATTTAGTACAAATTACCAAGAATTCAACACACTATGTTGTAAACCTTTCAATTCCTACGTGGTATCTCCTCAGAAATCAAAGGTTTTTGCGGTAACATATTTTACAAGACCGAAATCTTGCTCTGTGCCCGTTCCCTTTTTCCCCTTTTTCCCCTGACCACCCCCCCTCCCCCTCTCCCCCAAATCCTCCCCTGTATACAAGCCGCACGCTTCTCAGAGACAGCTGTCCATGCCTTATTCAGTCCTGCTGGTCACTCCTCAAGACAAACATTCCCCGCTCATCTAACATCTCAATGATGCACGGTAGGCCACGTGACTTATTCAGGTCACGTGACACGACTCAGCCTGAAGCCCTTCTGACAGGAAGTAGAGGACGTGGCGCCCTCTGTGTTTGTATTTCGGTATTGTATTACATATACCCAATATACCTCTCACACTCTCACCACTTCCTTCTCCCTCCCTCCCTCCCTTTAATCCATTACCGTCCTTCTTCCTAAGGCTTCCCATGTTCATCACTGCCATATCTGGGGTGTCATAGCCTTAGGATGTCTAGAACGTCCTCAGATTAAAAAAGAAATGTCACATAAAACAGTGTAAAATTGGTTTAAAAAAAAACAAACTATTCTCACCTGAAAACCCTCAGATTTTATTGAAACCTCCTCATATTTACCAGAAGCACCCTCAGCCTTGCTTGACACCCTCTGAGATTTACCTGGAACCCCCTCAGATATATCCGGAACCCCTTTAGATTTTAGGGTAGGATATTGCCCTGCCCATGTTCATCCCTCCACCCCCTCCTTCTCTCACTGCCCCTGCCCCCACTCCTCCCTGCCCATCTCTCGATTATCCCCCCCCTCCCCCCGCTCCTCCCATCTGCCACGTGCCCACCTGTTTCGTGTCATCCCCTGACACCTATCTGCCCACTCACTGACCACTCACTGACCACTTAGTGGAAGCCTTGAGGTGAGAGTTTATCTCTCAGGTGTCACGTTATAAAAAGACTCACCACCCTCGTCACTGCGACTATTGTAGAAGTGTTTACCTCTCATATCAGTCATCTAACACGTACCTTTCATCGCGTGTGTGTCGTGCCATGTTTATTTTTATGTGGTTGTATTCAATAAATCATCATTTAAGTTTCCAATAGAGTGCAACTCCCTGCAACAACCATGCAGTGAAATACAAGTTCATTTCATGTAACTTTTTATAACATACTTATATGGACTCTTGCTGTCTAACCTTGTTATTGCACATTTCTCATCTGGTTACAATTTTTAATAATGTTAATTTACCCTCATATTTAATTTATTTTACAGAGTAAATCTTCTTAGACTTTTTAAAGGTAATTCTTATCCTGACGTAGTGTGTAAAAACACAATATAATATATAAATCCATTGTGAATGGTGGCAAAAAGGATTCGATCGATTTGACATTCAGGAAAATACGTGTAAATAGTTTATGTGCTGACCCATATATAAGTAAGGCTCCCTTTCTAAGAAGGAAAGAAAACCGAAGATTGTTTCAGTCTGCGATTACACGGTACAGTTGCATTACTTTCGTGTGCTTCTCTGATTTTAATTTCTCAAAAATATTTCTTCTTTTGCAAAACAAAGACGAAACAGCCTGAAATATCTTAATTGTTCTCGATTGAAGACAGTCAGTTGATAGGAGAAAGGACCCATTTCTGTTGGATAATGGTGTTTTGTCAACCCCTTACCATCAAACCTAAGGCATTACAACCTATTTGTGGCCCTTTCCGCTTCCTAACACAGGTGTAAAACAAGTGTAAAACACGTGCATACTGGTTTTATTCTATTTGTTTTACGCTACACCTAATCGTGTCTTCCCAAGCCCTGGCCCTGAAAGAGGAGACGAGTTGTATTTTGCCAACATTACCACGCTGAAGTGGATCTGTCCACAGGCCTAAGCCTGGACCCGAGGGGGGGGGGGGGCAAACAGATAACAAGCATACTCCAGGGACGGATCCAAAGTCACTGCCCTAGGGGGGGTAAACCTTGGCCCCCCCCCCCCCTCTTTTGAAATTGAAAAATAACACCAGATTTACATAGGTCTTCTAATTTTAAGATGCCAAAATTGTGTCCCCCAGGTCTAGGGGGGCAATTTCCCCTTTTGCCCCCCCCCCCCCCCTGGATCCGCCTCTCCACTCTGACAGCCCCCTTTGTTCAGGATAGTCCTAGGAAAAGAACATTGACCGTCAAATGTCTTGGTTGCAATTCGATTTTAGTTCACTATGATTTGAGAGCCATCATGAAGGAATCTGAATACCTACAAGCGACTTTTAATCTAATCTCAAATAAAATCTTATAGTGACAGCTCTCCTAAAAGGTGGTTTGATGATTTGACAGCTCCCCTTTTTGAGCCAAATTGGCGATTGACAGCTACAGCCCCTTGAGGATCCGACTGCAGTCGATACCCATTTCCAGACCAAGTATACCCCCCCCCCCCCCCAAATCCCCCATGGGGTCCAGACCTCGTCAGCCGTGTCAGGTGTAAATCTCCTCTGAGGATCACAAAGAGGTGGGATTAAAACACGCCTGAGGTGAGTGGGGAACTGGAGCTGGGACATCACCCAGGATAAAACTTTACTAAAAGGATCCCAAAAGGAAGTTTAACTCAGCCTGGTGATGAAAAGGGTGGTGTAAACGTGAGAGGAAACAGGGTTGTCTCTGCCCTCTTGCCAACTCAAAACTGTGTGGCGAATTTTAAGCGGCATTCCTTTGGTCTCCCGATCAGGAATTCCTGATGGTTCAAATGCGGGAGTAGGTACATTTATATAACTTGTAATGCTGTTACATTGAAGGTTTCTACCTATCAACTTACTCTACGCAATATGATCTTTGTGTGCCCTATTAAAATCATTGAATTTCTATCCTACTTTTAGATGTTGCTAAAAGAAATGCCCCAATGAAACACAGCTACCATCCATTTGGACGTCCTGCTGTTAAAAATCAAAGAACTTCTCAAAGTCAAAGAATACCTTGTACTTTCTATGTTCACACCAACACAACCAACACAACCCCTGAACATCTATTTCAGGCTGCTACCTGTTTGCCGCATGTGTACATTCTCCCTTTTACGCACACCTTCCCCTTCCTTTAGTGCATACCTCTACTTTCCCTTTTATGCAAACCTTGTCTTCCCTTTTGTCCAGATTTTCTTCCCCTTTTGTGCGGGCCTTGTCCAGGTATTGTCCAATCAGATTGGATTTCACTAAGCGTGTAAGTGGCGCATTGAGGGAGGGAATTACCTCAGCTCCCTTCACAGCCCTCTATTTACCCTGTAGTCAGGATGTGTTGGGGGGGGGGGGGGGTAACTAAGAGGGGGGGGGTAGCTAAGGAGGTAACTAAGAGGAGTAACTATGGGGATAACAGGCATCATACCGCCCTCCCCAAAAAATAAAGGAATTTAAAGGAAGTTTTTTTCGTAAAAATAAAGGAATATAAAGGAATTTGCAGGGATTTCTAGGAAAAATAAAGGAATTTTAAAGGAATATTTAGAGAACTTTTAGAGAGTTTAAACATTAAATAAGGCAAATAATATTGTAACAGGACTGTCTTCCCGATGATTATTTCTGTGCAGCACTGCGTTTACCTACGTCGACTCACGGTATGATGCCTGGGATAACTAAGAGGACGGAGTTACAACGTCTTGATTTACTACCGGAGGGCATGCTCCTTTTTAACAAACAAATCCTCTTAAAACACCCCAACAAACTTCTTAACTCTTCATATGAACTATTGCATTACTCCACGGGGAATTGCACCTCGTAAGTCACCCCTGTGCAATACTCTATAGGGAATATATTCTAATATTTCACCCACCTGGAGAGGTAGAAAATCTTGTGCTTAAAAAATAAATAAAAGTCAGAAATGTTTGGGGGGGGGGATGCAAAACTATTTTGGTAATAAAATGAAAGGATCAAACTTTTACACCGGACCTGTACCCTAAATCTAAGGAAAAAAAGCAAGAATTCCATTCACCTAAAAAAAAATTCTTTTCCTTTTCCTTTTTACGCCTATTTTTCAATCAAGAGGATAGGCAAAATCTGCAAGTTATGGCTGGGGTGGTGTGTTAGGGGCCGGCGGGGGGTATGTTTGCAGGTGTAGGTGGGGATGGGGATCTGTGAAGGAATGGGACAATCTCCTGACAAAGGACATAATGGGGTGAGAAACCTGCCCCTGACGACTTGTGTGGCCGGAGAATTATGGGTGGATGGATTGGGGGGGGGGGGGGGGGGGGGAAGGCAGGGCGGCAGTTGGGATAGTTTGAGTAAGTTCTGGATATTTTTCTGGGTAGGCCACAATTTTTTCCCTTTTTTCTTTTCTTCTTAATTTTGTTCCTTTTCCTTTTCGTGATTATCCCATTTCGTAAGTAAGGTATTAAAAGATTTATCGGCGATACATACGGGACTAAAAGAGCGAGAAACGCATTGATAAATTTCCAGGGGGGGGGGCAGAGTCTAGGGTCCCAACGCCCTATTAAAGAGCCCCGGGGCCCCCGTCGTTATTCCGACGACTGAAACAAAATGTCCCGGCCAAGTCCCCCTCGGGACGTGCGTACCCCTCTGACATCTGTTACTCCTATAAATAGGAGAATTTACATCTAATTATCAGGGATGCTTGGGGGCAAAACTGGTTGCTTCGTGAAGTTTCCAACTCACTAAATATTCTTTTAATTACCTGTCTCTATTTTTGTGGTCAGAATGAAGAGGGAAGAACCAGGAAGAAATGGAGAAAACTAGCTGGCCATATGCCTATATGTTTTGATAAATCGGTGATTTCGTAAAACAGCTTGTGAGTATGTCAACCTATTGTTTATTGCATTTTATTTTTGCTGACCTCAACAACATTTGGAATAGAATAATATCATTGAAATCTTAACGTGTTTTCATCCTACCAACCTAACTTCAAACTCTTTCAATATCTCTTTTACAGACTGTCATCATCAGGTCTTTTTCAGGGGGATGGGTGATCAAGCAGATAGCATGTAAGACCTCTGGCAGGCCTGGATCTGATTCTAGGGGGGGGGGGGGGGGCAATCTAGGGGGGTGGGGGGTGGCAAACCAACCCCCCTTTAAAAAAGTGAAAATAAGTAATGTCAGGTTTGTAAGAATCAACAAATGTAGATTATTCGGGAAAAAAAATCCACTCAGTCTAGGGGGGACAATTGCCCCTTTTGCCCTCCCCCCCCCCCGGATCCGCCACTGTCAGGGCAGACCTTAAACTCCATCAATCATAATCTTTAGCAGGACTTCTTGGAAGATTATGATTTTTCCATTTATATTAGATTTCCTGACCTCCCTCCATTATTGGCTTCACGTTCCCACGGTATTCTGGTCCAAACCTTCCCACAGGTCAACAATAAACAGTTTATACTGTCTTTTTCCATTTTTATTTCACTTTATTTTATCATATTTTACCTCCTCCATTGACGATTCCCCCTCACTGACCACAGACAGGTCGCCCGCTTGTCTCACATCAACCCTGCACCCGCCCTCACACTCAGTGCGCATGCGTCGACTGAATGACGCACGCGCAAGAGCGTGCACGACAAATTAACCAAATTAGGCCCCCTGCCGGGCCCTGAGTTAACTACCCCCCTGAGTCTCCCTCCCCCTGTCCCCAGGCCCTGGTCCTGACCTATAGACGCAGCCATGCGAGTTACACCTAATTATATAGATACTTGAATGTTTTTTAAAACCTCTAGACATACCCTGGGTAACCTAGCACTTGGTGATTTAACACAGATATGTAGTCACTTGGTGTAGGTGTATAGGAGCTATTACTTGTCCACATTCACATGCAAAAGTACTATATTCTTTGCATAGGAATTTAGATACTAGAGGCTATTAACTGTTGAATAATAATTGCAGGTAGTCTTAAATATACATATTCAGAGCTGTGTTCTAAGATATTACCATATCATGTAGGTTTTTACAAATAGAACAAAAAAGCAATTGGTAATATAATCAGCAAGATTTTGCAAGAAGTTACTTTCGCGGACATCCTACATCTGGAAACTTTTCTAGACTGTCATCAGTTGATTTCAAAAAGTGGGATTCTTGACCCAAATGAAGAAACTCATTCAAATATGTAAGGACGAACTCATCAGACTATCTTACCCAGTGTGTGAAATATTGTCACGCATTATGTACATTTTGGTAACTGAATTGAATCGGTCAAAATCAGCCACATAAAAGAAATTCTGTATGATTAGATGTATGCATCCACCATAGAGATACATGGGAAAGAGTGGAAACAAGCCCTGGGCCTATTGGTGCATGTCTGTCTCGGTATTGATATGCAAATTAGCACCTGATAAGGCCAAATAGCATAGGTTGGGCCACACCTGCTTGGAGAGTGAGGTGTTAGAAATGGATTTCACACCTTTTTTGGTCTAGTACTCATATGCTCTTCACAATTTATTTCACTACAATCAAAATGTACTCAATAGGAATGAATAGAAAACAAAATTTTGATTAAGAAGATACCAAAAATAACATGTTTATGTCAATTAGAAATAAAGATATTGACTACTGAAAATTGAAGAAAATTGAGAAAAAATAACAAATTTGTCAAAGTTTGGGAGTTAATTTTAGGCAAACCACAAGTTGGAAATCCATTTCCTACAAATAAAACCAATTATTTCATGTAGAGTGTAACTACTCATGGTAGCATAAAAGCTTAAATGGATATCCAACTTGTGGTTTGCCTAAAATTAACTCCCAAACTTTGACAAATTTGTTATTTTTCTCAATTTTCTTCAATTTTCAGTAGTCAATATCTTTATTTCTAATTGACATAAACATGTTATTTTTGGTATCTTCTTAATCAGAATTTTGTTTTCTATTCATTCCTATTGAGTACATTTTGATTGTAGTGATATAAATTTTGAAGATCATTTGGGTACTAGGCAAAAAAAGGTGTGAAACTGCAGTCTCACACCTCACACTCTCCAAGCAGGTGTGGCAAAAACCTTTACTCTTGGCTATACCTGGAGAGCTATCCGAGACAAGGAAAATCTAGAAACAACACAAGTGTCCTATCTATGTTATGTATGTCTATGCATCCACATAACAATAGAATTTGTTCAAAATGCAAGCACTCCGTTTACCATGAAATAGTTTCTCTTTTAATACCGGCAGTTACATTACTAACATCGACAGTATGATTAATCACTTTATGCGATTATAATAATATTTTATTTGTGGCGATACGACCGATAAGTCAACATTCTTATCATCATGAAGTCTATCCTTGCAGCTCTGGTCACTAGTGCGTTTCTTTCCCACAAGATGGCACCACTTCCTCACAGGTACCGATTTTTACCACTAGGTGGCAGCACAAACCACAAACCACCACCAAATCCAGTCGGTTACTAGGGTTGGTTTAAAAGTCTGCACACCATGCCCCCATTGTACATATGTAGCCTACTAAAGGTGTCCTGTATTTCTCAAAAGAAGGAAATACACAACCTAAGAAAATTTGCCGAATTTTTCCTGTGTTTTTCATATTTTTAAGATATTCTTGGACAAATCTGCCATACAGAGAAATAGACCTAATGACAAACAAGTAAAGAAATATAACATCTGATACATTAAAAACGACTTTAAAAGTAAAAGCAAAATACAACTCTCAAAATGTGCCTACCTGGAATGAAGATGCCGGAGTAGCCGTGCCTCGTGACCTGACCCAGCAGCCCCTCGGGTCGCGGTGGGTTGAAGTAGAAGCGCTTCCACCGCATGCAGTCGGCCGTCTCTGACGTACCGTACAGGAGCGCCTTACGGGCATCTAGAGTCCCGCAGAGAGCGTTCCGCATCCGGTCCCACTCCGCTGACCTGTCGTTGCAGTAGTAGTCCTGACGACATCCCCACACCTTTTGGAAAGTGTGAGAAAAGTATGAAATTGTGTATATTAGAAATAACATAAAATTCACGTCATTTGTAACAATTCTGTGAAATGTATAAATTAAGTATACAGATGCATAAGATGTTTATGCATGTGTATGAAATTTCGTTGTTAACACACTCTTATTTGTCCACAACTAGGCAGGGTAGGAACAAGTAAATGTACAGTACATTGGTAACATCAAGGTTGAAAATCAATGCTAGTTCGCCAACCATAGGCTGACAGTTTTCAATCTGGGCTGACAAATTTTGGAAAAACAAGAAACATGTAATGAAGATCGTAAACGATCTATTAGTGAAAAAATCATCTATAAAAAATACTGTAATCTAAATAGATATTTTAAACAGATCACTGATAGCAGACATCTCAAGTCTAAAATGACGAAAATAAACATTGCAAACGCGTCCAGCCTATTGTACGTCGCTGGCAATATAGTGACAATTTCCGAAAATGCTGGATTTTGAACAGATCGCTCACAGCAGCATGGTTCAATTCAAACACGAAAATCCGTACCTCTGTGAGATCTACGTACTTTGTACACCATCCAGACACTAACAGTAGCCAGTAGTAATGCGTAAATCCACTCTAGTATGCGTGAATCCAATATGATTCCATTGAATGATGAATTGAGACCATTCTCCTTGCGTTATATTCGTAAAATCAGTGTGATTATCTCTGAGACATTGTGGCAGCCAGCTTCTTCTTCCTCTTTGATTTCCCGCCAGCCAGTCACATGGGGCTGTCCATAAATGACGTCATGCGATTTTTTTTAGCCAGGGAGCATACTCCCCTGTTGCGTCGGATTACAAAGTAATTAGTGTACAGCCTAGCAGGCGAGGGGTGGACGCGCATCCAGGGCGGTCCTGAGTACTGATTGACTGCTACTAAGTCAATAGACTGTAAAGTCCGCTAGGTGAGAAACTAACGTGTACGCGGTAAGTAGGTCATGAAAGGACTAATAAGTCAACATTAAGGCACGGGGGCAGACTGGTAATGCTAGGTCGCTACCATGAAAATGCATACCTCGGTGCCGGTAATGCTACAGTACTTCGGGAGGCGATTTTCGAAACGCCAGGTACTGAATATCACTGTTGTTTTTCATAATAACAAATATTTATGACACCTTGCATGCCCACTGAATTTTTCTGGGTATATACCTCATATTTGTAATATGTTATTTAGCAAAATGTATGTAATTACATAGGAAAAGTGTGGGACAAAATGTATGTATGGGGAAAAGTTGTGTCTGAAGAAACACTGCAGAATCCCTCACTTCTGAAATAATAATCAACAAAATACATCTAGTGTCCCCATCTATATCAAGAATCAATGGCCCATTCCGTGGCTTATTTAGAATATAATAATATTATCATTTTATCAAATAGAAGAGTTTATGCCAAGAAATAGCAGGAGGCTCCTAGGTTAGCACTTTCTGTGGGCTGGCTCCCGCAGTAGCATTATGTCCACCGGCGTGTTAGGGGCGTCGGCCCGTGCCTGTCACAGCACAGGTGGACGCTCCATTCCGACTCTACCCAGGGCTCTACCCGTCAATCTATATGCCTCCCCCCACAGGGGCAATCACAGGCGCACTGTGCGAGTGGACGCCTATGCATGATCCCAATTATAGAAGTGACAAGTCATTGAAGAAAATCAGGAAGCGTGAAGGTGGCGACTTTTACAATTGTTGTAACAATACAGGTGTGAATAATAGTACTTTAGATCCGTTACTTTGGAAAAAGAACAAAGGCCAGGTCTCACGATCCATTAGAGTGAAAAAATCCTCCCTAATTCTGCAAATTTACGATAATTTACTGATAAACGAGGATTTTTTCACTAAAAATGTCTTAACATGCTGGATGGCTTGTTTTTATTTACTTCTAATTATCTGAATATATTGAAATTAATTGTAGTAGTCTGATCCGCATCTATTGCTTGGATTCTGATGCTGTTCTGCACGATGCAAAAATTCATTCATACATCAATGAGTTACTATGCAAGGCTATCTTAATTTGGAACTTTTTCTCCTTTTCATGTGAGCTTTAATGATACTCAACCCACCTTGTGCACGGTGTAGTCCAAGAAGAGCGGCAGTGTGGTGGGCTGACAGTCGAGCGAGCGGGGCGGGCGGTACTTGTGGGGGTGCTGCGGCAGGAGGTGCAGGTCCAGCCCGTGGCTCTTATCTCCCACGTGAGTTTTCTGACAGAGATATAAGAAAATATTATTACATAATTCTTAAAAAGTAGATTCGTAGGACGTGGCGAAGTGTTGTTGGCAATGTTGGTCACCAAAGAAAAAGAAAAACTATTTCTTGAAAAGTATTGCACTTTAGACCATCAGAACTGTACTTTATTAAATACTATAGAAAATCCTAGACATTTTGTTTTATTTTGCTTTTTTGGCTACTGTAAAAAAAAAGAAGGAATTCCTAGAAAATCAGCATTATATTTTTTGTATAATAAGACATTTTTCGCTCTAAAAACCCAAAGGTATCTTCACAATTTCAAGAATATTAGAGTTATATATAGCCTGACCTGATATTTATGAATTCAGTTTCACACGGAAAATAGTAAAGTTGTCCTAGAGATGTTTTTACAATATCAAGAATATTACAGGTACATCAAACCCTGATATAATCTTTTGAAATCCATGCATACCTTGGTGGGAGACTGCAGGCGCTGGCCCGCGGCCCCTTTGGGCGGGGTGCCCTTGGTCGGCGACATGGGCGTACCCTTCTGTGTGGGCGAGGTGGGCGGGCTCGTGAGACCCTTCTTTGGGGATCCCACCTGTAGGTGGTGTATCAGCATGTGTTTACACCGAATCTTACGGTGCATCAGGGTCTCCGGCATGCAGTGTAGCGTGTGGGTCGTGTGCGTGTAGATGCCCGGCTTGGTCGTCGCGAACACCAGCCCCCGGAGAGTGGGGCTCGATGCGAGCGCGGGCCCTGAGAGGGTTTGTGTCGGGGAGAGGAGGAAGGAGTGGCGAGAGAGGGGCCTGTGGAGAAAAGATATGGTTGTATATATATTTATGTATTTATATATTTCATAAAATATTCTTCAGAAGATAGTGACTTAAAAATGTCATCAGTATTCATGAGGATTTCATTGAAATTTAATTATCTCTTATCTCATTAAAAATCTTTTCAGAGATAAAAATCGTTTTCAGATTTGGTCCAATCAAGTTCACAAATGTCAAGTTAGAGAAAGACCTATACACATACAATGTTCAATGCATATATCAGGGGCGGATCCAGGGGGGGTCCAGGGGGTCCTGACCCCCCCCCCATTTTGGTGGACCCCTAAACTACAACAAGATCAAGTATGTTGGGTTCTAAAGAACCCAAAAGCTCCGTCTTATCCACCTTGTTCAATAACAGCTGAAAGAGAGGGAGAGGGAAAGTGAGAGGGAGAGGGAGAGGGAGAGGGAGAGGGAGAGGGAGAGGGAGAGGGAGAGAGATTTATCAGAGTATCGATGTTATCGACTTGACGAGAACGGAGAATAACGTAATCACAATTTGATTCCCATAGAGATCCTATGTTGAAACCTACATTCTCCGAATCACAGTATCCCCTAGTGAGAGAAAAGGGAACTATCATATTTTCAATATGGCCGCCCCCAGTGGGTGACAGGGGCATTCCCGACCTACTTTCATTCTATTTTTAGAATATTATTATGACATCATCTCGTCAATCTCCAGATACAGACTTATTTATGCTAATTTCTACACTCTCAAGGCATTTCCTATGAGGAGACCATCACTCTCCGAGCAGATTCTCTACTTCAGAAATAGCACAGTGTCCCCCCCTCCACTGGTATCCAGCGACTGCTGGTCATTCTCCATACACATTTACGCTGGTATCAGCCTTTTGGGATGACCTATGACTCCGATTTATCGGACTATCGAAGTTATCCACTGGACGATAACGGAGAAAAAGAGGGGGGAATGCAGTGCACGTACACGCGATTGCACGCGGTTTTAGTTCTTAGCCTTTATACTGACCCCCCCTTTCGAAAATTCTGTATCCGCCCCTGTATATTTGAGATTCTGTGGCATCTTACAGGTAAAGACAAACGAACATTTTAAGAATTAATTACAGGTTAAGAACTGACCTGTCTTTGAGTTGTTGGGCGTGCCACATGTTCTCGTGGTAGATGCGGTGAGAGGTGAGCCGTAACCACAACACGATCGACAGCCACCTGTGATGGAGTAACGAAACCGAGAGTCAACCAGTGATTACTGCGGGTACCTTCACCTTGGTTTAATATCTAATACCGGTACTCTATGAATAGAGATCCAATTTTATAATTTGAAATTGATTTTTTGTTTACATTTGTGTCTTGCTGAATCTCCATGACACAATTTCAAATGGACATAACCACTAGAGAGAACTTCGATTTTTTACATGATTTTATTAACATGTTTATTGAGTCTAGTCCTCTATAATCATTTTCTTATATTCTTTGATTATGATATTACCAAGCTCATAAACCTGGGCAGAACTTTGAACGCTCTAGAGATAATATTCACCTGACAAGTAGACCCTTCATCATGGTGTCGTTGAGTTCCCGCGGGGAGACGTCAACAAAGCGGAGGAAGGATAGACCGCTGTCTGGGGACCCTGAAATAATACCATGGCAAATTATCTAATAGATTGATATGGCAATTTAAAAAAAGATAATCAAAATAAATATGGTATATCATCATTCTATGCAATAATAGTGAAACCTATATCATATTTAATGCCCTAACGAAAGACATACATGTCGCTGGAACACACATGCTTGTGGTCCGGCTTTATGTACTACAAAGTAGTATTTTTTTGCTTTGTTTCTGTAGCGTTAGGAAGTGGTCTTTTTGTGGTAATTTTCTCTCTCCCCTGGTTACTGGTGACAGTACTTTTACTTGATCTGAACAGAGTACAATTTGGTGCTGAACCAGTCAAACCTCACAGCTATAAAACTATCACATTTCATTTATGTAACATTATTAATTCCCTGTAGATATTGCTGTGCCTCCTAGAGGTTGTGAATTAAGTTAGTTCATTCATTGTCATTGTCAAGCAAAAGACCAAATGCCCCTTGGTCAGGTATTAGATCTGAATTCAAACAGTTGTAACAGTCTAAACACAGATGGCGCCATTGGTCCATAAGTAATGCACAAGTATACATCCAGGTTGCAGCATTGCTATAATCAAGGAGTTGTAGGGGTGGCCAAATATGCGGTAAGCGGTTTATGCAAAAGGTATAGAGGAGTATGGCTCTATTTTACTTGAGGGATTTTTGTACGTTATCACAGGAGTGGGGGGACAGGAGGCGGTATATAGGGTGTAGGTACAGGGCAGTACGGAGGTATTTTACTACCTGGGGTGAGGGATTCGTGTACGTTATCACAGGAGTGTGGGGACAGGAGGCGGTATATGGGGTGTAGGTATAGGGCAGTACGGAGGTATTTTACTACCTGAGGTGAGGGATTCGTGTACGTTATCACAGGAGTGGGGGGACAGGAGGCCGTATATGGGGTGTAGGTATAGGGCAGAACGGAGGTATTTTACTTACCTGAGGTGAGGGATTGGTGTACGTTATCACAGGCGTGGGGGACAGGAGGTGGTATATGGGGTGTAGGTATAGGGCAGTACGGAGGTATTTTACTTGCCTGAGCTGAGGGGTTCGTGTACGTTATCACAGGCGTGGGGGACAGGAGGTGGTATATGGGGTGTAGGTATAGGGCAGTACGGAGGTATTTTACTTACCTGAGGTGAGGGATTCGTGTACGTTATCACAGGAGTGGGGGGACAGGAGGCGGTATATGGGGTGTAGGTATAGGGCAGTACGGAGGTATTTTACTTACCTGAGGTGAGGGATTCGTGTACGTTATCACAGGAGTGGGGGGACAGGAGGCGGTATATGGGGTGTAGCTATAGGGCAGTACGGAGGTATTTTACTTACCTGAGGTGAGGGATTCATGTACGTTATCACAGGAGTAGGGGGACAGGAGGCGGTATATAGGGTGTAGGTATAGGGCAGTACAGAGGTATTTTACTTACCTGAGGTGAGGGATTGGTGTACGTTATCACAGGAGTAGGGGGACAGGAGGCGGTATATAGGGTGTAGCTATAGGGCAGTACGGAGGTATTTTACTTACCTGAGGTGAGGGATTCATGTACGTTATCACAGGCGTGGGGGACAGGAGGTGGTATATGGGGTGTAGGTATAGGGCAGTACGGAGGTATTTTACTTACCTGAGGTGAGGGATTCGTGTACGTTATCACAGGAGTGGGGGGACAGGAGGTGGTATATGGGGTGTAGGTATAGGGCAGTACGGAGGTATTTTACTTACCTGAGGTGAGGGATTCGTGTACCTTATCACAGGAGTGGGGGGCCAGGAGGCGGTATATGGGGTGTAGGTATAGGGAAGTACGGAGGTATTTTACTTACCTGAGGTGAGGGATTCGTGTACGTTATCACAGGAGTGGGGGGACAGGAGGTGGTATATGTATATGGGGTGTAGGTAGAGGGCAGTACGGAGGTATTTTACTTACCTGAGGTCAGGGATTCATGTACGTTATCACAGGAGTAGGGGGACAGGAGGTGGTATATGGGGTGTAGGTATAGGGCAGTACGGAGGTATTTTACTTACCTGAGGTGAGGGATTCGTGTACGTTATCACAGGAGTGGGGGGACAGGAGGCGGTATATGGGGTGTAGGTATAGGGAAGTACGGAGGTATTTTACTTACCTGAGGTGAGGGATTCGTGTACGTTATCACAGGAGTGGGGGGACAGGAGGCGGTATATGGGGTGTAGGTATAGGGCAGTACGGAGGTATTTTACTTACCTGAGGTGAGGGATTCGTGTACGTTATCACAGGAGTGGGGGGACAGTCTGTTGTAGAGAAGGTGGTCTTTTCTGGATATGGCCTTCTCAAGGATTCCTAGGGATTAAAGAAATGTCGATAACTGTAAATAATCATACATGTAGATTGCATTGATACCTTTCCAGACAACAATGATGACTTGACCTTTTTCAGGGTCCCCACCCAAATTTTATTTTAAAATTCCCTGAGATTTCGCTGCCCCATAGCAATTTTTCCCTGTGTCATATCCAGCAAGTTTTTCAAATTCAAAAGCCTTTGTGAGCAGGAAAAAAATTGGAATGCAACAAAAAGAAGTCAAATCCCTCATATTTTGAGAAGCAGGAATTTCAAAACCTGGCCAAATGAAATTCCCCAGGTTTTCCCTGTCATGGAATTTCTTTTGCCCTTTTCCCTGTTTTTCCTGTGCTGTGGGGACCCTGCCTTTGCACAGGGAGAGTCAACGTTAAAAATAAAATCTAAAACCCAAGAGACAAAATTGAAAATTATCTTAAAATGCCAAGGAATACGATGTAAGCAATCATCTTAGGAAATAATCATAAGAGGTCACGACGCGAAAAATCGGAATACTTGCATCCCCATTAGCACAACATTGTCAACAAAATTACGATGGCAAAATCATTAAGTTTCAAGCTTACAGAGTTAACTATACAGGTTTCCCTTACCTTCCCTGTAGAGCAGTTTGGGAATGCTGTAGCGGGGCATTTTGAAGTGGAGTGGTGACCGGGCTTCACGCCTCTCGAACAGTTCAGGGTGATTACACACCTATAGGCCAGTATAAAACACAGTTGTAAGCTCTTAATTTTTAATACTTGTTCCTTGTTATTCGTCTCCTAACACACAAGTTGTATAGGCCCAAACTCATGGTGGGAGGAAGGCTATCCCTCATGAAGGAGAATTTTTAAAATGTTTAATTTCAAATATTCATTTAAAAAAACCTAAAATAGTAAGAAAATATTGAAATGTTCCACTTGTTACTGCAAGCCGCTGCCCCCCCCCCCCTTTTTTTTTCCCAGTTTAAATCATTGAAATTATAAGCAAAGATTCCAGTTTGGGAATCTCACCACACCTCACAGCAGAACCTGTATATGTATAGGGCTGATTGTATGATTTTCATGCCTTGTAACATTGATGATGCTTAATTCCTTGTTATAAAACTTATAATCAGGGTACCAACCGAAATTCCATTTTTAAATTCCCTATGTTTTCCCTGAGATTTCCCGGTCCTGCTGCGATTTTTCCCTGTGTCATATCAAAGTATATATTATAATTTGGACAACCCAACATCAACAAGTCAAATCCCTAATATCTTGAGAATCAGGAATTTCAGAACCTGGCCAAATGATATTCTCTGTGTTTTCCCTGTGTTTTGGCAAAATTTGCAAATTCCCTGTGTTTTTCCTGTCAGGGAATTGTTTTTGCCATTTTCCCTGTTTTCTCTATGTGGTTGGTAACCTGGTATTATTCATCTAACCTCTTGTGAAACGTGAAGAAGTTAATAAAATGTCAAAATAAATAAGAAAAATCAATAAATAAACAAACATATAAACACACAAGTCGGCCGATCGACATGATAGATGAGATCGATAATTTGAAAAAATGAGAATTTCGCCTGATTGGAATTAACGTAGGATGCTAAGGAGAGATATTAATGAATGAAATATTTTGATGGTAGGTCCGAAAAAAATTACACTATAGTGACAATTTCACAAATCATTATTGACAGTGTGACGCCTATGTTTTAACATTGAATGGGAATGATTCAGACACTGACAGTGACTTAGGCCTAGACATATTGAGCTGGGTGGTTATATTTTGATGTTCGCTTATTTATTGGGGAGTATCACTATTAAAGTTCGTACTTGTTCATATCCTGTACCGATTTGCTTATTCATTATTCGACTGCATGATATTATATTGCTTATCGAGGATCTTTCGTTTGCTTGAAGATGTTAATAAAAGTGTTATACTAAGATAATGGGGAGTTCTTAGTGATTATTCGTTGAAGTAGCTAGCTTTCTCCAGATTGATGTTATCCTGGATCATGATTCAATTCCTAGTGGTAGAGATTCTAAGTAAAGGGGCTCAATCCTATACAAAGAACACGCGCTTGGCAAGAGGTCAGTTTATTACATTCATAATAGTATTCCGAAGGTACAAGTATACAGTTCTCCATCCATACAGTTCTTTCCTTTCATTTCACAATTCAAACACATCAGTAACAATCCAACCAGGTATAGCTTTGGTCAAGCTTCCCCTTTCGCAAGGTATATACGCTCTTACACTGTTGAGAGAGTCACCTCTCGTCTACCGGTAACGAAGACCATTGGTAGGATCTCCGTCACTTCCAGCACGCAATCCGTAAGGCTAAGCCTAAGCTGTCCCAATCCTTACTATCACCTGTTCATTGTGGTTACTACCATCTTAACACTACCCGTGTGATCCGTACGTAAGACTATTGCTCCATGTGTTCTGTTCGAACTCTATCTTGGTCTGCTCGTCTATCTCAAGTCTCATACCGCTTATATAGCGACAGCCAAAAGGCTTGTCGCTATGCTCATTTACACTATTACTTAATGAAGTCTTACCTATCTCTCATACTGCCCATTCTTACTCACATAAACTAATTCTATTTCTAGCTATCATATAAACTAATGTTGACGGCGAGGCCTGCTGTCCTTAGTATCTTTTAGCTAGATGTTTCGATCCATAACGTACCCTTACAGGTCTCCATCGTCATTCTGTCGTACCTGTGCGTACCTGCAGGACGTGCCTCAGCCCGGCTGCGGTCCCTATGCCTGGGGACTTTGCCACTCTCCATATATTCTAACTATGCCACTAAACGATGTCGCCGCCTGGCGTTTAGCACACGTATCAGCGTTACAAGTTTCACTATAATATTCTTGCCAATACAAACGAGTTTACAATATTTTATTATATACTATTCTAGTTTTTCTTGCACTGTACCTCAGTGCAATATTACAACTCAGATTTAATATTTTGATGGTAGGTAAGAAAAAATGACACTATAGTGACAATTTCTCAAATCTTTTAATGTTTGGATAATAAATAATTGCTTTCGGAGCTGCCATAATATTAATACATTGACAGTGTTGGAGCCAATGGAGGGGGCTTAGGCCTGTCTCGCCTAACCAACGGTATAATTTCAAATGCTGGGAAAAAGATATGAACCCACCTTTAACGCCTGGAGTCCTCAATGCGTTTCAATGCGTATATCCTCCACAATTGATGCGTTTAATATCATCCTGGTTTCCTGAGTTCAATGTATCCGTGCAGGCGTGCGGAGAGAGAACCCGGCCGGGTTGACGCTATGATTGTTAGGCCTGACACAGTGTCAAGCCTCCTCGTGTCCGATCGATCCAATGTTTTCCCTTCGATACGAACGCATGGACCACGCATGAGTTTTCAATGCGTTGTATGCGTTTAAGGGGGTCCAGACGTCCAAAATATATATCTTGAAAGCACCATATAGCGCGGTAATCCAGGTGAAAAGGCGGTGAAAGAGGAGCCTCCCGCCGAAACGTCCGACTGGGACACTTGCACCCGGCCGGTGTGAGGAGGTCTGAGCCTTGTCACCGGGGAAGGCGAAGAAATTGCAAGAAAATAGCGCGATGCATTTATGCGTTTAGACGCGTTATTTCGCAATATATTGATTCTAAGACATTGGGATGCTTAGCTATGTATCCAAATCTATCTGTGGATACCAATAAGTAGTGTTAGAATGACCGTTTTCATGGAAAAATAGGCCTGCAAAGTTGATGAATAATCAGACTTTGACCAAGATCCCTTCCTGCCCGATTGAAAGCGAGGCTGGTGGGCATGACTTGACCCGGTTAACACGGCGTCGGGTGACGATTGGATTTCTGGTCTTATTTTGTCAGATATCGGTATAAATGATCAATTGATGGTGCTATGGAACCTCAAACATCATGTACGATCCATATCAGACAGGAAACGATCAATTCTATCAGATTATGTATGTTTTCTGAGGTGAGAACGGCCATCACCTGTCACGTGACGAGCGTTTTTCGGCAGTTATGCCAGGTTTTGCACACGGATTTTGCCAATAGCGGGTCTCACCACGACCATTTTACCGGAAGAATCGGTAAACAAGCTATGGAGAGCTGGTTCCCGCAATCATAGAAGCATAGAGAAAATAGTATCTAAGGTAAGGGGCCACCAGCATAAGGGTGAAAATGCTGGATGTTCCCGGCGAGTCGGGAAAACCCCATAAATTCTAGTTTATTGCTTGTCGTCGTGCGCTCAAGTCCGAGCGCTGTCCTTTAGAGAATTTCACCTGATACGCTTTGGTTTGCTTTCGTACTTATTTGATCCCTTTGATTTTGCTTTGGCGAAAAATAAATACATAAATAAATAGAAAATCCCTGACCTTTCTAAACTGCATGACGAGGTTCATCAGGGAGGAGGTGGTGTTCTGCGCGGCGGTGCCCGAACCCGACTGAGCCGACTGCAGCAGGTCCTCGATGGAGATCTTGTTCTTGATGCCCTGGTACAACATGCGCTGTCGGGTCGTCAGCGGGCAGTACGTCGAGATCTCAATCTGTTAAGGACAGCGAAGAGGGGAATGAATTATAATGAAGTTATAAGATAATTATGAATCATGTTACTTATGACTTATAATTCTAACCTTGTTTTAAAATGATTATAAAATTCAATTTTAATAATTAATCTTATAAATTATAATAATTGTTTGAGAATTGAGTGCACTTGCCCTTTTGTGTCATTGTAGTTACGCCTATGTTTTATCACCCACAAGGTGTTTTGAGCAGTGCGTATTGAGGGAGGCAAACACGGAAGGACTCGAATTCAGTATTTTCTGCAGATCTTAGAATTGCTGGGTTAATAAAACGTACACAAGTACTGTGGGGGACCGGGACGTCCACTGCTAGCTACACGATCCAGGGGGATCGTACCGAACCCCCAGATCATATGGCCACCCTTGGACGTCCCCTGCAGTTCTTCTTATATAACGATATCTTGCCTACCTTGTCTGATAACTCGTTCTCGACGTCTTTCTTCACTCGTCGCAACATGAACGGTTTCAGGATCATATGAAGACGACTCAACTGGTCTGAAACAAAACATGGCAAATTTCATCAATCTATTTTAAATTATTTCCCGCAATGGTTGTTTATATACCTTTCATGTCGTTGAATGCATTTAAAGAATATATTGCTGCTTTACATCAGCTTATTTTACACAATACCGATGCTTTTTATTCTGCGCGGAAATATAAATTTTTGCTTGAAATGAAAACGCAACCTTTGACGTCTATTTGATCCGAAATGAATCATATGCCACAAGCCAAAAGTGTCCCAGTAGGTGCTAAATACACAAATATCAATTCTGTTTTTTTTTTTATAAATGTGACTTGTGGTTGATTATCAATTTTATCAATTTTCTTGCTAAACGTCAATGCTTTACTACCCTTAAAACAACTACTACATTATACATCAATTTAGTACCAGGAATAACAGTGTTGAGCAACCTGCTCTGATAAGGTTTCTGTCCAACACTCACTCTCGTCGATGCCGGACTGCTTCTCGGCGTGACTCTCGATGTCCTTCGAGAACCACTCGTTGAACTCTTCGTGCGAGTCGAACAGGGTGGGCATGATGAAGTGAAGCAAGGCCCACAACTGGAAAAGTGATAGATTCGTTTTAAGTTTTAAGTTCGTAACATTTTAACGCTAAATAATGACATTCAGGTATGGTTACCATAAAGATGATTTGAATGACTTTCAGGTTTGGATACAACAGAGGTGATTTGAATTACCTTCAAGAAAATTTCACTGAGAAAACATTTGATGATTAATTTCTTGATAAGTATACCAAGAGAGTTTGTCATTTCCATATGACCACCATTGTCCTAATGTGTTTTCAGAATGGGATTAAATGACGATATTTCATTAACCCTACCCAAATCTACCCAATAAGTACAGTTCATTAAGTTTATCAGGCAATCAAAAATATTGCAACATCCACGTATAGATTATTCAGAGGTGCTACTCAAGGTTGAGGAAAAATCCGGAAAAGTAGGAAGGACATTTCAGGATTTTCAGTTTAGACACTAAAAGGTTGGGAATATTCACCAGAAAACGTAAATTTATGGTTTAGATGGCTTAGAAAAGATACAGGAATATTTGGGAAAGCACAATTAACGATTTTCGTGAAGAAAAATATTAATTTCATTTTTGGTCTGAGGTGGCAAAAATCCGGAAATCCGGACAAAGAAGGAAAAATGGCATCTCTGATTATTTCCGCCTATATAAACTGGGCTTCAATCATCACACTTTGGTGGAACTTTTTGTTCTTAATCCTTAAAATTAATTTTAAACACTGGTCCCCTTACCTCTGCCATACTGTTCTGAATGGGGGTTCCCGTCAACAACAGGCGGTTCCTGGAGTTGAAGCCCAGCAGGATTTTCCACCGAGCGCTGAAAACCAAACATGACAAGATATTCTTATTAATGAATAGAACTTAAAACGTCTCTCTTCAAAACTGAATATCCCCGATGGCAGCAACCATGCATCCCTTTCCTGTCTCATTTAGGCATGACCAACATCTATCAAATAAATGCATGATCAAGAACAAGTTGGCCGATTGAGGGGATTGAAGAGATTGATCATTTGATGAAATGAGAATTTCGCCCGATTGGAATTAACGTAGGATGCTAAGCAGAGATATTAATGAATGAAATATTTTGATGGTAGGTCCGAAAAAATGACACTATAGTGACAATTTCACAAGCATTTAATCTTTGAATCTGTGTCAGACAGTGACACTGACAGCACCGGAGAACTTATTGACAGTGTGACGCCTATGTTTTAACACTGAATGGGAATGATTCAGACACTGACAGTGACTTAGGCCTAGA
The DNA here is from genome assembly GCA_936440205.1 of Lepidonotus clava. Lineage (NCBI taxonomy): Eukaryota > Metazoa > Annelida > Polychaeta > Phyllodocida > Polynoidae > Lepidonotus > Lepidonotus clava. The sequence continues at coordinate 87,485,276 of OW387133.1, forward strand.
CATCTTGGAACACAGATTTAATGTTTTGATGGTAGGTCTGAAAAAATGACACTATAGTGACAATTTCTCAAATCTTTTAATGTTTGGATCATAAATAATTGCTTTTGGAGCCGCCAGAATACATTGACAGTGTCGGAGGGGGCTTAGGCCTATCTGAGTCCAGTCATTTTTTCGCGTTAGGCCAAGTTTAGGCTTAGATTCCAACGGTATCATTTCAAATGCTGGAAAAAACAAGCAGGACGTCCCCGGCATTTAGAGAGCTAAGCCCCCTAAATAGACAGGCCCCCCGGTCAAGGCTTTCAGATTTAGTATTTTGATGGTATGTCTCTTAAGGAATTATAGGCCATATTAGACTTTTAAAATGTTTAACAACCATTTGTTTAAAGGACATTTCAATGGAAAAGTGAGAAATTCTGGGAAATTCTGTTGCATTTTTGTGTGACAATGCGACAGGTTGCCCACCCCTGAGTCCACGGCCATGGTTGGGGGCTGGATCATGCAGTGCATTGGGTAGATCCCAACACCCCTGACTGCAGGGTCACAGAGGTATACACCGTAGTATACACCGTGGAAGTCCTGGCCGCCGTGTGGCTGGGCGGTGATGCAAACCAGCTCTTCATGCATATTTTGAGCACCAGTGAGTCACTATATTCAGTCACCTCTCCGCTGCTGGGAGAGTGTGACCTCAGTCGGCTGCCCAGAGCATGGGGCCTCAGAAGGATAATTTGACACTGTTACTTTCCTTATTTCAAAATTCAGAGTAATAATATATTTATCACTTATTTTATCAAATAATACTGGTAGTACATGCAATGATTTATGTATGAATAAACCTCTTCATTGGTGACAAAATAAGCATAGAAAATTATTTTTATATACTAGATGGCCATGTTCTAAAATAAGTAGTGTCAATATATGATTTTACTCTTCATGAGCCTCATTACCAAGCTACGAGAGGCCAGGGTCAACAACATGGGGCCTCAGAAGAATAATTTCAAACAGTTACTTTTCATTTTTTTTAAATTCAGAGTAATAATAAATCTATCACTTATTTTGTCAAATAATACTGGTATTACATGTGATGGTTAATATATGAACAAATCTCTTCACTGATGACAAAATGGGCACAGAAAATACTTATTATATGCTAGATGGCCTTTTTCTAAAATAAGTAGTGCCCATATATAATTTTACTCTTCGGGAGCCTCATGACTGACAGCGTCCAGGGAGTTTGGCCAGGACTCCCTGGCGAAAATAGTTTTAGAAAGATGGCCATATCACATATTAATTCCGGATTTTGAGCGTAGGTACGCTAAACTTTTACCCTTTAGGGGTTTTCACATGTATTAAGTGAAATTTTAAGGGTATAAGGTGTTGGGAACAATCCTCGGAATTGCATGAAAAATTGTCTTTCTCACTATGGTGACTAACAGAGAAAACTGGGGAGGCTGACGTCACAGGGTAGGTCTGAAGTGGTTAGCAGAGACAGGCGGCCGGCTGGCACGCCTGTCAATATATGAACCCACCTTTAAGGCCTGGAGTCCTCAATGTGTTTCAATGCGTATATCCTCCACAATTGATGCGTTTAATGTCATGCTGGTTTCCTGATTTCAATTTTGCAGAGGCGAGAGAGAGAACCTGGCCGGGTTGACGGCGCCATCTTAGGTCTGACAGTGTCAAGCCCCCACATCTCCGATCGATCCAATGTTTTCCCTTCGATACGAACGCATGGTTCACGCATGAGTTTTCAATGCGTTGTATGCGTTTAAGGGGATCCAGACGTCCAAAATATATATATTGAAACCATCAGATAGCGCGGTAATCCAGGTATCCCGGCGGCGAAAGAGGAGCCTCCCGCCAACACGTCCGACCGGCACGCTTGCACCGGCCGGTGTGAGGTCTGACCCAGCCTTGTCACCGGGTCGACGCGAAGGATTGCAAGAAAATAGCGCGATGCATTTACGCGTTTAGACGCGTTATTTCGCATTATTATCGATTCTGAGACAGTGGGAAGCTTATCTATGGATCGAAATCTATCTGTGCATACCAATAAGTAAGGTTAGATCGACTGAGTTCATGGTGAAATAGGTCTGCAAAGTTGATGAATATTCAGAGATTGACCCATATCCCTTCTTCTCCGATCGAAAGCGAGGCTGGTGGGCGTAACTTGACCCGGTTAACACGGCGTCGGGTGACGATGGGATTTCTGGTCTTATTTGGTCAAATATTGATGTAAATGGTCAAGTGATGGTGTTATGTGACCTCAATCATCATGTACGATCCATATGAGATAGGAAATCGATCAATTCTATCGGATTATATATGTTTTCTGAGGTGAGTACGGCCATCACCTGTCACGTGACGAGCGGGACTGCAGGTTTTCGGCGGTTTTGCCAGGTTATGCAGTCGCATTTTGCCAATGGCGTGTCTCACTACGACCATTTTACCAGAAACATCGGTAAACAAGAGATGGGGAGCTGGTTCCCGCAATGATAGAAACATAGAGAAAATAGTATGGAAGGTAGGCAGCCACCAGTTTTATGCTAAATTTCTGTATGTTCCCGGCGAGTCTGCAAAATCCTATACATTCTAGTTTATTGCTTGTCGTCGTACGCGAAAGTCCGAGTGCTGTCCTTTAGAGAATTCCGCCTGATACGCTTTGATTTGCTTTCATACTCCTTTGATCGCTTTGGTTTCCAATGGCGAAAAACAAGGAAGATTAGAGTAAAATGTTATGAGTAAGTCGTGGCTTATCGTAGGGAGTAAAGGGACGTTTTAGATCAAAATTTCGGATGCGACTTACAAACGGATCTAACCACAATGCAATGAAATATTAGAGCAATCCAAAATGCACATTGTACTTTTAAAATATACGAAGTGGCGACACTGCAAGAGGTAATACTTTTGTGAAAACTAGTTGTTCAAACACACCTTGAGGTGGACTTGACGGCCTGTGCTTCGTCGATTGTAGTACCACTACTAGAGCCTTACAACTCTATATACTCCTGACATTCTCTTACAATGTAAACCATAGATGTTATTTCAAATATCATATGTAACCTTTTCTCTCATTGCATAAAAGAAAACTTATACTAAAGATTATATATTTGTGTTAAATACCCATGCACTTATGCTTCTTTTGTCAGAAGACCAGTCATGCAAAGGTTACTAGGGTAATAAACCAAATAATTAATAATAATTTTTAAAATTTCATACCTTGACATGGACTTAATGGCCTGCGCCTTGTCAAGGATCATGTAGTGCCACTACAACCTTACAGGAGTTACTAAAAGGTTACCTTGACGAGAATTTGATGGCCTTTGCCTCATCATGTAGTGCCACTAAAACCTTACAGGAGTTACTAAAAGGTTACCTTGACATGGATTTGATGGCCTGTGCCTCATCATGTAGTGCCACTACAACCTTACAGGAGTTACTACAAGGTTACCTTGACGTGGATTTGATGGCCTGTGCCTCATCATGTAGTGCCACTAAAACCTTACAGGAGTTACTAAAAGGTTACCTTGACGTGGACTTAATGGCCTGCGCTTCGTCAAGGATCATGTAGTGCCACTAAAACCTTACAGAAGTTACTAAAAGATTACTTGATGTGGACTTAATGGCCTGCGCTTTGTCATGTAAGTTACTAAAACGTTACCTTGACGTTGACTTGATGGCCTGCGCTTCGTCGAGGATCATGTAGTGCCACTATAACCTTACAGAAGTAACTAAAAGGTTACTTTGACGTGGACTTAATGGCCTGCGCTTCGTCAAGGATCATGTAGTGCCACTAAAACCTTACAGAAGTTACTAAAAGATTACTTGATGTGGACTTAATGGCCTGCGCTTTGTCATGTAAGTTACTAAAACGTTACCTTGACGTTGACTTGATGGCCTGCGCTTCGTCGAGGATCATGTAGTGCCACTAAAACCTTACAGAAGTAACTAAAAGGTTACCTTGACGTGGATTTGATGGCCTGCGCCTCGTCGAGGATCATGTAGTGCCACTTTAACCTTACAGGATTTACTAAAAGGTTACCTTGATGTTGATTTGATAGCCTGTGCCTCGACAAGGATCATGTAGTGCCACGAAAACCTTATAGGAGTTACTAAAAGGTTACCTTGACGTTGATTTGATGGCCTGCGCCTTGTCGAGGATCATGTAGTGCCACTAAAACCTTACAGGAGTTACTAAAAGGTTACCTTGATGTGAACTTGATGACCTGCGCTTCATCGAGGATCATGTAGTGCCATTAAAACCTTACAGAAGTTACTAAAAGGTTACCTTGACGTTGATTTGATGGCCTGCACTTCATCGAGGATCATGTAGTGCCACTAAAACCTGACAGAAGTTTCTTATAGGTTACCTTGACGTTGATTTGATGGCCTGCGCTTCGTCGAGGATCATGTAGTGCCACTAAAACCTTACAGGAGTTACTTAAAGGTTACCTTGACGTTGATTTGATAGCCTGCACTTCGTCAAGGATCATGTAGTGCCACTAAAACCTGACAGAAGTTTCTTAAAGGTTACATTGATGTTGATTTGATAGCCTGCACTTCATCAAGGATCATGTAGTGCCACTAAAACCTGACAGAAGTTACTAAAAGGTTACCTAGATGTTGATTTGATGGTCTGCGCTTCGTCGAGGATCATGTAGTGCCACTAAAACCTAACAGAAGTTACTAAAATGTTACCTTGACGTGGACTTGATGGCCAACGTCTCGCCATGTAAGACTACAAATACCTGACAGAAGTTACTAAAAGGTTACCTTGACGTGGACTTGATGGCCAACGTCTCGCCATGTAAGACTACAAATACCTGACAGAAGTTACTAAAAGGTTACCTTGACGTGGACTTGATGGCCAACGTCTCGCCATGTAAGACTACAAATACCTGACAGAAGTTACTTAAAGGTTACCTTGACGTTGATTTGATGGACTGCGCTTCGTCAAGGATCATATAGTGCCACTTAAACCTGACAGAAGTTACTAAAAGGTTACCTTGACGTGGACTTGATGGCCAACGTCTCGCCATGTAAGACTACAAATACCTGACAGAAGTTACTAAAAGGTTACCTTGACGTGGATTTGATGGCCTGCGCCTCGTCGAGGATCATGTAGTGCCACTTGATGCGCTGGAAGTACTTGACGTCCTGGATGACGAGCTGGTACGAGGTGATGACCACGTGGAAGGAGGCGTTCTCAGTCGTCATACTGTCCTGGTTCCAGAACTTACGCATCACCTTACGGTCCTGGGTGTTACCCCAGTACGGCACAACCTGCAACGTTTAGAGTTGAGTATTCATTTTCTTGGCACTGTGAATATATCTAGTGTTTCTTTTCTTGTAAAAGAAGGTGCTTTTATAATAAAATTCCTTTTGGAAATACAAACAAGTAACATCAAGAATATGTTATTTCTTTTGGTAATCAAAATGTTAGTAGAGTATACATTCTTAGATGAAAATAGTTCTTTGCTCTTCCTTTATTGATAGAATTGTCCCTGTTAATGTCTAGCGCATAAGCCATAAAAACTGAAGACACATAGTCCTCAATTAGGTCGTGGTTACAAATCTTAATGAAAGCCGGATATAAAAACAATCTGTCAAAAATAGAAATGTCCAAAAATAATCTGTTACAAATTGTAGGATTACGAAATCTATTACAAGAGGCTTATTACCCTTTAACCTTTTTTCATAACTGACCTTAAACTTGGGTACGAATCGTGACAGTTCCTGCTGCCAGTTGTGTAGTGTGGACGCCGGGGCGATAATCAGGAACGGGCCCCACAGCCCCTGGGACTGAAGGACCAATCACAGACAGCTTAACAAACAGTTCAACCAATCACAAACAAGTTAACAAACAGTTTAATCAGGAATGGTTATAAAATTGTTACCATGTTGAATGACAAGCTGTATCATACTGCGAAATTATAGCTCTCCCATATAGCATCTAATCAGACATGATGTGTTCCATACAAAAAAAAAGGTATGTTATGCCTAGAAAATTTTGTATTTAGGTGACCCAAACTAGCCTAATACCAAACTTTACAATATTATGATGAAAATATTTGTTAAAAAATATATAAATTCGTTAAAAATGAGTTAATGACAGGAAATGGCATAAAGGAGTCAACCAACATATCATTTGACCAGCAAACAGGTGGCATACCTGCAGTGAATAACGGATTTATCCAGTCTATGTATACCTATGTATTACATGGACTCACCTCAGCGAGATACGTAAGGACGGCGATACTCTGCACCGTCTTGCCCAGCCCCATCTCGTCGGCCAGGATCCCGTTGATGCCTTGGTCGTACAGGTCCGCCAGCCAGTTCATACCCTGCAAACAGAGATCATACATGTAAAGCCTGGTCCCCACAGGGCGAGTAGTTTGCAAAAATATGACTGCAGCCAATGTGATAATCGGTGGTTTAGTCGACCGGTGACTTACCATACACTGGCGCCGTGATGTCTGGCAACTAAACCACTAATCGCTGTGGTTTCTGGGCAAAATATTTGACATGTTTAATATTTTTCTCTAGTCGCCGGCGATTAGTGCAGTTAATCGTTGGGCTAGGTGATTAAAGTGACCGTTAATCGCCGTCAGATTTGAAGCAAGAGCGTCCCAACGTGGTGATTAAAATTTTGTTTCACCATTGACTAACTAGTTGTCCGGGGATGTACTAACTTCTTAATCAGAGAGTGACCAACGTCAATCGGCGTAAGACTAATGGAAAATGAAATGGGAAAATAATCTGAAGTATCAGTGTAAAAATTTAATTGATTCAAATTTTGAAAAATACGACCTAACATCTAAATTTTGTAAATATTCTTTCATTTTCTGACACTTTTGGTATTACATTTAGGTGTGTATCTAGTGTAAGGATATTATAGGACAAAGCGACAGCCCACCAGCGACGTCACCTGCGCCAAAACGCACCTAAGGTCCAAGTTTGATAGACAAGTGCAACTGTATAATCTCGTTTAAACTGAAATCGTTATTAAAATAACAAGATTCTTCGCCTGTTAATGAAAAAGAAACTATTTAACTTTGAAATAGATAATTGTAAGATAATCATATATTTGTATAAAGAAGAGGTTGTTATTAGCAAAGAGGAACTCGTATGATTAAAAAGGATATCCTATTTAGATGCTATATTAAAGTGAGAACAAATTTTTTGAGATTTTAAAGATTTGAACCTGTTCTTGTATACTTGCCACATCATAAAAACATTGTCACCATGCTGAATAACATGTCTTTTGACCTTGTCCAAAACTTGGGGGGAAAAGAAAAAATTTTGTGAAAAGAAATTTCTTGAAAATCAAAAATTTTGAAGTCATTTTTGGGCACTTGGTGCATCATAAAAACATGGCCGCCATACTGATAAACATGTCTGATGACCTTGTCTAAAACTTGGAAGTGAAAAGAAATTTCTTGAAAAATAAAACTTTTGAAGTTATTTTTGGGTACTTGGCGTATCATAAAAACATGGCCGCCATGCTGATAAACATGTCTGATGACCTTGTCTAAAAGTTGGAAGTGAAAAGAAATTATTTGAAAATCAAAATTTTGAAGTCATTTTTGGACACTTGGCGTATCATAAAAACGTGGCTGCCATGCTGATATACATGTCTAATGACCTTGTCTAAAGCTTGGAAGTGAAAAGAAATTTCTTGAAAATTAAAAATTTTGAAGTCATTTTTGGGTACTTGGCGTATTATAAAAACATGGCCGCCATGCTGATAAACATGTCTGATGACCTTGTCAAAAAGTTCGAAGTGAAAAGAAATTTCCTGAAAATCAAAAAATCTGAAGTCATTTTTGGGTACTTGGCGCATCATAAAAACATGGCCGCCACGCTAATAAACATGTCTGATGACCTTTTCTAAAGCTTTGCACGACGAGGCGAAAAGCCCCCTTCTCCCGCTGGATGCTACCTTGAAATGACAGATCTGCTCTGCCCACCACCACATGACATGGATCCTGTGACATCACTGTGATGTCATAGGTCTCCCAGGGGCCAGTGTGAGGTCACTGTCCCAGGGCCTCTCACTGTTGCCGGGGGCTTCCAAACTTGGTTGGGAGCTTGAGGCAAAAGAGGGGGGAGACCAAAACCTAATCTTTTGGATCAGGTTTAGGAGAAAAAGCAAGGTTTCGCCCAAAAGGGCTCATCAGGCATCATAAATTTATGGGAATCAAGGTACCCACAAATGTGGGATTTGAAAGATCCATGTCTGTAAAAAGGGAGGAGGCAAAACTTTTTGGAGTTTTCCAGTAAAAAAGGTTCCTCTGTCCCTTTAAATAGTAGGGTGAAGCCCTCCAAAAATCTCCAAAGGAAAAAGCCCCTTGGAATTTTGAAGTCATTTTTGGGCACTTGGCACATCATAAAAACATGGCCATCATGGTGACAAACATGTCTGATGACCTTCTATAAATGCTGGAACTGAGAAAAAATTTCATACAAATTCAAAATAGTGAAATTATTTTTTCTCAATTGGCACACCATAACAACAGAATGTAGGGGATTTGACACCTCTGTTCCGGTCTGCCGGTCAGCTAATAGCATGAAAGGCAATTGACTTTCACCTGGGTTCCACACTCTCCTACTAAAGTTGCCCAAAACTCAAAGTTGTTTATTATTGTTTTAACTATCCTGGAACTTGTAAATTTTAACCAAATAACATGAATACAAGCAAAATACATATAAACTTATAATACAATTATGTAAAATACCTTTGAGGTATGTTTTTAAAGAATTATAACAACACAAAATCCATTCTAATGTAAGAATTGTCAAAGGCCATAGAACACATCTACATGTAACTAAATGTAACTAAATTCTCCCCTCACAAGAAAACCCATGCATCCACTCTCCAAGCATAGGACAGGAACCAGGGGATTAAATGTGTGATAATAGGGTGAACAGGTTCTTTCACTTGTTTAAAGAAACAGCCATCCTATACTTCACTAATCAAACTTTATACCATTTGTGAAACTTAATACAACGCGAAGAAAAATGAATTGTGGAAATAGAATTTTGAGGAAACCAGAAATGTACACTACCTCTTATATGAATCAATGTTGCATAAAATTCATATTGGGATAGAGAAGTTACCATTTTGTACGTATTCAATGCCTGAATATAAAATGGACTGAAATAGGAAACATGCAGAACAGAAACTCCTGAAGCACCCCACCTTGAGTTGGTAGCCCTTCAGGGTGCCCTGGAATATACACGGCTGGGCGCGGTCCGACTTCATGTTGATGGTCGGCGTAGAGAAGTCCACCGGGGCTGCCACAAAAAATAACCATGTTACTTTCATTTTAAAGAAATATATATATGGCGTCGTCGACTTATCTTGATAAGAATATTCCTCTCCAAATGAAAAGAGAGAAAATGTTTATGTTAATAAGCATATTCAAAGAATACCTACTCGTATGAATTATAAATTGTTCATGTATTTTTCATATTGCGCCAGAGCCCTTGCCTTTTGTGTGTAATATCAAGCAGTATGTTGTACCAAATTTTTTTTATATATAGATATATCTATGTAGCTTTGTGTAATAAATAGTTTGTAAAGCAAATAATTAGTCATTAAGAGCGATGTCAGAGTGAGGTATTATAATACTTACTTATAGTTGATCCTCTACCGTCAAATGCGTTTCTCTGAAAAGAAAAGGGGAACAAACGTTATCACTTGAAAAATTAGAAAATTCTAACAAAAAACAGTTGGACCTAATGATCTGTCGACTAAATAATTATTTCAAATCACGCCTACCTTGGCAGTGTGCTCCTGGTAGGCCTTCTCAGCGTTCTTCATGGCCAGAGCTTTCATGTCGTCGGCATCTGTAGTGAGGAAAATACGATATGAATCAGTGACGGACCTATAGTTCATATAAAAACCTCAAAGATTTGATCCTCAAAATCTTCAAACTTATTATCTACAAACTCCAATGATTTTGCTTTTTTTCCCGAAACCTCTCTGATCAGGCTGATATGTACGATTATTTATATGAATATTCGAAATCATACTGGAATAATTGCCTGCAAAACATGTGATATCCAGAGCCGTCACTACCAGCAAAACAGGGCGACATATGGAAACATTAGTCTTTGTTTTTGTTTTATTGAAGAAACTCTTAGTATTTTCTCTGGTCTAAAGGGTTACAGGACAACCACACGAATGCTTTTGAGCTCAAAAGCGGATCCAGATGGGGTAAAATGCCACGCATGTACGCGTAAATGCATGTCGTTTTAGTACTAAGTACAGGATGCCCATACTTTACCAGCGATCAAAATAAGACCAGAATAAGTCCTAAACAAAACATGTATAATACCTTGTCGGGTACCAAAATAAGACTTTAAGACAATGATTTTTCAGTTTTGGACCTTTTTTAATATTTACACAATTCTAATGACAGAAAGAAAAATTAGACCTTGTAATGAATTGAGATTTACCTAAAATAAGACCTTTTTAAGACCTCAGGACTCAAAATATGAGCTATATATATACCTACATGGAAGAACACTTATAAGTGATATAAGAACTTTCTAATAGCCTTATAAACGGTAAACTAAAGAAGACCGTTCAATACCTGCGTGGGCACCCTGTTAAGGATAGACAACACCTCTCAGCTGGGTTTTTACAGTAATTGAAATTGCGTTCTATATGTTAGGGATACATTTATACATTGTATATCAACAGATGGAGCGTATTTTTCTCCATCTCTTGATATAAAGTATATAGATTTTACTTAAGAATTAAAGAAATTATGGGTTAAAAACTGATTTTTTCACTTTTATTTTTCGAACATGGATATCTCAGCTATCGGTCAATAAATTCTCACCAAATTTTCAGTGCTTGTGAAAAACATCAGTTTCCAGGGAAGCGTGTCTCAGATTTTTGATTTAGGGCTTAGTTTTTATTTTACACCAAAAAAGGGGAAACTTTTTATTATTTTTTTCATCATTATTTTCTAGATTTTATAAAACAAAAAGTAAGACCTTAATCAAAATTCTGAGACACGCTTCCCTCGGGATGAATGTTTTCTACATGTACAAAAAAGATCATGCATTTATATGAAGTAGTTACTGAGATATCTTTGTTCAAAAAATAAAAGTGAAAAATGCATTTTTTCACTTTCCGGTCTAACTACAAAGGTGCAATTCTTCACACCCTAATTTAACTTATACCATTAGATAGGGTTGTGCATTGGCTCTTGAAATATATATGATATATCATGATGCCCCGAATATTGAACAATTAATTCCCAAAGAAAGGGAGCACTGCACATTGGCCGCTGAGAGGTGTTGTCTATCCTTAATTACTAACCTAAAAGCCACCCCTCCCCCATTTCAAAAATCCTATATCCACCCCTGGGCTGTCCTTAAAAGAAAAATTCTGTTCCCGGTCCAGCGAGTGGTACAAATATACGTGACCCGGGCGTCCGGGATTCTTTTTAACTTTTTTGTTTCTAACAAGAATATAACCCGAAATTTAAAAAACTTCTTCTTTTTTTTGAAAAACTAAAAGAAATCTTCCCACCCGGCCCTTTTACACTCACCCGGCCACTGGACCGGAAATAGAATTATTTTTAAGGACAGCCCTGGAACCTGTCAATACACAATCTCCACTCACTGTAGTCGTCGCGGAGCCCGCTGGGTACCTCGGGTTTGGCCTCCTCCTCCAATCGTCTCAGGATGTTGTCGCGGTCCTTGTTCGTCTCCCCGGTCAGTTTACGCGACATGAAGTGAGCGTACAGCTCCGTCTGCGTGATCAGGAAGTTCAACTTACGCTGCTGCCGTTTCATCTGCCAAAAGAAAGTGGTGTATTGGTAAGAGCTGTGATATTGAACAGCAAATATATATTCATACACAGCATAATTATTGAAAAAATTGAAGACCGTAAACTAATAACCATAATATGGCAAAACCAAGTTTGAATCCTAAAATAAACTACATAAAAGCCATCAAATTTTGGGTGAAAAGATATCGTTCTTCTTAACAATTGTGTCATGTTTTCACTTTTTCCAAAGCTTCCATTTCTATACGTAATAAATTGTCTATGGGGCCTACAACTAAGTACGTTTGCAGTTGGGGATGGGGGGTTTGAAACTTCTGAAAATGTGCGCATATTGGTAAACAAACCAATGGAACTTTCAGCCCAAAGAGGAGTGTGAGGTGTGATTGTCTTTTTTAAATGTACGTACGTACTAAATGGGAAGCCCCTATGCATCAACAATCTTTTGTAACTCTGGTTAATTAAGTTTTAGAAATACTTTGCACAGCTGGCGTACCTCACTGATCTCCATGTCCATCTTGCGCTGCTCCTGCGCCTCCTTCTCGGCCCGCTTACGGTGCTCCTTCTCCACCTTCTCGAAGCGCTTCCAGTACACCATCATCTCCTTCGACAGGCGCCGCGCCCTCATCGGGGTCTCCTTCATGATACGCTGAGACTGCATCGCAGCGCGCCGACACTCCTTCATGCACTGAACTGCCACCTGTGATGGGTTTAATTGTTTACATAAATAGTATACTACGGTACATATGTATTATATGTTTATTAACGACAAATATTTATCCGTACTTTACAAATTCCCTTATGGTATTTACTAACTAATACATGTATATGTATAATGGTATGACTTTACTATCACTATTGTTTATATGCGTAAATTTTATTTATCATATTGAATTCGTTTGTAATCTTATTAACTGGTCATACTTATTGGTTTGAAACCTATTGGTTTTAAACATTTGAGATGTAAAATGAAAACAAGTGTACCAGTTTATTTCATATCTGAATAGATAAATTGAATTTTTTTTAAATATATATATAACATATTGTATATATATTATATATGCATACGGATGTATGACATGTATGTGTTACATATATGTTTTAATACATCATAATGAACTAAATTTGTATCAATTACTTCAATTCATTCAAGAAAGTGTAAAATACATAACATAGGACGGTTCTTGGAATTAGCTATCACTGTCTGCCAAATTTAGATGACTTTCCACATAATGCACATAAGTATTTAGTAGTCAAATTAGCATAACCTGATTCTCTTCTTACCTTTCTCATCGTAGTAAACATCTCCTTCCGCCCTGACGCTTTTTGTTTCTGGGTCTAAAACATGAAATGTACATACACTGTAGTTTCACAAGTTTACTAATGATAATTTTACCATGACGGGAAAACCTTGGTCTCATTCCACTTTTTCATAGAACAGTGAGGGAATACATATGATATAGGATGTAGATTTTTCCTCTGTAATACTGTTCATCTAATAACATGTGGTTCTAGTGGTACGCGGAAAAACGAAGAATCAAACATCGAGTCAACTTTGAACACTGTATGCATTACTGGGGGCCAGCTGGGGACTTATAATGTATAGAGAATTTTGCTACATCTTACTACAATTCTGACACAATGGCTCATTATGTATTGGATTTATAGTCTCATAGTGTATTGGGCATTTTGCTACACCCTTTACTAGCTCTTCCTACCTTGGGCACCTCCTTCTTGGCGATGGCCACCCAGATCCGGCGCCTCTTCATGGCGAGCTGTTCAGGGGTCAGCTTCTTGACCTTCGCCGGTTTGGGAGGATGCAGCCCGCCGGGGTGCACCTTACCCTCAAAGTCCTACAAACAAAAAACATAATAATAAACTATACCAGGGGTCAGCTTCTTCTCCTTGGCCGGTTTGGGAGGGTGCAGCCCGCCTGGGTGCACCTTACCCTCAAAGTCCTAGAAAAAACAAATATAAACCAGTAGAACATTTAAACAGTTGTTGTGCTTTAGTAACCCATATCTCGTAAAAAGAACTATCCAATCAATATGAAACGGGGTCCTCACTCAAATTTCATTTTCAAATTCCCTGTGTTTCCCCCAAGTTTTCCTTGTCCCATTGTGATTTTTCCGTTATGGTACGTGTTTTTTTTTATTTCAAATTGTAAAATCTTATTAAAGACCAACTAAGTTTCCAGGAAAAAATTAAAATTTGACTTATTGGAAAGTGAGGTCTCCTGAATCTTAAGAATTAGAAAATCCAGAAACTGCAAACATTAATCCATATTTTCCTTGTATGAAATTTCCAAATTCCGTGTTCACCCTGAGGGGCAATTTACATTGCCATTGTCCCTGTTCCTTGTGCATCCTGAAGAAATGTGCCCAGGCGTATTATTTGGAACGTGTTCACCTCGTGAGACAAATTAAAACCTAAACTTCGACGGACATTGCATTTTGAAGTATAGAATCAAAAAGACCTTGACTGATTTGGAGGAAAAAACTATTTTTTGTTATAACGTGTGTCAACTATACATTTGTAACTTGTAAGTACTTTGGAGGTAAACGTTCTCTTTGTACTTTGGAAAATTGCACAATATAAATGATAATGGTCTTAACTGGTCTCAACTTATCCGGCCTCACCCTCTTGAATAAAATACGTATTTTGGAGGGAAATGCAGTGAATGAGGAAATAACCAGTTCCAAAATTAAACAGTTGAAATTGTGTTCTTACCCCGCCCCGGCCAATCTCGCCGGCTTCTCGCTGTAGTCGTTTCATCAGCTTGTTGCGCATCCTTTTCTCGAGTTTCTTCTGTTCCCGCAGGGTTTTCTTCGGCCGGGGCACCACGCTCTTCTGGTGCTCGTAGAACTTGTCATAGTTCGATAACAGGCCCGTCGAGTAGTACTGGTACTGTGACAACTGAGGAATAAAATACTTTGAACATAGTTGCCTAGTTAGTAGTATGTATTTTGTTATTCTTCATACCTCTATCAATCGGTTCGTGAATACCGGGTGATTTAAATATTGTAGTTTTTGCTTTACTGTTCACAAACTTTGAGAGCATTCAGCAAATACTCTTTCAATATTTTTCTCATTCCTGTGAAATGCCTTTGTCTTAGATTAGAAAGTGAATTCAATGGCCGCCGTGTAGGGAACCCGCGTTTTTGCCCCAGAGTCGGAAAATACATCGTCGGACTGCGCAAATATCTCTACTCAACGCCCATTCTAGTCTAAAATATTCGTGAAGGTATCAGGACACCATGCACCGGATCAAAAATAGCGAAACTCCCAACGCGACGCATCAACTAGACAAAACACAGCCCACGCGAGCCACCTTTGAGCGCCAAAACCCCGCCGCCATTGTTAACGGTCTGTCAACTACCGCGCAAAGCCTGGAACGTACTTCAGAGTTGGGGAAAAAAGTGAATATGACAGAGAAATCTCCACATCATCCCTGTCACCACAACGGTGGCCTGAAAGGGGGGACTGACACCAATGAAGTCACTGATGGAGTATTAAACTTGGAAGACCAAGTGGTCGAACTGGCACTACAACAGGAGGGACTAGTTAAATCTTTGGAGTTCACACAAGGAGAACTGGACACCCTTAAACTGGACAACGAAAATCTCTTAGCTTATGTGGAAGAACTGGAGATGGAGGTAAACAGGAATACATATGCAAGCGAAAAACTAGTCTCTCACCAGTCGAAACTGGAGGCTCAGATCAAACGGAAAAATATCATAATCGACGGGATGCAGGAAATGCGGAACGAGGATATCCATGCCACGATAAAGAAATTATTTGCGGAAATGGAGATAAATCAGCCAATAGATTACGATCAAGCCTACAGGATCGGTCCTTACAGGGATAGAATGACTCGTTCCATCCTTATAGGTTTTGTAAGACAAGATGACAGGGATTATGTATTTAGTTGCCGATCAAATTTGCGGAACTCGACCGTCTTCAGCAAGGTCTGGATATCTGATGACGTCACTCCCCAGGCACGCAGAACCAGGACCATCCTACGACAGATAGCAAGAGAAGCTCGGGAAAAGGGAGTTCGATGTACGAGTAGTCAATATGCAGTTACGATTGAAAATGAGCGATACACGGACGACAATTTGGAATCTCTACCTGAAGAGTACAAACTGGAGGCACTAAAAACGAAGGTATATGGAGAGGTGATTGCGTATCACTCCGAGCACGCCCCTTTCTCGAACCTGTTTCCGTGCGCCATTAAGATTGGGAAGAAGGATTACCGGAGTGTGGAACAGGTTTTCCAATACAAACGAGCTAAACACCACGGCAAGGATAATCTAGCGCGGAAAATCCTAGTAAGCAGGGACCCCTACGAGATCCGACAGCTGGGTCGGGAGTCAGGCTCATCTAAAGAATGGAACGACAGGGCGGAGGACGTGATGTACGCGGCTATGATAAAGAAATTTGAACAGAACCCTGAGCTGCTGACAAAGTTACTCAAAACGGGAAACAAAACGTTGGCAGAAGCCACCCCTGACCGTAATTGGGGAACTGGAGCAGCACTGAACTCTGGGCATATGAAGAGAAACACATGGGTAGGACATAACAGACAAGGAGCACTGCTTATGAAGGTACGGAGCGAGTTTAGGAGTCGACCTGTACTGAGCCTACAAGATTGCGCAAACAAGTCGACACCCGCCGCAGCGTCACCAATTCAGTCGGTAGTCAAGGCTACGGCCTCACTGACGCCGACCCAGATTCTGGGTCAGCGTAACCAAGCGACCACGCCAAACCAGGTCACGAACAACGACAGACCGGCGACAGCCCAGACTACTCTATCCTACCCCAATACATGTACTGCAACCAGCGAAACGCCCGACATACCCGCTGGTTCCCCCACGTGTGAGTAAGCCGAGTTCTTGTATTATCGCCAGCTGCGAAGTGTACAGTTACTAGGTAAAAAACGCTAAAACTGTTGTTCACCCGACGCCACACAGTCATAAGTGATTGACAACTGATAGCCCATCATAATCACGTGTTAGCATCATGAAAATTATATATATTATAGCAGATTCGCGTGGTAAGGAGATTGTAGGACTAATCAAGCCGCCTCCCGGGATATCGGTGAAGGTACAGACACAAGGCGGGGCTACACTACAGGATCTACTCCGCACAGCTAAAGTTTTTATAACTAAGCCGGACTGTCTAGCCATCTACTTATTCGGTGGCATTTGCTCAATAACGGCCAAGGTAGAGGACCACATCTTCCTACCATTTGACGTGACGGAGGACCTCTACACCACTACTAAAGAGCTCATCAAATCGGTATTAACGTCACTCGACAGCAACGATAAACCTGTCATTATGTGTACCATAACAGGCGCTGATCTACATCGTGTAAATGACCCAAAGGGAAAGATAATAAGGCACAAGAAGCGTCACCCTAAGCAAGACATTATGGATCAGGGTATTGTCAGAATTAACGACTACATCAAAATAATCAACGGAGAGAGAGGGTACGAAACCCCTGTCACGGCTTCAGCTATACACCGACATCATGGTACAGCAGCTGGATGGCAACATAGCTACAAAAGACTTACCGATGGTGTTCACCCCACGCAGAAAACCCTCAAGTACTGGGCTAGGTGCTTTGAGGACAACTTTAAACAAATAACCGATTAAAACACATCATGAACAAAGATAAACTCAAATTTGTAGCTGATCCGTAAACCTGATGTTCACGTCAGTGGGGACAGCACGGTCTAATGACAACACGGTTTATAGCTTGATTCATATGTATGGAGCTAATTAACCTGTACCTGACCCCCCCCCTTAACTTGTACACTGACCAATATGTATTAAGCTGTATATAATTTGGTATGACAAGTACTATGGAGTAGTTAACTTGTACATTGACTCGACACATAGATGTGTATATGACCCCCTAGCCTGTACACTGACCTAATAATACATTAAGCCTGAAAACTCTCCTAAATCGCATTAATACTTGTACACTGACCCAACTATAGTAATGATACATGCCCGTGAGATAAGGTTACTGTCTGAAGTTAACTTGTACACTGACTCAACACATAAAGGTGTACAGGACCCCCCCCCCCCCCCCACAACTTATACACTGACCTAATACATTAAGCTCTAAAACTATTAAAATACATTACTACTTTGTACACTGACCTAACATAGTAAGGATACAGGCCACTGAAATAAGATTACTGTCTTTGTTGTGGGGTAGCTAACATTACATGCCCCTAAATAAGGCTACTGTCTATGTTGAGAAGTATGTCATGATGCAGCTAACTATACTCTAAACTCTTGTGCTCAAGTTTCCATGCCGTTATTAAAACTTCCTAATAGCAGTAAAATAGATAAGTTTAGTAATAAATGGCTGGTATGGAGACCCATAGAATGTACGAGGACATGGTAAATTTTAGTATTGATAATGTTGGGATAGGGCCTGTTAAATGTATCATAGCATCATAAAATTCATTGAGTGGTTTAGGACTCATGAAGTACTATAACATCACAATTTCTAAAAGTTGTACGGGTCTAATGGTATGAATTACCAATACGGGGACTTATAGCATGTTCAGCGACACACATAGACTTGTACGATGATTACTTTGCATCATGATGTTAACCATAATTAGATACTATTCCAAGTTGGGGCAAGTGCAAGTACAATGACACCCATTGAATCTAGTGGTTTGTACGGTGACCTGATTGTTTGACCTAAATGCCTAGTGATGACGAATGATTAATTACAAATCCACAGTGTGTATAGTAACATGTATAGACTAGTACAGGGACTTAGATTCCAAATTAGTTGGACCCGTCCCCATATCAAGGCAAGTATGATGACACCTATATTTGAACCATTTGCTTGTACTGTAACCCAGGTTGACCTTAGACCAGATAGCCTAATGATAATGAATGAACTGTTACGAATCCACAGCGTGTATAACATGTTTAGATTAGTACAGGGATTCCTTCCAAACCAGGGCTAGCATGACGACACCTATATTCGAATCATTTTTTACCAAATGTAATAACTTCGCCAAACGGTTTTATCTTATCCAATATATGCAAGCAAACTGATTAATACAAGGAGTTACTGTACACTTTTATCGTAAATCCCTACTGTAAATTACACGTTATATGAATTGCATGTGAACTATACGATGCTAAATCCATCTCCTGTAAATAGTTCGATTGGATTGATCGAAATGAATTTCAATTTCAATTTCATACCTTTAATGTTCGAGTGAATTAATTGCTGTTCCAAATTATGGCTAGACTTAATGTTCAATCAATTGCTAAATAATTAACAATTAGGTGTGTAAATTGTATCTTACATCAACTTGCTTATAATTGTAAATAGTTACAAATGTTGCTGTTGTAAAGGGATTTTTTATATGCTGTCAGCAACTATGCAAGCATTGTCAAACGAACCTATCCACACGCTCCACCTGTAAGCCTCATGTTCACGTTAGCAAGGTGGATTTCATTCGTTCACCCAACCATTTAATCACTTATGCCTGTAAGCCTAATGTTCACGTCAGCTTGGCAACACCACCTATCAGCCTAATGTTCACGTTAGCAAGGTGACCCCCCCCCCCTCCCCTCATCCCCCCCCCCCCCCCCCGACTAAGGAGAAATTGTTCTGAACTCTCACCCGCAACATTTTCCGGCTCTGGGGCACTTTTACTAACCTATAACCACACCTATATCTGAATGTATACACTCACCCAAATCACACAAACCTTCTTGTTTATGCATATCTCACACTCACCTCACATCATGGGTAAGTCTACACAGCCCCCACCACCGATACCTGCTAACAATAAAAAAACACCTGCTAGAGAATATGGACACCCGAAACACTGTCACAACATCCAACACACCTGCAAGTACTGCCCAGCCGTAACACTGATTAGATTTGACAAGCGATTACCCACCAATCCAAATGGTAATGCACCAATATAAACAGAACAACATACATAACTTCTACGAACTTGGCAAGGAGAAAGGACTGAAACTAGTACATATAAACATTAGGAGCCTGTTACCAAAAATTGACCAACTTAGACTGATTTTGTGTAGCTCGGGTATAGATATAATTACCATCTCTGAAACATGGCTAACAAACAAAATAGATCGCAGGCTAGTGGATATTGCAGGTTATTGCCAGTACAGGCAAGATAGGGAACTAAGGGAAACAGGAAAGAAGAGGGGAGGAGGTCTTATTACTTATATTAGTGAGCATCTACAAGCCTCCGTAACTGAAAATCTAATAATCAATAAGTCAAACAACAATCTTGAACTCCAATGTATGACTATCCTCAGAACAAATGCCAAGAGCATGTTTCTTTGTAATTTGTATAGGCCCCCCACAGGGAAGACAGAGGCAGCCATATCTTACATTGAGAATGCTCTCAAACAATCTAGACCTTCTTTTGACACAATAGTAGTGGGGGACCTCAATATAGATTACAAAAATAAGAAATCTCGTGACTATAGGAGACTGACCTTCTTAGAAAAAGCAAACAACCTCAGTCAGGTAATTCATGACAGTACACGAATTACAAAAAACACGTCTAGTACGCTTGATCTGATACTCACCAACATGGACTACATAACTAGTTCAGGTACACTAGATTCCTTTATCAGTGACCACCAGCCTATATACATAGTAAAAAAGAAGCCTAGACAGGGAAAGAAGAGAATTTCATTCACAGGCAGGACTTATAAAAATTATAACTCTGAGGAGTTCAAAGAGAACTTGATAAATCGTGACTGGGATGAATACCATAACGGTGGTGAAGTAGATCAGCTATGGAAGGAGCTTTATGAAAAAATATTGGAAGAAACGGATAGGCAGTGTCCGATAAAACAAATGACCTTTCAAAATGAAAAACCCCAATGGATCAGTAATGACCTTATAGAACAAATTAGAAACAGAGATTACTACTATAAAAAGGCAAAGAGAACTAAAAATGTTGATGACTGGAACATTGCTAGGTACCTTAGAAACCAAGTGAATAGGAATATAAGAGCAGCGAAAGCGGAGTTCGTTAAAAATAAACTAAATGAAAACCAAGGAAATAGTTCCAGGTTTTGGAGAACAATTAAGGAAGTCTTCCCATCAAAAAAAGACCAGACCAAACCAGCAATTTCTTTAAAAGACGGCAAGGATAGGATAGAAGGGGATGGAGTGGCAGAGTATATAAATCAGTTTTTCATAAATGTAGGACTTGCTGATAATAGTTCACAACCGAAAACGGGCAGCATCACTAGGGGTAGACATGTAATTGGCTGCCATGCAAGCGACACAGACCCTAAACAAAATGATGGGACAATGGAGGCCCCTACCACGGAGCTAGTAGATGATGAACGATTCGATATAGACATTGTTTTTGAAAGGGAGGTGTACAGTATAGTAAGGGAAATAAATACTGCCAAATCATCAGGATTGACAAATCTCAATTCCAGACTGGTTAAGGATGCAATGACAGCACTTATCCCAGAGTTCAGGCATATTTTTAATACATCTATAGCTACTGGCAGTTTTCCAGAGGAATGGAAGCAGGCCTCAGTCACGCCTATCCCGAAGGCTGGAGACCGCTCCCTGGTTACAAATTATAGACCAATCTCTCTCCTTCCTTTGCCGGGCAAAGTGCTGGAAAAAATAGTTCAGAAACAGCTCACTAGTTACATAGAACAAGAAAATTTATTTGATGAAGCCCAACATGGATTTAGACAGAACCATTCCACTTTACATGCAGTTAGCCAACTAGTAGATAAAACGAATCTTGCATTGAATAATGGTAAAATAGTAATGGGGGTTTTTATCGATTTTAGGAAGGCGTTTGACTGTGTTCAACACCCAATTTTGCTAGAGAAGCTCTCCCATTATGACTTACACCCTAATGCAATGGACTGGATAGCAAACTACCTGGCTAATAGGCAGCAAAGAACGCGGGCTAATAATACATACTCTACATTTTCCCCAGTTACACAGGGAGTCCCACAAGGGTCAATTCTAGGGCCACTTTTCTACCTAATTTACGCAAATGACTTGGCAAAGATTTTCAAAAAGTCAAACCCCATCTTCTACGCAGACGACACGGTCATGCTATATAGTGGGAAAACCCTGGAACATTGTAGGTTAGGCATCCAGTCAGACTTAAATAGGCTTGAGGAATGGTGTAAGGATAACCAAATATTTGTAAATACTAAAAAGACGAAATATATGATTTTTGGGAGTAAATATAAGATAAAAAAATTAACAGATAAGGAGGAAGTACGGGTGGTAATGGGAAATGAGACTATAGAAAGGGTTCTTACATTCAATTACCTTGGAATCAAATTGGATGAGCAACTAACTTTCAATGGACATGCGAAATCAGTTATACAAAGGGTTGCAGCGAAAGTTACCCAACTAAAAAAGATGAGACAATTCCTTACCACCAAAGCAGCACTACTAATCTACAAGAACATGATATTACCCATTCTAGAATACGGGGATATTTTCCTCACATCAGCTACTAAAGAAAATAGAAGAAAATTACAAACACTGCAAAATAAAGCACTTAGATATATTCTCCAAAGTAGACCTAGGGTAGGGCTGTCAGTGATGGAACTCCATGATACAGCTAAGATACACCGGTTAAAAATTAGAAGGAAAATGCACCTGGCCCAACACTACTTCCGTATTTCGCGCAATCCTAACTTCAGTAATTGGAAGAGAATTGCAGGTATGAAAACAAGAAGTAGTAAAAAGAAACTAATCCAAATAAGAAGGCCCAGGAATGAAAGATTCAGGAAGAGCATTACATATCAAGGGCCTAAGCTCTGGAACTCACTACCGACACGTATACAAAGACAAGATAACATATTCACCTTCAAAAAACAGATCAAGCAATTATATGATCTAGTAGAACAAACGTCGAATTAAACACGACACAACATAATTCATAAACCACATCTCATTCATTTATTCACCCCTATTAATTTCTGCTGTGATCAATTTGTTACTCATTCATGTTCTTTCTCGTTTCATGTATATATAATGTTGAATTGTAGTTTTGTTTTACTGCATGTAAAAATAATGCACTGGTCTCAGCCGTATGGTTAATACAATCAATTATTTGTTAGCTTGATTTATTGATCCCACAGATAATAGGTAGCATATCTGTTTATATAGCATTTAAAGGCTTAAAGATGATGTACCGGTATTCGTACTTGCGCTCAACTGTTGCTGTCATATATAAGCTCAAAATAGTCTGAGAATGTATGTACTGAAAATTCCTATTGTGATTTATAATATAATATCTACCCTTCGGTATAGGGACTGTATGAGGACTGTTTGCTTGTATGCTTGTATAATGACAAGATGGAAACTGTTAACACTCAGGTGATAGTTCCATATTGAATGAAGCAGCCACACCAAAGATAGACTGATTAAGGAGGAGCTGATATGCCGGTATGGCTGAGGTCATACTGTGGACATTTTATGTAGTATTGGATGGTGATAATATGAGGATATAGACACCTACATTGTTGGTGTGAACTTACTGGATACACGACAATTAGTTCGATCAAGACTGAACTCACCGAAGTTAAATGAATAAGCATGCCTACTCTTGTACACGGACGTATTGGAGTAACAGGTAAAGCCCGCAGTTAAGGAAGCCAGGAAAGCATATACCATGACACTTTAGAGAATGTGTATTTGAACTAGTTACTCGAGCTACACGAGTTACCTACCCCGTGGACAATATTTTACTCCATGTTAATTCATGTTCCTTTTCTAGATTCCACTGTCATGTATCAAGCCAGCAAGGTGTAAGGCTGGCAGAACCTGGAAGATCGGCTTTATGGCCGAAGGGCTGTATGATGACTTAAATTTCAATAAAAAAAAAGAAAAAAAAACAACTCTTATTTTGCCTATTTTGATATTTGTTTGAAAACTTTACACGTGTCCTGATAATGTGGACAATCTATGGATGTTTGTAGACAACCAAATCTTCAATTTTGGTTGTCCTCTGACGACCAGAAAATTAGAGGAATTTTCCTAGCCTGAAATATCTACTTCTTTTTCTGTCAGCTATTATAACGATCAGGCATATCGACTGCTGATGTGTATTTGATATCGTAATACATCTTAGAGTAATTTTCATGTTGGTTAATTCCCCAAGAAATCATTCTGTCTGAGATAGGACACTCACGTCTTTGTCTCCCTGGAACTGTTTCTGGTACTGTTTCTGTAGTCGGTGAAGGCGCAACATTCCCCGCAGCTGGTCACGACTGAGCGAACCGTCCTCCTCCTCGTCCGACGAACTGTCACTGAGCAACACATTCTACAGTGATGAAGGGAAGAAAAACTCATCAATGAAAAGTATTCAAATGATAAATATCATACCAGGGCAAGAAGGATAACGAGTGGCTAGATTTACTTTATAATGTTTGTATGGGGAATTTGTAAGAAATATTTAGTATGATATAACTTGATTTCCTGATGTCCCCTGCCTCATATACATAAAGCATGATTTAAGTCTTTACATGAATTATTCTGAATTTACAACTTTTTATTCTAGACCAAGCGATGTGAGGAAAAACTGAAATAAACTATCGTATGAAGTAATGTGTTTCGTTGTTTTGGGTTTGTTTTTTTCAGATCAAACAAAAACATTCTCGACATAACATTATATTTTAATCGTTAATGATGGATGCACGTTATTTATTATTTTGTCTAATTTTAAAGAAGGTTTATCATGTTCAAGCATGTTCTTACCTTCAGCCACTTTCTGCCCTTCTTCACTTTGCTAAAGTTGTAAAGTCGTGTTTTGTCAGCTCGTCTTTCTGTGAAGGAAAAGGAAGGCATATCAAGATTTAATGGCAAAAGGTACTTTTATCTTCTACCTGTGTTCTCAGATAATCAATAAGTACAGGTACATGCCACCTTTTGGCGCTAGGTGGCGTGTTTGGCTACACAGACACGCACAAAATACACCATAATGTTGTTCTGGGGGATCAAAGGACCAAATTACAGCTTGGCGCTGCTCGTTCAGGAGATGCAAAAATTGCTGTTTTGTGCCCATTTTCTAGGAGGCCTTTTAGCAGCTTAGAGTAACTCTAGGCAATCCAACTGAAATTTTCTTAGTACATCTCTATAGATAATATACAGAAGGATAGCAGAGCATTTAAGAATGGACATCGGTGATGAACCTCCCATGAATTCCTTAATAGATCTCGTATCCAAACATTGTAGACATCATTTAAAGGCCAATATTTTCCTCTATCAACTGACATTACGAAGAAGGCCCGTAGCCAGTGGGGGGGGGGGGGGGGTTCGCATGGAACCCCTGCCCCCCTTGGACAAACCCTCCTTAACAATATCCCTTCTATGGTCCCTATAGATTAAAAAAATAAGCATATTTTAGCCAAAAATCATAAAAACCAACCCTCCCTCTGACAAAACGAACACCCCCCCCCCCCCCTCTCAAAAAAAAGCTGGCTACGCGCTTGAGAAGACAAGTTTTTATTCGACTTTTTCATATAATTTACACTTTGATGTGGTCAAAATTGGTATTACAGGAAGATCCCAATGACTTAATCCTATTACCAAATTGGTATTTCTGTTGGCCCTTTTCTCTACTGGCTACAGTCTAAGGTAAAAAAATACATGCACCGTTCCTAATAATTAAATCAAAATATCCAGGATTCACTCACCAGCCTTTGTGGTGACGATACCATTGGTGAGTTTGTTCCCGTGTCGGTCGATGACAGTCGGGTGGTTCAGGTCGACATCGGTGTCTGCGTCTGTCGACGTCTCCAGGTCACTGAAATGGGCAAGTGGGCTATCTAAACATTCAATCATAACTTTCTAATCATTTGATTTTTAAGTTTCCTGAAACATTTATTTTATAGATAAGCTACAGATTTAGGCTTTGGAAGAAGAGTGAGGCAAAGAACTGTGAATAAACTAATGTAACAACACATATGAACTTAATCCTTTCTTCAACTTAGCTAAATGTCCAATCTGTATCAGGAGACGCACAATTACTCTTGAATTCACACGAATAGGAATATTAGTGAACTTCTGAAACATTTGTAACAATATAGGGTGTAATTTTTTCAGAGTTTTGTCCAACAAGTCCAGGAGCGGATTCAGGGGGGTCTAGGGGGTCCTAACCATCCCCTCCCCTCCCCTCCCTTTTGGTCGAAACTAGGTAAAGAGAGGAAAATGTTGCATTGTGTCAGACCCCTGTTATTGAGAGTACTTCCAGTGACCCCCACCTGTGTTGGTTCTCCTTGGTGAGGTCGTCCACGTAAGTCAGTAGTCGGTCGAGGCGCAACGCCTGCTCCACGCGCTGTACGTGGACAGGGGGAGCCACCTCGCCGTTCTCCGAGACGGGCATTCCGTCAGCCGCCATGCCCCGTCTGCAAGAAATGTATAACAGTACTATTATGGATAAAGATATATTTTCTAAGTGCTTTTATTAGAATCAAAAGCCTCTTGCAACATTTGATTTACTCCTGATAGGATATATAGTTCATGAGATGCAGTTTCAGAGCATTACTCTTGTTTTAGAAGCAGTTGCTTGGCGAAATTTACTTTGCAGTTTGATTACCTAAAGATTGATTTAAGAAGCATTCTGGGAAACTCAAATTTCTTATTTTGTTTGTTTGTTGGGGTAGTTTAATGTCCGGCCAACCCTTATGGGTTCTTTCCAGACTGCACAAGGTAATACTTTTCAGCTTATTTTATGCCACAAGGGCGGTGACCGAATATATGATATGGTTTAGAAGAAACCCGCCGCCGGCTGCAATACCCTACTCGTTGCGAAGAGCGGCAAGGGGTCTTTAGTGTGCAATGTCCCATAGAAAGGACACCACACACCCGGCCTTTGATGACCCTGTCGGGAGCACAGGGTGGCATTTTATGAAACAACTGGGACCTAAATAGCAAAACTGAAGACACTCCAAATACCAGAATGTGCGTGTGTTTAAAATTAAGTCTCCATATTGATTATTAAGGGAGACATATCTTTTTTGAAGAACAGTAATTTTACACAGTTGAAAACTTTTCTTCATACCCCGTAGGTACTTTTTGCAGAGTGAATTTGGTTGTTTTTTTTATTTGTGTGACATTCTGCTTATTTCCCTATTCAAAGAACTTTGCAATAAAACGACCTTGATAAGTAACCAATGTCAAAATCTAGCATTATGATATCAAAAATATCACTCGTACAAATGTGGCTTATATCATTAGATACACACAAATCGTCAATATTTATTAATCATAGGCATCTTGTTTACTATTAGAGACATGGGTCAGAACTAATTGCATACTTGTTTAATCTCGTGGGGAAAAGACCTTTGTCTCGTCGTACTGAGCCATTGGGTACTTTCTCCATGTATTGGTCCGTGTTTTAATTAAAACCACAGAATCGTTTCTGTAATTCACCTGTAGACTAGCCTAGATCAAGATTAAATCTTTGAAAACGATCATCACTTTCTAAGAAAAATATAACAATGTTTTCCATTATGACATAATACCCCTCAGTTTCTTGGAAAAGTTTTCTTTGAAAAAAAAACACGTGTGGATGGGGCAAAATATTAGGGTAGGCCCCGATACTTGGGGATGCCTGGATTGAGCGGGGTGGGGGGGGGGGGGGGGGGAGCTTGTATTGTGTCGATACGCGAATTTAAGAAATGCCCCTGTTGGTTACTTATTGCAATGTCAGCTGTCGACTTTTAGATATCGTGAGGTCACCCTGTCAAATAATGCAAGAAATTGTTTCACACTATATATCTCCAAATGAAATACAACTATTTTCCTTCCTACTGGGAGATTTTACAAGGGAACGCAACTACCACCCAAGGTCCCAAGTATCATTAGTCGAAACCAATAAATTTAATGAACTTTTTCAAACTCAAATAATCATGGAAATCCATTCATTGAGCCTATTTCTGGCCCCTGATAAAATCTAAACTATGAGATATGCTAGACATTTATCAAGAACACGTTATTCCTGCTTAACTTAAATAAATAATGTGGATCTACAAAAATGGGGTTTGTTTACAAACAAATGGAAATTTTACCATTTCTCATGCAATTCTACCCTGGTTTGAGCTAGTTTTCACAGCTACTTTACCACTGACCTTAACTAGACTCATCTAACATATTTCTTTACTTATCTGAGTTTTGAAAATGTTGTCAATTATACTGGTTTTGACTCCCTTTAATCCACAAATGTACCAGCGAATGGTTCTACAGTGGCATCGGTACTACTGATAAGATAAGTATGCCATCAAGTAGCGGGTAGTAGAAAATGTAATATTTTGGAGTTCCAGAAACCACAACCCATCTCAGTAGGTCAATGTGTCTCTAATCTGCTGGATTATATATAGGGGTATAACAAGCCTGGATTCTTGAGTTGGGCTCCCATTCCCATGAGTAGGGAGCCAACCGGGTTCCCATGTCATTCTGAAATTTCTCAAGGCCTGTATAAACGTAGTTGGGTGATTCACATGCAACATGGATTCTAAGATATAAATGCTCAGAATCATAAAGTTCTGCAAAATCAAGGCTGTACTGACTCATACATAGGGGGTGGCATTGGACAACACACAATACAATAGCCGTTATTTACTATATATTTACCAATTTACTATATTGTATCTGCAGGCTAGCCTATATCAATGTGCATTCTGGGCAATATGTAGACAAGTCACAATGCTTAAGTATAGGAATTTATATTGATCATGGAATTATTTCTACTTGAACAAGATGAAAAATTATCATGTATTATTTTTCAGTTTGAATCCACACATACCTTATATTTTCTTAGTTGGTTTGTAAATATTTTCATTACAGATGGATACAGAGCAAATATATTTCTGTATTTGCTATACTTTTCCCAGTGGATTTGTCGACAAAATTAGTTGAAATTAGCATGCAGGTGCAGAAAATACTATAAATCAGCAGTGTCCGAAATTAAGGTTTAAATTCATGCACACGCCGGGTGCATAGCTTTTAAAAGTATGCACCCTGGAGCCTTTGCAAGCACCCTCAATGATAGAAGGCTATCTATTCTATCAAAATTGTGTGCATCTGCCGGGTGCACACTTTTAAAAATCATGCACCCTGCTGCAAAATCATGCACCTCGGGTGCAGGGTGCACCCTTAATTTCGGACACTGATCAGCTATCCCTGGTAGGGTGAATTGTGTATTGAATTCTATCCTCCTGAGGAGGAGTGAGTGTTGGGTGTTTTACGCCGCATCGACAGCCAGGGTCATTTTCACAGCGAAAACCAGTTGGGACAAATTCTGTCTTTGGTGATCGAATCTATGAGATGAAGGTGACAGGGCGGGCAAACAGCAGGGGATCAAAACCCAGCGATCATTTTTGCTGTACCTCATCCCTTAGTGAACCAAGCACTGACCGGGAATTGAACCCGAAAACCACTTGGTCAATGCAGGGTCCCCCCTATCGTCGCCTCTTACGATCAGCAGGGGCTACTGAGGGCCTATTCTTACCCGGACCCCCATGGGGATCCTCCTGAGGAGTACATGTGTGAAATAAGGAGATTCAACATGATGCCAACTACTGTGGAACTTAGCCCTACAGCTTTTAGTTGGACAAGCTTGGAGAGATCTTCTCTTTAAGCCTATGTGAATTGCTTATATTAAGCAACTTATGATCAGGGTACCGGCCCAAATTCCATTTTCAAATTCCCTGTTTTTTCCAAGAGATTTCCCTGTCCCACACAAATTTTTTCCTGTGTCATATCCAGCAAGTTGTTCAAATTCAAAAGCCTCTGCATGCAGAAAATATTTGGACAACCCAACAACAAAGTCTAATCCCCATTACCTTGAGATTCAGGAATTTCAGAACCTAGCCAAATGAAATTCCCTGTGTTTTCCCTGTATTTTGGCAACATTTGCAAATTCCCTGTTTTTCCCTGTTAGGGAATATTTTTGCTCATTTTCTCCGTTTCCCCTGTGCTGTTGGTACCCTGTATGATCTTGAGGACCACGCGGTCTGCGGAGTACTTCCCCGATCGAGCACAAGGAGCACCCTCTAACACAAATTAGATCAGCTGGTAACCTCGCACCAAGACCCAGAGCAGAAAATATGGTTTAAAAAAGTGGTTATTTCACATATTGATACTTCATCTGTGGTTTCTATATGCCAACCAGGAATTCTACAGATGATTCACACATAGAAGTTGTATTTTCTATTATAATAATATAGATGATTTAACTTAAACCGTGAAAGTGTTGACAGTTCACAAGATTGGCTTCTATAATACCCTATGGGAATCTGAGGTGGGGGTTCCTTCAGGAGCCCCCTGGGAAGAATGTGTCCCCTTGCTGTCCGGAGAAGGCGACAAATGGTGAGACTAGACTCAGTATTTCAATTGGTGAAGTGCCCGCTTTGAGTCTGGGAGGTCTTGGGATTTATCCCTGGCAGAGTCACACCAAAGACTTTAACAATTGCAGTGGTCACTGCTTGCCTGGCACTGGTTGTAAAGTAAGAACCATGGAACATGACTGGTCGGCCTGGTGTCAGTATGCGACTCAGTGGGCAGTGTTCGACACTAACATTTTCAGCCCTTGGCCATCAGGGCCAAAACTATCAAAAAATTGTTAGCCCTGATAGTTTTCAGTCTGCCCAGACAAAAATTGTAGAATTGTCAGTCACTGCATTTTGCTCTGGGTTAGGTATAATTACTGATGTTAAAAGAAATCTCTAAAATAGAAAAAAAAAATCTGGTGTCTGGAGTGGGTGCTGGGGTGCAAATAAAGGGCCAGAGCTCAAAACGACAAAGCATGTATCATAGAAACGGACCCTAAATTAATTGTGACCACTTTAATACATAGTCCTGTCCTCCAAAGATGTAAGCCCAGTTGAGCCCAGAAAGCAGCTTAAATAAACAAAATTTGGATATCAAAAATGGTAGAAGTCTACCCGAAACGTCAGGTTGCATCTGATATGGAGCTTCAACGGTATAAGTTTTGGTATAAACTGTATAAGTGCTAACCTATTTATTTGGAAAAAGGTAGTCAGGTAGGCTAGAAATACCTGACCAGCTAAGAGCGAAAGGTTAACATGTTTGATGGACGTTCAAACAGAGTGCTTTTAGGCTTTTCATCAAAGACTAATTGAAGACCAAAGTATTACAAATTTATGACCTATCCTTATTTCACTCTAAATCCCCAGGCAATTTCATGAAATGAATTGTAAATACATGTGCTCACAAATAATTTGTAATGCTACCCAAACTAGGCCGCTTTTCACAAACAAAGTTATTTGTATAATTTGCAGGGTTGCAAGACCTCCAGTGTTCGAAATTAAGGGTGCGCACTTTTCTGCAACCGGGTGCATGATTTTCGGCAGTTTGCACCCAGTGTGTGCACGTTTTTTCAGGTGTTATAATATCTTTGTATGAGGGGAGTGCATAGACAAGGTCCCAGGTGCATATGTTTAGCATATTTGCACCCGCCAGGCGCATGAATTATAAAGTTAATTTCGCACACTGACCTCATACAACAAATAATATGGGGACAAATCAGCCTAAATAGACCAATTGCTACTTTGATCTTTTACATTTATTCTTTTAAATTCAATCGGAAGAATGAGTGTTACTGATGTATATCAAAAGGACGCTCATTTTCCTTATGTACGTTATTAGATTGTCAATGAGTTCAAATCGGAGGAACACATGAAAATAAAACAAGTCAAGAGATCTCTAGCATCGCGAATTTTGAAAGGTGCCAACAGTCCAGGATACTGATTAGGGCCAACAGCCCTACCCATACAGGCTAGGAAAATTCGAAGATTTTTCTAGTCGTCAGAGGACAACCAATGAGTGAGTGAGTGAGTGTTGGGTGTTCTACACTGTACCGACAGCCAGGGTCATTTTCACGGCGAAAAACAAGTTGGGACGAATTCTGTCTTTCGTGATTGAATCTATGAGATGAAGATTGAAGGTGACAGGGTGGGCAAACAGCAGGGGGATCAAAACCTGGAAATCCATTTTTGCTGTACCTCATCCCTTTGTGAACCCAGCATCGACCAGCAATTGAACCTAAAGAACCACTTGGTCTGTTGACCAATATTGAAATCTGGTCATCCACATATAGCTATAGATCGTCCAGAGTAATACAGTATTGGGACAAGTTAACAATTTTGAAACAGCTTTTGGAAGGAGCAAATGATTGATCTTTTATTAAGGATAGACAACTGTTGATAAGAGGTGTTTTGCTGTTGCAGCGGTATGCTGTTGCGTATTCCTGTGATATATAACCCCTTTACTTATATTATATTATATCATTAAATAGCTAAGAGAAAATTTTATCTATTGATATGAATCATATGAATAACAGTATGTGTCGGAGGACACATTTGTAAGTAAGCCGAGAATTTGAAAAAGTAGTTTTTGACTACAATTTTTTGAACAAGGATATCTCAGTAAATAATGTACACGGAGACGTGAAATTTTGAATACATATGTATGATAGCCATTTGGAGGGAACAGTGTCTCAGAATTTTGAATTAGGTCTTAGTTTTTGTTTTATGAAAACTAGAAAAAATCTATAAAAATTCTTCCCGTTTTTTTTTTGCACAAAATGAAAACTGAGGCCTGAATAAAAAATCTGAGACACGGTTCCCTCTATTACAATGAATGTTCTTAACATGTGAAAAAAGATTTAGGCTAGAGCACACAAAACCGAAAAGAAAGGAATGGCCTACGTTCCACCTAATGTCAAACAGGGTCCCAACGCCAAACACATGTTCGAATTCCGTTTCTCTTGAGATTTTTGTCTTGTAGCAATTTTTCCGTCATATTGAGCAAGTTATTTAAATTTGAAACCCTTCATGTGCAAAACAGATTTGGACCCGACAACAAGAAGTCAAATCCTTACTATTTTGAGAATAAGGAATTTCAGAACCTAGCCAAATGAAATTCTGTGTTTTAGTAAATAAAATTCCCTGTGTTTTTGTAAATTTTGCAAATTCCCTGTTTTCCATGACAGGGATTTTTTTTGCCATTTTCCCTGTGGCAGTGTGCTGTTGGTACCTTCAATGGTTTAAGCCTTTCACCTTCACCCACACTTCCTGTTAAGTCTGTAAGATAGCACTTTCATTGGGAGCCAAAGCTTTCAGGGTGGACATAAGAGGTTTGGTCAGATTATGCAATAGATAGGTCAGGGTTACCATTTTTTCATTCGACTTTTTCATTACATAACCAATTACAATTTTCCCAGTTACATTATTTGGGTTTCAAATAGCAAGCTTAGTCAATTTGATGTCAGAGGTATTTCGTAGAATTTGTTTGAAAATATGGGCCTCCTGGGCTGATGCGTATATACAGAAGATGAGGGTCTCAAAAAAGCACATCGCGCACCTCCATTTCGGTGAAATCGCGATCGGAAACGTTGGGGTCATTAATATGGCTATGTATGGGAAGAAACAGGTCATTCCACTGTAACTTTTGAAATAGTGGTCCAATCTTCACTCTAGGCAAGAAAAAGTTTGGAATTTACTCAAGGAACCCCAATGTGGTCTCAAATTTGCTACGGAAATCCTAGTTATTTCACAATTGGTGGGAATCCCTTTTTCACACTCTCCAGGCAGAGCTTTTGCAAGTGCAATTCAATGCATTCTATGAAGGATCTGCTTGGAGCTATCCCCAGCATTTCCCGTCGCGATCGGCATGATGCGATGTGCAAACGGCCGGGAATTCCCCCTGAAACCTCAGACCCGCATTCTCCGTATATATTTTAATTCTTAAGGAAATCCTGGAAAATAATTACTTTATTTGATGCCTGAAAAAAAGCCACTACTTTTTGGCACTTTTCAAAATTCCATGACTTTTCCATGACTGTTTATTTTCCTGGTTTCAAGGTAATCCAGTAGGATGCATCTGCCCGATAGGCAATTTTTACTTCTTTTTTGCAAAACAATATTACTCAGCAACCGTAACTTCATAGGTTTGAAAAGTTTACATGCATGTCCTACACATTCTAATCGAAGGAAATGAGTCCTGAATTGACAGGGTGCCCACGCTTTTTTGGAAACCAAAATAAGACCTTTATAATACCTTCTCGTGAGTAAAAATAAGACCTTTTCAATCACTGTTCCTTTAAAAGTATGATCTCTTTATATTTGGAAAAGTTCTACAAGAAAGGTAAATACAATTGGTTGCGTCTCTTTAGCAACCAAAGGTGCTTTTATAGAAGTATACATAAGTCTAAGCGACCAAGTGAGGAAAATTCTGATATGTTGTTGGAATACAAACAAATTTCATAATCTGAAAAATTCAACTGAACCTAAAAATAAGACCTTTATAAGACTTTGGACTGCAAAATAAGACCTTTCTAATAGCCTTATAAATGACAAAACCAAAATAAGACCTTTTAAGACCTTATAAGACCTGCGTGGGCACCCTGATTAATTCCTACTTTTTCACTTAAAAAAAAAATACATAAATTAGATAATTCATCAAAAACATACTGATTTTTTTTACATCAAATACATTTTTTTTAAATGTCCTAAATTAAAAAAAAAATTGAGACATTCCTCCTTCCACCATGAAGTGAAAACTGACACTAGTCTGTCTGAAAAATAGTTGCATAAGACCTAAAAATTACAAAAAAAAAATTCTGTTTTTCCCTATACCTATGAGCAGGCTATGGCTAGATGTTACCTGAATACAGCGATTTTTTGTTTTGTTTTGCACTAAGGACTATTGCTTTCCCATCAGTCTTTTCTTGCTTTTATAGTTTCTTGGTTTAGACCCAAAGCCCTGACTTGAGGTCTACTCTAGATCATTGTGATTTTTGGCCTAACCTCCACCTGAGACTGACGAGTTCTAACTTCTGAGAGTGAAGTCTGAATCAATAGGATATCAATGTTTACATGATCCACATGGTCATGGATCACGTGGCCAGTGGGCAGTGCTACACACAAAATCAAATATTATAAGATTCACATGTAAAGCATATTTCAATAAAATCTGTAGCTGATGCTGTCTTCCACTGTTGTCTGGCAAATCATAAGCCAAAAGCTTTGGTCAGTTGGCTCTTACCCGTCCAAGTCAAGAGCCACGACATTTGAACTGCCTGGAACCAAAACAACGTGACCGACACTGCTGATGATCAACAACACGCTGGACATGATCACATTTGGGCCAAACTTTGGCTTCACATTTTTAGGTATCTTCACAAATCTATCAATCTCACAAGCGAAATAAAAGACATGAACATTTTTATCGGTACAGCACATGCATTGTTCCTTTTGCTATGTGTTGTCAACACTTAAAACGCGCACACTTTGCAGAGAGAGAAACGGTCGCACATTTCAACTGTCATGAGATGGGTTTTTACTTGTCCATTGCCACCCCCAATTTCACATTCAGACACAGATGACCAAGGGGCAACATGGCGAAGCACAATTGATGATTACCCACCTCAAATTTCAAAAGCCAACTGCCAAAACCAAAGCCATCGAGGCCAAAGTCCAGTTCAATTCTGTTGCCAATATGGCGATTCAAACAAGGAATACGGCAATGGCCGACAGCGGCAAATAAAACCCATCTCATGACTTTCCTCTCCCTGCGCACGGGGGATTCCGCCATTACTATTGGCTGAGGTTCGGGAGATATTTTGAACTTTGTACACTTACTCAACATACATCTCAGTTCTATATTGCCTTTATAACTGTGATATTATTTTTGAAATATAATTTAGTATAAGTGCTCAGAAATATTTATAATATTTAAGAGTTTGATCTCGATGAATGGGTTTGAGACTTTCTTTTAGAATGACGTCACACACGGCGTCCCCTCCGAGCGAGGGGGTTTCTCCGTCCTAGTTAAAACGATCACATGAAAAACGAATAAATTTATACTTTGTCATAATTTTAGTTATAACGATTTTAATAGTTGTCCGAATCCTTGGTCGAACTGGATAATAAACGTGAAATAAAAATAATAATTTCTGAATCGGGAGTGTTCGGCATCTGCCGTAGAACGTGAGAACCCCGTAGAAGGCCTCTCCGCCATGTTAATTTAGAGCGCGGTGACGCAGTAGAAACACCTTTTATTACATCGCTTCCACAATAATATCGCGTTATCATAGTAGGCCAACACAACAGTAAGGTAAGAGAACATTCATTCAAGAACATGCATACATGATTTTATTAACGATTAATTACTTTCTAAACGTATACATAGCTAATATTTCGAGGTACCGGTGCAAAAATAGCAGGAACGAGCACTTTCCTGGGACTGGCTTCCAGCGTGGGGACTCGGAAAGGGCGTCATCTCCCACCCGGACATATCTTTAGCTCGTGTTATTGTACATGTGAAGTCTTCAAGACATTAATGTGCAATATAAGCACGTGTAATGGGGCTTAACTTGTTGTTATTTAAGTAAATGTGTGTGTTTACGCTGCTGACTGGGGCGGAAAGCGTCGCCGCCGGCTTGTGTTTGCAAAGAAACCTTTGCAAAACGTCTGAACATGTTTTGGTCTCCTGGGTGTTGGAAGCTTCTAGAACCTGGCAGTGGCATAAAAAGGTTGAAAAGAAAGCGTTAGTGTTTTGCAATATCCCTGGGATATGTTTCTCCAATTTCTAGATAAAGATCCTAGCGAAAGATGCAGTTTCTTGAAAGATGAGTGTCTTTCATGGGGTTTCATGGAAAGTGGAAATTGCCAAGAAGGCACGCGTGGCCACGCGTGCCTTGCATTGCTAGGACTGAAAAAAAGCTTTGACAATCAGACATGATGAAAATTAGACATTAGTAATATCAATGACATGTACTTGCATACATAACTGATCATTTTAAAGAATAACAAAAGCCGGTGAAACGTTTTAGATGTTTGTAGGCCCTATTTCATGGAACCAGGAAGGTGAGATTGCCGAGAAGGCACGCGTGGCACCACGCCAGGTCCGGGTGTACACGGATATCCATGGACGTGTTCTGTTTGTTTGTAAGAACAAACCCACCAAAACTACTCTCAAATGTTTGTTTGTTTTTCAGTGCATTCCATTAATTATTAAGGGCGAATAACATTGTTTACATTCACCCCATGTCTCATGCAGGACTGAAGTGAAGTCTGAAGAGATTATTTTTTTAGAAATAAGATAAAATATGACTTCACATTTTGCTTCCTAGTTTACAGTTTCTTACAATTTTTTACTTGTCTTGCAGGATGAGTTCGGCCAGAATTTACATAGGACGGCTCTCCTACCAAGTCAGAGAAAGAGACCTAGAACGTTTCTTCAAAGGACATGGCAGAATTCGGGAAGTTTTATTGAAAAACGGCTTCGGATTCGTGGTAAGTACAGTTTGAAAAAATGTAGATTTTACCAGAAAATAGTCTCCAAATGCAAAGCAGTAATCTGTGAAAGTATTAGGGTTTGATCTCTTTTAAAGAGAAAATAATGAAAATTCTTGGGAAAATTGTGTTTACGTTGAAGGGTTTTGTATTATTGCATGTTAGATAAGTGATAGTGACATACAAACTAACTTGTTGCACCATGTTATCTGCAAAATAAATCCTCAAAATCTCATGGTTGTCTCTGCTCTATTTCTAGGAATTCGATGACTACAGGGATGCTGACGACGCAGTGTATGAGCTCAACGGCAAAGAACTGTGCGGCGAAAGGTAAAACAAACTACTGTGCCGTAGGCTGTGGTGAAGGAATTGTATTAATATTCCTGTAAAAGTAACTTGCAGACCCAATTGCTAACTAGCCCCAATTTCCTGTCTGTAATTTGACCTTAATGATGTTTCTCTCTAAGTTGTAGGGAGAGCCAGGCAGCCCCTTCGCTCGAGGTTTGATACTGTCATGCAGATGCCTTTTTATTTTTCTCGCTCAGAGTCGTAATAGAACACGCACGCAGGCCATCGCGTCGAGGTGGCGGGAATGGCTATCAGCGAAGGTCCTCGTGGATAGACAAGTAAGAACTGTTATGTCCTACCAGCTTTGTATTCTTGTCCTTTCAGGGTGATAGTAGAGCATGCTCGGGGCGGACCGAGAGGTAGCGACCATTGGCGTGACAGAGATAGGGGGGGATATGCCCCACCACCCAGATATGGAAGAGACAAGTAAGGCCCTTTGTTATGTAAGCAGACAATCTGCATAACACATACCCACAAAAAATGGGCATGTGACATTGTAGACTAAATACCCCAAGGCAAGACACTGTTGATGCAAAGTAGGGATTCAGAAAGTTAGGGTCCCGCCCCTCCCTTGTATCTGCACTGAGCATCAATTGACCGGCCCTGCAAGGCTCACGGAAAATTCTTAATTGTAATAAAGATTTCAGGTGGAATGGAGCCATGCAGAGTCAAGTAATTGATGTTAATGCAGGAATGTACCTAAAGAAAATGTCTGACAATGTCCAATTTGTCAATTGATTTGTTTTTTGGTGAAGTCATGGGAAGTCCGGTGACGCCGGAGGCTCTGGTGGTCATCCGCGGAAGCGTCACAACGGGTAACAAAGATCAATTCGTACCCTCACCCTGGATAGAACAAGAAGTTCTCAATATCTTTTTGAAGGATAAGCATAACGAGTAGTATAAGCCTTTCTCTTTTTTTCCCAGTATATTATTTTTTTTATTTGCTCTTGCTATAAAGAACCTCCCTCGTTAGGAAGCCCACTGTAAATAGGTGAGGGCTGGGATGGTAGTAACTTTAGATTGATAAGAATCAAACTAGATTTCTTTTTATAAACATTCTGGCCTTATTTCCCCCTTTTTTTACCTTATTTTTTAAGATTTTTTTAATAAGTCCAAAAGTTAAAAGAAGTAGATTTTTTCCAGTTAAGTTTTATAAAATGACATTTACACGTGATTTCCATCTCTTTACCTCAGATATGGACCCCCTACACGTACAGAAAACCGACTAATTGTCGAGAACCTCTCGTCACGAGTCAGTTGGCAGGTAAGTTGTAGCCCGCTTTGCGCTTAGCATAGCAGAAAGCTCTCACAACTTGCTATAAGTCTGAAAAATATTTCCCTACCATAAAGATATTTGGTGTGGGCAAAGAAATTTCATTCAATATTCAAGATTAAAATGTGACAGCTCTCTGCTCTTTCCAAGAAATTTCTTATCGCAGTTGTATGATAAGGATGTGGAATCTGGTATACACTAAGTAAATACCTTCTAAGTTGTGCTGGGCAGTTGTGTCATCCAATTTTTGTGATCTTTGCTACAACCAAAAAGTGTAGTCCACAAAATTCCAAGAGAAAAAAAAGCGAACTGGAAGACACTTAAGATGCGTAAGTTTTAATGTGTGGAAGTTGAGTGATGAATGAAAGTGAATGTGACGGCATAGATGGGAACAAGGTAAGGGGATATAATTCAAAAGGGAGAATACTAAGTACTAATGTAATGTCTTGCCTGTTTTCGGCATCCGTTTTAAAAAAGAAATTTTACAACAATTTATCTTTTTTCCTTTTTTTTTTTTCTTTATTTTGTCCAAACATTGAACTTAAGGAAAGGAGTTCAGTTTTGAAAAAATAACCCCCCTTCATAACTACCCTTTACAGAAAAACTTCTTTAGTTTATGCACCATACTTTTTTTATTTAGAAAAATAACTACGTACCAAAGGCAACTCAATGTGCCTTTAATTGAAGAATGAAAGAACGAATGCCAATATAGACTGTCACTTCAGTTGAAAACCATATGTACTCCTGTCCTATTCCCGC
The DNA here is from genome assembly GCA_936440205.1 of Lepidonotus clava. Lineage (NCBI taxonomy): Eukaryota > Metazoa > Annelida > Polychaeta > Phyllodocida > Polynoidae > Lepidonotus > Lepidonotus clava. Next base: position 87,524,812 of record OW387133.1, read on the forward strand.
TTCCAAATACAAGGGGTTTACACTAAGTTTAAACGTTGCCAGTTTTCAGGCTTTCGGGTACATCTGAAGTAGTTATTCATAGATCATTTTCAAGAATTAGTAGATTAAGCAGATTTCTTATACTTAAAAATATGAATTTTCTAGTGTGGTATCTCTGGCATCCTTACTAACTATTCGAGCTAAGACATGCTATTTTAAACAAAGAAAACAAAATACTTTTGTAAAGTTTTCCTTTCGTACATATCTGACAGGTGGTCCATGCTATCCTTTAATCGTTTGGAAGGTTTGGGTTCGTTTTAAAGCTTCAAAATTTGATAAGTTGTCTAGAACCTTTTGGGTTTTATTCACAGTGATTATGTCGTTGATGTTACAAAGTTCAATGTTTAATTCTTCTTGACAAGGGAGGAAACCGTAGATTTTGTTTCGTTATTGCTAGTTTTCAAATTCTTTATTTTAACAAATTGTTTCAAATTCTTAGTTTGAAATTCAAATGTTGCCAAAATTAAGGGGTTTTTTTGGACAAGATTTCACAAATGCATGGGTCCCCTGTCAGTTTATACCCCAAGTTTGGGAGCGGGAAATCGGGCAGGAGAAAGAGCTGCAAGGCTCACTGCTACAGTCATAATTGCAATGTACACTGTTGTCTTCCTTCCCACCCCCCATAGCCTCGGCTGGCTGGTGAGGCAAACTTGACCCGATGTGGCACAGGTCGTTAGGCCTCGAGGCAGTCCAACCTAAGTCTGACGGGGGTAGTCGAGCATCATCGCTGATGTGTGAGAGAAGTGAATGCACAAAGCGACCCACTCGTGTCCTCCTCTCCAGCTCATTCTGAGGGTTCAGTTCGTCCACCCACTCGCATGGTCCAGTGAGGATGTCCCTTTGGCTCGCTGCGAAAAATGTGGCATCCGGGTTGGAATTCCGTCCTCGCCAGCTCAAATTGAGCTGGCTCTCCTGGTGGTGTAATCATGGGTCGATCCGAGATGATGTGAAAATTCTGAGTCAGATTGTGGCGATACGATAGAAAGAAAAGCGAATAGCACCCAACCGGGCGTGGTTCTTCCAGGTGGTCTTCCCCGTGGCTGCTTAGCCTCGGCCCACGGTTGGCTCGTGGCGAATGTTGGCTCGTGGCGATGGTTCATTCGTGGGCTGGTGGTGACCACGCTCTTCCCACTGAGTGAGGGGACTGAGGCCGGCCGCCACCGCTGGGGTTGAGGGCAATAGGGTGATCAGTCAGGGTCTCGAAAACACAAGACACGTGTATGAGGTAAATGTAAAGTGATCTTACAAAGAAAATGAATCGTTGTTGTGTACTTGGTCAACCCTGCTTAATCCTGTTTCGTACTCTTTAAAAAAAAAGAAAATCGCTAAATAATCGTAGACTCTAGATAAGAAATCACTTATGAACTGCATGTTTGTTCAGTAGTCGCATTGAGCCACCTGGATAACATAAAATATAAAAACTTGAATATGAATTGCAATAGCATGCTGAAATATTCCTGGACCCATTATTTCCCATTACATTTAATGCGAGGAAACTGCCATAATTGATTGCATTAACACTCTCTTTAGGCTTTGTGTGTTCCGTAAGTTAACTCTGCCACTTTGTTCGTGAAGGACCTCAAAGACTACATGAGGCAAGCCGGAGAGGTCACCTACGCCGATGCCCACAAGCAGAGGAAGAACGAAGGGTGAGTACCTTATGGAAATAGGATTTGTGGGCGGGCATTATTGGTCCAGACCTTAAAAACCGAAACTTGTTTTATTACAGAGATTCCAACTATCTGTACTTTTGCCAGTTCAATATGGATTTCTCCGTAGCTAAGTCGCCAATCTGGCTTTTCCATCAAGTTGTATCGATTCTAAGCTACAAATTAACATTTTCTAGTTTGAAAGTCTTTAATTACACTTACGGATTTTTCATTTTCTTAGTTTTGACCTGTTAAATTTATACTTGTAAAACAGATATTACAAACCAATGCAAGTGTTACACTCAAGTGTATACGCTGTAAAGATTTGTAAAAAAAATTACATTTCCAATTAGCAATAAAACTTACGTGCTCTCTTCCAGAATCGTCGAGTTCGCCACCTACGCTGACATGAAGAACGCGTTGGACAAGCTGGACGACACAGAAATTAACGGTCGCCGGATAAAACTCATCGAGGACCGTCCCCGCCGCCGCAGCAGGAGGTAAATCTATATACTGACATGGCCCAACTTGGGTCTGTAGTGGACACGCCCCCCTCTGAAACTGAAAAAGATCAACCTTCTTGGCTGCAGATTAGAGTATGTCAGTTTCCTTAGACTATCCCACTTGTCCATCAAAGAGGCCAACTGATGAGTTAATCTTGTGAACGAGCTTTTGAGCTCTAACTTCACTCGCAGATGCAACCTTCATTGAAAATCATCCATAAATTGTAATGGAATTTTTCCAGCTGGTCTGTAGAGTCAGACGATTGGCACCCCCGCTATAAAGTAAATCCGGTTTTATGTCATAATTGAGCGTTGGTTGACTAACATTGAACAGTGGCGGAGGATCAACAGAACATGTCACTTACGTCAAAATTCAAAAGGGAACTGCATTTAAATTTAATTTGATATAGGTGTAAATTTTCATCTGGGAAATTAAGGACTTTATTGCGGGACCGTCATTTCAGATAGGTCTAGTTTCATGATTGCCCTTTGTGCAGTCTGGTAAAAGAACTCAAAAGGGTTGGCCAGACGTTAAACTTGCCCAACAAACAAAATCATGATTACCCAGCGCTTCGGGTTTCTGTAGCAATAGGAGTGACACCTCTTAGCGTCCTTCGTCAGGGTTAGAATTGGCGTCGTCCACTTCAGACCAAGTTCACTGTTTTTTTTCATGTTCCTTTAAAAGTTGAGAGTTCATTCTTATAGTTAAATAATTACCTATTTCTTTAATGTTGTTTGATGAAGATCGCAAAAAAAAAAAAAAAGTACATTTATTGAAATAGAAAATTAAAGTGCACGATTTACCCAAGACTTGGATCCAAGTTAGTCTGTTTGAAATTTTGTCTTGAGCGTTATAGCTGGATGGTAAGCAAACAAGCGTAATACATTGACGAATACGCCCATACTTTCATTCATAGGGCATAAAGGAACCAATAACCAACCAAATTGATAAGCGTGGCTATATCCTGACAGTCAACTAACTATTTTTTTGTTGTTATCCTTCTTGTCAAAGCAGGTCGAGATCCCGGTCGCGGTCCCGAAGCAGGAGCCGTAGCAGGAGTCGGTCCCGGTCCAGGCGCAGGTCCAGAAGCCGGTCCCGGTCCAGCCGCAGATCGAGCCGTTCCCGGTCCCGCAGCAGGTCCAGGTCTAGGTCCAAGAGCAGGAGTAGGTCCAAGAGCAGATCCAAGTCCAGGTCCAGGTCAAGTCGCAGCAAGAGCAGATCGAAGAGCAAGTCCAAGTCCAAGAGTCGATCCCGGTCCCCGTCGCCATCAAATAACAAAGGTGGGGAGTCAGATAAGGACGAGAAAGACAACTGAACCAGAAACGTAAATGGACTTGATTGTGTTTAGTTTATTATATCGCGACTAAAAATTACTACAGAGAATCTAGTGTTTCGAGGCAGCAGAAGAAGCAGAGTTCGCGAAGAGCGGTGGTGCCTCCCGCGACACAACTGGGCTTTTATAATACAGAGAGCGGGCCTCGGATTGCCAGATTGTGTTCTTTAATACTACGAGAAACTAGTATGTCGTCGTGGGACTGGACACTAGCAATGGGGGGTGTTCACATTTACTATTATAATGTATTATCACACAAGAGTGCAAGAGTAACTGTCATTTTGAGCTTGCTTTCTCACAAAACACGTATATAATTTGTAACACCACTTGGTACTTTATTGTTACTCATTGAGAGGGTAGACACAGGAAGGAAGACCCGTAGAAGAACCCATTCCACGATCTTTCTGCTATGTTTTCAGTCATTTTGGAAGAAAACGCGACTCATTTTAATTTCATTATTTTAAATTCTTAACTCGTGTTGGGCGCGCGCACGCACTCGAGGTGCGCCCCACGTTCTTCCTTGCCCTCCAATCATTCCTGTGTAGACGTTTGGAAGTAGCTCCTAGGAGTATTTTGGATGTATTATCATGTGTGTACAATGAAATAAAGCATGTTTATCGAGAGGACTTGGTGATTTGAAGTTTGATTCTTCCACAAGACTTGTATGGACGAATTGGCCACACTTTAAAAAAAAAATACAAATAACCAAAAGATCTTAAAAAAAAGAAAACCCACAAACGTCGGTGGACCAATTTCAATAGCTAGGTTACGGCCGTATAGGGAGGTTGGCCGTTAAAAATATAATTTGGCGCTCTTAAAATAAATTGCAGAAACCAAGACGTATAATTTGAAAGTTAAGACCAAAAGCCTTGTGAAATTGAAAGTTATCAGGAGGCAGATTGAGAAAAGACGTCAGGTTGATTTGTATCTTGAATAAATAATCAATTTGGATTGAAATGAATTATAAAATTTGAAGAAAACCGTCAGAAGAGCAAAACTGTTACAGCAGATGCCCTCCGAAGCCGAGCGTCCTGTGAATGACGCTATACCAGGTGCACACCAGGTGTCAACGATAGGTGCTGCCATCTAGTGTCTAGACAACGAGTTAACGAGCAAGCGGCCGCCAGGGGGCGACAGTGGTCCATTATAAGTCCACTAGGGGACGCTCCTGTGTTGGTTTGTATTTTCTATTAGTCCACTAGGGGACTAGACGTTTCTGCGTTAGTTTGTAATATTACCATGATTATCAGCGAAATCCAACTGAGATGAAAGATTTTACTGATAATATCAAAACTTAATAGCAATTCTCTATAAGAGTTTCTTCCCCCCTCTACCAGACTGTCACCATGAAAGATTAAAAGAATTATGGGTTATTTCATGAGGTACCAAACGTTTTTAGAACAGATGTAATGTGCGAATTAAAATGTTAAAAAGTTTTGAATCTAAATTATCATGCTTGTTTGATTGAGGTGTTAGAACAAGGACCAAAAACTGATAGTTCTCAGAATTCTTGGGTAATTTTGAACTATACACCCTTCTCTTGGGAAATGTGAACCCTAGTGAGGGGAGTGCAGGTTGCAGCACTGGTCACTTGGCTTGGAACAGAGTTGATTGAGGATTGGTATCCATTTAGATAGTCAAGGGTCTGTACTTGTTAGTAGTGTATAGAATGTATGTGTAGGGGTGGGGGAGGAGAGGGGTTACAGGGGCGGACCCAGGAATTTGTAGAGGGGGGGGGCCCAAAAACATGAATGTACAGGGGGGTGGGCCCCCCATCAAACATGATTTAACAGGGCAAGGGGGGGGGGGGGGGCCAAGGCCCGTCCGCCCCCCCCCCCCCCCCCCCCCCCCCCCGCCCCCTGGATCCGCCCCTGGGTTAGTTGTGGTTGTTCACACCAATTCAGTTCCACAGCCCAGGACCCCTAAACACCCAGCCAAGCTGAGGTGCAAAACAATCCCTGGTGAGTACCTGTAATTGACTTGTGCTAAGAGTTGATCTCCTTTCAACATAAAAGTCAAGTTAGGCTGAAAAATTCCTTAATGTATCTAAACTGAATCTTTTATCATGAAATTATGTTATATGTAGCTAAGAACAAATGTTTTTACATACCAATATGAGTGCTAAAAATAACACTTTTGCTTTCTTTTGACTGTATTGATGAGATTAGAAAACAAAAGTTCAAAATTCTCCGACTGTTAGTCTATATGCAGTGCAGTGACTGCAGAGTGGTGGGCCCCTGTCACCTTGATCTGGTGGCCAGTAGGTCCCCTCTGCACAGGGTCATAAGAAGGGTGTATAGACCTTGTGCAGATTGGTCACATAATCATATTTTGGTGATCACCACGTGGTGACCAAGAACATGCGGGTGTTGTATAAATCCTAAATTATAAATCCTAAATGATGTAGGGAGACTGCTTTAATTAAAAGTGACAAAATGATATGTGATCAATGCTTTAGAAAGGTAGGATTAAATTGATCACCAATATGGCGGGCAGTCCATTTTGGTCAGTTGTGACGTCATCTGCACAATGTCTATAGTCCACTAAAAAGGCCAAAGAAAAAATCAGGAAGAAGATGGTTGCGTTTCAGTGATTCAACCTACCTATACTTTTTGACCAGACCTTAACATGTTACTGGACTCTTTGTGAAAACATATTTTATTAAAGGCATTATCATTCTTTAAAATTTATCAAACTTCAGAAAAAATATCCCGACATTCCTATCCAAGTTTTTGATAGATGTAACCGGAACGTAACCGGAACGCAAGATTTTTTCTTTGGTCCTTTTAGTGGTATGAAGTAAGACTCGAGTATAAAATTACCCAAGAATTGTGAGAATTATCAGTCTTTGTTCTATCTCCCCAGTCAAACAAACATGAGAATTTAGATTCAAAACTTTAAACATTGTAATTCATATATTACATCTGATCTAAAACAAATTTCTTGTTCGATCCAGAAGTAATTCAATTTACATTAACGTTGAGGTTAAAGAACCTTATTGGAATCCTTTGCCCTGTTAAAGTTTATATAGCTAAAGGTTTGAGTAAATGGTGGGGCCCTTGATGGCAGGAGGGGGGGGGGCAGTGTCGCATGTTTAACATAAGAAATGGTAATCTCTCCTGTCCCTTAACTCCCCATGTCGCTTCTAAGATGTTGCAATGTCCCATGCCGAATTTAAGAAACAAGCCATGTCGTGTCGTTTTCTTTTTCACTCATATCGCATGTCAATTTAAAGAAATGCTCATGGCGCCGTGTCGAATTTAAGGATCTAGGGCCATAATAGTTAGGAATCTAAATCAGAACATCATTCATCAAAGTTTGACGTAAAATGAAAACTCTAATCCCATGTATTCAGCACTGAATGTTTATTTTTCGTAGAAGCATGCACAATTTCTACACAGGCATACATAACTAAGCATGGCTGTGGACTAGTTTTTCTCATTTGTCTTCCATGGGTCTCCACTTGTTGCCATGGCAACACACTGCTTGAAATGAAGCACCGCTGGTGTCTGAGTGTATTATATGTACACACACCTTTTGTCGGGTACCAGCGCTCAGGGCTCGGCATACGTCATGATTACTAAGCGCCGTTGGCCCGGCTCTTCCGACATAAACAAACAGTTGTCATACATACACACAGTACATGTTTTCTACGACATGTAAATATTACCGTTATGCATTCCGGAGTGCCAAGTGAGTCTGATTTGTGCCAATCATTTGTCATAATTCACTCCTTTCACACTTATTAATAGATTTGTGGGACTTTATTTCTTTTACATACAAAGACATACAAAAACATCAGTCTTATTCAATACATTATACTTGACATCCATTGGGAAACATTTGACGTTAAGTCAATTTACGAATAGCAAGTCATTAAAGGTACCTTTATATCTGTAATACATGACATGGAAAAAGAGGACCCAACACTAGAGTGACTACATGTGTTTAAATGTGTCTTTTAAACAATGCTCGTATCATACCCAGAACAATTTCAAAACTGTGAACATACATTCCTTGCATTAACATTTGTAGAGATAAAGAAGATTGTTTAAACAAACAAAATAACACTAAAATTCTAGATAAGTAATAGCCGTATGAAACAGAATGAGCATTACAGAACTGAATAGAAGTGTTCAGTAGACAAATAATATTAAAAGTGTTATTGTGCAATTCATTTTACCAGCCAGGAACCATATATTCCAACCAAAACCTTTAGGTGAAGGTGAGATATTGGTTCACGGTAGGTCAGAGTGCTTCAGTCTCCCCAACATTCACGGAGGAGAACCGAGGTGCTTGGGTCTCCATCCTTTATCGGTTATGGAGACATTGATTTACAAAACATCACACTAACGCGTGTTGCGAAAGAGTATTGCACGTGCCGAAAAAAGCTGATAGTTTGTGGCTCCTACACAACTTTAAATAAATGGAAAAATAAATTGTTAATAAAAAATTAAATTAAATGCCAATGTAAGAGGTGTTCAGGTGGTAAAGCATGTTGGTCAGTTATCCATCCTACAGTAGGTTCGTTACAGGTGACACAGTATTTGTTACACATAGATGTATATATCTCATCTGACATACGTCGTCAATCATACACAGACTGACGAACAGAACCTGAGAATGTTCCTACTGGATCCTAGGTCCAGTTAAACATTCACGTTTTACCCTTGTCAGTCAGACGTTGATCAGTTGTACTTTTGTCTATTGTCACATGGCTCAGATTGGTGGAAGCACTGTTACAACCATCCACTCTTAACAGCACTTGTGGAGTCACTCTATGTTATTCGTGATTACTATGCGGATGCACTATAAAGAGGAAGGCAGGCCGGGATTATGATTTAGATTTGGCGAGTTTCTGCAATGATTGTAACACACATATCTTCTAACTTGCAATTTTTGAGTTACACAGTTATGAGACTTTCACATACAGTCTTCAGTGAAAAGAGCCAAGTGTTCGCCTACATATATATGTACGTTACAACGACTGATGACGCGCTTTATGGATCATACTGACTCACGCACCCGGGCGGTACAATTATAACATGGGACACCATTTGACAAGCTTTTACCTCAAGATGAATGCATGTCATGTAAACTCTCCTGAAGGCCACCTGCACCCCTAACTGACTTCAAATTCATTCTTGGCCAGTTGCTTCTCAGCTCAGTACAACGGCAGACTAAAACAAAGGCCGAAGATTTTATTTCGCAGAACAACAATAAATAGGTATAAGTATGACTAGATAAGATTGTTCAGTGAGTGTAGCCTACTACATAATGTGATGTGGGGAATCGGTACTTCTCACATGATAATCATAGGCCTTAGTATAATTCATATTGAACACAATAGTGCAACTGGGAAAAATAGACTACTATTATGTCTCCTTAGCATAATGAGTCTACGTAAGGCAACAATTTCAACATGACCAAAAGCAAGAGCTACGTCACAAGTGTGTGTTTGTCGAAGTGGGCTTGTCTCCCCAAGTTACTATGCTCTTAGTAGACAAGTAGACATATATTATGTGTATGGTACAATATTATTGTAAAGTCCTCAAGTCTATTTGGGGCACGTCTTCTGGCTCTAAAGCTTTCAAGAACTTGGAAGTTGTGTTACATCGTTTGGTTTACTCCTCAACCGAGTCACTGTTTTCAAAGATATCAATGTCCAACTGGGATTAAAATCTTGATCGAGAAGCTTTAGGTATTCATTTATGCGTTCTACTTTTTTGAGGTACTTTCAATGCTTTCTTTACCTATCAGTGGAGTTTGTTTTATAACAAAGCTAATAAGTATGCCATAAATTATCTTAATTCAAGGCGTACACAATTTTATATTTTACTTTGCCATGCTTGTTTTATATTTTCTTAGCTGCATGCTTCTAGGACAATATTCAGTAGATAGGACTATGTACAGACAATAATTTCATAACTTTACAATAGTGTTAGGAATGGCCACTCTTTCATGCAATTATATATATATTCTCATATTAGCTGCTGCACACGAACCCATACAAGCAAAAATCTTATTTACATAAAGATGAAGGGTATAATTTAGGACTACATCGTTCGGCTTACATCGGAGATACTGACTAACTGACCAGAAACACCTGGCAGTAGTAATAATGATACATCTCAATAACATTGTTTCACACCAAGGCGACAAAAATTAGGTATATGTAAAAACGTGGACCCAGTCGGGCCTAAATCTCATGGTTTACTTATGTTATAGAGATGGTTGTATACACTGTCTCCCATAACTAGAGCAGCGGAAGCTAGCGACCGTGATACAGAGTTGGGAGAGGCTGGGAGAACCCTCAGTGGCAATAACAACAATAATAATAATTATAATAATAAATAAAATTACCCCGTATAAAAAGTAAGATTACTTCATTGATTAGGTACATCTAGGGAACATTTCCGTTGCGCAAACCTTGACTAAAAGTCCGGAATGATCGACAGCAGTTTGTTTTACGAGTTGCTAACGCGAACTAAACAATGAAGCTGCCCTGTTCCGGCACTGTCTTTTTATAGCATTTGATAACATGGAAATAAAACGGATTATGCTTAATAACGATTCATAGCATTAACGTGGCATTAAATAATTAGTTAAAACCCCACATGGCACCAAAATAATCATGTATTATTGTTAGTGTAGCTTTCAGATTCATTTTACAGAAAACGTTTCCATTTGCACGGAGTATAAGAATGTAAAGTGACGGTATATATTTCGTAAAGTGAAAATGCTCTTTTCGCCAAACGAGTTATTTGTATAAATGGAAAAGGAATTAAGTTATCTGAGTATAACAGCTCTGTGACCAACCTTCTAACCGTCCACCTCTCATCCTTACTTACAAACTTCTGCCAGTAACGTCTAGGAATAGTAGAATATGGGTTACACCGTTACAAACACTAACAGGAAGTGGAAGAAACGCGCGATTCGGGTAGAGTGGCGCCCTGGGGCAGTGAACTACATTGTCGCTATTATTTATGATCGATATTAATAACAATAGGTAGAGCTTGGAGTAGGTAAGTTTTATGACACATCTAAAAGTCCCTAGAGCTCTGACTGAGTCAGAATATTGTGTTAAGAGTAGGACTATTATATTGTAGTGAGGGCGAGGCTAGGTCCAAACATTCACACTTATTATGATCAGTATATTATAGGACTGTACATATAGCAATACATTCTGCTAGTAGTCCGCCTGTATATAGTCTACGCTCTCAGACCGCCGGATACATGCACATTCACAAGGTATGGGTAGGAGGGCTGTGGTGGAGAAGGGGGACTACTACACTGCTCGGTCAATCAAAGCTTGGGACATTTTGTTCATGTTGTGCATTAATTGTTCTCATTGTTATCGTATAAAGCATTGGTTTGTTCAAGTCTAACATTATACCCTAACCGATGCTCATAAGTCGGCTGGTTACCTACAAGAGTCGTACAGGGCAACGGAGGAACCAGCGGAGGTCATGTGACCAGTTGCTCAGGTCACGTGACCAGTTGCTCAGGTCATGTGACCAGTTGCTCAGGTCATGTGACCATCTGCTCAGGTCATGTGACCAACTGCTCAGGTCATGTGACAAGCTCTCTGCCAGAAACTGAATACATAATACATCATTGTGCTTAAACCCCCAAACCCCGTAAAACCCGTTAAGTAACTGTGGATAATATTCCCACTGACTGTAAATAGGTTATACTGAAGTATTTCCTACAACGTTCTGCCTCCCCATAATTATACTTATCATCGTGGTGATGCATAATAACACAAACCGATTTGGTAACTTTTACAGTCAAAGTACAAGTAGTCTAGTATCATTAATCTTAGTAAAAACCAATTCAGGTATCACAATGCTAATAAAAAAACGGTGACACGGTGCCTTGGCAACAAGGAGGCTTCCTTCACGATTCCCCCTTTTTCCCCAACTTTTCTTTTGTCTGTAAAAGCGGGGAATGCGTCGCACCATCTCAGGTCGTTCTGCTCTCAGAGATTACCGTCATACAAAAGCTATGAAAAATAGGTCGGGGCTGCCCTGCCCTGCCCCTGCCCACTGCGGGAGTGGGGTGTGACTAGAAGGTGGGGGTCGGGACCCCCTGGTAGAGTAGTGGTAGTGGGAGGTCGCACCTCCCCTCACGGTAGTAGTTGTAGTAGTAGTAGTGGTGGTGGTGGTAAGAGTGGTGGTGGTGGTGGTCTAAGGGTGGTGCACCACCACCTCTGGGTACTGGAAAACTTCTCATGTCGTGGGACACAGCACTGAAAAGACAAATCAAGAAGAACATGAGACATTGAAGATTAGTTCAGATGATGTAAAATTATCCAGATTAGTTCAGATGATGTAAAATCATATTGCTGATCCATTTTCTCTCATGATTTTTATGTGAAAATGTGAAAAAATAAAGAACTTTTTAAAAAAAAATAATAGGGATAATATGACAGTGATGACACTTGTTGGAAATGGTATGTCTTACACGAGCTACATGCAGAAGATATTTTCGTATGTTTTTTTTTTTTAAATAAAATCTTTTTATTTTGTCCATTTTGTTTAAAAGAAATCTAATTTTGCTTACCTTTGAGGATGTAGTCGGTGAGGAGACCTGGTACCGTCGGACTGTCATCATTGATGGCGTTCAGGACTGGAACCAGCGAAAAACATACATTAGTATACAAAACTCAGCAATTATTGTTTTGTAAAAAGTAGAAAAAAATGACTATTCTGGATTCATTCTATCACTTAATTAATGTTCTTGATTTAGATTATCATAGAATACCAAATTATATAATTTGCTTAAAAATATCATCGATTAAACGTATTATGAACTGAACCTTTGGTATTTAAATTAATACATGTTTTGAGTATTCTTTATGCATTCTATCAATTTACTAATGTTACGGATTTAGAGACCCAAAATAGCAAAGTATCCTTATTTGCTTGGAAATATTACTCGTTAAATGTAACATATCAAATAAAACTTTGGAATAACAAGGTTATTTGTGAAATCATGTATTATAAAATGGTACTCACTTTTGATGTAGATCTGTAGGGACTCCATGGTGGGGGGTCCTGTGTTCGGGTGGTAGGGGATCACCGTGGTCAGGTACTGAAACAGGGGAGGGGGGAACCGTTATAGCAGGGAATACACCATACAGTATTAGAAATTGTGAAAACACACGAGGTTTATACCAGAGACCATGTACATACCATATAGCCCTACAAAGAGTGAAAATAAATGAGCAAGTGATTGCTTTTAAGAGACTTAAATACTAGTGGACGACTGAGAATAGCAGGGACTAGGAATAAATGTTTATGACTATTCTATTTTTCATCTATTGACATCAATAATATTGATATGAAATATGGAATATGACAACAATCTGAAATTATTTTGAAATGCTATGAAACTTGTTGCAAGCAACCATTTTTGAAGTTCACTATTAGTGGTGTTGATGTGAAAATATCTGTAATCAGACAAAAATCTGAAAACTTACATTCCTGTATAATCCTCGACTAACTGCCCAATTAAAATAGAATAACAAAACTGGGTCTGAAGGGGTATATTACTCTTAAGGAATATCCTCTACAATGCTCACCGTGCCGGGCTCGGTGCCGCGCGTCTTCTTGTGGTTGCGCTTCTTGTCGCCCTGCGTCTCTCGCCGCTTCTTCTGGATGGACAGCAGCAGCGAGATGAACTGGTTCTTGAGCTCCTTCTCGTACTCGAGCTCGTCGCGGAGTGCGAGTTGGGAGATGAGCGTCTCCGAGTAGTCCTTAATGGTGATTTCGAGTTCCTCGTAGAGCTCGTTCAGCGCTGACACCGACAACTTCTTCAGACCTGGAAGACACAGAGGGGAGGGGGACCTGAGTATTGGGGGTCTGGGAACTGAGTTGTTCAAAGATGTTTTGTATGGTCAAAAACTTTAATATCATTTTTCCGCCTTAATAACAAGATGGACATTTTTTTATTTTCTCATTTTAGATAGGACATCAATTGCTTTTTATATTTTGTCACTTAAAATAGGACATGAAAAAGAGCTGATTTATCCTGTCTAAATTTTTTTTAAAAGATGAAAAAACAAGTTTGATTAGTCACACCACAAAATCGTATTTATTTCATCTCAGAAGTACTTAAAATATTCTGAATTACTATAGATATTCTGTTCAGTTTAAATATTTGTTATTATGTGTTTTGAATATTCTAGTTATGTTTTCGTCCACCAGATGTCAGTGGTGGCGGTGGCGCCAGACCCAGCCTCATTATGCGGCGAGTATTGATCCCTGGAGGTGGTGGGGTGGTGGGGTGGTGGTGGGTGGTGCAATGTGGTGCTGCTAGCGGTGGTCGGGGGGGGGGGGGGGGGGGTTAAGCTCAGACAGTGATGTCACTCCCCCCCCCCCCCTCCTCGCCTGTTACCGGCTGGCGCCCAGCAGTAGGCCACACACACCGGGGGAACCAGCAGCACCAGCCCGCCCCTCCAGTAGATGAGTTCGTTTCACCGGCCGGGGGAACGCCGCCGTGAACTAACATACAATGTAACATTGCACGGCTATACTTTAGCATTGTATTCATGTTCCTGGGCGGACCCCCCAGGCCAGTGAAACGCACTCGCCTACTATTTATATACACCCCCCCCCCCTCAAACTACAACCACATCCCACCTCTCACACACATCTCTCACATAATACAACATTCACATCATCATGAGCACCATGCATGCACTCACTGGTCAGTAAAGCATCTCACACACACTGTAGTACATACACACATAGAAATTTAGAGTCGTATCACCATAGATACACAAGGCTAGGGATGGTACAGTTATTCCCCCCCCCCTCCCCCCCTCCCCTCCTACAGACGCCGGTCGTCTGTACAGGAGGCGGCAGACGCTGGAGAGACGCTACGTGAGCACGCGCTGTACCAGTCTCCGGGCTACAGTATCCAGTAGTGAGCTAGACTGTAGTTACGTTCAAGTCCGCTAGGTGATCAAACTAGGACTGTTAACCAGCAACCATTTTAGGAGGGAATTTCACCTGCATCCCAGCATGCCTTCCTTACGTATCTTAGGTGGCCATGGGCTCTTGTGGGTGTAAGGACCTACATGTATTATGCAAAAGGCATCTAGGTCATGAAGAGACTATAAGTGAGCTGCGTCTATGGGGGTGGGTGAGGGGACGCAGCAGTAGTGAGGTCGGCGTCTGGTGTAGGAGCTGCTCACTTCCTGCTTGTATCTCCTGACCTTGGGAGGAGACCAAGGTCAACCACTCCACAGGTGGTCAACTGGTTTAGTGACTTGTTTGATATCAATGTTGTAATACTCCATATGTATTCTGTGTGTAGATAAATAGTCCTTGGTTTAATTTGGTCGTAATTATTTTTGCTTGTTTGTTTGTTGGGTTAGTTTCACGTCCGACCAACCCTTCAGGGTTCTTTTACCAGACTATGAAGTGCTGAGTTCACATCGTGGGAGGATATATCTAGGACTGATATGTTTACCTGATAATTATGAATATACTCACCATGAATTATATAATTTTACCGGTGTAAATTCAATTCAGGATAGAGCTCAGAGTCACTTGTTGAAACTTATGTATAAAAGAGCTCAGCAACAAGATTACATTTCTGTGCAAGAGAATCGAACCAGGGCATATGATGCTCCCATTCTAAAGGTGCCTTTCCCTAATAATGAGTTATTTAAAAAGAGTGTCTTATATAGAGGTGCTACTGCTTGGAATGACTCTCCTCCTGTACAAAGAAATATTGGTACATTCTCTGCTTACAAGTCTGAATTAAAAACGAGACTCCGTGATAAACTAGACTAGGTTGATGTTGGTAGATAGATAGGTTCATGTGTGTTTGTAAGTTTATTAAGAATGTTTCTGGGTTCCTTTTCTCCTTGATGGTTATTAAAATGTTAAAATAAAAGGTATTAAAAGGTGATTATGTTGGTTGTTAGATTCAACCAAGGAGGTATTTGTTTACTAAGAGTTTGACTCAATTTAAAACCCTTTATGGGTACAGGTAAATTTCTATAACCTAGACTTTTCTTGAATTTGTAAAGTGATTTCACTATACTGGTTAAACCCAAATTGATATTAGTATTGTATTTTTTTATGCTGGTGTGAAATGAAAACCGAACAACTGTCTGTACGATTTCATATCAGAAATAAAAATTGGAACCTAAAAAAAACAAGAAGCCTGCCATCATATATTTCATATATGCTTGCCATCGTGGTCCCAGGTTTAAATAGAAACGTATTGACAGTGTGACGCCTATGTTTTAACATTGAATGGGAATTATTCAGACACTGACAGTGACTTAGGCCTAGACATATTAGAACTCAGATGTAATATTTTGATGGTAGGTCGGACAAAATGACACTATAGTGACAATTCAACAAATAATTTAATCTTTTGATCAGAAATAATTGCTGTCGGAGCCGCCATAATACATTGACAGTGTCGGAGGGGGCTTAGGCCTATTGTTTTGGCAGTCGATGCGAACACATGTTTCTCCTCCCAGACTCCTTCATGCGTTAGTATGCCTCTACAGGTCCACATAGATTCCATTAATATAATATAATACTTGATTAAATCCAGAAATTCAGGCGTGGGGAGGAGGACTCCTCCGCATCGACCCGGCGGGCCCGGCGAGGAGAAGAATGTCAGTCTGCTTACCGTGTCAAGGCTGAAGCCTCCTTGTGTCCGATCGATCCAATGTCTTTGCATTCGATATGAACGCATGTTTCAGGCCATTTCATGCGTTAGTATGCGTAGATTATCCATAATTAAACGTGTAGAACTTGATTAAATCCAGATATTCAGGCGTGGGGAGGAGGACTCCTCCGCATCGACCTGGCGGGCCCGGGGAGGAGAAGACTGTCACTGTCATCTCTTCGCCTCCGCGAGTCCGACCCGCAGCATTTTCTTGATTGCAAAGTTAAATCCGTATTTGATGACAAATAATCGATGCGATGCCGATATAGAGATCCACACGAGTCTCTGGGTACAATGTTTTCGTGGTGGAAGGCCGATTTCGTGTCTAAATACGGGTGCATAGGTCGGGGTCAACATGGCGGCCGGGTTCTTCTTCATCCTGCTCAAAGCCCGCGGGTAGTCACGTGATCCAGAGGAGAACGCTGATTGGTCGACGGCCCCGACAGGGATATGTTAATGAGATGTCACGTGATCGAGAGGAGGACGCTGATTGGTCGATGGCTAATTAATTATTCACAAGTTCAAGGTCGGGCACCACGTGATCAAATAAACGACGCTGATTGGTCGACGGGCCAAGCCTCCTCTTCTCGCCGACCCGAGAGGCTGGCAGGCGCTTTTCTGTGAAATCGGACTCAGAAAAAGGCCTCGAAAACGTATTAATACTGAATATATTGTTCCAATATGCTAAACGGGAAAGGTTGAGATGTTTTCTGATATGCTGATATTATTTTTTAGGCTGTAGAGCATTAAACTTTACCTCCGAAACTGTTGACCAAATGGCGTCTTTGAGGCTTTTTTCGTAGTGAATGTAGGTAAGAAAAGATGGCGAAAACGCGTCATAACTAACGGTCTTAGCAATGGCTAGATTCGTGGCCTTGGGGCCCACGAATAAAAAAAAAAAAGTAGTGAGCTAGACTGTGGTTACATCCAAGTCTGCTAGGTGTTCAAACTAGGATTTTTAACCAGCAACCATTTTAGGTGGGAATTCGACCCTGCATCCCAGCATGCCTTCCTTACGTATTTTAGGTGACCATGGGCTCTTGTGGGTGTAAGGACCCACATGTATTATGCAAAAGGCATCTAGGTCATGAAAAGACTAATAGTGAGCTGCGTCTATGGGGGTTGAGGGGGAGGGGGGACGCAGCAGTAGTGAGGTCGGCGTCTGGTGTAGGAGCTGCTCACTTCCTGCTTGTATCTCCTGACCTTGGGAGGAGACCAAGGTCAACCACTCCACAGGTGGTCAACTGGTTTAGTGACTTGTTTGATATCAATGTTGTAATACTCCATATGTATTCTGTGTGTAGATAAATAGTCCTTGGTTTAATTTGGTCGTAATTCTTTTGCTTGTTTGTTTGTTGGGTTAGTTTCACGTCCGACCAACCCTTCAGGGTTCTTTTACCAGACTGCACAAGGTAAAGATTTGGTCATAAAAGACAAATGTAAACTCCCTTGTTTTGTATACCACCGTCATACTTTGCAGTTTAAACTTCGTGGTTTAAAGCCACTGGATTAAATAACCTATAGACGATTCCCTTCATAGTGTGTTACAATCTATTACTGGGTTATTTTATATACCACTAGCACACTTTGTTATATGTATATACAGCCTATATATCCATACGTAGGTGACAGAACACACCATGTTATGTCAAATAACACCTTTGTCATGCAGAACCGTCAACGCACTGTACATGCGGAACTAGCTCCGATGAAAACCCAACCACAAGACGACCAATGGCCATGAACGTACAGGGTTAGAGGGTATATAGAATAAAGTAACAGGGGTGAAAATAGGGGGCTGCTTCTGTCAGTAATAGTGGGCTTTAGGCATCTACAAGTGTTAACCATACAGCTTGGTAGATGAGTGGGAAGTAACAGACACCTCGTAAAGATATACACTGGACTGTGAGTAGTATAGTGAAATGGGGGTTAGAGCACAGCCTATTCCAAACAGGTTCTTTTTTTTTCAAAAAACTTACTCGATTCGCTCTGCATGGGCGGGATTTCTCTGCCTATAATGAATAATAAAATGAGGAAAAACTTAATACGACGAACTCACATGGAACACATACATATGTGATTTTTTCCCGATTTTTCCCCCCTTTTGGTTGTAATTTTACAATACGCGGTAGCTTTTATGCGGTAGCATCACTCGAGCCTCGTTCTATATCTGTATCTCACATACATATGAAATATTTTTCTATTTAATTTCCCCTAGAGGTAAAGTACTAAGAGTGAAGTGAGGCCACGACCTACATAGAGCCACCTTGTCCCCATGGCAACAGTACCACCCGACCTCCCCCCCCCCCCCCCCCCACCCCTATGGCTCATCAAGCTTGTTGTCCCCACTCCCCAACCATCTCAGCCTCTCTTCCTGGATCGTATTCCTTCCCCGCTTTCATCCCTCCTCCCTCCCTGTCCTCATCGGCCACCTCAGTCAGTCCTACCCCCAATGAGATTGACATGTTTCTATGGCAACCCCGTGTGGGATCAATGCACACCGCGTCCCCTCAGCGTCCCCCCCCCCCCCCGGCCATACCCATGGTGACGATACCGGGCCTTCAGACACCTGTTAGTAACCTCACACACTCCCACCCCATTCCTATCATCAATGTCATGTTTTTTCCTTAATATTTTGTGGTAATTTGGTACAAATGCTGGCACATGGTGATTAACCTCTGTAGCTGCTTATGGTGATTAGTTATCTAATACACGTGGTCGACAGTAACCGGTCATAGATACCCATGGGATGGGTCTCTTTTTCTGCCTTTTTTCTTTTCCCTACGCAATCAGAATTGGGTAGAGCAGGCATGTGTGTGGAGTGAGGGTAGAGGGTGTCAGCCTGCAATCTGCACTCTGCGGCGGCCCAATCTCCGAGACAGAAAGCTATTCAGTGAGAACTGACTGCTATGTCCCTCTAACTATATACCGGCATTATAAGAGTAATATACCCTGCAGCTTAAAAAATAATCCAGTGTTTTGTCGCTGGTGCGGTCAGGCCACAGGGGCCAACCAAGTGGTTGCTGCAATGCAGAGAGTATTCTGGGTAGTTCAGAGAGATGCGGGGTGGCAGAGTGGGCTGTGACCCTGTTGTGACTGGGTGTGTGATGTTTGGGCGTGGTGGCGGCTATGACAGTCTGCTGATCGGTACAAAAAGGGGAAGACGACACATCAAAGACTCCTGCTGCTATAGATGTGCGTGCCCTACATTGGTGTGACCCGACGCACACTGTACGGGTATAGAGCTGCTCGCACATCACAGACCTGCTCAGACTCACTCGCAGGCTCGATCACAGACCCACACAAAATGCTCATACCTGCTCACAGATTTACAGACCTGCTCATAATTCATATATCGTGCTCACAGACCCATTCACGGAGCTGCTCACAGAACTGCTCATGTACCAGCTCAGATCTGATCACATACCCTCTCACAGACCTGCTCACAGATTTGCTCACATAACTCACAGACCCGCTCAGGGACCTGCTCTCAACTCACAGAATCACTCGCAGATTTGCTCGTGGATGCACATATAATTTGCAGACCTGCTAACAGACCCACTCACAGACCTGTTCATAACTCATGAAGACCCACTCACAGACCTACTCAAAGGCTCACTCACAGACCTGCTCATGTTCTGCTCTCAAATCACAGACTCACTCACAGACCTGTTCATAACTCAAGGCGACGAAGGGCCACATGCAGATATACTCAGAGGCTCACTCAAACATCTGCTCATGTACTGCTCTCAAATCACACTCACTCACAGACCTGTTCATAACTCATGACAACTAAGGGCCACTCACAGACTTACTCACAGTCACAAATCTGCTCATGTACTGCTCTCAAGTCACAGATCCACTCACAGACCTGTTCATAACTCATGACGACCAAGACCCACTCTAAGACCTACTCAAAGGCTCACTCTGTTCATGTACTGCTCTCGAATCACAGACTCACTCACAGACCTGTTCATAACTTATGTATCCTGCTCACAGACTGGCTCCTTCCCATTCACAGACCCTTTAACAGATCTGCACATTCATCCAATTGCAGACTAACCGACGGACCTCCTCACACATAACCATTCACAGGTCCATTCATAGAATTGCTCCAAATCCCAGACTTCCAATTCAGTCACTGACCTTCTTACAGACCTGCTCATAGACCTGTTCACAATTCGCAGACCTACTCACAGTTCCACTCACAGACCCCATCATCACAGGCATGCTCATGCTTCTACTTACATGCCAACTCACTCGTGGAATTACTCATAGAATTGCTCACAAATTTACTCACAGATGTGTTCAGTCTACTCACAGACCCGCTCATACATCCACTCACAGACCTACTCCCAACATAGACCCGCTCATAGACCTGCTCATACAGCCATTCACAGACCCACTCACAAAATTGCTGTTATATACTCATCCACAGACCTCAGTTCTTACTCACAGATTCAATCCCAGACTTGCTCATACCAACTCAAAACCTACTCTCCGACTCATTCAGACCTTCTTACAGAACCATTCACAGACCTACAGAGCAACCCGCTTCCTATATGCTATGCACTCCATTAAATGAATAACACACATTTAATAGAATTAGCACAACATGGCGCCACTCTAGTATCTAATGGATCTATTGAACACCTCAATAAGTGGCATTTAATGGCTCAGTTGAAAAGCTGGGTTCGGTATGACTCACATGGTTCTCTATTGTGACATTACCGGGCCAATCGGGAACACTGGTTCAACCTATAGAGATCAATGTGCAGATCGAAGTCGGCTGTGCAGTGACCCAGTCCCCGGTCACAGTATGCGGCGCAGACATTGGGCGCCACGGGCACAGCTGGTAATGCATGATGTCTGCGTATTGTAATTGATGAGAATTTTCTGTGGGGTACAACTTGAATGAGTAAAACCATGGTTTGTTAGGCTAAAAGGCATGACCTTAGGTCTAGGGTTTGACATGAGCATATTCTATTTACCGAAGGGTTAGAGTGGTTTTTGATCTGGTTTAAAGTGTGTTTTGAATTTTCAAAACATTAGCAATTTCATGGTAAAGCCCTGGCTATGGACAGAACATTGGAACAAATTCTATGGCCAGGTTGTATATAAATACTTAATAGGGATAAAACACTGATGGTTATTTGAATTTGCTGATATGTCTACTATAGCTGTGTGGGCCTTGTTTATATTTTCTAGGGTGTTGGTTTGGATGAGAATGGGGTAGGGGGGTTAATGGGGAAATGAGGTGGTCTCTAGACGAGCAGTCCCTAATCCGTCAATATGGCGCCTCATATCGCACGGCCCCAGGCATGCTGGGTAATGTGTAGGGATCCCTGCTTGTCGGCCGCTGATTGGTTAATCCCCGAGTAATAACCTCAAACCCCGCCGCTTTGTTCTTTTAACCACCTGATTGTACTAATTAGAAAGCTGTCAATCAGAGGGCCTAAGCCCCGCCCCCCGGGGCCTGGCCCCGCCCCTGACGGCCCTTTGACAGGTGTGACCCAATTGGCAGTGGGTTCACCGAGCAGGGTTTAATAAATGATCAACTGACGGGACCAAGGACTGAATCACGTCGGAACTTTGAAAGGGAATCTGTCCGAACTGGTCATGTTTAAATTTTAATGAAGAGTTATTTCTTCTCAACATGATTACCTTCTTTTTTCTATGGGGAGCCAGGCAGGCCAGGTTTAGGAGGAAAACAACTTTTCCGGGCCACTGGGTACCAGCCATAGACTATTAGTGTAGATGCAAGGCACCAGCAGCAAAGAAAATTACCGGCGTGCTACACTGATAACCTACTGCTGGTACCCAGTGGCCCAGGAAAGTAATTCTCTTCCTCTTTATCTATGAGTGACAGGAGAGAGAGATTTACTGGATATCCGTACTGGAAACTTGTGTAAGTAGTATATGGGAATGGTTGTTTCAGTCGGGCAAATATCTAGGAACGAACTGCAATCTGCACAGTCTTCAATCCTATTGCCAAGAACCAAGTGAAATTTAAAATTCAAAATGTCAAAAAATGGGCCTAAAATAAGCATAATATGGGGCTTCACATGGCTCTTTGTAACTGGCACTCACAATTAAGAAACGATGCTCTTTTAAGTACATGAGGTTAGAGTGTGTGAGAGGGGGAGGGGGGCAGGGAGGGGTGGTGGTGAAGGAGGGGTGTCGTGGGCGTGGGGGCGGGAAGTGAGGACTCAGGTGGTGGATCACAGTGCCCTGATTACCCTGTTAACTTAGGGGGGGGGGGGGGGATGTCTGAGACAGTCTGACACATGGGTGGGGTGGGGTGGGGGGGTAGGGCGGAGGGAGTCTGGGACGGGGGTAAAGGGGGGGGGGGGTCCTGAGACAGTGACACACGTTTCCTATTGTTGTCGGGACTTCCCCGCCCGCCAGACGGCGCCACCTTGACCTGCCGACCGGGGGGAGGGGGCAGAAAGAGGGGGAAGCTGACTGACGGGATTGACTAGACAGCGGGGGTAGGGAGGGGCAGAAGTCTGGGACCGTCCGGCAGGGAAAAATGAACCTCCCTATCCTCTATTCTGTCTAGGATTTAGGACCTATACATTCACGGTCAATGCCAAGGCACCTACATTTAGAACCTATACCTATAAGGAAAGAAATTATATGAAAGTTTTTTTTTTAGGTGTAGTGAGTGCATCCTATCTGTCCCTGGGAATAGGGGGGTGGGGAGAACAGACAACTAGGTGTGTGCTGGAGGGGTGATCAGAGTGATCAGACGCCCCCCCACCCCCCCAACGGTCGACCTTTTAATCAGTAATTACAGGCTCGGAGACAGACGGACGGACGCCGGTCTCAGCGTCCCCTTTAACCCCCCTCCTCCCCACTCTCCCCCTCCCCCTCCTCCCCCCACTCCCCCCCTCCCCCCGAGCTGGTGACAAATCCCCCGTTAATCCTAATCCCGAGTTAACAGGAGCCGGCCGAGGGCCCCGTCTGCAACCTGAGTGTCAGAACGAGGCCCTCCTCTCGCGAGATCTCGCGAGGTTCTGACGTCAGGAGCAGGCCCTATCAGAGGCCTGAGGGCACGAGATGCTCCTTTAACGACCTCCGCGTCCCAACCAGGCCCTTCTCTCGCGAGATTTCACGAGGTTTTGACGTGTTAATGGTTCTATTTTTAGCTCAACTTGATTTAAGAAGCTTTTGGCGATTCTAAATTTAGATCCATTAGATTCAACAGGCATAAATAGGCCGTAATATAAATAAATTGCAAGCCTATTAAAAGCATGGTTTTTTTTTCTGAATGGAAAAATGGCAAATCCAAAAAGATATTCTCACTGCCTACAAAAACATCATCCTACGCTGTACTCCCAACCAAACTTGTCTGTGAATATCAATCTGTCATTAATATTTTGTCTATGCCTAAACAGCAGACAGAGACTATGATTGTAAACAACGTGTATGACATTTTCCCTATTTTTCATTTAGTTTTCTATTTCCTTTTTCTCCTTTCCCTTTTTTTTTCTGGCTGATGCCTTGTGCCGAGCCGGGACCACTTTCCCCCCACCTGGCCCCGAACGAGGATGTTAATGTGTCCTTCACATGACTGCAGCCACTCAGGCCTGGGCCGGCGGCTCCCTGCTGTAATATTCATACTGCCGGGCCGGGCCCTGAAGAAAACCTACAAATCATCTCCATTCACATCAAACTAACGGCTATTCTGATCTCAAAGATCGATGCCAATTTCTCCACTGCCAGCCCTGCACAAAACAATAGCTTTCTCGTTTAGCTCTGTACCAATGATGGGGCTTGGGCGGTCTAAGCTGGGTGGTCTGGTCTCATTCAAAACATTTTCAGAACCCCACTTTGGCTAATGTATGGCCACATTATATGCTATAATTATCACCACAAACATCACATTCTGGGCATATGTTGTAAGCCTTACCAGTGGGTGGGTGTGTTGTTTTGACCGTTTGGTCAAGCCTGAGAGCCAGTTTCAGCCTGATGCATTAACTGCAGAGTAAATGAGCACAGGCAATATTATCCGTCTGCCGCGGGCTGGACTGAGCAGTGTTTACATACGGAATGGGACTGCGGTTGGTACGCAAGACTCTGGTATTCGCTATCACAGGAGCTGGCCCACTCTCCCACAGATAAGGTAGGAGTGTGTTACCATGGTAACTGCCTGTTTCCAATGTGTTATCCTGGTTACTGCCTGTTTGTGATGTGTTACCATAGTAACTACCTCTGTAATGTGTTACCATGCTCAGTGACCTTGACCTGTATTGGGAATGACCTTGGACTGCTCACTGCTGACAGCCTTAATGATATTATATATTGAGCATTTCCCAAATGAGTTCTCTGTCCACTTTCCATTTAAAAAAAAAGCCTGATGATGGACAACATCTCCACCAGCAGACAAACATATTCGGCAGCTGACATGGAAGTGGAGAGCGCGCACTGCTGTGGGCAAAGCGTCCCAAGCGGCGTTTCCTGCTCGGTAACGACAACTGGTCCTTTTATCGCTCAAAAAGATCAAAGCCGAAGCAGAGTGCCCAGCGCTCTACCCAACACGGGCCGGGTGCACTGGAGCTGGGGTCGGTGTTAATCTTGTTTATTTTTTCACATTTTCGGTTTGTTTTTCACTGCTGGCATTCACATCTGAGTGATCAGAGGGCCTCGTTTACCAAGCTGCCACTTGGGGGCAGCACCAGGATGGGGGCGGGTTTCGTGATAAATGAAAGTGGAAACATTTATCTCTTCTTACCCCAAGACCACTGACCTTTGCCAACCATATATGCCAATGTTATTTAAAAACATACTGAGCAAACTTTAGTGTTTAGATCTACATGTTTTATGAAATTGCCCCAATGTGTTTTCCCATTTGATTTTCCTCTTATTTCCCCTTTTTTCCAGGGGGAATTGGGTATTTTTCAAGTAACAAGCAAGAAAGAGCTCTAGACCTAATGCAAATTCTGTATCTATAAAATACTGGCTATCCAGCAGGGAGCCTGGTTAACAGGCCAGATCACCTCTGGCTTATGTTCCCTCTCTCTACCTCTTATTCACTACTGATAGTCCATAGCACTCTGACTGGATATCGGTACCATGCGATCAAGGCCCTGGCTCTTGTCATGTACACATGGCTGGCTCATGTCGGGATGTATGAGACACGGGTGAGCAAGGTCTTGCACTGAAGGCCTGGTGTACCACCGTATGGGGTCTGGTTGATTTGAGGGCAAGACATATGCTTTGATAGAGGTGGTAAACTTGATCTACTCCATTGAAATTTGAATCTACTGCCAAATTGAGGTCAATCTGGTTCCCTATAATTCCTCATTTCTCAACACGGTTGTCTGAAGTATATGACTGTATATCCATTTGAATTTTTGTTATTCATTGTTAAAGTATGGTTATTTTTAAGTGTATCATTACCCTTTCAAACCTTCTGTATTGTATTTATTCTGGTTAACTGAACAGAAATAAACAATATAGATTCAAACAGAATTGTTCCCCTGTAAAAAGATACATTTACAATCAAATGTTTGGAAAGCAGCAACTGACCAAACTTAAATACTGCACAGTACAAGTCAGACAAACATGTAAAGACTATACATGCATATTACATACACAACAGACACACATAAGCAATAAACAAGCAATGTACAAACACTACAAAACACATGTAAAACACATTGTTTCTTTAAAAAAGTGACATGTTGCATTCTAGGAAATGGCCGACAAGTGAAGCCCAACTCTGTAGAGTTCATTTCCTGGAATGATTCCTAGAAAGTTCTACTTGTATTGAAAACTGAAATAGAAATTATGGTTTTCAAAAGAAAAGTGATTTCATGCAGGAAAAAAATATTGCATATTGTGCCAAGAAAATCATTTGCTGTGGCTCAGTGAAGAAATGACGACACTTGATCATGCACACAATACTATACATCTAGAGAAAGCTTAAATTTGGGTTTGTTTTCCCACCCCATGAAACCAGTTTGCACTACCACAACTAAAATGTTGTACCTGAACTTCATTTTTCTAGGAAGGCAAATATGTAAATATCCAGTATGTATGATCATCCTCTTGCAAATCTTTGAAGTTTTGATGTATAGGAAGTTCATGTAATTTTCTAGAATTTTGTTTTGTGGGTGCACACTGTTTTCTTGGTAGAACTCCTGTTATGGGTCCTTGATTGATAAAATAATATGGCCGCAATATAAACCAACAATTACCTGGGTGTTCTGTGTGAAAAGAAGGAGAAAACAGAAAATAACCGTTAATAATGGGCAGTAGTAGCAGTAGCAGTGGACTACAATGAGGTAACAATAATAATGTAGGCAACTGAGTCGTCAGTCGTAAGCTACGGTAGTAAGCGTGGAGCGCTGACAATATCTACAGCCCGCCAACTTAGTAACATGAAGAGAAACTCAATTGTAATGATATATTGTAATATATTTATATACTGATAATAGCTTCACTGTAGGCATAAGAGTATTGAAATGCAAGCTTATATTTTCTTTGAAAATAGATGGGGAATAGACATTACATTTGATAAAATATGAACATGTTCAGACACAACACATGAAAATGTGAAATGTAAGTAAAATGGCTATACACATAAATAGATTTGATCAAATTAAGACTGGAATTTCATAAACATTTCCTCTGCCAATTAAATCATGACTAACCAGATAAAAAGTGAAATTCTAAAACCATTAAAAAGATTGATGCGTGAGAGGAGTACTGATCGATTGTTCCATTAACCATTCCGGTGAGGGAGAAAATCAATTGAATACATTTGGAATGGCAATGTCTAGCGAGTCAAATCAATAAATAAACCAACTACAATCTACGGTCTACTACCAACTGAAGAAAAACAAGAGTTAATAAGACGGCTAAAAGAAACTGAGAACCGGATAAGACCTGAGCATGCACAGAACCATCCCATCCCAGCTCTTCTCAAGATAAGCAGTAGAACTTTGGAGGATAGGCAGATGCTAGTCTCTAAAGATCGGTTGTTAATTGGTTAGGGAGGAATAAGTTCCATCATGATGATTATCACTTATTAGGAACATCAGACTGGGGATGGCACCCAAAGATTTATAGTTGTTATGGAGGACTATTATATCAAGGTTGTATCAAGTTCACTCCTATGGGTGTACATGTACTCACAGAGTTAGAGGTTTGCCTTGTATTAATGTCAGGCAAACCCAACTGAGTGTTGCACAATGAGTTACTTCAACCACAGTACAGACTGGAGACTTGATCTCAGATTAATAACTATACAGACTGTTATTGGGCTGATATGTCAGTATACTGGAATATCAGCTGAGGGATGTGGGAAGAGGGAAAAAAAGGAATGACAAAAGGCCTCCACACCAGACCTTCTCACCCAGAAGAAAAAGGGACAGTTCAAGACAAGGTCAAGACAAGGTTATGTCAAGGTCAGGGTCAAAGGGAATCATACGCTCTACCAATTAACCGGGAAAGATTAATAAAGAGCGATGGGAGCAAAGAATCACCATACATGGGGGTACGGGATCACCGCACGGCGTATGAGGTATACGGGGTGTGGTATATGGGTATGGTATATATGGGGAGTAATATATAGAGTTATATGTAACCGGTACAAAAAGGGGCGGTACACCTACCTGGGGAACTGGGCTCCATCAAAGACTCATAGCCGTTTGTTGCCATCACTACAACAGAAGGGGGCAGAACATGTTTAACCCGCGAACTAGGCCAGAATAATTTGAACACTCTTAACCTATTATATTGTAAGGAAGTCTTTGATTTACCTATACAGTCACACAAACCTTCTTTGTGCTTATCCCAAATCCCTTCTGTCATTATTGTGTATATAAGACCTATTCAATGATATTAAACTATGAATGAATATAATAAAATACTGTCAATTAAGTTTTGATATCAATTAAAACTGTAAAATCATAAAAAATAATAGTTGACTGAATTCATGCAATTCCTTGTCATAAACAATCCATTCATGTTGGTTAATACTAGATCACTATTCGGAGTTAGTTTCTTCTTATGGTATATCATGCGCATGCCCACTCTTTCTTCCCTCTTGAAAACACTCTGAGATACATCTCAACCTCTCCCTCTTCCACTTTATGGGCTAGAAAGTCTTCCACTTTATGTTATGTGCTCTAGAGAGCAGCTTCACTGCTAGAGTTTTAGATCCCCTTCTAACCACCCTGCAGCTTCCAATGCCTGCACCTACAGCCTCAGGCTGTCAAAAGTGGCCATTCTCTTGACAACCTCGACAAGCTCACTTGCTCACCATTCTCAGCAAAACCAGTCATTGTCAGAGTCGCTCGCTATGAGCAAACAAACTGAACAGTATTGACTTCATGTTCATTTAGATCATTTTATGAAACATCCTGTTCATTCAGATCATTTTATGAAACATCCTGTCCAATCATCTATATCTTTACATATATTTATAGCTTTATGCATCAAACATGTATGTTTGATGTAAGTAAACTGTTGACCCAGTGTCAGCGAAAGGACAAATTACTTTCGAAATACTTAAGTAGGTTGTAGTGAGCTCACATCTATAGTTTGGTTGGTTCTAGGACCAAACCAAAATTGGTTCAACACCCTTTCAATGACAATCACCCAAACCAGAACTGGCCACTTTGTGGGTTGAGGCTTGTAGGGTGGATCCCTTAATCCAGCCAAGGTCAGGCTGGGGTTGGGGCTAAGTCTCCACGCTTGAGGAATCCTTTTCGGGGTAAAGCCCCACTTGCCCTACCCCATTCCCAGAAAGCCCTTGCTTCCCAATCAATTTATCTTGGTCAATACTAGTGTCTCTACAGCCTGTACAGCCTACTTTCCCATGCAAAACATGGCAGAGGAGCAAAGAAAATAATTTTTGTTTTACATAGCATTTCTTTTACAATTTCAGACATGCATTCTGGGTTATTAGTTGCACTCTGGAAGGGTGATAATGGCAAAGAGGTAATCAAGGGCCACTCATGTTTTGCTCCATGAGAAAATTGGAGCATTGGACTAAATACTTTTTCATCTCTTGATCTACCAAATGAGACTCAATTAATTATACATATGCATATATTACATCAGTATACCTTGCCTAATACAGCCCCTGTCTGGTGGGTATGTTGTCTGCCCGTGCACTGTCACCATGAATCACATACCGAAAGACAAACGACACCGTTTTCCTGCGGGTGCGTCATCAACCCTGATTCACTACTGACCAGCACCAGTGGCGGGCCGTGCTAGGGCAAAACGTGCTCCAGCTCAGGCAAGCCGAAACTATGTGTGGTTCTCACGTGTTAGGCTGCCATTAAGGCTTGAGAACTTTAAACACCTCCCTGCTGAAATTGGGGTCAGTTTTAATACTGATTTTCATTCCCTGCAATTTCAATTTCTTTCGCATTATTTCTAGATTCCCCTAGCTTCTCATTTGGGCTCTTGAACAGGGAATAGACCTGAGCCTATCCAGCACTCCATTGTTTCCCATTACATCACCCCCAGAACCTATCAGACCCTCCACAGGTACCCCATCATTCCCCAGTCCTAGTCTAGACAGTTTCATTACACCCCACGCCTCCGCTTTATTCCCCGTTAGAAAGACGGGCCACACCGCAAGAAACCATTACCCGTTAATACCCGTACCATTAGCTACCCTCCACTGCAACTCCAGCTAGATTTGACAGTTGGATGGGGCGAATTGTATTCTGCTGCCACAGCAGATCATGTCGGGGACACCATAATGGCTTCCGTGACAGTGCTGATTACTGCGCGCACCTCGACCTGCCCACCATGCATGCCGTGAACTAGCCGGGAGGAGGTCTATCGAGGGACAACAGGGAATCGCCTGCATACTCAATGTAATCCCTCACAGTTGTTGACATGAGATATATTTAAGAGAATTGGTGCTCATATCTTTCAATTTCCTTTCTTTTCCTACAGTACTCCTATTAATTTCACTTTTTCTATCTACACTGATATTAGATATACTTGGCTGAAGCCTATTCCTTTGCCCCTGCTTTTTTCAATGATCTACTTCGCCTATCACTCCCCTTTTCCCACTCCTCGCTCTCGCTTTGAAATGCCATCTATTGAAGTAGATAAGGGATAGACATTCCCTGGCTTGGTATCAAAGGAGAAAACAGATGACCCGATATGGCCATACAGTTTCTGCCTACCTACCCACTAGTTTTGTTGGCGTCTATTCAGCGAGTGCTCAGCCAAACAGGCCTCGGCATCACATGCTATGCTGTGCTTTTTCCCTTCCCCTTTTTAAGGCCTGCACTGTGTGTGTTCTTTTTACAGGGGCTCTAATCTATACTTCACCTTGTTATAAAGGCCTCAGTTGAGCCTGTCTGCTGGCTTGCTGCTGCCAAGCGCGTGAAGGAATCACCAGACGGGTGAGTTCAACTCGGTGCGACCCTGCCGCTACATTTTTTCTTCAATAGAACAGAGACGAATTTCAACTGGCTTGAGTGGGTAAGCATCTCCCTCAGCCTAATGACACAGTCTGCTTTTTACTCATTATTAGTGAGATGGTTCCCCTCAAGGTGGAAAATTCTATTTGAAAGCTCTACATAAATAATAGCTGCCTTAGCATATATGGATTCACAGTATTTCTCACTCTCTAAGGTCTACTCATTGACACGGAACCAAAAAACACCTTCTGGCTTCACACTGGATGGGTTTTTCAGTCCTGTTGTCAAAATTGACCTGGTCCTGTCTATTTTCCTTCACTTCCCACTTGCTCATATTTGCTCCATCCAATACCCTTCATCTAACACCGAGTCGCTCACACAGTGTCTGCTGCCCTGGGGGTAAAGCTTCCTGTGAAGGGATGCTAAAACCAATAAGTCTTCGGCTTCAACAATCAATAGAGCTGTTCGGGCATTACGTAACCGTATCACATCACAGGGACTGCTGTGCTAAGTAGTTTTATGGCACGCAAACAGAACTGCTGAATATTTCATGCAGACAGCAAAGTGGATGTCAAGGGCAGCCTTCGGCAAATTTACACCACATCCCATGAACTGGGCTGTAGGTAAATCTCGTTGTATTGACTACTCAAGCCCAATTTGCAAACCAAATAGTCTAATCAGAAAAGGAAATATATAGATTTTTTTGGGGGAGCAATGCAGTTTGTAACAGCTGTGCATTTTCAATGTTGTTGTAATTCTGCACTTTCTCCACCCTTGGTGTTGTCTAGACAGCAGACCATATTACTTTTCATTGACGCTCCCAGATGCAATGTAATATCTCACCTGGCTGCCCTGATTGAGATGAGCCAATTGATAATTCATTCACGCTAGCCCTTGGTGCAGATGCCCCAAGGCACCAGTGGCCCAGACGCTACTAATAAACAGACCGATGTATTGCACACTCCCTACCCTTGCAGACTGCTCCCCACTGTACTACTGCATAGACATAGCTGGCCTTTGTGAGTAGGGTGAGGCAAGATGAAGCGCTATCATGCCTTGCTCGCTCGAAAGTAAAGACCAGCAGGCACATAGGCAATTGGATAGCCTATGGTCCATTGGCCTTGACATGTATATTACACGGAGACCACAACATTATCAGTTGGAGAGTCTCAGACCGGACCCACCATTCATAAAGCTCCCCATTCCCACCCCATCCTTAATGGAAGGAATGGCTATATATAGGCTCTCGGTGGCAGCTGCCTTTGTGGATCTTTGCTTTATCAACTTCCCACTGGACCCTGGACTATTGAGGGGAAACATTATTTAGGCAGTTCAAAATCAGGAGAAGGCCCCTCTGGACAACGAAGGGAAGAGATGACGCTTAAATTATGCAGTCCTTTTCCTTTTTCAAGATAACATCAGAGAGCGGGGGATTAAATGAGCTGGGAGGGAGGACGACGTGGCTGTCCATTCACCTCTCAGTCTGGATTAGTCGCGGGTTAACACGCTCAGGCCATTCATCCCTTGGTGGCCTTTATCTGTTTAGGCTTCAGCCTCACTGGGTCGGCAGACTCCCTGAGTCGATGTGAAAGGGCCTAGCATCGCCTACAAGACTGTCGCTGCGGGCCTCCACCATCACCAAAGATTGGGGGAGCTACAGGTCTCCCTCCAAGCCTTAAGAAGCCCTGCCTCCATTACTAATGCAGTTCATACCCAGTGCCTTAACTCTTCGGCGGAGCGTTAACCATTAGGAACAAATCACTAGAGCAGCCTAGATTTACTTTGCTTTGTTCTATAATGCAGGGTTGGCGACTGTAATTATTACCCAGAATGACATCTATTAACCCCCCCACTCATGTTCACTTGATTCTTTTATAATTGTGACCATGCCCTTTTAACACTCATCTAATGAACTCAGTGCAGCCATAGCTTCCTCATTTTCCTACTTTAATGAAGCCCTTCGCCAGCTGACCTTGAGTCTGCTTGGTGTGGGAAAGGACTGTGGTCGGTCTTTGGTTCTGGGCTCGGTCTAAATGTGGGTCAGACTCTCCCTGATTCTAGTTGACTGACCGCTCCCACCACCCACTTAAACTGACCGCTTAGGGCACTTAGTCTGACCAGAGGTCAACCAATGGTCAGACTTCTAATCCCCAGGAGAAATTATTCCCTGCCGCTGGGGAATTTTATATGGCAATGAGCCATGAATAAGACTAGAGATATGCAAAAGACTTGGAGATTCAACCAGGCAATAAACACATACTAAGCCACAGGATACCCTGAGGCATGCCTGGGCCATAAAAACACTATTTACCTGCCTCATATTTCATTAATGGGCTTTATGTGGGTATTTGTGGGAAGGTTTACGACTGGCGCTGGCCGATACTAAATACATGTAAGCTAAGCGTAGGCTTCCCATGGCATTATCTATGCCATCATCTGGTGATAAGTGATGTGATGGCACGTGTGTGCGATGGTGCCTTATCGCAGTATACACTGCTATGAGGAGGCGCTGTGTAGGAACCTGGTTTCACTGCGCTATATGAACCGCCAATACATTGATAGCGGTTGGCGGGCAGTCACTTCCTCATGATACCTGATGCTTCCATCACTATTGGAGCGTGCCAAACCACTTTGATGCCTGGGTGGTTCAGCAGGTATGATTCATTGTCAGTGTGGGCATACACAGCCTGGGTATAGATTACCCCATGGGGAATGTGGTATGTTTGTCATGTCCTATATGGAATATGCAAAACAACCAACAAATTGGCGTCCTTTTGAAAACACAAATATTGGTGACAAGCTAAAAAGGATCCATGCAATATACCTGGTAATTATCAGGGTCAAAGCAAGATATTCTAGTCAGCAATTGGTTTAATACCCTGCTAGATACATCGCGAACGGCTAGATACGCAGACTGGCCTGAGCAGGGGACTTATAGCAGAAAGCCCCTGCTTTGTCAATGGCGTCGCGGGGTCCATAATACACCATACAGCTCGGACGGTTTAAATTCCCCTGCATCCGGACCTCTGATTGGGTACGGGCCAACGGGCTGCCAGCCGGAATTCCCAAAGGTGGCTCGCGGATGGAGCAGTCGGCAGGGACCAAGATCGTATTGATTCCGGGCCATTCTTGAAGCAGGCCTCAACCCACGCGCTATGCTCAACCCCTATAGCATGCCTTCCCTCTATTCAGGTACCCCCTCCCACCCTACCGCTGCCTCAAGGGTTTCACTGCTGAGTAAACAACCCATACATCGACCCATTTCCCGGGCAACACTTCCGACCAGTGGCGCTCTGAAAAGCCACTCAGGGCAGAGAAGGGTGACAAGCACGAGCAACTAAATACCCTTCTATGGTTCTATAGCATTTATACATTAAATTGAAATACATTAATCTTCTACCAGTGCTGCTCTGAAAAGCCACTCGGAGGCAGAGAAAAGTGTTTTAAGTGCAAGCTTGGCTAAATACCCTTCTATGGCCTTTATATATTACATTCCTCTACTGCCTTAAATTTATCACTCTGCTAACAAAAGAATGGGTTTTTGACTTAAATCTGGGTGGTAATTTAATGTTTGTTAGGCTGGGGACCTAACGTAATAGTAGGGACTGAAGGTCATGTATTCAAGGTCCATGCATTACCAAGCACATTATATGCCGCCTATAATAGTTGTAGGACTGAATGGCAAACAACCCAAACAAATCCGTATTTTATGCACCAAAACTTAACTGATACGCCAACATTCAATTCACTTTTCAGACTTGAGAAGACATAACATATATCTGAGATCTTGTACGAAAGAAGTGTCTATTCTAGTGGCATACTCCCACATAAGGAGCCTGGCGCAAGCTGCCGGTCGTATACTACTCACGGCCGGCCGTCTGGGGAGGGAGGCCGGGCCGGGGTAGGGTGACGGGAGGGAGGGGTGGGCGACCCGAGAACATGACGGATGGGGCCGGGGGTGGGCGCCGGGGGGGGGGGGGGGGATCCATCACCCCTCACCACCCCCTCACCTGGCCCCCACACACCCCTGACGGACCCCGCCACTCCAGCATCCCGATGATACGACCAGATCCCTTTAGAATCCAAAATTTTGTCCCCCATTTTCGGCGATTTGCGGTCATTCAATTTCTGATGACGGGACAAGATCCATGCAGAATGCCAATGTCACCCTTTTTTCCAGTTTTTCCCATTTCCTTTTCTTTTTAACTTTTTAATTTCGGAGATGACAAGATAAATTTAAACATTTCACCTCTACTGTACTCAATTGATAATAATTCAGGGCTTTACAAATCGAGTATCTAGTTGGCCAGGATCACCTGAAACCATATCTAGGCAACTAAATTGTGGGCCTTTGTTGTCGCGTGGTAAACCACAACATATAGGAGGGTGTTTGGAAACGAACCTTGGATTCTGAGCTGGGTAACCAGTTCTGAATGCCTTGCAGATAAATCCTAATGGTATCGACTATTTACGAATACTGAGTAGGTACCTGGAATTATATGAATTAGGAGCTATGCAGTATTATTACAGTGGGTAAAAGGGCTGATCACTCCCCGTCCCCAGAGATGTTGGTCATTTGTCTGCGTACTGAAGCGCTGAGTAAACTTATGAATATTCATGACTTAATGAGGCAAATAGATGGACTCCACTGACCGCCACGGCCGCCCGATAATACGGCCAGATTTACTGAGAATTAGCATAGATTGGATGTGGCGTCTAAGTCTGTATGGTAATGGATGACTGGCCAACTGGGAAACCATTATTAGTCCACTGATCTTCATATCCACATATCATATAGTGGGTGAATGGGTATGATTTGTACCTCAATCTAAAGTATCCACGATATAGAAATGGTATGGATAACCTCTAAGGGCGTTTGAGATTCGAGAACATAAACAATTTGAGAGAATTGTTTATAAAAAGTAAAACATTTTATCATGTGTGTGAATCCGCGAGAAAATGTAGGGCGCTAACTATATACCGGCGTTATAAGATTACTACGCCATGCAGCCCAAAAATAGTCCAGCGGTGTTCGCTGGTGCAGTCCAGGCTGCAGTGGACAACCTAGTGGCAGCTACACTGCAGATATGATTTTTTTCTTTTCTTTTTCCCCTATTGTCTCTCATATGGGAGAGGCGAAACGGCAGAGTGGTTCACCTTCTGAATACCTCTTTTTCCCCCCCACCCCCCACCCCTAACCTCCCCTACCTTTCACCCCCAGGCCCCAGGCCACCCCTGTGCTGATAGATGGCATCCATTGCATTCTCCTTGTACACTGCCCACAGTGAGTTATCGCCCGCCCCCTTTCTGGTCCCCCAGAATGCTGGACCCCTCACTCATCTATCAACCTCTCTGGTCTGTTTTTTGACCTGAGTGTCGACTGGCTAGGGTATGGAAACCATCCAGAGTCAGAAAATCTGGTATATTTTTTACAAAGACCTATTAAGTACATACCATCGCGAAAAAAAAAATCATATCCTTCAAAAGTGTATAATCATGCAGACCATCTTAGAAAAACAAGCTCATCTTAAATGATATAATATACATTTTCATCTAAAATATTAATTTTCTAGTGTCATTGACATTCCTGATAAAAGCGTTATTTTCAGACTTAGCCAGGATCAAAAGGAGATCATGACAAAGCCTATATTCAGTGCACTAAAGTAAAACCATATAAACCTGTCTGAGTTAGTGAAAGCTGGATCAAACATGAAAGTCGTTTTCAGATCTCGGAGACTGTCGGTCGGCAGACCTAATGACCGTAGATGTTGGCACTCAGATAATCCAGTTATCCCCGTCTGGAGGGACGGCCGTGCTAATTCAGACCCACATCCAGTATCCACCGTCCGGCCCTTAATCCGATCACCGGCTTATCGAAGCGGGGTAAGCACGGGCAGTAATCTACCAATGCCAAGTTATCGAACATGCGCTCTATCATCGCCTGGGTGGGGTATCGCGTCTTACAGCCTATTTGTCTGTGTTACCTAGATCATCTTCTCTATCGCTTTTGTGTAAGTCTCAGACTGGGTGCAGATCTTTACCCTACTGATGTCCATACATGTACTTTTCTAAGAAAATTGATCAGTTGGATTACTCAAGGCCATGCATACATAATGAAAAAAGAATATCTTTTTATACAAGAGATTTATGAAACTTTTCTTTAGGAAGGTTAGAATTTGTACATTTTGTGTATGATACCAATAGGGTTAAGATCTGTGACACCAGTACCTTGGGAGGAGCTTTCGTTGGCCGACATGTTTCGTGTCTGGGTAGGACATACAACATGCAATGGGACACAAGGACATACAACAGGCGGTCATTTACGTATCATATCATATACTCACTTTCTTCGTAGTTATGCGGTTCACAGAGGTTCCTGTCCTTGAAATGTAACAGCTCGGAAGACGCGACTGACAAGATGTCTGACCCTGATGGCGTGCTGTCGGGAGACGGGCTGTCCTGTAATACATAAACAACGAATCGACATTAGAATCTGTCGCAAGTAAAAACAAGCTGTTAAGGAACAAGCCAGAAGAGGGTGGTCTGCTTTGGCTGACAAGATACGGGAGCGCTTATGAAAAGATTGTGGATAAAAAAAAAGCATTGATGAATTCCAAACTAATTTATTTTCCTTTTATCTCAAAGCCAATTTACTGAGACTGAAAGCAAACTGCAAGGCGATTAAAATGAAATATTGGTGGATGAATCTGATTTGTTTGTAATACTAAGAGAGGATAATAAATATTGGAGAACGTTTTGAATGTAGCATTAAGGGCAGTTATGTAAAGGGACAAATTCAATGCTGTCTGCCTCATTCAATTTTTCAGATCATCTTCTGACAAAAGCTTCTTAAAATATGATTCTTAAGTGAAGTCAGGCGTCAATGTCAATGCACGAGATGCCATCTCTGAATCGATCTATCATGCACCGAGCCGGGCAATGTTAGCGTTAGAATGAATATCATTATAGAGAGGAAAGTCTTTATACACTTTACATTATAGACACAGAGGTTCCCAAATCCATCTCCCTCCCCTCCCACTCAGGCCTGATCCCCCTGTTGTAATGCATGGCTTATCTCAAACGGGCTGTTTTGTCGATTTCATGCCATCCTGGCGTACGTGAATGGCCCAGTCTCCATCACCTGAATCAATAGTCGTGTTGGTTCATGGGGGATTTATCAGGGAGGATGTACCCAGAGGGACATGTGGCCACGCGTACCCTTCGGCTGCTCCACAGTCAATACCCTGAAGGGAGGCATACAAATTGTACTGTTAGAAGAAGCCCCTTTTCTCAAAGATCATCTCTCATTTTCCCTACTGCTGCTACTTATGAGAAGTTTTTCAATTATAAATCTTAGTTCTTTTTCTTTTGCATTTATAATTTCACTTTTCTACACTGTATAAAAACCACACAGTTCCTATGCAGTGAAAAGACATGTATAGATTAGATAAGAAGTAAATCAGAATTTATCAACTTAGTTATTCATGAATTCTTTTTAACAATCCCAGCTATCACAAAGGTAATGACCAGGGATCATCAATTGTTAAGTAGTAAGTTTTGAATTGGCAGCGCTAGAACATAATACCCTTTGCCTCTTAGAAAACCATCTGAGCAATGCATTTCATTATGCTCTCTGTAATCTGTACCAGCCAACCTTTTAGCGTAATTGTCCGGCTGAAGGAGAAGGCAGACAGACACTTCAGGTTGGCTGACAGGACAACAGTCTCCCCCACTGATGGCTAGTTGAGCCAGGAGCAGCTCGTGAGCTGCTCAGGTTACATGAGCCTCGGTCCATGTGACGGGGAGAGAAGCTCGGACCAGCTCATCGTGGTGAAACACCTGATGGCCTTCGGACCCCCTGTCAGGGAGCTGACAGTGAGCACGTTTCCCCTGAGACCTCGGTCTGTCGCCTGCCATCATGTGGGGAGAGCAGCTCACCTCCAAGGGTAGGAGCTGCTCGCTTTACTGAGACGTACCATTGGCAGGCACTCACAGCTGCTTCATACTGTACAAAGTAAAATTATACCTTTTTCCTTCAGCCCAGAGGGAATATCTGATATTTTCCCATAAACAGAGGCAACAAATCCTTTTTAATTGTGAATAAACTGGAAAGGAAATTGTCTGCTTATGTCTTCCCTATACATAAGAACTTTGTACCCATAAAACAGCAGTCCAATACTTTACCAGTGAGCCCTCTGTGGAACCTTTATGTCTACTTTGTGGGTTATCTCAGAGCCCGTAATGACGCTCCAGCATAGACCCAGCCTGAGTTATAGCAGGTATAAAAGAGGTAAATGCAGCACCCGGAGCATCTAGAGAGGCCATCTCAGGCAGAAGCCCATTAACACGGGCTAATAAGTCTTGGCCAGTAGGGCTGGAAAGGGCTGCCCATAAGTCTAGGGGCTAAGGGTCCAAAAGGGCCAAGCTGTCACACCGTGACAGGCAGTAACATGCGCAGTGTGCTCCTGGGCCCCACTTTACTAATACCCCACCAGGTGGCGATGGATGTCCTACTAGCCAAACATCCTTGGTGTGAATGATGAAATGCAGGGTTAGCTTTCCCCGGTTAACCCACTGTGGGGCATGGCTTGGCTTGAAAAACACCAGGCACAGGAGGGTAATTGAAATCGAAACTGCTGGTGTGGGCGGTGAGGCAGGGCGGCATGTTTTAGTATTGACTTGGTGTGTGATGGAGTGAGTGGACCGCAGGACAGGGACTGGGACCCGACAGTCCCAGTCGACAGTCACCGGACTTAGCCTGTCCAACAGTCAATCTCCTGACTGCAGCTCAATATCTGCACTAACAGGGCATTTCAATATCCCCTAGCCACTTTGTCATCTTATTTCCTAAGGAATTTTGGATTACTGAAATTCATTCAAGCCATCTTAAGTAGGAAATTTTCAGTTCCTTTTAGCTGAATGATGTATTGATTAAAGCCACACCAGGCTACTACAGAATTTTCTATTGATCTGCAGCTGCCCTAATGATGTTTTCTCATGACCCGGGTTCATCATGGGCTTGATTCGCACAAAGCCCCGCGTCCCACGGCCAGCTGCACCGAGGCCCAAAACAAACAGAGTATGTAATGTTACACCATTCACCATACAAACTTATATGGCATGGCCTAAGTATTACGCACATCTTGTAATCATCTTTCACCCTAGGGGATGGTGTGTTCCAAGAATAATATTATAAATTACTGAAACCTGCACTTCTGAAAAAACAAAACAGTATTGGGTTGCACTGAAGTCATCACTTGAGTGTCATAGGATATGCAAAGTAATTTGCATTGAGTGGGCGTAAGGGAAGGGGCTTGGGTGCGAGAAGCCCACCCATGCGAAGTACTCATCAGCCCGTCAACACAGGTTATTAGTGTGCAAACCCAAAACTGGACCAAGTATTGATTACCGCTCAATCAGCCCAAAGTTAGGGAACAACTTCTTGGTATGTGTTTGAAAACATGTTGAAATATTACTGTGCAGAGCCAGATCTATCTAATATTCATTGTTGGTCATCTAAACTAAAAGGCTTAGTATTAGTGCACAGATATTAGTATGATTCTATTAACGCAGTGTGCAATATTCTTAATGTGTATGTACAGTGCTTTAGCTACAAGATGTGAACCAACAAACTGTACTTTTGACCTCTAAGTCCTGTAAGTCCTTTTAGTTATAGTGTATCATGGTGAGCCACTTGGATGTTAGGCTATAAGCTGCTTAATCCCTTTACGACTTACTGCGTCTGGAGTCGTAACAAATTACACAAGTAATGCAACTAAGCAGATTAACACTTCCACTCTAAACAGATTTGCCAAGTCTTTCGGTTCAGACTTCCAACTCAAGGCTCCATAAGCCCAGCTTTCTCACATTTTAGCTCCTGTTTTTGGTCTCTGATCTGTTTATCAGAAGACTTTCTCCCGGCCAGTGGCATTAGTCGAGACCGATTGACATTCTGGCCATAGGCCACTGGCTGCTTAAGGCCAGGCTGTTGTGTAACGTTAAGTAAAGTATGGAGGTTGGTGCTCTGAGGCTAGTCCTCCAATCAGGACCCAAGGGCCATGGATCTTTCCACTGCCAAACACCATGTGAAACAACCTCTTCCATACAACCAAGATTTCCTTCCATTGGCAGTTCTTTATCTAAGGGATCAATCTGGTATGAGAAATGACTGGGGGGTGGTAGTTTCCCTGATTCAATGGCTGTATGGCTTACACCGAGCAGCAAATGGGCTTTCCTTGTCGGTCATTTGTGGTACGGCCTTAGGCCAAGGGCCAGCCGGTTCCTCCTCAGACTTCGCCTGATTAGGCCCAAAGGACCAATGCGGGGTTCGTCCTGCCATCATTGGCTGACCAGCTGTATAATCTACACACCTTATCTATGGGATATTTGTTTGAAAGGAATCCATAGCGAGTCCCCTATTTTCCATTTCATTTGATAGAATGTTAATATTTCTCACCACTGACCTAAGCAGTCGGAGTAGTTCTTTGCTTGGTGAATATTCTAATTTTGTTTTTCCCTTTTTGTGCTTGGGAGTTCTTTTTTCGTTGGCAAGAGATATTTGAGTATGCCCTGCACTTGGCAAAAAACAACACTGATAGAAAATCCAGTTTTTCATAGTTAACCTTGGTGATGGTCAGGGCAGCCAGATGGCAGTAAGAGGAGTGATGTGGGTGAGTTTAGGGTGAGAGGTCAGGGAGTAGGGAGTAGGCTGGGGACTAGCGTCTCCTTCCCCGGGCCCGGTCAGAGACAGAATGCAGGCCCCGCGGGTCATCAATCTGTCTCGGCCAGGCCTGAGCAGCCCCGAATGGCCCGGGGGCCGGGAGAAGGACAGGAGAAAGCCAGGTATTGATTGCCTGTCACGGCTTCTCCGTTAAAGCTTACCGCGGGCCTCCCGCGCACCAAACCAGGGACCTGCCAAGGCTGTATAGCAGCCATTCAGATAAGCTTCATTAAACTAAACTGATGTATGATTTTTAGCGTGCGGTGGGATAATCGATGTTTATTAAAATTTAATCCATAAGATTAAGGCCCCTTGGTACAACCGTTGCCAGGCGGTGTATCCATCTTTTTTCTTGTGTATCCCGTTCTGTCTGGCCCTTAGTAGAATCTGAGGGTGACTTAATAAAGCTTAGAACAGAGATTTCTAGTCCATTGAATAGACTGGGTGAGCCTTCGGGACATAAATTAAAATGTCTCGAAACAGTGGTATCGTTTTGATGTTTAATGTCAAAATAATGGCCTTGGAAGCGTGTGATGAGTCTATTTTTAGTTTGACCCACATATTGAATACTACAGTGTCTACAGGTAATTAAATAAATCAAATTACTGCTTTGGCAATTGACGTTAATTTTCGTGTTGAATTTTTTGCCAGTCATCATTGCCGTGACGTGGCCAGTCAAATTTAGCCGAGGACAATATCTACAGGACGCGGGACGATTGCAAGGATGTGCGTCGATATAATGTCCATGTGGTGTGTCAGTGCGAGTGGAGGCTCGTACTAGTTGATCAGATAGATTCTTGTTCCTTCGTTTGCCAAAAATAATTTTAGCATCAAAAATGTTTCTGGTTGTTTTAGTTTTTTGAAGTAAGTCCCAGTTTGTGGTGATAATCTCCTTTAGTGGAGGGTTTAAAGGGTTGTGGGTAGTGATGCAGTAAAAATTATTATTATTTTTACTCTCTTGTTTGGTTGGTTTATTCCTGTTAGTGGGAGTAGAGCCTAAGAGCTGTTTGTTTAGTAAGTCATCACGATCAAGTAAGATGCTTCTGTTGATCGAATCTAAAACTAAGTGTTTTGGGTAGCCTCGTCTAATAAAGTGGGACGCTAACATAAAGGCGTTCTTTTTAAATTCGGGTAAATCCGAACAAATTCGACGTACTCTCAAAAACTGCGAAAAGGGGATGCCTTTCAGAATATGTCTAGGGTGTTCTGACGAATACAATAGATAGTTATGACTGTCCGTCGGTTTACAATAAAGGGTAGTCGAAATATTTTGGTTTTTGTTGACAATCAAAGTGATGTCCAAAAAATCAATTGAAGTGTGGGATCGTTCGTCAGTGAACTTGATCGATTTATGTCTAGAATTTAGATGGTTGATGAAAAGATCTAGTTCTTTAGTGCCGTAAGTCCAAATCAGAAAAATGTCGTCAATGAACCGTTTCCATAGGAATGGTTTTAAACGATAGCTGTAAACGTGTTGCTCTTCGAAATCGCCCATGAATAAGTTTGCGAAAGATGGTGCTAGTTTGGTGCCCATGGCTGTGCCACCTATTTGTAGAAAATGCTTATTGTCAAACTCAAAATTATTAGTAGTTAGTACTAGTTTGAGTAAGTCACAAATAGATGTGTTGGTAGGATTTTCAATGGGATCGCGATGTCTAAAGAGATATTTCGCTGCAGCGTTAATGCCTTCAATATTAGGTATATTAGTGTATAGGCTGGTTACATCTAAAGTAGCCAAAATGGCGCCTTCAGGGAGGGTTAAGTCTTTAACGATATTGAGAAGGTGGCTGCTGTCACGTAAGTATGATGGCAGTAGGGGGACTAATGGTTGGATGAAGTTATCCACAAACTGTGATATGCGTTCGGAGGGACATTCATTGGCAGAAACAATGGGTCTCCCCGGTGGAGGTAATTTATTCTTGTGAATTTTAGGTAGCAAGTAAAATTTTGCTGTCCTTGGGTTCTCTAGATGCAGGTAGTCTGCAGTTTTCTGAGTGATCTCTTTAGATAGTACCATGTTATCAATCTTAGATTTGATAAGTGAGTTATGTAAACTAGTGAGATTAGTCGATTGTTCTTTATAGAAGTTTGTATCAGAAAGTTGACGGAGGCCTTCTCTAATATAATCCAGGCGATTTTGGATTACCACTGCCGAACCCTTATCGGCCTTCTTTATGACTATATCGGTATTACTTATCAAAGCGTTTTTGGCGGCGAACTCAGTTTTGGTAATGTTACTACGTTTACCAGTTCTGGTTGAATTTGAAAGATAGCATTGTATTTGCTCCTCATTTAAAAGGGTCATATGCTCTACAATACCTGGACCAGGTGGATTCCATTTAGATGGGTTTTTGAATTTAGGAGACTCAAAGGGTTTGGACCCCATAGACGTATTGTTATACGGGGGTTGACTATCTGTGAGTTTGTCAATGGCTAGTTTTCTCCTAATACTGCGGTGGAATTTTGTGAGGTCTTCCATCAGAATGCCCGCATCTGGAGGGGCGGGAGTATCAACAAAAGTTAAGCCTTTTGATAATAAACTGAGTTCGCTGTCCGTAAGTTCATAATCAGATAAATTGACTACACCGGAAAAACTTTTAACAGGTTTAATTTCTGAACTGCTATTATTTGAGTTAGGCATCAAAAACAATGTCGGAAGAAGTTCAACAGACACACGCAACAGTGCGTCACAAAAATCAGA
The DNA here is from genome assembly GCA_936440205.1 of Lepidonotus clava. NCBI lineage: Eukaryota > Metazoa > Annelida > Polychaeta > Phyllodocida > Polynoidae > Lepidonotus > Lepidonotus clava. Next base: position 87,568,865 of record OW387133.1, read on the forward strand.
ATCAAGAAAAAAGTTCAAGTCTGGAACACAGATATCAGTATCTGAAAGTTGGAAAGTTTTGGATTGACTTGGGTAATGGGTCAGGAGTTCTACATGTTCTCTGAACCTAGAAGTGAGCGCAGGAGTGCTAACTGATCGGCATTCAAAGTGACTGTTTTCTGAGCAGGCACTTTGGGGCTCTTGGGTTTCTGCTGTTGGTTTTTCTGTCCCTTCGGGCGACGGCGAGTGGTCTCCCTTAGGTTGTCGCCCTGACCCTGGTAGGGGGCCGTTCTTCCCTTGTTGTAGTTGCGGCGTGCTGTCGGGCGAGGACCCCAAGCCGTGGTGAAAACACCAGTGGTGGGTCCGTTTAAAGCCGATAGAGGGGAGACATGCTGGAGGCTCTGAGGTGGCCTGCCGTTGAGGTTGGACCCTCCGTTTAAAGAGGGTTGCGTTGGCTGGTGGCTGGAGTCCTGCGGATCAAAAGCCGCAGTTTGGGAGGTAGTCATGGGGGCGGAGGGTTGAGGTCCAGTGGGTGTGTTTTGGCGCTTTGGTGCAGGCTGAGCTGAGTTTAGCCCCACTATGTGTCCAGGTACTAAGTTGATTGGGATGCCTACCCACAGGGCTGCCTCGGGGCATCTGGAGAGTTTCTCCTCCTCACCATTAAGTTTCCGATTGAGGGTGGCGCATTCCCTCTCGATCAGGTTATTGGCGAGGCGTTTGGCGTCATCATAGGAGTAAAGTGGCGCCTGGCCCACAGCTGGCCTTTGTTCGGCATAGCGTTCCTTGAGCTGTGATTTGAACTGATCGGCCTCCTTTGAATGGGTGTTGGCGTGATCCTCAAGGATAGCAGCTACGGTATGCATAGCTGCCAGGGCAAAGTCTCTTCTAGAGTTGACGACTCTAATGGCGTCCAGCGATGTTTGGATAATTCCGGGTGGTGGGCAGAAGGAGACAGACCATGAAGGGAATTTTTTGGAGTCTGAAAGGTGGCGAATATAGCTTGCCCTTTGTTTGGAAAAGGTTGCCTTCTGTCCCTGGGATCTCATAGACCTCCAAACTGATGTATGACTTCAGCTTATTCCTGGCTTCTGATAAGTTCTGATCCCTTAAACTAATAGCATGAATAGGACTGCCAATTAAAAGAATTGTGAGATCCCTTTCTAAGGAGCTCCATTATACGGCCCATTTTATTTTATATTTCCCTGGGAGCAGGTGAGGCTAAACACGGCAAGCTTTAGCAAAACAAGGGAAAAACAAAGAGCCTATCTGAATTAGTGACACCCACTCTGATTAGCATCCAAAGCCTACGAGCTACTCACTAACCACTGAGCGGGCGTAACGAGCTGCTCGTTTCACGCAACCCCGCGTGCTGTTTTTTCTCTGGGCACCACACACTGCCCGCCACACCGCCTCCTTGCCTCTGTTGGCATGCAGGCAGCTGCAGCATAGGGTGAGTTTAGCCCAGGAGCTGCTCGGCAATGGGTAATTGCTCACATAGGCTCTCGGTAGGAGCGGGCTGATTGGTGTAGTTGGTGTAAGGCGTGGGCCGAGGCCATCCGGGTCTAGCCTCACCAGCCTGGGAGGAGCAGACAGAGGACAAGTTCGGTGAAGGTCACCTTAACCTACGCAATGATAACCACTTGCCTTTTAAATCAACACGGTAATGAGAAGGAATAAGCCCCAACCTCATAAACTCACAAATAACAGCCGCCCTTTGCCTCCTCAGGTGTTTATGACATCAAGGGATAAGGGTGGTGGGTTTATGGGTTTACGTGTTTACGTGAGGGCAATAGGACCAATTTGTCTTCTTATTTGAATGGGGAAGGCTTATTAATAACACCCAGCAACCTACTAGGACTGGGCAAAGCTGTGCACTGTTACCACTAGTGGAAACCATTCCAATGTTCAATTAAAGCTAACGGGGAGACAGCAAACATTGCCTGCAACTATTCAAAAGCGCTTTACTATAGTTGAAGCAGCTTGCAACTGCTTATAATGAACCTCTTCTTATATGGTTCCCACTACCGCTCACGCTCCCCATAAGGTACCATTATGTAGCTGTTTGTGTTGATGCCTTTCGCTTTTCCAAAAGCCGCAGGACAGGCAGCGGAGGAAGCCCGATGACATTTCAATGCGACACAACTCATCATTAAAAGTAACCGAGAACCTAATCATCAGAGCGGCCGTAAATACCAACCTGCGTCAGCACATTCGTTAAAGGCGACAAACTTTGCTAACCCTCTAACCGTCACTCTAGACGTAAATTTAGGGAAATTAGGGCAGGTGCTATTTTAGTAGGGCTTAATGTACATTAATAGACACTCTGGGAATTCCAAAAAGGAAGCCTAGTCTGTGAGAGGGTTTTTATGATATGGGGAGCGCCGGATAAGGCCGTCCTTTTAACGAAGACAATAGGTTCGTTAAAGTGGTACTTTTTAATGAGCTGTCTCTGGGACTTAAATAGACTCCTTGAGTAGATTAATAAATGTCATTTTTATGCCGTATGACGCAAATGGTTTAAAAAGTAGATCAACTTTGCAAACTCCTAATCGGAGACATTTGAATTAAAGTCAATTTAACCATTTAGTCATTTCCCCAACAAATAATAGTTTCTACGAGCAAAATAGCGCCATGGTTCATTGGTGTTTTTGATAGAGAATGACCTCTGATCATCAGAAATAACATGTCCTTGGTTCTATATGTCAAGCTCAAGGGCAAAGGTTTGTACGTGATTCATGGGAATAAAGCAAGGTGCTTTAGAGGCAACCCAAGACGATCTAGGTTATGAAATAAGGGTGGCTGAATAACCATCAAAGGGTCACAAAAGTTCTGATCAATTATCTGTGACGTACTCAAGCAGCTATCTTGAATTATCCATACAGGAATTTCTAGTGAGTTTAGTCGCACAAGACAAAAAGTGTGGAAAAGGATTTCTGAATTAATGTTTTTCACATGTTGTTATTTTGAAAGAAAAATGAAAAAAAAAGCAGTCATTAAGATTTCCTGTTCCATAAAAGCCGTAGAAAATCTTTGATCTCAACCATGCATTTTGTTACATGTTAATGTGACCTTCAGAGGTGCATGTCACATCTCAAGGTTAAACATCACTAGCTGAAAAGTCTTCATCCATGCTCAATATCCAGTATTATTCCATGCTTATTGAAGTACTTTACATTCACTTCTACCCTTACCTTTTCGGCATTCTGAGATAAACATATCTCAGCTTCAGATTTCACAACTATCAACACGCATAAAATGAAAATAACGAAATTATATAAACAGAAAAAAAAAACATTAAAAGAAACATATGCGGCTATCCTAGACATTTGTAGAAATCCTTTATTGTTTTATTGAGTGATTAATATAAAACAATATGGATTGTCCACTGGAAAAAAGGTAAGGAATTAATACAAGTTAACTCGGACAAAACACACTGTACAATAGGTAAGCGGGAGTTTCATGCGTTAGGGCACGGTTAGCACGCTAAGTCAAACCAAGGCGTAACTAATCGGATTGTATGATAATACCATGCTAAGAGAACCGAGGACCACCTACCCACTCATAGTCGTAATAATCCATATCCTACAAACAAAGCGAGGAGAGGCGCGTCACATAAAGCGGCTAAACCTTAAGCCCGATGGAGGAGGGAATGAGGCTCGAACGATCGAGGCATTTTTCACAAAATCATTACATCTTGGGACATATTACAAACTTAGCCTAAATGCTAGTATGATTTGGCCTGAAATTCAAAGTCTTTAGCCTGAAAAATATTTGAAAACAGGACAGAGTTTGGCAAATTACACCAAACGTGTTTTTTCTCTTTATGCATCTTCTGTAACTTTTTAATTTTGGAAACGTTTGTAACAATGTGAATATTGGGTGCTCTTTAACACTAACTAAATTACTGTTCGCAAAAATATTGCAACCAAAACCAATCATTCACTCGTAACACAAACTTAAAGAAATGTTTGCAAAATAATGATAGGGGTTCATATGAATATAAAACAGCTGACATCAAAAGCATACACTGATCAAATAAGGAATATGTAAGCAATATACAAAATATACAGTGCTGCGGAGAAAAGCAATGTACCAGCTACACACCGTGTGTGCTTTACGCAATATCTATAAGTGAACACACTACTTGTCACACACATGTTCTATTAATTGCGTGTGTGTTCTCGACATAACTAAAATGTCTACACGTTATGTACTGCACATGAGTTCTACGCATCACGCAACAATTGTGTAGTGCGAAATACATACAAGTCTGCGGACTACATGTTGCGTATGTGTTCTATGCATCATGTTTGAATTGTGGTCTATGAAATATGTAAAAGTCTAAATACAACTTGTGTTCTGCGTAATATATAAGTCTACACAAAACATGTATGTGTCACATATAATTTGTGTTCTATGCAATACGTAGTGGGTAGACTTATTCATATTTCATAGAACACAATTGTTATGTATATAAGCCTACACACTAAGTGTTGCATACATGTTCTATGCATCACATAATTTGTGTTCTATGAAATACATAAAACTATACACACTACCCATAGTAAGTGCGCGTAACTGCGCATTACGTACCTCCATCATTCCCTCGATCTCGGTGATGACCTCGTCGGCGGTGAAGAGCGGTTCCTGGTGCAGGGACGAGATGATGAGGGAGTGCATGTCGAAGGCCTGCTGCAGGTCCTCGTCGTCCGACAGGTCCAGGTCTGGAGAGTCCCGCTCCTGTAGGCATGCATAAGCCTTAGCGAAGAACACCAACCGGCAACCGTTATTTACACAACTTAACAATCAATTTATGAAAAGAAAATTAAAGATTTTGTGTGGTAGAAAAGAAAGAAAATAAAAAGGTGTTTTTAGAATAAATTCATTAGGATTAGACTACTTTAATCCTAGAAAAAGTAAGGTGCAACTGAAAACAAAAACAAGTTGAAGTCATTTTTAACTGTGAAATGCAGATTTACCTGCATTGATGTTAGTAAAGCATATTTGTTAGTGTCCAATTAATCCCAATACTACTAGTTATCATACTATGAATATAAGATAATTGTACATGATATAAAGGCATGCTATTATACTGAATTATATATACAGATTCTGTTGTTTTTAAATTAGGAAGTATAATATATATATACATTAAGAATATTACTAGACTATTTCATATTTTAAGATTAGTAAGCGTTAGGAATTAAGCACAATCAACTTACCCGCTTTTCGCCCAGATTCAAGGACTTCGTGTGTAACTGTCGCGCGTAAGATTTGGACCAGTCTATGGGTAGTATGTTCCCGAAGTTCCCTGTGATCGTCCACCACATCCTGAAGGAACAAGTATAAGAAAACATTAAGCACTGAGCAAAAATAAACTAGTTAATTTTGAAGTAAAAGAAACCAACTGCTGTGCATTTATGATAATGAACTTTGGCTCTTGTAACCTACAAGCAATATGCAAGGAAAACATGTTATCTCATTTTGTATATTGTTTAACGATTCGAAGCACAGTTACGCATGCACCCATACACATCAGATTACGTTCAATTTCTTTGTTTCTAAATATCAATGCACGTTCATATCCAGTACAATTTATCGTACCTCATTAGACAAATAAGCCTATTTATATCAGAGTATAAAATCTAGATTCAATTGTATCAAAACCAGCACGGTTGACTCGGCAAGCAGTCATAATTTAACATCTGACGTCTCTGGCGCGTACCCAAAGCGGGTTCATCCGCCCTGCATACAGACACCCAGATTTTGGCTACAACCGGGGAAGGCGAAGACAGAAGGTGGCTGGAAGCCATATTACACTGCGCGACTTGAGCTGCGATAATGGCGCTATATGATAATATCACAGACAATTTGCAAACATTCATTCAGTGATATAATTGTTTGAACTTTGCAATTCGGAGGGTTTTCCATATGTGTAAAACATGATTTTATTTATCATGAGTGCACATCTTCTGCGACTCATATCGTAGTATATATCACATAGTGTTATAATACCTCCTATAGAGTAAAGACTAGACTCTCCCTTTGCCAACTAGACCTGGCCGCCTTGAATAATGTATTGCTGCATCGGGGCTGATGGGAGGTTGGGGGGGAGAGAGAGGGGGAGGGGAGATTCATTGTACGAGCACACACACACCACTAACGGCTTTATCAATTAGGTTTGGATTTTGTTCTCGTTTTTATGTTTTTAAAAGTGCGTTTACTGCGGCAAATTGCTTTTATTCAGTTGAATTAATATCGACTTTTTTGAATTAACCTTTCAAAAGAATAGAAGTCTACTGAAGTATGGCATCGAAAATGGTATTAATTCTCATTTAAATCATTCAGTTTCTAATTCACCTATTGAGGAAAATATTCAACTCTAATTGAGACTGTAAATGGATTTCATTTCCCTATATCCACAATGCCGACACTTGCGGATATGAAGCCATTTTGATGTGGGTTACAAAAGCGATACGCATCAAGTATAACGGTGTGCAATTACTGTCTCCATTATTCATCTAACCTTGCCTTTCCGTGTCTATTAGCCATTAGGGTATGTGGACTGTACGCGCTACTACTACCAATTATCTCTGGAGGTAGGACACAAAGAGTCTGATAGTAAATCTGTAGGTAAGCTGTTCTTATCTTAAACGTTCTGTCTCATCTTTTATATTTGCCATGATTGGATTTTCATTAAGGCTGGGTAAAAAGCGGTAATTTATTTGATGTTAAATCGTGCACGGTTTTAAAAGCCATCATAAAATCTCTGCTGTGAAAGTATACGGCCGTTTGGTACAAATTATTTGCGGTTCAACTGGATTAATATTTATGGAAATTCAGAAGCGAAATTTGACTGAGGTATAGAAAAGATTAGTTGGCCAGGTATAGGGATCGTATATCGTATCTAAGGCCAGGCCAAAAAAGAATTCTGTTTCCAGTGGACCGACTGGCTTTTAAAAGGGCCAGTCGGGCAGTCGGGATTTTTTTAAAGAATCTTTTTTAAGAATTTTTCTGGTAGGGAAATTAAAAATTAAAAAAAAAAAAAAAAAAAAAGATTCTGAAAAAATGGGGGGGGGGGGGGGGGGTGGGGAAATCTCTCAGTCGGGGATTGTACAGCCAGTCGGGCGGTCGACTGGAAACAGAATTAAAAGGGGTCCCTAGCACTGTTGCCAAAGCCCTTAGTCCTAAACCCCTAAGCCCCTGCTAATGTTCAACTGATAAGGTCACAGGCCTATTAACAGGCCACAAACTGTACCACCAGCCACCAAATATTGACACAGCTTCTATCGCTACCCGTATCCATTGCGCTTTGGTGCTATTCAGCGATTGGCTCCCCGAGCGCGCGCACGGTGACACACGCATACAGAGCGTACGAGCGGGGTACAGACAAACATGGCTGGGTACATTAAAGGCGGTTATCTTTGCATTGCGTGATGAGGTCCTTGGGTAAGGAGAGGACTCGCAACATTTGTTTTGTTTTATCTTGTCATAAACCGAAGCTGCGGAACGCTCTAGTGTTGGCTTTGCTGCATTTTATACGAGTTCCGTAAACTGTTTTTTGCGTTTGAAAGATCTATGTGGAATACATCCGACGTTTATACATTAGTTTATGGCGTGCCTAGGATCTTTATATGACGTGCTAAAGTATTACTTTACAACGAGGATTTAAATCACTATTACCCCATTAAACTTGTGAATAGTAAAAGATAATTGAGGAAACTGGGCGGAAACTAATTGGTTATTATACTTAATTTTTTAACGAAAAAGAAAGGATCTTTAATACCTAAATATCAAACATATACAGGTTTGACCACGTGATCAACTTGCCTAGAAATGCGCTTGGTGCCGGCAATCCAGCTGCTGATTGTGGATGTAAGCGGCCCTAATTTGACCCCTGTACCTTACATAATCAGCATTCATTCAGCGTATAATCAGCATTCATTCAGTATGTAATCAGTATTCATTCAGTGACATAAGGTGCTGGCAGTGTACGGGCCATGACCTGTGAGGGTATGTAGCTGGTGACCGGTGAGTCGGTCGGCCACCCCTCATCGCCCCACCCCTGGACGACTGGTACCAGCCCGGTCAGCTGGCACCGGGCCAACAGACGCCGCGTCCAGTGCGCCAGAACGCCTACCACCCACCCTCACTCCCTGCACCTTGTAATTAACCTCCTCCCCCCCCCCCCCACACCTCCCGTCTACCGCTACTGTACCTCAACACTTAGATCGCCTGCACTCTTTGATAGGATTCCCCTCTCCTCTGAGTCTTTGATAGGATTCATTCATCTAGGTCTACTACTACCCCTCCTCTTCTAGCCCCCGCCCGACAGATGTCCCCCCTCTAGACTTAGAGACTGCTCCTCTCCCTGTCTCTACCTAATTTGTTCATTGACTTCCCTTTATTTGAATCTTACTCTTTACTGTCACCACCTTGCATCGCCCTTTGGTCGCCCTTCACCCAATCGCACTCCTTACATTCCCCCAACTCATTCCTCCCTCACCCCGCTCCACTAAAGACCACAACCTACTCACATGCCTTTTTATTTGCCCCTCCCCCCCTCCCCCAACAAATCTTCGTCCATACTCCCATTCCTTTCATGCTCCCCCCCCCCCCCCACACACACACACCTTCCCTCCTCTCATACTCCCTATACATGTGCACCCATCCCATGAACCTATTCAGAAAAGTCCTTCCCAAGGTTAATTAGATCCCACATCAGCGCCCAGTTAATTGATTATATTAAAGAGTAATCAATCCAAATTACAAGCAATTAACACACATAGGTGTGCTCTATAAGTGGGCAATTGTACTCTCCCACCACCTTAGTTCTAAAAGCCACCACTAGGTGGGTGAATAGGGGGGTATAATAATGTCACCTGACCCTTTGTCCTTCTCCTATATACTACTTAACCCCACCTGTTACCACCCATTATACACCCATGGACGGGTGGGGTGAGCGCAGTGTGATAGTTTGAGAGGGTGTCAAGGGCCCTTATAAACACACCTATACAGGCTACACATGTCTGGGTACTTCATTGAGTTTTGGGTACATAGAGATGTTTAGGGGTTATAATCAATACGCGGATAGCCTATATGGGTTGTGATCGCCCGGCCGGGGTAGCGGTTTCATCGATCAGCGACATGCACGATCGATCGACTCGCTGCTCGCGGGGGCGTAACAAAAAGCCATGTCAAATAGGTTTTATCTTATCACATGATACTTCTGGTTGAATTGTTACTGGGGCAGGCTATACTGAATGCGGACAAATAGAGATGATGATGATGATGTGTTGGGAGTTTAAGGTCCGCTCATAAATATTTTAGGTACATCGTGAACACGAACAAAATAATAGCCTCACTACATGAGATACATTTACCATATTAGATATGATATTAAATTTTTTTAAAGTAAACTTCTCAGAAAATTGGTTCACCTCCCTCCCCCCTTTCTTCTCTTTTTTGAAAATCTAAGATTGTACGTCATATACATACAGTATACACGGCCTTAGGATATCTTCCCAAACAACAGTAGGAGGCGTTCTGTAACCTTCAAAGGCCCAGCTGATGTCTCGCCTCTTTCTGTTACCATATAAGGAATAGCCCGCTCTTCTGTCTGCTGAGCCGTATTGCCGCTCTGCGCAATTCTTCGGTGATGATAGACGAATATGCAGTTTTCTAGCTAAGTATTACTCAGAGTTCTTTCCTTGTTGCAAAGGACCATTCCAGATACAGTGTACATAATACATTTCAGAAAAGAAATCTACATTCTCTAAGCATTAGGACACAATATTTGCTGCTACTGAGTTCCGGCAAACCCATTCTAGATTAAAATGGAAAGTGATCTGCAGACCCGTATATCAGTGGACCAGCACCCTTACTATAGCTAACCTAACTCGGTCTCCTCCCTGTATACTCATTCATGTATATACTCATAGATGTATACCCTCCGTCTCAGAGTCTGAGTCAGTGGCGGTGAGCAGATCAATACACAGCGGTACAAAGTCAGGTCGGGAGCAGCTCTCTGTACAGGGGGAGGGGGAAGCCGTGAGTGGCACAGCGCCCCCCCCCCCCCCGCCTGTCTGTACAGTACTCCCTAATATGGACAGACCCAGTGGGACCGCTGCCAGAGAGCTACTCACCACCAAAACCTCACCTGAGCATTTTCATCTTGGTTACAGGAATATTCTGTACAACCTGGCAATATTTTTTTTTTTAGAGATTTACATCCTTAAATGAAGATAAAGTTCTCTTTGAAAATGATGAGACACAAACGGAATTATCAAGGTTCTATGACAGTTTTTGTAGCTCAATTTAGAAAATCATAACCAATATATTCACCATCAGGTAGTAAGAATGTGAGCTGTGAACTTTGAAATACCTTCTTGTTTACAAGCATAAGCATTGAAGTGTAAGTGTAAACAACACATCATGAACATAACATGCATGGGCATATTACATATAGGTCGTAGAAAAGTAGGTTTTCCCACCTTCGTACCCATGGGTTGAGCAAGCCGAACTCACACGATATACTCGTGATCGAATCCTCCATGTGTATCACGGTAATACTTTGATAAACGCTGACAAAACAATGGCTTGGTAAAAAGCCAAAGATAGTAAGTGTTAGCAGTCTTCAATAGAAGTCACTGGTTTCACTGAGATAGTTTCTTATAATACTTCAGTTCCTGAGATGTGTATGCAATGTTAATGTTTCTGGTCCTCAAAAGACAAGTTTGATTTCTTTGAGATGATTCCTGATAATATTTCAGTTTCAAAGTGTAAAAAGATGAGTAAGTTCCTGATGATTCCTGAGATTGTTCTTTATAATGCTTCCGTTCCTCAGCGTACAGAAATGACTAAGTGACTGAGATTTCATATGAGATTGTCCTTTGAAATAGTTCAGTTTCTGTGCGTATAAAAACGATTAATTCCCTGAGTTATACACAATCACCTTCAGCAGTGTACCAGCCTATAGGGCGGCTCCCTGAGTGGACCCATTGAAGCGCGTATACACTCCACCACTTCTAGCTACCTGAGTGGTTTCACTTTCTCAGCTTTTCCCTTTATCATTAAAGCAGTGCTGGTTGTGGAAGTAGGGGGTAGCCCGGCCTTAGTCACGCCCTGAATGGTCACCCCCCCCCCCCTCCCCTCCCCTCCGAACCCCTCCAGCCCCTCACTGGTTCTACTGCTCGGGACCTGCTTACTAGGAGTGGGTGACTCAGCCTTACCATGTCCGGGTATACAGGGCGGCCTATGGTAAAGGAGGCTGGACCCGGAACTAACGGGTATCTCAGGGGGACGGCTATTTTTAACCGTTGGTGCTATGTAAATTGCTTCAGTATTCTGAATGGGAAATACTGATTCCGTCTCCCTTAAAGTAAGTGTATGAGTGTCTCATCTATCTTGCCATATCAGGGTATCCTTGAGGGTTTGTCTAGGGATCTTGTCCTTTGTGTGTTGTCCTTTATGTTAGTTCTATATGAAAGTTTAAAGTTTCCAGAGTAGGATTCTTTCATCTGAAATTTCTCGATTTCCAATTGTGTTAACCTGTAAACTTTATCTACATATAATATCTAAAGTGCTACTAAAATTTCTAAGGTAACAACTATTTCTGATGAACCAATACAGAGAAATAAGTCCAACCTAAATAAGGCCATGTGGCCATAAGCTTATTGGATGGCCATGTATTGGTATGTGGACTATCAACCCCCAGGTGTCCTGACCACCCCCCCCCCCCCCCAACTCAATTAACCACTGTCTATTGTGTAAGTTTTCAGGGACAATTACTCCAGGCACCTGTCACCCTGCGGGGGGTCTAACTACAACCTATACAACACCTATGGTCCAGGTGTTAAAAGTGTTATAAGTTAACCACTCACACTAAGACCAGTGGTTTTGAAAACTACAAATGTATATATGTCTGTGTTGTGACTGGTCGACGTTGTATACAAACAACCCCTGTGACGTCATCATGACGTCACCGTGACGTAATGAGGTCAGTGGGACGCTGGGCGTCTGTAGGTAGGTGTGGCGTCCCTGTGTGTATGTATCCGGGAGTGTGACAATTCTGTATAGGTCCGGGAGTGGAGTTTTATATCCTGGTACTGAGAACCATTTCTTTGTACTACTTACGTCCAAGTTACAAACCAACTTAGGCAGAAGTTACAAAACAGTAGGCGTAATGAGAGTTGACAAAAGTTTGAGAGTTAAAAAGTGCAAACTGCTGACAAAGGATTTTGACGAAGCAAGCAAAATAACGAAGACAATTACGAATAGACTGCAATAGTCAGTAGAACATACTAAATGTCTATCTGGCACAAATTGACTCAATATATCGCACCTAAACATTGTTCCTTTGTATCCCTTTTGTGTATAAACCTTGAATAAAGATTCCCATAAAAATTGAGGAGATGAGAGAACAATGGCTGATCCTCCTCAAAAGCAACGATATTGAAAACGATATTACCAAACAGTAAAGTTTCTGGACAAATACGAAGATAAATCCCCTCTTGTCCTACCTTTTGACGGCGTTCTTGGCCTTGATACCCATGTCGCCTGTTGTGGTATACACCTATAGGTAGTAGTCAATGGATTACAGTTTTCCCCGTTGGCCGGAGTCGCTAACACAGCGTATGAGCTGCTCAGTCCTGCTCGGTTCTGCTCGCACGCCCTGCTGTGTCTCGTACCAAGTCAATAGTGGAGACTTCCCCGCCCGGCCCGCAGACTAGTCCCAGAGACAAGACTCTCCACGGAGGCTCAGACGTCAGCGCCTCAAAAAAGGAGCGAAGGATGGCGCCCGGCCGGGGACCCCGGAGCCCGCTGACATTTACGGGCAAGCCACTTTGAGCACGCTCTGCATTCATTAAGCCTCAGGTGTGCTTCCGGCCGGGCACCAGCGAGCCTTTCGGGCTATGAAAAAAAATGTCGTAAGCAGTCGACTCTTGGGATAGGTGTCTGGGGAAAAAGTCAGCCAAATTGGGCTATTTTGGGGGATTAAAAACAGTGAGAGTTGATTACTCATTGTTCGGCTTAATTCGGTTTCCGCTGGCCTGGTCGCCCGCCGCCTACGTAAGCGGGCTGTATATGGGCCTAGCAGGAAGTGACGTCACGTCCGGGTGGGGGCCATATTTGGGAGGTTGTTCTGCGTCAGGTTTGTTTACTGCGGGAGAGCTGATATAAAAGGCCAAGCGGGACACAGGCGATAGCCGACTGTGCTGATGTCGTGGGGATGGCAGCAGGCTGGAGTCGCTGCATGCTGCAGCAACAGGCTGCAGAGGCCATCCCCGCTCTACTGCATCCATATTGATAACATCAGACTGCCTGGGGGGCTCCAGCCTATGTGTCTGTGGGTAGGGGGATGGAGGGGGAGTGGGGTTCTTGGGGGGTGGGGGTTTCTGATACACAGTCACCATGGCAATATAAATTGGATAATACGGAAAATGATGCTGGCCGAATCGTTGGTGATGCAGGCATGTCGCTGTGCTATAAGTGCATTTATGTCAATGACATATTGCTGTGGTCTGGGGCCTAGGGCAGGCAGTTAAATGGATCTGTATGGGAGGATATGTGTAGTGGCACTGTTACTGCCTGCTATTTTATCTTTATCATTCGCTTACTAGATATACAAATAGCCATATAAGCCAGAACAGTAACGTGCTTAATAACCTCTATATGATACTAAAACTGGACAACGGTTCACTATCAAAATCTTTCTTTTTCCCATCAGTTTGTCCTAGCATAAATACAGCAGGATACAGCAGAAATTGGTATTTTGTCTTACTGGCCGTTATATTTTGCAGGCACTTTACATAATTTTTCACTGGCTTGGCCATATTTTACTGGATATGGGCCCTGGATCACCACCCAACAGCCTGCTAGAGTACCAGGCGCCATCCATATCATTAACGCTGGAGCAAGATATGCATGGCCTGTGTGGCTATTACGAGCTATACAAAAGCAAATCTATTTTTACCACAATTTGGTTCAGAAAAAGATAGTCATGGGTAACCTCACCAAAACAACTAATTAGGGAAACAGCAAGAGAATGTGAAAATCCTATGAGGTCAATTTTGCTTTTGGGAAAAACTGTTTTAATGCATTCATATCAATACTATTGCAGTTCATCACTTGTGGCTATCGCTGCAGATAGTAGACATAGCCCGCTGTGTCGCAGGATCAAATTCACATACGCAGCAAACCGATACTCGTTCCAATCGACATGTTGCATGCCCCCAGGGTGGAACAGAAATGAGAGGGGCTGGGGAGTCGGCACGGTTAACAAAGTGTATAGGATGACACCCACAGTCCTATCAGTGGCACCAATACAAGCAGTTCACATCCAGCCTTTCAGCCTGTGGCCAGGCTGCATTTATAGTACTGCCGACAACCCCAGCCAATATGGCTCGCAAATACAGGCGCATATATAGTGAAACCGCAGACTGTTGTACTGAAATGTTGTTTACTTCAAATAATAGTTTTTTCTCCATAGAAATATTTTAAATGATTCAATGACCAAATGAGGAATACAATTTGTGGCACAACACTAGCCATGTCTTAAAAAAACACAAAAACATGTAGTCTTCTATCATGACCTTTGCTATGCAAATTATACAAGATGGTTCTTAAAGTTAACTTAATTAACTATTCAATCTCATGAACGGATCTAGGACACTTTTCAGCAATTGCTGCCTGGCAAAAGGTGGCTTCAGATGAGCCATAAAATGTATCCAGACACTGACCAATAATTACCTTTATTACACAGTCCAGTTAGGAAATGCCAACAGCTTGTAAATTTTTACAACTGGGGAAGTTGTAGGCTTCAAATTCAATGAAAAGAAAGCTTCCTTGAAACCATGAGATGAGAGATCACCTCGCCTCGGAAATGAAGCCACTTGATTTTATGTGGTGTAAACAGTGATTTAACTACATGGGCCAACACTGCTTCCTCTGCGCTTCAAAATTTAACGCAGACATCGAGGTCTGAGAAAGGATGCGATCGAATGAATATGATAAGCAGTGTGTATAAAAGGCATTTGCTTGTCATTGAATTTTCTCAGATAATCCTTGATTTTGGTACTTTGAATTGCATAAAAGGTATCAAACTCAAATAGCTTTGGTCTCTGAAAATTGAAAAGCTTGTTGATAACTGTGCATACACAAGGCTTACATAGACTCTAGGCATACACAGATTTAGTTGGAGAATGGACAAATTCTGAGTTTCTCTCAGTTTGCAATCTTTTCCACACAGATTTAAAACAAGCTATGAACCAATCAGAATCAGTATGGTGGGTTAGGGTGTGACTGCCTTCCAAATGTGGAGGCCATTTTTCAAACCCATCCCAGGCCGATCCCAATGCTCAAACAGTGTTGCGATAGTATATAAGGACTATGTTTATCTCTACGCTAAACCATCTCTCATCAATCATGTTGATGAACCGCAGATTCCCTTAGGCTTCCACTTAATTAAGTCCAACTTTCTGCATTGTTTTCCTTCACATAAAATCTCCATACAAACATGCTCCTCGGTCCCATCGCCAAATGCCAATTAATTATCCGCTTCACCACCAATCATGATTTCTTGCATATAAAACAAACAGCGACCTTCAAATCGCATCCCTTTTTAAACATGTGACTTTTGAATTTCAAATTAGAAAAAAGGTTATCGTCTAGCCAGAACTTGTGAAATGTCAATTTCCAGTTGAGTCATCTTGGCGCGGGGTAAGCGCGTGATGATTCAAGGAGGGACGATGGTATCACTCACAGCTTCATTGACCAATATATGACGCTTGCCAATGTTGCACCCCACCCCACCTACCCAACTGAATTACCATTGATGTATATGTGTGTATTCCATATTCACAGAATCTCATTTGCCATTGATGTGTATGTATTCCATATTCACAGAATCTCATTTTCTGGCAATATAGGAAATGAATTTTATGAGATCTGTTGTGCCCACTCTCTATTTGAGATAATAAACAGCTTCGAGTTCTGGTCATCTCTGTGACCTTTAACCATGAAACCAAGTATGAATCAATCTGTTCATAGAAGAATACACTGCATTTGCCTCTTTGAAAGTATGATTTGCAGCATCCAAAAAACTAAGCTATTTTGTTTCTGGCCTTTCTAGTCTTAATGGTAATCCCAACTAAAGAGTTAAGACAAAATTAATAGGCTCACTTCATAGCTATACATTATGAATGAGAACAGCATATTAGTAAGATCTGAATAAATTAATCTACCTACGGCAGATGACAGACACTGACTTTGACTTTATGAAAATGTGATTCACTACATCTGACAAACTAATATGTGATTCTTCTGGTCTTTTTTGTCTGAAGGATAAATCTCCAACCAAGGAAGAATAGGCTTACTTCATAGCTGTACAATATGAATGAGAATAGCAGTGGTAAGTTATACTCGGTTATTATGCTACTCCAGGGGGCTAGGGGTTACCATTATCATACTCTGGGTCGGTACCAGTCATGTGTGAGTACCAACACGTTGGGTCAGTGTGTGTGCACCAAGAACCAGCGGAGGGTCAAAGGAGGCTGATTACCAGCGGAGACTGGTGAGTCACCAGCGGAAAGTGGTAGGAGCACAGTGCATGATGGGATAGGGCTAGGAGGTGGGATTGTACTTGGGACCAGTTGGGAGGGGGGCGCGGGGGGGGGGGCACTGACTCTTTGTAGGTTACTACTCATTGCCAAACTACTACCCATAGTTTTCCAAACTGACCACTCATGAATTTTAGTTTTACCACCCTTTATTTTGGGGGGACAGAGATCACTGCCAGCTGGCCTTAAACATCAGAGTATGTCAATATCACTAAATATACAAAAATTATTAACGGTTCTGATGAAATTCATAAACTTAAGTTTGTGTAATATAGTAACAAAAATGATAAGTTTCAAGTTATTGCCATTATATTGTTCTATGAATGTAGTTCACCACTCCCCTTTTTTGCATGAAAAAGTGGTCAATCGACCGCCCCTCAATATTGACACTCACCGCCCTCACTCTCCTGGTCCTTTTGGCATTGGTACCCTTTGAAGCCCAAGTGTCCCCCCCCCCCCCCCCGAGGACTTGGGACCGTCTACCAGATAGATCTGTAGTCGGGACACTTATCATAACATGTCCCCCGCCTACGCGGTTCATCTGGGCATAAACGTGTAGTATCTGATGAAAGCCACGCACCAGAATCAATATCAGGTCTGGGAAATAGCGACCAGGGATTATAATCGATAGCAATTTATCTGAAACTGTTGTAGGGAATACACAACCAACCATCTTTTTATTAGTTTGAGCAAATTGTTGTTGATAATGCGCCGATAAATCATGTTGCAATCATTTCATATTTCAGTAATGGTGTAACAGAGTTGATGTACATTCGATAAATATCATATTCATAGTAATCATACTGAATTCGAGACGGAATATTTCAATCTTATGTTTTTTTAATTGTGAAAACCTATCCACTTGTTTCACTATAACTTATTTGCAAATTTGCAATTCAACTGATGTATTCAGTTTATTCAAATGTACTCGTACTTATATATCATCCAGTTGTTTAATCAGAGGTATTACCTAATGTTAGTGTGCATATGACAGATCTCACAGGCGCAGGGAATAAAGCGTTAATTTCGAAAAATGTAAAACTGCCCTAAGATGTACTGGACTTAGGCCCCAACAATTGCAGTACCCTTAGATGCCCCTCCCCCCTCCCCCGCCTACTGCATAAACCACTGCTTTTTTGGACCACGATTTATTTTTCTCTCATTATCTTCCTAATGGGTCACAGGGTGTAGAACCCTAAAATCGCCAGGGCGACATGGGCTTTTGGGGGGTTAACGACATGGGATCTTAAGTGATATCGACAGGGGACATCATGATTTCTTAAAATCGACGGGGCGACATGAGGATTTCTTAAAATCGACTTGGTGACATGGGGACACCCAATCTACACCCCCTTCCTACCACTTCTCCCCCTCCCCCTCCCCATCCCACCACTCCCCCCCGCGCCCCTCAAAAACCCCTCCTACCGCATATCCCACACGTCCTTGGGCTGTTTGGGTTGGCAGCCGCCGTCAGATGTGTGTGACAAAAGGATCTCAGTACAACCAGACAGTGGTGGGTGACTACTGATGTCCAACCTGGAAATCACTCTGTACATTTTATACCATATTTACACAGTGTCGGAAATTAAGCTTATATTTTACGCACCCGGCGGGTGCAGAATTCCTAAAGCTATGCACCCGCAATTTGTCCATGCACCCTCCTAATATGTCCCTATTATATAAATGATTAAAAGTGTGCACATTGTGGGCGCACACCTAAAGAAATCACGCACCCGGCCACGAAAATGTGCGCGCCTGGTGCAGGGCGCAGCTCAATTTCTGACACTGTTTACATGACTTATGTTACAATTATTCAACTCAGTTTTATTAGTTTAGGAGAAAATACAAACGTAATGTGTGTGCCAAAAAGTTCTCTGTACAATCAGACGGAGAGGCCGTCGGGGGGATCCGCTTCTCTGTCCAACCAGGAAACCTCTCTTTACCTCAACATATCTATAGGCCTCCTCTTACAAAAGCTTAACTTATTTTTAACATCAGTTTAAGAGAAAACGCAAACGTTAGATACGTGTGACAAAAGGATCATATCCAATCAGGAAATCACTCTGAACCTATATATATCTATAGGCGTCATGTTACAATACTTCAACTCATTTTATATCTGTTTAGCGGAAAATGAAAACGTTTCTTCTTCAAAATTTAGCTCTAGATTTTCTGGAAATACTTGACTCAAATTGTCTTCGTGATGACATTATTCTTTTTATAATCTTAAAACTCTCCCTTCAATAATAAAAACTTCCTTGTTTGTAACTTGTATATGATGAGATAAGCAAGTACGGCAGTGTGCTGTTTTCTCTCTGAGCTTCCCAGAATAACAGTAAGGGGAAAAGGCTGACTTCGCACCTCAAATACTGAACGGAATGTTGACATAAGCAAATTTCCTACATTGTATTCTTCCTAAACACTTACAAAAATACTGGTAGCTATGGATACTTACAACTTTGCTAAAGTATATGACATCTCAAAATGTGTCAGTCCAATAAACGGTCATTTATTTTGGTAAACACTCACATACTTTCTTGGCCCAGACTGAAAACATTTCAGGAAATGAGTTTCTGGAGTGCCAAAATGAAGTCAAATCTCTTGAGGACATAATCATTATACAACTTAACTTAGTAGTATATAGCAACTTAAAATGTGATTCCAATAAACGGTCATATTTTTTTGCTTTGGTAAACACTCAAATACTTTCTTGTCCCAGACTGAAAACGTTTCAGGAAATGAGTCTCTGGAGTGCCAAAATGAAGTCAAATCCCTTGAGGACATAAATTAATGATAATACAACTTAATTTTAGTATACAGCAACTTAAAATGTGAGTCAAATAAACTGTTATTCCTTTTCTTTGGTAAACACTCAAATACTTTCTAGGCCCAGACAGAAAACGTTTCAGGAAATGAGTCTCTGGATTGCCAGAGTGAGGTAAAACCATCTTGGAGACACAGTAACAATACAGCTGACGCTGCATATTGAACACAGAGGGAGGTTAGAAGGGTCTGTAATGGTCTAGACTAGCTGTCATGAGTACTGTGTGAAGGAAGTCAGGATGAGCCAATGACGAGTCGTGGAGACTGACCAATGACTGACTCATAGTCGACTCTGTATTGACCAATCACAAGTCGTCAGGAGCGAATGGGAGAAGGTTAGCGGGGCTTCCGCTGTAAAACCTCAAATTTACGGTAGAAGTACATTATGTTTAATAAGAGATCGTTGTATCATTTGGGTTTTATGTCCAGCATGTTTATTTATTCTTCCACATAATATATAGCACTCGCGGATCCAGGGTTTGGAAAAAAAAAAGGGGGGGGGGCGCTATTGGAAAAAAATTATTAATTGCTTTTTGGCTGAGTTTTACATTAAGAAAACGCAATATTTTCCGGAAAAGGGGAGGGGCACCCCCCCCCCCTCTGGATCCGCCACTGCATAGTCACAGGGCGTCAAACAAAGCTAAACAGCCTGTTATTTACAAGCTTTTGGACAAATACCATATCTTAGATCTTGTAACACGACTTCATAGGGATTCATATGGAATAAAACCCTTCACAACCATGACAAGTTGTAGGCTAAACTGGAACAACTTTTTGTAACATTCGGATTTCCTTAGTTTCCAGTAGTATGTCTCTGCACCGAAACTGATCTCTGTGCCTGACATTATGTTTATAACCAAAGTAAAAACCGTTCCTTTTAGTTGCATATTCAAGAAATATCTAAGGTCTTCATACTAGTAATCCAACTTATGATAGACAAACAAATATGAGGTTTTACGTTGATTTAAAAAAACATGTCTTCCCGCCCACATCCTGTCTCGAGGAGCTACTTCCGACCGCTCCAACCGGGCTACCCGCTCCAACCGGGCTACCCGCTCCAACCGGGCTACCCGCTCCAACCAGGCATAAGCCACATTCCCACTTGGGCGAAAAAGTTTTTAGTCACCAGGCGATTAATATGAACCCTTTCTGTAATCAGTGACTAGTGATAGAATTTTGTCTCAGTCACCCCAGTTGGAAAGGTATAAACATCAGTCGCCTCGCGACTAAACTATTCGTCGCCAAAGTGGGGATACGGCTTAACCTACTCCGACTAACTCTCGCCGACTGCTTAGCCTGACCGGACACAAAATGCCTCCATATGGATAATAAGCGACAAAAACAAGTTTGTCGAGGAGGCGCCTCTCAAATCGCACTCTGACTTTTACAGCGATCGACCAGCGGAGTGACACATAAGGCAGTAACATCCGTGTTTTGTCACCGCGGATGGCTTTACGCCTTTTGTGATGGGGAAAAACAAGTTTGATATCACATCCGTAATTATTCTTTCCTTAATTAACTCTCTCAGATGTGCTGGGTGCTCATGACATTGGTAAACAACGAGCGTTTATGGGATTGACCAAAACCGTTCGTACCTGTGTGAATTGTTTACATACAAATCTTTTTTTTTGGCGATGACCACAACAGTATTCTCAGAATTATGGTCATCTTGGGTTTCCAAAATCAATATTAATGGTACTAGCAGTAGCTGCACTTGTAGTAGTAGTATCATTATTGACAGTCTAAAATGTATTGTTGAGTCATGAGGTATTGGCTATTATTCTTTATAATATAAAAATTCGATTACGTTACTTTTCCTAAACTTGACCCTAATTTGTGTGCCAACGATCCATAATTTTACACCAGAAAACATTGTGATCACATTCACAAGCCCTTATACCAGTATCTTCATTCATATTTTGTCACTGGCAATGGCAAGTTCCCCTAAATAGCCCTGTTGACATCGTTACCCAAACCCATAAAAGTAACCAATGTATTTATTCCGTTTTGTGGCTGTAAAAGGTGCTACTTGCGGACAATAAACCATACCACCCTACCATTAGTATTCTATACATAAAGCCTTGAATAAAGCCCTGCTGAATAACGTCAGCCATTCTGGCACGCGCTCACTCACATGCCGCCGGCCACGACAACGGCACACATCAGGGGGCGCGGCGGGAGAATGGTGTGTGACTTGTGAATGGAGGGGACAGATTTATGTAAAGTTAAAGAGGTCACGTGGGTGGGTTTGACCTTTGACCGTATCACGTGACAGGGGGAGGGGTAACCCCTACTTATGGGTATAGGTGGTGTATGGGTGAAGAAAGGGGTAGCGGTATACTGTGAACATAAAGAAAAGGGGCTTTAATGGGAATGCAGCACGCATAGGGGTAGGGACACTAAACTGTTGGGGGTAGGACGCCCGCGAGTCAAACTTTGACACCAGGTATCCATGGAGACTGAAAAGTAAAGATACCGATTATACGATATAATACACATCCCTGAAACAATAAAATAATAGATAAGATCGCATGAAAATGTTGAAGCTTTTTTCAGTTTCAATGTATAAATAAATGAGACTGAAATTAAAAAACTGTTTTCGAAAATTTCTGGTGGCAAAAGTTAAAGCTCGGTTAATCCATTGTATGACCTTGAGAGCAACAGCCCTGAAGGAGAGCTTCATGTTGGGCGGACTTGTTGCCCAGGAGATGTTGGGGGAAGTAACACCAACATTAGTATTAAAGATATAGTAATGTTGGTAACATTTTCAAGAATATGACCCTTAAATTTAACCACCTTTCTTTAAAAGTAAGATTATTCTAGTATTTCTTTTTTTTTTCTATTTGCATAATCCGCAATCTCTCTTTGTTTTTGGCTTGGCACTTTTATCAGCTTAGATTAAATGGTTCATGTTTTACACACACATATGTTAAAATAAAACAAAATGTGAAACGGGGAACTAAGGCTTGTCGAAGGCTGGCTCTGAGCATGAATCAATCAACATCAGTTACACAAATAAATAATTAATCTAATTGTAGTTATTTGGCCATAGTTTTCAAATTTTTCCCAGGATGAATTATAATCACGTTCTACAGGCTCATAACACAGCATTCAGCTTGTTTTTGCAAGCCACAGAAGCAGCCATAAAACCTCCGATAAATGGGGAATTCAAAGAGGACAAAAATAAAACTACCCTCTCCAAATATTCAATTAAAATCACCATTCCTCAATATGCCGGTTAAGGCGAGGTCCGGAGGTAACCGCTCGGTGCCTGAGTTTAGCCGAGTTAAGGCAGTATGACACTACACGACTTGAGCTGCCATATGAGAATGTCACACATAAAGTTCTTTTTTTTCTTGAGATACTCCAAATTGCCTATTTCAACAATTATATCACTCTTGTGTATAACAGGGTACCAACTGAAATTCCATTTTCAAATTCCCTGTGTTTTCCCTGGATGTCCGTGCCCAAGGCAATTTTTCCCTGTGTCATATCCAGCAAGTTGTTCAAAATTTGAAAAGATCTGCTTGCAGAAAAAACCCAACAACAAAAAGTCGAATCCCTAATATCTTGAGAATCAAGGATTGCAGAATCTGGCCAAATGAAATTCCCTGTTTTTTTCATGTGTTTTGGCAAAATTTGCAAATTCCCTGTGTTTTCCCTGTCAGGGAATTTCTTCTGCCATTTTCCCTGTTTTCCCTGTGTGGTTGGTACCCTGGTGTAAATTGTCTGCAATATCATCATATCTCGCCAATATCGCAGCTCCAGTCGTGTAGTGTAATACCACCTTAAGGCTGGGTCGGGAGGCGACAGGTCGGTGCCTGGGTTTAGCCGGGTCGCTCACAGATCGTGACATGGGTCTGTATTCAGGTTGTCGCAGGCCGAGTTCAACATTGACAATTAGCCGCAGATCTAATTAAACATTCCGTACGGCACACGCTGACAAACGTGCCTGGTCAGGGTTGGGAATCTGAGCAGCCTAGCAGACCCTTTTAAAGAATCAATTATTTCTTTTAAAGAAAATAAATTATTATTTCCTTTAAAGAAATTGACAAAACGACAATTCCAAAGAAACTGATATTGGTGGTTTCCACTATACATCGATATTTCAAGTGTTAGGTGAAATATTCAAAACAATATTCGCTGCAAGACAGGAAAAAAATGTATCCCTTGGCTTTTACAATCATTTTACATCCCAGTGTAATGTGAAACTTAAATGTTTATATTTTTAACATCTTTCAAAATTACCCTTTGCCTATTCTCTGAAAGATGACTGTTGATCAATTTTATCTGAAATTCTAAACAATCTTCACATCTTTTTCTTTTCTTTTGAGGCCTCGCGTTATTCTGCTAACAGTACTGGAAAAGTTCTCCTACTCATTTTCTTTGACTCATAACGTTAATTAAACAATATTGAATATTTCCTATTTTTTTCTTAACACTACTGGAAAAGTTCTTATATCTATTTATGTTTTCTGACTCATAAGCGTTCGTTAAACCCTGGTTGGCAGGCTCAGTAACAGCAGTATGAGTATTTAATATTTATAGGAGCATTCCTTGGCATGTAGAGCCGAGGGAAACCCACGCTGCCAACAACGACTGGGATATACCGTAAAATCCCTAATTTAAGCCGCAGCTTAAACAAGGGTAGTACGTCTCAGAAATAAGAACATTTTAGGCCTTACTCGGGGGGTGCGGTCTAAAATTGAGAAAATGCTCTGAAGAAAAAGCTGAAGTGATGCTCAAAAGTCAGGGTGCGGCTTAAGTTTAGGGGTTTACGGTATATTTCACTTCAGTTGGCACCACAAGGAGCCACAGGTTTAACAGCTCCCTGATACTATTAAACTTTCATTACTGGATTCAGCATGAGAGTAATTAATTCATCCCTGATGAAGGGTAAAAATTAC
Organism: Lepidonotus clava; assembly: GCA_936440205.1. Classification (NCBI taxonomy): domain Eukaryota; kingdom Metazoa; phylum Annelida; class Polychaeta; order Phyllodocida; family Polynoidae; genus Lepidonotus; species Lepidonotus clava. Next base: position 87,593,193 of record OW387133.1, read on the forward strand.
CTGTAACGTCTGATCAATTTTCAAAATAAAACCAACGTATCACCAACGATTGTTGTTCAATATACATTGATGTCTTATTCCTATAACCAAAGTCAATTATCAAGAATTTGCAATACATAAGCTCAGAGAACTAGTCTATCCTTATTTTGTTGTTGGACAGAGCGTTTGAAAGACATCTATTAATTACGCAATACATTTTATGGTCATATTGGAATTTTTAATTCCTCTGTAGTTTGCATGAACTGTATTGAGATCTGTTTGTTATCAAAACATTAAATCAGATATACAGTAGAAAAGAAAACAATGTTGATATCCTTAAATACAACAGCTTAGGTATATTGCCACTGAGAAGGGACGACTGAACCATGTAGTTACAAGTGCTTGAACAATATTTTGGCTTAGGTTGCCAGAACGGATTTCCCAATGTTTCAGGTGCCAAGAACTAAGAATAGTTCCTACTAAATTATCTAACCCCCTCCACTCCACCACCACCCGCAGCGCTCCAGTGAACGTACTTCAATAAAACCACAATCACAGCTCCAGAAACACAAGCTGAACAAGTGGTGAAAGCCCCTATTCCAGGTCCACAAACGGTGAGTCATTAGTACACCTATTGCCGGGCCCATTACCTATCATCATTATGCTCGGTCAGGGCCCCCCTTTGGCCAGGATCCAGGACCTATGGTGGTTTGTGGTGGAGAAGTCACCTCGAGTCAGCCTAGTACCTGGCAGCGGATTCCCCTACTGGTCACACCTGGGGGGTTTGGGAAGGGGGGGGGGGGGGGTACTCTCAATCAGTTTAACCTGCATTTTATGTGGCAGTGAAGGGACTGACTTTAAAAAGGGGAAAGAAAAATAAAGAAAAAAAGAGGATGGATTAGCGCGTGTTTTCAGGGTTGCCTGAGTCGTCGCTAGCTGTTTCTGTCTGCTGATGCTAATTAACTGCCCAAATAAATTGTATAAACAAAGGTTGTCCTCTTTTGGGTCATCTGAATAGTTGCATAGGTGCTTAGCTGGTATGATCGAAACCAGTTATTTGTCATTTTTCAGGAAGAGTTTTTGAACATTAGATTGTCGGGACTATTAAAACTAGGCCTCTGATGGATGGAAATGATAAAATGTAGAACTAGTAATGGTCACACGAAATTCATCACCGCAGCCTATATATATATATATATATATATATATATATATATATATATATATATATATATATATATATATATATATATATATATATGGGGTGCCTTCATCTAAACCCCGAGGAATGCCCCTTCAGGTGGGAGGGGGCTCTCAAGGGTAAACATTGTCTATTCCCCATTACAAACTTTGGAAAATAGTGACTAGGAATAGGGACGAGTTAGCCTTTTAGGTATAAACCCTAAAGAACTATCAGAAGAGAGGGATATATATATTTAGTTTATTCCCTATTACAAACTTTGGAAAATTGTGACTAGGAATAGGGACGAGTTAGCCTTTTAGGTATGAACCCTAAAGAACTATCAGAAGATAGGGATATATATTTTGTTTATTCCCCATTACAAACTGTGGAAAATAGTGACTAGGAATAGGGACAAGCTAGCCTTTTAGATTAATCCTAAAGAACTATCAGAAGATAGGGATATATATTTAGTTTATTCCCCAAATACATAATTTTTAAAAACTGTAGAAGTGGGACCTGGCAGAACCCACCCCTCATGAGCCCAAATAAGACCGGGGCAGCCGGCCCTAAGTGCTTACGTAATCAATTGGGGGTTTATATGGGGGGCGCGCATATATATATATATATATATAATATATATATATATATATAGATATATATATGGCCCTGACGTCGATATTCTTCCTGTACATGTTGAGAAGGAAATAAAATACTTAGAGTAACGTACACCCCACCAGCATAGCCCCCTCTCTTTTGGCAGCTGTCCGGCCAGTATACATGCACCCCGTAGTCCCCTATTGTAGCAGCCTGGGGCGGGGACAAGGGGAGGGACGACTTCGGGGGACCACGACATGCCCGAGGACAGACTGAAAGGGGCTTGAGTGGTCTTAAATGCCAGGGGACTGTATACCTGACCCACAGGCCGACATCAGTCCGTCTGGGGTAAAGTGCATAGCAGGAAGGTTAAGCATGCCCAATGCATCATGTAACATAAACGTAACGTATCTCTCATCTCAGGAATTATCACTTGCTGCATAAATACTTCACAATAAATTTAAAGTAATATATATATATCATCAACGGATATGTATTCAATCATTATAGATTTTAGAAATGTGGGGTTGTGCAAAACCAAGACGATTTGAGATATGTTGACGTAACGAGATGCGTTGGAGTTGCTTAACCTCCTTATTGGGGAGTTTTAGCAAGCTCAACGTATCTCTGGATATGTTAACATATCTCAAAACATCCAGGATCTCAGGTAAAGAACCTATCAATTACAAAACCTTACATTTAAATGAGTCTCTCTCAAACTTGAAAGGAATTTGAATAGCCGAGTTTACGTTACGGGAAGTGTCTGGGATGCTAGAACTCACTTTTGACAGACCGTCCATACAACTCCTCCTTTTCAGTAGCTCAAAACCTTTTGAATAATTATCATTATTATCTTGGGGTGATAAAATATAGAATCTTCGGGATTGTCCTCGGGGATCCCATGGACCTCAGGCTTATCAGTAAGCGAGTTCGGGGGATCAGCAACCTGTTGCTAGGAGGGTCACGATACCTCACACACAATGAAACACGCCACATCTTCTGCCCCATAAAGCTATCATCCATTGGCCAAATATAATCTCATGACTCTTACAGGTTCTGACTTGGCGACATGCAAAGTCCTATCCGGGTAGGAAATTCTATTCTTGTTAGCTTTTCTAGATTGCATGATGAATAATCATTACTGTGACTATAAGGGCCTTTAAGATAACTTGCCTACTGTTGTAACAATGCTTTCTGACTATAGTGTATTTCTTACATTTCCTAAATAACTGGTGCAAGCCTAACCTCCAGACGTTTTATTTTGTGAGCATCTAGCTTCTCACTTGGAAAGTTTTAACTTTGGAGGTAGCGTTAGGAATTTCTAAAAGCTAAAATTAGTGAAAAATGAAATATTATTAAAAAGTCCATGGACTCTTAGGAAGCTGGCATTTCTGTAAGTTTACACTTAGCTGGAACATTGCTTAACTGTCTTCAACTCCAGCCTGGGTTTTACTTTAAACTAAGTCTAGTTCTGACGTGAGAAGTAAATTCCACTGATCCAAAAACGAGTTCACAGAGTTGAACTCTCAGCATGCAGCCATTAGCAGTACAACATAAACCTTGCCTGGGGCCTCTTTTCAGGGGGCGGGTAGGGTAAAAGGTACTCGGCCGTACCGAGGCCAGTCTAAAGAAATGAACGGGCACCCGGCTGCTTTCTTTCTCTGTTTTTTTCTTTCTTTTTTTTTGCAGGGAAAAGACAGAAATAGTAAATATCATAATCATGCACAAACAGGGGTACTTTTTTTAACAATGTGGAAATAATGTGGAATTTACTAATATAATTATAACGAACATTTTCGAGAAAATATTTTCAGTCGGCACTAAAATGCCCAGTCGGGCGGTCTACCGAAAACGAACTTGGGGGCCTGAGGGGTCGGCCTGAGAGGGCCATCCTGAAACCAGCAAATACTTATACTAAAATTGTTTTTTTTTTTTTTTTTTTTTTTTTTTTCGGGGGGGGGGGGGGGGGGGGCCACCAGTTTTTTAATTTTCTGGTAGCAATTTTTATGGGAAAACTTTTCAGCCTGCACTAAAATGCCTAGTTGGGAGGTCGACCGGAAACAAAATCTTTTTAAGGTTGGCCTGCACGGGGTGAGGTCGGGGTGAGGAAAGCCCTGACCCACTTAGTGAAACTCTTCACTGAGATCCACCCTCACTTCGTTTTGAAAAGTAGAGGCTTCAATCCCACTTCACTGGGTTTTGAAAGAGCCGGGCTTCAAACTATAATCCTATGGCTTAATGGCAACGTGATAGCATTGATCAAATATCCTGAGGTTAAGTAAAAATAGAGTGGCCCAAAGTGATTGGATATTTCACAATGCTCGGTGGGGGGTCCAGTTCCTAGGTTTTGTTGTTTCAGGCATTTCAATATTATAAAGCGTGAGCGTGGTTCTGATACCTATGATCTGACTGCCAAATCACTGCACAATGATTCTACTAAGACATGTTGACCTGAAGTTGTTTTTATCTATTTGGTTTTCATTCCATTCCTTTGCCAATTTGGCTGGGTACTTTTTTAAATACGGAATATACGTTGCTCTGATATGAATATTCGTTTGGGAAATGTGAAGAAATCTGTAATCTCCTAAGGATTTTAAAGGCAATATTACTACTTTGCTTTTCAAATACATTTAGGAACAACATTACCAAAATTGGTTTATTGCTGTTGCGAATCTGTCTGGGAGTGTGTAAGTTTTTAGCAACTAACCAGGTGGACTAGTGGAATTCATATGAATGACTTCCCTTTTGTCATGTTATTATATTTTTTAATCACTTCAACAGATATATTCCCGTTACATCCATCAGGGGCTAATGAGATATATATGCCGGAACGAAAGTCAGTGTATATTTCTTGAATCAGAATGTCTGAAATATTTATATGAGCTACTAATTTACTGATTGTACACTGATTTCTATTGACAGCTCATTTATGTATTTCGGACACAGTGATTGACCACTGCTTAGTCACTGTATTTCCACTGAATTACTACTGCAAGTTGACACTGATTCTCCACTCAGTATACACTGTTTTTCCACAGTTTTTTTGCTCCAGGAATTGGTCCAGATTGGTGGAAATAGGCACAAGGCTGAGTGGCAAGCAGGCAAAAGCAATAAGCATTAGGGAAACCCCTGGCATGGAATAGACACAGAGAGATTGGTTATTATGGTGAGGTACAGCTCTTGGTGAGGAGGTAAAATACGACCACGGATCCCCTTGTCGTGACGACCCCCCCCCCCCCCCCTCCGACCCTCCTCCCGGGGGTGGGGGCCTCCCTCTGCCCGTAGTAGTAGTAGTGGAGAGGGGCCGTTGTCATGGCAACCCCTGGTCGATGGAGACGTCTGGGGTGGTGGTGGTTGAGGGGGGGGGGGGATGCAGACATGGCTGCAGCATCAGAGTCTGTCTGGTTACTGAGTGCACGGCTACATGAATAGTACAATACACACGTCATTGTAACTCAGTGCATGGCTACATTATTAGTATGATACACGTTGTACATGCATCATTAGTATAATACATACATAGCCTTAACTCTGAGTCTGTCAGGTAACTCAGTGCATGCTATGTAAATAGCATGATCCACACATAGCCATACCTCAGAGCATCTGTAGGGTTTACAACTCAGGTTTGGCTACATAGATAGTATGATACACATATAGCCATACGTCAGATTCCTGTTTGACTCTTACCACGTATGAATATTTGACCCCTAAAGTAGATCTTTCTCCAACATCATCTTCATCAAATCTATGATGGCTTGTATCCCTGGATAGACAGTTATCAATTCCCAATACGACCAGGCTATCTAGGCTGTAATCAGGGGTTTCCTTGAGATTGTTTTCCATTAGTCCACCAGGCTAGTGGTCCTGTCTTTACACTAGCCCGGATTATCGTTAAACAAGTCCATATCAAGCTGATATTTGCAATTTTAAAGATTTTCACTAGCCCACCGGGCTAGTTGCTCACAGCCTGACAGGATTTTTACTAGTACCCGGTACTAGTAACTTTATGTAAAGGAAAATCCCTGGTAATATTATTAAAAATGTAAATATTATCCACTTGGAGACTCAGAGTGCCTTGTCTTTAAAGGTATTATCGGACGATCTGTCCGAGTCGGCTGATAAGTGAACGAACGAACGAAGAGAATCACACATCAAAGTCAACACCCTTATTAAGTATTCCGACAGGGGAACGCACCGATTTACTGGGAAAACTGAATCATGAGGAAACATGAATCACCCGAGGTGGTTTCCCTCGCTGAGAAAAAGGTTAGGGGAGTCACGTTGTTACTGGTGACAGCTTAGTTTGTCCCAGACCTTCCTATTCTTTGTAAATCATAAAATTCGATAGACGAAACCAAATTAGTCAAAGCTTATATTAATGACACCAAAATTATGTATAGGGCCTTCAATTAAGTATGTGTATAAAAATGGAGGCGGGCTGGGGGAATTCCTGGAATATTTGAAGTGTGTGTGCGTTCCTGTACATAGCTAATGCAAGTCCAAGGGGGTCGGGGGCTGAATTTTATTCTAATGTGCATATGAATTTACTAGAAGGCTGCCAATATTTGACGACACTGAAAAATCACTTACCAAAGTCGTTACGACTATGATTATTGATAAATCCAACCTCACAAATGTGTTAAATGTGGATAGACTTAACGGGTTGTAAACAAACTATGTTTTTGCCCAGTTAATATCCGTCAAATAAAGCTGATTATTTCAAACATGTATGTGAATAAAGCCTAGAGCGTCCAAAAAGCGATATTCTACCAATTTCATGAACTCATAGACTAATCTAATCTTATCTATTCTAGATTTTCCTCCCTTTTCAGCTTACTAAAATAGTTTTACTGTAATATAAGTATGAACAGGAAACTTCCGCCTCGGGCCGTCAGATAACTAAAATGAAACCGTCTAGTCGACCTTCGAACATTTCCCTACTTGAAATAGCAAACGACAAAACCAAACAATAGTTTTAAAGGGACGTTCTCGTCCGTGACTTTTTAAAAACACATACGCCAACGTTAAGCCTAATGACGTGACGGCCAGCGACGTGTTTTGTGACATTAGAATGTAATCCAGCGACGTGATTGGTCACGAAATTGGTGCGACCATCAGGGAATTACAATGTGTGAAAGAACGACGGCCTTACGGACGAGAAAGCCCCTCTAATTGATTATAGCTGACTTTCAGCTTCACAATCACAGTTAATAAAAAAAATGTTTTCCAAACATTTGGCTTGAACGTATGATCTAAATAATTATTCCTAGCCTTTATTTGAGAATAATTTTTTATTGATCACCAATATAGTGCTTAGGCCATTTTGGGGAGAAGTGATGTTAAAGGCAAAACGTCTATAGATAATAATAGATGGTGATAATCATATGCTCTGGTGGCGTTAGGGGAAGCAGTAAGTGCTCCAGTAAGTGGGGTCACTCAGGCCAACCTTTAAAGAAATGTTGCTTCTTGTCCAGCGGGTTACCACCAAAATAATGACGTGGGAGGTCGGATTTTTCCTCCCTCTTTTTCATTTCTTTTCTATTTTATATAAAGGAGAGTATAACTGAAAATTGTGATGAAAAGAAAAAAATCCAAAAGGAGAATGAAAAACTTCCCAGCGGCCCCTAAAATACTCAGTCGGGCGGCATACAGGAAACAAACCAGTTTTTAGGCTGTATCCTGGTATGTGGGAGGGGAGTGCCCCCCCGTGCCCTTTACCAACTAGCACTGGGCCGGGGAAATACACAGGGGTTCGACACATGCTCCTGTGAGGTCAGCCGCTCAGGACAATTCCTGAAATTCCGCGGCATTTTAAGCGAAACACTTTGATTTTGGTACATGTTTACAAGCATACATTATAACATACCAGGGATAAACATTGAGGGATTTAGCTTTGCTGCCCGTTGGGCAGGTGCAGGTGAATTTCAACCTGGCCAGACCCTAAAGTCACCTGCCCATCTTTGTTGGATTATTCTTATAAATATGGCAGAAATTATCAAAAATTACACTGGCCCACCTCAAGTTTTACCTGCCCTGGGCAGGCAAGCAATGCTTAAAGTAGAGCCGTGCACGATAAGAGAGTTGAACAACTAAATAGGTTTGGACTACCATGTTTATGCAAATGGAAAATGATTTATCTAGCCCTGATGATACTTTTACGTTTAAACCTGAAAGATGAATTTCAATGATTGGGATATACTGACCTCGAATCTAGAGTATCTAGATCTAAAACCTGAATTGCATGACACAATAGATGTCTAGCTTCTGAGATCTAACTGACGGGCCTATATATCATTCTTTGTAACCAGTCAATTGGTCCCATCACCACTTGGTCCAAGGCAGGTGGTCCCATTCCCTCCGCGCCTCCACAATACAACGATATCGAGGAAATGAACATACCACTATTTTCCAGTATTGTTAGACTCAATAGTAGTATCAATGTGTGTCAGGAACTACCTAGAGTCGTAGCCTCTGAATATAGATCAATAATCCTAGAAATGCGGGTACCTTCAAGCAGTGACATTCAACGCATTGATTGATTATCATCCCTTTGAACATGTTTTGTACCATGCAATGTTTGTCATAATCGGGCGCCCCTGACACTAGAGATGGAACCTTATTAGAGGGTAGACATATATATTATATATAATGGATCTATTAATTTTGGTGACTGTCTCACTGGGTCAACTTCAGTAAACGATGCAATTCACTCCCCTATTATCATTGACACTTTATCAAGATATCTTAAGTAATACCGTTAATTTCCAATTAGATCTGCAGCAGAACTCTTGAAATTCGGTCACTATGACAAGTAGAGCTAGAGCTAGGCGTGAATAGATCTACTTCTTTTTCTTATAGAGTCTATTTATAGATCTGTCTGATTGTATCATTTTGTGAATAGATATGATATCTATTCTCAAAATGATGTAGATCTAGTATGACGTCTTTTATTAGATTGATAGATCTATTATCAATTCAATAATAGACCTTTAAATATAAAATGAATCAGCTTACAGATACATGAATCATACTGAATCAACATTGGACTTGTTTTTCTAGATCTAGATCTACTAGATCTATAGGTCTAAGAAGAATTACTTCAATAAGAAGAAAAAAAACCTTGGTCCCTTTAAAGTACGTCTTGGTTCAAGTTTCATTCTTTAGGTTTAGGCCTGGCACTGTATGACCATTGAGGTGCTCTTTTGTCTTTCTGTAAAGGTTACTGCTACACGTGTAAGACCATGCTTTTAACATTATCTGAGCTATTTCAGGCCCAGCACAACAATCTCTATGCTTAGATCTAAAGGTTGAGCCCCTGGATGGAATCAAAACATGATTACCAATGGAACTTGCAGTTACCAGATCAATATACATTACTTTAATTGGAAAAACCCTAATTGAAAAACATGCTTTGTATGAAGGCACAAGATTGTAATGTTGATATTGATAAATATTGGATCATAGGGATAGGATGCACAGTCTGCAGTCATTTGGCATTCCTGTCACTGAAAAATAATCAGAAATTCAGAACGTGGGTTTGCAAATAAAACACACAAAAAACCGCTCAGAGCATAGATAAGCCTCCCTATGCAACTTTCTCTGTAAAACAGACCTCATTACCTATTGGAAACCCCATTATATCGTTTGGAAAGACAGGGAACTGGAGCGGTGTAATTTTCTGCCCGCCTCCCCCCATCTTGTTTACAGTGACGGTCGGAGGCTGACGGCGGCCACTCCCCCTCCCCCCGCCCGCCCCCTCCCCGACCTGTCAAACGGAGAAAACAGGCTAAAAACGACGGGAAAACAAACAGAAACGTCGGAATAACCACAAAACAGTACTCACTGGCAGTCGTTCATGATCTCCTCCTGCGTCCGTACTTGTACGGGTGCGAATTTCTCCACCTTTTCGTCGTAATTGCAAAAACATTTGGTGATCTTTTCGTCGAACGTCGAGACGAGATCCTCCAGCGAGCCGGAGAAACTCTCGCTGAAATTGTCCAACGTGGACGTATCTTTCCGTTCTGTGCTCATCGTGGTAGAGTCCGGGTTGTTGGAGTTTTCTATATCCGAGGAGGTTTGGAAATCGTGAAACTCGTTCCACTCGTCCCCGTCGAATTTGGCGAGGGGGGCCTCGAATTGTAGCTCGGCCATTTTGCAGCCTCTCATCTCGGTCTGCGTCTTCTCGCCGAGTCTCGCCGGGTCTCGGCCAGAACGAGAACCCGCGTGAATACATCTGGGCACCATGGCGGGGCCGACGTGCCAGCTGCTGAGTAATTCTGGGCATTATGGCGGGGCCGACGTGCCAGTTGCGGAGTGGGGATAAAGATGAGGTGACTCAGTGGGGACCCCTAGTGTTACTTAGGTTACAAACTGAACATCTGGGAGATTGCTCTCTGTTGAGTTGAACAAGTTCAAAAAATGAAAATACATCACTCTACTTCACAGAGATTATGATTTCAGAGGTACGTATTATTCAGGTTAGGCCTATATATTCTTTTATATTGATTACACCAATAATTATGTAAATTTGTGAAGATGGACTTGCCTAACGTGACCCTAGATTTTACATTATTTCAGGAAATTTTTGGGCAATTAAAAAAAAATCTTATAAAAGAAAAAAAACTTATCTAACAAAAAAAAAAAAATGGATGGAATGCAGGCCAATAGCCAGTAAAACCAGAATTAAATTGATGTTTTGGAGATATAGAGCTACATTCAATAAGTCCAGTCAGTTTCACATATGAAATGTTTACATAGGGATAAAGGAATTGTCCACATTTTACCAATAATAAGGCCTATCTGAGACAAGCTTCACTGTTACCCTGTGCTTCATGCAACTGCAGACTGGTATTGAGATTTCTTTTTAGAATAAAATACAACTTATAGGAATCACATACATTGGCTATGTAAAAAAAACTATAGAGATACAAGAAAAAGTGCAAGTGCTACCTTTCCATAGGATAAATAAAAAATGATGCCAACATGATATATCTAAAGGCTTTTTAGGGGAAATTGACTTGTAAACAAAATTATTACAAACAATTTATTTTATTTTAACCTGATTTATTTGTTTCACCCGTGAAAACATCAAGATTATATATGATCAATATTTGGGATTTTACCATTCATAATTATAACAGTCCCGCCCATAAACAACTTCAGGAGAAGACACATCGCCTCAGTTCTGCCAGAAATGTAAAAAAAAATTGATGAGAACCCACTAGGTGGCAGTACTGAGCCTGGATCGTCGATCCCAGTTTCCCGCCTCCAGAGGATTTCCCCATATCTTGTCATTTCTGAGCTAGAATTTCCAAGAAGTACGTGTATCCAGGGCTTTTCCAAGCCCAAAATTCTGAAGGGTTTCTCTGAAAGTCTGAAAGAGTTCCAAGAAAATAAGAGGGCTCCAGATACCAAGCGAATCATGGCAATGACTTATGTTCTCACTTTATTAACAACTCTGTTATTACTCATTACAGACTAAGAAGCGGCTTCTTAGTAGATCTGAAGGTTTCTGATTGATTAGTCTTAACAATTTTAACAATTCTGATTTCTTTATTAAGCTTAGGGGCTTTCCATTTAGTATGTACGCATCAGGGGGGTCCCAGATTTTTTAAAAGGTGCGTACATTCTAGTACATATTCAATCGACAATGTGTATTTTGCCTGGTAGGGGGTGGGAGGGTCTGGGATTTTTGAAAATGTGCGTACGTACTAAATGGAAGGCCCCTTATTAGGGTTTCAGTTTGATAGCCATAACGTTGCTGCAATACGCATGTTCAATCAACATGCATACATTTTGTTGGTAGGAAACATCTCATAGTAATTTTATAATTAGGATAATACAGAGATCGGTTCTATGGTTAAATCAGCAATCGTTGTCAAATCCGTACGCGTTAGCATTAATCTCTTGGTCCAAATACCCCAGAGATCTAGAGTATATTACATGTATTAGTTTTAATTCCAAAGGAAGAGTTTTCTGGATACATTCAGGTTTTCCAATGGTGTGTATTCTTTTTTATCTTAGGTGCTTAGTGATTTTACATGTTGACTGAGTATCACAAAATATCCACATAAAAAATAATAACCATGTCATGATATATTTTCATTTCAATTCACGAAAAGATTACTTATGAATTGAACCTCAGCATTTTTAACTGATTGTTAAACCTAAAATATTTGTTTGTTTATTATGACTTAATTTCGGTTTAAATCTTATTACCTATAAACATAATTATTAACACAATATCAGAATGAGAGTCCTTTTAATTAGAATTATCTGGAATATAAGTTTGAAAGGTTCTCAGTCAAACACCAGGACTGCAGTCCTCCAGAAAGTTTTCAAGAAATTTCGTAGATCCACGATACACAAAATACCCACGTTCACTTCACTTTGTGTCGTGGCATTTAAGCATTCACGAAATTTAGTGGTTTTTGATTTCGTTTTTGTCCCAAATTTTCTACTTCCAAATTGTTTCAAACATCTTAAAATATACATAAAATAGTATTCTATGTGAAAATATGCCTATTGTAAATGTCTTTTTCACGAAATTTCGTGAAAGTTTTCTGGACAACACTTTTGTATCATGGACATAATTACACCTCTACGATATTTCATGAAAACTTTCTGGACGGCAACCCTGGTGGCAGCACATTGCACTTGTATTGACTCATCATGTATGATACTAAACATTAGAAATATTCTTTCTTTCAGTTTAGCTAATTTCAATAAAAGAAACGATCCATCTATCTTAATTGACCAATACTACTTACAAGTACAGAGTGAGACACAAAAACAACCTCATTAAACTCTGACTGATGCTCTACATTACTGAGCTGGTGATACAATGAAAACTAGAAATGTATACTAACTTATATACTAGGATAAATACAATTGTTAAAATAGAAAAGTTGAGTAATCAATAAATCTTGTAACTTTTATCTACCTCATTATTGAAATGTGCAAACACATCAAATTTACCTACATTCATACTCGAGAGGCCGCATAAACCTATTCATTAACAAACTACTGTAATATCCAAGTGAAATTGTCACAATCAACTACAATCAACTATTCTGTTTCCATATTGTCAAAATTCCAATCCCAACATTAATCCCTATGTGAATTCTTTTCTTAATGAAAATATTGTTTTCACATATTGCGTTTGTGTTGTGCTTCGCAACAATAATTCGTTTTATAAGAAAAAATGTGCCTGGGGCTAATCAAAGAATGTATAGTGTAATTGCTCTTTTACATTTAGGAGCATTGCCCCTGCTCTGCATAAGAAAATTTTTACAAAAGAATTTTACATACAGGATCTTGAAGTAAACCGATTTTAAACAACCAGTTGGGCGAATACAAGTATAACGGTAGAGTTGTTTATTTAGTGTATGTATATACTCATCCAAGCATGCAACGTTGTTATAAGATTGTCGTGAAATTCTGTTTCATTCAGTTTTGGTACTTGTTACATTATTTTGATAATTCCCAATAATGTTGCTACAACATGCTGCCATGATATCACACTGCAAGATTCTATAGCTATGCTCTGGTTATGTTCTTTAAACCAAAGTTTTTGTTGGGTCTTATCTCTAAAAAAATAATGTCAGAGGAGGAAGGAGCTTTCGTTTACAACAACAAAAATAATGTTATATTAACATTCTGATTTGGTGAGGTTTCAACTATTTAACATCCTGTTAGGTGAACATTTAGATAGTAAGAGACAAAACAAAAATGTTTGGTCACAGAACTGTTATATGTCTCAACTTGACGCGGAAGTGAATTATGTGGCCCGTTTCATAACAAACGTCTGTAACTTTTGTATTTTTATAACTTACAATCACCTTTTCACCTCATCATAGCTACGTGAGGTTTTTGCTTACACGAGTTTGGTTGGATTTGCGGGAGTTTTGGGTTGATTTACTGCCATTTTTGGTCAATTTTTGGGAGTTTTGTTATGAAACGGCAGCATATGAGAGTTTGAAACTGATGTACAGTGTCCATAAGGAATACATATAACCTCTGTAGCTATGGAGGTTGTTATGAAACATCCCACTGTATAGTGTATGGCACTTTTTACCAAACATAATTAGTACTAGAACTGTTGCTCCGAGAAGGCACACAGAAATATGATGCTGACTCGTATACCTCTCAAGTTGCTTGTACTTACAGCATTAGTCTGTGTATACAGTTTTGTGTTCCTTTCCTATGCCTCAAAAAGAGTAAGTGAAGAAAAGTAGTTGTCGTTGACATTGTCTGGGACACAAATATCTATTATTTGCATTTTGCTACATCTGTGCACAAATCCAATGGAATTTGTTGATAAGTCCATTTCCCTCCTCAAGCTTTATAATCTAACTTTTCATTCTTCAGTTCCTTATTTCATGTTTTACAAAATGGGAAGGTGGCATAGTGTTACTTCTCATTATGTTTCTCCATATTCCTCACAACATTAATGTCCAATTTGATCTGACCATGTCTTTATCAGAAATTGTTGCGCAGATCATACATAGATTATTCCTATTCTAAGTTCCTTCTATTCCTAAATTCTAAGTATCTAAGTAACCATTCTAAGTATTCTATTCCTACGTTTTATATTCTTTCGTCTTCAAAATGTGTCAATATATTCATGTGCAGTCACATACAAAACTATGGGCCATCGCATCTGGCAGACGTACATAGGGAGGGATTAAGAACTCATTGACATCCTTCACTACAGGGGGGTTGTGGGGGTACTTGGTCCAAAAATGAGTACCATTGATGCAGCTGTTGATCACCCATTTGACTCAAAAAGAGGGGCTGACAAGTAATCAAATCATCTTTTTGGGGGCTTGTCAATAGTATATTGTATTTGATACTAGAATAAAAATTTATTGTCTGTAATTCAAATCCTTCATAATGCCTCTCAAACAAATCATTGACTTCTAATATCAAATTGCAAACATGAAATTTTTTAATAAATGCTTTTTTGGAGGGGCTGTCCGTGAGGTATGGTGTAAAAGGGGGGCTGTCAGAGTATTGCAGTCGTATCTACCATCATAATTATACTAAGTGCCCCCCCCCCCACAATACTAACCCCCCCCCCCCCCCACAATACTAACCCCCCCCCCCCCCCCCCCCCCCGTTCAGGTGGATCCAATGGAATCAAGTATCTTGGAGATACTAATCATACAACATCAATTCTCCGTACCACAGTAAGCATAACTTCACGTGTTATGATGGAGAACTAGTATTGATTTTTTCACTTTGCATCCCTGTGTTTTTGTTGACAAAACTAATTCAGATTAAAGGGACGTTCTCGTCCTGCCATTGTTAGGCTATCATATGCCGATGTTAGCCTCACAACGCGATAGCCGACGACGTGTTTTGCAGTATTAGAACGTAATCCTGCGAGTTTGGCGCCACTCTGCGATGGTTACAGTTATCAATTTATGACCCGTCGCAGGATGAGAACGTCCCTTTAAACTCCATCTGCCTAAAATATGCTGTAAATCAGCTATCCACGGTAGGGAGGATTGGTGACTTATTAGCCTAGTCAGTTATAGGAAAACATTGGCCCAAACTGCGTAATTCCCTTCAAGCCTCTGCAGCCCACCAGGTGCCTGATTGAAGACTTCTGAGTCAGACCTGGTTTCAAATTACCAATAAGAAGCTGGCTTTAACAAATGTGGAATTTATGAGAATTTCATAATTTCAAGATCAGTGCTTTCATCCCCATTTCTAAGGGTCTGAAACAATTTTCAATTGGGCGACGTTCAGTTATCGTTCAGGCCCTAGGCAAATTGGATACTGCTTAGTACCTCCAGACATGTTCAATTTTACCACAATTAAACGTCTCCGATGAAAGACTTCAATGTATTTTACACTTTCCTTTCACACATTAGTGTTAAGAGAAGTGTATTTTATCTTTGTTGAATTGCTGATTACTGAAAGTAACACTCCCATTAAGATTACAAAATCAAGGCACTATGTTCTAAGAGTTAGCCTTTTGGAATCTTTAGATGTCTGGATTTTCTTATCTTTTAATAGAATGTATCTTTGATCTAGCGACTTTAGAGTCACAATATGGTAATTATGATTATGTGTGACTTCACAAAGCCTTTAGAGAGATAAAGGCATTTCAGCGATGGCATTTCTAATCTTTCTTATCTTCTCACAAAGGGCCGCCCATTAATTATGCAGTGGAAAAGGAGGACATACCTTTGATTTCTAATGATTATTACATAAGGGGGATCTAGAAATCATGTAAAATTGCGTATGTAATTAATGGGCTGTACCTTACTAAAACATTATTACATGCAGTTGAACAATGACACTGCATAAAGAGCTTTTTGTTTCTACCACTATGTCTACAAACGTTTATTGACGAAATAAACTGAAACTTATGGCAAACAGTTAACACTTCTATTCAAAAGAGAGAGACAAGTTTCACGTTTAAAGTGACACACACGTGTTTCTTTCGCTGGTGGGTTGCCTTTAAGGTAAGGTGTTTAGCTTGAATTTTATTGACCAGTCAAATATTTTAGATTTATAACTTTTTTGATCAAAGCTTATGTTTATAGAAGAAAATAGAGACGGAAATTTCCATCTTTTACCATTCGTGAAAGAAGTTGCAGCCTGAAAAAGAAAATCTCCTTTACTATTGGTTTCTATGGGAAAAATGAGTAAAATTAATGACAAAAAAAACTCCCAGTGTCTTTCACACCAAACTCAGTACATAACAAGTATGGACAATTACACACTTATTAGGAGAAAGTCAACAACATTTACCATTTGTGAGATTAGGTATAGTGAAGAAACTTTAAAATGTGTGTATTTAGGCACTATTTTCTTGGGTCATTTTTGGTAATATTACTCCATTCAAAAGAAAATTGTATGTATTGTACTCTCTTGAATGTACAAATACCTAAAATAGCATATGAATTGTTTAAAAGAAGAATACCTTTTTAGTTCTTAATACACCTCCCAGGTGGCGCCCTGAGCGGTAGCGAGTACCTTTCAGTCACGACCACATAAGTAGTATAGGGAAATGCCACTTTCACCCAGGTATAGATATCCCGAGGACTGCCACGATTTGTGGCTTATCTTAGTGCTCTATCTATCTATTAGAGATCTGAGTGTTTTGTCAATCAGTACGTCTAGATAACAGCCACGTGTGATATTGAATTATGGAAGAGGAGGATCGATAGATTTTGCAGAATTGTAGAAATCTGATGAAAAGAAAGCATAAATCGAAGTCACGTCATGTAGCATAAGTAGTATAGGAAAATGTAACTTTATTCCAGGGGACACACTTTAGGAAAACATAAAGAGCAATCCATTTGTGACTTATCAATAGTGTCCATGGCAACATTAGGCCCATTCATATTAAGACCAAGTCAAAAATGAGGTTTACTTAAATGAACATGCAAGGTCTGAATGAAGGAAAGTGGGCCTTATTCAGTTATTGTATATATCAGACAACAAAAATCAGACAAAGGGTGCCTTGCGTGCTAGTTTGGAACAAACAAAGTAAACCAGCCCTTTATTAAGTAAAACTTTAAGGAAAATAATAAAAAAGAAAAAACTTAATCCTAACAAACATTTTTTTTTTACTTATTCATGTTACAATAGAATAAAAAAATCCCTAAAAAAAAATCCCTTGATACATAATCTTCATCCCAATGCTTGCTGGATATACCTGTATAAATGAGTTCAATTTATACTAGTCAATAATATCAATCTAATATGATATAGTGCATATTATTGCATAACAATCTACCAATTCATTCATTATATATACCAATGAATAATTATCACTACAGGCCTATTACAAATCACGTATGGCCTCATAGTATTTCCCTAACCACCCCCATCCTACTACACAGCCGGGCATACTTCACCCGGTCCGTAAACAACTCCCTGTATGTCCCTCACGTAGTCAATATTGACCCAAACCAGCTCTGCGCATGGCCGGGACAAAGGGAGCGTTTACCGCGCGTTCGAAACATCTGTCATCTGATAAAAAGGGAAAAGGAATACAACAGTATAAAAACCCATAACGAGGCCTGCGCCCCCTAGGTGTCGTTTGGCGTACTGTACGGCCGACCGCCCCGCCCCCACCGGCAGAGCGGCACACTAACCAGACGCCGGGAGAACGCGCGCTGACGTCACTGGAGGAGGACGCGCGGTACGAGCGGCGCATCCAGGGTCTGCCGAGAGCGTCCTTATATATAAGAGGTGGTTGGACTAGGAGTAACTCTAGTGTGGTACAAGGAGCAAATGAGAGCTTTTCAGAGGAGGAGGAGTGAGTAGGTACTGTTGGGCCTTTAAGCATTGGAGGATTACATTCAGGAATTACAAAACGGACCACAGCAACAAGCCAACATCAAGGAATTGCAAAGAGGACTTGACATAAGGACTATACATAACTTTCATTGGAAATACATAGAGGAATAGATATAACTACTATTTATAGGACTGGTACGGAATATTACCCTTTCCGCTTGATTAGTTCAAATACGATTAACGACCATGAAGAGGGAGCGTTGCGCGTCCCACCTTACCTGGGTGTTGGTACTGACCACCGCAGTCATGGTCACCCAGGCTCGGCCCGCGGGGCAGGAGGGGGAGGACGAGGAGCTAGCCCTGAATGACCTCCACGGTGACCTTCAGGGTGACCTTCAGGGTCAGCCCGGTGATCCCAAACCCCCTCCTGCAGTGTCCCCAGAGGAGCAGAGCCTCCTCAACTCTGAACTGGAGGCCTTGAAGAGTCAGGAGGCGGCCAAGTCACTCCCGGGGGAAACCGAAAGTGAAAGCTTACCAGAGGAGGGGGTGAGAGTACTAGAAGTGCCGCGCCCTAAGGAGGGGGTGGACGAGGTGGTGGGGGACGCAGGGGAGGCTCAGGAGGACGCGGAGGTGGCGCCCCCACCCGGGGACGCGGTGGACGAGGAGGACATCTCCTGGGCCAACATGGGGTACTCCCCGGAGACGCTCAGGGTTATCGGGAACATGGTAAGGGAAGTAGAGCGGAACCTGCTCACAAAGAGGATCCGGTCGGAGCAAGGACGGCTGAGGGAAACCCGACAACTACAACAGCAACTACAACTACAACAGCATCAACAACAGAAAAGGGCCGAGAAGAAGGACGTGGACGCCCTTGAGACGGGCCCACAAGGTCAGGCGCCGCAGGGCATGCCGGGAGGTGCTCAGGGGGCGATCAGTGCGCATGTCCGGAGGAGGAGGTCGACCGGAGGGGTCAGACTACCGTATGCTGTGTGAACCTCTCAGTGGCCGCTGGTGGAATAAAACTGGATACGTTTTGGTAGGTAAACCAAATGTCAAAAATCACAGACACCCACCTCTCTCCTTGGGCTAAAGTATGCATTACAGGGGCGGATCCAGGGTGGGGATGGGGGTGAGGGTGGCTCTTTTCTGGTGGACCCCTAAACTAGGGAAAGAGGGGAAATGTGACATGCATATGTGCAAATACAAGCATTTTTAGTACTTAGCCTATGTGCTGACCCCTTCCTTTTGGGAATCCTGGATCTGCCTTTGCATCGGGTTTCAGACACCCCCCCCCCCCCCTGATGCATGCATACTTAATGGAAGGCCCCTAAGAGGACAATGTTAATTGTAATTTACATCAAAATGACCTGAGCTTAAGGCATCGCAAGATATAGTTTGTTCGGACCAAATATATTTAATGTCCGAATCCCAAAGAATTCCCTAAAAATAGTAAGTCTTGTCTGCTGTATTTCAATCCCGATCTATAAACCCTAACCCCCCCCCCCCCCCCCATCCCAACCCGCTTACACTTTCAATCACTTTTTAAAACCCTTTTCATAACCTTTGATTTGCCCATAAATGGTGTGTTTTAATGGATTCGACGTTGCATAATTCAATCCTGCACTTTAAGGTCTGCTTTTTATTCCTTTGGTCATTCCTCAACCAAGCCTTCTGCACCCGAATCAGGGTGGCTGCATTCAGTTCATTTCTTCTACTATTATACGAAAGAAAACAAAATCTGCAGCTGTGCTACCTTCACTTTTCCTTCGTGTTTTTCAACAACGCCCAGCCTTTTCTCACTGTCCTCACTCAAAGTGTTTTATGACCAAAGGAATATATAAACAGTAATACAAAGTATAGACGCATGAATAGTAATTATAGAGAAACATCTGGATGGAAGACAGTCTACTTGTAGCAAAACACACAACCTGCAATGAAAAACTCATTAAATGGAATTTGTTCGAATAATGTATAGTGCCAACACCTCGTACACAGTCCTCCCCTAGCAACTCATGCGACAGTATATAAAACGTTAACGTATGATTATAGCGATTGTGGGAGCAATGGGTTATTCAAGAACTTTGCATACAGATCGCTTTTCTTTTGCTGGAACAATACCGTGTTACTGTACTTCATTGCCTTGCTCGTCATATGCAGGGCAGCAAAGTAATGGAGTGTAATAGTTTAAATTTCCAATTCTCCCTACCACGGAAAGCCATTTTCTTGAGTTTAACCTGCAGGATAGCCTTAATTAAGGTGCATGCTGGGTAATATGTCGACAAATTACAAGACTTTAGCATGGGAATTGTCACTAATCATGTAACAATTCCTAGTTTGACATGAAGAAACCCTAGAGATTATCATTTTTTATTTTGTGTATGCATATACATTGCATATTTTCCAAGTTGTTTACAAATTCACTTATTATAGATAGAGATATAACAATTATTCATCAATTTCTTTTATAGGTTTTGCAGTGATTTTTCGACAAAATTGGTCAAAATTAACCTGCAGGTGCTGAAAATACTACAATTCAGCTATCCGTGGTAGGGTGAATTGGACAATAACCATAATGATTAGGCACAATCACTACGTACTATCCGGCAAAGGGATGCCGGCGTTGATGAGGGAATGATGTAGATTAAGGGAATGGTGTAATGGTTTAGTCTGAATCCAGATTTAAAAACAAAACAACAAAATGGATGAACCTTCCAGGGTTGTATTACAGAGGCTGATCCGCGGGGACAACTCCAAGACGTGTCCCAAAAAGTTGATTTCCATAACTGTGTTCTCGGCTTGAATTGAATTCCGTGATAAACGACAGTAGGGGTATTTGCGCTAAGCCCCAACCCCACCCACCCGCCCCAACTCAACCCCTCAGAGAGTCTGTCGAGTCAGACCTACTGATTCCCAAACTGAGTCTGTACAACAGCAGCCATTTTGGGTAAGAATTCCACCCTGTGTCCACGAGTGTTTTGAGGCCACTGATTTACAGCAAGAGGGGGCCACAGCTAGAGTCAGCAGCTACATCACCAGTGAAGGGGTTGTCTAGTCTATATCTATAATACCCAATAGAAAATCAAATGATCCTGCCATCATAATATTATACTAATATTTTAACTGACCACTGAAGGCCATCGGCTCTGTGGGTGTGTACGGACCCCTTATGTATGAGTAGATCTGGGTCAGAACGGACTAAACCCCCCACCCCCCCACCCCCGTCCTCCGCTGTGCTGGCCGTAAAATATTCAGTATTGTTTTGCCGTGTTTCATCAGGTTGTTTGTTGTGGTGACTGGCGCATTCTCCTTAGATAAGAACTACATGGCCCGACAAGGGGACGGCCATTAAGTACATAGGCTTCGCACCTACGGGGGACTGGGGTAGGGTAGGGGGTCCTGATTTCTTTTAGATATGTGTGCATTCCTGTATATATGTATGTATATATATATACATATGTGTGTGTGTGTGTGTGTGCGTGCGTGTGTGCGTGCGTGCGTGCGTGCGTGCGTGTGCGTGCGTGTGTGCGTGTGTGCGTGCGTGTGTGTGTGTGTGTGTGCGTGTGTGTGTTCAATGTATACTTCAGCCCAAGGTGGAGGTGGGGGTTTGACAATAGGGAGGTCGGCAAAGTTTTTAAGAGTGCTAATAAACCCAAACGCATCTCGACGTAGAGATTTTGTGTAGAAGCACAGCGGGAATTAATCTAAAATCTGAACTGATATTTTATCTATATGCAGGCATTATATTAAACTTATGTTTTAATATTTTGCCATTATGTCATAAAAGGTGGATACCAGATACGTTCTGTTTTCCTTAAGTAATGCGTCAGAGTTGTTTAACCTCCCTATTTTTTAAAAATGTGTGCACGTACTTAATGAAAGGTCCCCAGTGTATTGGACTGCTTTTACCTTGGGATTACATTACCTTGGGAGCAGAGACTGTGACTCTTACACAGATAGCCACATCATTACAATAAATAAATTTGCTTTCATCTTCCTCCGCGCCCCTTTCATCTAACAATGTTACCTTCTAATTACCGATTTCGAAATTAGTAAAAGAAACAGAAACGAGCCACATTAAAGACTCGTGACAAGGAAGAATGTGCAAATCACCGCAATGTTCTTTTACTTTTGACAATAAGCGTATTAGAACATGGGTGTGTAATCCGGTTGGTAAATCTAATATTATCGGCTGTTCTACTACAATGTCTTGTATAAAAAACAATGAGGCAATGTAGTATCCTCTTGGTAGATTTTTCTTTTTTCGGAAATTTTATTTTTACATCTTCACGCGTTACACACGATCTTATAGAGGTTAGATGAATAATGATACAATATTATAGTATAGTAATATCCGATGAATTTTACATGATTGATGAACAATGAATAAGTTATAGTTTCACGGCTAGCTGATGATTATAGTAAATAGGCTAATAACAATAACGATTATTATTAATAACAAGTAACAAGTGTGGTTGATTTGGACGATATAAATATATTAAATATTTATTAAAACATCCTCCTATTTACAATCAGCTAAAATTCAAAAATGAGTTGTTGTCTGAGCGATGGTAGGCGAGCAACTGGTTCGAATCGTTGGCTCGGCGATTTTTATAGTGAGATGACAACAGATCGCCGTTGCTATGGCGATCGGGGGCGATGACGTCATCGCGCTCCCGGAAATTACATTTTGTAGGTATCGCTACACAAATTATATTTTCACGGCTAGCTGATGATTATAGTAAATAGGCTAATAACAATAACGATTATTATTAATAACAAGTAACAAGTGTGGTTGATTTGGACGATATAAATATATTAAATATTTATTAAAACATCCAAACTACTCCAAACCAACCACCTAACGTAGTGTAAAATTTCTAACATTTAACTTATCCTCCAGGGAAGGCTTAATATATGAATATACACAGTCTGATAGCCATTGACCCCTGTCTTTAATATAATCTATTGGATAGCCTAAGGCAGCTAAATGTGTAGTACCACCCCTTCTAAGGGAATGTGTAGAAAAATTGCCAATAACATTTGACTTTTTCAATAATTTTTTAAATTTTTTGTTAAACTCCGGGTATGTTAAACCCGGACAGCCCTTTGTTGAAAACAAGCAGGAGTCCCTAGACATTGGGAACCTTTTAAATCATTTTTCTAACATCAGCACAGGGCATAAGATCTTATTATCACTATAACTGATAGGAATCTCATGGATTTGACCAAATTGTTTGGTCTTAGAGGAGTGAATTTTTACTAATGCACCCCATTTTTTAAATACAACATCTCCTCTCTTGAGAGTATGAGAGGACAATATTACATGTCCTACCCTTAACAAAGTACTGAATAAAAACAGTATCATAGACCACAATAAAAATTGGCTTTCCTTAGCCTTGTTTACCTGCCTATACATGCAAACTAGGTGGTCTTCCCTTAATGGGTCCTTAGCATCCTTTGACGCTTTCTGAGAATTTCTAATACCCCTACAGGTCTGTGAGAGAGTCTTATCTGACCATTCTGCCACTGCAACACCTTTCAAATTATGGAAAAAGATTACCGCCTGATAATAATTTTGAATGCTCGAAAATTTCATTTTCTGAGCTAAAAATGTAACATATTTACATGCTTGGGCCGAATTACAGGCGTAAACCTTCCAATTAAATTTTTTACAAATTTTTACGTAGCATTTCCATTGCTTTTTCCTAGTTTTCATAGTGCTCATACTCACAGACGCTGCTTGGTACATTTTGGCCTGCCTTTCCAGTTCCTTCTCGGCTGCAAAATTCAAAAATTTTGTTTAAGCAACATAAATTTGACCCAGCAAGACATTTTTCAATTTCTGATCTGCTACTAAAATACATTAGGCGTGATAGGCTGTCCGCCACTAGGTTATTTTTTGTGTTTATATAATGAGGTACCAGCCGGATTTTATAAATTTTACATACCCAGAACAACTCTCTTATCCAAGACATACAAGTCTGATTACAGCTTGTGCCATTTTTTATCATGTAAAAAACCTGGGTGTTGTCAGTGAATATTTTTACAGTATACCCGGCAAGGTCTGACAACCAATGTTTTACCCCCACCACAATAGGCCACAATTCTAACTCATTAATGTTACCCTTGTCATATAAATCCATATTGGGACTGTCCACTATGTGAACACATTTTCCTGAATTTAATTCAATTTTTTCGCCCCATGTGCCTGCTATCCAGTCTTTGCCCTTGTATATTGCAAACCCCTTACCTGAGGAGTCTGATACCAAAGCCTGATGGTATTCCGGGTAGGTAAATTTTCTTTTGCCGTTGAAATTTTTACACAAATTTTTCCACCACGACAAATCACTTTTTGCTGCCTTTCCTATCTTAATTGCCTTCAGATCATGTTTCAATATTATTTTATATAGGTCATAAAATCTCCTACTATGGATTCTGCCACCATCTATTACATGAGAACAATGTGATAGTAAGCCTCCTAGCTTCTCCAGGTCCTTTTTGGAGATAGTAGATTTATTATGGAATTTATTTACCAGAAATATTAAATTCTCCAACTTGTCCTTTGGAAGTCTATGTTCCATTTCAATTGAATCTATATCTAATCCAAGGTACCTGCATATTTGAGAAGGGGGGGTGACTTTACCCCATGATATATGGAATCCTAGGTATCTCAACAATTTTATGACAATTCTTTGAGCGTTTTCTGCCTCCTGATAATCGCTTCCAATGACGATAAAATCGTCCAGGTAATTAACTGCTTGTATATTGAAAACATCCCTTAAGACACAGAAAATGAAGTCAGATATTCTGTTGAAATACATAGGTCCAACTCTTAGTCCGAAAGCTAACCTACCATCCTTTAGGAACACTTCTTCCCCCCCTATGTCCCATCGAAGGCCTAAAAATTTTCTATGAGATGGGTATATAGGAATTGCCCTGTAGGCTGACTTTATATCCACTACAGCCATGTAATCGTAGCGATTCAAAATTGCTAGGACATCGTCCACTGACTTATACTTAAAGTCCTCTAATATATCTTCACAAAAATTGTTAACCGATTTTCCCTCAGGCATACTACAGTCAGTTATTGGTCTTATACCACCATCAGGCTTTGGTACCGCCCCCAAACTATGAATACAATCTGGTTTGTAAAAAATTCAAAAATGAGTTGTTGTCTGAGCGATGGTAGGCGAGCAACTGGTTCGAATCGTTGGCTCGGCGATTTTTATAGTGAGATGACAACAGATCGCCGTTGCTATGGCGATCGGGGGCGATGACGTCATCGCGCTCCCGGAAATTACATTTTGTAGGTATCGCTACACAAATTATATATTCTTCAAAGTTGGATTACTGATACCTATTCTATACGCAGATTATGAATATACATGTATAAAACATTTACAGTAGGCTATATAGTTTATGTACAGTAGATGCATGTATAGAAATAAAGATGTAGAAATATATACACACAGACATTTAGGCATATATCAACATGATAGTATTCATTTGTATTCATTTGGACTCATTTCTTAAATATTTAAAATGTTCGCGGCTGAATAGATGGTATAATCCGCATGTTTTAGGTTAATGGTAAATTACATCCCAGCCACAGGGTGTTAAAAAAGGCCAGATCCATCGACTCAAGAGCCCTGGGGATATTAAAACTTCATTTGTCTGCATGCCTGATGCCTTGTACAGGGGCCGGCTGGCGGCTGAATCAATTTCTCAAATACACTCGTAGAATCCTATTGTGCTCATCTAATTATGTCGCCATTTATGGAGCTATGGTGTAATGGAACTTGATCGCCGGGCGTGTGTCACCTACAATAGGACACGCGACAACAGATATTCAATAGCACCTGACTTTAGCAGTCCTTTGAATTATATTTTAGCCATGCATCTTCTGTTTTATGCACGTACCTTAAGCACTTGAGTTCCAAAATTTGACAAAATCATATTTGTCTTGTCGTCTATTTTATATAAGTACCTTCAACACTTGAAATCCAAAATTTGACAAAAGCCACTCATACTAAAACCAGACTCTTACTTCTAATGTTGCCAACTATGGTCTGGGGCTCAGCAGGACTGCACTGCGCATGGTCGTGAGAAAGGTGTACAGGTACCCCATAGGCAACTGCACAGTGGTCACTGCTGTGCAGGACAGATTTGGTTGGTTCCCAACATTTTGCCTCATTCATAACACTGACATATATGATTTGATATACATAACCTGCAGCTTCTGATCATTGGATGAAGTTGCAGTGCATTTGCCGCATTTATAGTAGGTAATGAATCTCAGATCCGTGTCAAAATAACCTTCAGTATGATATGGGCTAAGCAAATATCTTTTTTTTTTGTAATTGCTAAGCTATTGTTTAGAGCCAATAAGTTAATTTCCAATACTACCTTTTGTCATTAAGATTATTCATGAAGAGATGAATTCGACCTTCAAAAACAGTACATTGCAGCGAGGATCAGGAACCATACCTATAACCTTCGACTTTATTGTTCAAGGTTAAAGTAATTGATTGATACTTTCCTAATTCAGGTACAAGACTAGTTTGTCACATATGGGTCTGAAATCGGCACAGCAATATGGGCATTTCTGAACGTTGACATGACAAATAAGCCTTGGTGAAATGACAGAACATGCGACATAGGGATTGAGGGAAAGTAGTCTGCAAATATATACCTATAGATAGCTGCACAGTGCTTACTTTGGGACAGGTTTTTCTGTTTCCCAGCAGTCTCCTTAATTCATAATACTGACATTTATGATTTGATATGCGCGCATTTGTAGTGTTCACTTAACGTATAGATAATGAATCTCGGATGCCTGGCAGAAGAGCCAGAAGCTTTGTATGGCCTAAAGATTTACCTTTTTCTGAAATTACTAGGTTATTGTTTGGAGTTGGTTGTTGTTAAGAGTTGGTAATTCCCAATATGCCTTTTGTCATTAATGTTCATAAAGAGATAAAGAGAATGTGACCTTCATGGTGACAGAAGACAATGAGATAAACAGAGACCTAGGATATGAGTATCTTTTTTAATCAAAATGCGATATGGGGATAAATTAGCAATAATGATATTTTTATTTGACATATCACATACATGGTGAACCCACACTCTAGAGCCCGATGGACATAATATCAGATTCTTACCGGAAGTTGCCATCTAAATGCCACTGACCTATACGCGCATGCGTGAACCAGATCCACAAACCCTTCCTTATACCCAAGGACTTCAAATACCATACACCTTATACCATATTCACAAATCAAAGCATGCAGAACAATGCTCTCCGCTTTGTAGAATCCGCTCCATTCAAGAACATTGATCAAAATCTCTGAATGTGGTATTGTTCTCACAGGCCCATGCCAGGCAACATTATATTTACACAAACTGGAAGAATTCTCATCACCAAGCCAATATATACAATGTTTTACCTTCATTATAGCCTAGATAAAGATGCTTGCTGGATAAGTGTGGCGCTAAAGACCTTTTTCGGACACAAAATATCTCATATTTTATATCTATTTGAATTATATGTCAAAAAGTCATAGGATACGGTCCAAATCTTTGCACCTAACATTTCATCGGTCCCTGTCAGAATATAACCCTGAAGTGTACAAGGAGCTAAAAGGGCCATAAACGAAGGGAATAGCTTCTGAATGATAGGCACATGGCGAAGGCCCAGTAAATATTTGATGTATCTTGTTACCTCATACCCAGCTTATCATACGAAAGGAGGGTAATCGTTGGGGTCTAGATGTGGTAGGGTACAAATATCCTTTCCTCTGTTTGAAAAATATTTGTAAGTAAAATTCTGTTTGAAGCATTTGCCATACCTTACTTTCAGGAACCGGCACTGTCACATGCGTCATGTTTATATATATTCTCACCGCAATTCACTCTATAGAAGTATCTGCCATATAGGAGGGGGACGGTTGAGTAGATAGCATGTTGGACCTCTAGCTGCCAGGGGCGTAGCTATCCCTTAAAAGTTTATTCTGAGCTTTTTAACAAAACCTCTATTTCATTTCATTATTGTAGCTTATAGTCACTGAATAGTCTGGAGACCAAGCTAGACTTTTTGTGTGATAAATTTGGTTTGTTACATTAATTATTGATTGTTTCTTCATTGGGATGAAAAATACTCCAGCTAAAGAGCATAATAGATTATGATCTCAGATTTATCACATGTCAAATTTAACTAAATTAAATATGACAATTGCTGACAACAACAGACAAGTAAAGCTGTCAGAAGATTACCCTTTTGTGGTTTGGTTTTCTTCAGGAGAAGTAAAATCTGAAGGCTAAGTCTGAAAGTTTGAAAGGCCAAAGTCGTTTTTGTCTGGAGACAAAAGCTCTCTTTGGTGTCTCTAAACACAATTATTAGCTAAATCAGAGCTGAGTGAAACTAATTTCAAGTTTGATATAGGTTTTACTTGCAGAGATGTATTTGATCCTACTAAAATTGGAAAACAAAATTTTTTAAAACTGAATAAGCCCAGAATGCAACTTTAAATCAAAGTGGGTTCCAATTAACGTTGAGGGGCTTACAGGTATTTTGGAGGGGGTTCCATCCTAGGGTTTGGAAAAATCACAAAATTTCGTATGCTTTACTTATAGATGGGAAAATCTAAGGAGGTTCCAGACACCTTCAACTTGTAATAATGGCAATTTTCATCCTTTGGTCACTAGAATAATGGTAATTTTCAGCTTTTGGTCCCTAGAATATTGTCAATTTTTAACTTTTGTTCCATAGAATAATGGTATTTTTCAACTTTTGGTCTGTAGAATGACGGCAATTTTCAACTTTTGGTACGTAGAATCATTGCTATTTTCAACTTTGCTCTGCTGCGTAGTAGAATTGTTCTTCTTCATTGTCAGTGTTCATTTCGTTTTTACCTCTGAACTATAATAGAATATGGCCCATGATCATTCAGCCTGCAATATGATATATTCATTCTATATAGGATTGCATTTGAATGTTGACGATATAATTTATTCAGAGCAGAAGTGAAGTGCGCATGAAATTGACTTATTTCAATTTTCAAACATATTCATTTTCGTCAAGCATGTCAGAATTCATACGACTATCAATATATATACAGATAAATATTTTAGACTTCTAGAATGAACTGCCTAAACAGTCACCGATGCAATGTATCAATGCCAGGATCCCAGAGTCCCGATGTAGCGTTCAGAAAAAAAACTATTTAAAAAACTGGTATTCTGAGTACTAAAAGGTACATTGTATTACATCCTATCAGGTTAGATTAATGACGACCTTTGTGTAGATTTCATTTTGTGAAGGATATAAAGTACATAAATATTTTCGTTCCATTTAGCCATAAAAGACTAATATGATTATGCTATTCAAATAGCAAGACCGTCTAGATAGTAAAATGGGGGAACCATTTTCATTGATTGAAGGATACGAATCGATATGTTTCTGCAATGAAGCATTCCTGCTATTCAGTTATCTAATACAATATTGTTGGATTGCACTTTTTTATTTCTAACATCAATGTCACAGAACATTTGTATAATGCATTGGTGATTATGAGGCAGCATTTAAAATAGAATGCTTCCATAGCATCCCAGCCAGCATGCTACATAACAGAAACATCCTGCAACCATACTTCTTTAGTCAGTTTGTTACTTACTAAGATGGCACATAACAATTATGTTATTGATGGTGAGGTTTAAACCTCACCAGATCAGAATATTATTATAACATTATTTTTTGGTTAGGTTAGGATGAAACCAAAACAGAACATTATAGGGACATTCTGATTGGGAAGAAACATAATCAGAACATTGTAATAATATCACAGTGCAACGTCATGGCAGTACATTGCAGTGATGTAATTGGAAGTCATCAAAAGAACGTAACAAGAACCAAATACAGAATGAACCAGAATGTTGCTGCAACGTTATAAAAATGTTGCATCCTTGGCTGGGGTCAGATCGAGCTTTCTATGAATATCATCATACAAATACATCAATATAATCTTCAGGTAAGGTCAGACTATGCCCAAAAACTAAGCAGAATCAGTCTGAATGTCATTATGGGCGTCTTGATAGGTGAGATTGAGACCAAATCTAATGAGATCGTCTCATTTCACTATAGCAAAGTGACACCACATAATGTCACGAGAGTGGCGCTGTGCAACATTGCTGTGTTAGGTTGCAGGGATGTTTTTGCAGCCTTTTTTTTTTTTTTTTTTTTTTTTTGGGGGGGGGGGGGGGGACTGCAAAAGAATAAAACAAGAGCAATAGAATGACCTTTGTAAATTAATATTACTTTTAGTTCAAGACATTTGAATGTTACATTCTTTTTCAATATCATCCTACCATATTCACCAATTTCTACCACATCATCAACATCATTATCAGAGAATTCAACTGGAAGTACATGAACAATTATGTACATGAAATTATAAATGGTGCTATTATAATGCCACACCCTTGGCTGGCTCTTGGCTCTTGCTGACAGTAGAGCTGAGGTACTGAGGTACTGAGGTACTTATTCATGATCTGAGGGTTGTGAGGTCAAATCCTGGTGGTGGCAAAATTTTCACTGAGCTGTCCTCCGAGTGTATCCCTTGCTGGGTTATCAGAGACCATGGTGCGTGGTGCCCAGTCTATAAAATCCTTGCTACTCTTTGAAAAAATCAGGGTTATGATCCTGGTGGCAGGCTGCACCTATTTCACCTCATAGATTTAATTATCAAGAGTGAATTGTCAATAAACTTGTTCTTGCTGTGATGTGACCATAGACGTTGATACTGTGTTAATTTCCCCTATCCTCACAACTGATATGAATATGTATATGATATGTGATCTATGACATGTGGAAGGCTCATTCATAGTAGCAATATTCTACATTATTAACAGCCAGCCTATGAACACACAAATAGCATTAATTTCAGAGTTATGGCAACCGTCTAAAGTAATTTTTTTTGAAACTCCAAAAGTACATAACCAGAACAAAGAGACGGTGTTATGCTAATGCCCTATTTGTGGCTGGGATGGCCCCCCTCAAAACAGATATGAAAATGTATGGGGTTATGTGATCTATGATGTCATACTGTGACAGGCTCGTTTATTGTAGTAATATTCTACATTATTAACAGCGAGTATACAAACACACAAATAAGAAGCAAACCATTAATGCTTTGTCTCCGCAAATGCCACGGATAGTGCTGAATCCTTACATTCTCAGTATGGCATAGGCCCTATATGATGCTTAATTGTCCTAGAGGTATTGTATGATAGGCTAAAAGACTGTAGCACCAACATAATGGTATTATTAGGTAATGTGCTAAAAGTCCAATATGGCGGTAAAAGCCCACTCTCCCTAATAACCCCCCCCCCGTACCCCATATACAGAGTCAGTGTCTGCACTGAGTGACTGTTTCGGATCTATACCCCTAAAACAAGTACAGTACCAAGGGCATTTATGGAACCATAGATACAAATGATTCCTTTCCGATGTAATTTGACTACAGATGAAAACCATCCATCTGTGTTATATATGGTCCCAGACAGCTTGCGATGTAACAAAAACATTCTGCAACAATACTCTTTTAGTCATTTTGTTACTTACTAAGATGGCATGTAACAATTATGCTATTGATGGTGAGATTGAAACCTTACCAAATTAGAACATTATTACAACATAACTTTTTGGTGAGGTTAGGATGTAACCAAAACGTTATATGAACATTCTGTTTAGGTTGAAGAACATAACCAGAACATTATAATAACGTTGCAGTGCAATGTCACAGCAGTATTTTGCAGCACCGTTATTTGGAGACATCAAAATAATGTAACAAGAACCAATACAGAACGTTGCTGCAACGTTATTATAACATCACACCTCTGGCTGGGGTATTGGTGTGTTCAGGTATATCTTGCCAGTTTGCCTTTTTTCTTAAGTAAAAAACTATTCTATATACAACTTCCCTGTGTGATTTGGTACCCCTTATAGAAGCTATTTGAATGTATTCATCTTACCTCGTTTTATATTCTTAAAAAAACAATGTTTACAAAGTGGTTGCTGGTGTGGTTGATGCCAGTACACAAATCCGTAACCTTTTAGTACTCAAGTTCTAGCACATCAATGGCCCATTAACAGAAGAGGTCGGGGGGGGAGCACGAGGGCAAATGTAGGCAAATTTGGAATATTTTAATGTAAAAGTCTGGAAATAGGGGGGCGTGCCCCCCTGTTAACATGCAACTTTTCAAAAAGCTGCATCCGCTACTGTACTTATGTATCTTTGACAAAGATTTTTATGGTATGGTGCCACTGACGATTTTATATAGTATATAACAGAATGGGTGATACTCTTCTTTTCTTTGTGCTTGAATTCTGGATTTCTGGCAGCTCGACCCACAAAGGCGTCATATCACTGTTTTAACTCTGGGGGTGCTACGCCTTACTAATTTTTGATGGTGTTATTTATAGACTTTTATACTTCTGGGGTTCTGTCCTCTGTTTTGGTAAGTAAAGTGGAATGTCAAGATATTCCTCTAATATATGATATTGTGCTTCCTCTGTTCAGCTGCAACCCCTGCGTCTGGATAATTTTCCTTATAGTTTCCTTGTTTTTTGCATTCTTGTTCTTGCAGTGGAACTCAGGGCTTCACCACTGTTATACTACTCCCGGTCCGAACGTCTATTGTCCCCAGAGGAGATTTCTGAGTGTAACCTACGGTTGTAGTTAGTTTTAGCTTACCTCTGGCGGAGGTTATTTTCTAAACCTCCGGAGGAGGTTATGTAGATAACCTCCGGAGGAGGTTATTGAGAAAGGGTAGGTCTACACAAGTCTAAGTTTCGAATTTATGAAAAGCTGTGTTTATGGCACAGCCCAGTGTCGAACCCTGAACCTGCTGATTTGGATTCCCTGCACCTAACCACTACCCTATTGAGGCAGCTGTGGAAAACTGGTGTAGGTCTGTCTCTTATCTAACAATGAACATTGCATCAAAAGTAATTCATAACAAGTTGATAGCTAATCCATAAACGTATTTATGTTTATTGATTAATGTAAAGACTAATCTAAACAAAACTTAGACACTGTTTCTATTTTTAATAGGTATAGGTGGTGTGTTTTTGTTTGAAATATATAAAAACAAGAAATCAGGCACAGGGGTTCGACCCCGGGACCTTTTGCATGAGAGTCAACAACCCTAACCACTACACTATTGAATCTGTTGGTCAGTGTTCGAGGGGTGGATAGCTTGTAGTCAATGGGCACAGACTTTTACATATCATACTTTATATATATAATATATAAATATATATATTATATTTATTCTGCTCCCTTTAAATGTTCTTATCACTTCAAAAGATATATCTGATAGTTATGGGACGTAGTATAAGCTTGTAAACCGCCTTGGAGGGGGAGCTTATGGTATACAACCTCCTCGGCTGACGCCTTGGAGGTTATATACCATAACCTCCCCCTCCGCGGCGGTTTACTATCACATAACCTCATGCGACCTGGCCATTCTTTAAACAGACAGGGTAGCACTTGGTCGCCCCTCTACAGCCCCACTGGGAGTCTCCCCGTGCTATAACGCTGTAGGCCATTCCGTTATGTCCCAGTGGCGTGTAAAATTCCATACAGTCTCCTACATACAAACCACCTAGGTCCTTGTTTACCTAAATCCCATTGCAATCTGCTTCATCTTTTTTGTGTGCATAATTTGCTACACTTCAGCCTATGTCTAATTTCCCAGATGATGCCGCCGTAGAGATTCAGTCCATACACCCAAAACCTTCCTTGGTTGTTTTAAAACAAAAAAAAACAGGGAATTCTAATTATCCCTAAGCTCCATTACATTTCCAGTGTCCGCTAAGGTTTCCACATTTTGTATGCTGCAATTTGCATTCTAGCACCAACACTCAAATTTAGGATAGGCCTAGGTACAGCCCAAATTCTTCTAAATTTACACGTCAGCCAATCAGATTGCTGCATTTGTTATACCCCTTTAAGGCAACAGCTGAAAATGCGATTCAAAGTGCGGTAGTGCACTCCCAGTGTTGTGTTAAAATGAACCCCATTTTGGAATATACATCAATATAGGTATTGTTAGTCTTCCAATGCACTGAGGTAGTCTAGGAATACATCTATTTAGTCTCTGAATGCTGGCACCCAACTGTATATTTACCAATACAGTTAGCTTCAACTCGACTCAGATTGGTATAAAAGGGTTTTTATGTGCTTTGCAGACTAGCTCCAGAATGAGCATTATATATGTATATATATATATATATATATATATATATATATATTGAACAGTTATCATTCATGCGTGCATTCTGGTGCATTCTATATATAGTACTGACTGAGGTAGGATATCAAAATAGTTATTCCCCTGGTAGTTCAAGGTAGAGGGCCGTAGCGTAGCGTAGGCCCGAGACCTTGAACTTCCAGGGGAATAACTATTTTGATATCCTACCGAGGTCTGTACTGGATTTATTTCGACCCCTATGAATATATAAATCCATGGGAATATAATATGAGTTCTATTCTCTTGATTACGTACTTTAGATTGTGAAAAATGATGTATTTTCAGCAGAGATATCAACAGAATAAAGTTACGACAAAAAGTAAACAAATAGAGGGAATGTGCGACCTGGCAACGCAACCTAACGACGCAACCTAGCAACGCGACCTAGATATTCCACTGGTGCGCTCTGATTGGCTGATAGCATAAGGGGGCGTGGCTTAGCAAAAATTATTCCCCTGACTCCCTGTATTCCTATTGGTTTAGCCTGTAAAAGGGGGCGTGGCTCTTGTTTTCCTGGTTTTCCAGGGGAATAACTTTTTGATATTCCCCTGGTCTCTGTAGTTAACAGTTTAAACCAAGGGAATATCATTTTTGTTATTCCCTTGGATGAATAATGTGACGTTTAAATAGCAAATGTACAGACACTACGCCATTAGGGGTGAAATAAGGTGCCAGTCTGCCACAGTACGAATTACACACCTAGCATTATGTCTTTATTGAACTGTTATTATGTGTTCATTTAAAGGGAGGAGCCAGTGAATATAAAGCGATACATTATCATGATCCTCATTGTCCAGGGAGTGTTCCTGCCAAATTTTATATCAATATCTATAATGCTTTCTATTTTATAGATATTTTTCCAAATTTCAAGGACTGGTGTCTGAATGCACCTGGGGCACCTTGCACAGTGCATCTGGCTGTGTGTGACGTCACAAACAGATAGGATATTAGGCTCTACCTGAAGGCAATTATCCCCTGAGTCCCCTAGTGGACAGGGCAAGAACTCAGTATAAGCAATGATAGTACAAAGGAAAGATTGATGACTGTATTGCGCTTCATCATAACATTGTCAATAGTGGCGCCCCCTATGAGAATCGTCATCTGTTTTACCGTTTTCGTGATGTCATCATTGTTTGTTTACATTTCGATAAAGATCAAAACATGGGCACTGCTGCATTCTTTGTATCTGGTTGCATGGACTCTCATAGGAGGCGTTACAAGGTTACGAAAATTGTGTAGGCGACAGCCTGAGTTACGTATCTTAGTGTAGCTATAATATTTTTGGTATAAGCATGAGCATTGTTGCCGTTTACAGTCCTCTCCTATGAGCCTGCCACATATTGTTTCATACAGGAGACCCAGTTCACTACAATAGCCCATAGACATGAGAGCCCACCACCTCCAGCCCCTGCAGACAGAATATTGCCTGCCTCTGGCCATAAAACCCTGATTACCCAGCATGCACTGCGGCCGAGACAAAGGGCGCGGGCTGGAGGGACCTTCTTGGGTGTCAGGAGGAATATCGGGTACTGTCTGTCAGTGTGGGTTACTGCAGGAATAGCCTCCTGCATGGAATGGAGGTTTACCCTTATCCACAGTGCTGCCAAGGGGCCTATATTGTGTTGTCTGAATATGGAAAAACTCTGTCTGATTGACAGGCACACGCTTGTATCCGTATACCTCTCTTTTTAGTATACAAATTGAAATTTTAGAAATTTGAATTTGAATATAATTTCTATGTATTTTCACAGTGACTTGAATATTCAATTGGACCAGTACCCCAATACCAATGACAATTTTGTGGCAAGAGCACCACTTTTCTTTTTAGACCAGGACTGGTGAAAAAAGGTCCTCCCCCTCTGACAGCAACCATGTTATCTTTTCAGACCAGATTCCCATACCTTTATCATCAGATTGCAATAGCATATCATCAGATTGGAATAGCATGTCATCAATTGGCATAACTTTATCACCAGATTGGCATATCTTTATCATCAGACTGGCATTCCTTTGTCATCAGATTCACATACCTTTATCATTAGATTCACATACCATTATCACCAGATTCACATACCTTTATCACCAGATTCACATACCTTTCTCACCAGATTCACCTACCTTTCTCACCAGATTCACATACCTTTATCACCAGATTCACCTACCTTTCTCACCAGATTCACATACCTTTCTCACCAGATTCACATACCTTTATCACAAGATTCACATACCTTTATCTTCAGATTCACCTACCATTCTCACCAGATTCACATACCTTTATCATCAGATTCACCTACCTTTCTCACCAGATTCACATAACTTTATCTTCAGATTTACCTACCTTTCTCACCAGATTCACATACCTTTATCATCAGATTCACATACCTTTATCATCAGATTGTCATACCTTTATCATCAGATTCACATATATTTATAATCAGATTGACATACCTTTCTCACCAGATTCACATAACTTTATCTTCAGATTCACATACCTTCGTCATCAGATTCACATACCTTTATCACCATATTCCCATGTATTTATTACCATGCAGTGTCCAATACCTTTTTCACCAGATTCATGTGCCTTTTATCATTCCCATATATTCCTTTCATGATCATTAGGGGGGAACTTTAATCTTAAAAATCATTCTGGGGCTACCTGTCACTGAGGGGTGTTATCTCAATACGTGCAGGTCAGTATTCTAAAAGAGGATACAAGCTAGTATAGATCTATCTGTCATCTGACCCTGATCTGCAAAGCCTGTGGTCTATCCATCCTAATCCCAGAGACTGAGAGGCCATCTGTGGTCTTGGTCCCCAATCTGTATTCTGCTCACGTCTGGTCATATTGGTGCCGGGTGTGAGAACACAGAGCGTAAGCTAGATCAGGTCAGGGGACATACTGCAGAGGTTATGAGGTGCTATCGTTGAAGAGTTTGGAGCATGGCCATACAGAACATCTCAAAGATTAAACTAGGCGACTTTCATGAAGTTGTTCAACAGATTGGTGCTAAAATCAACTGATCCTTATGATCGCCTGTTTGTACAGTCTAATGAAAGTGCATGATCTGAATCATTGTTAAAATTGGCCAATTCTAGGGGTAGAATCGGCTGACTTTGGCGCGGGTCCATCAGCCGACTGTGTAAAAATGTCCTAGTGGGTACATGGCCTTAGAGGATCAAACCTCTGTATGTGGTCCTGGTCTCTGATCTGTATTCTGCTCACGTCTGGTCATATTGGTGTGGGGTGTGAGAACACAGCAAGTAAGCCAGAGCTGGTCAGGGGACATACTGCAGATGTTATGGGGTGCTATCGTTGAAGAGTTTGGAGCGTGGCCATACAGAATATCTCAAAGACTAAAGCCCCATACCCTTTCAGGTTGGTCAACAGATTGGCACTAAAATCAGCTGATCCTTATGATCGTCTGTTAGTAAAGTCTATTGAAATGTGCATGTGTGATCTGAACGTAATCAAAATTGGCCAATTCTAGGGGTAGAATTGCCCAACTTTAGCCCTGATCCATTGGCCGAATGTAATAATGTCCCAGTGAGTATGGGGCTTTAGAAGATCAAACCTCTGTCTGTGATCCTGGTCTATGACCTGTATTCCCCTCATGTCTGGTCATATTGGTCTGGGGTGTGAGAACACAGAGCATAAGCTATATCTGGTCAAGCAACATATGACAGAGGTTATGGCACGCTATGTGTTGAGGGGTCTCAGGCATGGCAGTAGAACAAGCTTGTCTTGACCATAAAGGGACACTCATTTCAAGGGTTGTTGGGGGCAGTGTGTTGAGTGGTCCTAGGCATGGAAACACAGTGAGCTAGCCCGGACCATAAGGGGACATGGCACAGGAATCACAGGGTACTGCTGTTGTGGGGTCTGAAGCACCCATCCTAGGACTGAGAGGTTCAGTCATAATTATGTCTGTGGTCCCAGGTCCTGATTTGTTTTCAACTCACGTCTGGGGTGTGAAAACACAGCGCTTAAGTCAGAGCTGTTCAGGGGACATAGTACAAAGGTTATGGGCTATTATGTGTTGAGGAGCTTGGAACATGGCTACACATAACATCCCCAGGACTGTAGGAGGGTCTCACTAGGTGACAAAATCAGTCAACATCTCTGCAACAGGTGGAGGTGGTCAACACTCGAGCGACACCTTGGCACAAGGTGGGCAAACAGGTAATGGAAGACAATTAAACTGTGTTTTTTAGCAAAATATGTAGTGTTGCTATGTTGTCCTCCATCCAGGAACACATTTTACGGCATTATCCCACCAACAATTTACACTTTTGTGGCCCCAGCCAGCCTGTTCTTTAACAACAAAGAGGCACTGATGGCCAGCAACAGACTGTCACAAACGCTTCTGATATTTTAGTCCAGTCCTGTCCACTGATGGTCATAAACAATTTTATAATGTGGCCTAATGTAGCTTGCATTAGTGTGATTAACAACATAGCCTGGTTGTAGTTTGCATACAAATGACCGATAATGTATATCAACCAATCATAAGGGTAAATCAGACCTTTGCTTGGCCTATGTTTGTAGAAAGGCAGCAAAATAGTGTCTCTTAAAGCCGGAGTATCGTCCGTCTGTTGGGAAGGTTAAGGTCTCCACTCCTAAGCCTAGCAACTTCATGGCCGGCGACGTGTTTTGCCACGTTAGAACGTAATCAAGCGACGTTATTGGTCACGTTGCAAATTTGGTGGGGCTGTATGGGAATTATAACATAGCAAATTACCCCTACCACATGGACGATACACTGGCTTTAAGGCTAAGAAAACCCATCATCAACGTGGACTGCTGTGATACCAGGTGTGCTCTGTCTGGAAACAACAGGGAGGAGCCAGTGAATATAAAATAATATACTGTTATGATCCTTAACGCCCAGGGACTTGTCATACCAATTTTTACATCTGTACCTATAATATTTTCTTTTTTATTCATGTTTTTGTCAATTGTACTGACTGGTACCTGGGTGTAGCTTGTTCACCCAGCACACAGAACATCTGTGTGTGTGACGTCACACACAGATCAGATAAAATTTTCAAATATAGAAATACCACCTTTTGATTAACTTAGTGATTCTTTTCCCAGCCCTAAAATATTTTGAATTATAAAATAAGATAAGTTATGGAAAAAAAATTGCAACTCCAATGTTCTTCAAAGAATTTCAAAATTCAAAATTTTGAAAATAACGTCTTTTGTGTGACGTCACACACAGATCTGTGTTTTCCTGAGGGTCAGAGGAATATGAGGTTTCCTAAAGTTAAACCCCCCATATCACATGAACGAGTTAATTATTGAAAATGAAACTTTGCATACTTCTATATAAGCATCTAATCTACCATATAAATTGAAAAAGAACCAAAATTGAAATTTCACTGGCTCCTCTAGTTAGCACCAGGCAAAAGGAAATCAAATATGTAGAAATCCAGTTCCTAGGACACACAATGTTTTTTAATACTTTGCAGTTTTGTATATTTGGTGAATTCTGTATTTTGCAGAATTGTTGTACTCTTCATATTAAATGCAAACACTTTTGTTACCTGGTGATATACTTCAGAGCAAAATGTGCATGGCCAAT
Organism: Lepidonotus clava; assembly: GCA_936440205.1. Taxonomy (NCBI): domain Eukaryota; kingdom Metazoa; phylum Annelida; class Polychaeta; order Phyllodocida; family Polynoidae; genus Lepidonotus; species Lepidonotus clava. The sequence continues at coordinate 87,633,111 of OW387133.1, forward strand.
CATTGGAATTGGTAATTCACAATCTTATCTTTCAAATGGCGTAAACCATTTAGAAATATTTCTATTAGTGGCTTAAATATCTTGGTCTAAATTCCCCTAATTATGGAAACGATAGTATAAGGTTAGTCACTTGATGACAAAGATTGGTTTCAGAGTACCAAAGATATGTGGCAGAGATCAAGTATTGTGCTGGTTGTCCTTGAAATAAAAGTAGATCTCAGTAGAGGGAGAAAAGATTCCCGTTCTCTTGACAAGCTGAAATAGCTAATGCAGATATATACCTAGTTAAACCAGATAATGAATAGTCAAATATTAACACAAACATAAGCACTCCCTTTATAATACATTAAGAGAAAATTACTTAATATACCTTTAAGTTACTATATCATTAAGGGCAAATTACTAAATATCTCTTTAGCTTACTATATCATGTGACTGGTGTATCCCTTGATCAAATGGTCCCAAGAAAAATGTGTTTAGACATTGTGGCGTCCAGACAGCAATGACGAAATCACTGTCACTGGGCAACATTAACATTGGTGTTGCCCGGTTCCCAATCTGTAGTTTCCGCGAGCTCATGTCTGGTCATACTGGTCTTGGGTATAACAACATAGCAGACAGGTAAGGGGACGTAGTGTGAAGGCTGGTCCCCACGGGCTGACCAATTTTACAAAAATCGACATCGACTATGTGGTCTAATCACCAGGCGACTTACTAAAACAAAATGTCTGGCGACTAAACAAGTAATCGCCATTATTTCTGGGCAAAATATTGGAAATGTTTAATATTTCTCCATAGGTATGGGCTACTAGTCAATTCTCCCAACCAGAATGCTGGGTAATATGTCGACAAAACTCAAGGTTTTAGCATAGACATTTTCATGAATTGTGCAATTATTTTCTATAGTTTCTATAGTTTTTCCAGCAGTTTTGTCGACAAAAACAGCCCAAAATAGCCTGTAGGTGCTTAAAATGCCGAAAATCAGCTATCCGTAGTGAGAATTGCCGGGTGACATTCAAAAGTGTTCTCTTGATCAGATGGTCCCAAGGAAAAATGTGTCTAGACATTGTGGCGTCCAGACAACAATGACGAAATCGCTGTCACTGGGCAACATTTACATTTGTGTTGCCCGGTGATACTTCATTTATGTGTTGCCCTGTGGAACCCCCACTGGAGAGGCTCTGCCCTTTGCCTCTGGTCCTCGTTCCCGATCTGTAGTTTCCTCATGTCTGGTCATACTGGTCTGTGCTCCGTCGCATAAGTTAACTCTCGCAACAGCGAGATCACAGCGAGATCACAGCGAGATCACAGCGAGATCACAGCGAGATCACAGCAAGATCACAGCAAGATCACAGCGAGGACTTAGTTAGGGGTCTCGCAACAGCAATATCCTTAAGGTTTTCAAAGTGCCAACCCTCGCAACAGTGATTGATTTGTACGAACTTTAAACACAGTTAATTTATTGGTAAATGCATTTCCGCCAGAGCATGTCCTTCTCATACATCTAAAAATCGGGTGTACAAACCCTAGCTGTTATTGGTAAATTTGGATTCTCCCGCTGTTCAACAGTGACGGGTCTCACTGTCTGTGCCAACCCTTAGAGTCGCAACAGCGAGAAGATTATGTGACGGACCACTCGGGTATAAAAACATAGCAGATCAGGTCAGGGGACGTAGTGTAAGAATTATGGCTTGCTTTGTGTTGGGGATTGACAAGGGAGGTCAGCCCAACAATGTTTCTTTGTGTTGGCTCTGTTAAAAGGTCCAGTTCTCTATGAATACATGAAATATGGGGAAAATATGAATAATGAGAGATGGATAGGTTGCTGTGCGTCTTGGGCCTGGTAATAGAGTGGACAAGCCTTGACTCTTAAAAGGAACATTACAGGAGTAAAGTGGTGGTCCCACTAAGAGACACGCAGGTCAAGTATTGCTCAGCAAAACTGGCATCAAAAAAGCAAAATCTTAGGTTGATTTTGGGGTCATTGGTTCTTCAATGTCTGGTCCAGAAACTGTTTTCTAGGTATTACCCAGGAACATAATATATTTGACAGGTTGGATCTGCTTTTGGCAACTGTGACTTGCTAAGTGACTTGCTGCTGGCCACAGATATGAGCAAAAGAAACTATGTTGTTTTCAGGGGTTTAATAATTATATTAATTATATGTTGCTGATGCAGTACAATCTGGTAGAAAATAAGTTATTGCTGGGCAACTCATTTTAAATGTTGGCAACACTTTCTGAATAAGGTGTTCTTGAGGTGTTGTCTGTCTAATACCACAGCAGCAGGACAGAGATTTGAACTGCTTACCTTTGGATGACAAAACCAACACCCTACTGCCGTACAACCAGAACACCCTATTGGTAAAGGGGAAAGTATCATGGCTTTATGTGTCTGCTCTTCGCTGAACCTTGAACCGTATGACTGGGGCCTGAAAAAAATATATAGGTTGTGACATAAGCATAAATCGCGAGTAGTGTACAGAATTCGAAGTTGGACTTTGAAGCAGGCTAAAGCACAAACAGTGGCCTGTTTCATAACAAACCTCTGCATATTTTGCATTTCATAAACTTACGATGATCTTTTTGGCTGCCGTAGCTACATGAGTTTTGTTTTTGCTTAAATTGGCTTGGGTTGATTAACGAAACTATGGGGTGCATTTACAATAGTTTTGGGTGTATTTATGAGCGTTTGGGGTATATTTATGTGAGTTTTATTATGAAACGGCCAGGTACAAGAGTTTCAAACTCGCATACAGTTTCCGTAAGCTCACATAAAACTCCTGTAGGTACAGAGATTCTTATGAAACACCCAATAGAGAGCTTGCTCTGTAGAAACATATTATAATTGTGACCCTAGATACTACAATATTGATTTTGATTGAATTGATTTTTTGAATGGATTACCCCATGCTTTCCAGATATGATTATATCCAGTCATTGAATATAATATTATTGAAACTTAAGGCATCGAAGCAATTGCTATCGCACTGGTATCCAAACACTCTTTAGGGCTTAAGCCTTAGACATAGACGTGTGGTAACTATATTTTAAAAGTATACTGAGAAGTGAGACATGCACAGCATATGCATAGACAGGCATTATGGCCCTCTGGAGCAATATGGCTCTGATTATACACCTGCTTTGGAGAAGGCGGAATGATGGTGAAGGTATGGGGACTGACATCATGATATAGAATAAAGTGAACGAAAGGGGGTGCCTCATAGGGGCCCGGTTGGGTAGGTTAGGGGTTACTGGATAAGCCGATTAAACCTGGTTAAATCAGGCCCTGAGCTAATGATGACTTTACCCATTAATCCACCCAATCCTCCTAAAGCTAAGGGCTGATGTGATGTGGAAATACACGTAAGCATATGACCTAATGGCTATGACTTGAAAGGAGAGGATATTGATCTGTTTGATAGTTCAGGGCATGATTGTCAAGTTCTATGCAAGTGTTAATAATGTTTGCTATGCCTACACATCTATTATTCAGGGCAAATCCAGTATGGAAGGGGCGGGGGGGGGGGGGGGGTTCTATAAGGTCCAGTGGGTCCTGCCCCCCTTTTGGTTGGGATGTAGACTTGCCAAAGAGAAAAAACCTTGTGGATCTGCAGACAAATGTGCGATGCTTAGTACTTAGCCTATTATGTGGACCCCTACAAAATCCTGTACCCTTTTATGTATTATTAGAATTCCCAAAAGAATGTAATATGGACTTCATTCATTGTTATTACTATCATTTCTTATATCTTTTGATGTTCAATGTCGATTCGAAATACACTGAAGAGTATGTTGTCAAAGTTTCGGGAGATGAGGTGCAAAATTAAAGGGGGAGTGGCGTCAGATATTTGCTCTTGGCAGCTTGACATTCAAATTTCTTCAATTTCACATGTCAAATAAACTGCTGATGAGAGAGTGTTGTATAAACTAAAGTTTTGGAATCAATGGATTACATTGTCATTCTAGAAGGCATTAGAGTAATAATGCATACAGTTGTATTCTTTCTTGATTTGCCGTGTTTAATAATCACCATATTAAAGGTTACATCCGTATACAAACGCTTTCTCTGCTTTCCAATAAAACCGTGGTGTACTTTGCATACGGCTATCTCTTAAATCAATGCTACATCCTTTTGAGTCCAGGGATTAATTTTAAGCCAATATTGCAATTCTAAAGTGTTGAAACTCATAGTAAATGTTAAGGCTATTTGCCGATTCATTCAGAATGAAAAAATTGAAATAAAGGCTGATAAACGGTGAGGTTTGAATAAAAAGCAGACCCTTGCATAGTGACCAATCGCCTTTTTACAAATAGGAATAATTGCTTCTGGTTCAATCTAAAGTCTGTAAATGGTCATATGAACAAACGGTAACAGGAGAACTCGGGCCGCTGACTAACTGGGTCCAGGAGAACTCGGGCCACCGGAGAAGTCGGGCCGAATGATGGTTTGGCAATATCCCACCCTTAAACTGTGAAATAGGGATGGATTAGCCATTTGGATATTAATCCTAGTGATCTATTAGAAGAGAGGGATGTATATATTTAGTTTGCCTCCCATTCTCAGCCATTCTCCAGCCTCAATTGCCTGAGTGTGACAGTGGCCCAAGTTCATCTGGTCCAAGTTCGTCAGCGTTTACAAACCTCCCTATGATTTGCATTTCATAAGTTATGATGACCTTTTGGGGTGCCGTAGCTACATGAGTTTTGATTTTGCTTACATGAGTTTGGGTGGATTTACAGGGGTTTTGGGTCAATTTACAGTAGTTTTGCAATGAAACGGCCGTGTACGAGAGTTTCAAACTCACGCACAGTTTCAGTAAAGGCCATATTCCACTACGCGGTGGGGGACCACTAGCGGTGGTCTTTTTAATCACCGCAAACAATTTGGGCTTAGGAAACGAACACGTTCATTTCTACCACCGCAAGCACTCAAAAGAAAAACCTTTAAAATAATTGTAGAATATAAATATAAAATCATAAAAAAATCATAAAAATCATAATAACATTTTAAAAAATGTTTTAAATCATTATAAAAAACATAGAGTTATTTGCGGCGTTACTTGCGTTGATCCAACGCAAGTAACGCCGCAAGTAACACCGCAAGCAATGTCTATATTCCACCTTGTGGTGCCCTGAGATGCTTGCGGTGGGTACAAATACCGCTAGTAAAAGCCCAACCGCGAGGAAAACGCCGCAAAGTGGAATATGGCCTTAAGGGAACATAAAACCCCTGTAGTTATGGAAGTTGTCATGAAACACCCCACTGTATTTGAACATTATACCCCACTCTATTTGAACAGTACAGATATTTCACTTTCATGCTGAGCCCTTGTCTCTGATAGGTTGTCATGCGCAGGTGGCCAGAATTTGATTCCCAGAGGCAGAAAAAAAGCCTGTACCATGTTTAAATCACTTTTAGATGCTTATATTATCGTCAGAAAGTTCCCTTCTTGAGATATGTCTAGAGTTGGTGTTTGTGGGCGGGAGAAGTAGTCTTCCATGAAATTACCAATACTTCTTCCGGTCTATATTGAATCTTTTGGACAACTCCTAAAAAAGGAGACCGGTCAAGGAACTGTTAATAAAATGACCATTTGTCAAAATGTCCTCATAAGATCAGGAAATTGCGTCTGTGGGGAGAATACTTTCCCTTGCAGCTCCGTCCAATCATAAGTATTGTAGCTATACATCTCATAGCAACTGAATAACGCCACATATTTGTATTTATTGTTATTATTTGTGGAAGTAAATATTAAGTGAGTGTAGAGGTCCAGATTTACTTCTGTGACATTCATTTATTGACTTGTCATTGACTTATGTTTAATAGATTGCAACTTTCTTTTTCATATAAAAACTGTTATATACGTATACTATAACAGAGTAGCACATAATGCAATACAATATACTTATGATATATACGATAAATTAAATGTGAAATACTTTAAACTTTTTCATAGCATCTGTTGAAAATTCTTAAATATACATTTGACAAGATTCAATACAAATTCCTTCATTTTACATGCCAAATAAAATAGGCTTTGTTATACGAATTCTGTTTCTGTAAATTGAAATCCTCGCGTGGTCTTGCATACACATTGCAGAGTTTTGTAACCAACATGCATGGAGGTATTTTCTGCCGAGTTTGTTTAATTTCTACAATAGACACTTGCACTATGCCATCACAAAGCACACAGTCTAATAACTGGTACTTATACCCCTTCCTGACTATATAGCCCATGCTGTGCCTCGAAGCGCTTCAAAGCATATCAGTAGGCCTACGCCTGCTTACCCTGTCTGAAAGGAACCCAATTCTAGAGTGTGTATTGGGTTAGACAATTAATGCATTCACAATAGTAGGATAACAATTCTTAGCTATGAATGTATATTGTTAGGCTATGAATGCTCCAAGTAAGGCTACCAGTTCTATTGCTAGATAGGTGGCTTATATAGATACTGTTCCGGTTGGCTACTATTTGCTTTACACAAATGTGAAGTCTGAAAGGGATGTGGGAGTATGTAAGCGCTTGCTTGGAGGCAGGGACGTGCTGATTTCTATAAGCTAAGGCTAAATATAGCCCTTGCAGACTAGCCCCATTATTTCTATATTGAACTGCCAATATGAATGCACTTTAAGACTAGCTACAGGCGCGGATTTAGTGGGGGCGTGCCAGGCGTGTGCCCCCCCCCCCTTTTTTTTTGGGGGGGGGGGCCAAATTTAGATCTTTTTTTAATGTAAAATTCCTGCCCCCAGAGGGTGCGGGCAAAAATTTTGCTATAGCACGCCCCCCCCCCCCCTTTTTTTTTCAAATTCCTGGATCAGCCCCTGGCCTGTAAAGGTTGTAAAATACCCCTCATAGACTAGAACCAGAATGCACATTATTCCTATATATAGCTGTCATTATGAGTGCATTTTGAGGCTAGTCTGTTAAGACTTCTTACAGACTATCCCCAGAATTCACATTATGTCTATAATCATTGAACTGTCATAAAGCAGTCTGTGATATACGGTAGGTATAACATTATTTTTTACTAGCAAATAAAGCATCAGTCGATAGGTTTAGAGTAGTAGAGTCGTTCAAAGACCTTATTTCCCAGATTACCTAATACCCTTTACTCACAGCCTCAACACGCGCTTATGATGACAGTTCAGATAGGCAGAAGGTGAATTCTGGGACAAGTCTGTAAGGGGTTTAAGCCTAGGCAGATGGTTTGAAAAATGTATTACATTTATATTGTATACATTAAAACTGCATGAACCTACCAGACCATGCAGTTTTATTTATTTGCATTCTCGGGACAACACATTCGTCTTTTTTACCACCCCCTGTGAATTGAATATTGATTATATGCAAATGTCAACCTTCCATTGCCAACCTTTCTCCTCGTCTGTTTTATTTCAGATTGTCCATGCTGGTTTCACTGAGTTCGCATTGGTCGCAGAATGAACTACGCAGAAGAGGGTCAACTGTTTATCCTTAATACACATCGGACGCAATTCATAAAAGACAATCCTCACAAAATTACTTCAACCTTGGCAGACTCATCTACATGTGATTAAATCTAAAGAATTATTGTTTTCACATAATGAAATCCAGCGTTTAGGAAGCGCAATGCATTTGTTCGTGAAGCAACTCCTGTACACAATAGCGTAAAAACATTGTTGAATATGATTGAAACGTACGGCTGAATATCATTGAAAAGAATTACTGTATGTCACGAAGTAGAATAAACGGCGAAAATAGACTCCGTTCATGAAAGGGGAACTCTAACCAGTGAATTACTTTTTTGACTCGTGGTTGTTTTAGCAACTACTGTAACTGTCAGGCTGGTGTTCTCTTTGGCATATTAAGTATCTAGTACATCAAACGCAGGCTGTATTTCCCAACTGCTGCAGCATCCGACTCCTCACTGCAACTATAGCATTCTGGTTTTGCGTTAGTATCCTGCAAACCAATTTATCTAGATATCCCCAGCGCGTAGTAATATCATCTTTTATGTTCCTGAAAAAAGTTGCAGATACGTCACCCTGACACAAGTATACATTTGTAACTTTGTTTGATAGGTTAGAGCGTATAGTTTTATCTCGTTCACACGAAGAAATGCTTTAAATAAGAGCAACATTTTATTTTGAAGTTCGCATTGCAATTAATGATACATTTCACAAATTTACACACTATGATACATTTTACACATTAAATTCCCACTGGAGAGTTTATTAGAAAGTAGGTGTGCCTAGAAATATGAAAGAATTGATAATAGAAACGGAATCAAATAGTAAACAGTGATACCATTATTCAATTGTTCTGATCTATGATTCGAATACTGCGTTCCCATGCTCCAACATTGTAAAGTAATTCCATTAAGTAAGGGCTGAGTTTATACACGCAGACTTACCGTGTACTAGCGCCGATAATCACCCCTGTACACGCGGACCCGAAGTCTGTGCGTATTGACTGCACTGTATGCGTGGACTTGAAAACTTCACGTGTACACTGATCCTTGTATATGCGGACATTGTATTAAATAATTATATATTGTATCTTAAATGATTTAGAAGAAGTATTCACATTGGGGCTATGTCCCCATACCCCCCTTTTCTTTCATTAATGTCTTTTTTCGAACATGATTGAGTTTAACGAGTGGTGCGTATAAGGGTGAGTGCGTAGTGACAGGCTGTACGTAGCGCTCCACATTTTCACTATTTCTAACATATATGGAGCTTTGATTGGGTGATAAAATATAGAAGAACTTTAGGGGTCATCCTCTGGTGTGTGTACAACCCATCGGAATCATATGACCCTCGGGCTTCGCCCTAAGGTTGTGACGATTCCCTCTGGGTCGTACACACACCCTCCCCAGCCAAGGTGCGACGTAACGGTCACGTTCTGCAACGTTCTAATAACGTTCTGTGACGTTCTGCGACGTTATCAGAACGTTTTTCGACGTCACATCCTTGGCTGGGTCGGACGCCCCCTGTGGTTCTCCTTGTATTAATACGCAATGGTCATGGCACGAGGTCCGCGCATGTAACCAGTCTCTAAATTAAGTCATGATAAAATTATGCTGTTAACAGAGATACTGAGTACCTGTATAAACGATGAACGTAGTTTTACAATGAAAGAAAAACAATAAAATAAAATGGTAAAACCCAGAGTGTGCAGCGTGAAATCACATTTATTTGATTGGAATTTTACATTGAACATCAATTAAAAATTGAGTGAGGGTGAGTGGTTGCACTTGACTCGCTTGGGCCTAATTGTTGTATGATGCAAAGGAACATGGCACAAATCCAAACCTACATGTATTCAGGTGGTTTCAAAAACATGCACTTTATGAAATCATGGACCATGTGATCTATTGATGACCTATAGCCTGTTTCACAATACCAATCATAGCAACGACTGGATGGACAGGATGGAGAATAAATGCTTTCGTTTTCCACATTGATCATTGTTTGGCCATTTTCTGCAAACTTAAAGGGAGCCAAATGCAATGTAGGGTCAAAATTTGACAAATTCTCTTAACTATTGAAATATATTCTATGGCCATAACCTAGGCCTGTAGTAAAATATAGACTGTGAATGCAGACTTAAACTACATCAAAATACATTAAAATGGTCCCAAGTCAAATTTGGTGACCCACCAAAATTGGTTTCTTTACAAACAATGCTGTCTTCAAGCACAAATGACATGAGTACTATGGATTTCAAAGTAAGGTTATAGTAAGTTATCATGATTTATACTGTACCAATGGCTAAAGTTAGACTCCTAAAATGTACTTTGATGGTTATTTGCGTTTGCAAAATTTTGTCATATTTTGATGCAACATTGCTTTTGACTCCCTTTAAAAACCTATCTAGAACATGTAAATACTGTACTTCTCACAGTATACAGCCATAAACTGTCCCATTATAAGCCAATTTACAAAATTCAATTTGATCTGGTAGAAAATTTCTAAGAGAGGTTTCGCAACAATGATGTCATTGTAAACCACGTACAAGTTTGTGCTTACAATTTTTTTAAAGTTTTCATTGTTATCAGGCATTGTGCAACAGGCCATAGATATACATAGTACAGAACAAGGGGACACAAAGCAATTGCTTTTAGTGCCCTGGTTTCCATGTACCATCACTGGTATGTGGGTTTGAACCACCAGGTTCTGGAGTACTGGGATATTTCACCCTTGCTCCTGGATGATCGAATCTATGAGAAGGTAGAGACCCTACCCCTACACTTTTACCGAGGCAGATATTCTTTTATATGCATTGTCCTATAGGCAGGGCACCATATACAATGGCCAATGGCACTAGGCCTTTGATAAACCTGTTGTTGGTCAAAGGGAGAATGTCTAATACCACAGCAGCAGGACACAATTGAGCCGCCAACCTTCAAATGATGAAGCCAACACTCTACCACTGTACCACCAGAACACCCTATATACCATCAAGGGCTTAAGCCCAAGATAAAGCTTAGTGTGTACAAGCAATAACATTTCCTGAATGTGCTCACAGTCTGTGCTTGATTATCCTAAATCAATTACACATGAGATATCTTTTTAATTTAACGGCATTACAAAAATTGTCATTACCATTCAAAGACAAGCAATTTGCTCCCCCCTGCAATAACAGATCTTCTATTTACCAGTTTCTGAGAGGGCAGGACAATGGTGAACGCATAGGGGCTGGAGTCCTGATATAAACTAAAAGCATGTTTAAGCCTCTCATATGTGAGAATACATCTGTGAACATTCTATACCACACTATTTATGGGGGCTGTCAGAAGCACTCTAACCCGGTCTGACTGCCGCGCATGCGCACAGGGAGCGGCCCGCGGGAGTCTGTTTCCATGTGCTGGTGGGGCCCCATTACACACCGACAATGGGCCCCCTAAAACATTCATAACCGTGACGTCACGGGGGACCCTCCCTGTCCCCGCCATTTTAAAGCAAATATGCTACAGGTCACGTGATCTGTACTCTGACAAAGTCCTCCGCGTATGAGGGAGGGTATATTGCTTTGGGACCTTTGGCATTTCTGTTGTTTGCAGTTAAACCCAGAGGGGAATGGCGTAGAAAACGCTACGGTCCTCAAACAACAGGATTCAGCTTGTGTTTATGATTGACTAATAGAGCCAGGTTTATGAGGAAGCTTAATTCATTTGTTTTAGGCAGTTAAACCCAGAGGGATTCATTCTAGAAAAAGGTTCCATCTGCATACAATGGGGATTACCTGACAGCCTGTAGGTGCATTTATGATTGACTTAAACCCCGTACCCACTAGGTGACTTTTACATAGTCGGGCAACAAGTCGGTGCTGAAATCGGTCGACTCCTATGATTGCCTGTAAGTATTCCTATGGTTGCGTGTAATCACACCAAATTAAAATGTGTGTGTTCAATCTGAATCGGCGCTAAAGTCAGCCAATTCTACCCCAAAAGTTGGCCGATTTTAGCATCGATCCGACTGTGTAAAAGTCGCCTAGTTGGTATGGGGCTTAATAGAGCCATGTATAAAAAGCAGGGTCTGGGCCCTGCACCTGTTTTGGATAACATGTAAAACCAATAGGTATCGGTTTCAGATTTAATAATGCTAGGCGATCCATCTCCGGCAAACACCCATGTGTACATAAGCAGATGTGAATATCAATAATAGGCTAAATAAGGTCATCGCATACCAACAATAACCAAAAAGAATTATCCAATTTATTTCTTATATTGTACCAAATAAAGATTCCCCCATGTTCTTTTGCAAATTTCAGAAATAACCACCTAGGCAAGCTGTAATGTAATGGACACATTCTGTAGCCATACTTTTTTGGTCTGTTTGATTGCTAGCTAAATTTTCATGGAACAGTTTTGTTAATTTTGTTAATTTTGTTAATTTTCATCAGGTTGAAACTCACTTTACCAATACAGAATTTTACAATAATGCTATCTTTTAATGAAACACCATAACCAGAAGGTTACACTAGCATCACAGTGCAACATTACAACGTTAGGTTTCATGGTTCTCATCAATCGTATAACATGACAAGAACCAAAACAGAAATGAACAGAATATTATTGCATCGTTGTAAAAATATCGTATACTAGACTGGCCGTGCATCTATTGACTGGCCATGCATGTCACATGCCATTATTTCGCTAAGTAATTCTAGAAAGGTGCAATTTATGGATTTTATATCGCCCCACTTCCATTCTGAGGGTCCATACCAGGGACCCATATCAATTATTGTTCGATGCAGCAGCGAGCGAGCTGTATGATTTATAAATCGGGGTTGGTTATGTCAACAAGGCAGGACAATAGATGCGTTATTACACTACACGACTTGAACTGCAATATCAGTGAGATGTGATGATATCACAAACAATTACCATGCAGTAGTGATATAATTGTTAGGAACTGCCAATTGGAGTATCTCACATATGTGTAACAAAGAATTGCATCTCCAAAATACACGACTTCTCTGTAACAGTACCAGTGGCGGATCCAGGGAGGGGGGGGGGGTGCAAAAGGGGCAATTGCCCCCCCTAGACAAAAAATGAACTCTCGTAGTTTTGACAAATCCAACGAGAAATTTTGCAAGGTAAATCATGGGGGGGGGGGCAGATATATTGCCCCCCCCCTAGAAGACAGACTCTGGATCCGCCCCTGATTGCCATATCGCAGCTCATGTTGTGTAGTGTAATAGGACATTATGTGTCCATAAAATGGGTCCATATCAATTGTTCCATGCAGCAACTAGAGTGGCGTATGCTTTTTAAATCGGGGTTGGCTTCCCCTGGTGCCTACTGCATTGATCATGTCAACAGCCCAGTACAATAACTTTTCACCGTCCTGCCTCCACACCGTATCGACAAGGGGTGGGATTAGTGCGGGAGTGCTATAGTAGGACCCAGAAATAAAGAGAGGGCATAGTGAATGAATCGATTAAATCATGTTTATTGTAGGTTGGATTTCAAAGGAGAATAATAGGGTGTGGAATTTGTAATGCACCAAGGCATTAGGGTTTTACACCATGTTAGTAATCTAATGAAAGCGTGCCAACATTTTTCATCTAGCCACATGGCCGACAAGCAGTGTACTGAGGGCCATGATCCACAATGCGATTTTGGATTGATTTGAAACCGATTTTGAAAATCGGTTTCTTAAATAATCATTTTTCTCAAACAATGTACAATTTTCTAAAGATGATCCATGTCAGAAAAATGGTATTTTCCCACGGAATATTTATTCCAAATATGTGTAAAATGCATGAAAAGAAAATCGGTTGGCCTTTTGTCGCATCGTGGATCACCGGCTTAAGGGGCAGTGGGTATTGAGAGGTTGTATGTACCGCTCCTTGTATTCATGGTTTTCTACAACATTTTGTATTTTACTTGGGTGATAAAATATAGAAGATCCTTTGGGCCATCATCAGTTGGCCTTACAACCTATTGGGATCATACAACCCTCAGGCATTGCCCTCAGGCTGTAACGAACCCCTCTGGGTCGTACAGCCCCCCCTTGAACGACCCCCCTGATCTTCTTATATTATGATGGCTTTGTAGGTTTGTGGATTAGGATGGTATTTAAAAGATATGGAATAGAGAGAACCGAAACCTTCTAAGGATGGCGGGCTTTATATGGTGATATAGAATGACACAGCTCACAGAAATGAATTAAGCTTCCAGACATTCTCCATCTTCCATATATTCTGCATATATTCCACATTCTATATTTTAATATCATATAGAAGCATCCTACTGGATGTCCTGGGGTAGTCTTATATCCCATTGCGATCCATTTGACGTTGCACTTCACCCTCGGTCCAGTAGCGTCTAATTTAAAAAGGGAATTTTATGGTATAGTGATAGTAACTTTCATTGTCAGAAAGTAAACAGTCATAGTTGACTTATTTGGTAATAATAGCTATAACAAATATTACAATAGTTTCGGGTCTCATATAACTTCCATTTTTTTAACAGTTCAATTAATACGTTCTCTTAATTCAACTCTACGTTCACGCCTAACCCACCCCACCCCCCACCCCTTGCCATTATATTTGTAATTTATCACAATACGGGCAAGACACTTATAATCTGATAAGGCCCAAAAAAGAAAATGTGTTCAGGTAACCCTACCTGCCCTAAATTTTTTGGCCCTACCCTAAAGTTTTTTTAAGGAAATTTTTCTTTTTTTTTTCGAAATCTAAAAGAACTGACCTAAAATAGCATGGGAAACCATTAAACAGCACATAGATGCTCAGTGCATGTATTTTAGGTGCTAAGAATGTTTTAGAGGTTATTTGGAATGTTTTTATTTATCTCCAACACCCCCATTGGTCTACCCTATTATTTCTGACCTATGTTACCTGAACACAACTTTTTTCATTTGCCTAATAAGACACCAGGATCAAAACCTCCAGCTCGGACCGCTGAGATTATATCCGTCTTACCACTTTCCCTATACTACTTACAACAGGGGCACAGACTGTCAGCTCAATAACCTCCGACACACAGGGAATAAATGACCAATATACGAGCAAGGATCTAGATTTATAACGTCAGCTCGCAGAGTTCTCTTTATAAAGGACTGGTCCCTGTGGCCCATGGACTATTTGTGGATAATACTGCATTACTTCTCAGTGCACTGGGCGCTATATTTTTGATTGGTTGACCACTTGGTACGATTCTATCGTAGTTTATATCGATCAAACGTCCATAAGCTCAGGGACAGATTGAGGGGTGGGGGCAGCCTGCCCTCCAACTTTTGCCAAATTTAGATGTTTAAGTGGACTATGTAGAATTTAATGTAGAATTCTAGCCCCTGGATGGTGTGCAGAGGCAGATCCAGGATTTCCAAAAGGAGGGGGTCAGCATTTAGGTTAAGTACTAAAAATGCATGTACTAGCACAGACACATGGGACATTTTCCCCTCTTTCCCTAGTTTAGGGGTCCACCAAAAGGAGGGGGTCAGGGCCCCCTGGACCCCCCCTCTGGATCCGCCCCTGGTGTGCCTCAAATTTCTACATAAGAGCGACCCTTACCCCTTTCTTTGCGCTCTCTGCACCTGTCCTTGATTGCTGCATATATATATATATGACATGACTCAGATTTATGCACAGATGTCATTATCATAATCGTGCAATGATTTACTCTCTCTTCCTCTTCTGTGGGGTATATAATTAATGGATGGCTCAGTGGTAATTCCCAATATCCTATAACGTGACTGCGCCAGCTCTGTCCAGAGTCCGCGCAAAGTCTATAAGGATTATTCATCTCTGTGTAGCACTGTCCATGATGGTTTGAGTAGCAGGGTACAGGGTTGGGGGAAGGCATGGCGATTTCAGGGCGATCTGGTCGTTCATCATACCGCTCCATTCACCGCGTCACCACATGCACTTCCCTCTGCGCAGCCGCGTCGCGCATGCGCACAACCGTCATACAATATTTGCAGCGTTCGTGCAGTCCCCTCCCCCTCCTCCGTCTACATTCTCTCTGCCTGCCATTTGTCGGCTATTTCTGTCTCTATATACACCTACCATTACGGAAGAGTGTCTAGAGGTGGGAGGCCCCCAAGGGAAACATGCAACGTTATTGTATTGCAGTTATGTTCTGTTTAGTTCCAATTTGGTTCTTGGTACATTATTTTGATGGCACACAATGGCATTGTTGGAACCTACCATTGTAATGTTGCATTGTGATGTTATTGTAACATTCTGTTTATGTTCTTCAATTGAAAGCGCCACTGAACATCCTCATGACATTTCTTTTAAGGCCTCAACTTCACTAATAATAAGGGGCCTTCCATATAGTACGTACGCAGCAAGGGGGGCAGGGGGGTCTAGAATTTTTGAAAATTTGCGTACGTTCCTGTATAAATCCAATGTGTACTTTTGCCCAAGGAGGGGTTGGGGGGTCTGACATTTTTGAAAATTTGCGTATATACTTAATGGAAGGCCCCCAATGTAATGTTATTATAACATTCAATACTGGTTTACATTATAGAAATCCTAGTGCTCTCTGACTTCAAAAATCTAGCAATTCAGAAAAATAGGTTAAATCTGATAGATTTCAAAGAAGCTCAGTAGGCCTATACCATGAACAATATAAAGTACAGCATATTTGACATCTAATGGCTTTGTAATTATTTTAGCAATACCTTAATTAACATATCTTCTGTGTAATATGCACTGAGCAAATAATCAACATTTCCTGTAATTCAAGACCCTTTACAGACTAGCCTCAAAACGAGCAATGTGAGGCTAGTCTGCACAGGCTTTTAGTTTCTGCTTTCTATATATATTTGATATATTTTTCAGTCTCATGAGTATAAGTGAGATATTGATTCGGATGTCCCACAATTCACTGTTTATGGCCCTTAGCCATTGTGTCCCCGGCCTCTATATATTAACGGTAGTCCACTGTAGAGGCCCAATGGTCCTTGGTCGTGGGCTGTCTGTGGAGGAAAAAATTGACAATTCATCATATACAGGGGCCACAGCCTATAGAAACATGGCCACAACACTATATTTCTACACCGAGGCAATTGGAACCTGTAGGCCAGAGGGCATGGGACGGTCAATAGAGTAAAGGCCCTATTACACTACATGACAACTCCTCTATTGCAAATTACGACCAACCTCACAGCATTTTAGTTCCTGCTTTCCATACATAATAGATTTTACAGTTATACAAGTAAGAAGTACTCTTATCAATGCCTTTACCATTTGTGGCAGCCTATTAGTTGACTGTATACGGTTGGTGGTCCATATTCAAGGGCTGTCTATAGAGGACAAAGTGGACATTTGATCATATACAGGGACACTGCCTATAGAAGCCTGCCCAAAGAACACATTTCTACGCCGATACAATATGATCCTACAGGGCAGAGGGGTCAGTATAGTGAATCTCTTATTACATTACACTACAACTCCTCCATTTCGAAATAACAACCAACCTGCACAGCACTTTAGTTTCTGTTCTCTATTTTTACAGTTGTATGAGTATGAATTACTCATATCAATATGCCTTCACCCATTATGTCACCTTGCCTCTACACTTATGTGAGTCAACTGTAGAAGGCCAATGGTCCGTGGTTTTATCACCTGCTCTGCCGACGAGCGGTGCATATTGGGGGCAGGGCGTATTTCCAAGCTGTACGCACCGCTCACTGTGTACACCTAATTCTCAGCAATTCTATCATTTTTTGAATATTTCTTGGGTGATAAAATAAAGAACGACCTAAGGGGCATCCTTGGGTGGCTGTATAATCCATGGGGATCGTACAAACCTCGGGCTTCACCCTTGGTATGTAACAATCCCCTATAGTTCGTACGGCCACCCTCAGACACCCACCGCAGTCCTTCTTATGAGTAGGCCAACTATAGAGGACAAAACAGACAATCTTTAATATTTACAGGGGTACCACAAATTATAGAAACCTGGCCACTACACACAGTTTTAAAATGAGGCAATATGAATCTGTAGACCGGAGGGTACGGGACGGCCAATCAATGCAAAGTCAACAACAGTAAAAGCCCTATAGACGTAGTGCAGATGACGTCACATCTCCCAAAATGGGATGGACGCCATATTGGTGATCACTTATGAAATTGCTGGTACATACATCTAGAACACAAATTTTAACCTAATACTAAATTCTCAGAATTATAATCATCAATGTTATTATTTAGAATTCATGAATTTTAATCTTATTTCATAGCCACGTGGATATTGTAACCACGTGGTGATCAGCAAAAAATGGTCACATGACCACCTCTGCATAAGGTCTATTTTACTACATGAGAACTTCTTCTGTTATAAATTTCAACCAACCTCCATATCATTTTAGTTCCTGCTTTCTATACTTAATAGATTTTACAGTTACACAAGTATGAAGTACTTATTTCAATGCCTTCACCAATTGTGTCATCCCATTAGTTGACTGTAGACGGTTGATGGTTCGTGTTCACGGCTGTCTATAGAGGACAAAGTGGACATTTGTGGACATTTGATCATATATACAAAGGCCACTGCCCATAGAAACCTGGCCACAACACACATTTCTACAATGAGGCAATAGAATCCTGCAGGCCGGAGGGGGTGGGAAGGTCTCTATGGTGCTCAACTACAGTAAGGGCCCTATTACATTACAAGACAACTTCTCCATTATGAATTACAACCAATCTCCACAGCATTTTAGTTCCTGCTTTCTAAATTTAATGGAGTTTAAAGTTACATAAATACGAAGTAGTGATATTGATACCTTCACTTAATGTGTCCCACGGCCTCTGCGAGTCGACTGTAGATGCCCAATGGTCCAGGGTCATGGACCATCTATATAGAGGACAAAATGGGCAATTGATTATATATAATGGCCACTGTCTATGGAAACCTACACCAAGGCAACTGGAGCCTGCAGGCCAGAGGGTATGGGACAGTATATTTGGTGCTCAACAACTTTCATATACGGCCATTGAGGGACCCGACCCAACTGGTTGGAGAAACCGGAACTACATTGTTTTGGGCTGAGAATAGGTTGTGAAGCAAATCTAAGATATCATGAATGTAATTCATATTAAAATGTAAATTATTTAAGAATTTATAATATGGATATCTTTCATATTAAAATTTAAATTATTTAAGAATTTATAATATGGATATCTTTTGGCCTATAAGTATCATAGACTTGAAAATAAAATAAGCCCTAACTGAACCATAAATTCAATTTGAGAAGGTATGACCAACCAACATGAAGTATTCTGTATTGCTGGTGTGCCATTCAGTTCAAATATGTACATTGTTTACTAGTGAGTCACCGCAGCAACTTCACCAATACAGCCTGGATGTTAGACCTATATATGTATGAATATCATCTAGATATCAGCTTTATGCATCCTGAAAATAATTGTCAAACGAGAAACTATTCTTGCATTGGACACACTCTCTATACATCTAATGCAGTGGTTGCAAAACACATTGTCTGAAAAGCATTCCGCTCAAACCATCCGTATGAATGGTGTGACACAATAATGTGTATAATTAATGAGTGGTCCTATAGGGTAATCCACCATTACAGGGATTTAATTCGTAGTTAATGAACTAGGAAAGTGGTTTACATTGATTCCCAATTACACAGGAGAGGATTCCCATATAACCTATGAGAAAATATGGCCCTTGCCTTATGAATAATGAGCTTGTTATTGTCGGTGTGTACTGCCAGAGGCTTTTAACCACTGAAATCTGGTTAACAGTACAGAGCGAGAGAAATACGCAATACGAGGCTTTTAACTAAAGCAGGTGATGGTATGTTCCTTCTCCTGAGGTTCCCTCTGATACCAATAGCATTGATATGGCATTTCATTTTTCTTTTGGGGAAGTTGCATTGTAAATCCTTTTGCTAATAGGGTATAGTCTGCCCATATCCATATACATGGAAAAACATGGAGGGAAATTCAATGATTTAAATTTCTCAAAAGTAATTTACATTGATTCCCAAATACATAAGATGTGTGAGAAAATATGGCAATTATGGCCCTTGCCTTATGAATAAGGAGCTTGTTATTGTGCATGTTTACTTTGACTGGGTTTTACCACTAAAGTCTCGTTAACAGTACAGAGCGAGAGAAATCCGAAATATGACGCTTTTAACTAAAGTAGCTAGTGTGCTCCTTATGCCAAGGTGCAGGCTAATTCCAATTCCATTCATACAGTATTGAAGTTTTTCTTTTGGGAAAGTTGTATCATAAAACATCAGAACTAACAAGAATGTAGCATGCAAAACAATGGATGAAAAGATTATTATCTATGTCCCACTGGGTCTAAATCTCATGGATTAATTCCAGGTAATCCAGGTAACCATATGATCTTTCTCCATCCAAATAAAGAATGATTCACACTTCTAGCCATATATGGAAAAAAATGAAGGAAATTTTGATCAAATACAGAGGATTTCTCTATAACATATTAGAAAATGTGGTAGTTATGGCCCTTGCCTTATGAATAATGAACATGTTATTGTGTGTGTACTGCCAAAGGCTTCTGGTTCTACCACTGAATCTGGTTAACAGTGCAGAGTAAGAGAAATACCCAATATGAGGCTTTTAAGTAAAGTAGGTGCCATTCTATGGCTTACCCAGAGGTGGCCTTGGTGTATATTACCATTCATTCAGTATTACAATACATGGCATCAGAGGATATTCTTTGGATAAGTTGTACCAAAGTCTATCAACAATAGCAACAAAGCTTGAGTATATCCAAAAGCAATATATAAATCTGCGGAAATTTGTTTATTGAATAGGGAAAGAGTGGTGAAAGTTAGTGGGTGAAATGTGTCCAAATTCGGAGTTTTGTACCCTGATTTATGCTTCTTTTTTTCAATATAAGGGGCCGTCCACAAATAATGTCATGCACAAGGGGGTGGGGGTGGGGATGGGGGGTTGAAGAGCGTCACACTGCCTGAAAATGGACCTTATTTTCATATTTAGATTACATAGTTTAGTGTGACAGCGGGTCGGGTGGGTCCTAAAAATACCCTGAAAAAGTGTGACATCATTCATGGACAGACCCATCAGCTTGAATTGCATGATGGTTTTGTTTGGCATTTATTCAACAAACCCTTGGATAATGTAGTATCACTTAAGAAAATTACCCTTTTGCACCTTCAGATACTTGAAGGCCTTCCCAGGGATAAAACGACCAATGCCTTCAAGCTAGCCGCTCCCCTCTTTGCACAATGCTTTCATGCATTGGATTATTCCTGCTTGAGAATGTCCATATAAACAAAAACATGGAAAGTTTCAATTCTAGATCCAGGTTTACAATAATTATAACCTAACTGCCGATATTTGATTAAACAAAAACGTTTTGTATCTAGCGACATTTCCTATGGCGGTTCAGGGGCAGAGTCGGTGCTCTGAGGGAGGATGGGGGGTGGGGAACAGACCTCCAACCCCCTTATAAAAATGAAAAATAAAAACATCAGATTTACACAGATCTTTGATCTTCCAATTTTCTCCATTGGGTCGAGGGGGGGGGGCAATTTGCCACTGCGACTCATAAAAGGATAAAAGGTCACGTGAGGACACATTATAGTGGATTCACCTCGGGATGACAACACCTGTGTAGGGTTACCAGCTAATAAGCCCATCCTACATTGGGTTTATCCTGGGGTTGGACAAGGGTTTGAAAAAATATACATCTAAGTCATCCTTGTCTCCTAGAGTTGGGGTTTCTCAAATAAGCAAGAATTATTTTCTCTATACCCCCTAGGTACTGCTGAAATATTATCATTTTCCAAATTTTGTCAACTGACAGGTTTGCAGGTTTGACAGCCAATTAAAATGTGGTGTTTCAGGGCAAAATGGGGTTGGACATTATAGGTTGGACTGACAGGCTTTAGCATTGGTTCCTATGGGGAAAAGTCCAAAATATAAGGTTGCATTTTAGAAATTTTAGGAGCAATCTGTCAACCAAATTGCTTTGTTTCATTTTGTATTATGCAACCCTTTTCGGGGAATAAGGATTGAAGCAATGTTGAAAGTATCTCTTGGTAAACTCTATTGTTGGTGTAAAATGGGATGGGCTTATTGGGTTGGATAGAGAAAAGAAACTCTGCCCTGATACCACCCCATCTGTGTAGGATGATCAGTATGGGTATGATTGACAAGGCAGTGACCGGATACTACAGCTGAGTGCTTCTACGAGTCGGACAAAAACACAAACACATCTATTATTAGAATGGGAGTAGGTCAAATACGACGACATGGCAGGTTGAATGGCAATCATTCCCACTTCTCTCATTACTTCACATTGAAATATGTTTCTTCCTGGTGTTTTGAAACCACGTTATTGATGCATTTTTCACAATTGCTAGGTAGGTTGCTGTTTGACCTAATATTAGGTTTAATATGTAACGGAGCTTTATATTAACATGAAAATGATGGGGGGATTAAACAGCACTCTATACTATCCATCTTGTTCTTTTGGGTTACTTTCATGCAATATCATAGGACTAGACTCGGCATCATTCTTTCTGTTTGACAAAAAAACAAACTCACCCCGTCCCAGCTGAATATGAAAATTCGCACCCCTTGCAAGTTGTGGCTATAATTATATATAAATCAATAGACTGCAGGCTCATGGGGACAATGAGCCTGCACTTGGCCTACACTTTGTTGGCCTCTTGGGTTTTGATGGAGATTTGTGTTCTCAAGATGTACGACCCAGCGCCCGAGTCATAGGTATACATACAATCCTACAGGCCACCCTCATGGGTGGATCCAGGGGGAGGTGTTTTTAATGTAAAATCCAGCCCAAACATCACTAATGAAACAATATTCAATAGCGCGCCTCTTCCTATAGGACTGCCCTCAACTCACCTCTCCCAGCTTGAGGTGAGTTGAGTCACTAGGAGGCATTTAGACATGATTGAAAGTTACTTCATAATCCTTTTCACCGCCATTTCAAAACAGGAGAGAGAATTGTAGCCACTTATCTTAATGCTCCTGATCACCAAGTGATATAAAGTGGGGATGTAGTTACACACATGGAAGTGATGGGGGTCTGGATGGCGGGGTCTTTATATTTTGTGTCAAATCTGAAAAATGGCTGTCACCTAAGAAATAAAATGTCCCATACCGAATTTAATAAATTGATGTGTTGCACTGTCAAACATAATAAAATGCCCTTTCGCCTGTTGCTCTCCTTAAAGTGGCCATGTCATATAGCAAATATAAGAAACTTAAGTTTTGCCGTCGGATTTAAGGGTCTAGACCCATGGTGATGCAGATTAATAACTCCCTTTTGGACCATAAACCACGCTCTGCCATTTATAATTCACAATGATACGCTCTAAGAGCCTTCCTAACACTGTATTTACTACAGTCTATGAGTGAAGTCTACGAGCGAAGACACATCTGTCCAATACTCTGTCTCTTAAATTAGATTTCTAAAGTGGAATTCGTTCCCAAAATAACCACAATGGGAATTAAACAGAATAGTTTAATGGATGTGAGAAATATTAGCCAGGAAGTCCATCTTTTCTTTCTAAAGTCCCCAGTAATGGGATTTCGTCCAATCGCAGCCACTGGAGACAGATTAGCCTACATTTCGGATCTTGAAATAGCTCTTTAATTGATCAGTATTCGATCATAATGCGTGTTTGAAATTAAACTTACGTTAAGCGCTACAAAGTCATTGGACGATGGTTAAAGTCGCGCAAACATTCTTATTGCTAATGAAAACTGTTCATTTCTGTAACCAAAACATCAAAGGAAAGTATTCTTCTTTTTCATTTTAAGCTTTTGATTTCTGGAGTGTTTCATAACAGAATTGATTGCACTCATCAATCATAGAAGGTAAAAACACTTTCGATATTTCCACATTTTGCTGCAACTGACATCTCACACCAAATGCCCCTCTCCACACAATTTGCACTTGTTGAATATGAATGATAATCACTGTGTCCATATATAATCTGTCTGGAGATGGACAATAACTTACTTCTCATACCTCTAAAACCACAGTTCCTACCTCAAAGCCCCCTGAGACCATCCATTCTTATCAGTAAACCAAGCTAGGGTGCAAACATTTTAATGTGTCAAACTTTACATAAACGCAATACAACTGAAAATGTAGTGGCCCAATGTGTACAATGCCCCACTAGGTGATTTGGTGCACAAACAGGCGGACTACTCTCAACAATCAGTATGCTATATTGAAATGAATCGTGCTAAAATCGGTAAAAACAAACAGAAAAAAAAACACCTAGTTGGTATTGGGCTCAGGATGACACCTCCATGATACCCTAGCCGTCGAAGGCCGGGACGGTCTATGTTGGGGAGTGGGGGTGGGGGGGGGGGTGGAGGGTGAAAGGACACTGTTCATGCATATGAAATAACACCCGTCTTCCAAAAGAAAAAAATCCAAATACTGGTATTTTTTCAGGTCACCTGTATGAATGTTTCACTGTGTGCTGAGAGTCGATCAGTTATCGCTGTCAGGGCAGGTGTTTTTTTACCACTTTGCCAACATTCACATGTACTCTGGTATGAGCAACAAAAGCTGATGATCCACTATCTGACAGAACACCAATCAATTCTCTTCTAGCATATTTTTCGTCTATTTGGGAAAATATTCTGGATTCTAAATTAGCTTTAACGTGATACAATCGTTTTACAATTCTAAAGGCAAAGTACATATTTCATAAGGTAACCAGTGTGGTTGTCTCACCATGAGCTGAAAGTTGATCAGTTATCACTGTCAGGGTGGGTGTTTTTTACAACTTTGCCAACATTCACATATAATTATATACTCGGTGGTATGAGGGACAAAAACTGATGATCCACAATGTGATGAAATACCAACCAATTCCCTTCTTACACGTCCCTGGCCTATTTGGGAATCTATTTTGAGTTCTAATTCATCTTTCTCTGATAACGTCGGTTAACAATTCTAAAGGCAAAGTATATAATTCATAAGATGACCAGTGTGGTCGTTTCACTGTGTGCTGAGAGCCGATCAGTCAGAGCTGCCAAGGTGCATGTTTTTTTACCACTTTGCCATCATTTACATGTACTCGGCCATATGAGCAACAAAAGCTGATGATCCACAATGTGACAAACATAAAATGATTTTCTTCTCACACATTTTTCACCTATTTTGAAATATATTTTGGACTCTAAACTAGCTTTTTCTGACAACATCGTTCTATGACTGTAAAGGCAAGGTACATACACGAAAAGTGCTCTAAAATATGCCTTGGAGCTGGGCATACAAGCAGCACCCAAATGATGATACCCACAGCACCGAAAGGCTCTTATTCAAATGAGGACTCAACATCGCTAGCCATACATTTATCATACCCTACTAAATATGAAAGTGAAATTTCAGACCATCAAAAGTTATGGCATAGTTTCCACTGCTGGGATTTCTTTCAATATGGCCCTTGAGGGTGACATTTACTTTGGTTATTACCCTCCATGTGCCAATGCTCAACATGTATCACACCAGCGTATTACAGTAAATAAGGTATTACACTATGCAATATAGGTACAAAATGACAATGTAGCAGTCAATTCACATACATGAGGGGAAAAAACACATGTAAATCTATCCAAATTCCCAAGTTCAAGCAATCATATTGTATATATTGTCAGTGTATCCATTCCCCAGTACAACATTTCTTCCGCTGAATTAAAGTATGTATTAGTATTATCTGTGATATCATCAAATTAAACTGATATCGTAGCTCAAGTTGCATACCGTAATATTGCGATATGACCTCAAAGCCCAATTTTCTTTTTGAATTCATTTCTTTATTCAGACAAATAATAAGTTATACAACTTGTTTACATTAGATGCCTGAGTTGCATAGGCGAACCTATACCAATAACAACGTTCAAAAGAGAATCACTATAACCAAAACAGTATGTAAATAGTACATCAATTTTGTTTCAACATAGAAATGATTCAAGAGTATAGAATAAGAGCGTAAATGATATAATTAATAAATTCAATAAATTATAGATATTTATAAATGGACATCATTTAAAAGCTATATTACCAACATAGGAAAGATCTACAACCTGTACATTCTACATCAGAGAGATTAATGGTAACATAATGTCAAGAATAAAAGAATTTCAGTGATAGTTACCAATTAGTTTTTTGGTTCTATTTACTTGGATATATTTAAATTCTTTATAAGTCTCTAAATTTCTGATTTCAGGAGGTAATACGTTCCATTGAATTGCACCACGATACAATAAATTATTTTTTGCCTTTTCATTATTTGGCCTATAGGTATTAAAAACCGGTGCATCATGCATTCTAGTAGGTCTAATTGGTAACTTCAACAATAGTTCATTCTTGCTCATTTTATACATGAAATTATTCACGTGACAAATTCTCCTGTCAACAATTTACATATTCCAATGTGATACTTTACAACATGGTCATCATGTTGCCTAGGACATTATGATTACTGTAGAGTAGGTGACATCCTGTCTCACCTTTCATATGGATACCGCTGCCTCATTGCATGCCCGAAGGCATTTACACTTCAGCAATAGTATGGGGATGTATGCCTAAAATTTACAGGGCTACATGACCATTTCTTAATTTGATTTATGACATGAGGCCTTACTACATGTGACAGCAGATTTAAAAAGATAGTGACACGGGACATGGCCATTTCTTAAATTTGACATGGGACATCAGCATTTTTTTAAAGAATCCTTTGTTAGTAACTTCACATATAACATGATCTTCCAGATGTTATTGCAGTTCACATAATTATTAAGCGACAAGGACATGCGACATGGTCATTTCTAAAATTCGATAGGGATACTGGGACCCCCTATCTACACCCCCAATAGTACCCAATCGCTGACCATAAGGAGGTCTCTGCACGTTGTAAGTATTATAATGGAATATATTTTGTGAATCCTAATAACATGGTCGACCCCATGCGATGGAACAGTTGAGGCTATGAATGTGGGAAACATAACAGAAATTGCTTTGAAAAGTTGCTGTTGGGGATTTCCAAATGCACAACTTGTATGGCATGAATTTAGTTACACTGACGGAGGGAAGCAACTCAAGAAACTGAAAATATGCACCTACTCAAGTTTGCTGCAATCCACTACCGTAAGTAATTGCTGTGACAAAGCAATTTAAGTTGTATTAATATTTTTGAAGCCCCCTAGGAAGAATGATCATTTTTCAGAAATTATACAGTTAGATATTAGCACATTTCGTATAAAATTTCAAAATGTGATTAAAAAATCAAGTAAATTATATATACTTAATTCAAGACAACTGTTCTTGTAATAAACATTGACAACCGGTCTACTCTTCAATATTGACAACAGTTACTGGTCTTCTCATTAATATTGATGAGTAGTGACAATCATCCAACAATAGGGGTGTTGATAGGGGGTCCCTGTGTCGCATGTTGAATTCAATAAATGATCATGTTGCACGACCCTATATTTTTTTATATTGTCGATTTTAAGAACCCTCCATGTCGCATGTCGAATTTAAGAAATGACCAATGTCATGTCATTTATTTTTTCTTCATGTCACTAAGCCTCATGTCGCATGTCGAATCTAAGAAAAAGCTATGTCACCCTGTCAATTTAAGGGGTGATTACCCACAATAAACATTGACAACTGGTCTTTTAATAAAACCCCTTCTAAAGGGCCATACACACAAGGCAATTTTGCCTGAGTCAGCCGACAGTTCAGGCATAAAAGGTACAAGTGTTCAGTATTCAATCATAATGCATGTTTGAAATTAAACTTAGGTTAAGCTCTACAAAGTCATTGGACGATGGTTACAATCGCGCATAACAGCATTGATTGCACTCATCAATCATAGAAAGCAAATACCTTTTCAAATTTTGCAGCAACTGACAACCCATACAAAAATTCCTATTCCACAAAAGTTGTACTAATCTAATATGATTGATAACAATTGTGTCCATATATAGTTTTTGGGGGGATATACAGTAGTGTACTTATCATATCTCTAAAATCAGTTCCTTCCAGACCCCCTGAGACCATCCGTTCTTATCAGTAAACAAAGCTAGCGTGCAAACATTTTAACTTGACATAAAAGCAATACACCTGAAAATTTATAGTGCGTATGAAGCCCCCACTAGGCTGAATTGGTGCACAGATCAGCCGATTTCTACTAACAATCAGTACGCCCTAAATATTGAAATGGATATGTTTGATATGAATCGTGCTTTTTCAGGTCACCTGTGTGGTTGTTTCACTGTGTGCTGAGAGCCGATCGGTTAGAGCTGTCAGGGTGGGTGTTTTTTACCACTTTGCCAACATTTACATGTACTCTGCCGTGTTAGTGACAAAAGCTGATGATCCATGATGTGACAAAATGTCAACCGATTTTCTTCTCGAACATTTTTCACCTATGTGGAACTATATTTTGGGTTCAACATTTTTCTTACAACATTGTTCTACAATTGTAAAGGCAAGTTACATACACGAAAAGTGCTCTAAATTTACTCGGTAAATTGCATCAGCCTTAGAGCTAGGCATACAAGCAACACCCAAATGATGCACTGAAAGGCTCATGTTCAAATGAGGACTGTATGTTGTTAGTCATACAGTTATCAAACCCTAATAGATATTAAAGTAAAACTTGAGACTACCAAAATGTATGGCATAATTACCAGTGATGGGAATTCTTTTGGTATGGCACCAAGGTATTACAGTAAATAAGATATTACACTATGCAATATAGATACAAATTGACAATATAGCTGTCGATTCACATACATGAGAAAACAATACATACATGTAAAATTATCAAAATTGCCAAGTTCTGGCAATCACGTTGTCATATATTTTCAGTGTATCCATTCCTCAATACAAAAGATTTCCATTGGATTAAAGTATGTGTTAGTATTATCTGTGATATATTGTATATTGTAATATCGCGATATGAGCTCAAAGCACGGTTTACACCTTGCAATGTGAGACTTTACAACATGGTCGTCATGTTGCCAGTAGGAGTAGGTGACATCCTGTCCCACCTTTCATATGAATATCGCTGCCTCATCGCATGCCTGAGGGCATTCCCAGGCAAGCAGCAATGTAACAAGTACGTTCTGTGACCATACTCCTTTGGTCAGTCTGTCACCTGCCCAGTTTTCACGTAATAGTTGCATCTCCTTATGTTAGGTTGAGACTCTCCATGACAGTGTTATAATAACCTTATATTCTGGTAAAATTGAGCCCATACCGAAACAGAATATTACAATAATGTTATTTTTATGTGAAATAACGCAACCTGAATGTTATGATAACACCACAGTGCAACATTACAATGTTAGGTTCTAAAGATGTTATTGGATGCCATCAAAATAACGTAACTAGAACCAAACCAGAACCAAATAGAACATTACTACAATGTTATCATAACGTCACATCCTTGCCTGTGTTTACACTTCAACAATAGTTCCCAATTACTGACCATAAGGAGGCCTCTGTATCAAAAAATGACTTGATCCTATCTAATATTGTGATAGTATACAAGATTGTGTAAATGCAATTCCATCTTAATATGGAAAAATATATTGTGAATGCTAATAATATGGTCTACCCCATGCGATGGAACGCTCATGGATACAAATGTGGAAAACATAACAGAAATTACCTCGGAAAGTCGTTGTTGCTCATGGGGGGGATTCGCATATTATGTACAACCTTGTCTTGGATGATATGAGATGAGCTACATTGATGGAGGGATGCAAATCAACATGCCGAAAATATGCAGCTACTCAAACCGGCAATGTGATAAGTTTGCTGCAATTCAGTAAGGTGGGTCAACGCTGAGACTATCCCATTTTCACTGGTGCGATAACACAACATCAAAATATCATTACAATCAAGTATATTGTATACTTAATTAAATGTGTCCATGATTTATACATTTACTTGAGCCTTGCTCCAGCAGTACCCTTTTCTGACCTTTGCCTTAATGTAAGTAAACAGTGACAACTGTTCTTCTCATCAATATTGACAACTAATCGTCCAATAACCATTGATAAACAGTCTCCCAATAAACATAGCTGACCGGTCTTTCAATGAACATTAATTGGTAGCTCGTCTTCCAATAGATACTGACAACAAGCTTTCCAGTAAACATTGCCAACTGGTCTCCCAATAAACATTGACAAGTAGTCTTTAGATAATCATTGACAACTATTCTTGTAATAAATATTGACATCTTTTCTTCCAAAGAGCATTGAGAATTGGTCTCCCAATAAATATTGCCAGCTGGTCTTTTAGTAAAACCCTTTCTAACACCCTGCAAAACACAAAAACATTCACTTGAAAATGTTATCACGAGGTTATGGTTCTGTTCCCATTTAAAAAAGCCATAATTCAAACAGAAAATGCTCATTTATCAAGTATTTGCAAACTTCATTAGCTAATGTTCCAGCAAGAGCAAAAAGGAATGCACACACATCATCCATGGCATTTGATCTTTAATTTTCAGTTTAATTGTCCATCAAAAGAGAGGGGGTTATCCAGATCCAGGGTTATTTTCAGTTACCATGGCAACCAAGTGACCAAAACAACCAATTTCATACCATCATCTGATAGAGCCAATGGAATGTGTCAATTTTACACCTCACTTGTGTTTCTACCTTGCATATCAGGAAAGGAGAGAAGGTTAATTTCAGAATAGCCTAATTTTGTTGACAGTTGCCATGGAAACCAGCTGTAACTTCCACATCTGTAGACAAATAGCTGAGAACATTGGCTTTTTTTAAAGAGCAACTCCTGTACTACAAGAAAAATATAACAAAATGTAGTAGGAAAAAGTGGTATCTTCTTCGAGCTGCCAGTGTGTCATGGCCTACACATAATGCATTGATCTGAGGAGGGAAAATGCAACATTAGGTCCTGAATATGGCTGATCAGGTGCATGGCCAGAGCCACCTTCATATACTATTGCTCACTTCACGGTTGCCGTCAGAGGAGAAAGCACCTTACGTACTCAACATTCATATACTATGTGTGTAGTTAAACTGTTCTCCACCAGGTGACACTGTATGCCAATGCTCTAAAATTCTTAGAGATTTCTTCTAAATGTTAATATAAATTCATTATAAAATTCAGGGAATTTTCTAGGTACCGTAGAGTGTTAAAGAATTGTGTTGAATATATTAGAAGTATTTTGAGGAAAATTATCTTGGGTTAGGTTTTGAAGATGTACGTTGTGTAGAAACATTTTTTATATGCAGACAGGCAGAGACAAGGGTATGGGTCTAAAGGTTCTGGGACTCACTAGAGCTAGCTAAGCCCTACCCCAGTTCACAGGTCAATTCTGCATTTCTCCATGCATGATATTGAAAAAGGTCCATCTCTAGGCTTGAACTTTACCTCTTTATTGATCAACTGAGGTCAGGAAACATAGGTACATAAGATTCCAGAACAATATCAGTGAAAATTAGCAAAGAAATTGGTTTTATTCTCTGATTCTAAACACTAGTTAAGTGTACGATCATCATCATCACCAAGATAATCTACAATTAATTTTATTTTTGTACTACACGTTATAAACAAAGAAAAACCTTGGCAACTGAGATAACCTGTCGTTTCAAGCTGCTATCATTTATTAATGATTATCTAGGATATTAAGCTGTTCAAATTGATATAGCTTTATTTCAATATCATTTCTAAGCCTAAAGTTCTGTATGCATACAACTCTGTCCTATGTTATCAAATGCAAGGCTATTTTGTCCGAAAAATGTGAAGCCAGAGATCTTTACACAAAATATAGATCGCAATCCATTAGTTATCCTACATATTATATCTTCCAATGCTTGTTAACTCTAAGGGAAAGCATAGGCCTTCATGTAAATATCGTTCCTATTTCCCAAAGGCAGTTTTCCAGTTGTTCAAAGTAACAACCTAAAATCTTATCTCTATCCTACATTCTCAACCTATACCTTTATGTTCATCCATTAGGTAGCCCACATCTGTACAGTATTATAACGCCTTGTGTCAAAAAGTTCATGAGACCAGTATCAAATTTTGGTGATTACTGCATTATGCCCATGGTCACATGGTCCTTCTAGACCAACACTCTATACAGATGAACAAATTATCCTCCATGAATGGTAGTTGTCATAAATGAATAGTTTTTTTTTCTTTAGATATTTCATTTAACCTGGGTAAATACAATTTGGCAAAATGCCATTTTTCGTTGTAACCCAGCATACAACATCCAGATAGGTATGCCAATAATCTAATGAGTGTAGATAGAACTGCTAGCTCAAAAAACATCCTACATCCTGGTTGTCATTTGATGATGGAAAATCATGTAAGCACCTTGTTAGATTTAAACATCTGTGTAACATCTGTTCATTGCATTGAATGATACTACATATACACAGGAACAAAGCTATAATACAAACCAGGTTTGTCTATTGACATATCAAAATTGAAGGTACATTTCATTTAATGAAACTATACCGATCCCAATTAACTCAACCCACAACCGATTGTCAACCTACAACTTTCAGGGGTGACAGACCTTGAGATTCATAGGCATTCTATCAATCTTTATTAATCATTTTAATTTGTATTGCACAATATGTTATTATGAGTTACTGTATGAGATTCAAAACAATATGCAACAATTGTATTATTCTTATGTAATATCTGAGTAAATGCAAGAGGGGCAAATATTCATCAGCGAGCATTTATCGGAAGTTCACACTTGCATTTGTAGTCATTTTCCAACCAGTACTTCCAAAAGATATTGCTTCCAAAAACTTTTGTTTTTTATCTCTAATGCACTCGAATGCATATGCAGCATCCAGGACATCTTGCTCTTGCCACTTCTTGCCTATGATCATCATTCCCACAGGGAGGCCCTCAGACATCCCAGCATTGATGCTGATTGCAGGGTGGCCTGTCCCATTGAAGGGAGACGTATTCTGAATCATACCGAAGCAATCACCGATGGTTTCTGGAAAGGATCCAAACACATCAGAACCAAAATATGAAAAGTGTACTCCTGATTAAATTCCGGGATTATTTAGAAGACAATGAGAAATGGAAATATGTGTGTTTTGATTAGGAGGCTACATGATACTATCCATATGATCTGAATGTGAGTGTCAATTGGCTGAAGGTCAAAGATATAAATATATGTTTCAATTTTTCAATACGCTTGCATTAGATTGTTTAAAGTCTCTAATGTATTCATTTTAAAATTGATTCCCATAAAAATGTTAAGGTTACTACCAATATCAAATTAAAGTCATAATTCCTCTCAGACCAGTGTGGTGAACGTGGGGGGATCTTCTCAGGACGACGGCCAGTGTGTTGCTATAAAAGGTATCATGGTTAAAAAGCAAGAATTGCTTACTAGCAAACCCCTCATCTTTGGTTGGTAACTTGGGGGCTTTGAGGGTCATGGTGGGCATGACGAGGACGTTGTACTCGGCAAGGGCCTTGTCATAGGCAGCTGTCAAGGTCATGATGGCATTTGATCCCCGACAGTAGAAATGGTAGTTGTTTTCCTCCTGTATAGAAATACCAACATGAACATGGCCTGGATAGATTGAATTCTACAGAAATCAACTTAAGTGTACGCCTACATTATCATTGTCCTCGTTAATTAGGTAGCAACTACCATCTGTCCTACATATACGGAGGCAGCAATGTCATCGACAGAAGTTTTGGGCGCTCAAATCCATATTTGATCTTGAATGCCAGTCGAATTTAAGAGTCAAGCACCCCAGTTTCTATTGGTTGTAGTACCTTCAGTCAGGATTGTGATCACTACAAACCACTACAAAAGCGAATCTGAAGCCCCATATATCGCCTAGGGCATTTTGGACTCCACTGATCGTGCTTTTGTGCGATAGCCTGCCAGTATATAGCATTGAAATAAACATGTTTTATTTGGATTGGTGCAAAAACCGGCAGATTATCTTGATAGATTAAAAAATGCTTGGTGAGTAGGGGGATTATATTCAGGTTTTTCACAGATGTTTATTCGAAGACAGAGTAGTACAGACGTCAGTTTATGTTCGGTAGGGTATAAAGAACATCTTTTTCATTGACTGGGAGGTATACAATTTTGTTTGCGCCATCCCTAAACTTACTTCTTTGCACAGGCCTTTGCATACAGACTGATCACACAAAGAAGCAAACAAGAATCTAGACCTACCTTTATGAAGTCTCCGAATATGGTGACCAGTTTCATGGTTCTTGAGAGAGCATTTGGCATCAGTTTTAAAGCCCTGTATTGGTGATCCATCAGAGTGGTTGGGTGAAAGCCTTTGCTGCTGGGGCCAGCTCCTAAATGCAGAAATAAGACGGTTAGCTTGTCCTGAACTAGTTTTAAAATGATCCAACAGTATTGTGAATATGTGTTTTTTTCTATTAAACAGATCTCCTTCTCTTTAACATACAAAAAGGTATTAATAGTGTGCAACATGTTTGTCCTTTGTGTATGTCACCTTTCCCTGAAGATTTGTCATTTTATTTAATTCAAATTGAGTTTTGAAAAGGGGCAAATTAAAGAGAGTATCACAAGATGCAATATATATGTTCGTGTGAAAATATCCTAACTTATGAACTGGAGATGCAGCAAAACCATTTACATGTTATAACAAAAGCAAACATTATTTGGTCTCCAAAAATTAATCTAAAGCATGTACCCTCCAAAACATTTCCTTACAAGGTATGCCACTTTGCTTCACATACCTTTAAATGTATTTTTCCAATAGCTCTCTAACCCAAGCTTACAGTATAATTCATACACCCATCATATGAATTAAGCAAGCACTCATTCAAAAGCTACTGCCTTTAATTTCATAGAACTTAATGTTCTTAACATCCTCTATGAGGGCAACTCTTTGTTCACAGTTCAGAACATTTTCTACCCAACTTATTATTCTTGATTTTACCATTTTACCATAGATTTATCATTCATGTTTCTTTTGCATGAAGAATTGTGAATTCTTTTTAAACTGATTTACATAACTGTCTCCAATAGATTCTTTTTTCTTACCGGCATTTTCAACAGTTGTTGCAAAACCACCTTCCATGCAGGTTGGTGTCCAAATATCTTTGCCTGAAATTACATGTATAGCACATCATCTTATTAATAATGACACCACAATTTACATTGATAATAATCGATTTATAAAAGATAACAAAAGGAAAATGTATACCAGAAGCACGAGAATCTGTTCATGAATCAACATTTAATTTTCCAGTCAAGCATGCAATGTTGGAGTGACGATCTGTTGTGTTCTGTTTTGATTCTTGTTACCTTAGTTTGTGATGTTGCAGTGACATTTTTTTATGGTTTCCAATAATGTTGCTGCAACCTACCATTCCATTTTGTTTGCTCAAGCATGCGATATAATATGCTATGCAATCAAATTAGCATGAACCATTTATGTACAATTAATACTCGTTTGTCTGTGCTTACCATGACTGTGCAGTGGAATGCTTATTTCTTCCACGGTAGCCCCAGCCGTCTTCAGGGAATGCACAGCAGTTTTAACCACATCCACCACGTCACTTTCACAGTTCTCGAAGCCTTCTTTAACCACACCAACCTTTACCCCTGATAGATCTGACTTCAGCTGTAAATGATAGAATTTTCATCTGATTTAGAGAACAGCAATGGAAGTTGATGTTTGCATTAGAAAGGTAAGGTTCTACACAGTGATATTGCCTTTGCAGAGATAGATCTTACAGATGCTTTTGACAAAAATGTATCATAATGATATTCAAAATCTTCAGGGGATATGTTTTAACCATACCTGTTTGCTGTATTCAGGAATAGGAACAGACAGCTTTTGTCTATAGTCCATGCCATCTTCTCCAGCAATTACCTGTATATCACAAGGGCATTAAGTGTTAGTTTACATAGAGGTATTTTGAATTACAGTACCAGTGCATCAGTCTCATGCAGAACAACCCCAAGTGGATAATATCAACTCTAAGGGTATGTGATTCTAAGACAGGTTAATATCATCGAATAATTTACGTGTCAGTTACATTATTTCTTTTTTCTTTTTTTTTAATTCAGCATACTGTGCCTCTGTAAATAAGTTATTGTGTTAAAAAAAATTGATACCTGCCTCTAGACACATTTTTCCAACAGTTTCCCGATAGGACACAGTTAGTCAATTGTATACTTTAAAATGTAGATACATACAACTATTTAGGGGTGTGTATTGATAAGTATTTAGTATTTGAAAAGCAGATTAATGATGTTATTGGAAAGGTGAATAGCCGCTTGGTAACATTGGCAAACATTTCTTTTGATAAACAAACTGCCTGAGTATTGTATAAACAGATGATGGTACCATTGATTGATTATTCAGCTATATTGTTTGAATCAAGTACACAAAGAAAACTGGCACAGCTGTGACATTTGCAAAATATAGTCGTGAAAATATTGGTACTGAAAAATCAGAATATATCGACTGATGAAATGTTGCAACTGCATAATGATTAATCATTAGACATGCTTTGTCATAGACGTGAGTTCATTATTTTGAAAATGATGTATAAATTGAGTAAATATACAAGAAATATTCCTTGTGAAAAGTCAGAAAGACTACTATGCAATAAGGAGAAGATGAAATTTAAACTACCCTTTACTTCTAAAGAACGGGTATTAAGGAGTCCGTTCTATATTGGTGTTTCAAAATGGAATGGATTAGGTAGTTCAGTGCAAAACTTTGTAAATATTAATGAATTTTAAAAGAATGTGATGAAGTTATGAAGCTTTTGTAAGCCAGCTATATAAAGTGAATTTGGCGATTAAGTTCTTCATGTATTTTTCTTTGATATCTACCTATAGAGATTTCACATTAACCCTTTAGACCCCACATATTGCTTTCATGAATAGCGGGATTTCCCTGGGGTTTCCCTTGGGTTTCCCTTCAGAATTCCTCAATTTCGATTAATTGAAGATGTTCAAAGGTTAACCTATGGTTAACTATTTGAATTATAGAACTGCAGTTTAATGCATTGAATAGGGTATTAAATCAGCTTTAAAATGACATATTGCTCACTTTTGTATGTTCTGTACTTTTCGAAGTGTTCTCCCTGGGAAAAAAATGGAAAATTTTGGAAAAATGGCTGTTTTTCCAGGTGGCCATGGCTGGATTGGGGAGTAGACCCTCAGGGGGCTACGGCCGGATTTGGGTCTAGAGGGTTAAAGAGATTTCAACAGCCAACTAACCACATTCAACAGTTCTATGATACAATAGAGACACTACAGGCTTATTTTTCACCTCAAGGAGGAGAGCACAGTCCTTGACGTTGCGGGCGATGGGTCCCAGGTGGTCAATAGTTGTCTCAAGGGCTGCTGCTCCTGTGTAGGGAACTAAGCCAAATGTTGGCTTCAGGCCAACTAGACCACACCAGGATGAAGGCATACGAACCGATCCTCCTTGGTCACTCCCGATTCCTAGATCAACCTCACCTGTTGCAACCTGCATCCAGATGCATTCAACTAAATTATTGTAATACATTGGTTGAATGAACTTAGACTTAAAGTTATAAAAACACTATTTGGAGTAGTGATAGTGTGATGACTTTATTTTGTTTAAGATCTAATGATGTGGCCAATTTGTATTTAAATCATTCTAGTATAGAGCATTTATATCTTTGGATGTAGACTCTCAGAATACCTTGAATCGAAATATCTAAAGGTTAAACATATCTGCCATTATAATATCATTTCAATATTGAATGAAATAATGATGATTAAAAGTAAAATCGACATTGATTTCTCCAAGTACCATCAACATACCAAGACAGCCGACCCTGAACTTGATCCCCCAGAGCTGCGTGTAGGGTCATGTGGATTGAGAACTGGAGCAATGTCGTTGCTCAAACTGTTTCCACTCATACAGAAATGTTCACAAGCAGATTTACCCACAATATGTCCACCTATAAATAAAAGAGGGAGTTTTATTAATTTCATGATTACATTGCATGATTGTGATTAATAGTTTTAACGTTAGGCTTATGTGTGAAATAATGTGCACAGACTATGCATTCATGCATTTTAATTGATGAAGATGTATTCATCAGTTACTATGCATGCCTACATATATATATATAATATGAAATTACTGCGATGAATACTAGGTACATAAAAACAATACTTCAATTTATCAATGGAACTTTACTCTGAATTTCTGGAACATATTCCTGACTGTAATTTTGCAATTTGCATGACTAAATTACAATATGGAATATTGTTTCAGCAGTTTAGAGCAGGTTCAAAATGTTGATGAAATGTATACAATTAAGTCCATGCATATGAATACATTTCATAACCACACACCTGCATCAAGGATCCTGGTGACCACCGTGGCATCAAATTCTGGGATGTAGCCTTCTATTAGTTTGCTCCCATTCATCATTGGTACCCCAGCGACACATACGTTATCTTTGATAACCACTGACCTGTTCAACAACTTGCCACTGTCTGCACCATGAATATCTGTCTTCACATACCTAAATCGTAGATGAAACAGCTTATCAAAATTGCAATGGCAAATTAAAATACTAAAAATTGTAAAGCGCGAAATGAATAGAAGTTACATACATTTCACACAAAAAATGAAAGGTCTATAGTTGTCATTCTGATTTTATCAAATGGGATACAATGCAATTTCTTATCATTCATAAGGGTTATACGAACATGAAACCATTCTCGTGTCATATGCTGAATCTTTGTAGGAAAGGAATATCTACAAGGCTACATCCAGTACCAGGCATTGAACTTGTTCTCTTCAGGTGGAGGTCTGTAGCCGGGAGTGCGGGGATACTTCACTGGGGGCTTGGTTTCGGCCATGCGATAAATGTATTCGTAACTCACCAGCATTCCCCCAATACAATCTGATAAGGAACATCAGAAAATGGTATTGCAATCTGATAAAGAGCATACAAGTTTACCCCTATCCTATCTGATCAGGGAGGATTTGGAAATGGTACAAGTATACCCTCTATGAATTATGGCAATGAAAATATTACAATGGTTCAAGTATAGCTCATAATGCATTCCCGCACTTGAACTTGAAGTGGATTATTTATATTTGTATACATAAGTTTTAGAAAATAAGCACTTGGTAATGGTATAACTATACCCCAGATGCAATCTGATAAAGGGCATTTGATAAGCTGATAATTGGATAATGGGATGCAATTTTCTACACAAAGCAGAAAGGTCTCATGTTTGGGACAATAAAACTCATTTGCTCTGTTAAAGGAACACATTTTTATTTCCATTAGATCAAATACATAATAGTATCACTTAACATAGATTATATTCAACTCAATTATCCATGATAGACTGCAAGTACATGAAGATCTATAAATGTACAAGAAGACCTTGTAAATGCAGTTTCTATATAAAGTTACCCCAACCACAATTATTATTGCTGTTCTTGAATAGTAGATTCTTAAGTAGAAATACAATTAACCTGTCAGATCCTGCAGATCCTTCTCAGACAAGTCTAGCCGACGGCGTTCACATAACTGTCGGATCCTTCCCACAGTCGGTCGCTCTATTGCCGGGGTTGCATACACAGGCTCAGAGGGAGCATCTTGAAAAAAGAAATCTGTGTTTTCACACTCACATATAGGAAAAGTTATAACCACAATATTATTTTTTTCAGAATTCATAGGTTCTTCCATTCTGACCCCCAAAACCTGAGGTAACTACAAATTGATGGGAAAAATGATGTGATATACAGACAGATATTGATTGCAAATGCAATGCCCTTACTCAATGATTTGTACTTACCATCTTTGCTTTTTCCTTTACTCATTGTTAGGCCTACTCACTGGAGTTCTGAAATTATGAGGACACCTGTGTGAATGACAAAACACAGAGAATAGTCTTTTTACACAGGCTAAATTCTATCTTCAAATTCATTATTTTGTAATGACCTCATATTGAAAGATGTATTTAAAATGAGATATCTTTAAATGGCAATAGATTTTGTAGAATATGATTTCTGTGTTAATGTTCTGGTTCATAGGACCTACCAAATATTAAAAGTGGCATATAGTCATACATCATTATGGTAGCCACTTTCACAAGAATTAGAAAACATATTTTTATTTTTAAATGTTGGTTGCCATGGTTACCATCGAACCTGTTATATATGGCCATATTTTCGATTTTAGACCCTTATTTTCTTGAAAATGACTAATAATTTGAATAAATATTGATTTAAAAAACAAAACAACTTAAATATAAAGTTGTTCCCCTAATGATTTTCTATCATTTGATACTAAATTTGAACAATATTGGTACAGGAATTCTCTAAAGAGGGAATACAAATTTTAAAACATGCAATTTCATGCAAAATTTTAAAACATGCAATTTCAATTTCTGGAAAAAAGCCTTTTTGAACCTAAATATCATAATTTTCTTATAATTATCAAGGGGGCCTTGTCTATTATTTTGCAAAATTGCTGCAGGTTAGGGTCATCAAAGCCTCACAAAATTAATATTTAGCTATTTATGAATAAAACAGTATCCTGGTGGTATTATCACACCATCTGTTATAAATGTTTGAAAAAACATCATCTGGAAACCAAAACTATAGAAATTGTAGGGGAGACTATGCATATGACCATAGATCATATATGATCGATGCTCTATGTGGCCGTCATGAAAGGGTTAACCCACTCTGTGTCATCTCAGGCCTTCCGTTATGCTGAGAGACCACGACGCTCCAGGATGGACTCCGGTGCACGCACCAGTAATTTTGTATGTTACAGAGACATACCAGGAAGTGCAAAAGGGAGGCACATTTTTAACATTTCAATTGAATACTGTAGAATCTGCTAGCTTTACCTTTTCAATTAGCTCTAGATATTACCAAATAAAAACCTAATGATCACTCTTCAATTAGCAGTTATGTGACCAGGCACCTCAACCCTCCCACAATGATCGCTATGGGTGTCGGCTTCTCAGTAGTATACTTGCATCAAGGTGTCACCATTTATCAAAGTTTAGAGGGAAAGACAACCCAGTCATTTATAAATACTAGTATATCTATTAAAAGGTTGTTAGATACACTATATAATTCCTTGCTATTACTATTAAGTCATTCTTTGTTCAGTTATTCAGAGGGCCATTCTTATAGTTGGCATAGATGCATATATACAAAGAAAAATAACTGTGAATGAAGTACAATCGATGATAAAATAATTTTTACCTATAAGTGTGTGTCCGTTGGCTGCAGTGTCTTCAGCAGAGTGCACAGTTCCCCACCAGTGAGCCGGCTCTGTAGTCAACTGGGAATTTCCAACACAATAGCCTGTATGTTTGTGCTTCCTTTTTGACCTTTTTTTACCGCTGGTGACCCCCTTTCCTACTCCACATGCTGGTTAACCAAATAAATTGCATGTTGCAATTTGGTAGTGATCATTTACCTCTTTTTATATTATACTTATCCCACACGCTTTTCTATTTTTCATAGAGACAGAACCAATTACATATTTATTTGTTTAGGTCATCAACCTTTACATCTGATATGTTGGTGTGACGCTCTTTTATTAATAATAACTAAACAACAACGATAATCTAACCCAAGAATAATACTAATCAGAAAATGTTTGATATTAGCCTTTATCCTTTCAAAATAGACATTTCTTATCAAATGAGACCTCCTAAAAAAGATTTTCAACATGAGAAAGCGCCCACCTCAGTATTTCAATGTAATTCACTAAAAACTATTGGTAACCATGGCAACAAGATGTTACTTTTGGACCTATAGATCCATTTTTCAAGAAGGGTCATTTATGAAGTTGTGGAATGAATTCCTAAGTGTCCAAACTCAATCAAATTTTGATTCTAATGCCACCACCATAAAATGATTTGGTAACAGTTACGTGACATTTAAATACGTAACAGACAAACCAAAAAGGTATGGTTGCAGAACGGGGCCGTTATCTCACACCTTGGCCACACC
The DNA here is from genome assembly GCA_936440205.1 of Lepidonotus clava. Classification (NCBI taxonomy): domain Eukaryota; kingdom Metazoa; phylum Annelida; class Polychaeta; order Phyllodocida; family Polynoidae; genus Lepidonotus; species Lepidonotus clava. The sequence goes on from OW387133.1 coordinate 87,674,620, forward strand.
TGTTTTTGATATTAGTACATTTCAGATAAAATTTCAAAATGTCATTACAATCAAGTGCATTGTATTCTTAATTTGATGTGTCTATGATTCATCCATTTACAGGAGCCATGTTCCAGCAGTACCCTTTTCTGACCTCTGCTTTAGATCAAACCATGGAACTTTGACAATCGCTTTTCTAGTAAACATTGACATCTGTTTTTGTAATCAACATTGACAACTGATCTGGTAATAAACATTGACAACTATTCTTCTCATCAATATTGACAACTAGACTTCCAATAAACATTGAGAAACTGTCTCTCTATAGACACTGAGAACTCTTCCAAAAGGTACTGACAACCAGCCTTCTAGTAAACTTTGACATCTGTTTTTGTAATCAACATTGACAACTGATGTAGTAATAAACATTGACAACTATTCTTCTCATCAATATTGACAACTAGTCTTCCAATAAACATTGACAAACAGTCTCTCTATAGGCCTGACGGGAGTTTGTCCATGGGTGCAGCCATGTTGAAAAAGGGAGAGTTCTGATTGGCTGAAAGGTCGCGCTTGACCCCCGACAGCCAGTGGCGCCAAAGGACTAGGCATGCGCAGACATAAACTCCCGACTGCCCTATAGACACTGACAACTCTTCCAAAAGGTACTGGCAACCAGCCTACCAGTAAACATTGACAAATGGTCAACCAATAAACATTGAAAACTGGTCTCCCATAAACATGGACAATTAGTCTTTCAAGAAACATTGACAACTGTTCTTGTAATAAATATTGACAACTTTTCTACCAATGAGTATTGACAATTGATCGTCCAAAATAAAATCCATGTGGATATCCAGTTTCATTTATCAAATCCAGTTCATTGATACAATTGAAGCTTTGAATATTTTAACTTTTGTTGTAGATTGTTCTGGTTCCACAGATTAACACCTCTATAGTACAGACTTTGGAGAACTTTAGTCAGATCAGTGCGGTTAGTTATAAATTTGATTTTAATATTATTTCTCAGGTTCATACCATCCTTATTAGCTAGGTTCAATATTGTGCATACACTTGATCATATTATATATTACAGAACACAAATTTTCATTTCTTCTCTTTCTGAGGTCCTGTATGTTACACATCTCTTACAACTTCGATGTATCCATTCTTTTATATTCATTATTATCTATTAATCGAGCTGCTCGTCTTGACAACTGGTCGTTTAGTACCATCCATCTTGCAAAACACAAAAACACTCACTTGAAAAAGGTTATCTTGAGGTTGTGGATGTGTTCCCATTTAAACAAAGTCATAATTCAAACAGAATATACGGCACAGAAAAACGCTCATTTTTCAAGTATTCACAAACTTCATTAGCTAATGTTCGAGTAAGGGCAAAGGAATGGACACACATTCTCCATGGTATTTTGCCTTGAATTTTCAATTTAATTGTCCATCAAGAAGGAGGGGGGTTATCCAGACCTTGTTGTACACATGTACCAACTGAAGTACGCATTTTGACATATCTTCTGGACACCCACCTCCACCCCCACCCCTTTTAACATGTTAGTTACACGCATTAGAGATGACCCCCTCCCCCCCCCCCCCCAAGAAAAAAAAGTATTTATATAGACATAGAAAAAAAGAATAGAAAAAAAAGATAAAAAATATTTAAAACAAAAAATATTTAAAACAAAAAATATAAGAAAAAGAAAAAAGGTACACCTTTATGCGTATGTAATCAAAGGATGTTCCCCAAATCATAGTGTTATCTTTTAACATGGAGATCCATCTTATGTCTCTCTCTGGTCTCGGTCGGACTCACCTCAGATGGTAGGGGCAGTATGGTGTGAGTTGAAGCTGACTTCCACTAGGGGGCATACTGGTGAATGAACAAGATCACTCCAATCTATCATACACCTTTTTCAATAGCGTGGCGCCCTGCTAGTGGATAGATCTGAACCAAGCGGTTAGGATATGGTTTCTTATGGGACCAGGCTCAAACCGTTGGGTACAAGGCATCTATGGGAGGGCTCACTTCGCAGGTTCGTGGAAAAGGTGTATAGATGATATTCCTCTAGACATGTTTAAAACATGTGACATATAGTTTTCAATGTGCCCAGACTAATATCATTGGAACAACGGGTCTTTGGTACAGTCCACTGCGCAGACTCATGAAAAGGGTGTATTGGACAGGAGACAAGTTATCACCTGCATATAAATATTACATACTTATCATACAGAAAGATTCAATTAGTTCATATGTACATAGTTATATGTACTTTTAAATAGTAATCGTGTATGCAATAAGAATAGTGGTACATGTGCATACAAGTTAAGGTGAAACAATGTACTTTCAATAAGATAATAAAAAGCCATCCATGCTGACATTCTTACACAATTCATGTTAATTTTATAAGTCTTGATCACAAACTGAATTCAATGTCATATGAACTGGCTTTGGTTGTTGATGATGTGTTGGAGTTTAAGGTCTACTCAGCAATTTTTCAGCTATATCGAGACCATCTTCAGTTTTTGACTACCAATTGGCTGACCGAATCTATGGGGGTGAGAATGATGGCAAGGCAAGGTTGTGTAGCAGGCACTGCCCAGACTCAAACGAGGGTCTTGCAGTGCGAAGCGAAGACCTTATCCACTACACCATCCCACCCCCCTGAACTGACTTTGGTCAGTAATAAAATCTGTTTTGACATGTAATGAGTACGTTCTCAATCGCTCATACAAACAAATATAGTGGAAAATAAAACCTGTCTCTGATATTTCTGATATTCCAATATTCATGATTGCTCCGTTTGTCATTCCATCAGAGGTATTATTTGAGAGCAGACATGAGTGCTATATCAGTGTCTGTCGGCTGACCTGTCGTATGAAATGTTAAACGTGCAAATGGCAGTTTAATTCAGCACAAAAGCGATATTGTAGTACCTGCGTAGGCACTTCTGTGTATACGTTACAAAGATATATTGTGTAGTTTTGTGGTCGGAAAGATAAAATGCAAACATCAGCAGTTTTTTTTTTGAATTCATTTTATTTATCCTGAATATTTGAATTAGCAACTTAATGCTAGTTTACATCAAATACCAGCAGTATTCCACAGTAGATCAATTCATATTTCACAAACTATGATATAATCCAATACAATAATAATAATAATAATACATATACAGTTACACAAAATTAAATATATACAATTATATACATGAAAACAGTTAATTTAATATATCTTGTACGAAATACTCCTAGTCACATGTACAGATATTCACGTTAAATCAATTCTATAACAAAACAAATATAGCATATCAGCATTGAAAAATAATAGGTTACTCTTCAAAAATAAAATCAGAGAAAATCAGAGAAAATCATCTAATTGGGATTATAGTGTTTTTCAACCACAATTTCTGAACATTCTTAAAGCTAACATAATTATCAATATTTCTAATATCAGAATCAAGTGCATTCCAAACTATAGGTCCTTTATAAAAAACATTTCGCTTAAATAGCTCACTATTTGGTTTTGGAATAGTAAACAAAGGAGCATCATGTGCCCTAGTTCTGACATTACGTAAGTTTAAAAATCTTTTTGTTGATTTTTGTTTAAACATATATAATTTTAAAAACATTTTCCTCCTTTCTTTCAGTTGAGCAATTTTACATTGTTCATGTAATCTTATAATTGGGACATGCATATTTACGTACAGACAGGTTCTCAATGCGCGATTTTGCAATTTCTGTAATTTATCAGTGACTGAATTTGCAGCACCATCATAGATTATACATCCATATTCAATAATCGGCAAAATCATAGTTTTATAAATTGCAATAGCAGTATTACAGTCTATATACCTACGAATTTTATTCAAGAGTAATAATTTATAAGTAGCATTCCTAATACAATTTTCTAAATGTTGTTTGTAATTCAAATTTACATCCAATATGATGCCCAAATATTTGTAAGAAAAAACTCTGTTTAGTCGTTGAGTACCAATACATAGATAATGTTCCTGAATTTTCTTGGTTTGCGATTTCAAACCAAAAGTCATGTACTTAGTTTTTTTAACATTTATAGTCAATTTATTTTGGTTACACCACTGTAAGAAAGCATTCAGGTCTTTTTGTAAAGCTGTTGTTGCAATATTCAATGAGCCAGTTTTATAAATGACTGTGTCATCGGCATATAGAAAATAATCAGAATTTTGTACACAACTAGATATATCATTTATGTAAATAAGAAATAACAAAGGACCCATAATGCTACCCTGTGGAACACCACAGACCATATCACAGTCCTTAGAAGTAAAATTATTTACAGTTGTATGTTGTTTTCTATTTTGTAAATAATTGGTCAGCCATCGAAGTAATTCTCCATCAACACCCAATAATTTAGCTTTCTTTAGTAAAATCTCATGATCAACAGTGTCAAAAGCTTTTGACATATCAATGAAGGTTGCTATTGTTAGATCCCTATTGTTAATACCATTAAAAATATCATTTGTAAATAAAGAAACTGTGTTAATTGTTGAGTTATTTTTCCTAAAACCCCCTTGTTTATTATCCAGTAAATTATTAATTTCTAAATGTTCTGACAATTTACTATGAACATAGGATTCAATGATTTTCGATGGCAGAGGCAACAGAGAGACTGGTCTCAAATTGGTGACATTATTTTTGTCTCCATCTTTCTGTAATGGTATAATATTTGATATTTTCCATTCAGATGGGAAAATACCAGTCTCTAGACTTTGATTTACTAAGTGTAGTAACAATTCAATATTTCCAATAAAAACATCTTTCAGAACATTGCTAGAGAGTCCTGGTACAGAAGACGCTTTATGGGTTTTAATATTTTTACAAATATCAAGCAATTCATCACCAGTGGCTCTCACCATATTCAATTTGTGTTCAGAGACAATACCATTATAATCCCAGTTATCATTAAAATTTCTTGCTAAATTAGGTCCAATATTGGAAAAAAATTCATTTATATAATCAGCAGTTTGATCTTCCGCTATTGTTTGTTTTGTTTGTTGATTTATCAAATGTATTTTGGATTTGCCATCCTTTTGTTTAGGAATAATTCTATGAATTGTTTTCCAAAATTTCTTTGAATCATCATGATGTGTATTTAATTCATCTTTTATAAAATTGCATTTCGCCTGACGTATTTGGGAGAGACAATTATTTCTCAGAATTTTGGCATTTTGCATTAGGAGAGGATCGTTTGACAGCTTGGCATCTTTCAATGCCCTATCCTTATCATGAATCAGTTCCAATAATTCAGGTGAGATCCAAGGATCCTTAATTTTCCTAATATTGAAGGATTTTTGTGGACACATTTCATCTAAGACCCTAGTGATATTGTCTCTATAGATCTGCCACAATAAATCAGGATTTGTGTTTGCAAAGTATTCAGTCCAATCAAGTTCCGATAGTCTTTCAATTAATAAATCCTTATTATAATTTCTATAAGATCTACCTATAAAACTCATACTTTCTCTCTTAGTACTATTAAATTTTCTATGTACAAATATCATTTTGGTGATCACTAATATTAACATTAAAGACACCTTTATGCAGAACAATACTGCAATTTGTAATAATCTGATCAATACAACTATTTTTGTAAGTTCCCCATCTCGTTGGTTCTTTAATCAAATACTCCAAACCAGATTGAAATATCATCTCACAGATTTTGGCAGTCGCATCAGATTTTTTATCCAAAAAATCAATATTGTAATCACCAATAAAAAATACGTCATTTTTTGATAAGTCAATCTGCTCAAGACAGTCTTCAATATATTTGATAAATATATCAGTATTTCCTTGTGGTGGACGGTATAAAATAGCAATCACAACATTCTTTTGTTTCTCTAGAACCAGTTCCACCCATTGGCATTCAATATTAACATTACTAGTATTCATAAAATCATATCCAGACGTGATAGTGTTATATATAGACTTAATGTACATACAGACACCTCCACCTTTCTTTAAGCCAGTATTACCATTCTCATACCAAGATCTATCTAGTCTATACAGAGTGTAATCAGGTATGGCTAGAATATTATCCGGTAACTTCTGGTTTAACCAGGTTTCTGAGACACCTACTATATCAAAATTATTTAACATTAGTAGCGATCTAAACGTATCAATTTTGTTCCATAAGCTTCTAATGTTAACATGAGATATCATCTGACCTCTGTGATTATTTACATAAGCTGAATCAGATGTAGTGTTCGACACATAGATACAATTGAAGCAAAGTGAACTCTGTGTATATCAAGTACAAATTCCTTATAAACAAATACACATATGTGACTGGTAACTGCCATACGGCACCAGTCAAAAAAAGAAAAATAAAGCAATAATCAGAATATTAAGTACAAGTTAATCAAAAGTAAATAATCCAAACAGAAAATGCGCATAGTATATATAGTAAGTAACAAATTTGAGAAACGGTCATAAGAAAAACAAACCCTAAACCCTAAACCCTAAACCCTCCTCAGTGGGACAAAGTCAAGAGTCTAGGTATTAACCGATTTTCCCAACATTTGTTATAAATGATTTGACAAATAATTTAGCCCATTTCCTTAAAAGATCATCCTTGGGATGCAATCCATCATACAAAAAATTATATTTGTTGTACCATTTGTTGTTTTTCTTCTCGTGAACTGTTGTCATCAACCAAGGACCAACCAAATCATCCGCCCTGTTAATAAAGTTCACTGTGTGATTTAGTAGAGGTATAGATACATCTATGACATTTTGATCGTCCAGCTGAATGCTATTGAAACCGTTGTACATATTAATGTTCATACCAATGATATGACAGAAGATAATGTATTTACTACGTTCATACAGTTTCAACTTTAGTAGAGTAATTTTGTCATTTATATCTTCGATCAATTGTGGAACATCGTGATATGTTGCCTGAACATACTTATCAATTTTGTGGGTTAAATTATTAACACCAGCGAAAACATAGATCAGGTCAAAATTGGCAATAGGGTAATCATTGTCCATACGTTGTAATATATTTTCGATCCTTGATCCTCATAGCACCCTAACTGTCACTTGAAAATCTAAATTAGCGGATTTGTTTGAGTTCAGGATTTCATGAATCGTTCCTTGAAGATTAGCTCCTCTTGAATCTGCCATCACCAAAATGTTCTAGATTTTTTTGTCCATGTCTATAAAAGAGGTAATTAACTCGTATTTAGTAAATAAGTACTATAACAGCAGATGTTTGGCCTAATATTGTAAACACACATATAGCAAGTTCTATTTCGGGCTTCTTCCTTTACATTTGATTTCATACCGGTAATTACTTGGTTCACCACATCAGAAAATCAAAATTAACAAAATGACCAATAAAAACTTGAATTTCCCGATTTAAGGTCATAGATAACCTTACTCGTTTAGTTCCTGTTGAAATTTTCCTCGTAGATTGACAAGTTGTTGACCAAGAATGTTTTGCCCTTTTTGACCTGGCTTGCCGATGAGAGATTTCTGCGCGAGGGTAAATCCTGTACCAAAATGTTCATCTCGAGTAGCTTCATATAAATTTCCTTTTGTCGCCATTAGTCTGTTTTTGAGTCTCTGGTTTTGATTGTACTTTTTCAGTTGGATCATCTCCATCACTTCATCCTTCTTTGTTGACCAGTCATCCGGCAATTTTAAATCACGTACAATTTGTTTTGCTTCGTACCCGTCTTTTGAGTCGCGCACTTTCTCCATTACTCGCTGGTTCTTGGCTTACCTTGCAGTCTCGTAGCAGAAGATTTGTTCGGCACAGTGGAATTTAACGCCATCATGATCAATTTCACACGGGTACATGTTGGAAGGGAAGGCAAAATGACTCTGAAAGGCAAGACCATCTTCAAGTTCTACCAACTTTGCGTTTTCCATGTTAATGCCCTTTGGTAAGTCATCCAGTTCCGTATACTTGTATCTCTTCTCGTCAATGACCAGCGCTGCACCTCTTAGCGTAGCCGTATAGCCTTGTTCCCTTGCCAGTGCCGCCAGACATCTCATTTCTTTTCGTTGATTTTGCTCCTCCTTACTATTTAAACATTAAAATTCCATAGGTCTTTCAACTTAGTTCAAACCACATCCAGATAAGTTCTGTGCAGTTGTGCAATTTCAAATTTGATTGATTGAAGCAAATCTGATTGTTAAAAATGACGAATTTTATCATGGTCATCATTTATTATTTTTATGTTCAAAAGGTATGTACGAAGTAATAATATTAGGTATGCAAAGTATCACTATGTATAATATCCTCTTATTTTGTATGCTCATTTATATATATATATATATATATATATATGGATGATTGTGTAATCATCTTCTGGAAGACCAAGGTTCTTTCCCTGAAGAAGATTTTTGAAATAAACAAATAGTATATATAGTGAGTATAATAGGTACGACATCCTTCTGTATATCAGATGAAAGGCCGTACTTCCTGCTTCTAAGGATATAGATAAATATACAATCCTATTTGAGTTTGAGGTGTTAAGAAATAGAAACAGAAAGCTTTTTCTCACTTTTACAGTTTTTATATATCATGTAGGTCTCAAGGAACTATATGTGGCGTCATGACATCTGCCAGTGTACTACAACTTTCTGTCCCCAGGTGAAGGGGATGCCAGTCTCTGAGGGGCTGAAAATGGCATAAGATAAAATAATAATGCTGAATTAGAATTCACATGATACCCCCTACTATTTCTGAGTTATTTCATAAAAACGAATCCACGATATGGGGTGTTTGGTAAATGTCAGTGGGATTTTAAAATGGGCTCTAGTGCTTCATGGTCAACCTACCCTCCAATTTTGATATTTTGTGTCCCAAAGAGGTTTCAACAAGTTACTGAGTGACCTAAAGGTGTTGAAATGTTCGGGATATGTTTTTTTCCCCCAAGATACGCTATATTAAACTATACAGGAAAACATTTGACCTGTAGCCATACAATAGTTCATGATACAGCCTCTAGAGGACACCCTATGAATGTTAACTAAACGGCTGGATGTCAGGGTGGCTCCGTCTTTTGGGAATGTGACTCTTTTTTTTCTATACTGAGTAATCAAATTGAATGTCAAACAATATAGACAAATATCTCTCACTATTCCATGGTCAGTGTACTCTTTTCTGAATGCATTCAGATCATCAACAATTCTTAATTCAGTTCACAGAACTGAAGGATATTGACCCTTTGCTTCACAAACAAATATTTGGCAGTTCTTGCAACAGTCAGGCTCAAAGTAATGGAACAACAATATCCAAAGAACTGCTTTTAGTTAGTATAAAGCAAATAATTATTCCGTACATAAGGAAAACTGCTTCAAAAACCTTTGACTTTTCTAATCAGAGATGAGACACTCTTTGTTCATGTCTATTTTTGCTATGAGTTCTTGGTATTTCCTTCCCCCAAGACCGAACACTATACGACGCTTCGTACTCATTGATACCACTAATTGACACACTCGTAGCTCTTTTATATAGGCCTATTTCTTAAATGCGATATGGAGACGTCCTTCCTCCACATCCACTCTGCGGCTGTCAATTAGTAGAAAGAGCCACCATCAGGGGAGTACGTGGGTGTGGGGCCTCTAATAAGTGGGACCCTTAGTCACATACCCACTTAGCGATTTTACCGTTGCTGGGCTATGGGCGACTGGGAGAATCATTGTTGTTGTTGCTAAGCGACTGGAATATCAGACAAGTTTGATTATTTCCCGGCGATTTTCCCAGCGATTTTCTTGGCGATCCCAGCATCCGTCGCCCATTGCCCGTCGCCCGTTGCCCAAAAAGCACACCATACCAACAGGGCAGTCGCGGGGTGATCCAATAATAACGCAGTTGCCCGGTGACTTGACCAGCGATTCTCTGAGTCGCTGGTCTGCCGTCGCCGCTAAAGTCACTTTGTGGGTATGGCCCTTTAGTCACATACCAAGTATTGAAATTAATCAGGAGCCCTTCTCTTACCCTATTAGGTAATGCATTTTGTATGTCTTCTATAGTCTAAAGAGGGTACCATGTTATATAAACCATTTTTTAGATAGAGGGTATATTTATTCCCATGGGCCAAAGAAACCGTTTGTTCTTGATCATGTTTTTAATTCTTCAGTTAACTTTTATGTAGGCCCTATGTAACATTGAAATGAAAAAAATCTAATATTGAAACTAGTTATTAAAGTATTCATTATTCAAAGGATCTATGTCTTCTTGCTAGTCCTTGAATGCTGTGACAAAGTTATGAAAATAACATAGTGAAATTGACGTTGTCGCAACGTAATTTTGAAAGGTTGAATGGATGTTGCAACACAACATTGCATATTTAGTTGTAGCAACGTTGCTACAACGTTTATCTTTAAATGTTGTGAAAAGATCATGTTGCACAACATTGTCTGAACGCTGTGCGTCTATCATAGATACTGTCATAGAGATACATATTATGTATGTCTATGATACTGTTAAATGATTATTTTAAAAAAGAAGATGTAGACTGGAGCTTATTCAGATATGGGCGTTTAGGGCCCCAGCAGCCCCAGTAGCAGAAGCCAGAGGCACCAGGCAACAACAGCGCTGCCGGAAGGCCATTGATGAGACGCCGCATAATGAGCCTCTGACGTCACGGCTCACGTGCCCACTGCAGCACGCGCCGCCGCCATCTTGGATCATTAGCATATTTCTGGCAGGGAGCAGGGAAGGGGAGACCAGAGAGAGCACTGAGCCGCCACTACCAGCATCTACATCCAGAGGTCTACCTAAAACCACCTGCTACACGGAACAGGTAATATAATGCTTATTTTAAACGCAATACAAACATAGATAACGTTATCAATGAGTTAGACATTAGAATGTTTATTGATTATGCTGTCGAGATATTGAGAAAATCAGATCCTTTTCTCATCTGAGGTGCTCCATTGATCAATGAATGGAACCCCTGCCTTGCCATATGGCTGAAGAAAAATTGACCATTGTAGATATATCCAATATATCTCTAATCTGAAAACTGTCAGCTGATTTACTGCAGATTTTTGTATTCAGAATTTCACTTATTAGATATATGAGTGTCTCTTATAGTCCCCAAATACAAGGTTCTATCCTTGGGTTGTGTGTTGATTCCTCAATGGCGGCCCAGAGAACGGCTGCTTGGTCAGCTCAATACGTAGCCCACGCAGTTATGGGAATAACAACGGACTCAGAAATAAATCTGACATTTCAGGTACCAGGATTTGCTCAGAGACAATAAAAATGATCCTACATAAAATAACATGGTTTTCAATGAGCAATATGTGCGCTCCTCATAGGAACTGAGAATGGTATAAAATCAATAGGTCTCTCCATCTACATACGTTACCTATAGATTATATCGGGTCGGTATTATTGACAGCAACATTATTAAACAGGTTTTATGTAATGCCCAGAACCGTGGCAGGGTATACGACTGTCTGAAAGGAAATACGCACTTTGGGTTATTGGCTAGCTATATCTATATGGACGTATACCTTGATGTACTCATCTGTGATAAACTGAACAATCACTACTTTACATAATATACTTTTTGATCATCTGCCATTTAGATACACCTCTGATTCAATTCTTGCCCTTGGCTGAGTGGTATTGTAAATATATATGTTCTAAAATAAGATGGATAGTTCCCTATTTTCAGCAAATGACTGCTCTTGGGCCATCTTACAGATGTCTCTGTTCCGATTGTTTCTTATGCAACGGGCCACAGATGACTTGTATGCCTTCATATATATATATATACAATCAAAGTATCAACAACAAGTTATTCTAGCGTAATTACCTATTATGTATGTTTATTAGACAATGTGTGTATTATGCTCACGTCGAATATCATTTATTGAACCAAATATCCCAGATTGTACTCAGCCTGCTGGGAGGCAATGAAAACCGGGCATGAGTGCCTGAAGAACTTCCCAGGATAAATAAATTTAAAATAAAAAAAACAAAAAAAACTAACATGACCCTATAGATATCAGACTTGTCAGTTGCTGCTGGTGACGGTGAAGGAGGGGAGTATCAGGGTGATTAAGCCACACCTGATAACACGGCCATGTGAATGACTGACAGATATACCAATAAGGTGGGATCCGCCATGCTTTTGGATCATATTTTCTGTCTAAAAATGTTGAAAAGGTAGAAAGAATTGTGACTAGAAGTAGAGGTATTGTCTCTTCCTACAATTGAACATTTCTCCGGAAAATTAATTGTAAAGATATGAAGTGAACGATAAAGGTTGGTTTTCCATCTGGTTCCGCTCATTTCTGATTGGTTGAATTGAGCGTTTGGTATTGGTGCGGAATTGAGGAGAGATCTAGACTTGAAAGTTTCTTGAACGTGAATGACGTTTATAAAACAACACATTGCAAAGAAGTCTCTGCGCGTATAGTTTATTACGTATTCATAAATATTTTAGTCGTGCTTAATTTCCACGCATCCACGGTTATTATTTAGTTAGGCATATCGTGAGTCAGTTCATTTTGAAGCTGTTCTATTTGACCATTTATATAAATGAATACTCTTAATTATATTCAGTCACATAATATTCCTGCGCATTAGCCTATATAATTGCCATGCACAGAATAAGTGAAAATGTTTGCCCAGCGAAAATTATTACGTTGACAGTGTATATATGCCCCATGCCGAGTTCAATGAAGCTGACAGTTTGTTTCTATGCATCTGACATCTGCTTAATTTTCTTAGTTTCTGACACCTCCCTCCTGTGCTACATGATAGACCTTGGCAGTGCACACCTTCAACAATTATAACCGTTTTAGTATGCACAAGTTTTAGAATTCGTTGTTATTGCCTCGGCATTTACTGGAATAGTTTCCCATTATGATTTCTGATTACATATTTCCTTTGGCATTTTCACCCTTTCTATCAACTTCTGGTCCACTTTCCAATAGGAAACAACTTAAAAGACTATCCATTTTATGTTTAAGGTATCAGTACGTACCTTGAATAATCACTGATTTCATGCAGTTTATCAAATCAATATTCTGTAGCGGTGTCCGATGGGGGCTAACTATAGACGTTGTGCAGAGGACGTCATATCTCCAAAATTGGACTGGCCTATTTCTATTTATTGACTTCATGACTTTTATGTCATATCTACTTAAATAATACCCTGGGGTCATGATGAACAATTACAATTATTTAGAATTATTAATGTTGAATATATATACAAGCCACGTTGTGGTGATCGCCAAAAGGAGATCATATAACCATGTCTGCACAAGGTCTATAATGACAGGGACCTCCAGGTGCTAAGAGCTAATGAAAAGTGCTAATATCATATATATGTCCAGCATTTACGGTAGTGGTCAAGTGTTGTCCACACCTGTCAGGTGGGCGGTGTGACGTCACACGGCGTCTGCGGCAGACGCAGGGCCTCACATGATGTGGGCTCAGGATATTAGGTACATAGTGGTCCAGGTTCTCACTCAGATTGAGATAAGGGTCGACTGAATTACTGATGATATTCAAATAAGTGGCAAAATGGTGCTAACCGGCTCTTTGTCAACCAAACCTGGGCTGAAAGATAATTTCATCAGAGATCTAGAGTTTCAGTTCCTCAAATATATCAAGTAACGTGGACGATATTTATCTCTACAAAAGATAATTAAGAAATAATTTCGAAATTATATATAATTAGATTAACAATTCCCCAATATCATGAACGTATTTTTAAATATTTTCCCATAAATTTGCATATGTAATTTCTCGTATGGTTTGAAAGTTTGTTTGTGGAATTAGTTTAACGTCCAGCCAACCCTTATGGGTTCTTTTACCAGACTGCACAAGGTAAAGCTTTTCAGCTAGTTTTACACCACAGGGGCGGTGACCAAATTAATGAGATGAGGTGTCTATTTGTAGCAGTTGGACCCGATGCTTTCTTTATAGTGCTGCCACACTGAGATATCATGTCATAGGCCCACACAATACCCCACCCAGTCACATTATACTGACACCGGGCTGACCAGTCATGTTTCGTGGTTCTTACTTTATACCGAGTGCCAGGGAAGCAGTGACCACTACCATTGTTAAAGTCTTTGGTGTGACTCGGCCAGGGATAAATCCCAAGACCTCCCAGACTCAAAGCGGGCACTCTACTAACTGGGCTATTGAGTCTGGTCTCCCCATTTGTCGCCTCCTACGAACAGCAAGGGGCTGCTGAGGACCTATTCTTCCCAGGAGGCTCCCTAAGGAACCCCCACCCCGGATCCCCACGGGGGGTGGTTTGAAAGATCAGAAATAATCAGGTAATCGTGTTGGGATGCGTTCTGGTTTCTGAAACCATAGAGATACATAAGACATATATAAGATAGATAGGACGCTTGTGTTGTTTCTAGATTTTCCTTGTCTTGGATAGCTCTCCAGGATGGGCAAAATAGGCTTGGTTGGGCCACACATGCTTGGAGAGTGTGAGGTGTGAAACCAGCATTTCACACCTTTCAGGTCTACTATTCATACACTCTTTAATGTCAAATTTCTATTGTATCAAATAATACTCTAAAAAATAGAGAATCCAATTTTGTGTTAAAAGATACCAAATATGACGTAAATGTTGAATAGAAAAAACTAATTTACTTGCTTTATTTGAATGAAATTGCACATTTGCAGAAAGTTATCAAAGGTCCTGCTCTACCAGCAGCTCGGCTGCGCTTGGTTCAACAACGAGGATGTCATCTTCGAGGACCTTTACAAGCACCTTGCCCAAGTAAAATAGCCTCCTTGACTTGTGCGAGAACGTCATGGACAAACTAATAAGAATACTTTCTTTATACCTTTTCCCAACAGCTCACACAACAAACTACAACCATCAGAGAGACACACAACAGCTGGATTTGATTAAGCTGAATTCCTAACATATCTGTCTACTGTTTCCATTATGCTAATAAATGTAAACATTTCCCCCCACAGCTCCAGAAACAATCCACCACCACCGTGAAGGGGTGTGGCCGCCTGCTCTTCGCCAGCCTCCTGGTCCTGCTCCATCAGCAGCTCAGCTGTGCTGGGTTCAACTACGAGGACGTCATCTTCGAGGACCTTTACAAGTGCCTTGCCCCAGTACAATGGCCTCCTTGACTGGAGCGAGAACCTCATGTACAAACTAATACAAATGCTTTCTTTATACCTTTACCACCACAGCTTCCACAACAATCCAGCACTACAATGAAGACATATAATTGCCTGAATTACATTAACCTGAACTGATAACATATCGTTCTACTGTTTCCGTTATGCTAATAAATATCAACATTTCCCCCCACAGCTCCCACAACCAACCACCACCATGAAGGGGTGCGGCCGCCTGCTCTTCGCCAGCCTACTGGTCCTGCTCCACCAGCAGCTCAGCTGTGCCGGGTTCAACTACGAGGACGTCATCTTCGAGGACCTTTACAAGCGCCTGGCTGACCTGGAGGACAGGGGGTACATGGCCTCCCCGGCCGATGAGCCAGAGTACGGCGGCCTCCCCGACTGGAGTGAGAACCTCATGGATGTCCGCGATTCGGGCATGGCCAGCCTCCGCGACCAGGAGTATTTGGAGCACGAGGGAGTCGATGGCTTCCAGCACATCTCTGGTGAGTTCTTGGGCTTCTTGGAGTTTAGAATGATTGAGGAGGGTAGGATAAGTTTCTCGTCTTTGGTGAGAGCCTTTGGAAGTCTTTTTGGGTTTACGGGGCATCAAGAGTGTAGGTTAGGTTTCATATCAGGACTTAGGGTTAAAATGGTTTGGGAGTGTCAGATAGGTGAGAGCTGCCTGTGGTTCATGAGGGTTTAGGAGTCTAGGGTAGGTTCCTTGAAGAAGTTTCTGCTCTTGTTTGAATATTGGGGCTTCCCCAAATGGAGCGAGAACCTCATGGATGTCCGCGATTCGGGCATGGCCAGTCTCTGCGACCAGGAGTATTTGGAGCATGAGTTGATGGCTTCCAGCACATCTCTGGTGAGAGCTTCTAATACTTTATAATACATAGTTCAAGAGTGCAGGGTGGGTTACTTGAAGCTGAAAGCTGCATGTTATTGCTTTGATATGTACTCATTAAAGTATCCTTGAGAAAGCTACACCCATGCAAGTTGTGAACTCCAGATATGGGCCTAGACATATTTGCAGTTTGTTGAATCAAACCTCTTCTTACTGTAATGCACATAAGGTTTCATTGATCGATTCACTCATTTAAACTTTACTACAAGAAAGGTGGGTTGACCACTTGTAATTTCATTATGGAACACCATCTCAATTAAAATCCATTTCTCTTATGACATGTTGATTATGAAGCAGCACTAGCCACTGTATTGAGTAGGGCATGCATGATTTGTCATATAATTCTATGATATGCTGGTGTGTGTCATCCTTCCCCAGTCATGTCCTGTCCAGTAAGTTTCTCCCATGTTTTATCATTTCTCTAATAAGACATTTCTCCTGCAGGTGGCGCAGGTGAAGGGTCCCAGCACCTGAAGCCCGAGGGAACCCAGAACAACACCCAGGAGGTCAAGTCTGACGAGTCGCTGCCCTTCTACTGCCACCCGCCCAACCCCTGCCCCAAGGGTACCACAGGTATGTAACCCTTTACTGCCCAACCCCTGTGCCAAGGGGACCACAGGTATGTAACCTTTTACTTACCAACAATCCCATACCTCAAGGGTAACATATGTTTTAACCCTCTACAGACACCCACCAAACTCATGTCATAAGATTATCACAGGTATTACCCCATCCGACCCTTGCTTAAGTAGCAACACAGGTTCGTAATTATAACTCTACACCCATCAAACCCATGCCCCAAGGGCACCACAGCTACTTAACCCATTACTGCTAACCACTCAACCACCTAACCCCTGACCCATTTAATCCTGTCTGCGCAACCCCTTCCATATAGGCTGCATAGGTATTAAGCCCCCTACTTCCTTCTCCCAAAACCTTAAGGGTGTCAATCCTGGCCCTTAATGCCACCCACCTGAATCTATGCTCCAAGGTCACCACATACATTTAACCCTTCTGCCACCTACCCAACCACAGCTACTTAACCCTTTACTGCCCAACCCCTGCCCCAAGGGAACCACAGGTACTTAACCCTTTACTGCCCAACCCCCGCCCAAAGGAGTCACAGGTGCCTAACCCTTGACTGCCAAACCCCTACCCCAAAGGGAGCCACATGTACTTAACCCTTTACTGCCCAACCCCTGCCCCAAAGGGAACCACAGGTACTTAACCCTTTACTGCCCAACCCCTGCCCCAAAGGAGCCACAGGTACTTAACCCTTTACTGCCCAACCCCTGCCCATGCAAGGGAGCCACATGTACTTAACCCTTTACTACCCAACCCCTGCCACAAGGGAACCACAGCTACTTAACCCTTTACTGCCCAACCACTGCCCCAAAGGAGCCACAGGTACTTAACCCTTTACTGCCCAACCCCTGCCCAAGGGAGCCACAGGTACTTGACCCTTTACTGCCCAACCCCTGCCCCAAGGGAGCCACAGGTATTCAACCTTCTATTGCCACCCAACCAACCCCGTACCCAATGTCTCCACAGGACTATAATCTTTTATGGATATCGCTTTGAGACAACTATGCAGTGTTATCATGATATTGCAGCAATGTTCTGTTTCATTCTGTTTTGGTGCTTGTTACATTGTTTTTATCACTCCAGATAAATCTGCTGCAGTGTACTTCTGTGACAACAAACTGCAGCATTATTGTAGTGTTCTGGTTGCAATCTTCCAACAGAACTAAATGTAGTAATGCTCTGCTTTGGTTGGGTATTAACACCACAAACAAATAACGTTATTTTTTTATAGTCATCTCAAAGTGGTCTACATGTAACAATCATCTGCATAAGGTGAAACTGTAATATTTTAAAATATTTGAAGTCCTATAATTTATGATGATATGAAATATTGAAGCACCCTTCCCCATTAATCTAAGTTATCAGCCTTATTATTTGGTGTGATTTCAGAGGAGGAAGGCTGTCGGTCGGACATCAAGGACACTGCTGAGTTCCAGAAGGAGTGGATTAACAGTCTGATGAAGCGTAAACAGTGCACATGTGATGAGGAGCACATGTTTTCCTGCCCCAAGTCGGCCGATACAATCAACGCCAACATGGGCCACGCTGCACGCGACAAGTTAGATAATGTGCTGCAGATACTAATGGGGGATAACGATGGCCAGGTATGTACCTGATTTATCATGCTTTTATGTATTGTATCCTGAGGGGGATACAGCTTCAGTAGTCAGTAGTTTAATTCATCAATAATATAGGCAGGTTGATAACCAAAGTTTATCACTTCGGAGGGGGATACAGCAAAGTAGTTCCTGCAGTAGAAATACTTCCGCTTTCTCAGTTAATCTAAGCTTTGGAAATTCTTTCCAGGGTGTGACAAAAACATGACCAACTGGTGTGGGGCCCTTGATCAGGGATATCAGCCTTTTGATGGCCCTTCCAGCCCTGCCCTCGGGCTGATATCCCTGACTTAATGAGGGATATGATACAAGCCCGTATTCAGGGGGGGTGACATGGGGTATGGGTCACCCCCCCCCCCCCCCAAACTGGGCCAGGTCCACTCTTTGAAAAACCAATATTTTAGTTTTCCCTCCTCCCCTCTTATATAGGCCCTCTGCTACCTCTGTAAAAACTGTCTGTTGTCCTTTACAGTTCTCTGATGAGCATGCAAGATTCACGATGTGCCCAATATAGTTGCTGGATTATGCTCAAACATTGCAAAATACATCGCCAGCTAATATGTCACTACACTAAGGGGTGGAGCCCCTAACCTTCACAACCCATGGACGATACTTTAAGCTATTTTTGCTCTAGCAAGTCCACTTTTTGGAAATGGTCACCCCCCGATGAAAAGTTCTGCATACGGCCATCTGGCACTCCTCCCTGGCTGATTACATATGATTGCTCGAGTGTAATACCTGTGCATTTTTATCGGAATTATCTCCCAACCATTTTTTGCATCAATAATCACAACCTGTATGATATATTTAATATATAAACTAACAGATCAAAAGGTGTATTTGTGCTGTAAAAAAACGTTTGATTATTTTTGTTGTTTTCTTCCAGGACGCGGGGCCTAATCCTTTTGGAGACGGAGAGAAACATGAAACTCTTGTAGCTAAAAAATCACCAGGAATGTTTGGCTCTGTAAGTATTGCGTGCCTCTCATTTGACATAAATACATAAAGAAGTACTTATTACTGTGGATTAAGCATTTATCTTTGTTGAACTAAAGTGGTAGATATATTGTAGATAAACATTTAATTATATGATATATGGAAATAATCATATTATTAAGTATGGTTAACTTTATGGCATAACCTATAATATTCTGCATTTTAATTGCAGGTTACGTTTTTGTATTTCACATTGATATAGATATATAAATGAATTTTACTTGAAGCTGGTTCTGTTTATTACTATAGGATGATATAACAGTTTGGTTTTCCCAACTATCTCTATGTAACAGGTTTTTCTTTTTATGTAAATACTCAGTTAAACCACCATAATATTATTAAGATGTACTCATTTCTATTGCAGGGCCCATCAAGAAATAACCCTTACCTTACTGGAGAGAAAATTAGAACAGTTGCCAAGAAGGGTTAAGAGAAATTTCCCAATTATTTATATCTTGCCGAACGAATAATTCAGTTGATCCCAATACGCAAAGTTTAGTTAACAAACCTTCGGCATTGTTGTTGTTATTAGATACCCCTAAAACAAGTTGATGTTGACCCACAATAAGCACTAGCACATTCCAGGTTTTACGTCATTTTTACGAATCTCGCACCAGTTGTGATATAATGTGTATTTATTCGACATCGAAGAGGTCTAGGTCTGTCTGGAGAGCTGGTACAAAGAGTCAGGGTGAATCATTCTAGTCATGATTTTTTAACGATATTAATGATAGCTGATGTCTCAATATAGAATATTGTTTTATTAAGATCTGACAACAATGAGATAAAGTCTTTGCAGAGTCATTGTTATTCAAATTAGAATAAGATTAAAATTGTTTTGGGAAGAAATCCATATGAAATTAATTAATCTTTTTTCGAAACCAATAATTAATTTTGAACTACAGGTAATAGTTTTATCAAAACAAAAAGGTAAACACATATCAAGATAGCATACATCTATAAATGGAAACGTAATAGTATTCTACAGTTCTGTTGTCTTAAGACCCATTGTGAAAAATAAAGTTTGTTATACCCCCCAATGCATCGGAATTCTGTATTGTTATGTCTTTCTGAATTACTACCATGTCACATTGCCTTCTCTCTGAAGAACCCTTGCAATGAATCACTCTGCGGCCGAATCACCCTCCGCTCCAGAAAGGTGAGGGTCACTGCTTGTGGTATATGGGGAAGGTGAAGTTCCCTTTTAGAGGTGACCCTGGCTATTGTACCAGCTATAATGTGCCAGCTATAGGGTGCTAGTTTAGCCTTGGTTTAGGCCGAGTAGGCCTGTGTCGCATAATTGGTTTGACCTACCTTAAGATTCAAGGTCGGTGTTTGTAAGTGGCCTTGTTTGATTATTTGTAGCTCTGAGTTTGGAATAACTCTTGCCTTACATGTCTTATTTGTGGGTGTCTAGACAGGGTCTAGTACACATATATAAAACATAAAAAAACATTTCTAGTACTAATACTAGGGCCAAGGCAGGGACTATTCATGAATGTGCTTGGAGAGAGATCTAGTCCAGGGCCAGGGGCAGCGGTAAATAGGCAGGGAGCATCACTGGGAGTTTTAGAGTGTTCAAACCATTGGTTAAGTAAAGACCTTGTAAGAGTAAAGGCCGAGAAGCTGGGCAAACAAAGGGAATTTCACAGACATACTCAACTTTGACTATATAGGAGAATTTGGTTGTGAGGGCTGAGCGCACTTGCCTAAGGACTGGTGAATGTCAACAGGAAGTCAGTGACTTATATCATGTGTCTTGGACATCAATAAACAACATCCTTTCACGCGAGTGTTCCTGTCAACTCTTGATACTGGAACTATGTCTCGAGATGATCTGTGGCTTAGTAACAAGAAGACTGCGACTTGAACTAGCTGACTTAATGGAATAATGAGTTGAAGAATAATGCTTAATGATTCCCTACAATTAAGATAAAAGTAGACATCCATAGTTCATACTCACATTTTTAATCTTTGCACCTGACGTTCCAATCCTGTTGACATAACCTACTCTGCTCACTGATTTTCTCTATCTGATTTTAATTTCGATTTCGGAAATCATCTGTGGGGCTAATCATCGATATGTTACATATCAGATTTGAAATCATTAGAAAGGATTTTGAATTTCCTCTCAGATGGTACGTAGCATGCATGGGTTCCTGTCATATCACTAATTACATATAAGAAATTACCAAATTTGTGGTTGTTGAAATAGCCTAGTGGAATACATGCTTTAAGGGTCATAATTAGAGAATATAATATGAACAAGGGATAAATCAGAATGCATACTTGTGACATTCTGGACACTTTGTACAAATAACCAGAAAGCCTCTTTGGACTACCTACAGTGGATTGTTGTCACCATCTAGAGGGATTGACTCAAACCGGATTGATGACGATGAAGGTCTCACGGAACTAAATGTGGCGCCATCTGCTAGTGTACTACAACTTTCTGTCTCGAGGTGAAGGGGATGCCAGTGTCTGAGTGGATGAAATGGGATAAGATAAAATGATAATGTAGAATTAGAATTCACATGATACCCCTGAGTTATTTCATAAAAAAGAACCCATGATATGGGGTTGGTGGTAAATGTCAGTGGGGTTTTAAAATGGGCTCTGTACTCCATGAATTTGGTCGCTGCAAAACTACTAAAATGAGGGTAGGTCAACATCTGGGACTCCGACGAAAATTTTTCAAAGTCAACCTACCCTCAAATTTTGATATTTTGTGTCCCAAAGAGGTCTCAATAGGTTACTGAGTGACTTTATGGTGTTGCACCGTTTGGGATATTTTAACCCTTTTTAAACTATACAGGAAAACAATTTGGTTCCGTGAGACCTGTAAAAGAGGAGTAATTACTACAGAAGGTATTGAGTTATGCTAGAATTCCAGAAGATTTTTCTTAAGCACCTCCCTGTACATTCTGCAGTGGCGGATCCAGGGGTGCCGCGGTGGGGGGGTTGCAGCAGACACACACACCCTAATTTTGGGTCCAAAATCAACTTTTTAGAATCTAAAACTGGTGCCTCTTAGAGGTACCTTCCAGAGGCACCAGAACCCTTTATAATATAAGTGCCCCCTCCCCTTTCCAAAATTCCTGGATCCGCCCCTTTCCTGGCATGTCAATTACAGTTTATTTACCAAATTGGCCTATGCTATGTAGTACTACTCTTATAAGAACACTTTTAAGTCTATTAAAGTCGCATATAATAGACCTGTCCACTTTAGGATGTATTGCTGGCATGATACAGAGGTTGGACATAATTGCAGCCACTGACACAAATCTGAATGAATGAGTTAGTACTTGTGTTTTCTAAGTCAATAAGGTGTTGATAAATCATAACTCATAATATGGGGGGGGGGGAAGGCCCTCAAACATCTATCAACTTCCCCCTCCCCCAAATATTATGATTATTATATTTTGCCTGAAATATTCATATTATCCTGAATGGGGAATAAAAATAACCATTGAACATCCAGATGAACTGGAATTCAAGGATGATACAGGCATCGCTATGATAAAGGTTTTAGTTATTACATGTCCAATATAGAGTAGCTAGAACAAACTTTACCGGATTGATACATTATGGCGCTCGGCGGTTAGGGTGCATGTGGTTGGCGCTGAACTGGTGATTGCCCATTACTGGAGATATGCCTATTTCTCATGGATTATTTTGAGCAGACATTACTACGAGTATGCAGAGATTACATTGTGAGATAGTATGAGGAAATCGCAGCTGAAATCGCTGAGCAGCCTGGAATTTTCCCTGAGAGTCACCCGTAGCCAGCAGAAGCCCGCCATACAAAACACTGAGTACGTAAACATCAACAAACAGAGCACCCGTGCCCCCTCGCCTACCATACAAGTAAGTGAAATGGCTAATCTGGTACAGTCCCCCCCAAAACAATCCCTGGAGGAAATGATGCAATCGTTTGCCCGGTCTATGAACACTCTAACTGACAAAATCACTGCGGTGAATACCAACATTGAAGGTATTAGGGAAGAAATTAATGCAAATCAGACAACGCTGACAACAAAACTCGATGCAATGACAATCGAAAACACTACACTGAAAAACAAACTAGCGAGCGCCAATGAACGAATCGTAACCCTAGAAAACCTCTATTACGATATGTACCAACAGAAAGAAATGGATAGAACCAAAATACAATCAATGAACATTATCATCAGGGGAATCCCGGAAGAAAATGATGAAAAAATGTACAAGGTTATGGGGCAATTCTTTGATGCAATCGGATCATTAAATTACACCCAAACACACGTTGCGCACCGCTTAGGCACAAAACAAACCACCCGTGACGAACGACAACATGACCGCCCACGGCCTATCCGACTTAGATGTGCTACCCTACTACAAAAGGGAGTGATCTTTCGTGCAATTGATAAAATCAAAAATGTACCGAAATTTGCAGAGGTGAGGCTCTCATCTGAGCTATCCAAGGATGATCTATTAGTACACAAAGAAGTGCAGATCCTTTATACTCAGGCAAATGCTACACCAAACATGCAGGCAAAAATGAAAGGGAAAAGAATAGAAATAAACGCGAAAACCTACAACAGGCAACACTTTGATGATCTCCCCCAAGGAATCTCACGGTCAAGCGCCTCCACAATTATTACTGATTCGCACGTCGTATTTCAGGGGCACTGTTCTATATAATATAGTAACCTGAGTCCCGCACCCTTCTGTGATGACACATATGAATACTCTTGTGTAGAGCAATACCTTGGCTACCGGAAAGCCATAGAATGTCACGCAGATACAGTGGGTGCACAAATTCTGTGCGAACATAACCCCTACAGGATCCACGATTTAATGAAATCAATCACTACCACCGATGAATGGAAAGATAAGGAGTATAACACGCTCAAGGATGGTGTACGAATGAAATTGCTGCAGAATGACAAAATCCGTGCCGCCCTACTCTCGAATAGTGGTAAACAATTTATAGAAGCAATGTACAATAGAGTCTATAGAGTGCAGGCATATCACTACAAGACGTACATTCCCATGGCCCAGCCATCAAGCGTGGATACCTGAACCATATGGGCAAGATTTATGCTGAGTTGATCGAGGAACTTAGTGTCTGAATCACTATGCGACGAATATTAATCATCTCGGACTCAAGGGGCATCCCCATAGCCCGACGACTCGGTAGTATTGAATTGACAGTGCTTGGATTTATAATACATATCCTTTGCTACCCGGGTGCAACAATCCGTAGAGGTGTGGCCTGTGCCATACAGGACTTAGGTAATCAACATTATGATCTCATCTACATAATGTTAGGGGTTAACAACCTCTCACTTAAGATAGGAATAAGAGACGTTAGGCCTATTTATCTGTGCAGGTACCAACTGGTAAGAAACCTAATCTCTGAATTATGTCTAGCACGCACAAGGTTACAACCCTATGGACACCGCAAAGTTATATGTGAACTGATCGGACTCTCGTTTGAATTGTACAACAGAAGCAGACTATACTCCTTCCCCATGGCGCAGGTTGAGATCGATGCTGGTGTCGTATTATTAAATGATCATATCACCTACTTAAACCATGAGGAGGGGTTACATAGCCCCCATATCGAGGAACTCACTCACAAGGCGCGTAACACTGGCTATATAGCACACAGGTATGATGGGACAACCTATGATGGTTTGCATCTGAAACCCACAATCTCGCAGCGCATGCTCGATAGGTTTGTGATAAACACAGGTGAATTATACTAAGGGTAAGTCTTTAGATTTTATTTGACTAAAGTCCATACCAATGCTATGTGGTCCATCACAATCATCTGAATTACACATAAATATCCCGTTGTTATCATATATATATATATTCTTATCTTGTGAGAAGTAACACTACGACATGTTCTGTTGGGTGCCACTGACTGGCCTCACACATAGTGATATCTAATGAACAGCTGCTTTCTACTGTTTATTCATGCTCAACTAATCCTACACTACAGCTATATTAAGGTAACGTGCCTGACCTTTGCCAACTGTTATGTGTATATTGAGTAGAATGGTTAGCAGAAACTGCGTTGAACCACCTACTACTGTTTATATGTTTGTTGTTCGTATTTTGCAATTGTTTGTTAAATTTTCCAGGATGAACACAAACATACCCATATGTGATGAATGACATGAATGTTTTCCCCACTAACTCTAGAGGCTTTCATATAGCACACCTAAACTTGCAAAGTTATAAAAATAAGATAGATGAAATTAAATTACACATAAAACTCCTAAATTTTGATGTATTTACCCTTAGCGAAACCTGGCTGACTAATAACTTAGGTGACTCATTATTCAATATTGAGGGGTACTACCTGATTCGACAGGACAGGAGATGGAATCTTCAAGGCTTGACTAATGGTACTCCCAAACGGGGTGGTGGCATTGCTATATACATTAAGGAGAAGTTTAGTGTCTCCCACACGGATTACAATGAATTTAACCAAAATAATGCCAATTGTGAATGTTTATGGATAGAACTTAACATGGCAAACTCCAGAAACGTCATTATTGGCACTGTATATAGGCCACCTGATGGTAACACAAAAATATTTACTGAATCCCTTGCTGATACTGTGACCCAAATCTTACATACCAATAATAAAGATATATTTGTCCTAGGGGACTTTAATATTAATTATATGGATAAACACTTACCTAACTTTAAGCTATTACACTATTTTGAACAGCTAACCAACTTAAAACAGATAATCAACAAAGCCACACGATTAAATAGTATCATAACCTTATATACACAAATTCTAGCCATATCTCAAATCAAGGTGTTATGGATGTACTATTGAGTGACCATGACATTATTTATGTTACTAAAAAGAAAAGTAAAACCACTTTTAACCGCATTGCCTTCACGGGTAGATCATACCGTAATTATGATCCGAACTATATACAGCAGCAACTCTTAGATATAGATTGGACTCCATATTGGAATATGACCGATCCAAATGATTGTTGGGTATACATTACTGATCAAATTAATATTCATCTCAACCAAATTTGCCCTGTCAAAAATAGCAATATCCCGGATCGAAATGAGCCATGGATTACTCCTGAAATTCTTGATTTAATAAGGGAAAAGAATATAGCCTGGAAGTTGGTTAAACGCAGTAAAAACCCTGAACATATTCTCCAAGCCAAAACCCTACGAAACCGTTCCAAAGCTATAATAAGAAGAGCCAAGGCTAACTTTATACAGGACTACATGGATAATGGTGCTGTCTGTCCCAAAAAGTTTTGGCAGAAAATTAATTTACTGTTACCCTCCAAGATCAAACAGCCCAAAATTAACCTTATTAATCAGGAGTCCATGGAACCGGTTGATGAACATGACATCCCTGGTTATATTAATAATTACTTTGCCACAATTGGAACCAAATTAGCTGATAACTTTGACAATGAGTGGGATGATGTACTAACTTTAGATGTTGATAATCCTATGGCTGATTTAACAGTCACTGATGATATTGCTTGGATATTGTGAAGAGTATTGATGTATTCAAAGCCTCTTCTGTGGAATTAATTTCATCACGAGTATTAAAAGACTCGTTCCTTGTATTAGTACCACAACTTGTTCATATGTATAAATGTAGCTTTAGGACGTGTATTTTCCCTGATTCCTGGAAACTAGCAAATGTTATTCCAATTCTAAAGCCAGGTGACCCGACTAACGTATCAAACTTTAGGCCTATTTCATTTCTCCCACTACCCAGAAAAATCTTAGAAAGGATTGTGCACACCCAACTATTAAATCATTGTGAGAATAATAAATTAATCCATGATTGTCAAGGAGGATTCCGTAAAAATAAATCAACTATTGGCACAATCGCCAAATTTACAGATGATGTGTTTTTAGGCCTAAACGACAGACAATATACAATAGCTGCCTATATAGATTTTAAAAAGGCTTTCGACACCGAAATCATAATATCTTATTAAGGAAACTAAAATTTTTTGGTCTGAAGGATCCCACCCGGCTTTGGCTCAACAACTATCTTTCCAATAGATCACAAAAATGTACTGCTAACGGTATCGTTTCAAGCATTAATCCAGTCACGTGTGGCGTCCCGCAAGGGTCTATTTTAGGCCCGCTCCTATTTATACTATATGTTTATGACCTACACAGTATGATTGAATCATGTAATATAAAATTATATGCGGACGACACTGTGGTTTATTATACTGATGGCGAGGAACTTGTGTCACATTATTATGTACAGAGAGACTACTTAAGGTTGCTTCATGGTGTGATCTGAATCAACTCACTATAAATACAAAAAAGACCAAATTACAAACTTTTGGGATGAATGGTATGCTAAAGAAGTGTAAATATTATGATTTATATTTGCACCATGAACGCTTGATGTATGTACCTATTTTCACTTATCTGGGTGTGAAGCTTGATAGCAAGTTGAATTTTGAATCGCATGCTTCTGAGGTGCTCAGATTAGTTTCACATAAAATCTACATGCTGACAAAAGTTAGACCATTATTATCAATCAAACAAACTATCAGCATTTACAAGGGAAAATTGTTGCCGTATTTTGACCATGGTGACATTTTCTATTGCAAAACCTATAAAAGAACCCTGAATAAATTGCAAAAAATACAGAATTGAGCACTTAGGCTATGCTATTTAGCAGATAATTTTGCCAATACAAACTTATTGCATGCAAGAGTAGGGGTTCCTCTTCTCACAGACCGTAGAGATGCCCATATTTGTAATTTTATGCACCACAGAAGTAGTGATGACTTATATAGGAGTATCCCAAATCGTGAGCTTAGATACAATGTTGCACCGATGTTTGAGAAAATTCATCCAAATAATACTACATTTACACGTAGTATACTGTATAATGGTGCTCACCATTGGAATAATTTGCCTGTCCATGAACGTGAAATGGAAGATTATAACTCATTCAAAAGGTGCCAAAAGAATAAGATGATTATGTTGATACCTTAGCTGAGGAATATTGGTCTTTTCAATAGTGGACTTGTGGTACATCACAATCCGAATTCAGAGGTTATTTGTATGTGTAATTGTCTAACCCTTATATTTAATCCTGGGGTTCATTTTGTACTATTACCTCAGGTTATAATGTATTTATCACAACCATAACATGAGTACTTTATTTACGGATCTTGGACCTGTGGTCTATCACAATCCAAAAAATCTCTTGCAGTTAACTGTATAAACCTGGACCCTCTGAAAGAAATAGTTCTTTTAAAATTCTGTCTATGTTGCATATTTGTAATATTTGTTCTGTATATTGATCCATTTTCTGATGCGCCGTAAAATTTTGTTGAATCGAATTGTTATGCTCCATACTCTCTTTTCATGATGACATTGTTACTATTATTTAATTTGTACTGTGTGTTGTGTATTAATCATATTCTTGTGAGTTAGGGTCTGGGGATTCTATCTATACCTCATAGGAATTATGTATCTAGAGTATGTTAATTCATGACTCTTGGGATTATTGTTTGTGTTCATTTGTATTTTTGTATTTATAACTGTATTTATTTGTTTTCTTTATATCGTTAATTTGTTTGTATTGTTTTCCATCTGTCTCTTTTGACTCTCGTATTGTTTAACTTTGAATTGATTTCTAAAATTTTATTTCAGTATCAAAGTGGCCAAATGGTTGTATGTTACCCATACCTTCTTGTCTTGTACATATCTAATTAAATTAAGTACAAATGTAAACGACGAACTTTGAAACATAATTGATTCCTGCACTCTATCCACCAAAACTTATGAATACCCCACATTTAGATGTAACACTGGGGTTCAACGAAAAATGGCCTATTATGGCCAAATTGTACTACCCAGTCTAAATAAATTATCTAAAAAAAAAAAAAATCTGCGGACTAGCGCCCACAATTTGCATTTTGAAAGAGGCAGATACACCAAGCCCAAAACAGCTGTTGAGGATAGACTCTGTCAAATATGTAATGAGACGGAGGATGAACAACACTATGTCATGCATTGTTAACTTAATGAACTCGCCCGAACCAAATTATTTGATCAAATTGTGCAATTTTATGACAAGTGTAGCAGACTAGATTCAAATCAAAAATGTTTTTGCATCATGCAAGCCCAAGAATCTCAACTTGCCACCTGTGTTGAATCCTTCATACTAGAGACAATATTGCATAGGAAAATGGTGAGCTCTAGCCCTAGTCAGATGTTGTTAGACTTGCCAACTGTTATCCAGATCTATTCTTTATTTCATAATTATGTCATTTGTTGTTTACTCAGATGTTTATTGATATTGATAACATGTTTATGTATGTAGGACTTTAAATAAGTGCTTTGTATAGATTACTTTGTAAATAAGTATATTACAATAAAGCTCCTTGAACTTGAACTTGAACATATCATTAAACGATAAGTGATTGTGTTAAATGGGTGTATTCAATATGTTATATGTTGGGTCATTGTTCGTACGAACTGTTACATTGATTACAATCACATTAATGGAACATTAATGTCTTCAGATATAGCTGGTACAATATGCAGAAAGTATTAACGTCTATATTTCAATCTTTTGGACAATAGGTCAGTAGATGTTGGTACTGGCACAATGTTCAAAATGTATTCAAGAACATGATGGTTTATTTTCAATAAATGTGATAAATAATCTGCGCACATGAAAATTCTGTGCACAAATCATGGAATTTGTATGCTTTTCATCGAAAGTTAAAGGAAACTGCTATGTGCTCTGTGCAAAATTGCTTTTTTCTAATCAAAATGACAAAGATGACAAAATTCAGTTTAAATGCATATTTTACTACTCAACATGATTTTTAATCATTTCGAAATTGCATATAGAGAAAATGTATAGAAACCACATTAAAAAAGACAGTATGGTGGGACCCTCCCAGGCCATATAGCTAGGAACTGAGCTCATATGATATTCCATTCTCTCATATATATCTGCTTGGAGATTGTGTGCGCAGTTAAGAGTAAACGCTTCTGTTTATCCCATCCTTCCATCTGACCCTGAAAATAAGTTCACTCGGCGATGTCGACGTACCAGCATCCACTAAAACATCTGATATATATACAGATACAGCCTTATTGGTGTACGAGGTGCTGATCCAATATAGTACTTTGTGGAAACATTATTTGTGTCTAATTTTTTTGAGAGAAGGATTTTAAGGTGAGTAAACTTATTGAATTGAGGGAGTCCATACGGTATTCAATCCCTCCTGGAGAAAAGATTTAAGTACAATTCGTTCTGAACTGGACCTGTGCATAAATAGATTATTGATTAGAATTTCTACAGTATTTTTGCAGTAATCTAAATGTGCAGCGCTGCTTGTTCTTTCGTTTGTCCAGTTCTTTTTAAAGAATGTATCAGATCATGTTCTTCGAACGCAATACAACAGTAGTAGTAACTGTCACTGAAAAACCAGTCGTATAGTTGATTATGTTGTACAGTGGCGTATCCAAGGGGGGGGGGGGGGGCAAAAGGGGCAATTGCCCCCCTAGACCCAAGGGACAAAATTTTGACATTCTTTGACATTCGACAGAATTGGAAGATCTGTGTAAAAATGTGTTTTTTTTATTTTCAATTTTAAGAGGGGGGGGGGGGGGGGGGGTCAGGGTTTCCCCCCCCCCCCCCATGTGGTGTACTTTGTTCATTGCATATCAAATTTAAGAAATATCCCTTTGTGGTAATGATCATGCATTCGTGAAGCCTAAACTCCTTTGGGCTTAAGAATAATATGGTATTCAGTGATTACATTGAACTTAGTGTAACAGATGTGCCGTGTATCTATATATCAAGTACTAGTAGTTTACTGTTCTTATAACTTCCTTTTCGAAATGTCCCTTTTTAAAATTTGGTGTCTGTAGTTGTATACGGAGTTTACAATCCTTTTGAGGCCATAGACGAATCCAGAGGGGGGGCGCGGGGGGACCTGTCTTGATTTAGTCACGGTGCAGTTAATTTAGTTTATTTAACTAGTATTGACGCACTACATCATTATGTTTCGTACATTTTTACGGTACCTACTGGAAAGAATCAAACTTTAGAAGGTCTATTCTCATTTTTTGGGGGTCCGTCCACAGATAGCTGATTTAAAGTATTCTAAGGACCTGCAGGCTAAGGAAGACTGCTTCTGTTGACAAAACCCATAGGAAAACTATAGAAAATTATCAAATAATTGCTTTATATCTATCTAGAATAAATGTATTTCCAAACAACTAAGGAGTGATAAATGTATATGGATACTAATTTGAGAAGAGAATAGGAGAATTTCAGACTTGGCCTACATTATACAAGCCAAGAAAGATATGTATGTACTTTTTGGTTATTCACACACAAATAATTTAGATCAGCACCGCGTAAGGGGCCTTACATTAAGAACGCACGCACCAAGGGGAGTGGGGGGGGGGGGTCTGATATTTTTTAAACTGTTCATACGTTCCCGTATTAATCTTATGTATACTTAATACTGGGAAAAATTCTTTTGGGGAATGGTAGTAAAGCGTTTTGTGTATAAGTGGACTACATTATGTACATCACGTGTATTTGTTTGTCAGGGGCGTACAGTAAGGATGAGAGAAGCGTTCAGGTATTTGTCGATGCAGCTCTATATTACGTTGTGTTTGCAAACGTGTACATACATATCCATGTATGCACGCCACATTTAGGCCTCACACCCACAAGATGAATTTGGTCATGTTGGTCAATTGACTATAGATCTGGGACACCCTGTCACCCCCTGTTAGTTCGTCTGTTCCTATGTTCTTGTAAATTCGCCAAAATGCAACTTTAATGGCACATTCACTTCATATTAAATTGAATTTACAATGTCACTGTTTCTTGTGTTCCAGATTAATAGAATCGGCCAATCCTACCAGAATAATTGGCTGATTTTAGCACCGATTCATATTGAACAATTACATAGCAATATTGCATGTTGATTGCTGGTTCCAAACAGTGCCACAATCGGCCGATTAGTAGTAATTGGTCGATTTGTGCACTCATTCAGCCTAGTGGGAATAGGGTTTAAATCCTTCTGAGCAAGACCTGAGCCTCAAATTCCATATGATATGAAAGAATGATGTCTCTGTCACTTATGGAATAAGATATGTCTTGAATTCAAAGAACCAGAGGAGGGACGCAACCCCTCTTATTAGTTCCACATCTCACCTACATGAAATCTTCCTGCGAGGTTTAAGGATGTAAAAAGTAATTTCTACATATGAAAGAATCAATAAGAGTAGAAAAGTTGAAATTGATAAGGATAGAGCGTCAGTCGATTATGACAGTGAGATTAACAAGCATAATCCACTGTGCGTTAGGTAGAATTTGTATTGGTTTTAGGTGGCAATGAAACTTGTTTGTGCAAGCACCGATGTAACAAGTACATTCTGTGACCATACTTTTTGGGACAGTCTGTTACCTGCCCAATTTACACATAACAGTTTCTTTATTAGGTTGAGACTCTCTAACACAAGGTGTTTCTGTAAGGTTATATTCTGGTAAAGTTGAGACCTTACCAATCCAGAATGCTATAGGCCTAATAACATTACTTTTATGTGAAATAAAGTAACCAGAATGTTATAATAGCATAGTGCAAAGTTACAATGTTGGGTTATTGGGTGCCATCAAAATAACGTAACAAGAACCAAACCAGAACCAAATCCAACGTTACTGCAATGTTATAATAATGTTACATCCTTGCCCGGGCTATACTAACATGTTGGTATCTGAAACGCAAGCACCACATAAGAAAGCATAGAAATGCGCTTGATTGGCTAGTTACATTCCCCCAAGCAAACATCAATGCAATCACTTTCTATATTCTACCATACTATTCAAAATTACTTTCCTTTGTATTACTATGAATATGTAAATAAAAAGCCCATCCCAAGTAAAGAGATGCATAGTGGAATAACGCCTTGACAAATAGATGTATTTTGTGTGTATAACAATAGAAATTTATGAGGATAGTGTGTTATTTATTGATGAAAAAGAGGTGAAACAGGTGCGATATTCTCATATTTCAGATGCGAGTAGTTAACTCTACTTATAAATTCCTTATTGAAATGTCTTATTGTTTAGAATCTGTATACGTAGTTGTTAACGGAGTTTGCTCTCTGCTATTTCAAACTGAGGGGGGGGGGGGGGGGGTGTCAGGACCAGCTGGACTCCACCTCCCTCTGGATCAGCCACTGATATTAGCCACCTATCACTATGGTGGTTATAGTATTGGTATTCATACGATCATCATTGAGAGTTTGTCCAATTTAGTTTTATTGATTTCTTAGAGACAACTATAGGTGATAGGCTTTTTAACATCTCCAGAGACCTTGTATGTATATATAGGATATATAGAGACTGGAAAACTTCTCTTTGAGCCTATGTGTTCATTCCCCTAGTGGCTGCTTGGAACCAACCTGGTCAACCATGACCAGGGTCTGATCATTACCAACGTATTTTTAGAATGGCAGGTGGCACCTCACAGGTCATTAATACCACAGGCATAATGGTCAATCTAAATCCAATCCAACCAGCACCTAGGTGGCAGGCCTGTAGTGCATAACAGGTTCACCCCTTGCTTTCTAGTCTCGATATATCCTATATACATACAAGGTCTCTGACATCTGTTAAAGAAACCCAACATTTCCAATAACTACTAAATCTCCAGGATTTGCCTGATGTGAGCAGTAACCATGGAGATGAACCACGGCAGGCGACGTCTGGCCTTAACCTTCGGCTTCGTCGAGTGCTTCCTGTTTGGTGGAACGTTGATGGGTTGGTCGTCCTTGGTCTACGTTCTCAAGGACAGTGGCATCTTCCGCTTCCTGTGTCAGGGAAACTCAACTACAAACCAGCTACAACACCAAATCAATTCTACACTCTCCCCACGAGGGGACATGACCAGTGATGATGCCATTCTAGTGACAACCCTTGGGTACTATCATGATCAATCTTCTGCTGATGGAATAATAGTTTCCAATGGAAGTTATGGTTACCATGGTAGTAACACCTGCTCCAGAGTAGACTCCATGCTGTCACTGGCCTTCACCTTGGCACTGGTTCTCTGCGGGGTGCTGGCGGTTCCTCTTGGCTGGATGTTTGATAAGTTTGGGCTGCGGTACACCAGGATACTGGGCACGTAAGTTTTTTCACCTTGTCCCCTGTGCTACTTCGCATAACGGGTCTCGCTGTTGTGAGAGGTGGCACAAACAGCGAGACCCCTCCCTGTTGAACAGTGAGTGAATCCAACTTTGCCGATAACAGCGAGGGTTGGACCATCTGTTGTTTAAATGTGCAAGGGGGCATTTTGGGGGCATTGTTTTAATATTTTGTTTTCAACACCTGATAGTTGTGTCCCTCAGCTTATATAATATACCAGAGAAAAGTGGCAAAAAATATATTTATCAATAGATTAAATGTGTTCAAAATGTGTGCAAAACCCTCAAAGCAGCAAGGGTTTGCATTTTGATTTAAGGATATCGCTGTTGCGAGACCCATATCTAAACCCTTGTTGTTGTGAGGGTTTGGTTATGCAACAGACAACTTTGGCCTGTTACTCAATGCACAATTGACATAGAAAACTTTAAGGAAACTTTAGGCACATGTGGTCAACAGTAACGTCATGATATCGTTGTTACGGAAAGCCTCTAAAACTTGATCATTGGATCAAATTGAATTTTGTAAATTGATTTAGGAAGGGACACTGTCAGTCTATAAACTGCAAAGACCTCAGCTCAATTACAACTTAGAGAATATAGATTTGTTCTCGCAATACTACAATGGCTAAGGGTGGTTTGGTTCAAACTCTCCCAATTGTACAAAAATCCAGCATTAATCTTCCCCGACTGAAAAGGAATTTAAGATCTTAATGTCTATTTTTTCAGAATTGTTTACAGAATTTAAATCGGTCCAGCAGAACAGCCACAATTCAACAGTAGGACCCATTACAACAACACTGCCCCTGTTTTGCAGGTTTGCATTTTGTCACTTTGGAACAGCAATGGGTCTTGCCGTTGGTGCAAACCCTTGCAACTGTGAGACCCATTATGTGATGGCGCACAGCGAGAGCACTGCAAGGACTTAGTCACGGGTCTCCCTACAGTGATATCCTTATGATTTTCAAAGTGCCAACCATGGCTACAGTGATGGCTTTGCACAAACTTTGAACACAGTTAATCTATTGATAATGTCCCCAAAATGTCCCCCTCACACATTTAAAAAAAACAGTTGGTCAAACCCTAACTGTTATCGCTAAAGTTGGATTACCTTGCTGTCTGATAGGGATGGGTCTCACTGTTGGTGCCAACTCTCGCAACAGCGATAAGATTATGTGGGTTGACTCACATTCAGTAGTTAAGTGTTAAATACAGAACTAAGAGAGTCAGGGTGATGGCATTATGATGATTTCATCTTGGTTTCCTATTGTGCAAGTCGACAAGAGTATACTTATATATGAGCCTGCAGGTACATGAAATTCGTGAAAAGCGAATTGCTTGTAGGACAATCATAATTTTCAATGTGCTTAAGCTATTAATCCAACTTTACATTCCAGCATTATGGCGATTTCTGGGATGATGCTGATTGCCTTTACTGGGAGGCAAGGTAATGTATGAAGGTGTCATTCTATAAGATTAAATTGCTCACTTCTTGTTAAAAAAAAGAAAAGGCCACATATCCTATATATTCTATTGATAATCGCCCTTTATTGTAATTCTCCCAGACGCAATTCTCAGGTTATTAGTATTTTGGCCTACCTGCAGGCTAAATCAGGGTGCATTGTGGGTCATATGCAGAAATGTCCATTTCCTGTTTAGCCTTTAACATATCATAATTATTTATCTATGTCAATTTCCTTTGTTTGAGATTACAAAAAGGAAGAATTTTGTACTTTTTCTTTTTGTTCCTGTATACATGTGCTTCAGTTTCTGAAGTTTGTTTAAAAATATTTCTATTACATAATTTTATTTTGTCATAAGATGCACTATATCTACGAAATGTGCCAAAATTAGCCTGCAGGAGCACTAAATACAGGAAAACCTGGAACTGCGTCTGCCTGAATTGTCGTTGCATATCTGGAGACATCTGAGTGAACATTGAGAACGTGCCCCCCCCCCTCTCTTCGGGAAAATGCTGCATGTGTGTATGTTATAAAAATGTGTGACGCATTTGTAATTATATGTGCTTCTTACTTATATATACGTTGACCCCTGCCCCCTCCTCCCTCTTCAGAATCCTGTATCCGATATTATTCTTTCTATTTAAGGTTCAGACTGGCTCATCTTCCCTGGGATCGCTCTGTGCGGCCTCTGGTGTGTGACAGTCATCATGACCAACTGCCATGTGAGTTGAGATCTAACCATTAAAAATCGTGAAATTCTGAAAAACACATAGTTGGAAATAACTAGAGAACAGCAACCATTTAGCAGAACATGGTGTGATATCGAAACAAAACAGTCTGAAACACTATGTGTCCCTGCCATCAAATACTTGTTATGAAAATTGGTATTTTAAAGAAAATCTAGGATTGGAGAAAAATAATATATCTGCATGAGACATTCTTAAGATCTATATGAAATGATATCACACCATAACTATAGAGAATGGGGAAGTTGGGAATGAGTAAGGATTTCAACGGAAACCTTCAAAAACATGTGTTATAGGCTATTTGAAGTCATCTGACCTTCACTATTTCAATCTGATCGAGTGCCAGGAACATTGACTAACCATGTAGCTAAAAGCAAAATATATTTTAAAGGGTTTTCACATTCCAAGATGTAGATTTCTGAGTTTTTGAGTGTACAAATTGACATGCATAACATATGACCTATGTCAGTACAATATGAGACTGCACGAATTGAAATACCAAAATGTAAATCATAATGAACACCCATTATTTTACCAATGATTCAAAGAATGAAATAGAATATTATTCAAAGCATAATCATTCAGTGTCCCCTTTCAGATATGTCTTTTGGCTGGTCGCCATTCGTTCACCCTCATCGCTATATACAATGGAGCCGTCAACATGGGGGCAGTGGTATTCCTTTTGGGGAAGGTAAATCGTCCTATATAAAACATGTTTGAAATGAAGTTCTTTAAAAAGTATAGACTTTGTGCAGACAGGGTTATGTTACTAGTTTTTGCTGATCACCATGACAATGAATAATTATAACAGCCTATTCTGGGCAAAGTCAAAGGAACAGTTACAAGTAATAGCTAGTTTCAAGGCACCACTGTTAACAAAGATAAGAGATGTGAATGCCTATATCCACATAATGAGGTATACTGAACCATTATGTAAAGTGCCAACAGTAACCAAAGGGGTGGCTCCAGATGGCAGCACGTTAGATTTTCATTGGCTGGTACAACATTTGATTATTAGTTTGGAACGCTTAGGAAACATAATATAGATCAGGAATGTACAGCCAAATTTGAAAAGCAACGATTCACAAATGCCTGAAGAACACCAATAATCAATTAATCAAGAATTCAATTGGTCAATTGACTACCAATAATATGGAGGTGGTCAAGCCAGTCCCTTTCTTGCTGGTGTTATATCATCTGCACAACGTCTATATAGCACTGGCGGATCCAGGCTTTTTTTTACAAAAAAAAAAAGGGGGGGGGGTGGCGCGCTATTGGAAAAACTTTTCCTCAATTGCTTTTTGGCTACATAGGCCTAATGTGTTTCATATCTTAATATTCAAAACACCATAACCCTAATTTATGTCAATAAATGGTATACATAACATTATTTAACTCTTCAATAATGTTGTAATGGTTTTGCTTTCAGATTCTCTATGAGGTTGGTTTCCCCCTCATGTACTTCATGTGCTGTCTCTGTGGACTATGGCTTCTCCTAGTTCTCCCCAGCACCTTCCTCTTCCTGCCAAAGTTCAAGGTGGAACCCGATTCAGTGAGCGTATCAAACATTGTGCATCTGGCATTCACTTCCTTCACCATGCATA
Organism: Lepidonotus clava; assembly: GCA_936440205.1. Classification (NCBI taxonomy): domain Eukaryota; kingdom Metazoa; phylum Annelida; class Polychaeta; order Phyllodocida; family Polynoidae; genus Lepidonotus; species Lepidonotus clava. The sequence continues at coordinate 87,712,862 of OW387133.1, forward strand.
CAATATCTATTACACCATCATCAGCATTAAAGCAATCTTCAAAAGACAATGGTTACAGTAATCCGAAGACCGATAGCATTACGAAGGAGACAGAAGGGGCAGTGGAAAAGGCAGACTTTCCAGTTGTACTTGAAAAGCAGATAAAAGAATCAAACAATGAATGCAAGCACCAAAAGCCTCATGGCAGAAGTCTGGAAGCTAAGAAAGGCTGCCATGACAAGTCTTTCAAACAAAACGTGTTTTCAACCTATTACTTGTTATACCTTTGGTGGTACATCGTCCTTTATGTAAGGATACAAATGTTTATCATGAGCTACAATGCTTGGGTTACTGACTTGATGAATGGTGACATAGAGAAAGGTATGAAGCAATTTCATTTCAGCCCTGCTTGTAAAAATTGCTATGCTGCACCACAAAACAATTCCTTACATATTGCAATGAACCTGGATGCAAATTTGAAAGGTAGCAGCACCTTCTATCAGTGTAATTTGATTGAGCAGTTTTCCTTTATCTAACGTCTTTCGAAAGTTTATAAATGATGTCATACGATTGTAACTCTGCAATACAGACCTGGGAATACAGATTTTTTAAACTTTTTAGACAGTTTATTCGCAAATGTCGCAATAGATTCACACTGGTTACAATCTCACGAAAAGGAAATGATTATGATATCTATATATACATTATAAGCCCTTTTCATAGAAATGATATATCATTTGAAAACCTTTGCTCATTCATTGCCTGATTAGTTGATCTATTATATACTGAATGTTGTGGTATAGCACTACTGACGTACATCATTTTGATCATTCACAGTAAAGATATGATTTAAATTACCATTTTCCAAATGCATTGGTCTATTTTTCCTCAACCATAAGTGCTTGTATTTTGCAGTGAGTTACTTTACAAACTTGCTGGGCTACACCCAACTGGCTGCCTTTGTTGTTGCACCATTTGCTGGTCTCTACATGGACAAAAAAAGACAAAGCATATCAAGTGAGTACACTCTTGAGATATATTAATTTGTGCTTTGTAAATATCTTCATACATTCCGCAAATGGCCAAGTAAAGTTGAACATAACATTAAAAAAGAGAATTAACCAGAAAATACATTTGAATCAAGGGTATCGTCCAGAACATAATCTGGCAACGTTATTGGTCATGTCATAAATTTGGCTTTGCTTATCAGGCTTTTACAGCTCATCAACTTTTCAGTGTCTCGCGGACGATAACCTGGCTTCAAATTTGAGGGCCCAAAATATTTTCGAATACTGGTTGTAGTTGCACAAAGACAAATACATTCATTGTACATCAATCATATTGGCATGTCCCTATGACCTGCTCACCAAAGACTGCCATTAGTCTAGACCCTAAAGTGGGGACTTAAACTTGCCAAAGAGAAAAAATGGCGTGCACATGCACACAAATGCACACCATTTTAGTACTTGACATATATGCAGACCCCCCCCCCCCCCTTTCTAAAATCCTGTATCTGCCCCTGACGACAGAGGCATTTATGCAATTCGACAATCAACAAAGGGCTTAATTGACACGTTATATGGTCAGCTATGTATTGAATAAAGTAACATTTCTTAAATTCAACATGAGAAAATAGGATAATAATTTTACGCAACAATGACAGAGATGTTTCAACAAGCTATATCACCCTACCCAGAACCCAAACCTTATCTATAGGTATTACAGTGCAATTGTTCAATGAAAATTTGCTCAATTTTATGGAAATTCGGAAATATGATAGAAAGATTATTGAAAATCAATTAATTTTGGATTTACTTTATTGCAGTGAGAGCTGAGTACTTCAGCAGTGGGAGTGAGGGGCTGAGAGGGTTGAGCTGTGTGCCCTCCCTGACAGTGGCCTCTGTGTCTGCGATACTGCTCAGCGCACTCGTATTGGTGCCAACAGAAGCCGCTGTCTACGGGGCGGTTATTGTGTCAGAGGTCTATCGAGGGTTCCTCTATGCAACTGCTGTAGCCTACATAAAGATCATGTAAGTGGAGGATGTTATTGTAGAGTAACAATGAATACCATTGCACATGCCCCTTATCTCATAATGATGTCAGAACAGTTTATATATTCATATCATTATGGAAACATGATAACATTGTGAACTCCCAATAAAATATCAAATTTTACATTATTACTGACTCAAGAATGCACTCCTGCATATAGCCCACACTACCTCTACTGTTTTTTTGTATTCCCCAGGAGAGTGAACCACAAAACCTAGATGAATTTCTTTATCTTATATTTCTGTGCAGAATGCACTCCTGCATATAGCCCACAATACCTCTACTGTTTTTTGTATGCCCCAGGAGAGTGAAATACAAAACCTAGATGAATTTCTTTATCTTATATTTCTGCGCAGGTTTCCATTCGGCCAGTACGGCAGGCTGTTCGGGGTATCGTACCTCCTGTCTGGGGCAGCCGTGTTCCTTCAGTACCCACTGTTTCTCTGGGTCAACAGTATCACCTCAGGCTTTCAACAGGTGAGAGATGTGCTCCACTAAATTGTTGAATTTTAAGTTTTTCAATATTTAGCATTATGACAATTGTGCTGCAGAAGTAATTTGACTTTAAAAAACCATGTTTGAACTGATGTCATATTTCATTAAGATAAAGTCAACTACTTTAATAGGTAAAACTCCGAGTTTTACCCAATACCATGACAATTTCCAGTGTCTGTTGGATCCCTTCTCAGGGGGCTGCATTTGTAGAAAATGTACCCATCTTAACATTCTATTAGATGCAAGTTTTCCAATGTTATAGAAATGCCATTCGATCTTATACTAAAATGGCAATGAAAAATAAAAATATACAAGTGATGGATAAGCAATGTAAAAAGTATGTAACGTTTCAAAAAGGAACTGTTAAACCAAAATATAACTTAAATGTCTTCTCGTCTTTTATTGGTCAGGTGAACCTGCTGCTGCTGGTTCTGGCGTGTCTCACATTGGTTCATCCGGGTTACCTGCTGACGTCCTGGTACATTTCCAGAAGATAATCCATTTTCAAAAGGTTTACTGTACCTAACTACATTAGATATTCCTTTGATTTTTGTATAAAGGTCATGGATTTCCACACATCATAGCGGAGAAACAACAGGCCTAGTTTCTTCCCCCTCCCCCTCCCCCCCTTTTTTTTTTCTTTTCCTTTATCTTTCTGGGTTTTGTTGTTGGGGGACGGGGGAGTATTCTCTTTGAACTGTTTCCTTGTGATCCAGAGTAAATAACTGAGAGCCAACTATGACCTAGAACACCAAGTATATATAAGTTTATTTTTATAACAATATTACAAAAAGTCACTAAACTTGTAATCTGATATAAATCTCACTTTGTCATCATAATTTATAGATGTTGAAGCACGGAAAAATATTAGTATTTCAAAAGAATGTACTCATAGAAATATACAGGAACTGCTTTTGTCTCAATCTTAATTTATATGATTTCTTCCTAACACAAAGTGTTCTTATAGCACGACCTATCCTTTACAAACTCTGGATTGGAAAGTTCAGATTATTCATAGTTTGACACACATTTTGAGATTAGATACTTTATAAAAAAAAATAACTATTTATCACAAACACTTAATCAACCATCGGACGTGTACATGTGTTAGTACTGGAACACCTAAGACGATGTACGTGAGAAATTGTTTCAAATCCTGGGACTTCCATATTCCACTGATATCAGAGGTCTTAATATAACAATTTGCTTTCTTAACTCTGAAGGTTGGAACATTTTACTTTGTACAGATGTAGATACTTGAGAATAAACACTGCTGTGATGATCAATGGTTTATGTACACTGCGAATTGTATATCCTAATGGTATTCTTCAACGATCTGGTCAGCTGCCTGTGTTAGTTTCTCCTCTGAAAGGAAAGAAGCGAATCTGTCAGACTATCTGAGGTAATATCACGTGATTACTTTGCTTTATAATATAGTGCCTGCAATTTAAAAGATCCTATAGATAATACACAATCTCATTTGTTCCATACCCCAGATAGAATTTTGTCTCACATTTCAAGTTTGATATAGGTATTAAGAGACACAGGAGGCACTAAATCAGACACATTAGGATAGTTCAACAATTGCATAACAGTGAGTTCCACTGTGGACTGGGCGCCTCAGTTATATCAGGGACGTCTAGACTAAAGATGTGATTGGCCAAACAGTGGCCCGATCTGAGTGATCAATGTTTGGCACTTTTTACCTATTTGAAGGCCCCTTCCCTAAAATCTGTGTGGGATCTAAAAGAAAATTTGGGGATTCCAAGTAGATCTATGGGAGTAAGGGCTTCACCAACTATATATGATGATCAACTTTGCTTTATATTAAAGTGATGTGAAGCGAATTTTTAAAATGTCCTCCCCCTCTCTTCCGATGTATAATTTTCTCCACATTAAGCATTGCCCGCCTGCCCAGGGCAGGTAAAACTTGAGATGGGGCAGGTACATTTTGACTTGCTCCTGCTGAGAGCAATGGTAATATTTCTATCATACGTATCATGGGTTGCAAAGTTCAAACACTTAATGTCAAGCCCTGCATGGATTATGCAGCCCAACTTCCCGGTCAGCAATAAACTTTGTTATAAAGGGATGGCAATAAAACTTGCATATTCCATATACAGGTTAAGTAAACCTTACCTGTTTGAGGCTAGGTCCTCAGCATCTCGCCGTGCCTTCAGCGCCTTGGTCAGTTCAATCTGGTCCTGCTGCGCCTTAATGTTCGCTGTCCGCTTCATGTTCTGTCTCTCCAGGTCGCGAATAACACCCACACGCAAACTCTGAAATGAAGAAGTCAATCATTTAAGCCTTTTCCACAAAACCACCCCTATCACCATCACAGTAGCATCTGTGTGAAAGTATCTGTGGTGGGAAGGTTCTTGTTTTTTCAGATGATTGGCACAGCCACTTGTTTGATATACTGGATATGAATTTTGAGGGTTTCAAAACAGCACATCGCGCACATATGTTCCGGGGAAATCATGACGGAAAATGCTGGGGCCTCTCCAAGCAGATCCTTAGTGTATATTATCAATTATTATTGGATAAATGTATAAATGATTGTAGACCTATAATGGTTTCATGGATAGGGTCAGGGGAGTTGTAGTTAGTTATATGGTGCCTCCCCCTGGTGTTGTTTTAGTGCAGCTAATCTAGCTGTGCTGATAGGTCACTGGTCAGTCAGTTACCTGCTTATCCCCTCACAGACAGGTCCACAGAGTGTTCATCCATCCAAATGTGGTTCACTTATCTGTTATGTTGCTCAATAATGAGTAATAAAAAATATTTTCAAGGGCGTTCACCATGACACTGGCATCAAGGCCAAACGGGTATTTGTGTCAGTTACTTGTTTTATTACTTAAGAGAAAGTCGTAATGAATTTATACGGTGTATTGGAATGCAACAGCAAAAGTATCTAACATTAACAGGGATTCCCCAACAATTGTGAAATAACTAGGCTTTCCATCATGGTTTTGAGATCTGTTTGGGTTCCTTGGGTCAATCCCAAAAATTTTCTCACTTACTGTATGAATACTGCACCAATATTTAAAAAGTTCCCCCCAAACCCTCTGACTCGCATCTTCCGTATAATTATTACCGGCTTATTATATGTGGGAAGTAAGTTTTGAGATAATATTTCATAAAGAAAAATGTCAGCAAATCATCCATCCTGAGTGACAGTTGTAGGCCATGGCTTGGGTTTCAAATAACGTTTCAGGCCTGGGAAGAGGTGTTGAGAAGGGGGCCCAAGTTGATAGATGGGGGGGGGGGGCAGGGATTTTCTCTTTACATAGAGATACTAGTACCGGGTACTACTAAAAACTCCTGTCAGGCTAGTGCAATACGTTAGGAACTAGCCCGGTGGGCTAGTGAAGAAATCTTTAAGATTGCAAATACCAACTTGATATGGACTAGTTTAACTTTGATCCGGGCTAGTGTAAAAACAGAACCACTAGCCCGATGAACTAGTGGAAAATATTCTTAAGGAAAACCCCGGGGGGGGGGGGGGGTACTTATGTAGTTATGACATTATACGGCATGTCGATTTTAAGAAATGTCCATGTCGCCATGACAATTTTATGAGTGACATCTTTCATGTTACTAAGGTCAATGTCAGATAGCAAATGAAATGCCTCTGACGCTGTGTCGATTTTAGGGGTCTCTAGTAGACTCTAGGGCACAATTAATTTTCAATTGGGCAGATGCTGCACTAAAAAAGTGATTTGGCCTAGGCCTACTGCATTTCCTTTAGGTGGAACTTCGATCATAACTAGAAAAGGGGGTCTCAGTTACATAACATGGACCTACTAACTGTTTACCAAAATGACATTAGATGTATATTTGTAGTATATTTACATCATCATTACATCATATTCAAACTTGTGTAGGTCAAACTTGTGAGCGATATTGTAAGAAGTTTGTAAACATACCTCACGATCCGTCTTTTGTTTTATGTGTACATAAGCAATGATGGACGATGTAAATATCAGCGATGCGCCCAGTGTTACTTTAGATGTCAAAGACATATTTGATTGTGTGCTAACATGCAGAAATATAGGTAAAAGTTGACAAAATGCTGCTTGAATTTTCAAGTTTGGCTTCTTTAGCAGACGGCACACCACACTTCCGGTTTTGAAAGCTCGTTTTTCATTGGTTTGCTATTTTCACTTGATACAAAAAGATGGCTGCATCAATATTAATTCTGATATAGTCAATAAACAGATAATAAATTATCATATGGTATTTACTGTGCTATTGAGTGGTTTCATTGGAATCTTTAAATACATTCCACAGGTATTGGTTTTGAGGTTATTTCTGTGAACCAATGAAAATTGGTGTAACAAACCGACTGCCGATCTTCCAGCGGATACTTTGTCCCTTTAAGCCTGTTTAATGTACGTAAACTCTGGTGGAGAGTGTAGACGGTCGTATCCAAGCGTGTTGTTGTTGTGGCAGGTGTGTGTTACCGTGGCGTTCATCTTTTTTCCCAGGTAAGCTACTTCTTCATTCCTCATATGAGATGCTCAGCCTCTTCAAAGTATTGCAGGGATGTAGGGGTGATAATTACTCATAATTTGGGATGAATGCGAGTCTGGAAAAGCGAGAGAGAGATATGTTTTTCTCGGGTGACACTGGCTGACTGACCGTGCAGGCGGCGGCCTTGACTTGACTTGAGTCGAGATGATTGACAGCTTGTTCGGGCAAACTGCATTCTTTTACCGCCTACTCATTGCCCAAATCAGTGACTTACACTGACTGCCATTGAGCTGTGAACATAAGTAAACCTAGCTAAGTGACAGTCTAAGGTCAGGTTAATTATCTTGAATTATGTGAATGTGATAGCCCCCCCCCCCCCCCCCCCGCCCCCCAATAAAAAATAAAAAGGTGTGTGTGTTGGGGGGGGGGGGGAGGTTATAAAAATAGTTTCATCGAAAATTTCAACATAGATTCTGTTATTAGTTCACGTCAAAAAGTGCTCCTATGTGTTTTTGATCGGATGATCTTTATTTGAATCATCTAATAATAATGATAGCTTTTATTGACAACTGTGAGGTCAGTTTTGACCCATGTGTCATACAAAGACAAGGAATCCAAGGAATCCAAAGCAGAAAAGAAAAGTATAATTCTGTCACAAGCTATTTGAATACTGATACTGTTAGAGTTAACCAACCCTCCCCACAGCCACCTTCAAGAAAAACAGTTGTGTCCACCGTGTGCTTCCAACAGGGTCATCAAATGCGGGGTGTGTGGTGTCCTATCTATGGAACATTGCACATAAAAGACCCCTTGCCACTCTTCAAAATGAGTAGGGTATCGCACCCGGTGGCAGGTTTACCCTAAATCATATCATTATCATAATCATAGATACGATCAGCCACAGCTGAAAAGCATCACCTTGTGCAGTCTGGTAAAAGAACCCAAAAGGGTTGGCCGGACGTTAAACTTACCACTAGAACTGTACGTTTGCGTACAGTTCTATGGGTAAGTTTAACATAAGTTTACCCAACAAACAAACAGGTATCTTTAGTCAAAAAAAGATAAGGGCAACTTTAGGTAGACCTACGTAACATTATCATTTTTGCAATGCTTGTTTCCATCAACAATGAATTTCTGGTCAACTATACCATTCTGCAATTTCTGGCTTGTAACGTTAGAGCTATACCGATCAGAAAAGCTTTGAGATACAAGGCAAGTGGTCTTTACGACGCATCGTGGCCATATAAATGAAGTAAATTAATTTTTAAAGTAAAGGGATGCAAATGATCATAATTAGATTTCTAAAATGATATAAATACGTTGCATTAAAAAAAATAAGAGTGATAACTTTAGGCCTATGTCATCACAATTAAGAAAGGGTAGTTTTGATGAAAAACATTTTATGTCAATGTCAAATGTACTCGCTCTGGATTCAGGGGTGGACTGAACCACGGGCCCGGGGGCCCGAGGCCCTTAAAAACAGGTCGGGCCCCTAGATTTTCTGGCCAAGGGGCCCAACTGGCCCCTAGAAAATCTTGGATAACAATTACAGATTTCTATATATTTTACAATACAAGACGCTCCGCGTCTCGGCTAAAGCTGTGTAGATCTACACGGGGGTGGATGGGGGTGGGATGTGTTATTAGTAATATTACAGTGCAGTACATCTGTGAACGCAGCATAGCCTATCAACCACCGCAGTCTAGTGTATGATTTCATGAACGGCACCACCACCACTGGCAGTGCTGCACTGCCTGCCGAATGCACGATGCGTCGTAAAGACCACTTGCCTTGTATCTCAAAGCTCTATACTCAGTTCTAGGCTCAAAGTTATGATTAAAGAACCTAATATTACTCTGAATCAAGTTTAAAGTTATAAATCATCACAGGATGCTCGTCGCCGTGACGATGCTTGTTGCATAACGAAGCTTGTTGCTTAACGACGCTCGTCGCCATAACGACGATCGTTGCGTTACGTCACGGAAATACATAAAATTATAAGGATCACAGCATCTATTTTTTTCATATGGACAACATTACACTATTTCTCTTGAATGTATATTGCAAAAAATGGTATCACTTCTGAAAAAAAGCTTGAATTGAATCATCAATCTCTCCTTGCCGGTGTCACAGTTTAAACCCACCGGCCAGGATTCATCTACCGCCCACATCACGGTGCATGCGTATTGGGTCACAGATAGTCTCAAGATGTGTTCTGTCACTCTTGCTAGTAAAAGTTGTAATGGGTAGCAAACTAAATATATATCACTCTCATCTTTTACATCACTAGGGTTCATACCTAAATGGCTAACTCGTCCCTACTCCACAGTTTGTTGATGGGCTATCTGTCCCAGTTGGCTCAAGGCTAGGTGCAGCCGACCAGTCAAATGGCCTCTGATCGCGGCCGGTGGGTTTATCCTGTCGGTGGGTTTAAACTGCCACACCGGGATTTCCTTCCGCTGGATACATTTCGGCAGGATGAATAGTCTAAGCCCTAAGGCATTAGGGAAGGCTGAAACCAGCGAAATAAAATGGTGGCTCATGGACGAAATCTCGTTTCCACAGCGTTTTTAAGAAGGGGGAAAAACATAATGTTTTCAAAGGCAATCTGATTATATATATGTGAGGGCCCCTAGATTTTGGTGCGGGCCCCTAGATTTGGAAAGCTGGGGGCCCGACTGGCCCCTGGATTTTTAGATTTATGTCCACCCCTGCTGGATTTGCCTAAGCTCACGCTAGGAATATCCATCCTTTTTCCTGGTTGTTACGGTTAGATGAGGACCAAGGTGGTTGTGCACAAGTGCTTGGTTCTTATTCATGTTGAATGACGCTGAAAAATATAGATTACTTATTGTTACCAATAAACTTAAATGAGTTCTCTTTATAATGATATTTCAATACATCTTAACTTTGGCAATAAGAAATAACAATTTTAGAACAAAGGAACACCCTCTTGAAGATTCAGCCTCATGTGGACGAGCAAGTTCTAATCTCTGGTTTTTCACATCAATTATCTTTTCACTGTCAGCATTGACACAACTTTCCTTTACTGTCAAGGACATGCCAATTTTCCTAGCCTTAATCTGTGTCAAAAACATTGAAAACAGAATTAATGAGGTCTGAACAGTTAACAGGAAACAGTGACTAACCCAGCCCCCACCCCCTAAAAAACAAATAATTAAATGAATAAATAGAATAAAAAATAAAGAAGAGTATCCAACCAAATGCATAATATCGATAACTATACATCGTTCACAACTTCCTTGGTTTTGCCATAGATTTAGTTTTTCTATAACTGTATTTCAAAAACAACTGTCCTCTAACTTTTATTTGTATTTGATATATTTTACCATAAAACATTTCCATAAAACAACTTACGTCATCTGATAACTTTACTTACGAAATCCTTGAAGCCCAATATAATTTGACTAAGATTTTATTCTTCACATTTTTCTTATCAAAAAGTAGTTATGCCCTTATGGTGTAGTAAAAAATGCGTTATACCGGTAGTTGACATTTGGGATCACAACCTGATCAGATATCAAGGTTCTCCTTGGTCATGACTGGTTTTGACCGTCAAGGATATCAGAATTTTACTAACCAGAAATGAATTTATGAATCTCATCTTTCAGTCGGTGCTTAGCATGCCAAGATGACGGCCGGGTCCGTAGCGGTGCCGACCATCGTGCCCCTGAGGCCACCCATGCCCGGTCAGCACAAGACGTGCATCGACACCAACACCAAGATAGAACTACGCTCCGGTGAGTTAACTCATACTTACAAACTTATGTATAGTTTAACCCCAGCCTCAGTAAAGGCCGGGACACATATACCAACTCGATCGTCGGGAGTCCTTCAGACCCAACTGTCGGGGACTAAACAGTCGTAGGCTATTTACTTAGGGGTGTCACAAACAATGACGGATTGATCATGGCTTTATGGTAGATTTCAGACTGAAAACAGCAGATATGATCAAAATTTTTATGAAATATTATTCTTTCAATGTTTTGCCTCTGACATGTATTTGATGTATAATGGAAGCTATTACTTTAGTTATGTGTCCAGGCCTTTAATAATATAAGAAGATCCGTTGGGGCTGACATAGGGTGGTCACACCCAAATTAAAATCTTGAAAACCATGAATACAAGGAATGGTAGGCCTACATACAGCATGTCCATTACACACTGCCCCTTATATCTACCGCTCTCTGGCTGTGCAGGTGGAAAAAAAACACCCCGCATAATTATACATTAAAGTTGCAAAGATTTTACTGGCTGTCTGAAGTAAGATACGATGGGCCGGCTAAAATGTGGTCGGACCATTGAGATATTTCTATGACCACTGATCCACTGACCATTGGGGAAGATCCTATTTCAAAAACCAGTATGTTCCTATAGGAATATATAAGACATATGTCTGTAATATTTCTGAAATAAATATACATTTCACTTCGTAAGACGTGGCTATAAACTCCTACCCTCGCTGAAAAAAAAGAAAAGAAAAAGAATGACTATTAGTTTCATGAGTGTTTAACAGTTTTGGTACGGCCTATAAATAGTCTGCAGAATAACTAATTCCTACAGACATGGTTAAGCTTATCATTAAGTAGGCTTTCAGGAGGTGATTTACGGTAATACTTTCCCCTGTTATAAGTGGCGGACTTCCCCCCTCCACACACCTCTATATAATCGACCTATTGTCTGCCCTAACTAGCCGGCAGGGGAGGCGGGGCGGTCAGTACGATATGGTGTTACTCCCCGTCATATTGACCCACTAGGTGTGTACAGTACACGTTACGTAAGCGTGTAATAAATAAAGAACACACCGCCGTTATGTAAGGGTGTGAGGCCAAAGGAAAAATGTTGTCTTCAGGCAGCAAGACATAGCCTGATATTTTGGCCCTACCCTAACTTTTTCCTTGACAATTTTTATAAAAAATAATTAAATTCAATCAAATTGAGTAAATCGCTATTTATCTGATAAAGAGAAATATATGATAAGATTTTTTTTTATGTATGATAAAGAGATGTATTTAAGATGTTATAAATTGTTGTCGAAGATGTCTTCAGTGATTTCTGACTTTTCAAGAATGTCTATTTGACTATGTTAGAAAAGAAAAAAGGTTAATTTACAAAAAGTTAAATAGACCTACATACCCTAATCTTTTGGGCCTTTGTAACCTGAAAACAACTTTTTTCCTTGGCCTAATAAACATCTAGCTCCCCCCGACCAGCAGGTCCTGCCCGGGCAGGGCTCCCTCCACGGCGGATTAACAGTGAAAGGGGTTTACTAGGGGTCAGACTGGGCGGTCAGCTGGGGGATTACAGGGGTACATTAAGCTTTAAGGTTTGGCCAAGGTAAAATCTGCGTGTCCATGTGTCCTCTGATAACCAGAAAATAGGACGGAATATCCTAGCCAGGGATACTTAAATTAACTAATAATAACATGTATTTGTCCATAATAGAATCTGCAAGTACACTCAGAATTAAACTTAGTTCAGAGTTCTTGTCCAGGGCCGGACTATAAGAACGGCCGACGTAATTGTGTTTACATTCTATTTCAACTTTATTGTTTGTCATTCCAGGCAGTATTGTTTTAACAGAAGTTTGAATGGTTTAAATTTTTGCAAGGGTAACAAGGATGAATTACGGACCTGTCAGTGTAATTTGATCTTTTTATCTGATAAAAATAACTTTCCCTCATGAAGCACCCTTTTTTAAATGGTAATCTAATATCGCTTCTCAGCTCGGGCTGTTTGCTTTAAAGATAACGACATGTTGTTAAATAATTCAGACACTGGCACGACACTCACAATGCCTGTTGTGGTGTGGTTCCCGTCAGAACCCGTTGCTATTGTCGCTGGCCTCTTGAGGAATTATTCATGAGATATTTCACCAGCAAGTAGTACTTTAGACAGCAATAGAGATATAACTACCACATGGCTGGTGCCATTTTGGGCAGGTTATAAATACCATATAGTGATATACATATAAAACTATCGTTAACAAGTTTAGGCCCGGCTAACTATATAGCATTGAAGATGGCACCTTTAGTCAAGACGAACAAAAGATGTGTTTACAATGTCCTAAGTGGGCCTTGATACAGCCAATCAAAGACACTTAAAACACTACAGGTATATTTTATGACTGGAAATTGTTTGTCAAAGTACTCTAAAATATTCTAATCTGATGGATATCAAGTGCGAAACTAATTTGATGTAATGTTGGATGGTAGCGTGGCTTCTTGTGGATTCAAATTTAATTTTTATCAATGTTTAACAAATATGCTCAGACTTGTAAGATCCACACTGACCGCCATAGAAATAACTGAGAAAAAAAATGCTTTGATAAAATGGATTGTATATTTAGATATTTCTATATTCCATGGCCTAGTATGATTGATATCAAAAGAAAAACTTATTTGGTGTACTTGAGTGTGTATTTTCTGGCCTGAAAAAAACGTTTGTTAAACCATCATAGTTCTGTATCTTAAAACCCGGATAATGAAGAATAAACCCCTATGGGGGTTCAGGGTGGGGCTTCTGCTCCTGGGAAGAAAATAGGCCCCCAGTAGCCCCTGCTGATCGTAAAAGGCGATGATAGTGGGGACCCAGCACTGACCAAGTGGTTCTTTGGGTTCAATTCTCTGTTAATGTCTGGGTTCACTAAGGGATAAGGTACAGCAAAAACGATATCAAGGTTTTGATCCCCTGCTCTTTGCCCGTCCTGTTACCCTCATTGCATAGATACAATCACCAAAGACTGACCAAGTCAAAACATGTGTCTGAAAAGTCAGAATTTGTCCTAATTTGTTTTTGACGTGAAAAATTACCCTGGCTGTCGGTACAGTGTAAAACATCCCTCACTCCGAAAAACAAAAGGGAAAAAAAGGTAGTGGAACCGGCCTAGTTGGTATTGAGCATGTCTCATCAGATGTTTGTATGTTGGTATGCACACTGCCACACGGTCTAAGACTTCTTTCAAGTAAACAGTGTACTGAATGAACATTCTATACGTTGCTACATGAATGAGCAGAGCCTTCCTGTGGGATTTAAATTGATTTTTCTGTTCATTAAATATAGATTAATGTCGCTCTTTGGTGAATGCCTTTACTGTGGCCGCATGACCTAGATTCAATATTAGTTCTCTCGGTTCTAGCTAAAATTCTTATATGAAAACCAAACAAAAATGTTTCACGAGGCAAACATATCTGATAATTATACCAAAATAGTGATGACATTTGGTTGACATTTATTTCAGCCATAAAATTACTATGTACGAAACAGAACTTATCAAATAAATGCTAACTTATCACATTAGTGCCTTTCAATTAAAATATAACATGTCTGGATCAATAACATTCTTAACCAACTAAACTCTTAAATCACTGCGTGCGATCACATTTTTTTATATGTAAAGACATTTACATGACAAAAACAAAACATCTTCTGACCATTCTGATCTTTTCCTCCCCAGAAACGGTTGGAGCGACAATATACTACACAACCAATGGGTCTAAGCCGGAGCCTTTCGGGAGTCATGGGCCGGCCGCAAAGAGCACCTACAAGTACCGCGAGCCTTTCCGCCTCGCTGGGGGCAGGAAGACCATCAAAGCTGTCGCCGTCAGTCCGTAAGTGAAAATAAGAATCTAAAGAAAAAAGATTAAGATAAGGTGAATTGTATAAAACTCAAGTTATTTTGTTTATTTAAAGAATACATGAAGGTTGTTTAGATAGCAAACTACGTTTCCATTGGTAATTTGCCTTTCTCTTCTGAAATAAAATTTTCTAAACTTTCTAGTAGTATATCTATGAACGATGGAGAATCCAATCATTATTGAGGATAATTTATAAATTTCATATTGTTAACCTCTTTTAAAAATGCTAGCACATATCCGAACGGATGCCTTTGCTGTGATAACCTTTTATATGAATAAAATATTCCGTAATTTTAGGGGAGAATCTGTTAAGCTGGCTTATGTTGTAGTATTTGTGCAATTTGTCTTTTGCCCTTTCAGTGATGGGTTACGTGAGAGTCACAATGTGACTAAGACGTTTGAAGTGGACGAGGTCGAACCGGACCACCCGCCCATTAGAGAGGACGGCCTCGAGTTCGTCAACGACCTGCCCAAGGATAGCGTGAGTTAGATACTTTTGTCATATTGGGATCTCGTCTCTAGACCAATCATTTACATTTGAACAGGACCAGGTGTGTTTCAGGCATAGCTAGTCCCTAAGTACGATTGAGGGAATTGTAGGTAAATCAAATAGGTTCCACCCAAGATTTCTTTTTAAAAAATCTTAAAACCAAAGGGGTTACAGAAACTCTGGGGACCCCAACCACTGGGATACCAGTCCATACGTATTGCCATTTTTCAAAATTAAAAAAGAAAATGATATAAGATGTATCAAAATTACAGGCCATTAGAGTGTTTTCAACTATTCGCGGTGATCTTCATGATGGTTGACCCCTTCTACGAGAACGGAATTTTCTAAATAAGGAACAAATCTAACAAAACATTTCATTTGCCCCTTACAAGTGGCCACATTTTCCTTCAAACTTGGCTATATAAGAGTTGGAATACTGTATCTACGAAAATGTTTACAAAGAAAAACATAAAAGACAACACGAGTGAAACCCGTCATAGAAGAATATGTATGTGGCTTTTTCCCTTGGTAGTATATCTATAAGACCTTCTACCCTGGTATATGTATGTGATTTTTACCCATGTTGGTAAATATATATGACTTTTCCCCACTTGGTTCAGAGAGCGAAGCGGGAGGTGGACAGATTCGCACACAAGATGGTGACGAGCAAACAGGCGTGGAACGAGATCAGTAAGATGAGGCAGACCGAACAGATGATGGATGGTCAGTAGTCATTGATTATATCTCCCCTGGGGACCTGGGGTGGGGCTTCCCCTGGGAACTCCCTGCGAAGAATAGGTCCCTAGTACCCCCTTGCTGATTGTAAGAGGCATCAAATAGGGACCCTGTGCCCCCAACAGGATCATCAAAGGCTGGGTGTGTGGTGTCCTTTCTATGGGACACTGCACATAAAAGACCCCTTGCCACTCTTCGAAAAGAGTAGGGAATCGCACCTGATGGGGGGTTTCTCCTAAATCATATCATAGATACATATAATAGTATGTGATTAATAAGGAGGGGGAAAAAAGACATACGTTCACCCAAAGTTAAAAACATTACCATGTGCAGTCTGGAAAGAACCTTGAAGGGTCGGCCTGACATTGAACTACCCCAACAAACATTGAATATATTGACAATAAATTACCAAAATAAGGGTTTCTCATAATAACCAAAAGGGAAAAAAAAGATTACTGTTTCATGACAGTACACTGTATTCATTTTTACTTGACAAGCTACAGTATTCTAGGCCTTGGGCGGGATTCGAACCTTGATGTATAGAACTTTTAAAACATAGGCTCCAATTTAAATCTGTCCAATTTAAATCTCTCAAGACATTTTATTGGTGTGTTATAAAGTGAAAATAGGATACATTTAAGCTTCTACATATATACAAGACTTAGTAAATATCATTATGCAATTGAAGTTTTCCATATTTTCTTAAAACTAATCAAACAGTCTAAAGAAACATAAACAGTGAATTTGATGCTGAACTGACTCCTATTTCAGACATGACCATGATGGGTAGCTCCAAGTACAAGGCGGTGACTAATGGTCACACCCCAAGCACGGCCCTCCTGGGCATGTCGGGAGGCCTGGGGACGACCGCCCCACGCCGCATGCCCCCTGACACCGCTACACAGGCCATGCGCCTACAGCGGGAAACGGACTTCCTCAAGTGAGTAGTAATGCAGATTCAGTTTGTTTACAAAGATCACTAAAAACTTAAAATCAAACTCATTGAATTAATATTGATCATACGTCATGTTGGGATAGTTTATGTCTTTTTTTAGTGATTGAGGCCAGAATTTTCATATCGCAACATGCTAGAAATAGATGTTTTTTTCTTGGCAAAATTAAGAGAACACTAGCTACTCAAGGACAAATCTACATTTAGATTAAAGTGCATGGAAATTCCTAATAATGTTTCCAGGGAATAACGTCAAAATAGGCACCCTGAATTGTGTTTTCGCAGTTCATCTAGTGCAGCCAGTATATGACAAAATAAAGTAAAGAAAGTTACAAATTCGATAGGAGTTAAAAGGCCCTTGTGTATGATTGGAAACAAAATGTTATGATATCCAAGATCAGTACATCACGGTATTCTTGTTCCTAAAACAACCATTTCTGATTTTGAATTTTAGATGTGTGTACTGCATGGCTCCCCGTCCGTCCGACCCCTACGCCCGGTTCTGTCATGAGTGTGGGAACCCCGTACCACCCATCCCACAGACGCGCATCCCACCACCGGAGCCGGGACAGGTAGGAGAAATAATTACCAGTAACTCTAGAATCTCATGAAAATAGCGAATTTTATGCCAGTCAATACAACATTTGCCTGTTGCCTATTTGCAACTTGAAATCTAGTACAATAACTGCTTACGAAGCTATTATTTTAATGTTACAATCTGCCATGAGATTTGTCAGAGGAACTTTGTATGTAACGATGAAACCCCTAATTTAAGTCTCGGCTAAATTAAGGGTCAATTTTATATACGTGAACCCATCAGGCTTCAACTATGAGGATTGGGCCTGAATTAGCATTGCACCCAACCTTAAACACTGTGTGACTTTTGGAGAAAAGTTCTGAAAAAATGCCCAAAGAACTGAAATGTTAGGGTGCCGCCAAAAATAGGGCTTCCTTAATTACCTTACCTTATAACACTTAAGGTAATCTTCAATATTTCATGAGTGTCTCTGCACAGTATTTGATAATCCCAGATTTTACCATTATACATCCAACCTATTTCAGATGGGTACGTGTGTGGAGTGTAACTCGGTAGTGCCCTTCAACGCCCCGACCTGCCTGATCTGCGAGGCCCCACTGCCCCGACAGAACCAGCCGCAGGCCTCAGTGCGTCTCGGGGAGAAGCTGCTGTGCCAGGTCTGCGGCACGGCCAACCCCAACATGCTCAGCTCCTGTGTCACGTGCGAGGCCAAACTACCTGCAGTCGGCAAGGTGAGGATAATATACAACTGTTAATTTCAGGGTACCAACCACGCAGGGAAAAAAAATCCCTGACAGGGAAAACACAGGGAATTTGCAAATTTTGACAAAACACAGGGAATTTCATCTGCAGGTTCTGAAATTCCTGATTCTCAAGATATTAGGGATTTGACTTTTTGCTTTTGGGTTGTCCACATAGAGGCTTTTAAATTTGAACAACTTGCTGGATATGACACAGGGTAAAATTTCTGTGGGACAGGGAAATCTCAGGGAAAACACAGGGAATTTGAAAATGAAATTTTGGTTGGTACCCTGTAATTTGGATTTTTAGGGATCTAGATTTCCATAAAATTCTTTCTTCACATAGTACACTCTACGTCCCAACCGCATAACTTTTAGGTGTATATGGGCGTTTCAATTCGCTCTCGCTATCAAGACTACAATGGACAGAGATTTCAGTGAGAATTTCCCAGTCCTATACTTGAGATAATCTTCAATCTCATTAGTCAGGTTTTGCTTATTGACATGCCCTGTTGGCTAGACCCATAGATTGGTCTTTTATATGCCATGGAAGTCATGTAGAGAATTTATAGAGTTAGCCTGTGTTTGCAATCACATGTTTAAAGGAGAAGTACACGTTAATGTAATTACAAAAAAAGTTGAAAATCATGAAATTTTAGATTCGTTTAGTACATTTATGATCTTGTGTAATTCAAGCTTATGTCTTTCCCCAAAAATCTCTACACCCTAAATCAATATATCTTTGTAGTTGATACATTTGTCTTGATTCACATTTTAGGTGCTTCACATGTTGACATCCCCTCCTCCCGCCCAACGATCAGACGGCCGAATGATGACGTGCTCTAAGTGCGGTCGGGTGAACAGCGGGGATGCCCGCTTCTGCGACTGGTGCGGAACCAAGGTATGAACCGAGCATACATCGCAATCAATTTTTTTGGTTTGTTTACTGATAACTTCGTTATAAGACTGTTCATATGTCCCTTTATCTACAAAACAAAGTATTTAGGTGTGAGTGATGTTAGTTATAATCGCCAGCGCTGCTTGTAACAGCAGTTACATGAAATGGTCAGTGGTAAATATCAGGAGAAAAAAGATTTGTAGTGTAGATACACTTTTATAAAGTTGAATATAGCATTTAGTTGTAAAGTACATTACAGTATAGGTATACTTTTTTAGATTGAGAATAGTGTTAGTTATGTCTCTATTGCAAACCTTCATCTTTTCCCTCTGTGTTAACTTCTCAGTCCTTTCCCGTGTAGGTTTGTCTTCCATCTATTAGTATGTAAATTAAGACTAACAGTTTGTACTTCCCTTTGCAGGCCCCTCCAAAGGTAACTCTCATACTGTTATGGCTTAGAACCACCCTGCTTATCATGTAGATCACCCAACACTCACCTCCACACAAACATCTAAGTTTCTGGAGAAATTCATGAAACTTAAAGTATTTCACAAGAAACATCTCTGGAAACATTACAATATTGAGTTCAGAATCGTTGAACAGCCGTTGAAAAAAAGTAATAACCTGAAACAACTTTTTTTTTTTAACACACGAGAAAACCAAAGTTTTCATTCACCGAAATTGTTTTTACCCTTTTTTCACATAATAGAATATAGCGCTGTCGAACCATCCTGGATAGTTTTCTTAGACCTGCCCGCAAGATAAACAATTTAAAGTTTTGTTCATGGAAAATATTTTAAATTTCTTATGGCCGATAATTATATATCAGGTTGACTCTGGAAATTTTTCTAAATTTTTATGGCTGATAAAAATAAAGTCCCTGTTTCTACTCCATAAAAGTTATAGAAAAAAATAGTTTTACATTTTGTTTCAATTCCATCCTGAAAAATTATTTTGAATCTGCATGCATTCCCTGCTTAATTACCTTGTTAGTCTGAACTGTGATGTCCCTCCGTGGACGGTTAGCTTGTAGTTGTTCATCCCCACACCAGGTGGCCTCACCAGCACCCAACCCCTGGACGTTAGAGTAGTAATGGCACCACACAAGAAATCAAATACACTATACACATGATTGGGTTATCAAATAGTAACACGGACTACTGGTATCAAAGATCAAATAAATCGAGAAATATGATTAATTCATATTTTACCCAGTTTTGTGGTTGCATGTAGCGAATGTTTGAGAATGTGTTGTGCATACACAAATGATACAATTACTTGAAGTTGCAATACAACTCCGTTTAAAATCAAAAGAAAAATCAATGCAGCCCTTTTAGAATACGACCAAGAATCTAGAGTTTATATAAATAGTTTACAGTAACTAAGTTAATAACAAATCAGAACTATATCATTTAGCCGTAGGCAAGACCAAGCTTCTGACAACAGTTGTGAATTCCCACAGAATAAACAAAAATGAAGACTCTGTCATCATTTGACGTTGTGCCGACTAGATGAAAATAAAGTGATGACTAGATCGTATTTTACTTAACAGGTATTTCTAACTTTTAAATAAACATCATGATAATTCACATATTCTTAAGGGTCCAAAATAACTGTTTAAGGCAATTGATTTGATAATTTTCCTCTCTCGGTTTTAGCCATCGCATCCCGGGTCCAAGTTGACGTGTCAGACGTGTCAGGCCAGTAACCACCCGTACGCCCAGTACTGTGGGGCGTGCGGCGGGGTCATCGAGGCCCCACAGCGCTCAGAAGTCAGGTATAAGTCAGAATACCACTACATTAAACACAGCAGTTTCTCTCTTTCTCATACTGCTAACTTTAGTTAAACAAAGAAAAAAAGAAATGATAAATTTCTTTTTAAAATGAATATTTCAAATAGATCTAACTATGTATATCGATTGCATTAAGACTTAATATCATTCCATCAAAAGGTTGGGTATTTTAAGTAGTTAACAATGTTGAATGAAGTATTCTAATGAATAGGCGCTGTTGAATTAACCGATGACAGAAATCAATAAATCAGTGTGTATGTATGCTTACTTTCAGCAATAGTGGAGTACGAGTGACCATCAATAGAGATGTAAGTTTACTTGAATATTACTTACCAATTGCCAGTAATAATAACTATAACATTACAAAACCTGTATATGATGAAACCACATATAAAAATACGTTAGGTACCACGTGTCTTTCACCGTTCCAATTGAATAATAATATTATAACCAAAAGCTCAAAATTCACATGTTGTTTTAAAAGTTAGTTTTTATTCAGGAAACACTTTGTAAATTATCTTTATCCAGATTCTTATAATGTTTTGTAACTTCTCATATTAGAAGTCGTCCACCAACCCTGCGTCGTGGATGCCGGTGAACCTTGCGGGGCGCGCGGTACCCTCCCAGACCATTGCCACCCAGACTGTGGGCCTCTTCTACCCGTCTGAGCGCGAGATGAAGAAGCGTATGGCGGAGGAGGAGGAGAAGCTGGCCCAGGAGAAACTGGCCCGCGACCGTAAACCCCTACTGACCGCCATCAGCCCCGGCCGAGGTGAGCACCGCTTGGGGTTGGAATCCGATTTATTAATTCGAAAACCCTTTGCTCCCCACTCATGGATAGAGATGCAAGTAGCTTAGGCCAGGTCCCCACAGGGTCACTGAAAGGGATTTGGTCGGCCAAAGTAAAAACTTGTCAGGCGACCAAAGTTAATCATTGGGCTGCTAAACCCCCACATAACAGATGTCTCATATTTGGGGCCTCATTGGTAATCATTCTTTCTGTTCCCAAGCCCTTGGTGGACAAAGAACCAACAAGGAATCGAACCTGAGTAGGTCCAAACCCCTTATTGTTGCCTCTTACGATCAGCAGGGGATACTGAAGACCTGGTCTTGCGGTTGCCTGGCTGGGAAAGGGAATCCAAAGCTTGAAGATTCTGGCAAGCCCGGTATCTCTCTTGTGGTCTCTGTAACAAAACCTTAGAGGACGCAATTAAAACAATGAAGAGAAGAATTACTTTTCTTGGCCTTTGGCCAATAGGTTATCAGTATACCACTGAGGGAACTTTCTTTGCCACTGGTTCCTGGCAAGATATACTGAGAGCCTATGGCCTAGGGAATTTGTTCGCCTCATTAAATCAAAAAAAGAATCTGCAGTTCCTCATAACAATATCCGCTATGTCGTTGACGTTGCAGGGTACTGGAGGAAACAGATGGAGCACGTGGTGACCCACCTCAAGGCCCACGCCCAGAACAATGCCGAGTTCCGTGCACTTTGTCGTATTATAACTGTATATCGTTGATGTTGCAGGGTACTGGAGGAAACAGATGGAGCACGTGGTGACCCACCTCAAGGCCCACGCCCAGAACAACACTGAGTTCTGAACACTTTAACATATTATAACTGTATGTCATTGACGTTGCAGGTTACTGGAGGAAACAGATGGAGCACGTGGTCACCCACCTCAAGGCCCACGCCCAGAACAATGCCGAGTTCCGCGCACTCGTCGCTGAGCCTCGCATGGGAAAGGTACTTGTGATACTTATTATCGAAATACTTTTCTATATATGACCGTTTAGATTACTTTCCATCTCAATACATCATCAGGGTGAGCTAACTTTGATGTCTACTTCTGTAGAGCACCTGATTACAACATCGTAGGATCCCTAAGGAAACCAAAGGAAATGCTTACTTTAAAACCCCTGATAATGATAAACACACTCAATCAAGTATTTTTCTTTTTAGTGACATTTTCTTTTAGATAGATCTTGACTTACATTTCTCTTGTCCACAGATCATCTCTACTTCGGTGCATGAGGATGGTTTTGAGTTGAGTCTAACAGTAAACTTTGCCCTGCGGGGTAACTCAGACCCCCTCAATGGCGGGGATCACCGCCCGGGCTCGAGTGCTCGCGAGTTCCTCTCCTCGTACACGAAGGGTAGAAAATCTTCTCTCAACAGATACAACTCTATGGACAGCATCAGTAAGTACATGTATTTCGATGATAGAGCTTCATACGAGTTAGCAACGACATTCCTTGCAGTATATTCTGATTTTGCAAATGTCAATAATCAAATTTCACATTGTTTTAAATTCATGAAAAATATTTAGAAATATAATCTTCAACCTGCAGGATACATATGTCATTTGAATATTGCATACACAAATAAACATATCTATAAGAGAAAAGACACCATTGGTCAGAGCATACTTTAGAATATCTTCGAACGTCAAAATGATATGAAAGGTCTATTGTTCTTGATATGTTCTTGACAAATGATTAATTCCTGTAATACTTTCACAGTAAGCACAGATAGCGTACAAAAACCGCGGAAAAAGACGGTCAAAAAGAAAGTCAAGAAGCCAACCAAAGAAGAAGAGAAGCTATCGGTAAGGTTTCTCGTACTTGATAGAAATCAACTATACAGATACAGAATATTGGAAATTCCAAATTTGTGTGTGGAGGATTATGATCATTAAGGTTACATTTATGATCCGTCTTAATTTGAGGAGAGAATATTTTCGTTTGAAATGCCCTGATATATTTTTAGTAGAAAAAGAAAACGGATACATTAAGATTAAATGGGCTGTAACTGACGCACTTTCTTCTAAGGCAAGAAGATTAACTAACGAAAGGCAGATTGTATTTCAGAAATGGCTTGATAATGTATTTTTTAAATTGCCTTCTAGAGAATTACTCGTATTTTCCTCCAACAAGATAGACACTGGTAAATAGATAAATGTAGATCCAAACAAAGAGATTTATCCAACTCTTTTGTTTGTCATTTGGCAACAGGCAGAAGATAAGGAGCTCCTGAAAGAGTTGGGGAAGAACGGAGACGGGCGGCCGAGCGAGATCCAACAACTACTGGACGAGGTACGCAAAAGACATTTTTTCCACATAAAAAGACATTTTTTCGTTAAGGTCAGAGAATTCGGATTTCTGCCTGAATTACTGTATTTTCAGGGATTAATACTGTTTTTTTCATCCCTTATGTAACACACACACACATACATGTCTTATAAAACCAAGAATATGAGGTATTCTGTGGTATAAGATACACTATCAAATATATAATGTACAACATTTAGTTTATGTTGAGTCAGGGGGTATATACAAATAAGAATTAGGCCGGTTACTTCCCGATCCACCTCATCGTCCTTCACAAACATTTAGATGTACTGCCAGTACTCAGTTCTAATTGTGTATGGATAACAGACTAATATATATTTTACGTTGATTCAGGGGGCAGATCCAAACTGTGAGAATAAGGCCGGTTACTCCCCGATCCACCTCGCTGTCCTTCACAAGCACGTAGATGCACTGCCAGTACTCGCACAGGAGGGAGCCGACCTTAACAAAAAAGGACCCACGTAAGTTGCTTTTAGATTTTTTTTTTAAACTCAATTTTGGTCAATACTGGTATTTATTTTTTAACACGATGATAGGGAAAAGGTTTTCAAATATTTTTTAATAAAAATAACCAAGGCCCGACCGTGTTTTCTAGATAATTAAACATTTATGGTAGTCAAAAGTTATTCGTTTTCAATTTTTGTACTGCTTGTGAGGCACTTGATAACACAGACCCCAATGTTCAAGGATGACGATCTTGAATATTTCAACAATTGATTCTGCTGGACGATCTTACTTTTAAGAGGTGTTTTTTTTTCAATTAAAAGGTAAAAAAAAACAATAGATGCTATATATTATTGTATGATAAACGGTTTTCCTTGTTTGCTACAGACGCGGTAACACCGCTCTTCACGAGGCCGTCGGAGTAGGATCCACTGAAGTCATAGACGCCTTACTCGGGTAAGTGTGTGTTAATAATTAAAAATAGATATGTTAAGAATTACAAATTTACGGGGAAAAAACTTATGTTTTGGATGCATCACGAACAGTTATTTTCTAGGCTTGGTTATTTATCTAGGTTTTCTCCAAAAGGTATAATTTCTGGTCTTCAAATGCAGGAAATAAAACATGTTGGATTTTTCTTTTTTATTCTTAGATCCTTATCTTTCTGAATGGTATAATTACAAATAAATCTATAACTTTATATATGAAGCTCTTTATTCACCCTGGAGAAAAGAATTCAAGCATTTTGTTTTCAATTAATATCTTTTTGGTTATTTAGATTCAGCATAGCCAATCTTAAATCCCATAAAAAAGTAAGAAAACAGTATTCTCATCATAAAACCTACCATTACACAATCCTTCTTTCTTCTTTCCAGTTGTGGCGCCAACCCCCAGAAGAAGAATGAGAAGGGCGAGACACCCTATGACCTGGCCGTCAAGTCGGGGCAGGAGGCGGTCGGTCGCAAACTCGCTGCGAGTCTCGGTCAGAGCGCGCTCGACAAACTCATCAAACCCAAGGCCAAATCCAACATGGCCGACATCTTTTAGCAGCTTCATCGGTGATAATTTTGACGTGCGAATGGACTGAAAGACTTCTTATTTAAGGGCGGGTTAACAAAACACCCTTTGAGTGTCTGGAGTTAAACAAATATTCAGAGTATAACTGGCCATTATTGCCATGTCTGTTTCTAGGCTATTTTTCCCCCAAAAAAGTCCGAAACGGTAAAAAGAAATGTTTTTTTAAAGTATCGACCTAAACGGCCAAAAGTGGCTCATCGAACACACCAGCTTAAATAGAGATCTGTGATTCTAGAAGCCTTACAATCATGTTATCGTTTAGTAATATCACAAAGTGGCCATATTTTTGCACTTTACCTTTGGAAATTTTCATTATCATGTATCTACAAAAAATTACTTTAGTGGATTATGGAAAAAATGGAAATGTTTTGCATGAAATCGGGGAGTCAACTTGTAACAAAGAGTAGATTTTTTTTCAGAAGAATTCCTGTTATTAAAAATGCCGGTGTAATTCTGTGATGACGTTTTAGAAGTATTTTAGAATGTTATATAGATCATGTGTAAGATTGTTAATATCATTGTAATAATATCCTCTAAATTTAACAAGTTATCATATGCGACTGAAAAGGTTTGTAAATATCGTTACAGTTTTAATTGATATAAGTAATTTACAAAACGATAAGAAAACGTAGTGCTGTTATTCCAAATATATTTATCATCATAATCTTGTCAAACAGAAAATACTCATTCAGTATCAGGCCTTTTTGTGTGAAAAGTCAAGTCGTATTTTTCTGTTGGTATGGAAGCTATAGTCTTCGATATGTAATGTAATATTCAGATCATTAATTCCCAACAGTAATCACGATATATATTGTTTTACACTTGAAAGACAAGGTTTGATTTGACCTAGCTACCGTCCAAGTCTCACACGTTAAAGCGTAAACTGTATGTTTGATATAAGTAAATTCCAATTATGATGTAGATATACAGTCAACAATGTTTATATTGAATAAGTTGACAGAACTTAATTT
Organism: Lepidonotus clava; assembly: GCA_936440205.1. NCBI lineage: Eukaryota > Metazoa > Annelida > Polychaeta > Phyllodocida > Polynoidae > Lepidonotus > Lepidonotus clava. Next base: position 87,739,292 of record OW387133.1, read on the forward strand.
ATGTAGAATCTCCTAATTATTTTTAGTATAGGGGGTTTAGAATCCCTAACATTAAGTGTCCTTATAGTTGTAGCGTGAATCCGTCCCTGATGTTAGTATAATAAAATTATTGTAATTTTATATAAATTATTCTTACGTATGGTCCGTCCAGGCTTTTATCTAACCAAACGAGAGAGAATATATTAAACAAGAAACATGCTCGATCGTTGTGCTTTTAGTGGTATGTATACATTCCGGAACTGTCTCAAAATGTCCACTGTACATTCCATGGTGACTACTTGTTTTATGAATAAATGTATCTATACTTAGAATTTGGATTTATATTTATTTGTATGCTATGTGCATTCATGATGTCTGCATGGGAAATATTAACTGCCTATGAGTATTCAATAACTAAGACGAAGAAAAGATTCCGTCTTCTTTAATAACGCTTCATCTGAATCTAAATCCCACCCCTGACACTATGCTCAAGAATTAACAAATCCAGTGAAGCAAGCTTCTGCATATTAATATGTATCACGCAGGCATAAAAATGCACGTTTTTAGATTTCGTTTGTTACTCTAGCCAAATGACCATCATACTTGCTGTTATGGTAACCAAATTTCGATTAAATTAAATAAGACGTCCCAAAACTCTTGACATACAGATCCAGCACTTTTCAGGCTACGTTCAGATTATTCTAAAAATCTGAAAGCGTTCTGGAAAGTGAATAACATGGCGATAGATGATTAGCTACTTTCGATTTCTTATCCACCCCGACTTGCATCACCTTAAAAAGTGGTCTAAGTTTCTCCACATCAACAAGAATCTTACAGGCATAAACAGCCTGGTTATGCTTACGTTGATCACTACATTAATAGATTGATTAATATATTAATTATTACATTCATAGAGATACATCTATCTTGTAATGCATCTATGAGATTTGTGAATTGCTTTCAGGACGAACCCTTGACAACAAAGAAACAAAACACAGAATTATAAAGATGATGTCTTTTTTTCTTTATTATTTTTTTCCCTGCTTGAGCAAGAGGCCGGTAGATACACAAGGCATGAACTGGTGCGTCCACTATCAGGGGGTCAGGGCCCCCGGCAGACCCCCTAGACCAGGGGGTCGTCGTCATGGTAACGGGTTCACACGGCCCGCACCAGGGGGCGTGACGAGCACGGTGGCGCCCTCTTTAGTCTAACAGTCGAACTACACCAGGGTTAGTCGTCATAATACAAAAATTATTCCATTCAAGGAACATGCCACAATTATCATCATCATAATTATAATAATAAAGTCTTCGTTTAAATATAAATTTTCCTTACTTGTCTAAATATTCATTCAAGTCTAAACCTTATAATTATTATTTTTTGAAGGTTTGTTTTCTTCAAATAATAAATGTAACCCTTTTATCGGCCGGTTTGAAATCACACAAACTTGGGCGCTACGCTGCAGGGCGGTCGTATACATTTTGTCGTTAAGATGATCTCATATCGGTCTGTGCTTGTAGAATACCAAACAGTGAGGAGGGTTAGGGAGAATAATATTACATATCTACAATGTGCCAGTAATTATCATCATTATCATATAAAACACCAAACTTGTCCTCGCTTCGCCATCTCGCTAAGCGTAGGCACCGCGTAGGAAGCAAACATTAAATAAAACATCTAAATCATTACAGCCGTCATTGTATGCATTGCCAATCAACCTCGTATACTTTTTTTTTGTATTTACGTTATGAAAGTAGTCTAAGTACAAACAACCCAACAAGAATCACGGAGAAACTAAAACACCCTTTTTGTCGATACGCCAAGATCGTAAAGTTGTCGGCCGCTACCGCTTGCGCGCGTGTACGTCAAACTGGCGCGGCCAGACATTCTTCACGTCTTTTATCTTCTTTTCTCTCACGTCAAGCTATAGGCAGTGTTTTATAAAATCGTTGCCGCGGGGAAAACCCCTCCGGGTCTTAGAGAGGTGGTCAAATAGGGCGGGCGGGCGGTCTCCAAAGAGGCCCCTACCAACAAAATAAGGGGTAGGGACGGGGCTCAAGCATCAGTGGCAACGCCACATTTTTCACCAAAAGAAAAAAAAATTGAATAAAAAAAACCAAAATCCTCATCACATAAAAATTAGTCTTTGTACGTTTGTACCACTACTCCCATCCAATCTTGTATCATCATAATAATGCATAGTCATCAGAATGGATTTACTCATAAATTACACTTGTTAACCAACTTTTATCGTCGTCATTGATCAATCTTTTTTTTCTATCCATAAAATAGTTTTATATTTTTCCACCCTATTTCTACTTGCACATCCAAGTTTGCCACCTGGGAGCCTAAAAAAAACGTTTGAAAAAACGTTTGAAAAAACGTAGCATGAGTCCAAACACTGCAGGGTAGGCCCCCGTTTTGGGGGGTTGAGTCCGGGGGGTTTCAAGGCTCCAATACTATATATATACCTCTCTCGCATACAACCATCTACATATAAAAACTAGCACAAAAAGGGATCTCTTCTCCTGTGATGTACACCCTAACGTATTGCATTGTGGGTAGAAAAAGGGGATAAGGGGAGTTACGACCACGTGACGACCACGTGACGTAAACCACGTGACGACCTGACGTCGGGGCAGTAGTTAAGATTGCTTCGGCGTTTCAGAATATTTTGATTTTATAATACACAGGGGTTTTCGGGGGGTAGGGGGGGGGGGGGTAGAAAGAGGTCGGAAGCACGACTGGTATGACACAGAAACTATACAACACATTTACCTCTAGTAGCCCACCCAGGGTGCCGTAGGAGGGGGTGGCAAGCAGTCTAATGCTTCTCTGAATGTTTCCTTGTAAAATGCATAAATGACAGCGGGGGTTTGGTACTTTAAAGTTCGTGTAGAAAGGGTTAAACGTCTATGTACAAAGTGAGTTGTATCATCTCGACGAGGGGGGCAAGAGAGAGAGAAAGGAAATTAAAATGCAATAACAGATTCGTCTAACAATTTCGTTTTTACGACAAAAAAATACTTTTTGTCTAACGTTGTACATTATTGAGTTTTCATTTTTTAATGTCCCACCACCAGTTTTTTTCTCTTCGTCCAATCATCGTTATAATCCATGTACAGTATCCAGCATAGCAACTAGTCCGTTTCCATAGCAACGGCTCTGGGCCACGTGGCGCGGCCGCCATGTTGTGACGTCATTCATCTATGTCCTTGTGACACATATCTTTCTAACGATCCGCCGTCAACAACCTTAGGTTGCATAGCAACCACTTTATCCACAAGAAAATAGTGATATATAATAAAAAGGTGATCTTACATGATTTTCCCATGTGAGAAACATTTCTTAATCCAACTTAAAAACCACTTGAGTTGCGTGTACACAGATTGCTGTGGTGTATGAAGTCGACAGGTCTCGTCTCATGGGGACAAACGGAGAGCGTTGTTTCGTCCCACGGGGAGACTCGGAGAGTGTTGTTTCGTCCCACGGGGAGACTCGGAGAGCGTTGTTTCGTCTCACAGGGAGACTCAGAGAGCGTTGTTTCGTCCCATGGGAAGCGTTGGTGGTGAGGGGGAGAGAGGGGCCATTGTCGATCAGTGATCGCTGCGGTAGGTTGAGAGAAGTGGAGCGGAGAAGTTGTAGCACGAAGGCGGGGGTAGTATCCTTCCTCGGGGAGGGGGCTTGGGGTCTAATGCGGGGCGGGCGGTCCTGTAGGGTACACTAAGGGACGGGGTGACTACGTATGGCTCACACGACAAGCACACACCACCTCTTCGTTATCCACCAAGTGCACGTCCACAAAAATGCTTACGCCCCCGCGAGCGCCCGGTACGTTCCCCGAAGCGCTCACGGGGCCCGTCACCCCTCAGCCGCCTGCCTACAGGTCGCTCTCGCCGTAGAGGGCTGTGGAGAAGGACGTGTAGTCGAGGGCCCCGGGAATGGCATCCTTGCCCACGTAAGGTGTCATGCGGTGGATGCAGTACTCAGCCTGGTCGGGCGGCAGCTCCCGGCGCAGGATCTCCGCCGTGATGTAAGGCTGCAACGGGGAATATACAGATGATATTATTCCTGAAGTATAGCGATTGGCTCAAGATGTTCCCTGTTAATTTGTTCCCTGTGTTTTCCATGATCCCTTTTAGTTTCAAGAACATTTTGAATATTTGGCAATTCACAATTTGTGAGGTTGTTAGAATTACCATCTTCACCGAAAAAGTTTCAAAGCATATTTTTTTCAAAGAAAAATTAACAAAACTAGATGACCTCTTTTTCACTTTGAAGACAAGCATACAGAAACATTTCATTGTTAAATAATTGATTATATTCAATCAGTATCCATTCCTGTAGGCGTCAATGTATTGAGATGCATTGTGATTTCAGAAACTTCGTAATTTCGAACAATTTACAACATCCACCATTTTACTTATTGGAACCTGAGTAAAACAACCCATTGGTTAATCGTGGGAAGCGCACGTACCTTCTCTCCGGCGAGGATCTTGAATGACTGCATGACCTGTTCTGCCGTGTCGGTGTCGGTTGTCTCGCGCGTCATGAAGTCGAGGAAGGCATCAAACGTGACGAAGCCGGTGTTGTTAGGATCCACAATGGCCATGATACGTCTCATGTCCATGTCACCCTGCGGAATAGTAGTCTTACGGGTTAGCCACCGTCTAATATATTCTTATTTGATAATAAATATGCTGGCTAATGGGATATTTCATATAGACTATAATAAATATGAATTACACAACCTAAATATGGACCAAGTAGGACATAAACTTAACAGCCTTTAGAAATTTAATATTTATTTTATGTCCCTTCTTCTTGTGGACAGTGCTCAAATGCTGGGTTACTAAGTGCTTTTATCTTCTTCTTAGTACTTCTATGGCTAGGGAATTAACTGATTAAATGTGTGCCTAAGATTGGGATATTTGTTATGGTTTCACTATTTTCTGAATTAGACAAAAATACTAATGAATTGATTTTTCAAAATTAAGATTTAGTTCTATTACTTACTAAATTGGAAAAAACAAAATTCTGTATAAAAAATTTGAATTTAAAAGAAAATGATAGTTTTGTAGGTTATTATTTCATTAGTATGTATGGAAGTGCAGATTGCGTGCGTAGGATTGATCGACGCTTTCTCTCAAGACGCGATATAGCGAAATCTACTCTGTATTTGCTACGGCTAGTATGCCGCAAGGAGAGAGAAGCGCAAGAGGGTCAGAGACCGCAGTGGAACTAGACGTTAGTAAGTTTCAGGTGTGTACTACGTAATTATAGGACGGTTGCCGAAAGAGGGACACTGCCAGAAAGCTGAAGAGGGCTAAGCTTTTTTTTTTTTTTCTATCAAAGGTACATATTTTAAAATTTATTTTTGGCCAGAAATTCAGTAAAAAATATCGCTATAAATGTTTCTTGCAGTGCTCACTAAGTTATGTACTAGACATGGGCAGTGAAGCAAGTCTAGGGACGTTAAATACTTTGTTGTATAGAATTAATGCCAGAAAGAATTAATTTTTTTTGAAAAGAGAGAATTTTTTGAATGGAAAATAGAAAAAATGTTAATTTTCCTGTAAATTTCCTGATTAATTTTGATTAGTATTAGATATGTGACTCTAGTTCCACCCTCGGTCTTACTCCTCCTGCGGTGCTCTCGTCCTTGGACTTGGATTTCTTCTTGAACCAGCGCACCTTGCTGTCGTCGCGGATGTTGTAGCCGAGCGACACGAGACAGGCCTTGAACTCCTTGGGGTCCAGGCGCCGGCTGCGGTTCTTGTCGAAGTGGAAGAAGGACTTGCGGAACTCGTCCATCTGTTCGTTGCTGATGCCCTTCGAGTCTCTTGTCAGGATCTGTTTTTTTAATTTAAATTGCAAAGTCAGTTTATTTTTCCGTACTCTCAAGGCGTTTTAAAGTTGAACACAGGTGTTTGATTTCTGAATTTTACATAGGGAGTAGTTAATACTTATTACAATGTTTCCTTCAATAGAGTTATAACATAACTAAAAGAGCAAAATATATTTTGGATATACTATTCTTCTATTTTAACTCATTTTCTACACACCCTTTAACATGTTATACGCATTAGAAATGTAAAATGCCCTTGATTCCCTACCCCCGAACACACATACCGTTGTGCGTATGCCATTAATGGCTGGATTTCATATTTCTTGAACAGCTTTATGATATTTTCTTTCCTTTTTTGAAAAAAAATACACATCACCTTCACAGAAAGCAAGCAAGGTTTTATCTTTCTAGTACATATGTAATACATCAATATGAAAGATCGTTTCCGGTAGAATGAATATAGTTGAATGAAAAAAAAATAGATAAATATTTTTTTTTGGAAAAAGCCTCACCTGGTTCTCGACCTCGTTGATGTTGCGGGCCACGGAGGTGAGCAGTTGTTCCCAGCCGACGCGCAATGTCTGAAAAAAAACAAAAACAGGGCAGGGTTAAAACTGAATAAACATGGACTTTATAGGACATTTATTGACGATTTTGTTTTAAAAAAAACGGAGATGTAACCGACAAAATTGAAAAAGCCGGAAATGTATGCAGGATGTTTCTCAGGTTTATCTGAAACCTAATCTGAAACGATGGGAGAAAATTACCGGATATGTCAGGTTGCAAAACTATATGGTGCCAATTAACATATTTCTATATTCCACAAGAAGCCTGCCATCATATATTTCATATATGCTTGCCATTGGGGGCCCAGGTTTTAATATTTATCGAGTATTTTGGCCTGGACGCTGACAGCACCAGAGAACTTATTGACAGTGTGACGCCTATGTTTTAACATTGAATGGGAATTATTCAGACACTGACAGTGACCTAGGCCAAGACATATTAGAAATGAGATTGAATATTTTGATGGTAGGTCTGAGAAAATGACACTATAGTGACAATTTATCAAATCTGTTAATATTTGAATCATAAATAATTGCTTTCGGAGCCTCCATAAATTATACATTGACAATGACAGTGCCCGCCTGCTTACCGGGTCAAGCCTCCCCGATCGATCCAATGTTTTGTTTTGGCAATCGATACAAACGCATGTTTCTCCTCCCAGACTCCTTCATGCGTTAGTATGCGTAGAATATCCATAATTAAACGTGTAGAACTTGATTAAATCCAGATATTCAGGCGTGGGGAGGAGGACTCCTCCGCATCGACCCGGCGAGCCCGGGGAGATGACTGTCACTGTCATCTCTTCGCCTCCGCGAGTCCGACCCGCAGCATTTTCTTGATCACAAAGTTAAATCCATATTTGATTAAAAATAATCTATGCGATGCTAATATAGAGGTCCACACGAATGTCTGGACAGCAGGTTTTCGTGAAGGAAGGCCGATTTCGTGTCTAAATACGGGTGCATAAGTCGGGGACAGCATGGCGGCCGGGTTCTTCTTCGTCCTGCTCAAAGCCCGCGGATATCACGTGGTACGAAAGGAGGACGCTGATTGGTCGACGGCCCCGACAGCGATATGCAAATGAGATGTCACGTGATCGAGAGGAGGGCGCTGATTGGTCGACGCCTCATTAATTATTCACAAGTTCAAGGCCGAAAGTCACGTGATCGAATGAAGAACGCTGATTGGTCGACGGGCCGAGAAGGGGGCGGTCCTTCCCTTCCCGCCGACCAGAGAGGCTGGCAGGCGGTTTTCTGTAAAATCGGACTCAGAAAAAGGCCTCGAAAACGTATTAATACTGAATATTTCTTTCCCTTACGCTTAAGTTCACAGGTTCAGATGTCTTCACATATATTGATATATTTTTTTAGGCCGTAGCACCATCAGAAATACCTCCGAATTTGGTGAAGAAATGGTGTGTCTGAGGCTTTTTTACTATGTAAGATATAGGAGGGTGGTGACGTCACTACTCGGCTTTTACTGTCGTTCCTTGCCATGGCTAGATTTGCGGGCCTTGGGGCCCCCAAATAATATCATTAAATAGAATCTTGTTTTTTGATAATTAATCAAAGTATTATTGTATATAATTCTGCCTACATTCAAAACACTGTAAATGCTTATCTTAGATATGCATTCAAATTATTACAACTGGTGTATTCCTGTGACGTACGAATACCATCTTCAACACTACAACTTGGTATCGAGTTCCATCCCAATGCTTTGCGATACATCGCCTATACAGAATAAAAGTCATGTTGTGCCCCACATGGGTATGGCCTGATAAATAGTCAGCGCTGTACAATAACACCTGGAGAGTTGGTAGGCAAAGCGTATCTAATGCGGCCCTCACAATTAGTGGACCTTTTCAGTGACGTCTTCAAACCAAGTTAAGCATGGAATTCAAACCAGTTAAATGAGTTAGATACATTAATTTGCAAGAAACCACTCAAAAACCTGAACATTTTATGACGCCTTTTGACTTTCCCTGTGTTCTTCTATGTTTTACAAACTGCAGCTCTAATGGCAGTTGCACAGTCAACATGTGTTTTCTTGATGATCATGTACAACACTCCACATACAATGTGACATATAATGTCAATCCGAAACTATTCCTATTTCAGAATTAAAATACCCAAAATTAACTGTTTCTTGATGCCCGGATCGAAACACCCCTGCTTACTATCACAGAACATGTATAACTTTTTTTTTATACACACTTTATGATCAATGTTACATATAATTGCATGGACCCTTATGAGACACGTCAACTAATGTCGGCCATTTTGTCTGTGTATCAATACTCATACAAGTCGTCATATTCGCAGTCTTTACCCTAATCCTTAAGTATAAGCCACTTTAAACATTAAACAACATGTAACTTAGACCGATTTAACCTGTCGAGTCTCGCGTAATACAAATACCTACCCCAGCCTCCTCCATCGTTCGGGCAACATTCCACCCGGCCGCTCTCTTCACCGCTCACTGCTACCTACCCCACCTCCCAAGTGACAGGGATTTCACTGCACCTGAGGACTTGTGTATGCACATACCACTGGATTCATTTGACATTCATCCCACTTATTTTTATGTTTTATTCGGTTCTCGCCCCAGTTGATAGCTGTTGACGAGCGGTCGCAGTCGGTGCACACGCGGTATGTCGTAATATCCCAGTCCCTTCCGACCCAGATTTACCCCTAAATAATGGGTCTGTACACCTATGAGAGTCCACGGCTGTCACTTGGCAGTCAAAATATGTTAAGAATATTTCTATTGGCCCTCTATAAATAGCATGGGGAACCACTTTGATGGTCATTGGGCTGCTGGCTGGTTTATGGTCTTACCAGCCGTAAACCAGCAGCCCAAAAGCATGCTGGGACACAGGGTGGAATTCCACCTAAAATGGCTTCTGGTGTACTGACCCGCTTTGGGAAACAGTCGGTCGGGCGTGACAGACCAGTTATACCCCCACTCCCGCCCGCCTCGCGCCTAACTTATGGGACGTGATGCATGACCTCTCCACATACTGAAAGGTCCTAGTAGCTGATACGTAATATGTAAGTCCTCATTAACCCTTCTAGGGTAATTACCCGAATTATTGTATTAATCTGATTAGCTTGGATGGGAATGGCAACAAACTCTGACGTTATGTTTGTCAAAGCCTGCCATTCTTTGACCTGCCGAAAACTGCTATCTTAATCACTGATCAACCACATACCGGTGTGCCTGTGTGCATGGTTAGAATGCTATGGTGTTTTTTATTTTCGTTTTTTGTGCGTTTTTACCTTGTTTATCTTGGTGGAGATACTTAATCTAACATTTATTACAATACCCGTTCCAAGTACTCTCTCAGCTAAACTAGCAAGACATCCAATACTATTCTCAATCTCAACCAATTATGGTCAAGTATCCATTCTTATGAGAAATCTTTTAATCTTTGCTACCACGTTTACATTTCAGATTCTGTATATATATATAGTATTTGACCTACCTCATTGGTGTACAGGGTGTGTCTCAAGGATCATGGTACTTTATTATCACGATATCTTTGTTATAAATATGTTTTTTTTGGTTTTTCTTTTAAGTTGAGTTGTTATAAATATGCTTAACATTTATATAAAGTATTAGTTATCTCACCTCCATGGTGTACTGGGTGTGCCTGTTCTCGAAGATCATGGCCTCCTGCACCTCCTGGTTGTAGCGCTCCAGCTCGTCCATGTTGGGCTTGAACGCCATCACCTCCTTCTCGATACCCTTCAGCTTGTTCAGGTGGTCCTCGAGCGAGCCCTTCTGCACGCCCACGCTGGCCACTGAGTCGAGGTGGCGCTCGATCCATTGCCCGACCAGGTTGGCCTTCTGGGCAAACTGGCGCCGCAGTCGCTCGTTGTTCTGCTGCCGGATCATCTCGGCCTGCAGGGTCGAGTCGCGCTTGGGTACGAGGAGCTTCACCTCCGACCATTTGTGGGCGATGTCCTGTTATGGAGGAGAGAAATGGTACTGAATGAGTGATCGGTTATGGTGGAGCAAGTAAACATTTGAGGAGAATAGTCAGTGGGTAAAATTTATACGTAGCATGCATACACCAGCCTTATCCCAGGGATCCGTGTATAGATTGAAGTTTTTCTATAATTTAGGGAAAAAAATAAGGAGGAAAATGGGGCAGTTTCATTGGTTTATTTTCATGCTTCACACAGGATATGTTAGTATAGTTCTACGGAAATTATCCTACTAATGTGGATTGGGTTTTTCTAAATTCACGGCTTATTATTGGTTTAAACGTTTCTAATCGATGTATATGCTTATTCAGGCCTTGGCATTTTTATTTTAATTACATTTCACAATTGCAATTTGATGAAGGGAACTAAATCACACTAAGAAGTGTTTTTGTGCTACAAGTGGGACATGTCTTTTCATCCATACTCCGGTGTCCCGTGCGTCATTCGGGCCCGGGTCGGTATGCTGTCCATGCGTCTTCCTGCCAACTCATTTTTCTCCCCTATTTTCACCCACACACTCCTGGCCACCAAGGTCATTGAGGGTTAAAAGCCTCTGTCCCAACTGTCTGATCAAAAGGTTAGTTTTTTTTTTTTATATGTGCTTTTAAGACAACTTGAAAAGGATAAGTTGCAGATGCAGAAAATAGTTTAAGAATTATCTGACTCAGGGTTGGTTAACTTATAACTAGCCTAGTACTAGACATTGCGAGGAGAGAAGCTCTAGAGCTTGTTGTACAAAAAATCCCACCAAACTCATTGGACAGCACCTTGGGTTACTATGGAAACGCCCCGGTGACCCCTCCCCACTCAGGGGGCTGATGTTCTGGGGAGGTGTTTCCCATACGTCAACTCAGCCCGGCCGGTGGGGAGCGCGGGCCGACCACTCGTTTGTTTGTCTCATTTGTTACTGGTACGACTAGGTATCACAAAGATGATTCGGGCTAGGTTTGGTTGTACATCTGTCAGATCAAGGCTGGAAATTGCTCACTTACTGAATTTTTTGGGGGGAAATATTTACATTTTTTCTTATTTATTTCTATCGAGAAAATTTTTCATATTTCTAGTTTCACTTTGCTCCTGATAATACTAAAACATTGAATAATTGTACTGCAAGATTTTGTTGTGGGTTGTCTTTTTTTATGTTTTGGGCAAACTCTTCGTAATTAGTTTACTAAGTACAGATATATACTTTTCTAACATATCAAGGGCATCCAAATTTGTAGGACACGGACCCAGAAACCCAGAAACCTCCCAGTCAGGAAACCCGACACTACTTGTCTGACAGCCATAGATCAAGACGTACTCTGACCCGCGAACCTGAGTCCACCCGTATAGAGTGACGGGACTATTTCACTAGCCGAGACATATAACCAAGTCCCATCCGGCAATGGCAGACAGAAGTGTTGGTGGCTAGCGTATGGCTTTACGCTAAGTCAATAAATCAGGCTCGGTGGAAACGCTGATGCAGCCTCCTCCCAATCTAGGTCAGACTCGGGGTTTTTTTCTACCCGATTCTCCGTCCATTTCTCCACCTGCAGTATTGCTTGGCCAAGGATTGGTATGTTGGAGGATGGAGAGAGGGGGCAATCTTATGGCAAAGACCAAGATCACCACTCAAATTTCTTGATCAAATTCCCTGCGTTTTCCTTGTTCCAATGGTATGTTTTCCTTGTCATGCTTTCAATGATTTGTTCTGATTTAAAGGTGTTAAGTTTAAAAATGTCAAGGAAAGAGAGGAAATTTTGGCAAAAATCGAAATAACATTCTCAGAAAAGTGCAATCTCCTGAATCTTAAAAATACGTAAAAAGAACTCCATGTGTTTTCATGAAATTGACAAATTCCCAGTGTTTTCTCTGACAGGAAACTTGCATTTCATTTTCCATGTTTTCCCCATTTTTCCAAGCAGTATTGCTTGGCCAGGGCTTGGTATGTCGGAGAATGTAGAAAGTGGGCAAGGTTATGGCAGAGACGTGCCATCATCCAGCAGGGGCTGGGGCGGCAGTGGGTAGTGCGACAACCAAGTGGTTCGAGTTATCTGACTCGTAATGTCAGCAGACCCAGTCCTGCAACTCATTGAGTCCCCGCTATGTTTACGCTCCATTATTAGTGTTTGCCGGGACTGGTTGGACTAGTGGAAACTGGGACAATTTATTGTCTGGTTCTTATAATTAATTTTTACCTGCATTTAAAGGTTCAAGATTTAAATATTAGACTTTTTCCCTTTCCTTTGGGAGTACTTAAACCACTAATAAAATACAATATATAATTTGTAGATAAAGCCAAAGCATTGATATGTGTATGGATAATTTGGTATAATTTTCTATATTCTTTTAAGCTTACTGTAATTTTCTAGGACACTGTTTCAATGGTATCCAATATTATGATGATAAGGTTCTATTATATTGCCAATAAGTTTACACAAAAGCGTTGACATAGTATGACCTAGGAGCAAATATGACGAGGATTAGGATAATCCCTTCTGATCCAATAAGATACTTATCAGATTAGGTAACTAACTCAAATAAGTGACAGTGTTTGTTATCTTAATATTGATGTTGCGTGGAGCGGCCACTAGGTGGCGTTCAGTGGGAGGAGGGTTATTATGTCACCCTATGGGGCTGACCGGTCCCTGATAGGGGCGGTATTTCTGGACCTTACCTACCCGGCGGTAAGTACGAGTTAACTAAGATGCACTCATCGCTGACAGACTAACACTGACAGGCCTACTCACTATCAAGGTGTCTTCTAGGGAAGGTTTCGCAGGTCAATATGAAGTCTTTATTGACCTTATATTATTAAGATACCATTGGCATATCTTTTGATATCATTGATATATCATTTGGCTTCTGATTGCACTGATTGATCTTGAGATGGTCGTAAAATGAAAAGTGAATTGCTAAGTTTTGGGAGAATCAGCTTATGTCTCAAAAATTTATATTTGTATGTTGTCAATTTATCTTAGTACCCATGGTCCTGTGATTATGCTTCAATGGAACCATAGTAAGGTTAATTTGAAATAATTTTATGATCAAATATATGAAAGAAATACTTCTGAAACTGTGTGAATATGTCGGTTTTAGATTTTTAATATTCGAACATAACTTGCTTTACTGGTTTATACGTCAAGGTTCTTCTAGGCCTTAATAAGCAATTTTCACTTTCTAGAAATCAAAGTAGTTTGCCCCTTTGGTACTTTGTAGTTCATAATTAGTATAATTTACAGCGCAATTTATTAGGAGGAGGCACTTAGTAACTTACTTTTCCCTTAATTTATTTCTTTTCAGACAAGACTGTGTTAACCTATATACCTCAATATATAAAATTTCCTAGAAATTAATGGGTGTTGTGCTACCTAACCCATATCCCCACAGACCCAGTAACCGAACCCAGGCTGGGTTTGGGGTGAGCGGGCCTAAATAACTCTGATAGTTAGACAGGCGGAACACGCTAAGAGGGAGCCGGGAATAATGGGGGTGTAAGGACGTGAAGGTTAACAACGGAGTCAGGGGCACCTCCCACTTCTCAGTAAACTCTAACCGTGTCAATGTTAAAAGGTCTTCATCTATACGATTTATCTTAAAATAAACTAGATTTCTTTTTAGAACATTATACATAGATTTTGTTCCTACGAGGGACAATAAATAATGTGTGAGGATCTGAAGCTTAAGTATAGAGTTTCTAGGGGTATAAATCCCCAAGCCCCTCCTTCTGTATGCTCAAACCAGGTCAATGTTACAGGGTCTTCATCAATAGTATTTTCTTACAATGAACTAGATTTCTTCTAGGAATTATTTAAGATAAAGTGGTTTTCTCATTCTTAGAAAGGTAGGTTATCTACGGAAATAACCTAGTCTTTTTTGGTTGACTATTTAAAAGAGCGATTTCCTGGGAAATAAAACTCTTGACTCAAATCTTATATTACCGAAGCAGACTTATCTGACAATAATCTTAAAAAAACTTATTCTTATTCTACTATTCTGAGAAGATTGAGACACAATCTATTTCCTATACATTTTCCTTACTTTTCTACATTTGAATAATTTAGCATTTGTAAATGACTATTTTAGACGATAGGACTGCTTCTAGATCTAAACATGGCGAAACTAATTTATATGCATTTTCTCCTCAGAATTAGATCCTATAATTAACCTAAGGTGAAAGGAATTCTTTCCTTCTTATCATATTCTTAAAGTGTATTCTATAAGAGTGTTTTTTTTCTTTAAAGATTAAATATATCTATTTGATAATGAACTGTTCCTTTTCCATACATACTAACTGGATTAACACATATACAAATATATACTTTTTGTAATGTGTATTTTCGAGTGTATTTTCCGGCCTAGGGGATAGCTTATACTTCCTCCCCTCCCCACTAGAGGTCGCCCTGTCTCCCGGCGTCCCGGAATAGCCTCGAGCCGGTGGTCGGGGGGGGGGGGGGTGTATGTAGGGGCTATAAGCAGACCCATCCATTACGTTAGGTCAGTAGATACCCCCCCCCCCCCCCCCCCAGTACTCCTACATACTTCCCACTCCATCCCCCATCTCCTCAGACCACAGGGGGCCAGACTAACCAGGGACACTCATTTTGTGGACTAGCCAAGAATTTGTTTACACTTATATCTTATTAATTTGTTAATTAAGAGAAAAAATTACTGTTACTGCTTTACTTACTCAGTTAATTAAGAGAAAAATTACTGTTACTGGTATTTGAAATGTAGATCAAAAGAAGGTTCCTCATTTATAACATTGTCAACTTGTATTGGCCAGTATTTATCTTTTTAATCTCTGGTATCATCAATTCAGAATTCGCTGCATTGTTTTTTTTTCTATTACACTGGTTTAGGGATTACATATTAAATTTCTATTAATTGTTAATTTATATTGTTAGCAGTTACATCTTTGAAAGTGGTTCTGCTAGTTAATGTAAATACACTTTTCTTATGACTTCCGAATGTCTTATGTTACCTGGAAATGTTTGGAATGTACATGAAATGCACCTCCCATTTTTTATATTTTGTTTTGACTGGTATCCAAAATCTGTGTATGAGGAGAAAAACAGTCATAAATAAAATAGCACTTTTAACCACGCATCGACAAACTTTGTAATAACCACCTGCCAAGTTACTGGTAGCAGTTACACAAAGGAAATCTAATCTCCTTCAAAATGCCTGGTCCTCGCTAACTCCCTTTTTTAAATGTCCAAAAGTACAGAGACATATCGCAGCTGTTCATCTTGTCCCTTTATTCTATCACTACTGAAAAGCTCTCTATAATAGGCCGACTTGTGAGTTACTTACACAGTTTTGCCTGCTAGCCTGTCCCCAGCACTAACTCACCTGTCAACGGGCACTTTAACCTGCTCAGTTTGATTTTTTTTTATTTCACTGTTTCCTGTATGGTACAAGACTGACATGTTTGTAGTTTAGTACTCCGCTCTAACATCTTGTGCCATCTAGTCTGGTAAAATGTTCAGATTTTAAGCCTATGCTCCACTGTGATAAAGTTTTCTTGCAATTTTGGCCGACTCCCCCAATATTATTGGCGAAGGACAGGGCGTACCTAGTATTCTGAAATCTCAATTTATTAGCAACGATATTCCTATACTGCGGTTCCATAGTTTTTCCTATTACAGTCCCGTTACTTTCCCAGAATAGTTCTATGGTTTTCCTAACACGTTTAATGTTACAAGAAAAAATATTCCCCGAGCAAATGTATGTGACTACCTATAAAATATATCTTTACACTGGAAAAGGGGGAACTATTTCTCCCTCTCGAAATTCAGGCCCTAAATATTTCTTCTGCAAGTACATGAATTAAGAGCCTGCCCAACTTTTCTGGGAAGTGTGTAACGCTTGGTTAACGGGACCCAAGGTGTATGGGGTTGACTTGGGGAGGCCAAGTCATCTAGCGATCCACGAAAATTGGGTGTCAACTCATATGTCAGACTACCACCTGTCGCCTACCACCCTCGGGTACATACCGCTTAGGTTCTACAGTGTTCGTTATTTGTATTTATCTAAATGCCCTCTTTTGGGGGTTTATTTGTATCTATATTTTTTACCCTTTAAAGGGAAAGTCAGATTCTTTTTAATCATCTCGGATATACTCCTGATTCTAAGTATTAAAAAAAAAAAAAAACTGATTCTAAGTATTAAAACATATTTTCACATTTTCCGTGGAATTCACATTTTTACATCTCCAGGGATTTATATAGGCTGGGTTCATCTTGGCATATTTGCAAAAGGGTCTCTGCTATTTAAAACTGGAGATGCAGGTTTAATATTAGACATTTTATCATTGTAGGCTATTGTACAAAATATGAAATGGTAAAATTCGGGGTTTCGCTTAGTTATCATAATTCACTTAAATCTATTAGCTATATTTTAGTTAGTTTAACAGTTTATGGCTAGGTTATAGAACTAGAACTATGCTACAAGATGGAAGTGCTTATTTTCTACGGGGTACAATAAAAGTAACAGTAATGGTTAAAGACTGACACAAGAGCTGGGAATAGAAGCATGCGGTATAGAAATGGGTAATATGAACGACAAGGCGGTGGTTTTACACTGATCGAGGATGTTTTAGTTAAGATCAAAAAGTTTCGTAATATTTTTCCCCGTTTTTAGTTCAATACTACAAAATACTTAATCTCGAATGATGACGTGAAAAATATTTCCATACAATCAGTGTGAACCCATCCTCTAGCCTCAACGACTAGAAGTATTTGATTTTCCCAAAACATAATATTCAAACGATATAATTTTAATTCTGTTTGAGGCATGAATCAAATGTTCGTGCAATATAACAACGTCACCCACCCGTAACGTAATTAAAAGTGTGTTTCACATCAGTGAATCATGCATAAACTTGTAAATGTCTGAAAAAAAGTGTCTTCACTAGATACACTGCTGGCCTTTAGGCCCGGGGGATAGCAGGCTCCTTAATCAATCCCAACTTGAGACCGGCCAACTTACCGTAACTCATACACCACTTATAGGTAAATGGTAACCCGAGAGGTCTGAGGAGGATACCAAAGGATTGCAATTTGCATTCGTGATACCACCGGAATGACATCATAGGTTTGGTTTGTGCGAGTTCATGAGGCCACATTATCATTAAATATGTATTCATAAAAAAATTGTATTATATGTATATATCCTAAGCTATTTTCGAAGAATGTGAAGGGAATTCATGATAAGCTGTTAGAATATTGATCCAATTTTGAGTCGGAGTCTGCCTCTTACATCTAACATTACATTATTTGGATATGGGAACATTCCAAATATTTTCTTTTTCAATGTTTCAGACAGACACATTAAATTTTGTTCTTGTAAACATTCAAACCTTTACAATGATTTCAGAGAGCAGCGTTTTAGAATACATAAGAATGGCTATTAAATATTCAAAAGCTTCGGAATATTCCTGCTCTTAACATCGTCACAAACCATACCTTATACGGTCATTTGAGTTGGTCTCCTTCATTATACCCCACGATATCAGGGCAGCTACCAGGCTATCCCATGACTTCCTATTCGCAGGCCTTCATACACCATACATAGTAATACAGAATAAAGAAACAACGAACAACCACTACACCGACAACACTTATATAGTACGAGAGACGACTAACACCACCTTAGGGAGACGCGGGGACCTACTCACGTTAATGTTGCTTTCGTCATGTTCACTTTGTTCGCTAACCTCATTTTCTTCAGTCTGATGTGGGGGTAAGTAATGGAAAAGAGTTCACATGTCAATGTCTGGGGGTTTAGGGGTTGGGTTTTGAAGCAAAGTTCAAAGTGGGTGCATAAGGCTCCGGTACATTTTGATCCTGTACGTATGGTTCGCGTACCCTGTTCCTGCCTGGGTATCGCTTATATGGACCATGAATGAATTTTTAGTACTGTGTTGGAAAGAATGGTTAAAATACAGGGATGTAAGTCCAGTTTAAACGACCAAATACTGGCCAATCAGAAAAGAGTTATATATTCAGTTCCTTAGGAAGAGTTATTCCAGTATAATCAATAAATCTGAAAAATTCTGAAGAAATATGTAATCTGCAATATGACTATTTACAAGGTTCCGCCAAAAGAAATCTTTTTGATCAACTTACTTAATCAAAAGTCAGAAAAATAACCTGGGAAAAATTCTATTTATCTGTAGATTTGTTTACCAAAATCGGAAATCTAAAGATTTGACATCCCTGAATATAAACCTTAACCGGGGTAACAGAAGGCCAGCTCAAACACATGAGGGGACCTGAGTTGGTGGATTAGTGGGTGTCGGTCAAGTTAGAACAGCGGAGGAGGAGAGGTAGTGTCGCGATATAATACTAACCTCCTATTTATGTCGATGGTCAGCGTAAGAACAAAATCATGCAAAAGAGAATAATCAGTGGCATTAGGAAAAGGGTAACGACAATCAGCGACATCGCTCTATTTGGCGCAAAGCCGCATTAATTTGTAGTAATCTCAAACACATAATTATCTTCAGATTAGTGACTGTACAATCATTAATAAGCAAAGTGGGGGTATTATTTTTGCTAAGTCATACAATCATGATTTGATTAGTAGTAAATTAGTAGTTCTTACTTGATAAGGTAGGTACTTCGATCTTAACATTATTATTACATCAGGTGTTATCATTAGTAATAATCAAAGAGTGTTTATTTCAACCTTGATAGGAGGATTTGAAAAGATATCTAGCTGGAATTAACAAAGATTCTAGGGAAAATATCAATTTATGAAAATAGATAGGAAAGGATTGACAAAAAAAAGAAAGATAGAGGAAAAGATCTTTAACTCTATTTCACACACACACATTTGATGAAGCATTAAAAAAAGGATAATACTGAAAGTTTTAGGGAAGAAAAAACACAACTAGATACAGCTACAGCTAAAGAAATAAATTGCAATCATCCCATGGACACTGAATTTTCTATATTTCTATGTCTTTCAATGTCTTTATTTCCGCTTTTTAGACGGTTTTTAAAATTTTCTGAAATTTTGAAAATTCTCAAAGTACTATTCCTAAATTATGGCAGGTCAGCTTGTCTTTAATAAAATGTATAAGTAAATACTCCAAACGTTTATATTTTCACGCTGCTTAATGTTTTCTGAATAATCATTTCTAGAAATTGTTAAACTAATTAATGTGTTCAATGATTTTATTTTCTCAGATAATATTATTTTCCCGTATTGAAATGTGTGAAGAGCAGAACAAAAGACTAATCGTGATTATCAGGCAGCCTACTTCATAGAGTTTTGACTCATTTCTATGGACAATTTTACCGAACTCTTATTCGAGGGGCTTGGGTAAGTCCAAATATGAAAGTTGTGTCTCAAGTTAGCAACTTCTGATGATGCAATTATATTATTTGAAAAAATCCAGAAACTTCAATTTGTTTTTAGACTACTAAGATCAATGTGAGGGATCATACTTCTATTATCAACAGGCCTATCGACTGTTTTATTTCATTGAAATAAAGTGCTTGAATGCAGATTAGCTTTCTAAATGTGGTGATCCACGATGCGATAATGCTCCAATTCTGGACCAATATTGAAAATCCAGCTCAAATAAAAACATATACTCTTGAAAGACTAGATGCTATGAGATGAGTTCTATTATACCAACGAAATTTTGATCCAAAAGTATTTCTGTATAAGTACAAAAACTATCAGAGAACAGAAGCGCATTGTTGCATCGTAGATCACGCACTGACGTTTGTTAGTAAGTGATTTTAATTTGTCAGTTCACATCACCAATTAACAATCACATCTCCCAATTAGGGCATAAAGTTTTTAACAAGCCAACACATCATGTTTATTCAATCATATCTTCAAATCAATGTCAGTAATTTCTACAACAACACACACAATATTTTTAATGAAAGTCCAACAAGAAATCAAGAACAAACAAAACTTTGTGAGACAAAATCAAATGTATTGTTTTTTTTTCAAAATGGGAAAGGTTGATGATTGACTATTCATAAGGTGAGGAATAAATTGACAAAGCGCAAGGCATTTTAAAGCAAAAGCCACAGAGGAAGAATTAAAGGCAAAAAGAAAAAAGAAAAACAGGTGGTTCTGGTTGGATTCTTGAATCTATGCATCAAGCTAAAGTTTACCATTGTTTCTCAACTTCATTTTCTGTACTTCTTCTTTTTTTTTTTTTTTTTTTTTTTACCAATCATCGAAATTTGACTGATATTTAACATTTCCGTATTTTTAGAGTTAGTTAACACTTTAATATTACTATTTAGTGTCCATAAAACAACGGCAAACACTGGCTTGAACATGCAAGGGACTCTTTGGTGGGGTTCTTGGACCTAGGTGGGTGGGTTGAAGTTAATATCAGAAGGGATGTGATCATGAAAATCATGAAAGTACTAGGAGGATGTTTCGGGGAACCTGAATTAATTCTTTTCCGCATTGACTGTTAGGTTTGAGGGTGTTGCTAGGGGCCACAGTTTAATGGAAGTTTAGCTGTGGAGTCAGGGTCTCGTGGATGCAGTGTCACTTGCCAAAGTGATGCTTGCAAAAGTGACAGACTTTGGTTAGAGGGATGATTTTCCAACCAGGGGGAAATGGGGGTCTCGAATTTTTCCGATTTGTGAACCGATGTGATGCTGAACATCGTACACACCAGTAACTTTCCTTTTTGACGGCACCTGTAGGCACACTGATAACCAATGGTCTGATTTCGAAAAAAAAACCGCAAAGGTCCTTCACCATGTATTTGCATGGGATGATGACTGCCCCGGGTAGTCAGAGTAGAGTATGGATCGCCTGCCACCCGAAGGATTGCAAACCTTCGACACCAGATGATATGAGGATCTGACAAAACAGTAAGGGGTGAGCAAATGAAAAATGGGGTTTCAAGGGCAGGAGTAGGTCACAAGTGGAATATATAACCTACCTGGGCAGTGAGAGTGGTGTAGGGGTTGTCAGCCGCCCCGTGGATCCCGTATTGTTGGGCGATGCGCTGGCACTCCTGGATCAGACCCACAATGCCGTTGAACTCCTTGTCGGCCTCGCCGAGCGTCTGCTTGAACTGCTCGTGGGCGTCGATCAGGCCCTGCAGAAAAAAAAGTGATTATGTAAGCTAAAGTTATGAAAAAAAGTTGCACCCAGGCCAAAGACTGGGTAATTTCTAGTGGGGGGATTATAATACAAATACTAATGCTTAATATCATTTCTTTGAAGTTATTCAGCTTTACAGCTTAAAGGAAAACACATCTTGAGATGCATTCGCAACTGTCTGTATTTGATTCTCACTATTAACAAGGTGCCCAAATCTCCCGGTATCAAAGATAAATTCTCCTCGAATTAAGGCAAATCTCACCAAATTCTTTTTTTAAAGGGAGCCAAAAGCAATGCTGTGTCAAAATTTTGTAAATTCTATTAACTATTGAAATAAATTCTGTGGCCACAACCTAATTGCATGGTAAAATATAGACGGTGAATAAGGACTTAAACTACAATAAAGTACATTCAAACTTGTCCCTGGTCAATTTTGGTGACCCACCAGAAATGGTTTGTTTACAAACATTGCTGTCTTCAAGCGTAAATGACATGAGTTTTATGGATTTCAATTAAGGTTATAGTTAGTTATCATTATTTGTAATGTACAAATGGCTAACTTAGACTCTTAGAATGTATTTTTATAGTTATTTGAGTTAGGAAAATTTTGTCATATTTTGACAAAACATTGCTTTTGACTCCCTTTAAGCACGGGATGATGACTGCCCCGGTTAGGCACCCGATGGCGCTTCGTTACCTGAATCTCCTCTGTGGTGTGGACGATGAACATGTCGACCAGGTCCTCCTTGGCCCCGTCCATCCAGTTGTTGAAGGGTGCCGCCCGCTTAGCGAACTCCAGGTGCAGCTGGTCGATCCTCTCCAGGATGCGCTCAGCCTCCTGCGAATACGTAAGGGGTGGATTGTAATAGGGAAAGTATTAACAACAAGCTCCAGATGAGTAAAAAAAGGGAAAATCCCCTATTCAAGGGGGCCTTCCATTAAGTATGTACGCACCATGGGGGGATGGGGGGTTCTGAGATTTTTTAAAATTTGCATACGTTCCTGTACAATTCCAATGCGAATTTTAGTCCAGTGGGGGGTGGGGGGGTCTAGAATTTATGAAAATTTGCGTACGTACTAAATGGAAGGCCCCAAGGCTGTCCATTAAGTATGTGTGCATATAGGGAGAGGGAGGGTTTGAAAACTTTAAATATTTGCGTACATCTCCGTACACATCTAATGTGTGCTCTAGCCCAAGGGGGTCTTGAGTTTTTTTCAATTGTGCATACATACTTATTGATGGAAGGCCCCTATAACAGATCTACAATGCATATAGAAAGGTGAAGAAAACTTTCTATGGACGTTGTTAAAGAGGCAACTGATAAGAAAGCTCACATACCCTAAAGCAATTTGCTTAAATACTGTTTTGCTTAGTGCAAACGTATAGTCCAATGCATACATTTTTCGGACTTGACTAAAGATAAATGCACGTGTATTTCGTAACCTGTTCCCAAACTTTCAGGCCTCTAAATGGCACAGTAAAAATATTTCTTTCTTTTTTTCACAGTAAAAGAATTTGTCTTTTTTCACATTGAAGATAAATGAGAATTTCCAATCAGTACTCTTCACCTCTGGTAGTGCTTACATTCACAGGGTTTCTACAGACCCATTCGGAGTAAGGGAAAACACTGATCTTAAGAACAATGATATAGAAATAACCGATCAGTTGCTCACCTCGAGTGCAGTTCTCCGCTGTTGCGTGAGTGTTCCCAGCAGGTCCCACTGGTCGCAGATCCTCTGGCAGCGGGCGTTGACGGCCGGCGAGTCGTGGTAATCCAATGAGCTAAACACGCATGCACATATCACAACAGTCCAATCAGTTATGGACATTCATCAATTTCATTATCATCAATCTTAGAACAAGAGCAGTTATTATGATTAGCATGCTTGTGCATAGAATACATCAAATTTTCAAAATTCTAAATGCATGAAATGTTCTTAAATATCAAGATATATAGAATTATTACATGAAATATTCTTAAATATACAGATTCAAAACTTTATGTTTGTTTTCATACTTACTGTGGCAGCTTACCCTGAGAAACTAATATTTTCATTTAATCATCATTGTAAGTTAGTTTAGCTTCATGCTTTAAAATGAACAATGCCATCCTTCAACCATATCCTCATCTTGTAACAATGCAAAAGGAGTTTGCAGAGTTAAACTCAGCTTGCAGAAGAAGTAGTAGAGGATGGATTGGAGTTTTTATTCGTGTCCTCGTAGCGAGCAACTCACTTGAGCTCCTGAGCGATGGCTGCGATCTGCTCCACGCGGTCCTGGTGCGCCGCCAGGTCCGACTCGAACGCCTCATGCTTCTTCTTCAACGCCTGCGAGCGCGCCGAATGAAATAGCGTCACAGGTCAGTGAAGTAAGAGGCACAATTTGACGATGCCGTACCTGACCACCCAGCACGCGCGCCCCTCACAGAATGCGGCGACGACGGCGGCAGAGGGGGCATGCGCGGTGGGCAAAGGGCAATGGGGCTGAGGGCAGGGGGGTGGAGTCTGAGAGGGAGATTGGGCTTTAGAATGTTTGAAGGTGGGAGGGCAGAGCTTGGTAGAAAAGATTGAGTTTATGCAGATCGATATGTGGGAAGGTAAAAGCAAAAAGATGTCGTAGATTAGATTTCGATTTTTTGGATATATATGTGTTGAAAATTTGAGGAGAGATAGAGTTGAGCGATAGAGGTCTGCTTCGATCTGGGGTTTGATTATTAGAGGAGAGGCTGAATTTGTTTCTGAGGTAAGAGTTGATCTGTATCAGGATTAGATTGATAAAAAGGAGGCTTATTTTTGCTTCAGAGATAAAGAGTTGATAGGACAAGCCAACAGAGACTGAAGGCTGAATTTGAAGAGTGTATAGGAGTAAAGTATGTATGGACAAGATGTAGAAAGGCCAAAAAGGCTTGGCCATAAGGCAGAGAAGGGCCTAAGCTTAGGCCTAAGATAACAGAAAACAGGGCTATATTTTGGTTGGGACAAAAATATGGGAAGATAGGTATAGTTGGTGGATCAGGCCTGGACATTGGGTTGAAATTAGGATTTGTTTGTGGGAAGCCAGTTGAAATTAAAAAGAAGGAATAAGTGGGGGGGAATGGTCTGAGGGAAAAGGGACAGGTTTGGAAACTTAAGCATAAGCTTAGGTTTAACTCTTAGAACAGTGCAAATTGAGCCTTACAGAACTAGCTTCACAGATGCTTGAACTGACTTTCATTTTGTTTTTCAAACTCTTGCAGGGATTGATTCGGATCAATTAGGGATTTAGATGCTTGAACAGCTTAATGGAGAGGAGGGGAGGATGAATCTTCTTCAATTACATTCAAAGGTCAATGCCACTTTAGATGTGTATATTCAAAGCGCATACATGAACGATAACTTTGTCGGAAAGACAAACAACAACAGTAACAACGTTGACAACAAGATAAACGTCAACAATGTTAGTTGAAGGAAATTAAAGACTACTTCAAACATAGTCTAAAACTGTTTAAACAGGCCTTAACAACTTGAAAATGCAGCCAATCAAATCAAACTTGCATTTCTATTATAATTCATGTCATTTTCTTAGATATAAACTCTTAAGACATTTTGTGTTTATGCTATGTGCCCGAACGCATAAAACTATTTGGCAGTGTAACGATAAATGCAAAAAGGCATTTATTTTTTCCAATCCGAAAAGACAAAATCAAAAACACAAGGCAGGGATCCTAAGAGAGAATGCACTGCTCTTTTGGTACGGGTGAAGGTGAAAAGGAGGAAGGTTCAATTGAAATGGGAGCTACACGGTTCGAGGAAACGTGAAAGGTAACATACCAACTTCTAAGCCATTGCAGGATGGAAAGGAAATTGAGATTAGGAAAATGGGCCTTAGAGTGGACTGTTATGTGCAAAGTCATGGGCGTTTTGTATATGAAAGGGGGTTGTCTACAGGGGTCAGGGGGTCAAAGGTAGGAGGTCAGGGGGTCACACTCAGGTCACGGCAGGGTCAAAACGGTCTCAAAATGTGACAATATCATTGTCAACAACAAGGCAGTCACAAAATTCTACAAATGACTCATTACCAATGTGCCACTATCATAGATTAGGAAATTGATCTCAAGTTATCAAGGCATATAATTTTAGCAAAAATAATTTTTGAAAGCACAAAAACCTTTGATAAATTCTTCTTTGCAAAAGAAACCAGAATTTTCTATTTTCAAAAGTTCAGTTCCGTGAGACCATTGCTTTTACTTAGGTTCTTCTAGCGGCAAATTGGTAAGTAACTAGGGATTTACTGTCAAAACTTTGAACTAACGACTTATATCAACATTCATGTAACTATTTATAAAATGTTAAAAAGCACTCTTGGGAAAACATGCTGTTGAGAAACAACAAAGTTTCAGCCTGGTTTCTTGTAGAACTAAACCTAGGCAGTAATCATTCTCTTCAACTGTCACTAAAAATATCATATTACCTTTGTACAAAACACAAGCAACTTGTTCTGGTTGAAATATTTCTTCAGGGAATAAATATCTTTTCAATATGAAATTCAAAGTGTCAACAGTTTAAGGAAGACTTCAAAATTAGTATGTAAATGAAAAATAATCATATGACAGGGTATCTTTTGAAATGAGTAATTTTCTTTCGCTGTCTATTATCAATATAGAAAAGGGAACAATTAAAAGAACTGGCCTTGCATCATTTGGCTCAAACTGAAGAATATTGCCCTTATATTGTTTGACTTATGGATAGTTTCTTACCATCTTCTTGGAAAATGGTAAAAACTCCAAAATAAGCCACCCAGATGTCTTGGGTGGCACTATACACCAATTTTCACAAAGTAATTAATATTCAAAATTTCAGCAACATTTCCTCATGCCACTTTTTGCTACCAAAATGATGCAAGCCATTGTTATTTTGACTATTTCTGGGAGTTTAGCTAGACCAAGTTGCGGTGTGTCTTTCGGTACCTTGAGTTCGTTGAGCTTGCACATCTTGAAGTCCTGTGCCTGCAGCATGTCTTCCTTGCCGTATGCCCACTCCTCGTGAATATCACACTTGTGCTTGAACTTCTGGGCCAAATGGTCCAGGCGCTCCAACCTACACACAGAGAAGAATAACTCCATGAAACTCCAATTTTACTTTGATAATCCTGTCTGTATTTAGTTTAGGTTCATCTTAGTGGATATTAAGAAAGCATCTGGAAAATCTTTGAGTGATGCATTTTTTTATGGCAGTAATTTACAACTACCTGAAGTTAAATTGAAGGGTGATTTATGAGAATAAACTATAATAGGAACAGGTATACCTGATCAGGCAAAAACAACCTTACAAAGCTACATTGTGATTAAGCAAACTCAACCTTACAAATTGGTTGAATGAACCTGAGCTCACCTCTGCAGTTCAGAGAGGAGCCACTCTTCAAAGCCCTTCTCGGCGCGTTCCAGTCCCTTCCATGCATTAGCAATATCCCCAACCATCTTGCCCTCGGTGGGCAGATAGGCGGGGCGGTTTGACAGCCGGAGGCGAGTCTGCAGCGTGTTGAACGTCGTCTCCAGCTTGGCCTTCTCCTCAAGCTTTGGGGGCTTGTGCTTGCGGCGGTAGTCCCTGAACTCTTCCAGCTTGTCCCGTGTGCCAGCCAGCGTGTTGTCGGTGGTGCGGTTCTCCAGCCAGGGTGTGGTACGGCGGATCCACTCAAGCAGGTCACTGGCCATGCGCTCGTACTCCTCCATAAGACGCTCATTCTCCTGGTTCACCTTCAGCACCTTACAGATACGGTTGGCAGCCGTCTCCGCCTAATAGAAACAAGGGAAATAGATTACACTCTGATACTTAGCTTCCTTTTAGTCAATGCTGGTGAGCTGAAAATATATATATTGGTAACTGTGACTTTAGAAATCTGGATTCTGATTTCTTTTAAAATAATGTCTATGACCATTAATGTCTTGGGCATGCTTACTTCTTCATTTACTTTATTGGTTCCAGAGAACAACTCCTGACTGAGGAAAAAGTAGGAAACAGGATAGACTTTTCCTACTTTTTTTCTAGATGCAACTAGGAAGGAAATAACCTTAGGAATAGAGTCCTGTCATTGAATTTGTATTTGAATAGCTTGAAACCAACAAAAAATACTCTAAAATAGATATTAAAGTTATGTAGAAAAATCCAGCTGGGTAATACAAAATCCCCAAAAAGTATGAAATCCTACAAAAGTAGCAAAAATGGCAACTCTGTGGTTGCTTGTTACAGCTTTCTTTTCAAATGTTTCATGAATACACTAAACATACCACTATAACTATTTCTCACCTGTTGTGCTCCAGAGAAGGCATGGTAGTATGACGAAACGTAGGCCATAACTGACCGCTCATCGGGCTTCACCGAGTTGACCATATCTGAAAAAGATAGAACTTCTGCATCAAACTATGAAAACTATGAAGTGCAGCTGAAGATTTGATGAGCTGTTTGCAGAGACTTGGAATATTTCTATTCAGCAAATACATCTGTTACATGACTTTACCATGGTAGAGACATTAGACTTCAACAAAAAAAACATGACTTACCTTCGGCATCCAACATCCGGGGGATGTCAAGGTATTTCTCAGCAATGTCGAAGGCAGTGTTCAAGTTTTCAATCGGGTTATCCTATAACAACAAACAACACCTTAACACATATCCACCAACACAGTTACTTCAAATTGCATCTCACAATGTCACAGAAAATTCATATTAGAAATTCATGGCAAATTTGGTTGGTCTTTCTGCACACTACAATCAAGGTATACAGTATTTTGCTGTGTAGATAGTAAGCAGAATCTGACTATGGGCTAAGAGGACAATCTTGGTCACAAGGAGAGACTTTCACAGCTAGAGCCATGCAGGTACAAGCACAGTTTACTCCAACAAGCACATACAAGAACATGCTTCATGCAGTGTAATGGGGCATTTGACTTGACAAAATAATTACTCTTGAAGCTAGAAGTGTGTTGTGCTCAGAATCATTTTAACTAGAAATGTGTGAGGTGATTGCTCTTTATTCTAGGATTGTGATTTTTGTGTATCTTGCTTTTACGGAATAAGCAACAGAGTGCAAGCGACTTGCCACATATGATTAGGTTGTGTCATTCATGCGGGGGGTGAAAATCAAGCATTCAGAACCAAGTGGATTGCTTGGGAATCACAAATCTTTCAGAGTATGTCCTCTGGAGGTAATATAATACACATTCAAACAACAATGCCAACAGAAAATCCTTCAAAAAATGACCTAGCTAGACCATCTTATCAAGCAGAATTTAATTTTGTCACCTTGGCTTTCATTAGATGTACCAAATCCAGTCTTTACGTGATGATTGTAATTAGGCTCCAAAAATGGATTTTCTTTTCCGGCAGTTTTATTTGATATGTGTATTACAAGATGGCTTTCATTTCTTCAGATGATGTCACTAGTGAGATGCTTAAGCAGTGTTCATTATTCCTTACAAACATGAGACATGAAGCTATCGGTCTACCTTCAGCCAAAGACCTTCCATCGCTTTCCTATGAAAGGCTGACTAGGACAAAGATCTTCATTCCATCCCTCAAAATAGACACATTTAAGGCTGCAACATTTCTTTTTTTTTTACCAGACAGACAATGCACTGACATGCTTATAGCATACCTTGGTCATTCACCCTTGCAGTGTCCATTCTTCAACTAGTTACACATTTTTGGCCATTCAAGAAATCTAGCTTTATGTGTATCTTCAGCAGGTAAAGAGTGATTTATTCCCACTAAACTAAAAGCCAAATCCATGTCAAACCTCCTGGCAAGTAACAAACTGCATCTAAGTTAGATGCCTTTTCCTAACAATAACCCTAACCTAATGCTCCTACAACTGCTTCAGTTTAGTTGTAGCTGTTACTCCACCCTTATATTGTGGCCTGCCTTGATGGTTGTCATACAATTTTTTATCTATTTAAGACAAAAGGATAAGAAAATTTTTTTTGGTTTTTTTATATATAGAGAATTTTAAAGGTAAAATACTGTATAATACTGTAAAAAAAAATAATAAAAAAAAGAAATACTGTATTTCATTGGTATTTGAGACAATACTCGAAAGCTACATTATTAACAAAGTAAACAAATATAAATTGTATTACATGTATCCTAAATTTTTGCAACCATATATATATATTAAGCTATCATGGTAAACATGTAGTCCCATATCCCCTATGAGTATAGCTGCAATCCCTATGACCTATGAACGACAACTTGTAGATGTCCAGATGCAAAGTTCTCGCAATGAGCCTCGATCATTCCAGCCAACGTGCTATGTTTTCTACAGCCATCTTACACCTGATCTGCGAAGGTTGTTTGTCATATTACAATCGCTCTACCCCTTAAGCTGCGATTGTAACAGTTGTGCATATCCTCATTCGACTACATTTACTTCATTCCAAGTATAGCGCTCACTTCATTCCCTGAGCGTGTGTGATCTACAAATGCTCTGAGGTGAGGGCATACAGAAAGAACCCTCCCTTTGTGTTGAAGTTGTGTGCACCAAATATCACACCCCGAAACCCACCCCTGGGGTGCTTACCTTCGTTAAATTGTCATATTCAATCAGTTCGGGCCTGTGCCGGTGTATCAGCGCGCAGAACGCTAGACCATCTTTAAAACTGAAAGACAACGGACACGTCACTCTCATGCATTCAACAGATTACAAGCGGAAGCTTACAGAGGAGTGCCCTGGGGTTTGTGCTAACAAACTGTGTTCCGCCAAATCAAAATTTGGAGTGAATTTGATAAATTACTCTTCCCCCTCCAATTTCAGGGGAATTGAATTATTAAAAAAAGCCAAAACTGTAGGTTTTTGTTTCAGTTACTTTGCCTAAAACATACAAAGTAAACTCAGACTAGGACAAACTTAGCACAAACCCAGAGAGCAGCTTAACATGGACAGATGGGCAGGGGTGCCATGTATTAGAAGCATGGAGCATGGTTGGTTGAAGGACTAATTTGGATATAACCTCTAATTTTGAAAGCTCATGAATCTTTGATAGCTTTAATGAATTACTTGATAGCCAAGATATTTCTCATCAGGAGTGAATTCATCTGGACAGAATTCCTACATCCAATTAAGTATGGGCCAATTACTTTCAACAAGATGAAAACAGATGAAATTTTGTGATGATTATATCATAAAGCCTGATGAGGGTTATACTTCTCTTCCAAGGACAGTCAACTTTCTCTGAATTCCTTGATGGTTTGAAATTAGTTCCTTCATCCTTCATGCAATAACTGACCATTTGTTATTGAACGGTCAGTTATAACTATTAGTACAACATATAAACCGGCCCGGGGTCTTCACAATTAGACCAGCCAGCGAGTCGGCCAACACGGTCAGACACAGGGGGGACCTTCGAGCCACGGGCCCGGAACAGCGGACAGGGCGGGGAATAGTTACCCTGGACAGCTTGTTATAATCGATGAGCTCGGGCCTGTGTCTGTGAATCAAGGCGCAGAAGGCTAAACCATCCTTCCAGCTGAAACAAGAGAATTCCTCATCTGGTCAAAACTTACCCGATCTTTGACATATTTCTGAGGTGTTTTTTCAAAGTCAGGGTGACCCATAGAGTTGTTTATGTAATTGCCTCATTCTTTGCTGCGCTGAAAGTGTCTTGAAAAAAACATTCATCCCACCAAAAACACAATGCTTCACATAGCTGTAATGCATATGAATTTTTCCATTCTAACTCATACTGAATATCTTGCAATATTATAATGATGAACGTTCGTAAGTAAATTTATGAATGCCATTTTATTACATGACATTCAGAATTTCTAGGTCTATAACGATGCACTAGTATCTTTCACAATTCTATAAGGAATTTCTGAGTCAAATACTGAGCTAATAGAGAAAATTATGAAGTTTCCCCAATAACAGCAGTCAAAAGGGCCCGGTGCTGCTCGGCCGGTTTGTACTTGTCCGCGGGTAACGTTACCTCATGTGGAAGTTCTGAACGTTGACGTTCTTGTATGGAGCAGTCTTCCGTTGACACCATAGCAACAGGCCCTCCTTGGCCGTCATCTCTGAAAAAGGGAGACAAAATTATGAAAATATTGCATCTTACATTAACATATGTAAGAATTAATATGAGCAGAAACCTGTATGCCAACAGTGAGCGCAATTGGCATGTTTTTCACTGGCCCACGGGCTTGTGTTCCCATGTCTGGATCATAATTTAATAGTAGACGTAGCTTTCCTTTGTCATGATAACATGGAGATTGGGTTTTAGGCTTTAATTTTGACACTCTTTGCTTGGTGTTTGCTACACTTTCATTTTATTGGACAGCTGCGTGTATATTGGCTTTTGAGTATCTACGGCTGATCAAGTGCATAAAAATACTTCTCATTAGGCTAAAAACTTTATTATTTTAGTTTATGTTATTAAGCTATTCAACGGTAGTGATAGTTATTTTTGTGTCCAGTTCTCAACAACTGATTCTGGGTTAGTATGTACTCTTGCAGTATGCAGGGGGTCACGGGGTCAAGGTTGCCTTGCCCTGACCTTGAACATTCAGTATTGTTATCTCAGTTGGTGTGTCATATTTCCTTATGTAATCCTTTATCTTTACATGATATATGGTCGTAAACTATACAGGGAATTTCATTAGGTATAAATTCATGTCCAACTTTATTTTGAGCAGCACTTTGGAAATAGCAGCATTCATAGAATAAGGAAGTACTGAATACTTTCTTACAAAGTTATTCATTTTATCTAAATCATAATAGTTACAAGATACATCCACATGTAAGCCAAAAGGTATTAATCACTATTATTATATCTTATCAAACATATCTTCTAAGCCTGTAAGTGCCCTCTCATTGACAGCACTTGTTTACCCTTTCTTCTAATTTATCTTTTTACAGGATGCATCTATAACTTCTACATAACTGTGTCCACTAGTATCCATCTCGCGGTAACCCTCAGGCTGCACCCAGGATGGCCCTACTCGCGGTAACCCTCATCCTGTACCCCCCCCCCCCCCCCACCTTACCACCAGCAGTCAGAAATAGCCCAGTGGTTGCGTGGACACACTGGTCTGACGTAATACACTGTGTACGCGGATTATACATACTGATACCACTCTACCACTTCCTCTGATAAGTCAGGCAGACTTGACTGTCTTCTATGTTGTACTAGATGACTAAGAATGAGACGATCAATCTAAGCTTTTAGTGTTCCGTGTGCTTACTCTTTTTTCAATATTGAGAAATTATTATCCTCCTTCCCCCCCCCCCCTTTTTTTTTTTTTTTTTTGGGGGGGGGGGGGGGGGGGGGGTGATTTTTGTTTGATTATCACTGAAAGGAGTCAATAAGGATGATAAGTCAAGCAGCCTTATAAATACTCATCTACTACATGTACATAGGAGAAAGTGATCACACTATCCTTTAAGGCTCATTGCATTTACCTTTGTACTTTTTTTTTTTCGGGGAGAGGGGGGGGGGGACTTTTTGTCTAACTATCATTGTGAGGATAAAAAAAAAAGCTAAGTTCTAGGAGAGGCTATCCTCTTCCACTATTTCTTACAGGCAGCGTCTATATAAGACACTCCTTTTCAATAATACTCTTATTGTCACTCATTATTCGTCAAATATGTACTCTCTATCATGTTATTAATGTAAAAGATGTACTGTGTACTCGGATTATACCACATTGATACCACCTCACCACTTCCCCCGATAACTCCCTCAGTCCTACACTTAGTCATCTACTACACAGAAGAGAGTAAGACGATCACTCTACGCTGTAAATGTTTAGAGTGCTTCCTTTGTACTTGTTTTTTAGATTTTGTTTTTGTTTTTGATGATCTAATATCAGTTATCGAAACATTTTACTCTTTATATCCTCTTTCACTAGTTCATGTACGGAGTGTCTATAAAAGAGACTACCTTTCCATAACATTCAGTTGGTTATTGTTTTCAAACATATATTCTATCTATTTAACATTAATATATAAAGTTATATCTTATAGATATTTTCAAGAATTTAAAGAACTTTAAAGGTAATTGTCTACCCAATTCCTAGTCCCTTTTAGAATTTAGGAATTTTAATTCTCTCTTCCTGAATTTCACTTATTTATTACTATTTACAAGAATTATTATACTCATTATGGATATGAATGAATTTTTATATCACTAAAGATGTAAAGATTTCGTATGTCTCCGAATTTTACAAATGCCTGATGATTCTAGGTGTCCTAGAAGAGGCAAACAGAATAATTGCCCTTGGACATCCACAATGACCCAATGACAATGTCAACCCCCCCCCCCATCTCCCCCCCCGGTTTTATAGGTGGCCACACGGTAGGCGGTGAGTGGTGATAAAGGTCGACACCAGGGGGAGCGGCGGGGAGAGGGGTCTATCTCTGGCTGAGAGGATTACGTCCCCCAGCCGTCCACTACTGCCTGTAGGCCGTAGGTTACAGAGATATTCTAGGACAGGTTATTAGTTTTGGTTCTTTCTAGATTCAGTACTGGTTATTTTCCTTTCCAGGTAAAGCATTTTCCTTTTAGTTTTCATTCAGAATAGCCTAGATCAAAAGGCAGGTTGGGCAATATATTGCCAAGTTACGTACCCTAAGAATACAGATTTTCATTAAACATATCAATATCTGTAAATTAAACACGACGGAAATCTAGCATTAAGTAACTTTCCAATTAGTATCTATTTGTTATGTAATGTTCATTTGAGAATGTATCTATTACTAACAGATATGTATAGCAAATATTTATATATTTTCATAGAGTTTTACCTTTGTCGACAGTACATTATTAGTCTAAATTAACCTGGAAGTGCTTCAAATACTGTAAATCGTCTACCCATGGTATAGGGAGAATTGTGTAACATATTTTTAAGGATATTTAACGTATATATGTAACATATTCTACATATATATTTAACATATTCAACATATATATGTAACATATTTTTAAGGATATTTAGTATTACTAAACACCCTGAGGATTCTTTTCTGCGCTCCACTCACTTTTATGGTAAGTCTACTCTGGAACATGAATTAACCGAGCTAAACCATGTAAAAATACACGCGGTGTGAGTTTGATTATGTTCCCCGGGCGTGCGCCGCGCTCCCGGCCTGGTGGGCAGATGGCCCTCTGTCAATAATCTAAACGGATCAGCCCCGGACCTCCCTGTCGCCATTTATTATCTTATCAGCCCGCTCCCAAACAGGATGACTGGGGATTATCATCTGTAGGATACGGGCCTGATGAAAGCCCGGCGATGTGAAACCATGTGGTGTTTATACATGGTCATTATAGAGAGAACTTCAGAAGGTATAGTTATCATAAATGGAGCACATACTATAGTGGGATAATCGACCAGTGCCATTAGAATCGATTGTATTGAAATTTTAGAATTTACCCTAACTTTGAATGTTGAAATATTTTTATTAGTATATCAATTTCATATTATACTTGGGATGTTTAGAAAAGAATGTAACACTTCGTTTTGATGCAAGCAATTAGAACAGTATCCCCTTTCCCCATTCTTTTTTTTTTTTTTTTTGAATTTTATAGATTTAAAGCTTTTAGTGAGCACCAGCCCGGATAATTTGTGTAAATATCAAGTGCTTGATGTACATATATAACACTTTATCAGAACTCAACAGCTATTATTTTGAACCTTCGTCTGCATGGGAGAAATATTTAACAAACTTAAACGGGGAATACATGGAACCATGTCATATATAGTACGTAATATTGTATAGTACTACTCACCCTCCACTGATATATCTTGGATGGCGAATCGCAAGATGATCGTCCAGATCATGCCCAGCGTCATTTTGACATTGCCATCCACAATTTCTGAAAGATACAAAACAGGAACAGGTTAGCAACACTAAATTGAATGACATTTTAATCGAAAATACGTTCTACATTTGACCTTGACATATTTTTACACTGACTGCTGTCAGTTTTAATATAGTACATTTTACCCCTTTTATCTGTTTCGTGTTAATTTGAGAAAGTTATTTTGCTGTACTTAATAACAAATTCAATGCTGCTACTAGAATACAATTTTCGTTTTCTTCCAATAAATTAAAGCCTTGTGTCATATTGGAATTACTTTGGGTGTTATTTGTCTATAAATTTATACTGTAGGTCGGATATGGTGCATCGGATTATTGCGTCCTAACATCATTTGTGAACTATTATTGAAACTCCAGAATTTCTCCGTAACCCTCTGCGAGACTTTATGTTTCAAATCAAATATAAATTATTATAAATATTTTATGTCCATTGAAGCATTCTAACGGAATTATGAAAATATTTTTAAACATTTTAGGAGTAAACAGAAGAAGAGTGCTGCCAAACATTAAGTACACCTGGAGCAGGGTTCTCCCTAGGAAAAAATTTCGAGTATCAAAAGCCCCTTTCCCCTTGTCCTCAGGGGGGCATTTTATGAAAATTGTGGGCTATTTTTACCATATCTTATCTAAATTTCTGCAATCTTAATGCGGGAATGGCCCCCTTAAGTTCAACCTAATGCGGGAATTAAATTACTGATGCGGGAATCCCGCATCCCGCACCCCTAGGGAGAACCCTGCTGGAGACAAAAAATGTTCTCTAGGGGGCTTATCATAAGCTATGTAAATCTTAAGATGACCACTTTTATTCCTCTGACCAATCAAGACACTGTCATAGCGTTATATTTCATGTCTGTAATTCTCTTATAGAAATGTAGTTTCTGAAACTGGTATTAAGTAAATATAAGTAAAAGGTCCTTATGACGAAAGCTGATTCAAACAAACCAATAACATTAAGTGACGCACGGGAAAGTCCGGGTTTCCGAGAACCCAATGATGCCCCACCCGAACCACAACAAACCCATAAACAAGGACCATAAAAGAGAATGACGTAGGCAGTGACGTCAGTGCACACTGTCTGTGATTGGGGAAACTCTGGGAATCCCCATGTTTACATCCAGAGGATTGGTAGGCTCTGGGATTTTCCCAGCTACGTCGGTGTTGGTCAGGACTGATCAGATGCTGATGTCATGGATGACATCATGGTCATGGGGTTAAAAGACGTCGCTAACCAACGATGAGCAGAAAGGAGACGGGAACGGCAACAAGACGACACAGCAACCCGTAACCAGCAAGCAGCCACCGCCACCCGTTCTACGATACTGGGACAACCCCTCTCCATGGCCATATTCACATTGCACTACCCTACCTACCAATGACCACACTGACAGGTATTTCTTATCATATACAAAGTGACAATATTCTACTACTTCAGGACCTTCTCTCCAGGAACAGCAAGTAACCTGTGAACATTTAGTGAACATTCAGCTTGTACTTATATGGGGGATCCTATTGGAAATATTAACTACATTTGTGAATCTTCAGGAAAATAAATTATTCAACAACCATTCTCCATGTGACTACTGTGTGTCTTTACATACATACACATAGCCTAAGTCATATATGGTGGACAACCCTCAAGATTCATCCTCTACATTGCCAAGTGAGTGATCAAAAGGACTGGTGTGTGAACAGACCTCCACCAGCAGCCTCCCCTGACCGCTGCATTTTACGACCCCACCACCCCCTCTGACTCGCCCATAGGATTATTGATCCGGATGCAGGCGCAGGGCCGTAAACCCTCTAAGCCCTTACACATCGAAAGGACACTGCAGTGAATAGGCATAAGAACAGGAACACTGAATAGGCAATTCAGGATGGCAAATCTGGAGCCAATGTACTTTTCTGGTAGTGAAAATGCAAAAATATTCATTACTAAATTTCAGGCTTTTGCTAGTTTAACACCTGATGTAGATCCAGCATCTATTTTCCCATTATTTCTTAAGGGAAATGCCTTCACATGGTATACAACATTGAAAGACAATCAGAAAAACAGTTTTGCTGAATTGGAAAAGGTTTTTCTAAAAAGATATTTGATTAGTGAATGCCTACATTACACAAAGGTCAGTGACATTTTTAATTCCAACCAATTAGAAGAAGAAACAGTGCAAGACTTTATGGACAGAATGGCAAATGAGTGTAATTCTATTGAACTGTCTGCGCAAATCCAATTCTATGCTGTTCTGAATGGGATGAAATCGACACTCAGATCAAAGGTTTTACTGCAGAACCCTCACACCATGCAGGAGTTGCAACAGAGTGCGATCTTAGCAGAGGTTGCTACAGCTGATCAAGAGGATAGTGAAGAAGTCAACACGGCGTTGGAGGTATTAAAACAGCAAATAGCGGATCTCAAGAATGTGACCCTCCACAATGCAGTGACCCCTCGACATGAACTGAATATGCTACAAGATTACAGTAAATCTTCTGACAACCAGGAGCAATGTGTGAAGCAGCGTCAGATCGACATAAACTACTACAAAAGGGCACCGTACCATAAGACTATCAAATTTAAGCACTCATATAGACAATCCAGAATCTGCAAGGCGAAAACAAAGTGTCAGAAATGTAAGTACAACCATTTTAATTACAACTGCCCAGCTAAAAACAAAAAGTGTTTTAATTGTCTCAAATTTGGTCATTTTCAGTCAGTATGCAAATAGAAAAAGCAGCTTTTCTGTGGGAATGCCAGGCCCATAGATAGGCATCAAAATAAAAGTCTCAACTCAGTCTATATTGAAAAGTCTCAGAAACAAACAGTCATTGCATTTATAACACCTATGGATAGAAATTATGTTCAAGGAAGGATTAAGGGTAATCATGTTCGCATGCTAGTTGATAGCGGTGCTGGCATATCATGTATATCTATGAGATATTTGGAAAAATTGGGAATAAAAAGACAAGACCTCAGAAGAAGTCAAGATATAACTGTAATACGAGGTGTAGGCGGTGAAGCATTGAGTGTTATAGGAATGATTGATCTTGAAATCTGCATTTCTGGGATGAAAATATATCAATCATTCCATGTGTTTAATGTATTGTATACACCAGTGATATTGGGATGTGACTTTTTGGAATCACATAAAGCAAAGATTGACATGGGAAACAAAATGCTTGAAATTTATGATGGCATGACAGCAGTAAGTTTAGTGCAAAAAGATAATCATTTAGGTTTGGCAAGGACAACAGCTCCAGTTATAATACCTCCCAGAACACAGTGCAATTTTCTAGTCAGAATTTCAAAGCTAAAAGAAGGCACATTGGCATTGCTAGAGCCAATATCAAATTTAGATTCTAAGAAAAACATTGTAGGTGCAAAAAGCCTAATCACAGTGGAACAAGGTAAGGCAAACTGTACAGTACTGAATCCTACCGAAGCTACAGTATATTTAAATACTGGATGTGTAGTGGCTACTGCTACAATTATTGATGAAAATGGTATACAGCCATTTGAAGATGTGTCCACAGAAAATACACAGTTAGCAGATGAGACTGTATTCAATGTTGATGCAATTGACTCAAATAGTGATGAAGAATACATACAGATAGCTAATGAGCTTGGAGTACAGTTAGATAATGCAGATCTGAATGAAGAGCAGAAAAAGAAACTAATGATTCTTATAGGGAAAAATCGTAAAGCATTTGCACAAGACTTATCAGAGCTTGGTTGCACTGATTGGTATCATCATAAAATAGATACAGGTGATGCACTACCTGTGAGGCAAAGATTCTATAGACAGACCCCAGTGATGAGACAGGAAGCAGAGAGGCAAATCAAAGAAATGCTTGACAATGATATCGTTGAGAAATCAAACTCAGAATGGCACTCGCCAATTGTCTTAGTCAAAAAGAAGGATGGTTCATGGCGCTTTGCAGTTGATTACAGAAAACTGAATGCAGTTACAAAGACAATGGTATTTCCTCTACCTAGGATGGATGATTTATTCAACACAGTAGGAGAAAGCAAACCTCAATTCTTAAGTGTACTTGATTGTGCTAGTGGATTTTGGCAAATTCCATTAGAGGAAAATTCGAAAGACAAGACTTCTTTCATAACACCATCAGGACTATATCGCTTTAAGAGATTGCCTTTTGGTATGAAAAACAGTTCATTAACCTTCCAAATGCTTGTTACTGAAGTGCTTCGGGACATAAATTGGAAATTTTCACTAGTATATATTGATGATATTTTGGTATTTTCAAATGATTTTGACTCACATTTGGACCATCTCTCCCAAGTCTTTGATAGACTTCGAAAAGCAAATCTTACGCTCAAAGTTTCTAAATGCAAATTTGCAACTGCCTCAGTATCATATTTGGGCCACACTATCTCAAAAGATGGTATAGCAGTTGACACAGCCAAAACAAAAGTTATTAGAGAATTTCCAGTGCCACGAAATGCAAATGATGTACGTTCATTTTTAGGCATGTGCAATTTCTTCAGAAAATTCATTCCAGACTATGCACACATAGCAAACCCATTGAACCAACTCTTGAGAAAAGAAGCTAAATTTCAATGGACAGATGCTTGTCAAAATGCATTCGATACCTTGAAGGACAAACTGAGTCATCCTCCAGTTCTAGCATTTCCTGATCTATCAAAGTCATTTCAGTTGAGCACAGATGCTTCCAACCATGCTTTAGGGTATGTACTTGAACAAAAAGATGACAGGGGAAGAGTTAGAGCCATAGCTTATGGAGGAAGAGCATTAAGAGGCTCAGAGATTGCTTGGGGTATAAGTGACAAAGAATGCCTAGCGGTGATTGAAGGAATTAAAGCTTATCACCATTACCTTGCTAATGACCATTTTGATGTATATACTGATCACATTGCACTCAAATACTTGCAAACAATGAAGCAGACAACAGGACGTCTAGCAAGATGGTCACTGATGCTACAAGGATATAACTTCACAGTTCATCATCGACCAGGTAAAAAGAATACAGTAGCAGATGCTCTCTCAAGGAGAGAATACAAAGAAACAGTTGAAAAGGTTGATTCTGATGATTTCGAAACAATACAAGTCTTGACAGTGGACACAGCAGATCCTGAAACAAATTGGGAACAGTACGAATTCTTCTATGAAAATGAACAGACTAAGAAGGTTGAAAACCTTACTGAAATGCCCAACTATCCTGAAACTCCTGAAAAAGAGATTGAAATACAGGAATCGTTAGTGGCTGAAGTAAAGGACCTTCAGACAATGCAAAGAGAATGTGCTGATTGCAAACTGATAATCCAATACTTAGAAGAAGATGAGCTACCAGACAATGTAAAACAGGCAAAAAGATTGACAGCTGAATCAGATAATTATGTCATGGAGAAAGACATATTGTATCATTTGTATTATCGAAGAGCAAAGGGCTTACCAAAAGCAGATAGACTGGTAAAACAACTTGTAGTGCCGAAACCATTAAGGGCAGATGCATTGCAGGCATACCATGACTCCTTAATAGGAGGAGGTCATCAGGGCTTTGAGAGAACTTACCACGCAATTAGAAACAAGTACTATTGGCCTAAAATGTACCGAGATGTGTATGAGCACGTGCATTCTTGCATTGAATGCCAACAGGCTAAAAACAGACCAGCAGTGACACCTGCACCATTGCATCCTTTGCCAATTGCAGACATCTTCTCAAGATGGCACATGGATTTTCAGGGACCAGTTACAACTTCAGAACAAGGTTATAAACACATACTTGTTCTAACAGATAGCTTTTCCAAATGGTGTGAAGCAATACCAACAAAAACTCAGGAAGCCAAAGAAGTAGCAGAAATCTTGTACAGAGACATATTCACAAGATATGGAGCACCACATACTTTGGTTTCAGATAGAGGAAGAAACTTCATGTCAACTCTTGTTGAGGCACTATGCTCACTCTTTGACATAAAGAGAGTACATACTAGCAGTTACCATCCACAGACAAATTCAGCTGTTGAACGCATGAACAGTGTTATAGCACAGTCTATAAGAGCATATGGTAAGTTAAACCAAAAGAATTGGCCAGACCTACTTCCAGGAATAATGATGGCATATAGAGCCACTCCAGCCACTCAATCTACCCACCATTCACCATATTTCATGATCTTTGGAAGAGAAATGAATTTACCTTTTGATATAGAATGGATTCCAAAACCTAACATGCCTTATACAGCTCAAAAACATTTGGAGCAAGTTCTTGATAATTTAGAAAATGCAAGAAAAGTTGCAACAGAAAATATGAAGGAAGCACAAACCAAATACAAAAAGTATTATGATCAAAAAGTAAAAGAACCAAAATTTAGTCCAGGTGATAGAGTATGGCTATATGATACAAAGGTACCAACAGGTTTGAGTAATAAATTCCACAAGAAATGGACAGGACCATATTACATTACTCAAATGGGTCCAAATCACACCTATAAATTAAGACAATGCTCAGACAACAAAGAAGTGAAAAGCTTGACACATGCAAACAGACTAAAGATGTTCTTTGATCCTGCAAGTAGACCAGTACACAGCCCATTTCAAGCCACGAATACCACCGAAGCAAACAGAGAAGCAGACAAAGAGGCAGCACAGCCTGATAATGTGAATACTGCCAGGAATAGGCAGACAAATGACAGTCAGAATGATGACAAGAATAATACTGAGAAGAAACAGGAAGAGACATGGCACAAAATAGATAAGATATGTGCATTTAAGAGACAAAATGGTAAAGTATACTACAGAGTCAAATGGGAAGGAATACCCCAGACTGAATGGATCCTCAGTGAAAATGTGTCTGATTTTGCGAAGCAGCAATTTCATGTGAACAGAACTGCAAGTGGAAAGAAAAGGAAAAGACCACTAGGCAGAAACAGATTCTTTACTCCAGCAAATTGAAGATATGCTGAGATGCCAGATACAAGTGAGAACACGTGAATGCAGACCTCAAACTCGACAAACAGGTGTAATGGTAATGATAAATTAACGAACAGACACATGATATACCAGAGCAAAATGAACATGTATATGGAAGATAGGGACGCCTAGATTCTATGGACAGGAATGAAGAACTAGATTTTGATACTACCTACATTCTATTGCTATCCATTTCCAAATTACATATGCGCAGCATTCAGGATACATAACCTTAGATTGGATGGCATGCTTGAATACAGGTTCAAAACAAGAGATACATAGGGAAGGTTGACATCAGAAAATGGAAAACCATTACAAAAACAACTAATGCAAATGAAGGCTCTGAGGAATTAAAGTGGGAAAGCATAGGTACTGCAGACCAGCTACCACTTTCTGACATTACTTTAATGCACAGACAGGTCTTAGCATTGCATGATATGGATTAACCCGATACCTAAATTGATAAAATGATACATGGAATCAAACTGAATTCCACAGATAAATGATGCAGAACTGACTGAGACAATGGAGACTTTGCTAAAACAACACAAGATGTTGTACTGAGATGAGACTTAAGTAACTGAAAACTGGCCAAGAATTATCTGATAAGTAACGCAATGGTTACAGATGCTTTGCAGTTGTATTGGTTGTACACTACATGTACTTATGAACTAATTCCTACGACGATATGTATACGGATGATACACATTGATTCAAATATAAATGTCTAATTGAGTGTTAACTGTTTA
Organism: Lepidonotus clava; assembly: GCA_936440205.1. Lineage (NCBI taxonomy): Eukaryota > Metazoa > Annelida > Polychaeta > Phyllodocida > Polynoidae > Lepidonotus > Lepidonotus clava. The sequence goes on from OW387133.1 coordinate 87,782,300, forward strand.
TGATATTGCTATGATGATTGCTTATTGATGTTGACATGTATTCGGTAGAATGTGTACTTACTGATACTTACTAAGATTGCATAAGATGAACTGACTACTTTATTACAGCATAACATGTTGAATAACAATGTATTTCTTGTATTGTATTAACTAGCCTAGAGTGTGTAACTTTTTCAAGTTTGAGGACAAACTTTTTCAGATGAAGGGGAAGATTGTCATAGCGTTATATTTCATGTCTGTAATTCTCTTATAGAAATGTAGTTTCTGAAACTGGTATTAAGTAAATATAAGTAAAAGGTCCTTATGACGAAAGCTGATTCAAACAAACCAATAACATTAAGTGACGCACGGGAAAGTCCGGGTTTCCGAGAACCCAATGATGCCCCACCCGAACCACAACAAACCCATAAACAAGGACCATAAAAGAGAATGACGTAGGCAGTGACGTCAGTGCACACTGTCTGTGATTGGGGAAACTCTGGGAATCCCCATGTTTACATCCAGAGGATTGGTAGGCTCTGGGATTTTCCCAGCTACGTCGGTGTTGGTCAGGACTGATCAGATGCTGATGTCATGGATGACATCATGGTCATGGGGTTAAAAGACGTCGCTAACCAACGATGAGCAGAAAGGAGACGGGAACGGCAACAAGACGACACAGCAACCCGTAACCAGCAAGCAGCCACCGCCACCCGTTCTACGATACTGGGACAACCCCTCTCCATGGCCATATTCACATTGCACTACCCTACCTACCAATGACCACACTGACAGGTATTTCTTATCATATACAAAGTGACAATATTCTACTACTTCAGGACCTTCTCTCCAGGAACAGCAAGTAACCTGTGAACATTTAGTGAACATTCAGCTTGTACTTATATGGGGGATCCTATTGGAAATATTAACTACATTTGTGAATCTTCAGGAAAATAAATTATTCAACAACCATTCTCCATGTGACTACTGTGTGTCTTTACATACATACACACAGCCTAAGTCATAACACCCCTATCAGTCTTTCCCCCGACCCATTCAGCCAGTTAGTCACCTGTTTGGCAGGTGAGAACCTCAATACGGCGCGGAATGTCTAATAAATCAGTGGATAAATCCGTACAGGTGAGGCACATAGGGGGTGTCGTGGGGGGGGGGGGGGGGGGGGGGGGGGGGTTCCGTGAATAGTGTAGATTAGACAGCCCCCCCCCCCCCCCACTAACACCTCCATACCAGGTCACGTCCTCACCTCAACTCAAAGTACCCGTACAAACTAGCCCCCCTCTACCATGAGTCCACTCTTCACAAGGATCAAACATTTATCTTCAAAGGGAGACATTTTTCTTTATTATTCATTTACTTTTACACTGTGTGTGTATCCCCCCCCCCCCCCCCCCCCCCCCATTATCCTTTTTTTGCTGTTACCACAGTATTTCCTGATTATTGTTCTGTAAATACACATTCTGGGGATATTAAATTTCTACACAAACCAGTGCAGGTTTCTCCAAATAGATGCATCTATTTAGTATCTTTTTTGCCGTTTTATTTCAGAATTCCAAGGCATCCCCGTAATATTTATGCTCTTTCAATAGAAAAAAATATAAGATGCAGTTGGTGAAACGCCCACCAGGTGGCACACCAGTATCAGCGTCTCCATCCGAATGGATTTCATGACACTGTTGAACCGTTTTTCTGACCAATTTGATGAGAGGAAATAGTTTTGTTTTTTAATTGAATAAACCATACTGTCGAGAACAAAATGGCGCAACCTAGCCACCTTCTATATTCCTGTTGATGGGGTGAAGTATTCAACCATGGAGTGTAAAATATGAGGGTAAAGTTTTACTCTCCATCATTAGATTAAGGGTGTGCTTGAAGAAAGTAAAGCCCCCCCCCCCCCCCAACCGCCATAACAAACCGCCCCATGACTCCCCCCGCCCCCGCCAGATGTCACCACTGGCCGAGACAACACCATTAGGGCTCATAAATATGGAAATATCCACGGACAACTAAACCCCCCAACCCCTTCCCAATCCCAACCCCCTCAAACACACACACAACCTTAAAACCACCCATTACCCAAACATCAACATTTACCCTAAAAGCTTCCCACTCAAGTTCACAATACAGAAAGTTATCCCATAAATCAAGACTCCTATACAAGGGCTGTTGGGTTCCTCCTAGCAAGAAAACTAATGCAAGACTTCATTGATTCTAAATACAACTTTAATGCTGCTGCATATACTTCATACAATCTGCAAATTCGATTTGGACAGAGCCCATCTCTTGTTTTCTGCGCATAAATAGATCTGTACTACAGTTAAAATTATTTCTACAAATATCAGAATCGCCTGCACTCTAAGAATCATAAAAGGCACCTCTAAATCTGTTATATGGCTTATGTTTTTCAGGACAGTGAAAAGTTATCTATTTGTTTTAATTTTTGTTTTCCTGGTTATTCTGAATATACTACGTGAACCTGCAATGCTGGCTGCATACTTCTCCACCGCTTTTGACTCTTAGTGTGATTGGGATAGGGGTTATTTGGAGAAGGGGGATAGACGGTGGTGGTTGTCGGAGGGGAGGGGGTCCCGGGAGTTTTATGAGAGCTGCTGGATAGAAGGGGGTTGAGGGGGCGGTGGTGTGGGGTGGGGTGAGTAGGGGGGGGGGGGGGGGGGGGGTGAGCTGTTAGTGTGACGAGAACTCGGTCAGCCGTACATGACAAACGGTGACCTTCAGAGGAGACCAAATGACCTTAGACTCAAACATGTGACCTTCAATTTTAATACGTCGACTCGGCTACAAAAACAGGGGACTGGGACTGCGAGTATTAACTAATATATACACCTGTCTGCATGGGGCTAAATGTATCTGAGGTGTAGAGGGATTTATCTATACTTTAACAAACAAAGTGGGAATATGTAACACCTACATCTGTTGTGTAGATATGGGAAATTTATAGGTTTCTAAAATAAGAGAGTTCGCAAACTTATGAAATTTATAGGTTGATAAATTGAAATGTCGCATTAAACTCTCTTATTTTAGTGCCCCTTTCAAACGCCTCAGGCCTTAATTCACGCTAACTTATACATTGTTCCACGAGTTGTGTTTGTCACTTGGTCGTGTAGACCGCAAATTGATTGGCCTTACTGTCTCAAAAAGAAATGACACCATTACAAAGCAAACATTCCACACGGTATATTACATTTTGTGATATTTTCAAACATTTCTTAACTGGAAAGGCACTTAATTCTAAATATAAAATTATGAAGATTCCAACATTACTTTCATGTATTATATGCGATATGGCAACTGACAAGTGAGAAAGATATTTGCACTTGATCTTCCGACCGAAACCACTCGGAATTCTTTCTTACTGCCCAGATCCTACCAAACATCATCCCCAGTCCCCACACCACTTCAAGCCCTCGTCGACTATTTCCTCCCCGATCAGATCAGGCAGGACCCAATCCCCAATATCCTGACCACCGCTAACCGCAGGAAACACGCCCTTCACGGGGGGCTGGGGGGAATTTCCCCCTGGAGGTGGGTGGGTGGGGAGGGGGGGGGGGGGCACTTAGGTCTTAAAAGGGTGTCCTATGCCAAACGCAGGGATGTTGTAAGTCAGGGTTAATGCAAAAATCTGTAACCCCAGAGAGAAAATTTAGAATAAAATGCCATAAAATGTCATACAAGGAATTCAGTTTGAAAAGTATTATTTGAGGTGATGATGTGAATAAATCTGAAATCAGATTTAAATCTGAAAACTTACATCCCTGCTGAAAAGGACACACAAAGTGGGGAGCATGGATGTCAAAACTGAGAGGAGGTAAGTCACTTTTTAGGCCCAAAAGGGGAATATGGACTACTTCCACTGAACAATTTATTGGCAATAACTGGCAACTTAACCTAATTGTAACTGGAAACCTAATCTAATTGTACTTTATTTTACAAGAAAACCTAATGCTAAGGTTATCAGCCTTTTTCCTAGGCAAATATCAGTGATTTATTAACATCTATTTTATGGTGTTAGAACTCCCTGATCTTGGGGGACAATGTTCTGCATCCTCCCAAAATATGTTGTGGTAAACAAAAATGCACAAGCGGTCTGTCGCAAAAAGTAGGGGCGGTATTTTGGCACTGGGCAGTAGCTCTCTCTCTCTCCCCCCCCCCCCCCCCCCCCCTTTCCCTTCCCTGCCCGAGAATTTCCTACAAACAAGTAACGGCCAGAAACCGACCGGTATCAGCAAGGTCAAGGTCAGGGGTCAACTGGGGTGAAGGTCAAAGGTCAACCGAGGTCAGCCGTCGGGGGACGCTGGGGGGACGCCGGGAGGACGCTGGGGGGGGGGGGGGGGGGACGTTTAGGGGACAGATGGACACGTTGTATCGGACCGAAATAAATCGATGTGTCAGCAGAAAAACAGATTCATGATTCTATATTCATAGTTTATTCGGAGATATTACTGGTACAGCTAGGTTACGAGAAACATTCAATTACAGTATTTCGATGAGATGGTTCGAGGAAAGGACTAGTGCTTTTTTATTATTGATAACCACTTCTTACAGGTAAGGTCTTCCAGCGGCGAATGCTTATTCTTATTTTCAATTATAAAACTACATCTGCCAATGATAATTTTCAATCGCAATTGATTGTATATCATCTATTCAGAAATATTAGTAACAGTAACCACTCGGTGAATAATCTTACATCTTTCCACTTCATTTGAGAAATATTTCAAAAATCAGAAGCAATAAAAAATACGTCTTATTCCTTAACTCAAAACACGGTATATTTCCAACTTTCTTATCTTATTATTCAGAATTGCAGGTACTATAGACAAAATCAAATGTCATTAAAGTTTGCCACTGAATCGGTCCAAGTCCGAGGTGAATCAAGGTGACGCAGATTAAGGTGAGATAGTCCATTGGTGCGAGTTTATAATGGGACTCACACTTTGGCCATAAACCTTTAACACAAGTAAGGCTTAATTTTTACTACATTTTTTATTTTCTTTACAGATTTATCATAAGAATCGTATAGGTACACACTGAATCCAATACCTGTGGTTCGAAACTCATTCTTCTGAACATTTCCCCCACCATGTCTAATTCTGACCAAATAACAGAGATCGTTTGCAGGTAAATAACGAGTATAAATACACCCTATGGGACCACTTGTATATAGGCTGTAAACTGACCCTCTGTGTGTATATACAAAGGTCGCCCCTTACTTACCCCCCTGTTTACCCCCTATATTCGGGGAGTCACCCCTAGCCCCATATACCCCCATAGGGTCACTCAGGGCAGGGTGTGGGACTACTACTACTAATATTTGTATATGTATAATATATATAGTTTTTCATTTTCTTTTTACTTTATATACTTTACCAAGGTCTGCCATGAAAGTTACACAGTGAGAGATATAAATCTGAACTCTTACATCATCTTAGCTATAACTAATGGGAAGCTTAAATGCAAAATTGGAAAAGCGGAAAAATAGATCCTTTATAATGAACTTGAAATTACATGTAATGTATTTCATTGAGACTAAATACCAGACCCATTCTACACTATATTAGGAGGACATCGTGATAGACCATGGGTTTCCTTTTCAACTCCCAACAAGTGAAAAACGATAAGTGGTTCATCAATGTATCTTTTCTTTGAATAACTAACATTTCTGTGGCAGAAAAGCATTTTACCAGGATTGGGAATCTGGGTATAAACAGCGTGGCGGTCTACCAGAAACCAACTTATTTTAAGGGTGGCCTGGCCTTGTGTCACCACACAGTACTATCGTCGCTATATGTTTTCCTATTACTAAACCATTGCCAACATTTCTGTGGTAAAATATTTGGGCAAAAATGCTCAATATCTCAGAAAAAGAGGAAAACAAGGCTGGCGGTCTACCGAAACCAACTTATTTTTAGGGTGCATGCCTTTGGTCACTATGGAGCAATGTCCTCCAGCATTCTGTACTAAAACAGGACTACCACGACCATGATAGGTATGGGTGGACAGTGACCAAACATGGACTGAGTGTTCTTACATATGGCTAAGAGCAATAAATGTAACGTGTATGGCCTCATTTCATCTTTGAAGATAATTCACCTAGTTCAAGCACCTTTTTTTCTATACGGGCAATGTTGATTATTCTCAATTACGATTTCTTTCATTTTTCTTCCATTCTCAATTATGATTTCTTTAGTTTTCTTCCATTCTCAATTATGATTTCTTTTATTTTTCTTCCATTTAGCTATTGCCCATGTGGGATTATTCATGTTATTCATCCAGTAATTTCATTTTAAATGCATTGGCACTTGCGACCTGTTTGCGCATGAGGATAGTTAAGGAAAGAAAGTATTTCACTTCCATGACCTTGAATATCACCCCCATGACCTTGAATATCAAAGATGGCCGACTCTCAGACTACCCTCTGTAGTCACCAGATCCCAATTAGTGAACTACACGAAGCTTTTCATCACGACATCTAACGTTTAACATGTTTTTCCGATGTTAATGCACCTGCAGACAACATCAAGATGCATTATGGGAACTTGAAAATGTTGTGATTTCCGCCTAAGATGATGATGATTGTTGGAGTTTAATGTCCGCTCAGCAATTTTTCAGCTCTATCAGGACCACTCACGTTCGTGTATACCAGTTGGCTGACCGAATCTATGAGGGTGAGAACATCGGCAAGGCAAGGTAGTGTAGCAGGCAAATTCCTAACTGTGGACTCAAACCAGAGGCAAGGATGTTACCAACTACACTGTCCTGCCCCCATATTTAAAGAGCTCGGTACAATTTATGAATGTATGCAAACTACGCATAGCGCGTGTTTGTGGTGTTTCTTCGTATTTTTATTTTTACCTATTTCATTTTTACACCTGCCCTGCTGACCCAGTCTACTTCCTACTTCCTGAAGCTACTCTTCTTATTTTTACGAAAAGTAGGAAAAATGGGATCTCTCTCCATAGGTTCCGTAAATAACCTCTCATTGCTGGACACACGGGGTAGTATAGGGAACAGGGACGTGACCACAAGAAAGGTCTGATACATGAGATACCTTACCCCCGAGGTGAGGCGGGGGGCTCACAACTTACAAGAGGGTCGTCAGAAGTGGGCCGTGTGTTCTGGGTACCACACCTCTCTGAGGACAGGCTTTGTGGGACGACGTGACCACCTTTACGGGGTGAATCATCTACAGTAGAGCCTCGCGTAACCACCAGGCCAAGCCAATACAGGGTTGCCACTTACCAGACGTCAAAATTCCCTGACATTTCCCTGACTTTTCCCTGAAGAATTTAATTTTTCCCTGACTAATAAGATAAGAAAATCCTTTCAATAAACAGCCTTGAAATACCCATAGAACAGTCCTTTCCGCCAATTTAGGCTGGAACCTTAAAAAAATAATACCTTTAAAAATTCCAGTTTTCCCTGACTTTTCCCTTACTAGTTGCAACCCTGGAATATTTATTTTGGGTCGAGCTGTGGGCCATCCTTCCAATCCTGGGCTTCAGATCAAATTTGTAATTTATCGGCCAGCCAGAACAACTGTCATGCATGGGTTTCCCTCATCTAAAATTGGCAGGCTCCAATTCCCAGTAATTTTCCTCGATGTCTTCAAATTTAAAAGTGTTCCAGTGCAGAAAAAACTTGGGAAACCTTTTGACAAATAGTTCGATATTATGACGTTTGGAGAATCAGAAATTCTACTATCAAAATGCTCTGTGTTTTCCCTGCGTTTTAGCGAAATTCCATATTTTCCTTGTCAGGGATTTTTTTCATACCATTTTCCTGTTTTCCCTGCGCGGTGGCCACCCTGACAGGCGATTCTCCTCACCATCAGCAGGTGGCCATGTATTCAGTGATGTGCAATATGCTTCTGCATGTTGAGCAGAGTACGGTCGGATGAATCACGAGCACGGCCGAGTCACCCAGTCTGACCGCGACATGGGACCGGGTTATTAATAGTTATGACACACTCAGCTAATACTAATGCCATTAAACTGGGCAGGAAACAATCAACGTCCATTTAGGGCCAATATAATATAGGGCAGGGCAGGCTGGATTAAACTAGACTGCAATTGTCGATGAAGTATAATAGGAGATTGTCCAAGCATTCTGGAATAATCCAATGAATTGAGACGAAAAAAATCTTCAGCGTATTATTATATACTTTCCATTTTCCCAGTTATAAAAATGTCATAACACCTTATTCTGAAGTATTATTTCTCGAGATATGCATACAGTTAATACTAGGATTCATCTCTCCATAGATGCTACTACATGGACATGATTAAATACGATTTTTAAAAAATAAATAAAATCTAAGACTTTTCTCTAAAAGTCCTAAAAGACCAAGGTAAGGAAAATTTAAGACTTCTCTGCCAGTTGATAAGACAACTGCGGCAGCACTCTTATAAATTCTTTTTTTTTTTTTCCTTCGGTTAACGTTTATTAAACTGAGCTTTCGTCAAACATATATAGTCTGGTCTCCCCTGAAAATATATCATCGGTTGCTGTATTTTTTGTGTTTATATGTTCATGTTTCTAGAATAAAGGTAAAAATACCCCATGATAAAGTACAATGTATATGGACTTGTACAAGAAGAGATGAAAGGGTGTAAAACCAGGCAGTACACACAGGTGGTAGCCGTAGCCGGGCATCGTGCCAGCGGCCCTGGTCTGAGTGGTCAGGGGCAAAGACCTTAGACTACTAGGAGGGGGCACCAAGTGGTCTAGATTCGCTAGATGGTCCGGTTAAGGTAGACCGTTAGGGGCCATGGTTCATTGAGCTGCAGTCCTTTTTTCCAAAGTTCAAAATATACCTACACCTAATGCCTCACTCTGCAACACGTCTTTCTCAACTCAAGAAGAGTATCTGCACTGTATCAACATACATAGCAATTTTTCTCTGTGTCAAACTGGGCAATTTAAAAGCCTTCGCATGCAGACAAAATTTGGACCCAACAAGAAGAAGTCAAATACTTACTCGTTTGAGAATCAGGAATTTCAGAACCTGGCCAAATGAAATTCACTGTATTTTCCCTGTCAGGGAATTCTTTTTGCCATTTTCCCTGTTTTCCCTGTGTGGTTCGTACCCTGCTCACAGCTCAATCCTGGTCACACCAGTGTTTTACCTGGGGCAAATATACAGCCTACTCTTTGTATGAATCTAGAATCGTATGGCTGATTGCAATTATATTGTTTCATTAATATTTTCCAGTTTCATACATACACTCAGTCTCTTATCTGATATGTAAAAGGTGGTCGATAAGCATCGACCGACAAGTGAATTTCAGGCAAATACCTTGGTCATTCATTTCTTATTATACTAAGATTGAGATTCTGACCTAGGGCTAAGCTGCAGAGAGACGGCTACGTCTTAACTTTGGTTCTTAGCTTTTAAACCTTGGACCAATTCATATGGGTCAGTACTCTGCCAAGGGGCACCTGCATGTAAGTTGGTTACCTTCTAAGAATTTTTCTTTTTGCCAACTTTCTTTTCTTCCTTTTTTTCTTCCTACTTTTTTTTCCTAGAAGCTACTAGGAGGTATTTGAGCCTCAGGAATGGAGTCCCGACATTAATTTTATATTTTAATAGCTTGAAACTAATACAAAAATACTCTAAAATAGACATTTAAGTGATGTAGGAAAAATCAGTTGGGCAATCCAAAAAGTAGGAAATCCTACAAAAGTAGGAAAAGTGACATATCTGAACTTTTTTTTCTCCTTTAAAAAAATTAAAATCAAAATTAAAAAAAAAGCACCTAGTTGATGTCACAAGTGACCTATACGGTTGCCATGAGGCGGTAACCGCAGGTAAAGGTTGTCATGGTCACGGTCGTTATAGTAACAGTAATGAGCCCACCACTCAGTCGCATCACGGGCCACCAGCTTTTTCTTTTTATTCTATAAAACTTGTTTTTGTCCAAATGTCAGTGACATTAAATTCCTGGCGTGCATTCACCTGGACATTCTAAAACGGTCACTACCTGATCACGTGGTGTTAAAAACTTTGTTTGTCAAGTGAAACAGGATAAGTCCTCTTTTTACAATTTTTTTTCTTTTCTTTTTTTTCAGATTTATTTTACAATCCTCAACTCGCAGGGTGGCCCTGGGGACTGTTTCTATTGCCCGAGTCGGAGTGCGACGTATTGTTTTAAGGGCCAGATGTCTGGGGGTATTTTTATCAAAATGTGGAAGGACTTGGTGACCGAGTTCCCGGGTTTCTCAACTGTAAACTGGGTCTGATTGAAGGAGATCAAGTTCAGATTGGAAACTTTCGCCACAGTAAAGGATCTAACACTAACCATTCCGCGCTGAAAGGCACGATTAGTAGTTACTTTTTGCAAACCTAACCTTTTGCATCTATTTCCTCCTTTCAATGTCTATATTGCATGGCAAGTATTGCAAGCATGGGAATTATTACTTGGCAAGTTGTATTAAAATCAAGGGCGGGGGGCACCTTCAACGTTTATTGTGCATGAAAGTTTATCGATGCACCCATTAATATATAGTTATGATAAATTACTGAAATACCTGTGCACATTTGGGGAGCACATTGCCCAAAATTGTGCGTTCGAGGGTGGTAATGTGCGCCTTGGGTGTAGGTCGAACCGTTTATTTCATACACTTCTTAGATTTTGTTAAAAGCCTTGTCTCCCCAAGTCCATGTATTTACATTCTAAGTAGTGTTGTCTTTTTGTTTGAGGCCCCATTTCATGTGAAACTTTAAACTTGACGTTTCCGGGTAATGTGTTGAATGCAGATCAGGACTCACTCTGCAACGAGATCTCTCTCCACGCCGAACAAGACTCCACAAAAACTGACTCTGCTTTATACTATAAAGGCCTTTTACTATATACTAGCATAATAAGATTACTACGCCCTGTGGCTCAAAAGTAGTCCTGGTGGTCTTTGCAGGTGCAGTCCGTGCGGCTGTGGCTGATCAATTGGTAGCTACAGTTGAGAAACTATTCTTGACCAAAATTATTCTTAGGTCTAGACCGGCGAAGTGGCAGACTGGACTGACCTTAGCCTGTGGGCACTGCTACACTGGTTGTTCAGACACTTCTCGGTAATACCTGGGATGTTTCTTTGTAACACTTTCACTATCTAACACATACCTGGTATTCATTTCTCTTTCAGACCATTATGTTTCGCTACTGCAGAGAACTGGGACCCTGGGCTACATAATTATTTTGGTGACGATCCCTAGATCTTAGGGTAGATCTGGGTGGACCTGTGACCTGTCATAGGGAAAATAGGCTTATAATGGGAAGACTTTATCTTTCAAGTAAAGTTCAGCGTGGCATGTCCCACACCCAACAGGCTTAGGGCCCCCACCCCCTGGGCTAAAATACGCGTTAGATTTGTACAGGTATATACGCAAATTTTTTTTAAAAAAAAGAAAAAAAGTAGACCCCCCCATCCCCCTTGGTGCGTACGTATGTAATGGAAGGCCCTTTATGATATTCTAGGCTGTGGGTGGGGTGAACCGTAAATTTCGGTCACCTCTCCATATATTTTTTTGAATATCAAAAATTTTTCAAGGTATTTTTTTAAATAATAAAAAGAAAAAAAAAATACACACACAAAAAAAATCGCCGCCGACTCACCTTCAGCTCCTATAGAGACGAGTTTGACGCCCTTGCTCTCGATAAACTGTAAGGCCTTGTTCACGTTGGCGATTTTGTGGAACCTCATTTTGCCCCTGTCGGGCTTGGGTAGCTGCTCGCCCGAGATGACCTCGAGAAGCAGCATCAGCTTCAACCCATTGCGAAAGTCCTCCTCTATGTTCTCAATCTGCGTACCCGCCTTACGGAGGTGGGAGTTACACCACGCTGTGAAAGTCTGAAAAACGGGGAAATTGGGGTAAAATTAGGCATTTTTCTTTTATTTGAATATCTTTTATGCATATATTTGACATCTGATTATTTCAGTAAATTACTACAGACAGTAGTTCAAAATTATTTCAACATTTGAATTTTTCAGCTTGGACAGTTACTACAAAATAGTTTTTATTAAATTTTTTGGTATTTTTTCTATGAATTATCGCCCAGAGATGCCACGACGAACAAAGTCCGGAAAAAAATGTCGGGGAATGGCATTCCTGATTATTGTAAAATAGCGAACGTGCTGGGGCCTTCGAATTCCAAAAATTATTTTCTTTACCTTCAACGCACATTTCAAGGCAAGTTTTCCAAGTTCACTTTAGCCCAATTTAAAAGATTGAGAAGTATGTGATAAGAGGAACAAAAACTTTTACTTCTTTAATTACATCCGCCGTAATCGTAAGAGATATCCCGGATACAATAAACTTTATAAATCTTCCACATACTTTACATGTCTATTCATAGTTTCTTGTTATTATCAATTACACTCATTACACAGTCTCATAAAACCACACGACAATGTCATGACCTCCTACCTGACCCGGAAGTGAAGGACTACGTCATACGATGACGTCATAGTGACGTCATCACTACCTGTTTAACAACAATGTACAGGGTATTTATCAACAGGTACACCCGTTATGAACGACACGAATTGTAGACACGCCAAGTGGGTTAAGTCAGCCGTATTCATGTCGACTTTACCACAGAACTGATAACCATTATCAAATCAAGAAGGGGAAACGATTAAACATAATCTTGTGGTGATATTTCCCCCGCCCCCCCCCCCTTTTTTTTTTTTTTTTTTTAATTTTCTTTCTTTTTTAATTCCCCCCCCCCCCCCCCCCCCCAGTTTTTTTCCAGTCATATCAGTCAATGCACTGGACTGGACCAAAGGAAGTATGAGGTCGGTTGTGTATGAAAATTACCGACAGTCATTTCCCCTTTTCTACATTGTTGGTCGCGTGACCTTTGGAGAATCACTTGACCTTGAAGCACCTTGAACAACCACGATGCCCATATATGGATATTTTGTTCGTGGCGTAGTAACTGTGTATACTGATAGGTATTGATGGCGATGATATGCACTAATAGCCACGCCCCCCCCCCCCCCCCCCCCCCCAACATTTCATGAGATTTTGGAAATATAGGATTTCTTTTGTGCAAAATATAGGAGTGCCCTAAAAATAGAGAAAAATATAGGAAAATATAGGAAATATAGGAAGATACAGGAACTTTATTACCCCTGTGAATGGTTGTATGATACTGATAGATAAGCAGGGTTCGAAATTAACGTCAGCCCGTCAGCCCCAGACTGATTGTTTTGAATCAGGGCTGACAAATGTTGAGAAAATTACATTACAATCAGCCCTGATTTTTCACACCTGTAATACATTGTAGTATGTCCGGGCTGACAGCCAGAAAAGTTAATTTCGTACCCTGGATAAGTGTCTACAAGAGTAAAAGTAAATAATAGATCAGCGGTTATAGATTGTATTATATAGATAGATAGTGGTATACTGACGTAAGTAAGTGTACACACAGCGGTTATCGGCAGTTTGGTTGACACTGAGAGGCCGACCCCCTGGACCCACTAATCACCATGGTGACACGAATTGACTGCCGCCGGCTGACCGATGACTACACCTAGACCGGGGGGGCGCTATAACTTCTCCATGCAGAACCTGATGACAGCCTCTCATGGAATTACCCCCCCCCCCCCCCCCACCTTTTTTTTCCTTTTCTTCATAATCAAATAAAATGATTTAACGCAGGTTTTGTGCCACAGGGGACAGGCTTGACGCCATTTGGTTTTCAATGATAATCAAATTTATCTAGTTCTAATTGTTGATTAATAATTTTTTCTAAATTCATTTTTTTAGGGACCATTACAGGGCTAGTGAGATAATGTTACTGGTAATAACCTTCGATCCGAATATTATCAAATGTGTGTGCATATATCCATAGATAACACAAGATAGGCCAAAGCCACCTAACCTAATATGATACCCAGAGAAAGAGGTAATTTATCTCAGTAGCCATATTTGCCTCATGGATGACACTTGTACCTTTGATAGAGATAGAGCGTACTTGAGTTTGACATTAGACTTTACAACAGACTTGACTTATATCTTTGATCTATTGTATCTGATCTAATAATTTACCATTTACTCGTGATATATCAGCCAAAGAGCTATGACACTGCGCAATCCCTTTTCAGTTTCTATTGTGACATCACATTTTAGGCTGACATCATAATCAAGTGACCAAAGCCTTCCCAGAATTCCCCTCTCCGACACCGGAAATGACTCCCCTCCCAGTGCGCAGGTCACGGCGTCTCAGTGTACATCCCACTTCCTGTTCAGTGGCGCCACAATTTCCCCTGGTGTCGGATTAAGACATGACCTCTGACCTCTGACCTCAGCACGAGCTGCTCCCAAGTAGGTCACATGACCTGATGTTGGTCACATGACCTGAGGGGGTCACATGACCTACTCGCGGTCACGTGACTGATTAACTCCCGATTTGAGATGCTGATCAGGTATCCATCATGACACCAAGATAAAGAAAAGCCATATCCTTTACCCTAATCATCCTCAAACATTGGTATCATTTCTATTATGCGTATATTATCTTATGGTAATAACCTTAGAGTTAATTAGAGAAATATCGATGAAAGTTCTATATCAATGAGAAACAGTCTCCAACAGTATGGAATGAGTACAAGCATAGACGTATTCGCTAAGAAAAAGTTATATATATACATATAAAAAAAAAAGCTATTCAAACTGAAGATGTCTCTGGAGATTTACAAGCTTAAGTTTTATATACCACAGGATTCACAATACAACAGATCAATATGTCCAGATACTGTACCCACTTCAAAATTCATCAACATCAACGATATATTATTCAAAAGAAGCAATTGACTAGTATAACACTCAGCCGCATTTTCCTAAACACACTCTCTCTGTCAGTGCCATGTGGACCCCCAGACTTCCCGGAAGACTCAGGCTCAGTAAGGGGCCTTCCATTAAGTATGTGCGCACATTTAAAAAAAATTCAGACCCCCCCACCCCCTGGAGCCAAAATACGCATAGGATTTCTACAGGAACGTACGCACATTTTCAAAAATTTCGGACCCCCCTCCCCCCTTGATGCGTTCATACTTAATGGAAGGCCCCTAAGGGAGGAGTTTGTTAAGTGTCCCGTCTATTTACTGATGTGACCGGTGGCACCCAGGGTACAGCTACCCGCATGGCCACATAAATCTACCGGTCTGCTAATGCTATATAGATCACTGGGGGTTGCATGCGGGTTGGGTTGGATGTAAGAGGCGTTTACTTGGAAACCCAAACTGCTGTAGCACATGATCACAGTCAGAATCGACGTATATTATTCCTTCACCTCCTGTACTAAAATTTGTTTTTGAATTCCAATAAGTCTGTTTCAACTATGACAAATGTATGTGATTTTAAATCTCCCTACCCTATTAATTTTACTAGCAGATTAGACTAGAGTAAGTTGTATGCTGCGAAATATGGTAGGGTGAAACACATACATTTCCCATTAATCCGTGAATCATATCGTCTCATATTTCGTCAGTTTGCATCTATATGTGTTAATTTTTCTAAATCAGTTTGGACATTTATACATTAAAGATAGACATAAAGAAAATATTTGTACATTTCCTGTACTTTTCCTTGTTTTTTTCCGTCGACAAAATTAGTCCAAATTAACCTGCAGGTACTTAAAAAACTGAAAATCTACAAAGGTGCCTCTCCCTGTTCTGTTCCCGGAAACATCACGGCAGTACCTTTTGGCAGCTATCCCCCAACCCCAGTACTCGCTATTTATTGGCCCTATCCCGCCCCCGGCTGTCCCTGCTCATAGACCTCTCACAGAGAACGGCCTCCCGTGGCCTGAGGCCCTTACACGGCCACCACAACACATCCACTGACCACTACCTGTTAGAGGTCAGGGCAGGTGGGGCAGGGTTCTCCCCAGGCTCTTACTGCCGGCTCTACAGGTCAGGGCAGGCGGGGCAGGGTTCTCCCCAGGCCCTTGTAGCCGGCTCTACAGGTCAGGGCAGGTGGGGCAGGGTTCTCCCCAGGCCCTTCTAGCCAGCTCTACAGGTCAGGGCAGGTAGGGCAGGGTTCTCCCCAGGCCCTTGTAGCCGGCTCTACAGGTCAGGAGAGGGGATAGGGGTGTCGCAGGGCTCCCCCAAAAGAAAATTTGAAAGTGGATGATATATATGCAGAAACTTTTCAACGTTATATGAGATCGGCTTTAAAACCTTGGATACCTAAAAGAACTGGCTAATCTTGTCTTGTGGGGATACCCTGTTTGTTTGTTTGTTTGTTGAGGTAGTTTAACGTCCAGCCAACCCTTATGGGTTCTTTCCAGACTGCACAACTTGTCAAGGTATTACTTTTCAGCTTATTTTACGCCACATGGGCGGTGACCGAATATATGATATGGTTTAGGAGAAACCCACCACGGGGTGCAATACCCTACTCGTTGCAAAGAGTGGCAAGGGGTCTTTAGTGTGCAATGTCCCATAGAAAGGGATACCCTGTAGAATGGGTAGATTCAGCATCTAAAGTCAATGCGACCAAAATCGATGGGTCAGGTAGGTGGATGACGGGGGTGGTTAATCCTCTTGTCAGGTCACTAAACCCCGGCCACAGGATTAGGGGATATCTGCTCCCAGAAAATATCTGCTCATACCTGCTCCCCTGTGACCCAATTACTAATCTGACCCATTTATTCCAGAAAAAAAGCAATTCCAGATATCAGTATTAGCATCAGTGTTAACAGTGTGCACACCGGTAACTTTTTGTTTTGTGACAAACCAGCTGCTCCCAGACTTCCTCCAATATGCTCACTGCATGAGCAGCTCACATTAACTGTTCACACAAAGGGGGTGAGTCAGTTGTGGCACGCCGGGCGGTGACAAAGGACGACATGACACCCGCCGACACCAGCTACAGCACCCCCCACGTGGGGACAGGGGACGTCAACATGCAAAGAGCAACACTCAAACACCCCGATTATCGCCCACCCCACGTGCACACCCCCCACCTCCCCCCATCCCTTGTCCCTCGACCTGGGACAATTACTGAGATCTAGGTCAGACGTGAAATGACTGAGATCGCCAAAACAAAGTGGAATCTGGGCCAACCTGAATCACAATAAAGGCTGAACTTGGCCGCATTTTAATTAACTATATCAGTAAATGATATTTTGATATGATACCTTTTGATATCATTTTGTTGTTTACCAAACCGATTGCAATATAATTACTCAAAAGTCTACATAATGCTTAGCTTCAATTCGCCATTATCTATATGCCATTATGGATAATACTAATATTCACAGATATTTTACAACGTTTGTCTGTTTCATCTTGTTGGTACATGTTATCTCCCTCTCGTAATTCATTCCCAGAATTATTATCTGTTTGACCAACGGTGACAGTAACATCCGTTTTCCACGTATGACGTATCATTTATGTACACGATTACTTCAGAAGTTATTTGCCGAAAGTGATAATCACGATCATTGATTATCCCTGCCAAAAACCAATCCTCGTGATATGAGGAGATAATTCCGGGTATACACAGAAACCGAAAGTCTGTACAAACTTCCTACTTACAAATATTACCACAAAATATGACCGCAGCTTAATATATATTAGGAACTATCTACTGACCCTCACTTCTGAGGGAACATGGGGAGGTTCCAGTTGGTAGCTTGTTTGATTTCTGTGTGGTGGCCCTTGCGTCGATTCCTTTGGCTGTCTTAGGGCCACCTTTCCTTGCCGTTGTCCTCACCCCTAGATTCTATCACTGTACTTTGTACGAATCAAAAATGAGAGCTGGTGCTGTTATATCTAAAATACTGCTGAGTGGACCTTAAACCCCAACAATCATCATCACCATTATCTGAGAGAACAGGTCAATGTTTTCTGTTTTACATATAAACCTCAATTTTCCTACTGGGGAACCTAAACTCACTAAATTCACAATAAAATATATACAACAACTGTCTGGGTGGATTTGGATTCTATTGATCTATCCACGCAATATATACGCCATATGCGGGTCTAAAATTAGAGCATCGCGCGGCGCATTTTCGAGGAAAACGCGAACGGAGGTTGGGTGGACGTTTAACATAGGATCCTATGGGAGAAAATAGGTTATTTCGCTGTAACTTTTTAAATACCCATCCAATCTTTATACAGTAAATGAGTAAAAGTTGTGAATTTATCCCAGGCACCCCATACAAGCCTTCAAATTTTCCTAATAGGTCAATTTTCCGTGCTATTGCGAAAATTCCGTTTTTCCCCATAGGCGCCAATGCTAAGTAGGGTCACTTCTAGAGCCCAATATTTCACCGCGCGACGTCGAAAATGCCGAGGATACCGCCAACCCGTTTAATCCGTATATGCCAGTGAATAGTAATAGGCGCGGGAACTCTTCATCGCGTGGTTATAGGATCAATCGTTTCTTGCACAGAAAGACCTCAATGGGTAGGCTAGAGGAATACAGAAGGGGTTAATCTGTTCCTGAGTTCCGGTGAAGGGCTAAGGGGGGCAGGTTTGATCCGGTGTGATTACAGCCCCCTCTAGCGGGGGGTGTGGGCGTTAGATATGAGATCCAGAGGGGTAGATAGAAGGGGGTCGGGACTAAGTAGTTTAGGGTTGGCGATGGGTATGATAGCACACCCTGAAGCTATCGGTAACTCCTCACCTCACCCCTGCAGCCTACCTCCGCCACCCGCTACGTCCAAACACAACTTTATCTATTGCACTTCACTCCCAAGATTCTTTAATGGATTTTGTTAGATATTTTCGAAGTGTAATAAATGATATGAAGTCTATTGGAAATATCACTGAATTCCTGTGAATCCAGGAAATCCGCAACAGTGTCATCACAGCCACCAAATGATCCATCAATATCATAGCGTTGCTAAAAACAGGTTTTGTGCACCGTACAGTTAGGGTGATCAGTTCTAGAGTTCTCATTTGAATAACAGTATTTTACAATACTAAAACTCACTCTTTTACCATCTTATTTCCTTTTTTTCTATTTCTTATTTCATCAAGTACTCGTAGGATCTCTGCCTCCCCCGCTGGCTGTTTGTTAGTTCTAGCGGTGACCGGGTAGGGGGCGCCCTGATAGCGGTATTTGTAGGGCCCACATCCCCCCTCTTACCTCATGTAAATACTCCTATCACCCAAACCCCTATATCTGCCCCGGCCCTCAGCTCCCGTTTCCGGGTCGAAGCCGGCGCGGAGTATCCAACCCCGTCTTTCTCCTAACACCATGCAGAGTCTGACTTTACTCTCCTTAGAATGAGCTGCTCTTGATATATTTAAAATTGCAGAGTGTCATAATTCGTTGGCTGGTAGTGGTATGTCCACGGAGAGTAAAATAGACTTGTTTTAGTCTTCTTAGTACGTCCAGATTATAAACATTTCAAAATATAGTGGTTTTTTTTTTTTTTTTTACTCAGTTGTACATTTGTTAGTTTTTTTAAATATTTTTATAGAAGGGGCCTTCCATTAAGTATGTACGCACCAAGTGGGGGTGGGGGGGGGTCTGAGATCTTTGGTATATATTTTGCGTACGTTCCTATACAAATCCAATGCGTATTTTAGCATAAGGGGGGGTGGGGGGGGGGGGTCTAGAATTTGTGATTTTTTGCGTACGTACTAAATGGAAGGCCCCGAACATTTTTCTGAGTCAATGAGAAGATCCTTGGAATTAATTCATGTTTATTAATGAGGGGGAAAGGTTATGTACCCTAGGCATAGGACTGGGGTAAATGGCCTGGAGCAAATTAGCCTTTGCAGGGATAGTGTGAAACCTTCAATCATTACAGGATGTGAACCAAACACTGCCCCACTTTCACCCCACAACTCACTTACAAACGAGCCCCCCTCCCTCCCCGTTCCCACCCCAGTTCCCGTGCTAGGCTGTACGTGTTGTGCCTCTTCAAGACCCTCTCAGCCCTTACTCTGGCCCCTGAGCCTGGCCTATGCTACAGGCTACAGGCTCTCCGAGGTGAACAGACTATTTTTAGGGAAGGAGTTGCTCTACTGCCGACAGCGGCCCATTCACTCAGGGAGAGTGGGGCTCTCGAGTGCCGGTCCCAATCTGCTGGATACTTTTTTAATTTAATAATATCAAATATCCCTGTCTTTGTTACTGGAAATTTTCCAATGTCCTGAACTATTGTTAATGTTGATTTTAGACTGCGTGATGTTTGTGTATATCTAAGTCTCCATGAGTCGTTTGTCCAGAATGTCTGAGTCAATCAGACTGCGTTTAGCGTTTGCACATTCACTTCCCAATAGTTCAAAAGAAATGAACGATGAGGGAGCTTCTTAATATGAAAGGGTTTTTATTCAATAAACATCTCATCCCGAGTCAAAGCCACCATGTATAAGTCTTCATCAGTCCACCTCCCATCTCCTATCAGCAATCAACCACATTTAGAACACGAGTTGCTCCAACACCTTCTAGACCATTCTAGTACTCCGCTCTATCACAATCCTATGTCCGAGGTAGTTGATATTGGTAAACTCCAGTCTGTTACACGGGAGCCGATGTACTTACTCCAGGTAACTCCTTGGCTAAACTTACTTAGCTGATGTTCTCACTAAAACTAAGTGACTACTAACTGCTCGCTCCCTACCTTGCAGCGCCTTTTATACTGGTTAACAGGTGGCGCTAGGAGCGCAAGATATTTCTTCTAGAAGTAGACTAGAAGTAGACTTGCTAAGCCTGATCCTTGATGGATTATATAACATGAGGATATATTAAAAGTGCTAAGCTATTAGTACAGTCCCCCTGTGGAATATTTCAAATATAGCCCAATTAATTTCTACAGATATGATCCATGCACCCACCGGGGGCATATATTTCAAAGGTATGTGTCAGCAAGCTGTACACCCTCCCGTAGATATTTATAAACTTATGTGGAAAAAAAAATTGTGCGCTTCTTGGTGCACACCACTGAAAAACGTGCATCAAGCACCAAAAATGTGCAGGGCGCATCGTTACTCAGTGTTCGAAATTAAGGACGCACCCTGCACCCGGTGTGCACAATTTGGCTGCAGGGTGCATACTTTTTAGGAGGCATGCACCCAGTGTGTGCATGCTTTTTCAAAAGCATAAATGCCATTATATAGTAGTGCATGCATCAGAAATATGCTGGGTGCGTGATTTTAAACCCCTATGCACCCGGCGTGTGCATAAAATAAATCCTTAATTTCGAACACTGTTACTCTGCTGGTAAAACATTATTCAAACAATTTTATTTTTAAAAAGTCCCCCCTCCTATAACCCCCCCCCCCCCCCCCCCCACACACACACCCTCCTCCAGTAGTGAGGGCCTGACCCGGTACCCATGTGCTTTGATCATTCCTCACCTGGAGCCTCAGGTATGTAGTTACCCGTACACTTCCCACGTGGCCCATGGTGAATTCACACAGCTTTGAAATGTAACATTGAATGAATACAGAAAATCAATCACTGTTATGTTGACTGAGAGGTTCATTCGCAAAAAAGGATGTCCGGATGGTCATATGTCTATTTCAGTTGCGGAAGAGCTTGTTTTGGTTCCAAGTGTGTGAGAAACATAATATGTATTTAGGGCACGTTACAGGTCGGCGGTAGGGTGATATGACATCAACCTAAGTCCCTTCTACTCGATATTCATTTGATTATTATGGTCACAGCATGGGTATCCATGCTTTTTCTAACCAATGTAAGGCATTTCTATGAGGAAATTGTCAAATTAAAAACATGTTAGAGCATCGCTGCATGTAATTTGACAAAATTAACTCAAGACACTCAGAACCTGTTCTGACGTGCGTGGGCATTGTCTTGTACCCCTTACAGACTACCCCTATGATGCACGTCATGCCTGTTTTGGCCTGTCAATATAATATGCGCGTTGACATGAGTCTATCCGTAAAGGATGTTGGATCGTGTGTCATGAGTATCATGTCTGTATTGTTAACGAATTAGGCGATGACCCAAACACAAACCTACGGGAGCATGAGGCGTATCCTGTTATCCGTATATGACACCAAACCCAAATATTAGATCATAACCCCTTCACCCAACCGCTAATTGTGATTACAGTAAAACCCCTAACATAAGCCACTCTCAGAAATCACAACTTAAGCTTCAACTTGCCGGCGAAATTTGGGGTTTCTACATCCTTTGCTCTATGTACCTCTGAAGTAAGATTCTGAAAAAAGTAGCCAAATCTAAACTCCAAAATTAAGCTGTTGCTTAAAGTAGGAAGGTTTTACTGTATAACTAAGTGGCTGAAGCCGACAACGGAATAACGGATCCTGCATACTATGACAAGGCCTATCCGTGAGAAGCCAAATTAAACGGGTAATTACACCGAGTTAGGGGAACTAGGACAGAGTGCAGGTTAAATAACGGGTTCTACGGTATACCTCTGTCCACAAAGCAACAACGGAATAACGGATCCTGCGTACCATGACAAGGCCATCCGTGAGTTGCCAAATTAAACGGGTAATTACACCGAGTTAGGGGAACTAAGACAGAGGGCAGCTTAAATAACGGGTTCTACGGTATACCTCTGTCCCTGAAGCCGACAACAGAATAACGGATCCTGCGTACCATGACAAGGCCCATCCGTGAGTAGCCAAATTAAACGGATAATTACACTGAGTTAAGGGACTAGGGTAGGGTGCAGCTTAAATAACGGGTTCTACGGTATACCTCCGTCCCCGAAGCCAACAACGAAATAACGGATTCTTCGCAACATAACAAGGCCCATCCGTGAGTAGCCAAATTAAACGGGTAATTACACTGAGTTAGGGGAACTAGGACAGAGTGCAGGTTAAATAACGGGTTCTACGGTATACCTCCGTCCCCGAAGCTGACAATGGAATAACGGATCCTGCGTACCATGACAAGGCCTATCCGTGAGAAGCCAAATTAAACGGGTAATTACACCGAGTTAGGGGAACTAGGACTGAGTGCAGGTTAAATAACGGGTTCTACGGTATACCTCTGTCCACAAAGCAACAACGGAATAACGGATCCTGCGTACCATGACAAGGCCATCCGTGAGTTGCCAAATTAAACGGGTAATTACACCGAGTTAGGGGAACTAAGACAGAGGGCAGCTTAAATAACGGGTTCTACGGTATACCTCTGTCCCTGAAGCCGACAACAGAATAACGGATCCTGCGTACCATGACAAGGCCCATCCGTGAGTAGCCAAATTAAACGGATAATTACACTGAGTTAAGGGACTAGGGTAGGGTGCAGCTTAAATAACGGGTTCTACGGTATACCTCCGTCCCCGAAGCCAACAACGAAATAACAGATTCTTCGCAACATGACAAGGCCCATCCGTGAGTAGCCAAATTAAACGGGTAATTACACTGAGTTTGGGGAACTAGGACAGAGTGCAGGTTAAATAACGGGTTCTACGGTATACCTCCGTCCCCGAAGCTGACAATGGAATAACGGATCCTGCGTACCATGACAAGGCCTATCCGTGAGTAGCCAAATTAGACAGGTAATTACACCGAGTTAGGGGAAGTAGGACAGGGCTGCCGTAGGGGGAAGGACCCGGAAAGGGACCAGGACGTGGGGCTGGACCCGGCCCAACACATGACGGGGTCCGATTCACCAGTCATCGTTCTGTCATATTCTCGTACTTCTATCAATCAACGGGTTGAAGACTTTCATAATTCATGTACTCGCATTTTCCAAAGCCCCCCCCCCCCCCCCCGGTGCGTACATACCTAAGAGAAGGCCCCTTGATATTCCTTTGCTAGCGGTTAATCTTTCAAAATTGCTAAAAATGTGCATCAACCGGTGGCCTTTCCAATAAATGTATAGATACAATATAATTCTTTTCATATTTTAACAACTATATTTTGACTTATAGAAGTTAACATAGGGTTTGACTCATTTGAAATCAAAATCCTTGGTTATTATTCAAACATCGGGATAATTTTGCCAAGGTCAAATTGTGGATTTGCACCCCAACTTCTCTGACCATACCTATGTTAAAACTTCTATATATAGATATTACACTGACCTATATTACTGACCATTCACAATTTCTGTTGGTCAGTTTTGCTAGTCCCGACTGCCCAGTGAGTGACCATTCAGGTGGTACGGTTTAACCCCCCAGTCACCCGTTAAGTACCGTTATAATGAGGGTCCTGAACCCAAACTGACCCCTCCAACTTACCGATTGCACATTCCATGCACATACTTCTTCTCCCATTTCAAAACCTAGTTAAGCGTTATGGCCCCTCTATACCACCCATCGAACCAAAATGGAAAAGTGATTTACGTTCCTAATCGATATACATGTAGAGGGATTGGTTTTGATAACATCTCAATGAGATTTAATGACAGGGAATTTCTTGAGCTTGACTTCTAGTATCTACAATAATGAAATTGCTCTCATACTTCGTTCATCCTCGGTTAGATTCATATCAGTAAAGGTCGTATTATAAAGAAGAAATGATTCTAAGTCTCTACACGGAACTTTCTTTCATTAAGGCACACTGGATGCCTTGGGTTTTTCCATTGAATATATTTTATCTACACTATTCCATTCCATTTGAATTTTCATAATATCATTCGCAATTCGATATTCCTTGTTCTATGCATGAACGCTTATATTAGTATTGAGTTCTGAGGACTTTAAAAAATCAATTTCCTTTCCCGGACAGTAGCCAGCTCTACACGAAATATGTGACCCTAGATAAACTGAAACGGTGCCATAGTGACCATAATTTTGCATATGAGTGCTTTTATTTTTTATTTCAAGTTTATTATTCTGAATACAGCTCAAATATTGACATATAGCTGGTCTTCCGCGGTGGTTTACCCGACCTAAGGGCTATCATGTCGCCACATGTGATAGAGACATGCTATGGCATATATATGCATGTATGTAATATGTATGAGAACATATATATGACTTACAAACATATTCATTGCCATGTCTATGTACATGCACTGAATCAATAATTGAAAGCAGGGGCCGCTAAAACAGGATTCTATTAGCCGGTACGACCTGTGGCCCTTCACATCTGTAAGCTACAGAGAGAGACCGAATAATACAGTGTAGGATATATATCCTTCAAGACTCCTTGTTTAAAACGTCTATGTTGTGCAAAAATAGCTGCGACTCAAAAGCAAAACCCCCAAATACAGCATCGTCTCTGGAGGTAGCCATGGCTTTTTTCATCACCGTTACACGAGTTCTCATGTGACAGGCAACTGCGATTTTGTTTCAGTTTGTTTGTATTTATTTTTGTGTTTTTTTCTTGGGGCCGGGTGTGTGTGTGTGTGTGTGTGGTGTCCATAACGTCCCCCCCCCCCCCAAACTCCCCTACACACCCCATTACCACATTATCCCACCTGTCATAATGGAAGCATTGACCACTAGTTAACAAACATGGGTAATTTCATAACCCTCTTTCTCTACTATGAATTGTTTTAAAGTTGCAGCACTCAAAAGTTTCTAGTTGCACTTTGCAGATTACAAAGCAAAATTCCCATGGCCTAAGTAATCATGTTTCTGTTTCCAAATTTTGCTTGAAAGTTGAATCATGGTTGCACGATCCTTGGCTCTACTTAACTTCCCATTTCCTGGTTTACCCAAATTATCTTGGTTCTAAAATTAGCCAGGAGAAAGGGTCTGACATCCGGTATCTATTTTACAGGGTAACTTGGGAATATGCCATGTACCTTCAGGGATTCATGGATGGTTCAATGCCAGGATCTTTCGACCAGGTACATTAAGGATAGATAATGGGTCTTGAAGCCATGCTATATATTTAATAGGCCTCTTTTTCTTTTATCTATCATTCCATGTTCAAAAAGTATTCATGGAAAAGTCATGTTTTGTTTTAAATATACATGATGTACTTTATTTGTGTGAATTGTCATCATCTTTTCAGTCCCTTATTACACTATCATAAACCCCTGGCACATAACATGTTATACCAAAAAGTTATGTATCAGACCTTTCTTCCATTTTTGCTTTTAAGATTAGCGGCGTAATGAATCACATACAATACCCTTTTACCTATCCTTAAACTCAAAGTCTAGCAACTTTGCCATGACCTACTGCCTTCTCTTTTGACTATCAAAAAACACAACTTTTATCCGAACCAACGTCCTGTGCGTTCTCTGGTTTCTTTAGCTCTATCTAATCTGCAATTCGATTGGACAGGGTGAAATTCAAATGTAACCGTCCCCCTGATTGGCGCGAGTTTGCTGTCAACTTGAGGGGACAAAGTTCACGGCTACTCCAGTGCCTGGGTAGACCGTAGTTACGTTGAAGTCCGCTAGGTGCCCAAAATAGTATATAAGAGGTAAATAGGTCATGAAAGGACTAGCGCCTGGTCTACTTTATTTATGGGGGGAACTGGGTCCAAAAAGTGGGAGAAAACAACCTGCGTCCTATGGTCTACGAACGGACGCTAGAGAGACGCTGGGACACACGCTGGAGGAGACGCAGCGTCCCTGTATCCATGTACCGGAGCTGGTACCGGAGTGCTGCATGTGGGACTCATTTCACACGCTTCACCAGCAAAAAGCGGGCACAGTGGGAAAAGTTTCTGACAGTGTCTGACTGTGTTTGTGGTAAACTACATGATATTACCACTCGGTCTTTTACATGATAATGATGGTTGTTGGAGTTTTACATGCTAACATTATTTCATAATATTATCTAATAGCTTATCATTTGCAAGATGAACAAAAAAAAGATGTTTTCATTGTCATCCCCCTGGCACTGCTAAGAAGAAAATCTGAACGTTTGTTACTTATTTTAAAAGAAAAAAACTGTAAAATATATTAATTACTGTTCACATGAGGTGGCTACACTAAATAGGTGTGAGTGCTGATAGTTTAAAAAAAAAAAAACACTTCAACTGATACCTGAATCCAAAAAAAAGTTTTTAAACTCTCCTTTTTTCTTAAGAATTGCCAGAGACCACATGAAAGTAATTTTTTTCATTACAAAACCCACGTTCTCTCTTTCTTCCTTCATTCCCCAGCCGAAGCCCCTACCAGCCCAGGTATGCAGTGTGGGCGGTGAGGTAAAATGTCAGGTGCAAAAACCAAGGTAGTGAGCTTCTCACCTTTACAACTAGGCTATTCCTTCACTCAATACATGAGGAAGTTTTGGCAACTACATGTAGTATTGTACTCAAACCCACAGGTACCCTAAGTATAGCACCACAAGTGGGAAGCATGAAGTGAAAGAGACAAGTATGTCAAAATCTCACTATGAGGTTCTATAGAAATCAGGGATAAAACTGAGTGAGAAAACTCTTTCTCCTATTTATAATGTAGTATTTTTATCGGTCCTTTGAATGCCCGTCCGCAAATGAGCCGCTAAAACTAAAAGGCATCCTAACTGGTATAGTAAATATCCAGACTATCCGCAGCAAAGCTTATTATCAAATCAGGTAAAAGGCCACAACTTTCTCAAATACATGATTGTCGGGAAAAGTATTGATCTTTATACAGATATGTTCTTTTAATTGACCTCGCCTTTCTGTCAAACTCTCACCTTCTTGGGTAACACTTCGTTCACTCGGGCCCAGTCACCCCGAGGGAGCACAAGCTGGTAATTGCTTGATACAGGTCGAGCTGGTGGAACGCGGTAACCTATACTGCTACTCTTCCTGCTCTTCTTACTGTCATCCTTGCCGTCAGCTGTTGTGGGACTTTTGTTGCTTTCAGTTGCACCTTTGTCGATACTCTCACTTGTATTGTTGCTGTTGTTTGTAATATTGCTGTCACATACATCTTTGTTGCATTCACTCGTCATGTTTTTGCTGTCAGTTGCATCTTTGCCCTCAGCCATTTTGTTTTGATCAACTACATCCTCACTTGTTTCTCCAGTTATATTTTTCACTGTCTCAGTGTTGCCATCATTTTGGCCTTTTCCATTGCTATCAATTGCATTATTGCCATCAGATGTAACATTATTGTCACTTTGAAGAGGATTGTACAAAGTCTCTGTGTCTTTCCTGTGATTGTCAGTCAAGGTTTTTTTGTCAAATGCATCTTCGTGGTTGTCAGTTACCAATTTGCTGTTTGTTATCCTTCTATTGTCAGTTGCAGTTCTGTTGTCACTGTCAGTTGTGGTATTACTGTCACTTGCAGTGTCACTATGAGATATATTTTTGCCATTGCTGTCAACTGAATCATATCTGTCAGCATTACACATTCTTTCAATTGGGCTGTCTCTGTCGTTTATGTCTTGGGTATCTAAAATTGCATGATTCCCCTGAGTTTTTTCATCACCGTCAGCTAAGTCACTGTTGTGAGTTACATCTTTGTCACTGTCATCAGTTGTATCAAATCTTTCTTTGTTGTTGTACCTGTCTCTCGCAGTGTTGCTGTCGCTCTTCTTTGTATAGCTCTCAGTTCGGCTTTTCACATTGCTGTCTGCTATGTTATTGCTGTCAATATTACTAGTTTTTGCGTCAAGGCACCTATCGTCCATGCATACTAAAGTGTCAGCTGATAGTTGATGCTGATCCCAAGTTGTGTGTTCTGTGCTTTGATCAAAGTCTTCCATTCTCATTTTCATATGTGACATTACGGCCGCTCTCGTAAGTGCTCATTTAGGTTGTACTCTGTGCATAATCACACTAAACGTTGACTATTCTTATATCAAGAATATCTGCACCAATGTTAAGTATCTGTAATAATCTTTATGTCCCAAGTTTATGTCCTCCCGTTATGATGGTATACAATCTACTTGTGTTAGTCCTATTCCTGTGCCACAGACTTTGCACGAACCGAGCCGCTCTCAATATGACGGTCACCGAGCTGCTCGCTGAACAGGACAGGGCAGATCTGAGCAGTTTTCTGGGCCATACTTAACACATTGGGGACATGCTATTAACTCATTAGGGGTGTCCTTAATAGGGCTTAAGTAAGGCCTAATGTCCATCCATTTTCTGCCATCATGCGATCATTAATTAAGATGTCGCATTGTGCTGGATTTTTACTGTTTCATTTTTCTATATGCAGTTCCTTTCTTTCTTTCTGTACGGGGTATCCATTTGTTTTATGGAGATATTCATTTACAGTGGCTGTATACATGTGAGTTAGATCTCGTCTGTGTCATCTTTTATGTGCATCGAATGGTACTTTCTCATAAGCTAAAAGGCATGAAGCGTTTTTTCATGTATATAACATTGTGTACTCATTTATAGTTTAGTATCTGATTGCGTGTTGATATATTTTACTATAGATATTGGGAAGTAACATAAGTGACATTTTCTCAGGCTTACATCTTCGCAGATTAGTTTCCCATATTACAATTTGTTTCTCTTTTTTTTTCAATTCCTAATAGTTGTTCTCTGCACTGCCACTGTTTGATACAAAGAGCATCGTCGATGCTGGTATTCAATGTCAACTTCAAGGTCAATTACGCATTCATGCGGTTGCTATAATGAGACAAACAAATGTACATCCTGTGTAATTTTCAGTTTTTTATTTTGATATATAAATATTTAGAATGGGGGAAGCTGTACTCAATCATGTTGAAACATGGCCAGGAGCGCCCCCTGGATGACTATGCGGGTACGTAAAGCCATGAGTTATGGCCCCCAGGAGCCCCCAGCAAACGGTCCTGACCTCTAGCGGCGACAGGGCCATTAACCCACATGTAGATCAACCACTCACTTAACCCTTTACTACCGGAGGCACTATACCGCTTAGGCGGTTCCCACCAACTTGTTTGTTTTTTATTTGTTTTGTTATATTTGTCTTTTTTTTCTATATCGAAACTACAGGAACTCGGATATGCAAAACTTTAGGTCATTAAACACAAGAAATTTCAAGAATACATATTTAAATAGTATTCTATATATTCCCATTATAAATTAATCAAAATATCTATGAAATCAATATGGCTTCTTATCCTGTTCCGGTCAAACAATCTAGTTCCGGTCTTACTAATTGTTTAAAGTGGGAAACAAACATGTTGTATACTTAACTCTTCACTGCCATATTAAGACTTAAACCTATACCCACGTCGTTATAAAGTGAACAAAGTGATCTTTTTAAAGATGAGAGAACGGGCCCTTTTCGTCACCTAAAGTTTTTACAGATGAGGGATACTACTACAGCTATTACAACTATGTACACATGGGTTCTGTGTGTTTGTAGGAGACAAGGTCATATATGTATGACGTACATGAGACCGCCGTGTTTTTCTTGAAAACACGAGTGGAATGATAATGTTGACTGGCTGTGCACGAACTAAGACTCCCTTTTGTTCACGGTCAGATTTCAATGTCCATCTGGTGAACATATCCTCACACACTCTTCATAAGGTCACATCAAAAGAAAGAAATGCACAAACCTCAAAGTCCAAAATTTACGTGTCTTTGAAGATAACTCAGTCCAAATTTTACGTGTCTTTGAAATTGAAGATAACTCAATGTCCGCGTCCATATTTTATTTCTAAATTCTCGCATGGTCACGGAACTTCGCTTGCCACAAAAGGGATTAGTCTTTTAATGATCTTCCCCTGGTGACATTTAACCCTTTATACCAGTGAAATACTTAACCCTTTATGACATTAAGATAAAGCAGATTCAGCCCAACTAACCCCCTCCCTCTCCTTCCATTGACGCCCCTGGAGCCCTGGGCAAAGTTTATCACCAAAACGTCCACTAAAAACGTCTCCTTTATCTGAAAAACTAATCTCATGGCCTTTCTTGTCTCGGCCATTTCTTGGAAGCCTCCATAGTACTCTGTGACCCACTTTGTATCTTGTTGCTCAGAGGCTTGTGGCCCATCGCATAATGAATTTGTCTCACAAGGATGCTGCTGTTGCAATGGGACCCGCTGTTGAAGTGTGACTATTCCACTGGGCCGGTTTTAATTCTGTTAACAGTTCTTAAAAAAAGATATTTTCATCTAAAGATCCTGAGAATTTCAGTACAATAGGATCATCATAAATTGGAGAATTTTGATGTTGAATTTTTGCACAACAGTGTGTGATATGACAAGGACCTGGTCACTCTGCCACTCCGACCACCTCACTACTACTGGTCTAGGAGGAGAGTGATCTCTGCACTGTAGCTGCCATTGGGTCAGCCCACGCGGCTTGGACCACACCAGCGGCAAACACCGGACTACTTTTTAGCCACAGGGCGTAGTAATAGCGGTTTATAGTTTAGGACCTACATAGGAGAGCTCGTTACAAAGATAGGAGATACTAGGGGTTCTGGTGGAGAGGTGTACTTTGAATAATTCGCTGCTCAGGGCGATTCGGTGAAGATTACCCAGGGTACCAGGGTCGCATACTGAGCAGTTTGTTGTATGCAGAATGTTTCGCGGAATCCAGACACCGCTCCTTCTACGGCGTAATGTACACACGTTTCTTAGTTTTTAATTGGTTTTGGTCAGAGCAAGGGATAGGGCACCCTGGTCGACCTGATTTAGATTTACACCAATAAGTAAAAGTGTATATTTCTATACAAATCTATGATGAAAGTAAGATGTAACCAAAACTATTTTTTACGAAAAAAATAACTTTCAAGACTGCTGTCTGATCATTTTTTAAACTACCCCCTCCCCCCTCCTTGTTACAAAATTTCACAAAATAATCCATTGCATGACCTTACTCTCAAGGCTCACTAACGCCTATAACCTTCGTGGTACCTATCTGAAACAAGCATATAGCTCCCCAAGCCAAGGGGCGATCCAGCTCTTAGTATCAGCCTCACCATTTAATATACCAATTTGACTCATTTAAGTGTGTGTGTGGGGGCAAAATTTAGTTTTGCAAAGAAAAGAACTTATGAAAAAGTAGAACCAACCCAAAAATTTCACATGTCAAAACCATGCAAAGTAGTTAGATAAGTAAACAGTATTGGTTGATTTGGTTGTCTCAACTAAGTTATTTTCAGTATACATGTTTACCAAATGACCATTCACTAGGGTAATTGTTTGTATAAGATAAACAGTGTAAGCATCAGTAAAACACCCATGCCCCAAGGGCAACATGTGCCAGATCAATTGCCCCCAAGGGCATCATGTGCCAGATCAATTAACACACATGCCTTCCTAATTGTTGATAAACAGTCTGGGCCTTTGATCTACTGAAACCTGGAAATGCTAACATAAAAGCAGCAAGAACATTTAAATTCACTAACAAAAAAGGTTCATTTATCATGCTGTGAGAAAATAGTTAGTTTCAGTATGCCCAAGTTCAAACGTTGAAGTGTTTTCCAATAGTGCTTTTATGTTTTCAATAAAATTGTACAGTAAACTTTACCTCCGAATTTGGTGACAAAATGACATTACAGACAGCCAATACTATAGGAAAACCACTGTCCAAAAAGGTCTTTTGTGACATCACAACTACACTTTCTGTCTTGGGTCACTCAAGGGCTAGTAAGGGGCTCCTGGGGGATCGCCCCTTAATAGTACATTCTGAACGGAATTGGCATGGCGAATAATCGAAACTTCTCAATGAATTGAATTCCCTCCTTATTTTAACGACGTGCCCCGCCTCTTCCGAATTCCCAAAATCGCCCAGAAACCCCTCACCTTATCCTATTCAAAGAGTCTCAGCCCCCACCCTCCTTCCCAGGTCGGGCCTGGCAGGGAGCCCCTCCCTCCTTTTCAAACTGCTCTCCGCCTTTCCAGAATTCCTGGACCCACCCCTGATACCCCAGTATTTCCTCTCAATCAGTCAGAATGCCTTAAGGTAAACCCTATCCACGCCCTCGTCCTTACCTACCCTCAAACCCGAGCCGTGGAGAGAGAAGCTAGGGGAGGAGGGAGGGAGAGGGGGGGGGGGAGTTGTTCCGAGAAGGTTACCAAACAAAACTGTCAAAATATTCCACTGTAGCTATATATTTACAGGGATGTAAGTCAAAATCTGAAAATCCATCAAGAATTTATATGGGTATCCCTGATTGTTACAAAACCTCATGTGAGCACTCATTTTATGAAGTCGAAGCAAACAACAAAAAGAGGGAAAAAACGTTAAATCAGACAAAATTCTGAAAAGTTGCATGAATGTATTTATTCAAAGTCATGAATCTAGGGGTCATTTCACTCACTATAAAGTGTACCCACTTGGAAGAACACATTTATGTGAAAGTGATTTAAATTATTAATTAAAAAAAAAAGTGAAAATGGGGTCAGTACATTGAGTGATACCTAAGGTCGTTCCCTGAGAGATGGGGTCATTTGTTCTAGTGGTGCTAGTAGTAGAGGTATGCGGCCCAGGTGAGTTGTTTTTCACCTGCCCAGACCCCACCACGCCCAGCCTGTAGAGCACTCAGCCTCTGGATCCTTCCTATAGTTTTATATAGGGATCAGAACTAAACCAACTACATGTACTATATGTACCAGGATACAACACTTTAACTTTAATGAATAACTATATTATATTGAGTACAGACCAAAGTATTTTGGAGAACGTTTGCTGACCAGCAGTAAATATGTCAGTTTAAGGTAATTCATAAAGGATCTTTGATCAGCTCATGAGCTATAATCAAGATAGGTTAACTATGACAAAAATACGTGTTTCAGTATCCTGACCGACCCTGATATTTGCCCTAACTTTTTCTTAAAGAAGACATGTTTTTCTATGGCCTAAGTAAAAAGATGGACGGCTGTAAGTACCACTAGGTCATAAGATTTACCAAGGCCCTACAAAGTGACCTTTCCCTCATAGTCATACTGCTGGATCTGCCTTCTCACACTCAGCTTAGTCTCCTCTATTATCGCTCACCGCCGTACGCTGCTAGGTCCCGGCAGGAGGGGGGTAAAACCAGCGGATGGGCAGAATGAAAACATGGCTGGTTATTTCTGTACTCTGGGAGGCCCTGAGAGGCCTGGGACTGGGAGCGTGGGCGGGACACTTCACTAAGGGGGCACGTACACATCGGGGGTTTAGTCTAGTTTTATTTCTAATTTTCTGTATTCTTTATATCATTTTCGCGAGATTTTGGGTGGATAGTCGTATACCCGAAGTACTTTGAGAGGCCCTGGAAGGCCTGGGACTGAACTCATGGGCAGGCACCTTCACATGGGCGATTTCTTTTAATTTTTTATTGTGTCTTTATATTATTCTTGGAAGATTTTGGGTGGATAAACCCCTACTAATCAAGGTATATAATTTTATTTCTGGAAAAAAAAACACAATTAAAGTGCTTTGCCACCTATCAGAGTTCTACCATAAGTAGGATAATTTTAATCCCAGATTTTTTGTCCTTTTGTCAACTTCATATATCATATGTGATACTCAATCGAGAGAAAAAAGTGTCAATGCACCTGAAATGTTTTCCTGTGCTTACATTTTCTATTCTTAAAATGAGCTTATATACCCTACTACATAATATTCTCTCATTTCCCTACTTCTCTTTTTTACTATTTTCAACTGTGCAGTAATCTTTATAGTCTTTTCATAACCTTCCCTATCTACTTTCCACCAGCTAAGCTGGCATATGTCTGACGTCACGCCAAGGTCAAGGTCAACTGGTTTATCCTAAAAATTTTCCCGAAGACTACCGTAAACCTTCTAAACTCACAACATAAACGATGTCAGAGTGTTCTGTTTTTGCCCCCCCCCCCCCCCCCGCTTTGTTTTCTTTTTTCTCTCGTTTTCTCCTCATTATCCGTCTCACAATAAATTTCCCCTGTCATGAGTGATAATTTGCTCTGATCTCAAAGCGTTCACATTTTTAGAATGATGTGCCATTATAGAAGAAGTTTTCAGAAATAATGAAGTTTTACTCTTGGAATAGAACAATGTCCTGAATCTTGAAAATCAGAAAATCAGGAAAATAGGCACAATTAGCTGTGTTTTGGTAAAATTGCGAAATTCCCTGAATTTTCCCTGACAGGGATTTTAGTTTTAACATTTCTCTACTTTTCCCTGTGCAGTGGGGAACCTACCTATTAGTGGTTTTACGGTGCCCCATCTCCTCTGGTATGTGAGTGGGTAGGAGAGGGATACCGCAGCCAGCCTCATCAAAAAGGTATATCATCCTGGGAGATTATTTCTACACCTTTTTACTTACACTATGAGAGGTCCTCGCCAACAGTAACTTAGCGCTTACATATGTGAACACTTTTTAAAACACGAGCTGCCGATAGTCAGTTACAATATGTAAGCGAAAACTTATCGAGGAAAAACAAATCTGTGAGTAGCCGACTGCTACACTAGTGGCTTAGAGAACTCTGCTGATTGTTCAAAAGAACAGTTAGCAGGAGAGTAGACTGAAGTGTTATAGGATGATTTGGATCACATGTATCAATGATGTTTATGGCTCAACATGATTTGTTGGAGTAGTTTAATGTCCGGCCAACATTTCAGGGTTCTTTCCAGACTGCACGAGGTAATGCTTTTCAGCTTTACAGTTTTGGGTCATTGCCTTTATGGGATAATATTGGAGAAACCTGCCATCGGGATTTCTACCTTGCTCTTTTCGAAGGGTGGCAAGGGTCACTTATGTTCATTCATGTGCAATGTCTAATAGAAAGGGTATCACACAGCCGGCCTTTGATGACCCTAAGATCTACGGGTGGCTCAATATTGCAGCCAGGGACATGGGTAATAGGGACCAACATAGTAATAGTAATAGTAATAGGGACCAACATCACAGTCTGATGTGGATCCTTGCCACCCCTGTAGTTTTGGATCCCTCCCCTAAGACATTGGATCCCTTGAGTTCAGGGGGTAAGTACCCACCAGGAGATGAGGGGTCAGGGAGGGGTCAAGACCCCTTTACCTGAAGGACCCCTTGTGTAAACCCCTGGCAGCTGGTAGTGGACACAGACCTGACTGGTAGGGGTCAAAGGTCAGGTGGGGGTATATATACCCTGTACCCTACAGACCCCTTTACCCTGTACCCTGCAGACCCCTTAACCTGTTTGTAAACACCTGGAAAGGGTGGTGACGCCGGAACACCTGGTAACCTACAAGTCAATGAGGGGTTTTCATTGGTTTACACTGTAACGGACCTAATAGTGTATTACACATTGACCACAGCAGTCAGGGATTTAGAGATTGTTCTCATTTGATCTATGTTTTGATTTATTTGATTTGTTATTTGATTCAGGTTGTGATATAATATTATTATTTCTCATTTGATTTAGGTTGTAACATTTGACCATTTTTCATTTGGTTTAGGTTGCGATATTATATGGTGTCTCATTTAACCTGGGTTGCTATATTGATTAGGGTTGTGATATTAGTCATATCATTTCAAATTAATTTAGGTTGAGATATTTCATTTAGGTTTTGATATTATATGATTTCTCATTTGACTTAGGTTGTGATGTCTCATAAATCATTCAATGTGTATGCGTGTTTCATTGCAAAAGCTGTTACAGGTCCAAAATACACTGACCAAAAAGCCCAGGCCCATCCATGTACCCCAAACAGTAAGTGACTCTAAGTCAGTCAGCCCATTACCCCAAACACACTGACCAAAGACCCATGCCCCTCTCAGGGTACACACACCGAAATTCCATTTTCAAATTCCCTGTGTTTTACCTGAGATTTCCCACAGCAATTTTTCCCTGTGTCATCCAGCAATTTAATTGCATATTCTCTGTGTTTTCCCTGTCAGGGAGTTTTTTGTTGTTGTTTTTTTGCTATTTTCCCTGTGTGTTTGGTAGCCTGCCCTCTAGAGTACCCCTGTCAGTGGCTATAAGCCAGTACATGCAGTGTCTAATCCCACCTACCCCACTACCTCCTCCAGGCCTGTTCCCTAGCAACCCTCCCTGACAACAGACTAGCCTCATCAACACACCTCTCCGTCCTATTTATAACTCCCCAGTCCCTATACACAGCTGGCCTGGGCTCGGAGGGTTCCTGTAGTCCCCGCCAGGGTTAATATGTAAAACCACGTTACCCCGAATATCGTTCATCAGGCCAAGCTAAAAAAAAAATAATATCTGTTTCTCGTCTACGGCCCGGCCAGGTGCGATATTGCCAACTGAAAGGTTTTCCTTGTGTCATTTTTTCAATATAATAACTATATAGTTTATCAACAGCTTCAGAACTTTCCCTTCGGAAAAAAAATAATTAAAAGAAAAAATGAATACAAAAATCCACGAGAAACATTATTTTTCGGCTGGCCTCACGGTGCTAAGCTGGGAAGAGGCTCCGAGGGTTGTTGGAACTGGCTTGGGGCCGATTTATTTATTAACATGCAAGCAGCTGACAAGATTATGTGTGTATGATGGAGGATGGAGGCTGGGAGCTAGAAGGGGCTCCTGAGCTGATTTTACAGAATCCATGCTCAGTCTCTGAGCTCAATCTCCAAGCAGATCAGAGTTGCTCACTCTTCAGGCAAATACCACTGATTGAGCTGCTAACATCTAAAGAGACTGAATTAGCTCTCTAAGCACCTCTTTCATAAAACTACAACGACATAGCTCAATCTTCAGAGATCTTAGAATTGCTCATTACGTTTACAGTGGGAGAATGTAGGGCTCAGTACTTACTCTCTAAGCATATACTTTTGCACATGCTAAGCCCTATCTGAAATCTCCAAGCACATATTGTGGAGCTGCTCACCACCCAGAGCCTCGTGTAACTCTCCAAACACATTTAGTCATTAATACCGGCCTTTAAACAATGTATAAACATCTGCTTGGAGAGCGTTGAGCTGCTCACTGACTGGCCGTACTCCGAGTGGTTCAGCTGAGGCCCGGCAGGTGTCGCTGCAGTGGTAGCGGTGTATTATATGCCCCGGGGCTACCAGACCCCCCGCAGAGGGGATCCAAGGGCGGGCCAAGGGTAGAGACCCTTGTATTTGTAGGATATAAAACCTGGTGTTTCAAGGTAAGGGAGGCATGTGGGGGTTGATATTACCTTGTGTTTTGAAAATGTTTGAGGACAGGGGAAAAACTGCAAGGTTGTCCTCCATACTTCTGAGGGGATACTACTTGTATAACTGTACACTTTTTTTGTCATATTTGTTTGTTGGGGTAGATTAAACATCTGGCAAACCGTCCAGGGTTCTTTCCAGACTGCACAATGTGATGTTTATCAGATTTGGGTGATCGTATCTACGAGATTATTTAGGAGAAACCTGCCACTGGGATCTCTACCCTATTTTTTCTAAGAGTTGCAAGGAATCTTTTATGTGCAATGTCATACGGTTACGGTACTAATTGCCAAATGTACACAGGATGTTGTAGCATGAACAGGTACATGTCGAAACAAGATCGAAACAGACAGATACGAGACAGATTACAATAATATTTTGCACACAGCTTTTATCAGTAAATCATATCATATTTCTGTGTTTTTTAAACTTCCTCTGTTGATATAAACCATTCTGCCGCATACATTGACCCCTCTCTCCT
Organism: Lepidonotus clava; assembly: GCA_936440205.1. Lineage (NCBI taxonomy): Eukaryota > Metazoa > Annelida > Polychaeta > Phyllodocida > Polynoidae > Lepidonotus > Lepidonotus clava. The sequence continues at coordinate 87,820,611 of OW387133.1, forward strand.
CTTATCCTCCCTACATGCCCCCCTCGTTGACTCACTCGAGTGGTCCTTGTTAAAAGGTTAAGTCTGTGACCCAGCAGAGCTAACCGGTTAGCTGTCGATACGGCCTTCTCAACAGGCCCACTCACAGTGACGAATGGATTTCCTCTCCCAGTCAGAAGGCTGTATCTCACTCAGTCTGTCAAACCCGACCCACTGCTTCCCTAAGCTAGTCTGTACACCAATATTCTGTTTATATCTTACAGTGACATATATATGAGTTGATTTAAATGCTGGTATGTTACCAGCAGTGAGCATCTATATCAACTTTCATGGCCCGTTTTGCAGAGAGTACTTTTGCACAGGGTACTTTTAACTAGGTTAATGCAACATTTTGAGACTGATAACACATACATTTTGAAAATTGTTATCAAAGTTGATAAGGCGAAATAAATCTTAAATTTGACGAAAATATGAAAACTGACATCCTTGTTTGGGGAGTGCCCCCGACCGCCCCTGCATCAGATACCCAAACCTGGGAGGAAGTAGCCCCCCCCCCCCCCCACACCTTTAGGTATGGATAGAGACGCGGACCTTGACCACCAGACGCAGGATCCACCCCCTGACCTTTGACCCCAGTCACAATGACCACTCAGCATCTCCCGTGCAGTAACACACCAAAATTGTTGCTTTTCCTTTTGGCCCTGTGATTGTTTATTTCATTGAATGGTTTTCAATGGTTGGCTTTTGTGCTGACTTGCAGGCAAATTGAAACTGCAGGATAGTCTGCCCCCTTTCCATAAGAAATCATCCCACAATCTTTCCATAACAATTTATTTAATTCAAACATCTTTGGTCATGACCACTCCATTTGCATTTCGTTAATCGTCTCTGTATCAAAACGGCATTTAGTCATCGATGTGATCACTGTTTTACATTTGTGTTAATTAGGTTAATGCAGTTTGTCTAACACAAACGATGAGTAAGTTCTCATGAGTACTATAAATTATGCACCCTAGATGGCCATAAAGTCAGTCGCAATAGAGAACAGCCAGCACGGCCCGTTTACGGTTTAGTCATAACCGCTACACAGTTCACCCTTAAGGTGGTATTACACTGCACAACAGAAGTGGGATATGACGATGTCGCAGAGAAATCGCACATATTAGAGACAAAATCCTTTGTTATACATGTGTAAAATACTCCATATGGCCAATTTTAAACGATTATATCACTCCTGCGTGCAAAATTTCTATAACATCATTATATAGCTGCTCAAGCCGTGTAGTATAATACCACCTACAAGGCCGTATTACACTACATAACTCGAGCTGTAATATATGAGGATATCAGAGAAAATTCACATGCAGGAGTAATATTGTTGTATGAAATTGGCGATTTGGAGTATTTTGCACATGTATAACAAAGAACTTTGTCTCTCATACATACAACTACTCTGCGACATCATCATGCCGCAGCTCAAGTCGTGTACTGTAATTCCACCTTAAGTACATGTAATACCACCTTTAGCTCGAGTTGTGTAGTGTCATACCACCTTTAGTACATGTGTGTGCATCGATTGTGGCTGATACGTGGTAAACATTAGTGTTGGTCACGCTCTGCTTAACACATACGATGATCAGGTCTTAATGCGTACCTCAAACTACGCACTCACGGCCTGGGACACATGCCTTTGTACGGGATACATTGTGTAGGCAACCGAAGGTGTGTGCAGAACCATGTCTGTATGCATAATATAGGAAGGAAATACTGTGAAGAAGCAGTGTCTCAGTCTAGTGGTTGGTCTACGGGTTGTAGAAAGAATGAGTAGAAAAAATGTCCCTATTTTTAAACACGATCTATCTTACATCATAAATCATGAAATGTGTAAGCAAAATCATTAGATCCTTACATACTAGACAAGTGATTCATTTGCTTGCATTTCTCTCGTATCTTCAGTTGTCTGCATCTATATATTGCAAGACCTCAAAAGTCTTGCTTTACGAAGAAAATGCAAGAATGGTTAGCAAATTCTATGTAAACATATCTATGTATAAATATTTCTGAGATCTTTGTAATGTATAAACAAGAAAGATCAATATCATGATATATCCTCACCGGTCTTATAAGGGAGGCCCTAGAGAAATCTCGTTTATTTTATAAGTTATTTACATGGGCAATAACGTATTACTATATAGGGATCCTTCTGGTTCGTCAATAACCTGATACAATAACCTAATACATAATTCATAAGGGCTAAAGTATCACAGCGAGTCCACTATTAGACACAGCGTTCATAAATCACGAGGTCACACATAAAACTGTGACGTCACCGAGACGCCGCACGCGCCCTACATCACGGAGATATATGGGCGGTGACAGGCTGCTGCAATCACATCTAGCCATTATGTACACCAGATTAATTATACAGCTTACATGAGCAAAATTCGACTGTGACAAGTTTTGTCATGCAGCTTTCATAACCAGCGTTTAGCAAATTTTGAATGGCGTTGTTGCGATTTAACAGAAATCCTGTTTGACTTTGTAGATGTTTTGCTACCAACAAGTCTAAAAATTAGTAAAAGATATTTTCCAGGACTTTTTACAGTCAGGGTACATTTATTTAGGTTATTCAATTTAGTACAAAAAATCAACAGTAATATCCGACAACAATGGAAATTTATGTGCTAACACAATAAACATAAAGTGAAATTTGGAAGACATACTAAGTCATGGGAAGTCATAACGCATACAGCAGCTTGTCCCAGATACTCTATCCTGACTCTACACGCCCTGATAATCAGACAATGCTCTGTGTTACTTCACTTTGTCTGCCGCTACTAAACCGTGTCCGTATCTACCTACCCCTCCTGCCTTATCTCCCACCTACACCGTTACAAGGGCTACTTACTACATGCAATGGCTACTATACCGCTTAGGCGCGAACCGCCACGGAACTTATTTGCATTTCTGTGGCTGTGAGTTGTGCAAAGTGCAAAAGTGGGATGATCACTTCATTAATACTTATATGTAAATTTTTCAATATGCATCTGAGAGTATAGCGGTAATTCGGTACCGCGTTTCCGGTATGAAACCCATCGACTTCCGGTAAGTAACCCATCAACTTCCGGTGATTAGTAAACCACTCCTTCCGGCCTGTGGATTATTCAGGCGCAGGTTGAGGGTTGGCAGTGAATCTCTGTAAGACTGGGCCTCTATACAATCAGGGACGGATGCCAAATGAGAGCTGGGCTCAGGGGGCGAGGGGCTGTCTGTGGGGCTATGAATAATAGACAGACCTCGGAGCCGCTTTGTAGTGTATATATACACAGGCAGAGACCTTCTAATTATAGAGACTGAGTGCTCCCACTTTGAACTGAGCCGATCAATTTCCTAATCCTGCCCCCCCCCCCCCCCCCCCCTCCCTTGGTATGGATGGAGTCACTCTGGACCACTGGGATATTTCACCCTTGCTCCTGGATGATCGAAACTGTGAGGAGGTAGAGACCAAACCCCTATACTTTTACTAGGCAGGTGTTATTTTATATGCAGTGTCTCATAGGCAGGGCACCATATACAAAGGCCAATGGCACTATGCCTTTGATAACCATGTTGTTGACCACAGGGAGAATGTCTAATACCACAGCAGCAGAACAGAGACTTGAACCGCCGACCTTTGGATGACGAAGCCAACACCCTACCACTATACCACACCAGTGGTTTTGTGCAACTTGGTCCATTTGGGCGGACCAAGAGGCAGCTACAGCGCAGAGACTATTCTTGATTCTTGTACTAGTTGTAGATGATAGAGGCGAGGCGGTAGAGTGGAAGCTCTCCCTTTCCAAGCTCTTTGATGCAACTTGTCAGGGGTGTCTGTTGCAGGGGGATGTGTACACCACAATCGGTCTTTTTCTTAGGGTACCTCACTACCTGGGTTAACCCATACAATCAGGAATCAACGATTTACTGCATGGTTCCCCCACACCTTGCTAACTAACGACTACATCTCAATCTTGTAAAATATATATATGTATATAAAAATGACAATATCTTTTAAGCTGGTCCAATAATTAATTCACGGTTTTCGCATGCCAATGCTGTAACTTAACTCTGTAAGAACTATTCATCACTTTTATAAGGAAATTAATCTAGGAAAAATACACTAATCTTAAACTTATTCCACGTATATTGAATAACTGGCGGTGATTATATCCATGAGGAAAGCCCAGTATTTCATAGGATTGTGGATTCATATGTAATAATATTTATCTGAAAATTGAGGTAACACTACAAGTCTCCATTTTGTAAGTGGCATACTTGTGATTCTTTGCACTGTGTCAGCCTGTCCCGTCCTTAGGGGTCAAGACGCTACCTAAATAGTACGTGCAAACATCATTGAAGCACCATGAATATGGACTGTAAATACCTTCAATTCCTTACGTCTACATTCCTTCCCTGTTTTCTACATTTCCTTCAGAACTTTGGCATCATACCTTGCTGTAAGCCATAAGTCAAGGTATCGGTAGAGTCATATAACGACCATTTATTATATTTCTAGGGCGTGATAGCAATACATTTTGACAGACATGTTTTTAAACCGCCGGGCAGGTACAACATTTAGCTTCTTCCATGGAGTTGCACTCTGATTCCCAACATTTTCTGTGAAATTTACATTTTTATAAGCAATATTAATAGTTGGTAACAATATACAACTTACAAGCCTTTTTATTCATTAATTCCTCTCATTCATAGTAGGGTATATACCAGGTAACCTGGTGTTCGTTAAGGGCTAATTCAATAATGTTCCATAAAGCTCCTTATATATGTGATTAAAGAAGCGCTTTTCATTAAAAAAAAGGTCATGATTTAGATAACTGTCTACATATATCAATGCCCTTCCACTGCGGCCCCGCCCCTACTAAACTCTGATTTAGGTGTCTGTGACGATGTGTGTGTGTGTGTGGGGGGGGGGGGGGGTCCCTCACCTGTCTGCAGGTGACTAGAGAGGTGACGAATGGAGAGGGGGCCTCCCACATACCTTTATAGACTGTGCTCAACTAGCCGATTTTTCTCCTGCTAATGCAGATTTCTCCGGAGGGAATAAGGGCTATTGCTGACATATTATATATCATTAGAAAGGAGGCTTAATTTTCTTTCAAATGATATATAGGATGCATGGTATTTGCATTATTAGTGGAGAAAGTGATAATGCCGATTTGTGGGTGACAAGAATCGCCTAGTGGAATACCAGCCTAACCATAGAATGTCCCAGTGACATACCTGCCGCATTCCGGCCCCATTCCCAGGCTACCTCTGATTGAACTTGATATGATATGGTGTGCGAGTGTTTTTTCTCCTTTTTTTAGACGGAAGTTGTGAGTGCGATTAGATTAGTGCTTTTTAATGTCAAATGCTGCGCTAATCCTTTAGTTAATGTGTAAGGATGTGCTGTTCTTAAGTTTATTTGTAGGCATTTAACTCTTTCTGGCTAATTGTCGCACCCCCACGCTCGCTCTAACTGAACTTCATTTCGAATGCCCAGATGTACCGACTGGATATTTTCTTGTTAAACTTGTTCAGGTTTGCCTTTTTGCCTTTCTATTTGTTGTATTCTTCGAACTAATAGTTTCGGAATATCCTCTGTATGTTCTTATGTCTTTTCTTCTATTTTGACAAGCATTTATGAGATAAAATAAAGTGCCACTTTATGAATGATACTTCATTCTTAAACCTGTTAGAATATTGTACGAGAAACAGGTGGTCACTGTTTTTCCCTATTGCATAAACTGTTGCCGTTCGGGTACACCACCCAGTGGGTTTGGACTGACCTCCTGACCCGCCAGATCACAGGGATCACACGGCAGGACAGGCCCGACATGCCAGCGGTCAGAGGCCTGGGGTGACGGCAGTACAGGCCCGACATGCCAGCGGTGCTGTCCCACTGGGAAGGGGAGGGGCCGGCTGACCGCGGTTTAGGAGCGGGGGTTGGGGGATACACACCTGTTGGAAGAGATGAAAGGCCCAGTGGTCAGTCACAGGTAGGCAGGGGGTCTGAGTGAACTGGGTCAGTCACTCACCTTTAACGACCACTGTAAACCACTACTGCACCACACCTCTACTTGAGGTTTCCAAACAAGGAGAGGAGTGGTGCAATAATGTGTGGGTCAGGCTGCGACCGGGAGTTTTAGGGCCAAGTTCGTTCTCTGCTACCAGCAGGGTTTTCCCAAAACTGTGTTGTCAATCTATGGTTTTAAGTCGGTCTGAACTTTGTTTTTGATAACATGTCTATGTTTTAATAGTCTTTTTTCTCCAGCTTAGGAATATAAGAGACTTTATGTTGTTATAGAAACTCTCTGCGGGTATTAAACTGGCCAATCTCCAGTGCCCCAATACTGATGTACAGATTCACTCCAGGAAACGGAGTCAGGTTTGACAGACTGGAGTAGCTCAGGCTCCAAACACTTCCCACATATTTCTCTAACCCAAGCCCCTGCCCCTCCGGTGAGGCCAGGAAAATAATCTAGTTCTCAGTAAATCTGAAGTACCAACATATTCTTGGAACTATTGGTAAACTTGACCTGTATAAAGACAGTTATATTGATCTACTTATAAATGTTCTATCCATTATCTACCCATAAAAGAAATTATCCTAAAAATCCCTATCAACCTACATTATTTTTTCGGTCAATGTTACGTGAACACGTCTAATGTTGTTGGCCCGTGGCCTAACCCCGTTTTTTAGAGCGTCAGTAATGTCTTTATCCTGGCCCGGCCGGCTCTAAGACAGGTCCCTGACAGGCGGGGGTCGGGGTAAAAGGGGCTTCATCGGGCCTCGCTGGCTTCTAGGCACTCCACGATTAGACGGGCCACAGTCCCTGTGTTTATACGTTTATTACTAAGACAGGTCCCTGACAGGCGGGGGTCGGGGTAAAAGGGGCTTCATCGGGCCTCGCTGGCTTCTAGGCACTCCACGATTAGACGGGCCACAGTCCCTGTGTTTATATGTTTATTACTGAGACAGGTCCGTGACAGGCGGGGGTCGGGGTAAAAGGGGCTTCATCAGGCCTCGCTGGCTTCTAGGCACTTCACGATTAGACGGGCCACAGTCCCTGTGTTTATACGTTTATTACTAAGACAGGTCCCTGACAGGCGGGGGTCAGGGTAAAAGGGGCTTCATCAGGCCTCGCTGGGTTCTAGGCACTTCACCATTAGACGGGCCACAGTCCCTGTGTTTATACGTTTATTACTGAGACAGGTCCCTGACAGGCGGGGGTCGGGGTAAAAGGGGCTTCATCAGGCCTCGCTGGCTTCTAGGCACTTCACGATTAGACGGGCCACAGTCCCTGTGTTTATACGTTTATTACTGAGACAGGTCCGTGACAGGCGGGGGTCGGGGTAAAAGGGGCTTCATCAGGCCTCGCTGGCTTCTAGGCACTTCACGATAAGACAGGCCACAGTCCCTGTGTTTAGACGTTTATTACTGAGACAGGTCCGTGACAGGCAGGGGTTGGGGTAAAAGGGGCTTCACCAGGCCTCGCTGTCTTCTAGGCACTTCACGATTAGACGGGACACAGTCCCTGTGTTTATACGTTTATTACTGGGACAGGTCCCTGACAGGCAGGGTCGGGATAAATTTAAAGGGGCTTCATCAGGTCTCGCTGGCTTCTAGGCACTTCACTATTAGACGGGCCACAGTCCCTGTGTTTATACGTTTATTACTGGGACAGGTGCCTGACAGGCAGGGGTCGGGGTAAAAGGGGCTTCATCAGGCCTCGCTGGCTTCTAGGCACTTCACTATTAGACGGGACACAGTCCCTGTGTTTATATGTTTATTACTGAGTCAGGTCCCTGACAGGCGGGGGTCGGGGTAAAAGGGACTTCACCAGGCCTCGCTGGCTTCTAGGCACTCCACAATTAGATGGGCCACAGTCCCTGTGTTTATATATGTTTATTACTGAGACAGCTCTGTGACAGGCGGGGGTCGGGGTAGAAGGAGCTTCATCAGGCCTCGCTGGCTTCTAGGCACTTTAGACAGGCCACAGTCCCTGTGTTTATATGTTTGTTACTGAGGCAGGTCCCTGACAGGCGGGGGTCGGGGTAAAAGGGGCTTCTTCAGGCCTCGCTGGCTTCTAGGCACTTCATGATTAGACGGGACACAGTCCCTGTGTTTATACGTTTATTACTGAGGCAGGTCCCTGACAGGCGGGGGTCGGGGTAAAAGGGGCTTCTTCAGGCCTCGCTGGCTTCTAGGCACTTCACGATTAGACGGGCCACAGTCCCTGTGTTTATATGTTTATTACTGAGACAGGTCCGTGACAGGCGGGGGTCGGGGTAAAAGGGGCTTCATCGCTGGCTTCTAGGCACTTCACGATTAGACGGGCCACAGTCCCTGTGTTTATACGTTTATTACTTAGACAGGTCCGTGACAGGCGGGGTTCGGGGTAAAAGGGGCTTCATCAGGCCTCGCTGGCTTCTAGGCACTTCATGATTAGATGGGCCACAGTCCCTGTGTTTATACGTTTATTACTGAGACAGGTCCCTGACAGGCGGGGGTCAGGGTAAAAGGGGCTTCATCAGGCCTCGCTGGCTTCTAGGCACTTCATGATTAGACGGGCCACAGTCCCTGTGTTTATACGTTTATTACTGAGACAGGTCCTTGACATGCGGGGGTCGGGGTAAAAGGGGCTTCATCAGCCTCGCTGGCTTCTAGGCACTTCATGATTAGACGGGCCACAGTCCCTGTGTTTATACGTTTATTACTGAGACAGGTCCTTGACAGGTGGGGGTCGGGGTAAAAGGGGCTTCATCAGCCTCGCTGGCTTCTAGGCACTTCACCATTAGATGGGCCACAGTCCCTGTGTTTATGTTTATTACTGAGACAGGTCCCTGACAGGCGGGGGTCGGGGTAAAAGGGGCTTCATCAGGCCTCACTGGCTTCTAGGCACTTCACCATTAGACGGGCCACAGTCCCTGTGTTTATACGTTTATTACTGGGACAGGTCCCTGACACCTGGCGAGGAGAGAAACGTTACGAGATCATCCCATAGAGCATTCCTGTGCTTGTCCCAGCTCTTATTTATCTAAATATGAATCAATTTTTGTATGTCTATAAGAGGCAGAAACCTATCTTTGTTTAAGGCTAGTGGATCAGGATCTAACCACCAAGCAAACTGAACTTTTCCCTTCAGCGAAGTCTACAGTGAGAGATGACCTGTCAGTGTGTCAGAGTCTAATTCCTAGAAGTCAATCAGCATTCAGCCCTTCCGGCTTTATGTAAATGACAAAATCTCACCCCCCCCCCCCCCCCAAAAAAAAAAAAAAAAAAAGCTCCATTATAGGGACGCCGGCGGGGACACGGGATTGGTCAGAAGGGGACCACGTGACCTGATTATAGGTGGCCTCACCTGGCGGGGGTTGGTGACATTAGTAGTCGGATCAGGTCTGGCTGAGTGTCCCCACAAAGGGGCGGTAAGATGTAGTCTGTTCTCACCCAGATTAACCTTTGCATAATGGGTCCATGCATCTACAAGAGTCCATGGCTATGACTGGGAAGCTCAAATCTGTCATGAATATTTTTTACTGTCCCTCAAAGAATAGCATGGGTAACCCCTTTGATGGTTGTTCGGCTGCTGGCTTGTTTATGGTCCTACCTGCCACAAACCAGAGGCCCAAAACACTTGATATACAGGATGGAATTCTCATCCAAAATGGCCTCTAGTGTACAGATTCACCTTGGGAAACGGTGGGTCTGACCTGACAGACTAGGTGAGATGTTGACTTAGTTGGGATGGCCCGCCAGGAGTACGTTGTGTGGACACAGGGCTAAAACATCTACGTACATACACGTGGCGGTGAGGGGCCTGTCTAGGGCCACCTTCAGAAATATTGTTTCTTATCCAGTTCATGGCCGAAACTTACGGTCACTCAAGCCTTGGGATTTTTTATATATTTTTTCTAATCAATTTATATTTAAAATGCATTTTCTACTCTTTTTTTTTTCTTATGTATTTTTTTTTTTTTTATCTATTTTTTGTTGGGGGGGGGGAGGAGGGGGGTGTTGGGGGTTGGTATGTAGATAACCAAATGAGTTTGTGAAAAGAAAATTCTATAGTCTAAGAATTAATCCAGAAAAAATATGTTTCCATTCTGCAATAAAATAGCCACTTAGGCTGTCCACCTGTGGTGAAACATACCTTTTTCAAGGTTGGCCGAAAGCCGGTGTTCCGGACGAGCCGAATTCTGGTAGGCAAACCAAAGTTCCAGTTGTCCCGTGTTGTACACATCTGCAGTCTAATTTAGGCATTTTTTTGTTTTGAAGCAAAATTTGAAAGGAAACTAGGAATTGTGCATCTATCTCAGATACGAGTACAAGAATCTCTGATTAAACTCTTGCAAACTTATACTAAGTCAAATTTAGTGAAAATAAAACATGAAGTATATATATGAATACAAAAAAACGGTACCTACAGCTGCCTTCCAAAACAGTAAGCAAAAGGTAAGTGAGGGGAAATCGACATATCTTTTCTTCTTCTTAGAATTCCCGCAAGTCAAAAGTGCGATTTTATTCCCAAGATTCCATTGAGTCAATATTTTATTTGTGTAAAAGTGGATTGAAGGGCACACATATTTGTCTATGTCCACACTGTCCCAGGTGTAAGGGCCTTTCACCAGGAGGGGGTGGGGGACACCACCTACATAATACATCTACAAGTGTGATTGATCAAATAGTTGACGGGTAGGGGGAGGCAGGTGGGGTGAACTAAGTCAACAACGATGAGGAAATGTGAATCACTTTAAAAGTTGGGACAAAAACCAAGGTATAAGAAGATACGCGAAGCAGAAACAAGTTTTTCTGTTAATCTTTTTTTTCTCGCCCTTTTTGTCCTTCTTTTTTTTAATAATTTAAATCAGAGTAGCAAGGAATGAATGGTAGTAATGCTACGTTACACACACACAGGAACATATTTTATTGTCGGTTTTAGATTCGTCGTAATACAGATGGTCTCAGATTCAAAATCCGGAATAAAAAGATCAAAGGAAACTAGGTCAGGAGAACAGGCTGTTCAAACTTTACCTAAACTCCCCCCACCCCCACCACGCACAACCTACTGACCCTTTTCAGCCTCCGCCTTTTTAACAGGCGCCATTTTAAAACTTTTTTTATATGTCCCTTTCTTTTTGGCCTCCTTTATTCCACTCTGCCATTTCGCCAATTCCGACCCAAGAATTATCTGTGTGTTGCAGCTACCACCTGCTGCCTCCTGCCTGGGCTGGGATGAGGCCAGCGAAAACCACCGGACTACTTTTGGGCCACACCGTGTAGTAATCTTATAAAGCTGGTATACTGTTAAAGGCCTACATGGTGGGATTTCTTTTCTCAGCACATCCCCGTGGGGGTACCAGGGTGGGGCTTCTGCCCCTGGGAAGAATATAGGCCCCAAGTGGCCCCTGCTGATCATAAAAGGTGACAATAGAGGGGATCCAGCACTGACCAAGTGGTTCTTTGGGTTCGATGCCCAGTTGGTGTCTGGGTTCACTAAGGGATGAGCAGGGCTCACCAAATCCAGCGTCCTGTGTGTCCTGTCCACCCCCATAAAGGCACAGGACACCAAGACAGGACCCCCAGGGTGTCCTGTGGACACCCTAGAAATCATATCTTAATATCAAGGTTGAGGCAATGGGACCCCGGTTTTATGGTGCAGGACACCCACAATGCCAGCCAGGGTGTGCACAGGACACCTAACCATTTTCAAATTCCGTGAGCCCTGATGAGGTACAGCAAAAATCATTTCCAGGTTTTGATCCCCTGCTGTCTGCCTACCCTGTCACCCTCATCTCATAGATATGATCACCAAAGACAGAATTCGTCCCAACTTGTTTTCGTCATGAAAATGACCATGGCTGTCGGTACGGTGTAAAACATCCATCACTCACTCGTTCACTCTCAGCACACAGAGACACTCATCGCAGAGGGAGGTCGGAATGCTTTATTCCCAGGCGACCCCTGGGCTGCAGTGCGTAATAATCGTATATTACCAGCATACAGTTACAGACCTACATAGCAGAGTTTTCTCGCAGACTCTTTTTTCGCCTGGAGAGAGATCTCGCTGCAGAGTGCTTTATCCCTCTGGTACCAAATCCTTCAGTTGGCAGTCGTCACTCAGTACGCAGTAATTCGGTCGGCCGGGGTCCCTATATGTGTGTGACAGGTGCACACGATCTATATCCAGTTATGGTCACAGACACCTGGACTATTCTAACATACTGGGACAACTTTATTACTGGGACCAGTCTATTATATGCTTAGTTTACTCAGCTTCCCATTATAATTTTTTTTATCATGTAATCTCTTTATCTATTTCTGAAAAAAAAGAGATAATAATATTAGAATATTATAATAAATTATGCATGTAATTACCTTTAAAAAAAAATACTAATGTTTAATCAAATTTGTCAATTTCAACTGATTTCATTCTTTGGCATAAGCTAATCCCTTAATTTGGTAGTATCTTAAGTTAAAAGAAAAAGAAGCCATTTTGACTCTTCTGAGCATTATAAGAAGACCCGACCTGAGTCATTTAGGTTAACCCTAAACAAGGTAATCATTAATCCGTCTGTACCGTTGTATAACCCATTCAACCCGTGGCCACCCTAGCCTCAACATACCACAAATATCATTCCATTAATCTGTGACTACGGCGACATTCCAGCACAGATAAGTAGGCCTAGCCCCTGATCTGCCTCGCCTAGCCAAGCCTAAAGCCTATATTCCACTAGGAGATTCTGAACATCGGAATTTTGGTAATTAATTATTTTTCACCAGCAATATGCCAAAAGACTATGCATCCTACATATCATTTGAAAGAGAATTAAAACCCGGTTCTAATGATATGTAACATGTCTATGATTAAACTACATTCCCACAACCGATTTTTCTAAATGGCAAGTGAAATCGGATAGTGTAACGCAGGCCTCTGGGTGAGGCCTATTTAAGGCTCGGTACACCAGGCCTAATTATTAATAGCGACTTGGCACCGTGCCAGGTGAGTCAACGACCGGGACCAGGGCTTGGAGTGTAGTGAAAGCCGAGAGTCATAATTTCTAAGAAAACATTAATTAATTTTCTTACTTTTTATGCATTCAGTTATAATGTTTTTCTTAACTATGGATCCAATTTACTTCTCATCTGGTGTGTATCATTTATTTTGTGTCTGAAGTTTACTTTCTACCCCCCCCCCCCCCTTTTTTTTTTCTTTTTTTTTTTTCTTTTTTTTTTTTTAATTAATAATATCAATGTCTTTACGGTTTTCTGGCCCGATTTTATATCACAAAGTTGCCAAGGGTACAGAACTTTAACCTATGTGTTACAATTTTGCAAACTATGATATGAGTGCGAGGCGTTCGAGCTGGCTAAGAGAAAAAAAAAAAAATTGCAAACTATTATTAGTTATGCATGCATGTAGTGAGTGGTTCTGAGAAGGTAGTGATCTCAGCACCCCCTCCCCCCTCCCCCCCCCCCCCCCCCGCCTTCCCCACACACAGACCCCAACCCCCGGTGAAATCCTTTGGTTCAGTCACGCGCATACAACACTGCACTGTAGGGGCTGCCTCGGGGCCCTGCACCTGCACCGTAAAATCCCTATATTGAACAGAAATTCTGTAAACCCCCTGATAGAATAGATTTTTTTACAGAAGATTTATTTCATACACATTTGGTGCAGATTTGTACATGTAATGTCCCGGAATATGGGGAAATGTTTGCCTTAATTTTTGGGCCATTAATCATAAAGAATGCCTCACTTTCAGATTTCAAGTAATATTACATACAAATTGAACATATTCTGTGACACTTTTAGACAGAATTTTCTTTTGCTGTTGTTGAAACATTAGAAAAATAGATAGGTGCCCAAACTGGCCAAAGTGGGTAAAATTCTTGTTTTTTATACTTTAGAATGTATGAAGGGTTTTTACGGTTAGTTGAGTGTAAGGTGGTCTGTGTGAGGTGTGTGTTGGGATGGGTAGTGGGGGGGGCGGGGGTAGAAGGGGGTGTGACCCAGTTCTGAGTCAGGCAGGCCTTCTCAGGTGACGACAAGGGAATATGGGAGGGCACGGGAGCGGGTAAAAACAAGTTCTCGCCTCCCAGCGTTACAACCCCAGGACACCCTGACATGACCCTCTGGGTGTCCTGCCCGGAGCAAAAGTCAGTCCGTGAGTTTGTTTGGCCTGCGCCGGCGCACGCCGCCATCCCATAATAATTACCTTATGTACCAAATTGCAATGCATTGTGGGATAGCGGCGTGCGCCGGCGCACCCGATCGAACTGACCTACTGTACAGTTCCTGAATCAGTATGTCTGAAATATTTAAATGAGCTACTGGAATGTTACTGATTACACACTGATTTCACACCCTAGCTAACTAAATACAGTGTATTTTGGACACACTGCCCATCCACTGTTTTCTGACTGATTTCCACTGATTTCCCACTGGAAAGCTACTGAAAGCCCACACTGGCTCACACTGATTCTGCACTCAGTAGCCACTGAGTTTCCACTGCTTTTTGGTCCGGGTGTGGACACCCTAGAAATCATAGTCTGGATCTTGGCAGGACACCAGGCCATTTTCAAATTCCGTGTACCCAGGAAGAGCTGAGAGCTAATTCAGAGCACTCACTGCCTTTAAGAAAAAAAAAAGGAAAAAAAATAGAAAAGAAAAACAGCTGAAACTGGTCCCCCGGGACACTGGTGGCGTCGGCCCCGTCGCGCCGGGAGGCAGCGACGACGACCTACTTCCGGTGGCCCATTTCCGGTGACCTAGTTACCTCAGGGTGTCACGTGGTGCCAAAACCAGGACCAGACCTCGTCTCCGGTTTCACAACATCCCCGCCTAACCTTTCTACACCTTCCTAGGGCTAGGCCACACAGGGCCCATGGTCTTGGAGTGTGCCACGCCCCCCTCTGCTCCAATAAAAAGCAAAACAACCCATGCATGCTATCTTTTTTTTCTTACAGGTTTCTGCTTATGAAAATATAAGTGCGATTGCCCAGAGATATATAGGGGTCGAAATTCACTTTTCAGGCTATCAGCCCGGACATATTAAAGCCTACTCAGGCTACTGCAAGTGTGACAATAAAATCCGGGGTAATTTTGATGTAATTTTCTCAAAAGTTGTCGTTAATTTCGATCCCAGCATTAATTTACTGTTTATTCCTCCATTTAAATATTAAGTAATTGCAATAAAAAAAATCAATCATTTCACATGAGTCACTTGGTACGAGAATTTCATGGTACCCTTTCTAGATCCGTTCATGTAGCGTGAAGGTATTTCACCTCTCTCGACCACTCCTCTTCTTGTGGCTCATGAGAATGAGAATGTTCCCTCTATCTACTCCCACCTTCTCTCAGGCCCCTTCTTCCCTCCTTTGGCTTTGGTTAACCTATGAGATTTAATTTTTGTCCCGCAACCGCCAAATGAATAAAAAAAAATCCAAGTAAGAAAAAAATAGACGAAAAATTATTATCATATATATGGTGCAGACATGTCTCACATTTCATTCATACCCATATGTCATTCTATATCCCATGCACCCCCCTTCCCGCAAGGGCCCCATCCCATATTTCCACAGGTCTGCGGTTTGAGGGGTGTACAGGTATGAACCCCTCCCCCCTTACACCCCCCCCCCCCCCCCCCACCTCCTACAGGTAGACCAGACGCCGGAGAGACGCCAAACACCTGAGTCACACCTGAAGGCAACACGTCGTCACGGCAACCATGGGAGGGGGGGGGGTATATACACAGAACTAACCGAGGGGGCACGAAGCCGCGATTATTGCCCCGCTGTCGAAGCCTATTTTCAGGGTCGAGGGCTTTGCCCGAGACCCTGAAAATAGGCTGAGACAAGGGGTAATGATCAAGGCTGAGGGCCCCCGAGGTTAGTTCTTGTTTTATTATATATCAAATACCTGCCTATGTTGAAGTTATGTGAAAAAATAAGACGAATTCTCTTTATTTACCCTGTCCGCGTCCGATGCTGGGGGCCGCCATTTTAAGTTAACCTCGCCTCCTGTCGGAGAGTTCCATCCACTTCAAACGTCTTATTTACGAATTGTAACGTATTATCACTGTCAATTCATGCGTTATTTTCAATATTTTGACGAATTTATGCGCTATAACGCATGAAAAACGCATAGAATTGCGAATTTAAAGGAAATAAATCGGGTCGAGATGACCACTGCCACGCCGTCTGGTGTTTCAAACGCTAAATACACAAGATGGCGACGGAATGAGCGTTGTCGAACAACTTGCTGGTAATTAAATCGATTTAGCGTTGTATTTTCATCAAATAAGACAATTTTGGCGTGGTTTGTGGGTTGTTTACGTAGTTTCCATGCCGGCAAGCATCGTTATTGCCCCACGGTGACTTGCGGGGCAATAATTTTTGATTATTCACCAGTGTGGCATAACGCCATCAGTTATTCCACCTTTGCTAACGGGGGAGTACAATGCTGAAGGAATAGGCGCTCCGAACTTGGTATATAATAAAGGATGGTAAGAGGGGGGAAACGTGATGGGTGGGGAAGTAAGGGTTGTGCCAAGTCAGTCAGTGGCCTATGAGACGTTACTATCTAAAAAGTTCATAGACTAGACCTGCTCTTCAAATTAAAAAAGCTTTAAAAATAATATATTTTCCCCCTAATTTTCTCTCCCATTTTTTTTATCATTTTTTTTATTATCATTATCGTTTCTTCATATAGTTGCTTATGCCTTTATCTCCACATATTATCTATAATATTATGGCAATAGTTGTGAACATTTGTGAATATCAAAGGGTCGTGAGCACGTCTACAAGCAGTGAATCAGGCTTTGATCAGACGAAAGCTGATCGATCCTGCGGACACCCTCCCACCTAATCACAAACAACTCCTGCCCCCCCCCCCCACCCCACCCCCCTCATCCTCCTCACCCCTATCCTCACCACTTCACCCCCCCCCCCCCCACCCCCACTCCCCACATCTCAGGGGCTGGCAGCTGCCTCTATGAGTAGGTGAGTAGACCCTCAACCCTGGGCCATTACCATAAAATCCTGCCCTGAATGTTTATTAGCGCGACTGCCATTAATTATGTAGGAACCGTTATTCCGACACCATCCCCACCCCGAATCCTCCTTTCCCTAAATCACGTATTGGATTTATAGTTTTAATTTTTTTTTAAATTAATTTATGGATTTCACTCACCCACCCCTTCCCAATGTGTACGTACCTAATGGTATGCCTCTAAAATGGTTCACTGAGGCTGGGGAGTGGAAAGATATGCCTTGCAGTCTATTACTCATGGACGCAGAAATCAATATTATTTTAATTAACATTTCTAATTAATAATATAGCAACCAACAAAAAACGTCCTCATGGAGCTTAGCATATCTCCTAATCACTGTACAAACCGAAATTCCATTTTCAAATTCCCTGTTTTCCCTGAGATTTCCCTGTGTCATATCCAGCAAGTTCTTTTAATTTAAAAAGAAAATTTGGACAACCCAACAACAAAAAGTCAAACCCCTAATATCTTGAGAATCAGGAATTTCCGAACCAGGCCGAATGAAATTCCCGGTGTTTCCCTGTGTTTTGGCAAAATTTCCAAATACCCTGTGCTTTCCCTGTCAGGGAATTTTTGTTGCAATTTTCCCTGTGTGGTTGGTAGCCTGCCTAATGCTCCCCCCACTAGACCGTTCACTCGTCCTTTAGTTCCGGTCCCTCTACTACTCACGCTGACCCAACACAATGTAGGGTCAGTTTTTGTCATACGGCGGCAGTAACGAATAGAAACGATTTGCCCTGGTTCATCGCGATCAAACACGACCTTGGGTGATTTGCTAACCTAGCACCCAATCAGGGAGCGATATCTACCCTCAGGGGTAAGGATGGAGATGGGGGTAAGTATGGGCAGGGGTTACTCAATCACTCAATGCTAGAGCACAATGGTATTGCATTTATCAGGGATATAAGTCAGGATAAATGACAAAATCTGAAACCTCAGAAGAAACTCTGAAATTATCTTAAAATATTATAAAATGTGATTTTAGAAATTAATTCTGAAAAATGATATTTGAGGTGACGATGTAAACAAATCTGAAATCAGACAAAAATCTGAAAACCTACATCCCTGATTTATACTAGGGCAAGATCTAGCAGGCTATAGGTTCCAAGTCAATTAAGTTGACTACGCAATAGTTTCCAAGATCAGTACCAATTTGCGCACCAGTTTTGCAGTTGATCCTTTGTTGTTATTTTCTATTTTTCTTTTATTATTTCTTTAGTGTTTTTATATACATATAAAAGTGACCCCCCCCCCCCCCCCTACCCCACTCTCTCCCGGAACCACCACCCCTCAGGGACGGGTCATGATCCAATGGCCGAGGGCCAACCATTCGCTGCGGAACTACTGCCGTAAACGACACCTCATTTACGCCCTAACCCGCCATTTCCCTGCCCCTGAACATGGTGCTTACTGATTTCTTTCTCTTTTTTTCGATCCACTCCACTTCATTTATGTCTGTATGTAGCCTTTCTGGAGTCTTTTCAAACTTGTGTACATCACGGTACTTCCTGATTTGGTTTACCCTTTCTCCACTTTATTTTTTATCTCGCCTATTTTTTCTATAGCCTTTCCTAGACCGACACAATAATTATCGTGAGGAGTTCTCGTGGGTCACCTCAAAATTCTAATAACTTTTTTGATTGGGTCGTTACAAAATAATGTTTTCAAAGTCAGACATACTTGATTTACCTCATAAAGCCGCACAAATAAAGTCCTGCCTTCCTTACTGAAAAAGAATCCTTTGACAAAATTTTGTTGGTCAGGACTACTGTTGGCAACAAAATTCCACAAACCAGAATCTGTATTATGTTTCCCCGCATACCCTCATAGCACCCATTAGCGCTTTTAGGCGCTTAAATTTCCTCATGCAACGAATTTATATCAAGGAAGAATGGCCGGTATGATTGAAACTATGAGGGTGGGAAACAACGGCAAGGAAAGGTGGCATATTGTTTATGTTCAGAATTTGCTTTTCAGGTCCTGTGAATTGAACCCAGGCAGGAGTCCTACTGGACCGTAGTTACATCTAAGTCCGATAGCCGCTCAAACTATCATGTAAAGGCTAAGTAGGTCAGGGACGGAATATGGTCCTCCTATTTCTCAAAGTGATTGTGTAAGAGGTATCTAGGTCATGGAAGGACTAAAGTTCTACGTGATACCTGCTGGAACACCCTCCCATATTCGCTGATTTTGATCGTACCAATCTCGGCTGAAGTCAAATGATCACATAATCCCAAAGAGGAATGCACAGCCTCTTTAAATACAAGGTCTCTGTTAAACTATCTTCTCCCGCCCGGCACGGATGGCGGGTAGTATTAATTAGTGACCTGGCCCTCCGCTCCTTCCCTAATGAGAACCAGATTAAAGGAGTACCGGTGGTAGGGGGACAGGGTGGGGAGGGCGCTGGTTAAGAATACACCTCCGTTTACTTTTAGCACCGTCAGATCTGGAGCAGTGGTTTAAGAGCCGACTTTTACTACAACCCTCCAGTTTATGATGGATATCATACAACTGTATTGACTAGACTTGAAGTATGGTAGACTCTAACACCACAACATGGAAGTTAGAATTTGTAAATATTTTATGAGGGTTTCTCTTTCAATTCAAGCTAATTAGTCAAGAGATAACCCATGAGACGCCCAACTGGATTTTGGGTATGTTCAGGATTTGCTTTTTGAGCCATATGTCAACATGGCTGGAATGATGTAGATTTGCATCCATTGGCGTGCCAAACTTTATATTGCAAAAGACATGTAAGTGTGGACGCTCAAGTTTGGAAAAGGTATACTGTTGCTATCCCCCAAGACAGTAATACCAGAGTGAGTACACTCAGGTTAAGGCCTAGCTCCGCCCCTGGCATCGGTTGTAATGGTTTACCACAAAGAACTCCCGGTTCTGTTTGACCAGGGGGGGTGTATATCTGCAGTCCCACCGTAACATGCGTGTGTGTTTAGGAGGTGGGTCAGTGAGGGCTGGAGAAGGGGAATCCCCGTCTCCTCCTCCCCCCCCCCCCCTGCCCAAGGATCAATATACAACACTAGGTCTACCTTCATACAGGCATGCCAGTCCATTCTGCATGAATAAATTAAGACGCCCTTAATTCTCATCCTTTGTTTATTGTAAGGTTTTATTTTTTAGGGAGCAATAATGCACTGAATCTTAAATATGGCTTATTTTTGTGTTTTTTTCTCCTTCTAAATCAAAAGTTTATTTGCATTTCAGTCTGACTCACTGCGCTTTTGAATAAACATAAGATTCAAGAACCACCCCACCCCCTCTTTTTTTTCTTCTTTTTTTGTGTGCAAGTTGCCAACCTCAATATGCAAACAAACGACCAATAGACTAGTAAATGTATACATCCTTGTAGCAGTCATTAATAATAAATACCCCCATTTTCCTGTCAGGACCCAGGATTTTGAATAAAATAACCAATGCCCCCTTAATTTTCATCCTGTGCTTATTTACTTACTGTGCTACTTGCATGTGGCAGTAGTGCGCTACATACACGCTACTGATACTAGATAGTCCATAATAAATGCACACATCCTAGTGGCAGCCATTAATAATAAATACTCCCATTTTCCTTTCAGAACCCGGGTGCGAACCTGGTTATGGTTGACACATACCGGATACCTATTCCTGTAGGCATATGGCCTGCGACGGCGGAAAGGATGAGTGGTGTGTGTGTGTGTTGGGGGAAGGGGGGATTGAATGTGTGCTCAAAAGTATGTCATTGTCTGACATCATAAAGTGTAAAGATCCGGCCTTTTTATATATGAAAGGCTTATTCTGAGAATGAAGGAAGATAGTGTACTGAGTGTAAGGGGACACAACTGGTAGTTTGAATAGTACTGTAGCTTTTCCTATCCAATTTCATAATAAGGGATTTAGAACCTTTATGGGACACCAAATATATTTATCACTAATAAAATTAAATCTGTATGGTGTACGTGGCTTAGTGCTGCAAATTTCGACGCGCAAAAATCGTAAAGAGTAAAACAAAAGGAAAAGATATTACTAATCTTTAAATGGGAGGAAGAGTAGTACAAAAACATGATCAGAGATGTGCAAAAATGCACATTTTGAGAACAAAAAGGTCTTCCAATATTTTCCACAGCTCCTGTTTTTTCTCTGCGAAGCAATTCGTTTTTCGCTTCTGTTTTTTCCCCAACTTCGCTGTGCTGGATAGCTACCTATTGGGACCGTGCCCACCAATGTTACCCTACTTCACATGCTACCCGTCAACCAATGATCAAGGTAACGGTGCTGTCATGTTAACCACTGACCACTCACCATACAAACTGACCACGCGGGTGAGTTACTGACCGCTGACCGGGCCGGCCGACCAGCGGTCATCTCTGATTCACCGCACGACGTGGGAACAAGTGCAGCTGACGCACGCCACAACAGACAGCAAGCTATAGATAATAAGGTGGCCATTTCAACACGTATTTATACAACAGTGGATGGCTACTCTCACCTCTTTTGTGTAATAAAAGACGAAATATCAATAGAGAATATATAAAAAGAAAATAAGGAATTTCATTTAACATAGTTATAGGCACCATAAAGGGGTGCACATAAAAGCTGCCGGGCTACTGAAAATCTTCAGGAACTGACCCAGTGGGTGCCTGTTTTCATTAATAATTTAGCAGGTCATTTTTTCAACATACACCTCCAAGTAAATATGTGGATTAAAAAAATCATGAAAACCCTCCAAAACTGAGTTCTCAAAATGTGATATCAGTTTTTATAGTCGCGTAAATTTTTCGTATACTAGCTATACCGTCTGTCCACCTGTCCCAATAATGAATAAGGTGGTGGGTTCGGGGGCCGCGGGACATTCTTACATGACAGCAGGTGGGGGTCGACAGGCCAGCTGGTCTGTATGGCCGTTGAGTAGTCACTGAGAGAGTGGTCAATGGATGAAGGGCCAGAGCTGTCCGTATTGGTACGGACATATTAAATGGTGACACAGTGCCCATACACAACCAATAGGGAAAAAATTATCTTATTTAAAGTCTGTGGCAAAAACATGATGTGAGGATGTTTTATTCCTATTTTGCCTAACGCAGCAAACTTTTGAAACTCTTTACCTACAGTACGCATCATGAGCCACGATAGGAAGTTTTAGCTAAGTACCACCATTTGGTTTCTTGCTTGCCCAGATTTTCATGTACTCTGTTATCAAATTTCAGTTATAATCTGTGAGTATAACATCGACAACTTGCTCCACTCCCTAAAAAGTGTGACTGGGCAGTACGTCGTCCCTTGCTAACCTTTCGGATAGAGTTGTGACAGACAGAACCATAAACTTGGTGGCAGGACAGTCCCAGTCACTGACCTGTCTGTCTGTCGTTGTGGACAGCTGTGTTTATGGCAGCTACCTTGTTCCAATTCTTATAGAGAATCGACCACTCTGTCAATAGTATTTAATACTGTTACTGATACACTTGAGGTGATGAGAGATTTTGAGAAAAAGCCTTGGAAAATCACGTTTTGTCCACTACGATCTGCATTTCAGAATCATGAAATGCACATGGGTGAAAATCCAGACTGTCCTTCTGTTTTCGACAATTTTGTCGTCATTCTAATTTCTATAATAGCATTCGTCCCTATTTCCTCACTTCAACGCTGTAAAAGCGGGCCAAGTTCCCACATTACAATCACTATGTTTAGGTTCTACTTCCTCGTTATGAAAAGTACTCTGTGACAGTAAAGCATGAGAATCGTGATATGTCCTCTAGGCTACAGATCTAAAATAGACATTACATATGAAGAAAACAATCATGACATGTCTAAAGGCATTCAGGTATGCTGAGTCGAGAGATCTACCACTTTTATTAATTAAGTCGTAACAACGTATCTTGAGACAACAATAGCTTAATGATGACAGTTAGTTAATGTTCCGAACTTCCACAAGGGAACCTAGACAAAGTATTCGTCCCTGGATATTGCCATTCCTCCGTAGCGGACATCGGGAGCAGGGAGGGGATGCGGCGCAGGCTAAAGGGAACCCAGATTAACTTCAGCTTCAAATACTAGTTCGATAATCTGACCTAGTGGATGACATTTCCGTGTTTTTCATACGTAATTTCAGTGGGGGACGAAAGAAAGTGTGACTGAAGTGGTCGCAGGGACTATTACAACCCTAGGCCCTAGACAGGGCCTCTATTGTCACATTCACAGCCCCCCCCCCCCCGCCACCCCCCGCCACCCCCCAAGCCACCCCCCAAACCCTCACCTGTAAGCTCGACACTGCCAGGTTAACCCACCATTTGGTGACCTCTACGTCTCACCTGAGGGTTACGTCACCGGGCTTAATATGTCACCTGCCATTGTCCAGGTAAGTGCTAATACCACCAGACCCACACCCCGGCCCCTGTCTACGTACCCCTAAATGCAACCACCCCACCACTCTGAAGGTTATATTACAATCTCTGATTTTACTCCCGATTTTGATTTGAAAATCATGCGAAGGAATAAGTACGTATCATAGGCATGTTACATATCATTATAAAGGATTTTGAATTACCTTTCAAATAATATGTGTCATGCTGGGGTTCTTGTAATATTTCTAAAGAAAGACTAGAAAGTGGCCAATTCCTACTGGTCAAAACCGCCTAGAGGAATACAGACTTTAGGCTCAGCGCCCCCCCCCCCCCCCACGCACCAAACAGTGAAAGCCCCCCCCCCCCCCCTATATTTCTTGATTATACCTGGGTTCAGTGGGGGTAAAGCTTCTTACAACAATAGCTAAGAGGCCGTTGAGTTGTTTATACAACACCGGCCTCCGTGGTTTAGCCCTATTTATCAGTTTTACTGTCGCCCCTGGAATTCGTCTATTATTAAATTGTCAGGTGTCAAAACACAGTATTCCCCACTATAATAGGTTAACTGCTAATATGCGTTTCTCCCTTATAATATTTTCTAAATTGGCAGGTGTCAAAATACATCCGTTTCACCTTAAGTATGTTAGAAGAATTCAATGATTCTTATGAAAATGTTTTGGTAATATTAAGTCATTTTCTAAATTGAAAAGTTACAATTTTATTTATATCAACTACTAAATTTTATTTCAAGACGAAGCTATACCATATGAATTTATAGAGCATCCCTTTGCTTGATATTCCTTCTTCTAGGACGTATTTCATCGTTTACTTTTTACCTCCAATTCACTAGAATGTATACCATACCATAGATCAGATAGCCTGTGCGTGTGTACTACTACAGACAGCCATTCAAAGTGGGAAAACGGCAGGTACAGTACGATGACCCAATTCTCAGTCAGTTTTATGTCTAAAATATCGTTCCGCTGGTTTCCTGCGATCTGCAGAGACCTCAGGCTCGGAGTCAGACAGACCTGTAAAGGCCCAGCACCAGGTCCCAGTTTTTACGACTGTCTCTAACCCCCCCCCCCCTCCCCTCTTTTCAAAACTTCCACATAAATACCTTTGCTTTCGCCCCCCCCCCCCCCCTCCCTCCCCATCGTCCCCTGTCCTTTTCTTAAATTCAACATTAATACTTTTGCTCCTCTGCGCCCCGGGTCCCCTGTCCTTTTCTAAACTTCCACATAATGATAAATACCTTTGCCCCACCCCCCTCTTCACTCCCCCTTCCGCCTTTACGATACAAATCCGTGTCCTGCCTGTGTGACCTGAAAACGTCGTCATGCGTATCGCCCGTCACTAGGTTTGTACTCTATAGGCCAATCTAGAGAAAAAAAGATTTCCAGTCGACCGCCCACTAAAGGTGTGTTACTACCGACTGAAATATTTGTTTTTTCGCTTTCTTTCCTTGATAATATTTCTTTCCTCGAAAAGGTTAGGACTTTTCCTACCAAAATTTTGGGGGGGGGAAATTGAAAAAAAAAATATTTGAAAAAAAATTTCTGACCGCCCGACCGGGCCTTTTAAAGCTAGTCGGTCTGACAGAAACAATTATATATTTTCATTTCTTCAGCCTGGCCTGAGATGGGAGAGAGTAGGAAAGGCAGTAGGACCTACCACAAAACTCTCCCTACGGCCCAGTGGTTATATTTTCATCGCTGGCTCCTCTTACCTATTGATTCACAGAAATAAATTCCCTGAATCAGACCTTTCCCCTGGAAATGTCAGAAATTCATTACCCTTTTCGAGTCTCCTAGGGTCACTTTGTTTAATTGCTGTCTCTTGATTGTGTTTTTTTGTTGCTTTTTTTTATACTAAAACCTAGAATCTATTAGCTGTCTCGCCATTTGGTGAGAAAGGTCAAATTTGATGGGTGACACTTTCCCCACGCAGATGGCACTTTACTTTTATTTGTCTTTTTTTTTAATGGATTATAATATCCTTTATTTTTTTCTTAAAATAAATAAAAGAATTACAATGGAAAAATAAACATCCATCCTCAGTCCAATGTGATATGCGAAATATGAACCAAGGCAGGTGGTAAACCGTCTTATATTTCACAATGTTTTCCTTCACTTTTTTTTTTTTTTTTTTTTTATCGTTTTATCGGCTACTCTCCCCCCCCCCCCCCCCTTCCTGACACCTCCTGCCATTTTCCTATTTTTTCGTGGTGCACTTCTACTTTTTCTCTAATTTTTTTCACTTTTTTTACCGCTCTGTCTCTGTGTTTTTCTTTTTCCTCCCATCGTTTTCCCGCGCTGGTGGTTCGCCATGTCCGGTAGTTGCCATCCCCGGGTTCAGAGTCCGTGCCCGCCACAAGGCTAAGCCCCGGCTCCACAGCCCGACTCAACTCAACCGCCAATCGCCAAGAGTCTGGTCTTGGCAAAGTGAATACTACAAGTTACGACTCAATTGTTTTGAAGAGAAGTTATAGCAAAATACATACACAGCTACTGCACACACCCCTATGACGGGACGATCAAGTCCTACATCTTCAACAAGTCAATATGTACGACCTGACGGATCAATCTAAGCAAAAGGCTTCGACTCTCGTTGTGATCCTGGCTCAATGATGAGGCTGAGACCAACTCAACTGTCAGACAGTAGTTCTGGGGCTTACGGCAGTATTTCTCTACACGATTTGGGCTATGATGTCGGAGCAATTATAATGATATTAGTATTATTACAGACAAATTCACATACATGAATGATTTAATTGTTAAAAATTGGCAATTTGGAGCATCTTACATGTGTGTGACAGACATATGTTGTAATCTCTTAAATATGTGTGATGTCTCTGTGACACCTGTACAGGGAGACCAGACTGTATTTCAGTTTGATTGTAGCTCAGTATAATAAACTTAAAGTCGTATAGTGCAGTACCACCTTTAAGGTCGTGTCGATCTGGGCCAGGCGGATGGAGGGGTTAGTGGTGGGTTGAAAACAGTGCGGGCTGTGTGTGTATTGTCCGCGCGGATCACGTCAATAAACAACCACCACCCTACCCCCGGTCAGCTTACACGGTATGATCACCCCAGACTTCTCACATATTACTAGTCCCCAAGGCCGGCCTCTAAAAAATGTGTTTCCTGTGTACCACCCTACTGAGTGTTTTAAGGCAGACTGCATTTCCCCCCATACATATCTTTTAGGTAATAATCATAGGTGTTTCCACTCTTTTCAAATGTATATAGAAAAGATTAAATTTTTAATTAATCAAAAGTTACATTTATCCCAGGGTTCTCCCAGGTCTTACAAAAAACTTTATTTCCTGTGTACCACCCTACTTAGGTTTTTTTTTATGGCAGACTGAAAATATTTTTTTAAATCCCTAAACCTTTATTACGTAATAATTCCCAATGTTTCCCTTGTTTTTCAAACGCATCTGATCAAAAGATTAAAGCTAAAGGGTACCTATTATGATTCTTTTTCCATCAATAAAATATCATTGATTCCAAAATTCTAAAATATGTAGCGCAAATATTCCTTGGCGCCAGAGTGACCAGGTTTAGACAGGAAACCATTTGTTTTAAAGGGTGGCCTAAGCTTAGGGACATATTTTATGGAGTACATCTACATTTACCAGACATATATCATAACCGGTTATAATTGTGTAACCCCTTCATTGGGTTCACTGAGGAAACATAATATATTTCATTAATATTTTCAATTTTTCTTTTCCTATTTCATGTCAGTCTTCTGGGGTGTTTTTATATTTTCTAATATCATTATGGTGGCTAGCATCATCATCTATTAAAAGGGAGCATACCTCGTCACGTTTTCTGATTACATCTGCCTTTGATCCCTAAGGAGCGGTTGGTGTCACACTCACTTTATCAGGTATTGAGATAATGTGCTGCAATTCCACCATCGCTTACTTTGGTTTCAAGTCAATATTATATCATATACCCTGACAGTAAAACCTGTTGACTAGATTCCAGATTTACCCTGATTAATAAAACAGTAATTTAGTTTGTAATATTTCAGATTAGATCATACATCTCAGCTAACATTATATATCTCATGCCAAATATTGTTTTATTTTAAACTGAATACATACTACATGTAGTGCATTATAAGGATTCCCCACTGCACTGGGATACAATAGTACCGATAATAATGGTATGCTTGTATACATTTATGTCACTGTACATTTCATGACTTTGCTTCATGACTTACTCCTATCAAACTCCGGTAATAGGGCCTGCACATTCAAATTGAAACATTTGCTTTGCAGTGGATATAATTATATTCTATTGGAGGAAATTACACTCTCATAGACCCCCTCTCGATCCTGTGCACTAGAAACTACCTCAAAATCATGCTGTTTCCCAATAACGCTCCCCAGTGCTCGGCCTACCCAGTAGCCCAGGAGCACTCTCCGCCACGCCCCCTAATCCCTACATTATAACGAGCGCACTCATGGCGAGATGCTTGAGGTGGCAGAGTGGCCCAGTAGCAGGCCACATAGCTGGGAGTCTATATCGGAGTGGCCTCGGGGAGGTATAGGGGTAGGTAGGGCAGGCCCAGGGGACAGGAGGGAAGCTACATATAGCCCAGTCGACCTGTGGACTGAGCTTACTCTCTCAGCTGACTGAAGCTACTGCCACAAAGCCCCCCTGCTCCTACCCACCTTCAGTAGACGACTGCTGTAAATCTCCTAATTTAACAAGCTTGTTTCCCTGCACCTTTAGTTGTGGCTATTATTAGATGGCCAAATTTAACCCTTTGCTGCGTGTGCTCCCTGCTCTTAAGGGTGGTAGAATCAATGTTTATCATGTATATGTCGGGAGGAGTAAGGGGGAGTGGGGGTACAGGGTTGACTTCTGTCCAAGGCACATCCTGAGACATATTGCCAACCGACATTGCAGGTATCATACATTGTGCGCTTTTCGTACAAAACTGACTTGAAAACGATTCCAACGAAATTTGAGATTAAAAGCCTAACAATTGAGTTGAAATTTGCAAATAAAATCTGATTCCAAAACTCTAAGGAACTTTTCCCATATATTTTTCTATTCAATTAAAACCCTGGTCTTCGTGAATCAGAGGTTTTACCCCCTCCAGTCAGTGAGGCTGCTGAGAGTGCTAGAAGCCAGTCTAAACGGCCTATATTGTGACAATACAGGTGTATAGAGCCTGGGAGGTGCACCTCAGACAGGGCACTGCACACCCCTGCTGGTCGGCGTATACAGTATTTATACACAGTCGCCATGTCCATTCTAAACACCCCTCCCCACAGGTGTTGGTAGTCCCACCTAGGGATACTTAACTTACCTGGGCTTAGTCTGAGAAAGTCCCCCCAACCCCCCTAGGACTGGTGACAAATACAACCTATAGCGTTACCAAACCAACGGACCTCCCTGTACCACCCCTATGGTGCACTCATACTGGGGAATCTGAAATATGTCAGGTATATGTGTCGGTTTGAGGCACAGCCACTGCACCTGAGATGTCCTGAGTTCAATTATCTTAGGATCTTTTTACACTGCCACCTTAGTGAGCAATGTAATTGGATTTGCCTGATGTATTTTTATCATCTGTCTTGTTTTAAAGTGATTAAAGATTGTGAGGTATTTGGAGGGGGTTATATGCCTTGCTGTGAGGCTGACTGGGCCTGTTCTGCACGGCCTAAGGGGCTGGGAGGACTAGGCGGGGAGTATATATGTTAAGACATAGGGGGCTGCCTTGTATGGCAAGCCTGTAATACTAGACAGTCTTACAAGAAGCCTAGTGGGCCTCAGCCAGCTACTCAGCCTGCCTGCCTCCTGCAGCAGCAACTTACCCCTACTCCCCCACCCTACCTACCCCTATCCCCCACCCCTCCCCTACCTGATCTCGGGCTCTAGGGGCCCCCAGCATTTCAGGTTTTCTAGGACAGGTAATAAAGGTAGGGGAGGGGAATTGTGACTCTGTGGACACGCTTGGGCGACCAAGGCAAACGAAGAGAGCTGGCCTGACATAGTTTGGGACGTGCCGTATATGGAATTGAATGTGTGCCGATTAAACATGGCTGGTGGGGCCCTGAAGGGGGTTGGCTGGTAGGTGAGGTAGGAATGGCTTAGTCAGCCTCTCAGCAACCCTGGAGTAGAAAGTAAGGGGGGGGGGGGTACCCTTGGCATATGGGGGGGGGGGGGGGGGTGTCCTCCTCATTCAACCGACTGTCAATAGGGGTAGGGATCCTTCGTGTCACTATGACAACAGGACCAGGGGGATCCCTGAGGGCCCTGACAGACGGAACTGTCCT
This sequence comes from Lepidonotus clava, assembly GCA_936440205.1. Lineage (NCBI taxonomy): Eukaryota > Metazoa > Annelida > Polychaeta > Phyllodocida > Polynoidae > Lepidonotus > Lepidonotus clava. Next base: position 87,850,317 of record OW387133.1, read on the forward strand.
GAATTGGCCCAGGATCTTTTTCCTGGTTCGTGATTTTATACATGGAGAAGTAGGAAGGAGTCCCCTCCCCCCCCCCCCCCCCGCCTCCCCCCACCACGTCCCAAGCTGGTGTCGCCGGCTGTGGTAGAGGCCACTTATTTACTTGTCTTATTTTGACATCTCCTTGTGCGACCTTTAATATATTAACATGACACCCAGAGATAATTCTGTTAGCCGAGAAGGGGCCCAGAATCCGTTAGAATGGAGGGATGAGGTCAGGGTTGGGGACTAATTATAACCCCCTCTCCCCACTTCTCTTTGGTCGGTCCGTTCAGGTGGAAAAGGGGCCGGGCTGGCTTCTGGAGTTTCCTCAAAACTTCCCCTCTTCTGAGCAAATCCACCGCCCGATTTCACCGGCAGTCCCCTGAGATAATCTCCGGGTCCAGGGTGAGTCGGGGACGGGTCTGGAGCCGAGGGGGACTGGAGTTGTGGGTTAAATTTAGCCCGTAACAGTTTTCGGGAGCCTGTGGGAGGGAGGGCCCCCTGGTCGAATCATGGCGGCCGGGAGGGACCGGTTGGCCCGCCCGCCACTCCTTCCCGCCCCAATTTAACCCCAATAAAACAACTCTCAAAGGCTACGATCTTACATATCCTCACAGTTTGTTAAAGTTAAGGCGTGACTTTGTTCGTGTCGTTCATCACTGGGTGTACGGGTTGGTAAAAGCCCGTCAAAGTGAGTGGATTTACTGACCTTTCTCTGTTGTTTCTCCCAGGCCGGGTCGAGGAGCCCCTCTCGTTCCCACTCCTCCTCTTGTTCCATGTAGTCGTCCGGAATCGGGTAGCCATCCTCCGTGTACATCATCATCTTGGCGGCTTTGTGTGTCCTTTCGGCGCTGCTAGGGGGAATTAGAGGTAAAGTCCAGGGTGTGACAGGGGTGTTTTAGACGAAACGCTGGCAATCTTAGCACCACCCCGCCGGAGAGGTCGCCGGTCACGTGACGCGCCGCTCGGAGCACTTCGGGAATTTCCGTGCTCCCACTTCCGGTTGACGGAAACGCACGTGGTTTTGTTTACGTCAGAGAAGGGGGCGGGGCACCACGTGGGCACGGTGGGAACCAAAATAAGCCCGGAATAAGATTATTATTATTTCCGTCGTATTAGTACTGTTAAGTCTTTAAGTAAGGAACGCTTCTGATAAACGATGTAATTTTATTAACGCCTTTCTGAAGGATGCAAAGTTAAGAAGAAGCCCGTCTCACTCTCGGCCTATATCATTTAGAATGTAGATTTATTCCAAAATACAGGTTGTTACTTGTAACACAATTATTTCCAAATTGTGTCCAATGAGAATACTGTTGGAAACTCACAAGTAAAAATTTGGCCAAACCTTAACGACTTATTAGCTTATTTGCATAAAGAAGCAATGCTGAAGTCTGCAGGCTTAACTAAAAACAAATCTGACCTTTAATTGTTTTGAAACACAGCTTTTTCTTTCGTCCAGAAGCCTTTGAATCATTTGATAAACTTATTCTGAAAGTTGACATATTAAGGCAATACTAGACGAATAATAACGACATAGATTTACCTATTCCAATTGCTTCAGTGACAGACATTGGGATGTGCTACATAATGTATTTCGTCAAACCTTATGCAATGGTACACTTATTTTTAATCAATTCGATTTTTCTGCCATCACTTTATATTATATACAAATTCAGAATGTGATGCACACATTTTGGCCCAGATAATTTAGGATTTAGACCCATGTTCACGTTGGTAATTCTGAAGGCTTGTTGTCTAAGCTCAAAGACAGTAAACCATGGCGATAAAAATGTAAACGTTTTGATGTGTTGTGCGTATTAAGGAACAATTTTTACAGTTTCAAAATAACTGCGATGAAAATACATGAACAACATTATCTAATAAACAAAACCAGTTACTCTCTTTGAACTTCGACTGGCCGCCTAATCAATAAAACTACACCAAAACTATCCCTACTAGGAAAGCCAAAGGACTACATTTGAATGCAGTTTATACAGCAGTCACATATCAACGTATTTGCCGTTCGTAATTGTTTGCCAGGTAATCAGTGCAGAGGACTCATTGCTGTTTCTCTTCTTACAATTTACTGTAGATGCAAAGGTGAAAAAAGATAATTAGAAACAATAAATTATGATAAGCAAAGGTACGCCAGAGCTCAATTATCATTGAATATTTTATTAACATAAAATATAATCCTTTTCTGCTGCCAGTTTAAATAATAATCCTTCCATCAGCAGGGATAGATCTTAACTTTCTTTCTTTGCACTAGCCCATCGGGGTAGTTGCTCATCAGTTGTACTAGCCCGACTCAGATTGCACTAGTGCCGACCTAATGCCCAGACAGTCATTATGCACACATTTGTCCAGTTTTCATTAAAACGGTCATACCCTCTGGGTATGTATACTATAGGGAATTATTTTCCAAAAGTTCTGGACATCCACGTCCCTCAAATCCAATGAGGCAATTTGCACTAGCTGCTCAGAAAGTGCACTAGCCCGACGGGATTTGCACTAGTGTCGGTACTAGCGGGCTAGTGCTAAGATCGACCACTGATCAGTATATACATGTATATTGTAAAATCATATAATGTACCTCAGCTCATTCACGACAAGTGCTACCACCTGGTAGGCGTAATATTTCCTACTAACACATATGTGACAAACCCCCACAGGGTGGCACCACTGTCCGGCCGTATGGTTGGTGCCGGTGTAAATTTACCCCAACCTAATCAGCCGTAGCGAGGGGCGATTCCTTTGTTCGCAGGGGTGGAATTTTCCAGAAATTCCTAGCTCTTTATACGGAAACTGGGAACATTTTCCTGTGATTGAAATACCACTTTTGATTAATTTTTGTTTGGAAAGCCATATGCCATAAGATAATAAATCATATTACCTAAAATATATATGATTTTATTTATTTCAATTGGTGTTATTCTAAAATATTATTTCAACGATATTTGATAGCAAGCATTTCATGGAGAGAATAAGATAATATTCCCCATGTAGGTTCATAAGGCTATGAAATAGTTCATTTGTTGACCGAATTTTATTATCCACCTGCCCTGCCGAATCGGTGGTGCCCCCTAGTGACCTACAATAGAACTAACATGGATGGAAGCCACCGGCATGATTTATTTTCTTTGTCTTTTCTTTTCAAGATGCTATTTCATAAAAGTAATGTTTATGAAGGAAAATGCTTGGAGATTTGTTAATAAATTACCGAGTTTTTGTTTATGCAATAAAAACTTCTTCCAAATTGCCTAAAATACGACAGATGACTTTCTTTTGTTTTGACGCGTTTTCTAGATATTTGGTAACATTATCATATCATTTGGCATTTTTTACCTAAATGGGGGCAAAATGTTTCCCATATATCAAGAAACATACAAATCATATTCCAAGCATTTTCCCTATATGGTATACAGTAAATTGAAGGAAAAATAAGAATATTAGAAAAAATTATCAGGAATGTTTATTGACCTAGTAATTGATATTACTGTTAAAAATCAATTATCACACAAAATAGTCGATTTTGTTTTTGAAAAACTTGATTAAGGTACACAATGTAATGCTGTAGACATTGTGCATATATCGAACAATTTTTGAAATTTTTGGCATTTTACAAACATATGTTTACAGAACTTTGATATCAAATCCGTAAAAAAACAAAAAATTCAAGAGTTAAAAAATCAGTTCAAAGGGGGCTCATTAAATATGTCAATATCTACGTAGAAACGTAAGAAACTGCCTTGGACTTTGGACATATTGAAGTGGCGAGTGTGCCGGTGGCTGTGGTGGTCAGAAAAAGCCGATTATACAGCACTGACCCAGAAAGATGGGGGATGCCGGCCAAACGCTGCTGCCACAGCCTTCCCCATTCCCAGACCCACAAAGAAAATGGCGTCGGAATTTGTGCTTGTATTTTTCGGGAACACGCCGTTTTCTCCATGAAAACACCCCGAAAGCTAACCGGAATTGATCCCTGTAGATTCCCAGTGATCTTTTCTACATCCTCCGTGAATTTGGTGCTTGCACTAATTTAGATCGATGAGAAAATAGGAAATATTTAAGAAATTTTATCTGACTGCCGGTAATTTATTTACAACGATCGTTGTTTACTCACAAACCACAACACGTAAAATCGTGAAAAATTACCCAATGCTTGATAACTTTCCCTTCTAACGATGTGTGGAGTTTGAAGCCACTTTATTCTGTTTCCGCGAAGTTATTAGTGGTTTCTCTAAACGGAAAAGCACAGATTTTCGCCGGGGCCGGGTCCGGTCGGAGCCCGGCGCTAATTGTCGGGTGCTCTCTCCGAGGGCCGCGCTCACGATGTACACGATGTCAGAACGGATTTGGGCTCAGAACACACCGGGAAACCACACTGACAGCACCTCACCAAACCCACACCAAAACACCCAGAGACATTCTAACCATGGCCGACGACGAATCCAAGCCTGTAGACACCCCAGCAGCGGCTGAGGAGGCTCCAGCGACTGAAAAGAAGGGCCGAGGACGGCCGAAGAAGGCGGACTCTGCTCCTAAGGCCAAGACTGCCAAGGCGGCCAAGGGGACGGGCGGCAAGAGGGGGCGGCCCAAACTGGCCGAGTCGGAGAAAAAGACGCCCAAACCGGCGGGAACGGGGAAAAGAGGCCGGCCGAAGGGGTCAGGGACTGGATCCAAGCCCAAGACCCACCCTGCAGTAGCTGAGATGGTCCTAGAGGCCGTGGCCGCCCTCAAAGACCGGCGGGGATGCTCCCTGTCGGCCGTCAAGAAGTACATCGCCGCCAACTACAAGGTGGACATGGAGCGACAGGCCATCTTCATCCGCCGCTACGTCAGGAAACAGATCGACAACGGCCAGTTCACCCTGGTCAAGGGGACCTCCACCACCGGCTCCTTCAAACTGGCCGACCCTGCCGACAAGAAGAAGAAGGCAGCCGTGAAGAAGCCTAAGGCCGCCGGTACCCCCGGGAAGAGGGGTCGGCCGAAGGGGTCCAAGGGGAAGTCTCCTAAAAAGGACAAACCCAAGAAGGCGGCCAAGGCCAAGGGGTCGGGCAAACCACGCGGCCGGCCGAAGGGGTCCACTAAGAAGAAGGCCTCAGACTAAACGACATGACGGACACCAGACGACCACCCACCCACCAGCCTCCCCCACAGGCCCTCTAGAGGGTCCCAGGCCCTCTCTAGGGCCACCACACTCTCACAAAAGTTGTGATCAATTACTCAAACTCTAACTCACCCCTTGCCATCCCCCATTTTATATTTTTTCTACCCCTGACCCCGCAATCATAAACACGAAAGTGTTAAAGCTGAATGAACAGCATCTCTGATTTAAAAAATGGATATATTTTTTGGCATCATATCTAAAATGTTTCTTCAAAGTTATGCAAACAAAAAAAAAAGAAAGAAAAAAATCACGTAAGAAAAAAAAAAAAATATCACTTCAGAACAAATTCATAAGAAAATGGGTTGATTTATTCTACTGTAATGACCTAGTCTTGTAAAGTATCAGTGGGGTCTTCCTAAAGCTCAAAAGGCCGGCTGTGCCGACCAGCTATAATTTGAACAGGAGAAACGGCTTTATTTCCGAATGGTCAGCTTTAAATCCAAATGGCCGGTCAAAAATAATAATTATATGGAAATACACTAAATACCCAATACACATTGAAGAGGTGACCCAATACACAGTAATGGGTCACTGACCACTGGTACTTACTCGATAGAAATTATTATTAACTATAATTACAACCGCCATGGCGGATCGGCCTTGACCATTAGGGTTACAATATTCAAGACTAAATTATATTACAAATTGGAAAACCCTGCTGGTCAATCCACATCTCTTTAGTAAATAATGCAGTGACCCAATACACACAATGGAAAAGGTGACCCAATACACAGAATTGGGGTCACTGACCACTGGCACTGGTACTTATACGATAGAAACTTTAACATGAACTAGGAAAAGTACACCAACCCAGGGTTTTCCCCAAACCCTTATTATACTATATAGCCGGCCATGCCAAACAACTTAAATTCTGATCGACAGGCTTTAGATACCTAAAGGTGGTTGACAAATGTATATAAAAAAAAAAGAAAATATTCTTTCGAAAAACTATCCATTGCCGGCTTTTAAGTTTTAGATCTTTGGGTCGTTAATAGCCAGGTTTAATTTTGTCCTGGAGAAAAACCTGCAACTGCCATGGCGGAGTCCACCTTGACCGTTGGGGGTTCATTGTTCAAACAACAAAGCGCGGTGGGTTAGTACACATTCAGAACAAAGGAAATGATAGGGGTAGGCATTATGGAGGGACAGCTCATGATAATCAGAACACTAAACATAGATGTATGCTTTCCCTCCACTTCGGGGCACTGTGCCCCTTTCCTTTGAAGGGATGCCGCCCATTTAGGGGCTGTTTCTGAAGGCTTCCAACTGTGCGTTTATTCCAGGCTATTCTATTTTTGGGGAGGAAGGGGGGACCCTTCCATACATCCATGGGGTGTAGGGAGTCTGGATTGTCGGCCTTGAAATAGGGGTATGCATTTCAAGATTTTCTTTCTTTCTCCAATTAGAGGCATCCTGCCCAGCTGCTTTCAATTGAAGCTTCCACATCTATGTCAATATTACTGCAGGCCTCCCACTTAAAAAAAAAAAAATTATTTATTTTTTAGGGGGGGGGGGGGGGGGGGATTGCATGAAGTCCATACGCGTTGGGGGTTGGGGGGGGGGGTGGTGTAGGATATGGAAATTAGATTATGGGTCATAAAAATACTCCCCTCAAACTATTAGTTATACTATTTTGGTCAGCGTTGCGTGAACACTATTCAACGACTTTTTTGTTTACCAAAAAATCAACCCGATTTCTCTTGGCCGCGGAGTTCCTGCTACATGTACATTCTGTAAAATCAAACAATACACAGATAATATTCTAAAGTGTCGAAAAAATATAAAAGAAATACCAAATCCCCTAAAGAGAGGGTAGAACTCCCACATTTTCTAAATGTAAAATGTACATTTTATTCATTATGGTGAAGGGCTTTTGAAAGAACTAGAATAATCATTCTTGGGTCAGAGGAGTTATTTTTTGCTCAACTCTTGATGTTGACACTGAGGGCCGACCATGGTAAGGTTCCTTGGGGGAGAGATTAAAGCCCCATACCCTAGGCGATTTGGCCTCGTCACCCGTGGGTATGGTGTATTGAAATGTACATGTTTGATCTTAGTCGCCGGGAGACTCCCCTGACGATACTTATCTAACATGTACATTTCAATATAGCTTACTGACGGGCGACGAGGCCAATCGCCTAGTGGGTATGGGGCTTACAGAGGGCCTGGGGCTGTGAACCATAGGCAGGGTCCCCACTCGAATTCGACAACGGAATTCCCCGGGCTTTCCCTGGCCCAGAGGAAATTTTCCCTGTCATGTTTTACGTAATTTTTTTTCTGATCTCGAAGTGTTAAAAAATGCCATTAGCAGGGTCCCCACAGCTCAGGGAAACAGGGAAAATTGCCAAAAACAAATTCCCTGACAGGGAAAACACAGGGAAGTTGCAAATTTTGCCAAAACACAGGGAAACCACAGGGAATTTTATTTGGCCAGGATCTGAAATTCCTGATTCTTAAGATATTAGGGATTTAACTTTTTGTTGTTGGGCTGTCTAAAGTTTTTCTGCATGCAGAGGCTCTAAAATTTGAATTTCATTTTTAAAAGGGAATTTCATAGGCCAGGTTCTGAAACCTGGTTCTCAAAATATTAGGGATTTGACTTCTTGTTGGGTTTTCCAAATCTTTTCTACATGTGATGTCTTAATTTAAAAAAAAACTTGCTGGATATGACACAGGGAAATAGGGACTGGGGAAAAGGGAAATCACAAGGAAATTACAGGGTACTTGAAAATGAAATTCGAGTGGGAACCCTGCATTAGGTATATGTGAAGTTTCAGATAAAAAACCTCACCTCAGAAAAAAACCCTCATCTGTGTCAGTTTCTGACACAATGTGGTAGCGCCTGAGCGGGAACGCCGTTTTCCTCGTCTTTTTCACTATCTCATCTCAGAAAGGCGCAATCTTGTGAATTTTAAGAATCAGAAAATCCAGAAATGTGGCAAACAGAATTCCGTGGTTTTTTTCTTCTATTTTCAGTATTCCCTGTGTTTTTTCCTGACAGGGAATTGTTGTGCCATTTTTCCCATTTTCATTGTACAATGGGGCCCCTCGCTAGGTTTGATTCATGTCGCGTGTTCCCGGGGGGCATTTTGGTCCAACCCATGATGCTGCATCGTAGTATTGAACTGCTGAGCAGTTTTAAGCACCAAGCCCAGTGTCAAATTTTTAAATTACCATAAACTTCTCCGCATTTATTTTTTTTGGAGTGAGTTTTATAATTCCACGGATATAAATTTTCAGATTTGACTCTGATTTCAGATATTATTACGTCACATGCCTTTAATACTGTTTTTCAAAATTGATTTCTTATTTTACATCATTTTAAGATGATTTCAAATGTTCTCTCTGGAGTTTCAGATTTCCCACGGCCTTTCATGAAATGACATTCACTTCTCTAATTATTTTCAAATACATGACTTTTCAAAGGTCATTTCCTTTTCTAGGCTTTCCAGTCTGATACGTTTTACCTTGTAAAGAAATAAGGTATAACACAACAATCTTCGCGCACATAGATTCAACATTTATTTGGAAGCAAATTACACCTTCTATTGAGAAATAATCATACACTCAATCTGCTCGAGTATTTCCTGAAAACAAAGAATAAAGAAATAGACTAGTCCAAGCTCTGTCAATTTAACATATGAAGTCACCGGTGACTGGAACGCAGGCCAGGTAACTCTCATAAACACTAACATGCAGTAATACTGATCAATAATATGGATTTTCATTTTAGGGGCCTTCCATTAAGTACATACGCATGAAGGAGGGGTGAGGGATGGACAACTTTGTTAAATGTGCGTACGTTCCTGTACCAGTGTAAGCGTACTTTAGCCGAAGGGGGGATGGGGGCATCTGACAATGTTGAAAATGTGTGCGTACTCAATGCAAGGTTCCTTAGGGTGAGTATGAACTAGATTATGACATCTATGGTCTATTTCTTTTACCTAATTTTTTCCACTTGATATCTGAAAGAGTAGGCGGGAGGCGCTATTTTTCTAAACGCTTACTGTTTTTTGTTTGAGTCATAACATCGACAAGTAATATCAGGTCTCTTTATGAATCTTGACGTTCGATAACAACCTTAACAGTATACAGCAGTGGATCTGGAACTTGGGGCTGGCAAATTTTAAACTCCATAGGCCATATTCTCGTAACTAATCAGGGTCATCAGGAGAATTTTGATTAGTGTTCTATCATTAGTAATCATGTCTAGGACAAAAAGTTTCTACGTTTAATAATTCCCCTCGTGGATTACTTTGCAATGGATTTGCCACTTTTTGTGAAGTTTAGAATCTCAAGATATGAGACTCTCATCAAAATTTATGTGATTAGCCTAATCAGTTACGAAGATATGGCCCCAGTTCTACTTTGAATTTTACTCTGCATTTCCATATTTTCTGACTCAGACGATCTTGACTGAAGCAAGTATGTACTTTTCTATTTCAAACAAGATCTATTTGTTTTTGGGTGGTTTTATATAATTATAGAGTTTGATACCTTTGGACAGATTTAACCTTTTCTTGAAGTTCACACAATTCACAATGAAAATATTGTCAAATTTCTTTCATCTTGGTTTAGTTTCTTCAGTGTTAAATATTGGCAGTGCACTTTCAACAAAAGATTCAGATCTAAACATGGTTTCCACGGTACAACTTAGTTCAGGAAGCTTCGTTGCCACTCGAGTGGTCCTGGCTGGTTCGTCTGTACTTTTCTATTTCAAACAAGATCTATTTGTTTTTGGGTGGTTTTATATAATTATAGAGTTTGATACCTTTGGACAGATTTAACCTTTTCTTGAAGTTCACACAATTCACAATGAAAATATTGTCAAATTTCTTTCATCTTGGTTTAGTTTCTTCAGTGTTAAATATTGGCAGTGCACTTTCAACAAAAGATTCAGATCTAAACATGGTTTCCACGGTACAACTTAGTTCAGGAAGCTTCGTTGCCACTCGAGTGGTCCTGGCTGGTTCGTCTCCGGTACCTCCTCCCCGATCGTTCTTTGTTGGCACCGAACCGTTTAAACTTAAACACTGGTTTGCTACTGGCACCGGATACGGAGGCCTGGTCGAACCCATTTGTAGGCGGGTCATTAGTATGGTTATTATTATTATTATTATTTGTGCGTGCGGATAAATGACTGTTACTATCATCTTTGGATTCATCCGAACACTTTCCATTGTTCAATGAGGATTCAGTAGGTTTGAGATGTGCGGTTGAGGGCCGGTGCATAGCAGAAGTTGAAGCACCATTAGACATTGGTTCTTGGTCTCCATTAAAATGTAACAAGCGCTCATTTCCTCCTGGCGACTGAAGCAGTGTATCAACTCCATTTATGGGGATTCCCAATGTTGTCCTGGAAGGGGAGTTGGGCAACAGTTCTCCGTTCCCATTATGGACACGATTATTGTTTGTATGGAGTATTCTTTCAGTTGTGGAAGCGGCTGATGACGTATTACCGATGCTCTCATCATCTGAGTTAGTCCCACCGTTACTGCGAATCAGGCTGCGTGTGCGCATCTGTTTCAGCCGCTGGAAACCTGATCGCTTTCTCTCAGCTATGCTGTTCCGCAGTTGTGCTACAGCAGCGGCAGCCAGGCCTTCGGGCCTCTCGGGTGAGCTGTCAGATGAGGAGGCCTCTTTGTGCCGCCGCTTTTTAGCCCTCCGTTGACTGGCTCTTTCAGCATGCTTTCGGTCATTGTTATCACAGTCAGGGGAGTCGGAGGAGGAAGATTCAGATTCCGTTGAAGATTCAGAGGAGCCAGAGGAAGTGCTGGAAGAGGAAGACGAACTCGTGGCATTCTCTAATCGTCTCTTGGCTAGGGTTGAAGCTCTTTTGGTGGCAGACCTCTTTGCATGTCTACGCCGGATAAGCTGGTCAACTTTCCTAGCGTTACTGAGGTACTCTTTCCGTTTGAGCGTGATTAGCTCAGAGATGCTCGGGCGGGTCGGTAGAAGTCGCTGGCCAGGTAGGGTATGTGTACTTGTGGAAGTAGAAGCAACGGATGGGGAGGCACTACTGCCCTGCATATCCCTCCTGCCCTGGACACTCACACTACTGCTGCTAAGTACATTAATGTTGCCCTGAACACCAGTACTCCCACCTTCAAGTCTAGCTCGGCGAGTGGCCAAGAGCAACTCATCCATATTCAATAAACTGCGGGTGCTACTTCCCTCTGTCTCTTCATCATTATTGTCCAAATCTGGCTCTGCCCCATGGTTCCCAGGGGAGCTTACTACCGCTGAGCTGTCTGTTGTGGCGATCGCGCTAGGACGAGGGCTTGCCACCCTGCTTCCATCAGATTGAGTGTTATCACCAATGATGGAAACTTCAGAGTCAGATGGCTGGACAAACTGCAGCATGATCTGGGAACTTGAGTCGAGGCTGTCGTCGTCTGAGCTGAAACCCTCAAGCTCTCGCTGGACGAGGGCATCGAAAAAGGCCATCATACGTGGGTCCTCGTCTGTTGACTGGTGGCTGTAGTCGTGGGACATAACCTGGCCACTGCGGAGAAGCAGGTTATAGTATTCCTCCTGCGTATACACCGGCCGCTCGTCTAGCGAGGCTTCTACTGCTGCTGCCTCGGCCACGGTTGTCAGCGGGTCAGGCTGGGCAGCAGGGGCAGCATATGGGGCCACGACCGACTCAGGCATCTCAAATGGGCTCCACATCTATCAGACACATCAAGGATATGTGGTAATCAAAAGCTCAAAGGGATATACGACACAAAGAAAATCTCACTTTTGTATTCAAGGCCACTATCTAGCCTTGAAACTTTAGTTTTTATGTTTGGCCAAACAAATCTATCTTTTTACTTCTTTTCAAGAACACATCTATTTAATGCAATGTATGCCACATTTTCTAGACTTTGACCTGATTTTATTACGTGCTCATTATGGCAGTGAGCATTCACACATGTTAACAGCTAAACACTTAATTTTAGTTATAGCTTACATCCAGTTACTTCAGAATGGTGGCCAGCAAGGAAAGTCAGGCCCCCACAATATTTCATTTTGATACATATTATAACCATAAACTGACACTTTATTATGCTTTGTTGTACTTTGCTATGCTTACTATTCACTTTTGACTTCCAAATTTTAGATATCCTTGAATGGATAGAAAATCACCAAAGATAAATTGAAGAGACAAGCTGCAGATTACATTCAGATGTTTTTATTACCTACTTTATTTATATTCTTAAAACTAGCAAACTTACAGCTATATAGTGCGTGTGCATATCTGATAATGTAACAATACTTATTCAATTTCTGTAGGCAACTTTAGTATACTGTAGAACTGCAGGCACCCCTTACCTTAATGACTTTTTCTACCCCGGAGGAGATGACGAGGTGGTTGGCGGGGTTGAAGCGTACTTGGTTGACGATAGAGCGGTGACCGCGGAGAACCAGGTGGGCCTCGCCAACCCACGGCACTAGACAGGTACGAAAGAAACAATTTGTTTGCTACAAATTTATAACAATTTATTTGGTCTAGTCCACAGAAAAGCTGGCATGGCGGTTTGATTTTAGTCAGTATAGGGAATACAGAATTTGTTATCATAATCGTCAATTTGCCCCTATGTAGATTTTTATTTAAAAAATATAATCATTAAGTCATCAGTGCTAAATTTCCTCTTACTGTGAAATACTTTGTTCAGAAATGAAATGAAAGTCTCCTTACACAGTATAGTTATTTTATCATTTGTCATGAAACCAGTTATGCATAAGTACCTTGCATAAACTTCTTGCAGCTTTTCAGATTACAACTACTGGTATCATAATTTACTGAAATACAAGTCATAACGTCAAAATGTGGCAGCGTTTTAGAGTATCATGTTTTTAGATCTAATGATTGTGTATCAAAGGCAAGCTTTGATACCATGGGGCAGCAGTTTTACAGACAATAAAATGAAATATCACAATCAAAGTGAAAAAGTAAAGTAATAAAAATATTAAATATTAAAATGAATAAAACAATAATACTTTAAAACCTATAGAAGTGACAGAGGTGGTGGGACACTGGCACTATAGTGACAATCTGAATCTTTTTTACTTCCAAACCTATATAGGTTAGATATTGACTTAGGCCTAAGGGTGTTTGTCTTTATGTCTTATACATACCAGATTTAATATTTTGATGGTAGGTCTGAAAAAATGACACTATAGTGACAATTTCACAAATAATTTAATCTTTGAATCATTTAAATCTTAAATCTGGGTCCAACACTGACACTGACAGCACCGGAGAACTTATTAACAGTGTGACGCCTATGTTTTAACATTGAAATAATACACGATCTGTAAAATATTATTGCAAGCATATCTAGGCCTAAAATAACCAAACCATATGACATTTAGGACCCAGAGATATAGAAGAACATAGATATATACATGGATTTCATTTTGATAGGCCTAATAAGGTCTAAATAATTATTTTTCAAACTGCCAGTGTCCTCCTCCTGTCCGATCGATCCGAGTTTAGGCCTAGATTATAACGGCATAATTTCAAATGCTGGAAAAAAGATATCAACCCACCTTGAACGCCTGGAGTCCTCAATGCATGCGAATGCTTATATCCTCCACAATTAATATGGTAGTCTAAATATCATCCTGGTTTCCTGAGTTCACTGTATCGGTGCAGGCGTGATCCCGGCCTAAGCCTAAGGCTTTCGGGCGACGCCATGTTTGTCAAGCTTCCTCGTGTCCGATCGATCCAATGTTTTCCCTTCAATACGAACGCATGGTTCCCGCATGAGTTTTCAATGCGTTGTATGCGTTTAAGGGGGTCCAGCCGTCCAATATATATATATTGAAAGCATCATATAGCGCCGTAATCCAGGTGAAAAGGCGGAGAAGAACGAACCCCCGGTAACAACCAACCGGCCAGGACGCCTGCACCGGCCTGTCTGAGAGTGGAGCGGTCTGACCCAGATTTATCACCGGGTCGACGCGAAGGAATACCAAGAAAATAGTGCGATGTTTTTGCGCAATTTGTCGCGTTATTTCGCAATCTATTCATTTTTGAACCTTGACTTGGTCATCTATGTATCCAAATCTACCTGCCTATATATAATAGTCCCGTAAGAACGATTGATTTCATTGTGAAATAGGTCTGCATATGTTGATGAGATTCACCCGATTCCCATGGCCTACATCGAGCAAGGAGGGGTCACGTGACCAAGAAAGATGCCGCCCGCCGACCGTAACGATATAACCGTTTTGAGTCCGGGCTTGTATGTCTAATTTGGCACGATTTGGACGATTTGAACGATTTCTATGTATTCTATATATCAAAATCTCTTCGATGTAAGCCCAAATAAGCCCAAATATGTGGTTATTCAAGCCCAGGAGCGATCGTCACATTTCGTTATCTCAGACAGGGCACGTTTTGGTCGGCAACAGTGGCTATTTTTAGCTGTAACGTTTTACATCTGACGATTCTAAGAAGAGGGTATATAGTGGGGCCGCTCTAGATCAAATAGATCAAAGTACTACAGATCTGCTGATAGAGCTGCCCCACAATAACCTAGCAAACTAGCTACATTATCTATTTTATTTGTCAAATAGGGACTCAAATGTGGCGTAATAATACAAACTGAAAACTTGATCATGCTAAAGCTAATTCACGCTGTAAGACCTACTGTCCCGCTGCCCGACTAGGGTAGCTTAGCTGTCACACTCTTGGATCTATAACACACCCACCTCGGATCGGAGCTGATTTTCCGACATCTAGATCTTAGTAAATATTCAGAAATAATTATATTATCTCTCCTGTAATACACCTACGGATTACAAATGTGCTTCTAGTATATAAGGAAATCAAAATTGTATTTGTAAATGTTCCCTGATTACTGAAGGAGAGCACACAAAAATCAATCCGGGGTGTGCATTTTATTTTTTAAAACTTGAACTTGTGCACTCTGTAGCACCTTTCACATTAATGATGACACTATGATTTATCTTTTAATTAGAGCCTTACATCCCTTAGAATTACAATATTAGGTTACTGTCCATGAATCTTAATTGATTATAACTTAAATTATCAAAGTAAAGCTGTTGACAGTATCAATTGTGATCCGGCTGTGTGAGATAAAAGGCACCCTTATCCGGCAGCGGGACATTAGATCTTACAGCGTGTAATAGGGTATGCGGTACATTGTTATTCCATGCTAACAGAAACTAAAGAAATCTGAAAACATGTTACTGGTTGACTAACAAGGTCCAAATATACAACATATTGTGAAAATTGTATATATAATATGTAAGCGATGTAACATTTTTGATAATTTTGATATCTATGATTGGTGACTACTATCATTTTTGTACGCAATGTAGAATCTGAATTTTTCATGATACCGGTTATTTCTACTGACATGTACTGCAGGAAAAGGTCCAAATTCCAAAATGTAAAAAAGCAAAAAAAAAAAAAAGGGAAAAAAGGGGAAAAACAGCTCTCCTGCAGCATTTTATCTTTACTGACTCACCATCACTAGGCTCCTCCGGGATTTTCCACACGTACAAATTGAAGTCATCCGAACCAGAGATCAGGTACTGAAACAGAGAAGACGGATTAACAACTTCTTTGAAAATTATAAGTTATCATCAGTGAGGAAATATAGGTACACCACCTTCTCTCCTTTTACAAAGTGTTGGCTAAAGCAGTTTATCATTCATGGCATTCATTACATATAGAATTATTGCAAAAGCTTGTATTTTCTATAGATTTCCATTTGTTTTTATTAGCGAAATTAACCTGCAGGTGCTTCAAATACTGCCAGTATTGAGTCAGCTATCCGTGGTAAGTAGAATTTAAAAGGTGAAACGCAAGGGAAAAAACTTAAATCGCAAATATGGTAGAAAATACGTAGTTGTTACATATGTTAAACAGCATTAGACTTAAATTAACAGTATACAGATAATACAGTAGGGTAAATCAGCTTTTGTTAGGACTGAGAAAACACTCTCACATCTTATCTCACAGGGCTGTGATGTCATCTAGGCTCTCAGTGACAGGGTCATGCTTGGCCAGTCACCCATAGCAAGAACCTTATCAGCTTGAACTACTTATCGAATTGAGCATAGATGACGTCACATGGACTCACTGGAAGCCACTCTACAATATAATTTTTGAATACTAATTCCTACCATATTTATGATATATTAACAGTTATCAGGTTGGGGATACTACTGAAAAACGGGACGTCCTGTAAAAACGGGACGTCCTGTAAAATCAGGCAATTATGAAAAATTGTAATATCTAATTATCATAGATGAAATTATACATGACTAATGCACAAAACAAACATGATATAATACTTCTACTTATGCAAACAGCAAAAATTATGAAATTCTGCATTTAACATGAATTTATTGACACTTTCCATTTTGAAAATTACATAAATAAAAAATTCACAATCAATATTTTTACATAAATAAAAATGCTCAAAAAATGAGGAGTTTGCTAAATTCAAAAATTATTTGTAATTAAAGTACACATCGTTTGCATTAAAATGATCATTGCATTTTCACATTCTATCGTTGCATTTTTTTTATATTGATTTTTATTTTTTAAAAGTTACAAAAATCATACCAAGAAAACAGCCCGTCCTGAAATAACAGGACGGTTTTGTGAGCTGTTATTACAGGACGTCCTGTTTTTTCAGGCAGACTTTTAAAAACCATTAAAACAGTTATTATAATGATGGAATTCGATTTTAATTTACCCAAATGATCACTTGTCATAAAGGTTTATATTTCAAAATTGAAAAAATTATGATGGAATGTTTTTAAAGGATTTAAAGGCTTGCGTCCTGAAAAAACGGGACGTCCCGTTTTTCCCGTCGTAGCCCCAACCTGGTTATTTCCATTTCAAAATGGCACCTCTGCTTATAGTATGACATGGCACCTGTGTCAAGCCGACAAACCTGGTCGTTGTCTCCGGCGAAGCAGCAGCTTTTCATGGTGCACGAGTTGTAGTACCCCGCGTGGTCAAACTGGTAGACGGGCAGCGAGGAGTGCAGGTCGTAGAGGACCGGGGGCAGGCGGCGGCGCAGGGCGATCAGTCGGTCGCCTTGTTGGTTGATACGTACACTCATACAGCTCTGGGACGACAGACTCCCTCCGTATCTCAGAAGGCAGCTGCAACCATGTGAACAGAAACGTTTTGATCACATTACAGTAGCGGAATTAGGGGAGTTGTGTGGGGGCGAGCGCCTCCTCCTTTTTTTCTTTCGATTTCTTAGATTTAGATTTCTTTAATGTAAAGTTCTGGAGAGAAAGGGAATGCATCTTCACTTTCTATTAGCATGACGCCATCTCTTCTAAAAGCTGGAACCGCCACTACATTTCACACATGAACAAGATCCGCATTTTTTGGGGCATAAAGTCCAAGTACTGTAGAGAACTCTCTAGTATATTTTTCCTTATTCAAGAACTTTACACAAGAAATGTAGAGTAACCTTATATTGATAAATCCTCACACTGAGCTCATGTTTCTGAGTTTCCGATGTGGCTTCTATGGGGAAACTGATTTTAATGTGAAAAGAAGGAAAATAATCTTTTACCCAACGACTGAATTTTGCTTATTGTACGAACACTGACAACATTTGTTTAAGTGACATTTAATGACAGAAAAGTGTTCCCCTTCCTATCCTAAAGCTACAAAGCTAAACTATAAAGATTATTTTTCGGATCTATCAAATATCAATCTGAATGTTTTTCAAACTGGACAAACTCTTTCATCAATTATGGTTTTCTTAGAATCTGCCAGGTTTTGGTAGAAGGTGAAGAGGAACTCTTTATTACCCTTTTACTATTTTGTACACAAAATACCACGTTTACCAATCCCTTTCTCTGGGAGTATGTTTAGCGCTTACCTCCTGGGTCTGCGTACGTCCCAGAGCCCGATGCCCTCGGTGGAGTTGGCGGTGGCCAGGAGGCGGGGTTCGACCGGGTTATAAACAACCGCGTGCATCTGGGCCATGTAGTTGGCCAGGCAGAAGGGGTCTGTAAATCAATAACAATACATGAGATTCCGGACCACACCATCTGGTGTGGAAATTTGCTCAAAAGTTTTATAATTAAGAAGTAGATAAGATCCCTTTGTATGAAAAGGGTATAAGACCATGAAATTAGCCCACATTATATAAACATATATGTACTTATGGAATGGCATTACTCAAGCCATCATAAAACATCTATGTAATTGGAAATGCCATTCATCTCTCCAATTATGATAAAAGAAATTATAAAATATTATTTTTTTGCTGTTATCATTTAAAGCCAATGGAGGAACTTTAGTCCAACGGAATTGGACGGAAGTCACTTTTGAAAAATAAATGTCAATACATGAAATTCTGGACAAAATTAATGTTTTTTTTCTGTTTGGGCATGTGTATTTTGCTGATAAAAAAATTCTATATACAACTGGAACAAAATGTTTGACTTCTTTACTACTTATTGCATAAAGACTGAAAAAATGTGTCATTACCTTCGCTAGGTGGAGCGCGTATATCATAGATGAGTATCCGACCGTCATCACAGGCGCTGGCGAAGACGTTGTCGTTCACGGGGTCCACGGACAGGCCATACACAGCATCTTCATGGTTAAACACATCTAATGTCGTGCCCCTTTAAGATAAAAAGCAACTTGTTGAAATATTGAAATAAGTAGCTCACCACAAGTTTGTCAGTATTTGTCTTACCTTGATAAAATCAGCAGTGTTGCCAATCATAAAATTTTAAACTTTTGGAATTCAAATTAATTCTAGTTACCTAACTATTGTACCTTCAGAAATCAAAACTGGCATTATACTTACGTTTTCACATCATGCACAATCACTTGCTCGTCGTTTCCTGTAAAAGTGAAGAGGAAGAATACAGTATCGTGGAAGGCTGCACTATGGGCTATGTGCATAATAACAAACACGCTTTGAAAATTTAGTTCACTTTTGTAACCTCGACTGATGTGTTATTTCAGTGTTATGCATTCCTTACAGACTTTACCTCAGGGGCTATATAGTTATGCTAATCAACATTTTATTCAAAGATTGGGAAAAAAGAAGATATTTTTATGGATGTAGATTCCTAAAATCGACATGGGCAGACAGCCATTTTGGGCTTGGATTTGAGAAATGACCAATTCTTAAAATCGAAACAGCGACAGGGCTAAGGCCAAAAAACAAGTTGTGTTCCGGTAACATAGGTCTAAAGAAGATAGGGTAAGTTGTTTTTTGTTATCTATTTAAAAAAACAAACTTTTCAAAAACTAACATGAACAGACTAAGGCTTTCTTGAAAATTCAGAACACGCAGCAGACAGCCTCTCAATCAATTTCCAGTTTCTTAAATACATCTCTTGAAAGTTCAGTGCAAAAGAATTATTATATTCTTTAGAGTTAGAGCTAAGTATTGTAATCTCTTATGTATTGGCAGGAGTACGTTGTTGATTAAGTCAAGCTAGTGTAGTAGCAACACGCCGAGCGGCGCTACTGTCCTGTGTCTAAGTATAGAGTATAGGGTTGTTTTAAATGGTGGTGCTCCCACGCGGGGGCGATTGTAACTGAGTTAGTTCACTCCTAGACAGGTACACGGTTATGAACGGGACATAGGTGCAATAAGGAAGACTGCTAGGGAACATTATGATCACAGTATTTGACAGGGCGATATTATCAGGGTACCAACTCAAAATCCATTTCCGAATTCCCTGTGTTTTCCCTGTCTTGTGACAATTTTTCCCTGTGTCATACTGAGCAATTTAAAAGCCTTCGCATGCAGAACAAATTTGGACCTAACAACAAGTCAAATCCTTACTATTTTGAGAATCAGGAATTTCAGAACCAGGCCAAATGAAATTCCCTGTGTTTTCACTGTATTTTGGTAAATGAAATTCCCTGTGTTTTCCCTGTGTTTTGGTAAAATTTGCAAATTCCCTGTGTTTCCCTGGTCAGGGATTTTTTTTGTCCATTTTCCCTGTGTGATTGGTACCCTGCATTATGATCCATCAAATTCGAGTCCCCCCCCCCCTATGTACACCCTCAATGCTACTCACCTCCTGAGAAGATCTTGGTGTTGGAGTTGTCGAAGGCGAGACAGAAGATGTTGCTGTGGTGCTCCCCCTTCATGCCGGCCGGCTGGGCACACCCTGAGATCGCGGTCTCCGTGTTCCAAACCAAGACGCGCCTGTCGTCCCCACCTGAAACAGAAGGTCAAGTTACAAGGTCACATGTTAAATCATTCCTCTTACTCACAGGAATCTTTAGGCGCATTTTTCGTAACAGTAATTGTTTTATCTGTTTGCCTGTATTTATATATGTCAGGACCCAACGTTAAGGGGTTTCACCCAACTGCCTGCCGGGCAGGTGATCGTCAAGTTTTACTTGCCCGACCTCTATTTTTGCCTGCCCCGGGCAGGTTGGTTGGTTGGTTATTGGGGTTTAACTCCGTAGCAACATCTAAGGTCATATCACGGTGAGAACAAGGTTTGACAATTCTCTCATTGTTGATCGTATCTATGGAATGATCAAATCTATGAGAAGATAGAGGCCATACCCCTACACATTTACCGAGGCAGGTGTTCTTTAATGTGCAGGGTCCCATAAAGGGCCCTACACACAACAGGCGGTGGCCCACTAGGAGCCTTTGATAACCCTGTTGTTGTCACAGGGAGACATGCAGAGGGGAGTAGCAGCTAGCCCACCTCAGCCCAGACTTGAACCCGGGCCGGCCGCGCAACAGACGGACACTAACCACTACACCACCCTGCATGCCTACCCTGGGCAGGTGGGCAATGCTTAATTAATGTCGAACCATGTGTAAACCTTAGTCCCCACTTGAAACAGAGGGTCATGTGACAAGATCAGGTTAGTTGGTTGGACAACTTAAGCCATATTGATAGCTTAGGCCATATTAATGTCCCGGATGATGTAATCTATGAGGTAATTTGAGGAGAAATCTACCACTGGGGTGCAAGGTTGGTGGAGTGGCTAGCTTGAAGAATACAGGAGAACTCGGTCCACAGGAGAACTCGGTCTGCAGGAAAACTCGGTCCATGGAGGCAGGAACAGTCTTTCTAATGGAAAGAAAACTAAATATATATCCCTCTCTTCTAATAGATCTCTAGGGTTCATACCTAAAAGGCTAACTCGTCCCTATTCCACAGTTTGCGGATTGAGAAGGGCCAAAACATCATTGGACTGGGTTCTCCTGGACCGGGTTCTCTCATGAACCGAGTTCTCCAGTTAGGCCCCCCCCAAAAAAAAAAAAAAAAAATTAAAACAGTTAGAATACACACTTTTAAAAAGCCCCACCCATCTATTGAATTGAGATATTCACAATTCCATAAAAAAAAAAGAAAAAAAGTTAAACATTTTTTTAGGGTAGGGTCAAGAATTAGGGTCGCTAGGGAAATCTGAACCTTGGCCTAGGGTCATGCAGCAGGAACCGAACAGCAAATCCAGTATTGCCACTGTCTTCGACCATTGGAAGAGAATAATGAGGTTTTGAGCAGCTTGAGAACCTATAACCATTATACACAGGGCTCAACATTAAGTTAAGCATTGCCCGCCTGCCCAGGGCAGGTAAAACTTGAGCAGCTGTTGAGGTGGGGCAGGTTAATTTTGATCCTCACCTGCCCGAAGGGCAGATTAAATTTCTCCCATATTATAATTCTTAAGTACAGAAGGGCAGGTGAATTTAAGGACCGGGCAGGTAAAGTTCCACCTACACCTGCCCGACGGGCAGGAAAGCTAAAAAGTTAATGTTGAGCCCTGATACTAGGTACTACCATACTATGGGGGTTCAATTCTGGACAGATTTTGCACGTTTTTTTGTGACAAAAAATGCGCTAGAAATGCAATTTGAGGGAGAAAGCTCTAACCAACACTGGGATGATTACTCCAACATGTTCCTTGAACATTTTTGTATAAGAAAAAACAAGTTTCAGCATTATCAAGTAATGCGCAGATTTTCATTTTTAATGCGCCAATATGGGTGTATATTGGTAAAAAGTGACAGAATTTATACCATATTTTTACTACTATTTTCTTCAACATCTCTTGTTACACATAACATAGAAACATTTGGTAAAAACCATGAGAATAGAAAAGGTGCGCTCTTTCTAATTGAGTATAGTAAGATGGCAAAGGAAAAAAATAATTTTTCACGTGGTAGTACCTACTGATACAGGTTTCGCTTCCACAAAAAAGAAACCATACTAGACTTGATTAGTTGATAGCTGGGGCATAGGACATTTGATGGTGGTGGGGGGGGGGGGGGGGTGGCACCGGTGAGGTCAAAGACCCCAACCCGTCTACCCCAATCCTTATTGATGAGCATGGGAAGACTTCTTCCCAAGGAGCCCTAAGGGCCAGTGGGAACTCCCACCCTGGATCCTATGCCATCGACAACTAATTATCTTCCAAATAAGATCCTATCTTTTTATAGGGTCCGCAGAATTAATAAAATTGTGTACTTTTTCCAACTCGGCACATGTATATTTAATAACTTTAAAAGAGTACAATACTTTTCAATTGATTTTGCTTATATATTGATAATGAAAGGGAGCAGGAGGCCTGGAGGGGGAAGTTACAAATTAAAATGAATTGAATTCTACAGTGCTCTACTCTAGATCTATTTATGTGTCAATGTTGGTTTTCTTTTCTTTATAAAACTTTAAAGTAGCAGTTTGTACATGATAATGAAATTATTTAGGTGGTAAGCTAGGCCTAATTGCCTAGGACTAGGTTTTATAGATCTATCATAGAAATTATTAAGAATTGACAGTTGGAATATTTTTATGACATGATCATGGTTAGATCTAATAAAAGGAAAAAAGAAAAGCTTTGTCAACAAAGTTAACCAACCAATCGACTATCCCAAAACGTTGACAGTCAGTGACCGCAAACCAAATAGACACATTAAACACAAACGCATTCCCAAATGACACTTTATTCAACCAGATACACGTAAAACATGACGTTTACCTGAAGCTAAATATTCTCCACCGTGGCTTGAGAACTCAATGGCGTTGACGCACCCGAAATGGCCCTTCAGGTCCTTCCGAAACAGAGTGGGCACAGCTTGAAAACGATCGCGCATCAATTTTTCCGGCAACAGACTTGATCGTCCAGTTTCTGAGCGGTGATTTAGATAGGTTAGACTCCCCAACGGGGATTCTTTACGGCCTAAGCCCAACATTTTGGTCACTGTCGGCTCCTCCTCTCCTTACTTGTTTTGATGGAAACTAAAGATGGCCGTCTAGATCTCGTCCTTTCTCGCGCGCACCTGCGAGATCCGGCGAGAAGTGGGCGTGGCCTCTGCCAGGGACCCGCCCACTTTTCTTTCCCGCCGACCGGATAACATGCCTAATATGGAATGCACTCTCACCGAGAATAATCATAAGGTTTTTATATAATCTGCCTTTCAAGCTCTCGGTTAGTGGCCATGCCATTTGAAATTCCATAAGTTGAATCAGCCCACGTAAACAACGGACTTGTAAATTAATTCTTCGTTCCCCCCCCCCCCCCACCTCCTTCTTTTTGTAGTTCATTCAACCACTTTGCCACTTTGACTTTCACATACTTTTGTTCTTTTGTTCCAGGGGCGAATCCAGACGGGGCGTCCTGGGGCCCTTCGACTCCTCCCTCTTTTGATATTAATCATTTAATGGCAACCAACATAGATCTAACAATTGAAAGTTCCTTTAAGAGGATTCATATGTTCAATTAATAACTGATACTAGTGAGTTTCAGATACTCCAAGGCATGACTTTACATACACGTATAAAGTATTTTATCTCAGGACTTTAAAAGTCCTCCCTATTTCTACTTTTGCCAAGTATTAATTTTTAGATTTAAAATTTTCAGATTGGAGGGCACTCTAGATGAGTGGGTGTGTTGACCCTTAAAATCGACACTGCGACACGGTCATTTCTTCTTTTAAATTCGACACAGCGACATGGCCAGACAAATGACATTGATCATTTCTTAAATTTGACATGCGACATGAGCTTAAAAAAGAAGATGACATGGGACAGGGCTATTTCTTAAATTCGACAGGCGACAAGGATCTAAACTGGGGTATAAGGACAGGCGTCACGGCCATTTTTTAAATTCAACACGCGAAACAGGATCCCCCATCTATACCCCCATGAGTTCAATTGGGATGCACCCTGCATGCGCCGCTATTCAAATTCAACGAGTCTATATAACAGTTTTCATGGTAAGCATTTCAACATAGGCCTTATCAGGTCAATGGAATCTACTTCTATAATAATGTATGGGTTTTTGAAAAATAATATTGACCATAAATTGCTTTTTCTAAGGAAAAAACAACAACATGGAAAGCACCTTGAAAACAAACGCTCTAACTGGGAAAAATACCTGGAAAACACCTTAATGAATAAGGGGCATCGCTTTGATGATTTCTTTTAGCCCCCGCGATGTAAAATCACACCACTTATGTGTGAATGAACGAGTCCATACATCTTTTTTGTAGGACATCATAAACTATAGTATTTATACCCCTTTGCCTCCAGCACTTGTTTCCTAAAATCCTGGGGGGGGGGGGGGGGGTCGTCACTGACCCTTTGAAGGTCACTACCTGCTGCCAAACTACCGCTCCTGCTTTTCATGACTAACCACCCCTCAATTTTAGTTGACCACCCCCCATTTTTGGGTGACAGAGATTACTGCCCCCCAAAATCAGGGTGTCTCAATACCAGAAAATATACAGAATCACAAAAACTGTTTAGAAAACTCCTGAAAACATTACATTAGTTATTTTTGGATGAAATAAAGTAGCAAAAGGGCTATGTTTCAAGTTGTTGCCACTGCATTGTTCTATTAATGTAGTTGACCTGAACTAGCCTGGAGAACAAAAGAGCTAGAGCCTTTCTATTGTGTCAATTTAGAACAATGAAGATACTTAACGTTTTGCATTCCTTTATTGAACGGTTGGTTAACTCGAAGTAGTAGATAGATGAAAATAACCTCAACAATTTTATTCAAGTAAGTTCAAAATAGTTCACATGAATGGATATGTTTTAACCTTAGAAGTTTCTAGGATGTTTAGCTGCTTAGTATATATGTTTAAGGATATAACTTATTATAAAAATAAGGATATAGAAATAATCACTGACTATTGAATGAGGGATTATGACACATATAAAACATTTCAATAGATCCCATTCTAATCATAGGAGAGAAGTGATTTATAGAACCATAATATAATCTACAAATATTTGCCTGGAAAAATGATTGATGTTATCTCTTAATATTTTGCAGACATAATTATTTTGCTGCAAATAATACGACATAAAGACTATGTTTTATCCCTAATCAATAGAAAGAGTTAACATATAATTATGTCTTTTTCAGGCATAAAAAGATGGTACTCATTAGATCAAGACCAATTCAAAACATGTGTCATTAAATCAGGGTTTTCTCTTAGAGTAAACTTGGAGTTTGGTTATTAAACGTGTTTACATCGAAAAAAAGACACGTGTTATAGGTGAGGAAAACACCAGTTCTGTTTGCTTGGATATGGGAGATCCTGATTAAATATGGTGCTCTTTGACCCCCATTCAACCTGGAAGTACTTTTTGCTTAACAACCTGTGGATATCAGATACTAAATTGTATTACTGTTCAATGCTCAATCAGTTATTCTCGTGGTGTATCTCTTTTTTAAAAGAATTACTTTTCATCTCATCTCATTATCTCTATCTTATTGATATTTTCCGTCTTTTCTGTAGATTGAGTCGTATACATACATGTGTGATATGGTTGATATGGTTAATAGATTTTTACCTCTGCAAGCATGTATTTATTGAACTCTAACTGCTTTAAGCTGAAACATGAGGAGGAGAGATTCTATAGTTTGAGATTCTTTCAAGAAAAAAATCTATTCAAAAAGAAAAGAAAAAACATATATTGTGATTCAGCAGGCTTTAGCCACGAAATCTGATGCGGGTCCACCATGGTCTTCTACCCCGATTATCAGGTTCCGATTCTGATTCCGATTCTGATTCTGATTCTGATTCCGATTCTGACTCTGGTTCTGATTCTGGTTCTGGTTTGTTGCAATCTGGATATTTAGCACGTTTTGCCTAGAAAAATAACAGTAAATGTGTATATATGTTAACCTGAGGTTGAAAAAGCAAGTACAACACTGGCCTATTGCATAATACATCTCTGTAAATGTGGGAGTTTAAATGTGTCTATGGAACCGGTATGAGAGTTGCATGAAAATACACCCAAAAAGCTTGTAAATATGCCCAAAACTGTTGTAGATACCCTCCAAATTCTTTTAAATATACCTAAACTCACATAAGCCAAAACAAAACTCACATAGCCACAATAATGAAAAAGGTGATCGTAACTTTACGAAACACAAACTCACATAGCCTTTTTTAAAATCTTACTTTATTTGTCCTGGGTAATCTCAAATTTTCATTCTGTTTTTGTGGTACACCAGCCCATCTTTTAAGTATGCATATTGATATAAGATATCTTAAAACTGAAGCCTCTGTCTGAGACAATATCAATACATATTTATCCATATTAAACCAATAAACATGATATAACAAATAATTATAACATACGAATCAGAGTAATTCAGGAGTGCCATCCCATTAAATACTCACACTAATCAATGTACAATAAATTCCTAAGCAATGTCTTTTGTTTTGTCTTGAACACACAAAAAGAGGGTGTATTTCTCATGTCAACATCCAGTTAATTCCATGTAGAACCTTCTACATAATAGGCCTTTATGGGGATTTATTATGAAACAGGCCCCACATATTACACATACACTTATTAGCATAATATAAGATAATTTTAATTGAACTATGAAGTATTTTCGATACATTTCAAATGTGATGTATAGTATTTTACAGTATATAATTGAGTAAAATTCAAAAATAAATATTTATCTGTTATTTTTTTCAAGAACATCAGAAAAAAAATCCTTATCATATCGTACCAGGTTTTGTGAAAAGAGGTATGATCTTGAAATTGAAAACTAGGATCTACCTACTAGAGGATTATCATATTTATTGCTTATTGACCTTCCCTCGTGTCATCCCCCATGCAGATATGTGCCATTTCATTTTTTTTTTCGCTGCTCTTCTAGTACTAGTGACTAGTATCTCACAGAAAATTGAAAATTGAAAAAAAAAATTGAAACCAATCAGAAAAGCCTCCTTCATTTCATAGCAGGGGGTAGGGATTGGGTCAATGGAGCCAAGGGTATACATAGTTGTTATAATGCAATTCTCCTAACCTTGACTCCACCTCAACCCCACCCACTGCCATGAAGGTGGACTCGATTTACATGTTATATGTTGCTTTACCTTTTTTTTGTTAAAAATTATTTGATTCCTTCATTCTTTTGCACCAAATTGCAGGAAACAGGAATGGCGTTTGAGTGATGTTTAAAATGAAATAATGACCAAATAAAATTTTGCATGAAATGTGATTAGATGATAATGTGATGAACGGCTATTCAGCCAAAATACATAGAGGTTAAAATAATAGAAATAAGGTAATAATAGAAATATATGTAAAGAACGAATAACGAATATGTAAAGAACGAATAACGAATATGTAAAGAACGAATAACGAAAACGTAATGGAACGAAACCCGGAAATATGTAAACCGGAAGTGAAATGTAAACCGGAAACGGAATATATAAACCGGAAGTGACGTCAGTTGTAGGTCACGTGACCGAAGGCAGCCAATCAGGGCTGACCTCTCTAGTATATAAAGGGGCGGTGAGGCCCGAATAAACAGAGTTCTTTAACAGTTCTCCTGGTGTCCAGACGTGTCCTCTTTCCTGAAACAACCGCTAAAGATGAGCCGAACAGAGTAATTAAGCCGAAGTTAGGACAAAACAGTCGAAGTTCGAGATAGGTAGTAGAAACATAGGGTAAGGGGCCCGATGGCCCGAAGAACGAGGAACGAGGGAACGGAGTAGGGCACGAAGGCCCGAAGTAGTACCGGAAACCGAGGCGTAGTATGGTACGAAGACATGGGGAGCGGAACGAGGGAGCGAAGTCCGCGGGGACGAGGGCGCGGCATGCTCGGCCCCACGCTACCAAACAATAGGCGACCGTCGGCCCGTCGCCCCCGCGGACCGGAACTCAGGGGTGGACCGCCCCCCGGCCGACCCGTACCCCTACCATAATTTCCCTCCCCCGCAGTCCTCCGTCGACATCGAGTGCCGATTCCCGATCGATTCGCTCAGCCCCCCTCGTGCGCGAGGCACGACTCTAGAAACACATCTCGGTTCTTGGCCCGGATTCCCCGTCCGCCCCGAGACCCGAACAACCCCCACGTTCCTCTGTTGTAAGAATCGGCAACCCCGACTTACCAGAGAACGTCACACTGGTGGCAGCGGTGGTGCTGAAATAGGCACATACGGACTTGTGGATCTTGGGTGTTTCATCGGTATTGGATACTCATGGCGACTGCGGCAGTCTTCGAGCAGATGGATTCTGACGTCGCTTTCAAGGAAGGTGGGGAGGAGAAAGGAGGTGCGAAAACCGAGACCAAAGGGGAGGACACGACCATCATGGGTAGGCAGTTTAATTTTATGGGAACGTCCACCCCGACGGATGAGCAGAATGTGCGGGCTCAACAACAACAGACCGGTCAGGAAGGAGCGAGTTTGAAGAAGTTCAGTTTACGACCAGAGAAGTATGACGGTAAACCGGATTTCGAGGGATGGATCAACCAGTTTGAGGAGTACGCAACATTGGGACGCTGGACGGCCGAGGAAAAAGCGGCGATGCTTTTTCTCTCGCTGACGGGAACGGCACGAATGTACTTTGTCGGACTCCCGGACAGGGAGCGACTCCGTTACTCAGCGAGGGTGGATGCGTTGCGCCGGAGGTTCGGTCAGGAGAAGGACACGTGTAATGCTCTGCAAGAGTTGGCGGGCTTGAAACGTGTAAAGAACCAGACAGCGAAGGAGTTGGCTGATAATGCCCGGCGACTGGCATCGAGAGCCTACTTCTCCAACGACTACGCTAGCCAGGAAAAAGCAGCATTACATGCGTTCCAGGCTGCAGTTGGGGAAGACCTTCAGCTGAAGTGTGCAGAGAAAGGATGCAAGACACTAGAGGAGGCGGTAGAGGTGGTAGAAATACAGGAACGATACTCACGCCGCCTCCTGCGGGCAGTGAAGCCCGAGGAGGACGCCAATACACAGATCATGGCCTTGAACGGTAAGTTGGAGGAGATGATGAAAGAATTGGCAGAAGAACGGGAAGCTAGAAGACAAGCAACGGCCCGGAGGGAGGCGTTTAAGAAGCGAAAAGAAGATTTAGAGTGTCATCAATGTCACCAGAAGGGCCATTTCGCAAGAGAGTGTTCTCAGCGTCAGGGAAACGGACAGTCGCCGTCGCAGTAAGCGCGGGGCCCCCTTCGGGCGCGGCGAGAGAAGTAGTAGGCATGGGAGAATGTGGACTTTATGTGGCCGGGACGGTGGGAGAGAGTGTCGTCCGTTTTTTGGTTGATACCGGATCTATGATCAGTCTGCTGTCGGAACGCCTCTGGAGAGAGTGGGGACGAAAAAGGGAAGAACTGGATGGATATGAAGGACGTCTCTGCTCGGTGGATGGTAGTCCGTTGAGGTGCTACGGATGCACGAACTTGCCAGTAAAATTGGGAACACGCGTGTTGAAGTGGACGTTCATGGTGGCAGACATCGGTAGAGATGAAGGGATCCTGGGAAACGACTTCGCGGTGAAATACCGGCTGACAGTTAAGCCCCACGCGAGTGCCATCTTCCTGCCCGCCGAGGGGGAGGGAGAGGGGGAACGAATCCCGGGAGTAGAACAGAGAACGGATGGGATTCGGGCAGTTACCGTCGGAGGACAGGTCGTGCGAATCGAGAAAACGACGGAAATACCCCCACTCCAAGTGACCCGAGTAACAGTAGTAGCGAGAATGGACATAAGACAGGGTGGACAGCTGGCTGTCATCACCGGCGCTGGATTACCTATAGGACTGGAGGTGATCCCAGGAACGGTGACATTGGGAGAAGAAAATGAAGTTTGGGTGGCCAACCGAGGGACCGAGAGCGCGAAATTGGAAACCGGCGGGGTACTCGGAGAAGCCACCTTCGTACAAGAGGTACGAGGAATAGGAAGTGAAGCAAAGGAACCCCCAGGAGCGCTCGTTGAAATGATAGGGGAGGCTAAGAAAGACCTGACCACGAAGGAGGGCGAAGAGCTGGAGAAAGCCATCATGGCCCGGGAACAAATGTTTGCGACCTCGAAACATGAGTTAGGACGGACAGATTTAGTACAACATCGAATTAAAACGGGGGATCAGATGCCGATCAAGCAGAGGGTCAGACGGTATCCGGCCACCAGGAGAGAGGAAGAACGAGCACTGGTGGAGGATATGTTAAATTTAGGGATTATCCAGGAGAGCGGGAGTGCGTGGAGTAGCCCGACCGTTCTGGTCAAAAAGAAGGACGGAGGAACGAGGTTCTGTATTGACTACCGAAAACTGAACCAGGCTACGAAAGTGGACGCCTATCCGCTCCCGCGGATAGAGGACAGCCTCAACACTTTGGGAGGAAGCCTATTCTTCTGCAGTCTGGATCTCGCAAGCGGATATTGGCAGGTGGAGATGGCACCGGAGGACCAAGAAAAGACGGCCTTCGTGACTCAAGGAGGATTGTATGAGTTTAAAGTGATGCCATTCGGGCTAGTGAACGCCCCAGCCACCTTCGAGAGACTGATGGAAAGAATCCTCAGAGGAATCGTGTGGGAGGAGTGTCTGGTATACTTGGATGACATACTGGTCTTTGGACCAACGTTTAAAGTGACTCTGGAAAGATTGGTACGGGTTCTGGACCGATTGAACGCTGCAGGACTGAAGCTAAAGGCGCGAAAATGTAAGCTGTTCCAGAAGAAGATTCCGTTCTTGGGGCACGTTGTCTCATTCAACGGGATCGAACCCGACCCCGAAAAGTGTCGGCAAGTAACCGAGTGGCCGGTCCCGCGGGATCTCCACGAGGTACGAGCCTTCGTGGGATTATGTTCGTACTACAGAAGGCATATAAACGGCTTCACGGAGTTGGCTGCCCCCTTGTATGAATTGGCAACGAAGGAGGAACCATTCGTGTGGAGCGCGAGACGACAAGAGGCATTTGATGCGATGAAGAAGGCGCTAACGGAGGCCCCGGTGTTGGGATTCCCGGAGGAAGATGGACAATGGTGGCTTGACACAGACGCCAGTGACGTGGGAACGGGAGCCGTGCTATCACAGGAGCAGAGAGGGGAGGAACGGGTGATAGCTTACACGAGCAAAACCCTGGAGTCAAACGAACGAAAGTATTGCACCACGCGGAAAGAACTGTTGGCGGTGGTGCGAGCTTTGAAGCATTTTCGGTGCTACATCTATGGTCAACGCGTGATAGTCCGGACGGATAACAGCGTGGTCAGTTGGCTGCAGAGAAGTAAGGAACCGATGGGGCAGGCTGCTCGGTGGATTGAGATTATCGACTCGCATGATGTGTCGTTCCAACACCGACCGGGCAGGAAGCATGGGAACGCTGACGCGTTGTCCCGGTATCCGTGCAAACAATGTGGAGAGGAGCACGAGAATACCGAAAAGGTGAGAGTAGTGACGCGGGCCCGGGGGTACGAGCCCGGATGGTCCCCGCAGGAGATGAGAGCAGCGCAGAGGAGGGATCGAGATATAGGGCCGATTGTCGCACGGATGGAAAAAGATGCGGACCGGCCAGGTTGGGAGGCCATATCTCCGGAATCCCGGGAAACAAAGATCCTATGGAGGCAATGGGAACGATTAAGCCTCAGGGATGGCGTGCTGCATCGGAAGTACTGGGAACTAGAAGGGCATGGTTGGAGGAACCAGTTGGTCGTTCCCCGAGGGGAACGGGCCAAGTTGGTAAGGGAATACCATGGAGGCGCGGCAGGAGCGCATTTAGGAGTCGCCAGGACGACGGCCCTGTTGGAACAAGGGTTTTACTGGCCGGGACTCCGGGAAGATGTGCGGAAGGAATGTCGAGAATGTGATTGCGCGTTGCTGAAAAAGGGAAGAGGAAGACGGGAGCCGCTACATCAGTACATAGTGGGGGAGCCGATGGAACGGCTGGCCATGGAAGTTTCGGGCCCGTACCCAGTCACCAAACGAGGAAATAAGTATTGCCTGATGGTGGGATGCTATTTCACCAAATGGTTGGAGTGTTTCCCGATCCCGGATCAAAAGGCAACGACAGTGGCGAACAAACTGGTTGAAGAAGTAGTAGCACGGTACGGCGCGTTTCGGGAACTACACTCGGATCAAGGCACGAATTTCGAATCCGAGGTGGTGGCTCAGGTCTGTGCACTATTCGGGATACACAAAACAAGAACGACGCCGTACCACCCCAGGAGTGACGGGTACATAGAACGAAGTTTCCGTACTTTGGGGTGTTGTTTGAAAGCCAGCTGCCGAGCGACGGGTCGGGAATGGGACGAGATGGTCCCGCTCGTGATGATGAGTTATAGAGCAACGCCGCAAGCCAGCACGGGAGTGACACCGAATATGATGATGCTGGGCCGACAGACCATGATGCCGCGACAGGCGATTTATGGGAGACCTCTAGGACCAGAGGAGGAACCCCGACGGGTAGGCGACTATGTGGAAAGCCTGGAGGAAGGGCTAGTCGCGGCCTATCGGGAGGCCCGGACGGGGCTGAAACGAGCCGCCATCCATCAGAAACACGAGTACGATGGGAAGGTGACTCGGCGGGAATACCACGCCGGAGAACTGGTCTGGGTGCACGATACGGTAGTGGATAGGGACAAAGGAACGAAGTTGCGATTTCCATGGATGGGCCCTGCACTGATCGTCAAGGTGCTTGACCGAGGACGGGTGGTAGTACGGAAGAAACGAGGGAAACCGGGGGGGGTGGTCCATGTGGACCGCCTGGAACCCTACCGAGGACACGCTGCGCCAGCCTGGATGGTAGCTGACCAGCAAGGATACGAGGCTGCACAGTAAATGCTTGGGGTGGGGCGCGCTAGGGCACGTAAGGAAACGGGGCACCCCTTTTTGTGATGAAGTCGTTTTCGTGTCTCGATTCCGCAGGTGGAAGAGGACCAAGGGAACGACCAAATCGGCGCTACACAAAAAGGCTTTGGCCAAA
Organism: Lepidonotus clava; assembly: GCA_936440205.1. NCBI lineage: Eukaryota > Metazoa > Annelida > Polychaeta > Phyllodocida > Polynoidae > Lepidonotus > Lepidonotus clava. The sequence goes on from OW387133.1 coordinate 87,883,680, forward strand.
AAGGACTGATCAACCTGGGGCCATTGAGTCGGGGCGGTGCGTTGACCACTACAGTAGGAGTGCAGGTCGTTAGGCTGTAGAGATTTGCTACCTAGCTGAAGATTGGTTCTCTTGCGGATGTAATATAGGTGGGAAATGCGGGGTTGGAACGAAAAACGGCGTTCGGGAGCCACGACGGCCCGAATGTCTAAAGTAGTCCCACGGAGCCGCTTTCCGGTCAGTTCGGAGGAACCACAGCGTGGAAAAGATGGTTGGATTACAACAGAAGACAGACCCGGTGGCAAGCTGGTGAAGACTTCTGAAGTAATGCCGACTTGGTAATACCGCTTTACAGCGTCCAGGAGACCGGAGGAGAGTAGATGCGGCACTCTCGGGAACGCCGGAGGAACGAACGGACGGCTGTAAAAGGCGAGGCCTGAAACGAGGACGGGCTTTAAAGTAGGTCGTAAAAGGAGTAAAAGAGGACAAAGAGAACGGGGCGGCGGCGAGGAGATGATAACGCCGAGCCCCTGTGTTCTCCGGGAAGTGTGCGGAAGCACTGTGAGGGCCAAGATGAAAAAGGCAAGAGAAGGCGACGAGGGATGAAAGGACCGAGGGCGTCCGGTGGGGCAATAAAAGGCCTAGGAAAAACGCGTGGACGGGCGAAGGGCCGCGAGGTAAAAAGCAGGCGAGGCGGTGACCAGCGGCGGGCCCCGGGGACCGGAAAATAGTAGGGGGCGCCACCGTAGAAGTGGATGGTGAGTCTGACGCTAGGGGTCGCTAGTGCAGGCCACGCCCACTTCCGCCTGCGGCGGCTATAAAAGGCAGAGCGCTCGCCGGAGCAGGTCATTCTGGTCAGCCGATCAGGATTCATCGAATTGCAGACGAGCAGACTGAGCTAAGGAGAAGAAAACAAAAGGAAAAGCAGAGAAGCGAAACGAGCAGCATCACCACGAGAAAAAAACGGAAACGGCTGACGGGACGAGCTTCAGGATTGGAACGAGCCCCGAAAGCCCGGAAAACAGACACGATGAGCGGACAGTGCTGGGAAGGACATTGTCGCGGAAAGGAGTTTAAGCACTTGGTCAAGCATATTAAAGGCCAGCACGATGGATTACGGAAGCAGTACTACATGTGCCCGGTGTGTTCGAGTCGAGCCTATTCGACACACCAGGACTGGAGGAAGCACATGACGGACTCACACGAAGGGAACCTGCAGAGGGGGATGCCGAAGCAAGACCCCCTTCTGAGGCTGGAGTATGCTGCGGCGTTCGCCTTGGACCCGAAAGGACGACCGCCGTACACCAGTTTCGCTACTGGGGATGAAACGGCGGCCCGGGTAGCCAACATGGAACGGGACTACGCGGTGCGCCATCCGGAGGGGTTTCAACCCCCTGAGAGGGCGGTGGATAAGGAGGCACCAGAGAGGCCGCGACGGCATATCCGCATACCTTACTACCCGAGGGCGTCGAGAGGATCCGAGGACAGCGACGCCGAGCAGCTGGAGCAGGTAGCAACCGAAGAAGGATCAGAGGCCGACGAGGCCGGCGAGGGAGCCCAAGCAGCCAAAGCAGCAGGGAAGGGACCCCTGGCCGAGGTGGCGGAACGATCGACACCCACGCGTCGTTCCCCTCGGAGGGCCGCGAAAGGAGTACGGAAGGAAGACACCGAGTCGCCGCGAAGCGCGAGCCGGGCCGTGGTCAACCCGAAGCCACTCCTGACACCAGACCAAATATCAGGGTTAGTACAGAGCCGAATTAAGAAGTTAAACGCCCAGGGAGAACCACGGGAACCGAGAGGACGAGGACTCCCAGGCAGAGGAAAAGGACGGACATCCACACCCACCCCGAAGCCGGGTTGCTCAGGAATACCACCGGGGGCTGAGGTGGTGGAATTAGTGAGTTCGTCCGACGACCAACGACCGAAAGTCAAAGAGGAAGAGGAGCCGCTCGCTTTCAAGAGGCCCCCGACGCAGGGATGCCCGGCGGAGGAGCCGTCGCGAAAGAAGAAGTGGAAAAAGGTCAAGAAAGTCCCGAGAGAATTGGAGGAGGGAACGAGTTCGGACCAGTCGGAGTCAGGCAGGAGTATGTCGGCCCGAAGCGATCGGTCTTTGATTATCGCTGAGTCTAGTAGCACGGGAGAGCTGGGACCATCGCAGCCTGAGACCTCGACAGGAGTCAGACGGACCACGGGACTAGAACCACCTTGTAGCGACGCACAATTTACTATGATGACAGTTCATAAGAAATCAGTGATATACGAATCACGACACCCGAGGTACCCCGGGTATTTAAAAGGAACAATGAACCGGGAGGGATCGTTCAGGGGTTACCACGAGGCGAGATCCGACCGGGAGCTGGAGGACAGCATTCGAGAAGCACAGGGAGGCCGGCTGGTGGAAAGAGAAGCATTGTACCTAGGGAGGTTTCTACGCGAGATGGCAGAAAGGCAGGGACTCAAACCGTCGGGGCGAGTGGAGAAAGTAAAGTATGTTCGGCATGCGGCCAGGCCGGAGGACACGGCGTTGACGGCCTCGACACAGCCGCTGTTCTCTACCCCTACCCCGACGAAAGCAGATTCACCCCTGGAGAAGATGGTATGTAAGCAGCCGATAGTGCCGCCCCCAGGATTGAAACGAATGAGAGACATTACGGTAGCACCAGACACGCCAGAGACACGGGCGGCGGTTGACAACCTGACTCGAGCCAGTTTGGGGAGCTCGTTTTTCGGGTCGCAAGGATCGGAGGAGACCCCGGGACCACCGTCGCCCGAACGTATGGGATCGCCGCCAGGACCGGATACCCCACTCAAGGACGAGGATAAACACGGGCGGGCGCTACAACCACGGGTTGTGATACACAGATTACAAATACCGGCTGCCCAGTCCATGGACGCGGAGGTGGAAGACTCAGAGGACATGGAGTTGGGGCAGGCCGAGATCAGAGGATACGAGCCGGAGAAACAAGAATTGGACGAGTCGGGAGCGGATTCAGTGTTCGGGTCTATAGGAACGGAGATACCGACGGCAGGACCATCTAGGGAAACACCGAGACTCAAGTTATTACGGACACAGGCCATTCACCAGGTCTTACAGGGACACTTTCCGGTGACGGCGCGAGCGGTACGAGACTGGGACGCGGAAAAGGCCATTCGGGTGCAACTGATGTGGCCCCCGAGGGAGGTGCGAGGAATGACGGCCAAGACAAGAGCAATGGCTTCGGCGTCTATGGCGTTCCTGATGGCACTAGAAACGGGCCGCAAGCCAGAAACATTTGAAGAAGCGATGGCGCAGTTCCCAACGGCGGCACTGGGGCCGTTGACCAGGGAGTTCCCGGGGGTCGACCAGCTAGTTAACGAACACAACCGGACCGTCCAATTGGCTCAGACCCTAGTGATGCACAAAAACGAGGATCAACTGGATGACTTGTTGAAGGCGACAAGAGAGGCGGAAAAACAGAGCGGAATGGTGGATCAGCTTCTCGAGCTCCCCGCTAGGGAGGAGAGACTGTTGCTGCCGATCCGGCGCCAAGAAGAAGGGTGAAGTAGATGCTGCTCGAGGTCTTGCACGGAAGAAAAACAGCGCGACGGAACCAGAGGCGGAAGATGGCGCGTCGCGAGTCGGGTGGGGAGGGATTACGGGGCGTTGGCTCCTCACCCATAGTGTCAAACCCCCAGGGAGAGAACCGGGCCGAGGCGGAGGTACCTGAGCCGCACAGGAGGCCGAAGCCTGGATAAAAGACTCTCCTGGAGACCGCTGGACGGGCCCGAAAACTTTACTTAAACTCATCGGGAACGGACTGGCGGGCTCGAACATTCTTATCTTAATTTATTCTTATTAGTTTCTTTATGGGAATCTTCTTGCGGAAGTGAACGAAACCACATGTGTTAGGAGGTGTTGAGTGTAATCAGCGAGCTGGAGGGTCCATGACTGGAATGAACTTACCAAGCCTGCGGGGCGAATACGGGACGGAAGGAGGCGCTAGGAGGAAAAACAAGTTTGTAGCTGTTCCTCTTCTTCCCTGGAGCCCGCTGCGTTGGTTGGGACCGAGCAGGTGGAACGGGATCGTCCGGTCGCGGAAATGGATAGCGGGCCGGGCGGCCCGGGAGCGAGAGTGAAAGTTGGGAGGCGGAATCGAAGAAAGGAAATCAGAATGGACGGATAGTGTTGTCATTGTAGTCTTTGAGTCGACGGTCGTGCCGGGGTAAATAAGGTACCGGTGGGCCGGCGACTCGCCGCTGGAGGAAAGGCTGGCGCGGGCCAAGACTGAAAACCCTTCTCCCGCGCTGCCTTGAGCGATCTGGAGGCGAGGAAGAGACGACCTCTGTCCTCTAGCGGCACTTCTACTTCCTGCAACTTTGTCTTCTTGATTTTGGATGGATCGATCAGAATGTGGATGAACCCGGATTCATGTACCATCATCTTCTGAGTTTCCTTGTCTTCAGCCTCTTACCGCATACGAAGAGCGGCAAAATGGAACTTCTCGACCTGAATGCTGGTTTTATCGTGCCAGAGTTGATGCAGCGAGTCGTGAAGGGATTGCGGCGAGTCGTAGATGTCTCCCGGAGGACCAAGGCACGAGCAGGGACGATAACTTAGGGGCCCTGGCTCGTGACCGACCGTAATATATAGTAAAAGCAATACATGAACGAGAAACGAAAATTAATAGACTTACTAAAACTTATATTAATCTCTTACCTGCAGTAACGACAGAGACTCCTTCCATGTCGTATTTCCTGATGTCTTCTTCTCGAGGAACGAAACAAAATAGTCTTTGAAACATATAGGGAAGTAATCTTTGCAATATACAGGGAGGTGGTGCTTGGAACGTCGGCCGCGGATGCCTCGATGGACACATCAAGAGGTCTGCAGAGAGCGACGAGGAGCGACCCTTCTTGGAGTTCGACATCGGATGAGTTCTCTATACATGCTATTTTATTGAGAATGGGCCCGTTCCGGATCTCAGAGGTTGACGTTGGGTGCAGGTCCCAGTTGATGTCGTCCATCTTCACTTTCTACGGCTTCTTCTTCTCCTTCTCACTAATATCTTCAACTTACCAACTTCGAACCGTCGTACCTAGGAGCAGCCCGGAACGGCTCGGAGCTGTTGTCTCGGCGTTCGTCATAGGCATAGTGGCTCCATGCAATGTGACATGGCACCGTGGACGACTGTGGCCTTACTCCAAAATCAAACCAGACCGGATCTTAAACTTACTTCTATTAACGAACTATTTGTTGGTATTACAGTCTCACGAAAATCGTCTAAAAGCACGGTCCTCCGGGAGGACGAAGAGAAAAACTTAGTAAACAGAGCGAGGCCCGAGAGCCTAGGAAACGAACGAGGGCCCGAGTGCCCGAAACAGGAATCCTCTTCTTAGGAAAATCATCTCATCAGTAGAACAAAGGAGCCTCCCTCTCGCCCCAAAGAGGACTGTCTTCCTGCCGTTGCTTACGGAGGGGGGGAGGGATGAGAGGCACCGGCTCCTGTCATCAAAAAGAAACTTCTTAATCAGGTCTCCGTTCCGGTTGTTGTCATGCCACTTGGGCCCGGAACGGTGACGGAAATACTTTACTATGGTGGACTCTCTCCGACATCTCTTTCTGAAATCCTGAAATCTTCAAATGTGTCGACGTGGTCGAGGACGGAACATCTTGATGCTGGGTTAACCACGAGGACATGTGTCGTAAAAGTCAAACTTTAGTTCCTGTACGGAAAACGGACACTTCATCGATAATTAATGATTCTAATCTTCTCAGTCTCACCTTCACCCGGACTCCATCTCAAAGCTTCACTGTGACAAGTAGCACGAAACCCGCGACGTCGTCTGCTGAAGCTTCCACTCTAAGCTTTAATGCATGAAGTTAAGTTCCTTTCCACATACAACGCCATCTTCTTCTTTGGGTACCTTGGCCTTTGGCTCGAACATGTTGTCCTTGCCAAACGTGAAAAAGTCACTGGGGGGCTCTGAATGCCGAGGCGACCGAGGGTGCGAAGTCCAAAAAGAACATTCTATCCACAAAAACTTCAGTCTTTCTTCTTCAACTCATCCTTAAAATCATCATCATCACCTAAGAGAACGCAGAGAAGAGTAATAGTTACGGAAGAACGAGGGGTCACGACCGACCGGGTAGGAGAATCACGACCGATTCTCTACCCAAAAACAACGGAGAACGTCTGAACGACGGAAGAACGGATCGAGGGTCGAGAGGACTAAGGGTCACGACCGGCCCTGGCCTCTGGGTGGGAGAGTCGCGACCGATTCTCCACCCGAACTAGGGGAGAACGTCTGGACGACGGAAAACGAAGGGAACGGGGGCACTACGGGTCACGACCGACCCATGGCCCCGGGCAGGAGGACCACGACCGGTCCCTCTGTCCTAATGAGGGTAAAAAGGCGAGGAAAAACGCACCGAGGGGCTAAGTAAATAGAGCCCAGAGGAGAGGAGCGGGGGCGACGGGGTCACGACCGATCCCCAGTCCCGGGTGGGAGAGCCACGACCGGCTCGCTCATCCTAAAGACGGAAAAAAAAGAGGAGGTCCTAATAGATCCAGGATAGAGAACTCTGACGAAGATAAAAAGAGACTAAGATATATAAAAACGAATTATATGAACTTTCATTAAGAAGAGAGAAAAACGAAGAGAGAAAAACGAAGAAAGAAGAGAAATAATAATTAGCCGGATAGGCCCCGGGGGCCCTCCGAAGTAGACCGGGGAGGACAGAGGGTGACACCTCCTCCTCTACCGATAAGGAGCGTAGGATTGAAATGTTTCTGGTTCTAGAGTATGTTCTGTTGTCGTTGCTGTATGAACTGTGTTGAAATTTTGTATAACGTGTTTTCCCACCTTTCAAGAAGGTGCGGGAGGGTGTGATGAACGGCTATTCAGCCAAAATACATAGAGGTTAAAATAATAGAAATAAGGTAATAATAGAAATATATGTAAAGAACGAATAACGAATATGTAAAGAACGTATAACGAATATGTAAAGAACGAATAATGAAAACGTAATGGAACGAAACCCGGAAATATGTAAACCGGAAGTGAAATGTAAACCGGAAACGGAATATATAAACCGGAAGTGACGTCAGTTGTAGGTCACGTGACCGAAGGCAGCCAATCAGGGCTGACCTCTCTAGTATATAAAGGGGCGGTGAGGCCCGAATAAACAGAGTTCTTTAACAGTTCTCCTGGTGTCCAGACGTGTCCTCTTTCCTGAAACAACCGCTAAAGATGAGCCGAACAGAGTAATTAAGCCGAAGTTAGGACAAAACAGTCGAAGTTCGAGATAGGTAGTAGAAACATAGGGTAAGGGGCCCGATGGCCCGAAGAACGAGGAACGAGGGAACGGAGTAGGGCACGAAGGCCCGAAGTAGTACCGGAAACCGAGGCGTAGTATGGTACGAAGACATGGGGAGCGGAACGAGGGAGCGAAGTCCGCGGGGACGAGGGCGCGGCATGCTCGGCCCCACGCTACCAAACAATAGGCGACCGTCGGCCCGTCGCCCCCGCGGACCGGAACTCAGGGGTGGACCGCCCCCCGGCCGACCCGTACCCCTACCATAATTTCCCTCCCCCGCAGTCCTCCGTCGACATCGAGTGCCGATTCCCGATCGATTCGCTCAGCCCCCCTCGTGCGCGAGGCACGACTCTAGAAACACATCTCGGTTCTTGGCCCGGATTCCCCGTCCGCCCCGAGACCCGAACAACCCCCACGTTCCTCTGTTGTAAGAATCGGCAACCCCGACTTACCAGAGAACGTCACAATAAGTTGCCAATATATATATATACTATCATCCTGGACCACCTAGTGGTGACAGGTCTGCTAGTGAATCACAGGTGGCAGCACCCTGCAGTAGCTGCTTACAATTGTACAGAATTTATATTGCAAGAAATGGTGCCTTTTATTTATAGTTAGATACTTATTATATTTCCATTATGTAATCCTTGTTATAAACAGTCAAAGCCTCTCTTATATATGGAATAAATACAGATTTGGCATTGCTTAGGTAAAGATAACAAAGGTAAAGGCTTGAAAAGTTATTTCTAAGCCTTCGGCACCAATACTTTTTTATAATATAATTGCAGTACAGACTCTCCAATAGTGCCTACATTTGATTAAAGTAAGAGAAAGGACAAATTTATAATACATCAAAATCTTTTACATTTGATATATCTTGTTAAAGGCATGGTTGTGGAAAGCATGGGCAGACCCAGAGACTTTGGAAAGGGGGCACTCCGATATTAAAAAGGGTTCCTCCAGGGGGCCAGTTTTACATTACAGAAATTGAAATTTCGTCCCCCGCCCAAAGAAAAAGGGGGGAGTGCATACCCAATGCATGTCCCCCCAAATCCACCATGGGAAGCCTTTAAAAAAGTGACAATTCACAAGTCTATTGCATGCGCTGTATCAGGGCCCAGCCAAACATGTGACGTTATTACAACGGGGCAGCAACGTTCCATTTGGTTCTGTTTTGGATTTTGTTATGTTATTCTGATGGATCCCAATAAAATGTTTCTGCAATATACTGCTGTGATGATGCACTGTAATGTTATCATAACATTCTGGTCATGTTCTTCAACCAAAACAGAATGTTCTTATAATGTTCTGTTGTGGTTTTGTCTTAACCTCACCAAAAAATAATATTATAATATTGTTCTGATTTGGTAAAGTTTCAACCTCACCTCCAATAATATAATTGTTACGTGTCATCTTAGTAACCAATATTGGTGAATTCACTGATTCATGACTGTTTCCACCAACTTACCAATACATGGACCACACTCACAAATTCCTATCTATAATGAGTATTGGAAGCTCTGGATTTTTCTCTTTGAGGAGGTGACTATTATTCTAAATTGATGTTAATTTTGAGCTGATCTTAATCCCAGTCTAACCAAAAAGCAAAACCCTACCCTACAGGTTAATGCATGCATTCATCACTCGCATGGCCAACCACTTGTGCATAAAGAAGGTGATGTGTATTGGCAGGAGGTATGTACCACTCTTTCAACTTGTTTACTATATTTTCATTTTAAATATTGTTTGGGTGGTAAGATTTAGAGAAACCAGTTATTCAAAAAACCTTTGGAGTCTTCCAAGGGTGGTTGTACGACCATAGTATATAATACGAACCCCACTGCATCATATGGCCACCCAAGAAGGTAACTGGAAAACTTAGTCTGCAGAAGAACTCGGTCCAGGAGAACTTGGTCTGCTAGAGAACCCGCCCTAATGATGTTGTTGCACTTCCCCATCTACAAACTGTGGAATAGGGACAAGTTAGCCATTTAGGTATGAATCCTACAGATCTATTAAAAGAGAAGGATACATAATTAGCTTGCTTTTCATTAGAAAGGCTGTTCCAGACCCAGTGGACTGATTTCTCTGCTGGCCTGAATTCTCAGGGACTGATTTCTCTACTGGCCTGAGTTCTCCTGTGGACCGAGTTCTCCAGGATTCCCCAAGGATGACCCTGGACAGTTGTACTTACCAGGCAGTATGCGGTTTCATTGAGACCAACGACACACAGCGACCCTTCTTCACAGTCCGCGAAACTGGTACAGTTCTAAAGGGAGATGAAGCAGTACTTATACATGGTGCAGTTACTAGGAAAAACTGCCATGGATATTGATAAAAGAAATATAGTGCTCTGCTATAGAACATAAAACACTCAACGGTGCACAGAAACCAGTGCAATACAATTACTTTGTGCCCAAATTGTCTGTAATTGATTTATTTGATTTTATATCAGTTACACAGAAAACATATACTGATGGTATAGGGTTTGGAATCCACATATGGAATAATGCAGATGAACAAAGGTGCTACCAGTAAGGGAGGATCTGGACCTATCTAAGGTGAAACCTTATTTAACTTCAGACAAGATATTTGGATATGGTGTAAATAAAACTGTTTATAGGTGAACAATACTGTGTTTGTACATTAGTGTATGTCAATTAAGTTTTAATTTCTTAAGGTTATTCAGTTCGATTTATTTTCTATAGAATAGCCTGACCTCAATGGAGAAATAAACATCCAGTAGTAATATTCTCAGTGAAAATTACAGCTGGTTACATTGATTATTCCCTTACATGTAATAGAGGTCTGAATGGGGGCTCACAATTTTTCTTTTTTAATTCAAGAAATGGCACTTTCAGTTTTTCTTGTCAAATTTATGAAATCGCTCTTTGCCTGTATTTTCTCTTACAAACTTAATGTAAGGTGTCAAAGAAATAAGTTTGTTGCATTATCAAATTTGAGAAGTAGCCCTGTTGCCTGTTGTTATCTCTGAAAAATGGCCATATCGCATATTGAATTTAAGAAATAGCATGTTGGTATTATCTAGACCCATTGTCTGATAGCCTGATACTTAAACAAATAAAAAGAACATTTCATTGAGTCTGATATTATGTAACCAACTAAAGCACATGATAAATTATGTCTTGAAATGATGATGGCAGATAATGATCAGAAAATAAAAGCACATTCTCTAGATGTAAACAGGAGGACAGGAAGTGGTTTTATTCTTACTAGGCATTCTTGGTAATCTCTATAGTTGTAGGACCTTTTCAATAGGTATCCAAATGCAAGATCAATAGGTGTCAACATATGTTATAACAGCAGACATATATACATACACATATATATTTATAAAAGTTCTTTACCTGCAGTTGGTCAGTTCCCTCGGGCAAACAGACCCCGTCCACTCCAAACACATCAGAAGCAGTGGTGTTGTCACTTGAACTTTCAGTGAAGCATTGTCCTGGGGCACAGGTGCAGTTTTCCTCACAGCCATAGACATCCTCATCAAAGTCCTAGGTAAAATAGGAAAAAAATGATTGGAAGATATACATAATTATATATATAGTGCAGACCAAGGGGGCATTAAGCAATTGTTATTGCCCTACGTTTCACTAACCATGGAGGTGAAGTACATTTAAGTTTTGGTGGTAGTACTTTCTAATTGTGGATGTTGTTTAGGGGAGTAATGAAGATGAAGGCAGGAGTAGTATTTAGATGTTGTATTGATTCTTCAGTCACAGCTTAGAGCATGGCCTCAGGCCAAGGCTCATGAAAACTCACATGTACATTGCTCTGTGTCTCCAGCCCAACTGCCTAGAGTGGTGCATTCAAAGTTCCCTCTCCAGAGCCTCAAGGGCCCTGATTGGTTGGTCAGGCTCCAGGTGGAGGGTGGCTCTACCTGGACCCTGTGGGGGTAGCTAGACACTACCTTAAGGGTTTAGTTTTAGTACTTGTTAATTTTGAATATGTTGTGTATAATTCTATACTAGTTCTCACCTAAATATATTTAGAAATAATATGTTTTAGGATATAGATATATCATAACGATTTTGAGGTATGGCAGAGGGCTCTAGACACAGGTGTTTACAAATTGGGGAAATGACAATTGCTGAGTGTGCCAACTGTCTGCACTTGATCTATTCTAGATCATTACATAGAAAACTTTGAAACTTTTACTGACATCACAAAAATTGGCATTAGCATTAGCATTCAGAGACAGGCATTGTTGCCTTCTGGGGAATAAACAGATCTTTTATTCACCCCCTTCTGAGAAGGATAATGGTGAATGTATATGGGCTGGTTCTATTAGACCTGTCCACTTTGGGATGTATTGCTGGCATGATAGAGAGGTTGGACATATTTGCAGTTTTTGCAAAGTCAGAATGAATGTGTTAGTACTTGTGTTTTCTAGATCAATAAGGTGTTGATAAATGAGGATGAATTATTATTTTCTCTCAATTAGGTAATTACCTCAATTTTTAGGTGACCCAAAATAAGGTATGTTTTTGTGATTCTAGGGTTGGACATTGTGGGCAAAGTTGAAGGACTTTAACACTGTTTCCTATGGGAAAATGCCATTTTTACTTTCCAGTCCTACAGCTACATATTTAACATCATATTGAAAGTAAAAGCTTATAAAGTTTAGCTTTGGTTAATACTACTAGGAAAATTACTGTGAATCAAGCATGATGAACATATTTCTACATACGTTGATATCATAGAAATAAGGAGTGGGCTAGCTGGCACTAGCTGGCTAGTGGACAAGTCCATTCTGACATAGTACAAAAAGACCACCCTGCCACCCTGCCGCTCTACCACCCTGCCTGATGCTAGTTTCTATGCTGTAACTGCCACTTGGTTCATCCCAGCTAGAAAACACAATCAAACTAAAAAAAAGTATCAAAGATATCAGAGTACATACCACCGTGTTGTTGAGACACAGGCCAAGTGGGGTGCCGTCGACCAGTGTCAAGGTCAAGCTGAGTTTGACCAGAGGTTTGGCCATCAGGGAACACGTCATGTTGACGTCACATTCCAGCTCTGACGTCACATTCTCTGCGCACAGTGTCAGGTTGGTGGGCCTGTACTGTAACAATAAAACATATACATCTTTGATACATACTGTATTATTCAACAACACCAGTCTTTAATAAACAATGTATACTGTAACATTTCATAACACCTGTCTTTAAGATGTGCCACAATAGACGCCTGCCACCCATCTGGACGTTTAGCTAATTGTAATCCCTGTTGTTGTAGGAGCCGTTCGCCAGGCCTCGGTCCTAATTGAACCCATGAGGGGTGGGTCCCGCCGGGCCCAACTTCCACAGTTTTTAATAATGGGGAGTAAACTAAATATATTTCCCTCTCTTCTGATAGTTCTTTGGGACATCTAAAAGGCTAACCCACCCCTATTCCTAGTCACTATTTTCCACAGTTTTTAATAATGGGGAGTAAACTAAATATATATCCCTCTCTTCTGATAGTTCTTTAGGATTCATACCTAAAAGGCTAACTTGTCCCTATTCCTAGTCACTATTTTCCACAGTTTTTAATAATGGGGAGTAAACTAAATATATATCCCTCTCTTCTGATAGTTCTTTAGGATTCATACCTAAAAGGCTAACTCGTCCCTATTCCTAGTCACTATTTTCCACAGTTTTTAATAATGGGGAGTAAACTAAATATATATCCCTCTCTTCTGATAGTTCTTTAGGATTCATAGCTAAAAGACTAACTCGTCCCTATTCCTAGTCACTATTTTCCACAGTTTTTAATAATGGGGAGTAAACTAAATATATATCCCTCTCTTCTGATATATATATATATATATATATATATTCTTAATTTCAATATGCACATATGGACCTCACCCTTGAGAGCCCCCCTCCAAGGGGAGGGTCGCTGGTCGACCGGCCTAAGTAAACATGAGGGGATTACTAAACGTCCAGGCGAAGACACCCCCAATAGACAACCACACCAGTCTTTAACATGAACCGCAACTTTCAACAAATCAGTTTTGCCAGCCAATCAAAATACAAATATTTCAGGACAATAAAAGGTTGGACATTATAGGTTAGGCTGACAGGCTTTAGCATTAACTCCTATGGGAAAAGGGCCATGATACCTTTGCAAACAATAGGGGGTCTTCCATTAAGTAACTACATCTAAAAGATCTCAGACCCCCCACCTACCCCCCTCGGGCAAACATACACATTGGATTTATACTAGAAAATACAAACATTTAAAAGAATCTCAGACGCCCCTCCCCCCCCCCTTGCCCCTTGATGCATCCATACAAAATGGAAGGCCCCTAGAATAAATTTATCAACCAAATTGTTATGGTTCATTTTGTTGTATGCTATTGTCTGAGGGAAATACACCAAAAAGGAATTGTTATATCATTTCTCCAATTTTGATGCAAACTTGGATGGGCTTATTACATCTAAACATTATGTTAACAATTACAAAACAATAATATCGTTCACCTCTGCATTGTATATCTCAAACATCCTCTCATAACACCCTCCCTTTTTTAAGCCCTAATGATGAAATTTAAGAGTAAACATTTTACAAAACAGGGGCAGATAGAGGATGCCAAAAAGCAGGGGTCCGCATATAGGCTAAGTACTAAACCATTGAACATTCATGCCAAAAGACTAGAATCTGCCACAGATCTTTACGCACTTACCTTGCAATTCTTTGGTTTATAATGATGGGTGACCCGGACATGTAGACCTCTTCTGCGTCCGAAGTGGCCCCCACCCCGACGCCCCCCTCCCCAGAGGGCCGTCGTCATGACGACCAGAGAGACGACCAGGCAAACCAGCAGCAGGGACTTCATTGTGGGAAAACTATCTGCAATGAAGATATGACTATCTGCAATGAAGATGTGAAACCTTTTTCATTAATGTGGTGCCGCTTAGTGGTATATGTCTGAACTAATCAGTTGGCATACTATTTCTGATTGAACCAGGCCTAAAGTTTTGGGTAATTGTCTATGTCAGGCTTGAGATAACGTGTACAGCAAGTAGAGAATACATGTCTCTGAAAGAGAAATGAACAGATATAGATGTATATATTGTGATGATGTTGAGTTGTTTTAGGGGTGTCACATAGAAATTCAGCCTTAGGTTTGTTTCACAGAAATACACCCTTTACATCTAAAACATAAGTTGCAAAACACAAATTAAGATCCTACCTGTATTTATATATATAATTTATAAAATCATATCGCATTTTCATTCATCTGTTTGATCATGATATGCATCAGAAAGCATGTGTGCTAAATAGATGTCAATCATGGTTCCCGGCAGTCCCATCTTAATAAGTTCATTTTACTAACTTGTATACGACATGGGATATTGTAAGTTTTAGCAGAATGCAATTAGAAGACTAACACTCTCAACCTTTGTAGACTGAAGGTTCTCTAACATTTCATTATTACAAGTTTCTGAGCCCTTTCATAGAAACAAAAATAGGCATGGGCAGATACAGGATTTCAGAAACGGAGGGGGGGGGGGGGGTGTCCAAATGTGGGTGCCTTTTTGGTTTCATACATATGACGTTTTTCCCTCTTAGTCCAGTGTATGTCCCCATCAAAAGGGAGGGGTCAGGACCCTTTTGACCCCTCCCCCTCCCCACTGGATCAGAAATGAAATGAACAATCCTAAAACTTCCCCATACTCAGTGAGATTATAGTCAGCTTGGTACCAGACGTAGGTTATTGTCATACTGGGAACCAGAGGCAATGAGAGTGCCTGGAAGGGTTAACTGTTGACTTATTGTCAATACATAGCAGCCCAGAAAGGCACAATATTCCCCAAAATTCCCCAAACATTACATGCATAATATCACACTGAAATGAAAGTGAATACAAGGAATCTATGTGTGTGGCTTCACATACACATTTTTATGTCTGACAAACATTAAGTTCAAAAATTTGATAATCCTTATATCTCATTTCAATAATGTCTTGAAAATATTAACAATATCACAGTCAACGATTACACCCAAACAAGATTAAGATAAGACAGACCCACCTGCAGACGTCTTAGAATCAGATACAAAGTGAGCTACTAATGGAGTGGGCTCCAAGCATATAAAGGGACCTTCAAGTCGGGCACGCCTAACATTAAATAGTGTGTCTCATGTATACATTTCACTTGGCAGGTTGGGCAGATAGTGCCAGTCACGACTCAACTGGGGGGCATTAATTTGTTACAGGTGTGCTAAAGAATGTGAAGGTGTGTTCCGTTATTTTGACAAAATGCTTTCTAAACTAGGAAGGAATTTATTTACTGCGACTCAAAGATCAGAGGAATTGTTGAATGCGCAATTAGTTTAAGAAGTTGTAGAATGCAGAACACACTTCTTTTGTGGTCAATCTTAAGGATAGACATCAGTGGTCAGCGGCCACTGCAGGAAAATCTCAGTACAATCCTTAGTTGTGATCTGATCCTTACAAGCCATACATTTAAAAGCTCATATTTTTTCTATCTATTGATGTTTATGTAGTTACAATGAAATTAGAAATGACAATTTTATCAATTTTAATTTTAATTTTTGATTTTTATTTCTTGAACATAAAAACCTCAGTTAATATTCAACTGACATGAATAAGCTTTTACACACACCTTCATAATAACCATATGCAGGGAAGCGTGTCTCAGATTTTTAATTAGGGTCCTAGATTTTATTCTATGATGAAAAACGGAACAAAAAGGGAAACTTTTTGCAATTGTTTTGCAACATCATTTTCTACATAATATCATAAAAACATAACTAAGCCCTATTTCAAAAATCTGAGACACGCTTCCCTCCATATATATGCCAAGAAGATGTTCAAAAATTGAGTTCTATGAATTTTTATGTTCATGACCAACTTACACAGCAATTGTCTTAACTATTTTCATGTGAGTCATACCAACAGATTTGGTTACATATTGGCTGTTTGATTATATTTCTCATTAAGTAATACTATGGGAGACAAATCATGTAGAAACTGTGTTTAAAGGGAGTGGTGCTATTTACGCCCCAACCACTGGTGTCTATCCTTAACTTAACCGAGACACGACGTGAGGTACACATATTATAATCAGGGCCATCAGTTAGTTACATATGCACAGAGGGGAGGGGAGGGAGTTAAGAGCTTTAGTACATTCTTATTGCGTATTACATGATAAAGAAGGGGTAGAGAATACCAAAATGGGGATATTGTTAATGAATGACCCCCTACTGGTATATTGGATATGAAGTGACTTGAACAAGATTCTCGATATCCTTGTATTTAATGCTTCTGCAGGAAAACATTACCATATTTCTTTTTACTGATTACTGTCATAAGGTTCTACCCTTCCTGTCTTAAAATATAACACTTTGATCGGCTGGCAACTAATTCTATCAATATCTTTTCTATTTTCCTGTATTCAATACTTCCACAGGCAGACATTTTCATATTCTTTACTGTTTATTGTGATGATGTTCTACCCTCTACTTTGTTGTCTTAAAATGTAACACGATGATATACTAGAAGATACAAAGTTGTATATAGGAGTGGATCTGTAGGGGTCCAGGGGGTCTTGACTACAAAAAGATGTGTGTGTGTGAGTGTGAATACACCCTGTTTTTCAAAATCCATGATCTATGATACGACAAAATGCTGACTGATTTTCTTCCTATGCATTTTTTCCATGTTTGGAATGATATTCCCCTGTAAAAATACCATTTTCTTATAAGGATTATCAAAAAATCTGTGGAAAATTATATATTCTATAGGGAAAATGATTATTTAATGAACCGATTTCCGAATCTGGTTCGAAATTGGCCCAAAATCCTATTATGCATCACCCCCTTTTGGAAATCCTGTATCTGTCCCTGAAATTATTATGCATTTTGTCTAAGCATGATGTTGCAGTTAATATGGATAAGGCCGATTTCAGAGGAATCAACAACTCAAATGATTAAATATATATACTCATGGAAACAAGAAGAATGTAGACATTCAACAAGAAAAATAAACTCATGTACTAAATATTTATATTGTAAGCATCAGATAATAATCATGAAACATAATCAGAATGAATATATAATATATATGTGGCCGATATGTGCTTTGACCATGGCTGGATGGCACATGCCTGTGTGTGGCATATACTACCCAGAGGCAGATCCAGGATTTCCAAAAGGAGGGGGTCAGCATATAGGCTACATACTAAAAATACATGCATTCGCACACACGCATGCGACATTTCCCCCTCTTTCCACAGTTTAGGGGTCCACCAAAAGGAGGGGGTCAGGACCCTCTGGACCCCCCCTCTGGATCCGCCCCTGACTACTAGGCAGCAAAATTGATTTAAAATGGTATTTTGGTGCAAGATGATGGTATGTATGTTACAAGAAAATAGATACCTATTAAACAGGCCATTCATATAAGCTTTTACAAAATAACTGAGACATAAGCCTTAGTCATAAAGGGGTTAAATGAACAAGTCATATCACCTCTCATGATAAGTAGTTATTTTTTCACTATGAAGGCCCCTCAGTTGATATACATATATACACACATCGCAGTTGAGGTACCTTAGGGTGCCAAAGTGTACATGAATCAGGACAGGACACCTTTGTAAAACACTACTGATGACAATTCAGGCCCCAGGACTATAGGCGGAACCGGTGTACTAATAGGTTTCACTTATTTTTTTTTAGAGTTTTTATTTTGTTCCTTTTTTTTTTCCAAATTACTAAGACGACATTCAGTCTGGACAGTCATACCTAGAGGCCTAATGGTATTGCGTCTAAACATTTAGAGCGATCAACTTGAATACCTCAAGTTAATATATTGAAGCAGAGTCTCTATGTGACCCGTTTTGGCGAATTGGTTTGGATGTCGCAATGAGTCGGATGTCGCTGTTACACCTCATTTTAAAGCTAAGAATCTGTATTTTCTGATGGGATAGGTCTCTAAAAATGGACCCGGTGTGACATCCGACTCAATTCGCCAAAACGGGTCACCTATGTTTTCTAGAATAAGGATGTTTTGATAGTATGATAGTATAAGGATATTCCAAGTGTCGACAGGGTTAGGATAATTCCAAATTTTATCTTTTTAATGTGTTTTGAGGGGAACTTTCCAAATTTGTGACGTCTCAAGGAAACTAATTGAGAATCCACAGTTTTCAGAAAAAGGGAATCCCCTACTCTCAAAAATATATAGAAAGGAAGCTGAACTTTAGTATAAAATTTTTATTTTAGGCCTCATTAAGGCTATTAACAATTGCATATTTCACCCACCTAACTTCATCAAATAATTTGGGATTCCCAAATTACTTTGAAAGGGAATTCCCATAAGTATGACGTAGGAAGGACAGCAATGGAGGTCCAGAATTTAGGGAATTCCCAAATTATGTTTTCTTTCCACAATCATTCTATGATATATTGACATTTTGCCTTTTGTCGTCTATAACATTTATAGAACTAAAGTGAAATGTACAAAAAAGGGCAACTTGGAAATTTATGTGCAAGGAACCCTTTAAGGTAATGCTAGTAAGCAAATTTCCTTAAAATGATTTGAATGCTATCACTGGCTGGTTATTCTGCAGCTGATGAGTGGTAGCAAGGAGCTGATGGGGTGGCTGATCATTTTTCAACTTGATACAATTTGATAGCGAGTGAGGAGCCTCAACAAATCCACCACATCATCAAGCAAAACATATGCTTTGGTCTTACTATGAATCAAACTTACAAATTGTAATGTACTTGGCTTGGGACTTTTGATGTTATATCAAACCTATTCTTCAAGTTTATTACCCAACATTCTATCATTGACTGAGTACATAGGATGTTGAAATATTAGATTATTGTGGTTATCGTGTGTGACTATAAGGAAGGAGCAGGTTGTTATTAATGACGTTGTCATAAGGAGCCAAACACATCTCTGAATTGAATAAGTAATAATGTGAATTTAGATTGGTCAAGACAGTTATTGTTCATATAAACACTGTGCTGATTGTACTTGTGTTAGACCTACACCTAAAGTGGTTCATGTACACTTGATTGTCCATAGATTATATTATTGTTTTGTGTTGGCTTACTATATAAGTTATCCCAGGATAGTCAATTATGATGTTACTATATCGGTTTCCTGCTCTCTACTAAATATGGACTATGCAGATACTGCACTTGGTCCACCTCATAACCATAACTTTTATTGTGTTCATATCCATATTAATTTAAATGCTGACTATATTTTCCTTGTTATCATTTGTGTGGAAACTATAGTTGGCACAATTTACATAAGAGTAGTAAATCTGTGAATAGCAAATGATGATATGCATAGCACCTCGATTGGGGAGTGCATATAGCACATTTAAATATGCAAAGCATGTTTTTTTTCCTTTTCTTAAACATTTGATTTACCCTGGTCATAAGTTGGGTCATATTCTCTCGTTCCCAGCCATAACTTTACTACAACATCAAATTTTCTTTATGTACATGTATGATATTTCATGTTATAGTCACATTTCATATGCGATGTAATGCAGCTCGTTGTAGTATATCAGAATCTAATTACATAGGTGAAATCATATTAACGAATTTAATGGAATGAGATGGAGGTGAAAAAATATTGCTTACCCCTTGATCAATTATAGTATGACATGGAAAATTAACAAAATCTATATTCTGTTCAACCTGTACATTTCAGTATCCACACATTCTTTCATAAGTAATTAAAATAATATAGTGTTTTAAGTACAAAATGATCCACTAATAATCTAACAGGCACAGAAGAATTATTCCAACAGGAACGTGCATAATAAACAAGTGACTTGGATATTGTTTTATTGGCAGATACAAGAGCTCGAACTATTGTTTATTAGATTCCAAATTTTATATTTTAAATTCCCTTTTGAAAGAAATAATGGTCTCTTCTTGTAGCAATATACTTTATTGATAAAAAATGCCTTACAATCAGCTGAGGTTGTTGGCGATGCATGGTACATTGGTAGGACTGTTATAATACTTTTTTTGTATTCAATTCAAGGCAGTTTAAATGACTCTGACAGCTATATGCTAAATATCAGAAAGGAGGCTAATTTTGGATACAGGAAATGTAGCGCTTGATACAGTTAGAAATATATGGTCCTTGCCCCTTAATCTTGGTAGGAATACTTGTAAACCCTTGGTCTAACTTTCTCTCTTTAAAGATTGACAAGTGGCTTTGCCAGGATTCGAATCCACAACCGTTGGGTCTGGAGGTGAGGGTCTTAACCACTACACCATGGATGATGAGGCTGGAACTAAGAAATGGGGTCATGACCCAATTTGCTGGTTCCCACGGGTCCTTTTGAAAGCAGTTTAACAAAATAGCAACCAGATGGGCAGGTTGGTTATGACCCATTTCGCTGGTTCTTGGTAAAACCTGAAGAAAGTTCAGTATGTAGGCAGCAACATGCGAAAGGACATCATTTTAGAAGAAGTAGGGTAACAAGATGAATGGTTTTATTATATATAATTGGCGTTATTAACCAGAAAGAGTAAATGTAGGCAAAAATGATAAAAAAAAGTCTTTATGACAAATTTTTATTGCAATTAACATATATTAAACAAAGTTACACCAGATTGTATCAGACATTTTAATTAAATGGCTGAAATAGATAATTAGTGTAGGCCCTGTAATTATATACTTTGTAATGTATAATAACACATCATTTCCAGGGGTGGAATGAAATGGCAGTAGGCACATACGTCCATTGCTGCATGTTTAGGAGGGCAGTGTGACATTTCATGTATACAGAAAATAGTATTGATGGAACAAAAATTAGTGCATGCCTTGATATACTTGCTCTCTTCCTTCCTCTGGACATACTCCAGAAAAGAAGTTTGACTCTGTAGAGAGCCTATTGTTGAATGTTATAAAGGGTTATTACAAAAATATGTAGTATATTAAGTAACTTTATTTTCAAATTGAAACCAGCATCCCTAACACCTCTTTTGCACAACTTTTTTTTATATTTTTTTTATTAGTCCACTTACTAGTCCACCTACAAGTAACATAAGATCTTCTAGTGGATCGATAGAAATACAAACAAATTTACAAATAATGTACAGGTGATGATATGAGTATATACAAATGAAATCAAAATATACTTAGTAATCTACAAAATATTATCCATTTTTTAAATCTTCATCAATAGTAATAATACTATTTTTATTGTTATGTCTCTCTTCAATTCAAT
The DNA here is from genome assembly GCA_936440205.1 of Lepidonotus clava. Lineage (NCBI taxonomy): Eukaryota > Metazoa > Annelida > Polychaeta > Phyllodocida > Polynoidae > Lepidonotus > Lepidonotus clava. Next base: position 87,905,199 of record OW387133.1, read on the forward strand.
TCAGATCTTACCAGCATCCTTACTGCCATATAATAAGCAATTATTGCATCTATTGTTAGTTTTTGTGTGGAATGCAATGATTACATCAACGATTCTGTAGGCAAGCTATACCATTTTTGATTACATCATAGGCACTTGCAGTCTTACAAATCTATGTTGAAGGTTTGTTATCTGGTCTTATTGTTTAGAAAGCAAATCACCCAGACTCCAAGGAACCTACAAGTAAGAAAAGTGCATTAATTCCTGATTTTGCATTCAAGACTACATCAGCAACATCAATCTTATGCAATAAAAACATTCAGCAATATAACAATAGTCAGATTTAATTTTAAGATACAACATTATTTGGCCATCCTGTCACTATATATCTATAAGTGAATAGATTCAACAGTGCCTTCTGTTTGTTCACCATTATAACTATTGACATTGTCACACCAGTCACTTTCAATTCCTACCAATTTCTTTTTAGCAAATAAAAATTCAGACAGCCACTATAGGACCTATGGGATTTTTTCACTGGCAATGAGTCACTTGCTTGCTGAAACCTTTCATTAACATTTAGTCTACAATGTCCAGAGTAACAAAAGAGAATTGACATTTCTTTATTCTTTAAAATCCCCTTCTTATCTTTTTGAAAGCAAGTAATATCTGAGGAACTAGCTTCATGAAAGAGTGCTACCTTTCCTTTCTGTAGATACCATTTATTAGAGTAACCAAACCTATCTACACAAATCTTAAAATCTTAATGCTGGTTGCCTATCAACACTGATGATGTCCATGATCTTAAACATATGATATATGTATAATTTTATGATAGCTCCTTTGCTAGATAGAGTATAATTCACCCTATCACAGATAATAGATTTCCTGAGTTCAACCTGCAGACTATCCTTAATCATTTTGCATTCTGGGAAATATGTCGACAAACCACAAGGCTTAAGTATGGAAATTTTCATTAATTATGGCATGATTTGTTGTAAAACATCATGAAAAACTTGTATTGTCTAATTTTCATTTTGTATCTATATCTATCAATTATTTCTCAAATTGATTTGAAAATTCATTTATTACAGATATATATGGTTTTGCAGTGTTTTTGTAGACAAAATGAGGCAAAATTAACCTGCAGGTGCCTAAGATACTGTAAATCAGCTATCCGTGGTTTGGAGAATTTTTGACAGAATTGCCTCAATGATACCACTGTTTTATAGGGATTAAAAAGATTAAATAAAACACATGTACTGTCCAGATTACAATATTCAATACCATCAGAGGGAGAGATTCATACCCTTTGCCGTGGAGAGAACCTTCTCATCATCTGGTTAGGGTTTTGGGGGTAGAAATTCTCATCTTGTGGCTGCAATCCTTTTGATACATACTTAGAAATGCACCAGGCAAGAAATGCACCCAGTGTCAACAGTATGAGGATCGCGCCCACTGACAGAGTCACCAACCCTATTCCTTCTGGCCGACGTTCTTCCACTATGAAAAGAAAACACTGTGCAATTAGAGACAGGATAGAGGGATGACTGTATTTGTATGTGCCTGGCATACATAAGGATAATGCCCACTGACTAAACAAAACATGGCAATGTATTGTAATTTGGTACAATTGATCAACTGTGGCCCGTTACTACAACAGTGCAATATTTTGTTGTTACGATCGTAACAACACATGTTTTGACACTTAAAAAAACCCTAGTTGGAATGATTGTAATGAAATGTAATCTTTACAGGAATTGTTTGATATTTCTTTCCATTTTTACATCAATTTACAGAATTTTATTTGATCCAGTAGAAACAGAGATATAAGGGTTTCATAACAATGCAACTTTGTGCTGTCATGCAACCGTTCTTAAAGTTATCCTTGAGCTTGCACTGTTACGAAATCTCATTGTGCAATGGGCCACTGGTGATGCAAAGCTAATATAATGTGAAAAGAAAGGTGATGGTTCCGGGGTTAATTTAAGACTAATTAGATGACACCTCAAGACATTTTTAGAGAAAATCAGATATCAAATACTGATTAAGATACAAGATTAACATATTATTAATGTTTCTTGCATGAAATGGATCCTATATATTTATTTTTTGCCTAAATACTGAATTTTATATATATTTTATTTGAAGAAAAAATTATTAGATATCTGAGGAGGCTTTTTTTGGAGCTCTTATTTTGCCTATATCCTTCTATAAAAAGATTTCTAAATCAGCAGTCTTATGGCCTGGAATATTGAATAGAGAATCTGTCTCGGGGATTCCAATGCTGAAAGAATTATGTCGATATCCCTATTAGAAAAAAAAGTTACATCTATTTGAAGATGCTATGGTCAGATTCGGTAAATCTGGTAAAATGGGCAAGCCTCTGATATCTATTAAGATAAAACACAAAAACACTTGGCCCGAAAATTGAAATACCAAATATAATTTAATGAAATACACTTCTTTTCTATTTGAGATATCCAGTATCTGTTTTTTGCATAACATAGCCAAGGAATCCATAGATTGAGAATTCCTATTTTCAGAAATTTCATTTTATTCCATGGTTACCATGGAAACCACTTTTTACATAGTGGTAGCATTGGCTGGTCTGGCCAGTCCATCAACATTCTGGTTACCATGGCAACCATATGCAAAAAATCTTGAATTTTTCACAGTTAATGAAAACTATGGGAAATTTCATTTTAGGCATAAATTAAACTTATTTTTCTTATTTTCATCATTCCTAAGCTAAATATAAGCTCTAGAGCTATAAATATGCATATCCATAAGGCTGGAAAATCCAGAAACTGTCACATATATGTATTTACATTATGTTGTGAACATAAAACCAAAGTAATCAGCATAGGTCCTGGGGTGAACTACTGAATTGGTGAAGATATATGTATGACAAATAGAAAAAAGAGAACATACCTTTTTGGCATGTTTTGCACTGCAGTGATTGAAAAGGTTGCAAGATAAAGGAATCACCAAATAATTTTAAATGCAGATGGACTTGTTAACACATAAGAATGTGAGATTCCTTTATTTCATTATATGAAAATTTGTGAAAATATGTGTTTAGTGACCAAGCACCACTTTTTGCACAACAAGGATTAGTAGGAAAAAAAAGTAAATTCCCTGAATCAATCAAATTTTGGGTTAAAGGAAACCTTGCACATAAGTACGTGGTCATTATTTTTCAATGAAATCAGTGCAGTATATCATTCACATCTTCCAATTTTAATCTGAGAAAAATCTAAAGAAAATTCCTAAATTTGACACGACTAGGGGACATTAAAAATTTGCTTTATATAACATTTTATAAGGAAAATCCTCCAATTTATGATGTAGCAAGGGGATTTCTTGGGGAATCCCATCTGCCCTCAGAAGGGAATTCCCATCCCTGTAGAATTTGTAATGAGAATTATGCTCAATATTCCAAATTATATATTATCCCCAAGAACTATATTATATTGGACCTAATACAACTCATGATAAATTAAAATTTGTATCCATCTACAATCATTCGTTAATCAGGGAATCCCAAAATAACTTTAGAAAGAATTCCCATAGCTGTGACGTAGCAAGGGGGGTTCTGGGCAGCCCGGCAGTAAGGGGATTCCCGAAATTAAATCCCTTTCCTGAATAATTGCCTAAAACCTTAATATTTTCAAATTTATAATTTTGAAATGTCTTTGGAATACCTGAACCAACTTAATTACACACAGAAATGCACTTCCTGAATTTATGTGCAAGCTTTCCTTTAAGATTCCAGAATGTACCTCTCAGATTATGAATAACATTTTAGCTCAAGTTTTAGGACATTTCCCTATGACCCAGAGGGATTTTACAATTTTCACTACTAGGGGGAAGGCCTAGTTTGTTGGCATTGTCCTTAAATACTTATATCTCTCTCATTAAGAGATATCTTGACATATTATGTACCAAAGAATAGCTGTTTATCATATCTATCTACACATATTGGTTATGATTATATCTAATGAATTCAGTGAGAAATAGGCTGTGAAGGTGAAACAACATAACCAGTAAGCAATCAAATACAAGTGGTTGTAACATTAGGGTTTATGACAGTTGATTTAAAGCTATTCAAAATATAGTGCTTGCTACTCACATTCAATATGCAAACTATGTTAAGGAAAGAGATATTTTGATTAGATCATTAGTCAGTTACCTTTGATCAAAAAGAAATTCCCTGAAATTAGGAGGGCTTGATTCTATATCAAAAATAGAGATGTGAAAAAAGAATGATGACCCATGACTTCACTGAACTATTAATCAATTCCTTTAAATCATAATAGAAAGAAGTGACCTACTTATATTGCAACTTTCCCCAGTATATCCTGGTGGACAGATACAGAGGAACCCTTCGATGAGTGAGTAACAGGTGCCGCTGTTCAGGCAGGGCGAGGAGGCACAATCTTCAACTTCTGTTGCAATAACAAAAAATACGAAATCAAGATTGTCTCAACTTTTAAATCAATAGTAATTTTGATTAATTGTTGCAGATAGTAATCCAAAGATTGCCAATCTTCCTGAACCCCTCTCAAATATTTGTCTGCCAAAGGTCCTAGGAAATGTTACCATCTTATCCAAATTCTAAGGCTTATTATTCCTATCTTAATAAACATAATACATGAGCCTTATTAACTTATGTTTCTTTTTACATTAGGTGAATTACACCTGTCTCAACTTAGAAGAAAATGTTTCTGAAACAATGTTTTGATTAAAATCAGAGATGTGTAACTAGATCTAATGTAACATCTAAACAAAAAGGATATCCAAACTATTGATTCGTCGAACAAACAAGAAACTAGAACTTGTCTAAGGGCAGAAATCCAAGGCCCTGTTGGTTGAAAACAAAACAGGTTGAAGGGTAGATGCTGCAGCTTTAAATACATATTACTACTAGTTGGGAGAGGGTATAATGGCTGGAGCCTAGCACTCTGTTAGTTTCAATTGCTACATATATTGATTTTTTTCAGGTGTCCCCTGGAAAATCATATCCTGAAGCAAATTAGATTCTGAAGCTAGAATGGAACTAGTCCCTTTCATAATACTGTGACAGAAAAATGATAATAAAAGTGGCCTTATTTGAACTTACTGATAGCACATGTGTCACCAGTGTACCTGACGTCACAGGTGCACACAAATCCGTCGTTGTTTTTGCTACACATTCCCTCATGCAGGCAGGGTGAGGGGGAGCATGGACCTATTGTCGCATGAGAATAAAAATACAGTTGTCAAAACCTTGAAATGGCTAGATTCAGTTAGTATCTTTTATAATGTTCAATGGTTGTATTTGTCGTCTGGGTATTTCACATGAATTACACCTGCCACATGACATAGAAAAATAATGAAATTAGTAAAACAAAATACATAATAAAAAAAGGAAATAAAACCATATTATTATGACATAGCAAGGTAGCCCAGAAAGAAACTGGGTTCATTTTATGTATTAAGAAAAACAGCATAAAATTATAATAGAACTCTCATAATATTCACCTGGCTCATCATTATCATCAATCTTCACCACTAGGACACCAACACGCACACTATCAATTTCAAGGAAAAGGAAAAGGGTTTCCCTTTGTTCCACGACATTGTCGTCAAATAAGGAGAGAGTGAATGAAACCTGTGTGTCACCCTCTGACACCGGAATGGTAGCAGGTGAGAAGTTATAATCTGATGCACCATTGGTACTTTCGTCTTGGCTAATTAGCCTGCAAATACATAAAGCAACATATTGATATGTTCTTATCTTTAAAACTGGAAAGTAAAATTTAATTGACCATGACTATCTAAGCTAAGAAATGTTAAGGCTGTTTTTACATTCCTTTATATTGAACTTACTCTACCTTTGCTGAAAAGGTCCTCAAAGATATAACTTACGAAACTTTAGAAACTTCATTGAAGCAGCAATGGTTCTCCTTGCATATACATATAACACTAACAAATCTCAGTGAACTATTTTTAGTGGTATGTAAGTTCATTTACGCTCATTACAAAAATTTGTGGCGGTTCTCTAGGTGCCGGCGATTAGTGCAGCTAGTCGCCAAGCTGGGGGAACAATGTGTCCTCTAGTCACCAGCAGTTTGATAGAAAGTCACCTGACGACCAACATCTCTTTCTTGATCACAACTGAAAGCTACTAATATCAACTAATTACTGGTGTTGGTTGCCCAAGTGGGGACCTGGTTTAACAATCAATCATGACAGTACATACTTGTTGTTAAGGAACCTTTATTAATCATATTTACTTAACATCATATTTAGCTGAACACCTAAACTTACCTCAATATGAATGGTGCTGATGCCGCAACTGTTATAGGAACTTCTACTGGGGCACTTCCCTCCATGACAACAAGCTCAACGGTAGTAAACTTGGCGCTGTTTGGTACAACATCTGTTTTCACCAATCAAGAAATAAGATAATTATAAATCTATCCTATTTGAGTATTCTTGAGGTTTTCTACTAGGTATAGGAAAATAAATGCCAATCATTCTATGATTATGGAAAACCATACCCAATAGATGTGGACAGTCACTCTACATCTAGTCAAAAGGGAAGGTGGGGAAAGAATGTAACACATTGTATATGACCTATAGCATTCTAATCAAACAACTTGTTCACAGAGTGAATGCCTTTTAGAAATATGATATAGCATTGCATCTAAACATATTTGAAAGACTGTGTTGTATATTCAATGTAAGGCACTTAGAAAAGTATTTCTAGATATAGGTTGATGTATAGATTGAGTCGGCAGAACTTTGTGACATACATTTGCATAATTCTTTTGGATTGCTTCTTTCTAAATCCTGGGTTGGTCGTTATGTTCCTGTTTTGTATTTGGACAACTGTGGCAACCCTCAAAAGAAAAGTCTTTTTTTTATGCTCACCTGAGGTGCTAAATTTAGTTCATTTCAATTTAAACAAAAGTTTTGAGGGTAATAATTGCTGTCATTAGTGAAAACTATGGACAGTTTTTGAGGCCACATAATTATAGATTAATGGATCAAGTATAAATAATTATTGTGCTTTTAGAATAAAGTCATTATCAACAGCAAAAGAATCAAAGTAATTGTTTTCTTTCTTTTCCATCTGAAAAGATGGAGGGATTTAAACCCAGCCCTGATGTCTGAATACACTGATTAATCATTGATATTCTAGGTTAAAGTCACTGAATTTGACCTTACTGATATTACATGTTTCACCAGTGTACTTGGCTTCACAGGTGCACACAAATCCACTGTTGTCTTGACTGCATACTCCTTCATTCAGACAGGGAGAAGGGTTGCATGGATCTTGTATGATACAAGAAGGGAGATACTGATATAGATACTTGTATGAATTATATGTGTGTAATGTTTTTAAATTATGTTGAAACATAATATTAGTCTTCAAATCTTATCATTTTGATCAATAAAACCATACGGGTAATGAAACTTTTGAAACTAAAATTCGGTTACTTCATTGCCTTTGTGTCTCTTTATTAAGGAATATTTCATATCATATGTAGTTTACACTTGATTAAGAGCAAAATGAACAATAAGTTAGAAAATATTAATTGAAGTATTGTTGTTATAATATGTATCCAGGGAACTAGCCTAAAAAGCATGTAAGTTCTCATAATGTTCACCTGGGTCATCATTATCATCGATGTGCACCACTAGGACAGCAACGGGCGATGTATCCATTTCAAGGGATAGGATAAGGGTTTCCCTCGGTTCAAAAATATTGTCATCAGATGTGGAGAGGGTGAATGAGACCTTTGTGTCACCCTCTGCTACAGGGATGGAAGTTGTTGATAAGATGTAATCTGAGACGCCATCAGTGCTTTCGTCTTGGCTGATCATTCTACAAATACATGAAACAACAAAAATGAAATAAGATTTTTAAGAAATGGAAGTGATTCACACATACTCTTAAGGTAATACTGTTTCTGCATTCCACTTTAAAGCAGGGTCTTTTGGACTAATATTCAAGGCTATCCTATGTTGTTCAGTCTTTTTATTAGGATTTGTATTTGTATGTGTATTCTGACTTTTGTTTTCAATTAGAACTGCTGTCAATCGTGCATACAAAGATTCTTGAATTTCTGATCAGCCAATCCCTCATTGGTCTGATGTATGCATTTTACTTGTACAGAAGTATAATGCATAATTCTTCAAATCTCAAAGAGTCTGACAATGACATGTCAACTGGGAATTAAGCACCTCTGTTTCCCCTATAACCCTCAATACAGAAAGATAGAATATATATTGTTCAACATATCCATTCCTATCACTATTCATAAACATTTACATGAATGCATGAATACTAATTTGATGTCCTAAACTTGCAGAAAAAGGTACTTGATTTGATCCCTTAAAAAACTATTCTCCAAGAATCAAAGTGGATAGACATAACATTGCTGAATTTTTTTAGCTTAATTTCAGGACCTGTTGGGCACCAACCAACATGTTTAACCCATTTAAATCACAAGTCTGCATATTTTCCCAAAAGATACAAAAGTTCTATTTCATTGCTGCTGCATATAACTCAACAAATTTAAGGATTATTTGTCTTTCCCACACCCAAGTTTTGATATTTTGGCTCTCATTAAAAGGCACCTAGGTTTGTATCACTGTCAACTCATTTTATCTGTGGTTGATAAGTAAACATCTAAATCTGTTGTGGACTAGACTAAGTTAACTTTCTTATATCCCTTTTGCAAGCCAAGATACATAGGAGTGTGAAACTCATTATCAACTGGGAACTCAGCTGTTCTGATCATCATCTTATTTCCATGTTATGGCAAGTTAAAGTTAATTTTGTGTTTACTTACAGAGAGATAGAATATATGTTTGGTGTTATGTGATGTGATCATATACATGTCATTGTGTCAAATTCAATTTGAAAATGTTATATCATAACTACAGTTACTTGTTGAACAATTAAACAATCAACTTACCTCAGTGTAAATGGTGTTGATGATGTCACATTGATGGGGACTTCTACTGGGTCACTTCCCTCCACAACAACAAGCTCGTTAAAAGCACATCTGGCACTGTTTGGTACAACTTCTGTTTTCACCAATGATGACAATAGAAAGGAACTTATGATTTACATTTCTTATTTGGGTGTTAGAATTGCAGGTTACTTCTCAGTTTCTACTGGATATATATAGATAGAACTGTACACTTATGTGAATTTGGGGGTTGGAGTGGGGAACCCATTTTTCGTGTAGTTACACAGAAAACATGGAGCAGCAAACTGGTTCATCAAACCAAAATTCACATGTGAGTACAGTTTTCTATTCAATATACTTTACTTTTTGGAATTGTGATGGTTAGATAATATATTTACACTAGGATTTTCTACTGTTTACACAGTAAATTACTATGATTGGGTTGCTTTCTTTGTTTTAACGGTGACGGGATTTGTTTTGAAAGTTGCAATAATGCAGGATATTGTGTTTTCTTGATTTCAATCCATTAAACAATATATAGGAAAACATACCTTTTTGACTTATGTAACAATGCATTCTATGATTATTGAAATGAAACTGATTACCAATTAGTTTTGAGGAATTTAATAACTTTAAGAAATATTTTAACTAGATCCTTCCACTTCTAATACAGGTTAAGGAGCACTTATAGTGAAACAAAACAAAAGAAACAAAAGTAGCACTTATAGTACAAGACTTTTTCATGAATAACTGTTGCACAATTCTTTCAGAGGAAGCACGTTTTTATTCTTTTCTGCGTTTTTCTGAATAGATCTTTATTATGGTATTTAGCTTGAACAAATTATTTGGTGATAATGACTCCAAAACAATAAACTAACAATTTCCTGAAAAATATTTCTACAAAAAGTAAATCAGGTAATACCACAAATCACCCAGCTACCTGGAATTATCCTATAGGTCGTGTGTGAGTTCAATGCGACTGGGGGACAAGCTGCGTGAAACATTATTATGTAATACGTAAAGTGGGTCAGGGGTAGTGGCACGATTTGGGCTCTTGGGAAAATAGGTCAAACTTTAAAAAATCAAGAAATTATATCTTATTACAGGAAAAATATGAAAAAATAAAAAATTGCCATATTATAACCTCATCTATAATCATACCAGATTTGAAATTTTTCTTTTCTTTTCATTTATTGCATTTTGACAGGTGGTATTAGAGTGGCCTCTGGTTACCTTGACCCTTGTGTGCCCCAACAATGGCAGCCCCCACAGTGCATCTCATACTTGGCCTATAGACAACCACCAATAATGGCATTGATTACCGCAGCCATGGTGGAGCCATCAAACAGTAGTGATCATCTGAGTCAACTGAGAATGATATCAAAATGCCTGTATTCAAGGTTGGAGAGATGGAGTAAATCTCTTGAGAATTATGAATCGAGTGAAATGCTTATTACATGTATTAAGAAAAACCCAAGATCTAAATTCAAAATCAGCAACCACCGAAGACAAATTACAAAGCTAAATGGCGGTATCATAGGGACCATCAAAAACAGCAAATTATATATAGACTGTGCTGCAGGGCTGCAAACTCAGGTTCAGGCATTCAGCTAAATAATGGACTGCTTTTAGAAGGGGCAGGAGTACTAGAAAATCTCTTACTTACTTACTAATGAACAATTTGTGAACTAAACCTTGAAGAGCCTTGACAAATGACAATAGGTTTTTGAAAGAATTAAGGAAATGACAAGGGAATAAGAACAGTGCCTGATGCCTGATAAAATTGCTTAAAAACATGTAATTAATAATAGTCACCCAAATTGAACTTACTGATATTACAAGTGTCACCTGTGTACCCAGATTCACAGGCACACACAAATCCGTCATTTTCTTGGCTGCATACTCCCTCACTCAGACAGGGCGAAGGGGAGCATGGATCTTAAAGAAGAAGGAAATTAATTAACTGGGGTATAAATAGAATATGCCAAAACTACCAACAATCTACCAAAATTTCACAAATATGTTACAAACAATTCTGATGAGCCTTGCCCATGTATCATTTTCTTTCAGCTTTTACGGAACATATAACCCTTATCAGTAAATAGGTAAAAGAGGTAAAAAGGAAAATACTCTTGGGACAAGATTGTACAAGATTGATATAGTGGTACAAGGACTGCATTCCATTTAAACATAAGTTACCAGACCAACTTTCCTCAAACACTCACCTCGTTGCCTTTTTTTATTTCTTTATTGAGGACTATTAAACAGTACATATACTTTACATTTGAGTAATAACATTGTAAACTACAAAACCTTTTTGTTATTTATTTCTAATATTCAGTGCAATAGCACAAAAATTATCTACGAGTCTTATAATATTCACCTGGCTCATCATTATCATCCATTTTCACAACCAGAGGACCAATACGTGACTGTTCCGTTTCAAGGAATAGGAAAAGGGTTTCCCTTGGTTCAAAAATATCATCATCAATTATGGAAAAGGTGAATGAGACGTTTGTGTTGCCCTCTGTGACTGGGATGGAAGTAGCTGACAAGATGTAATCTGATCCGTCAGTGGTACTTTCATCTTGGCTGATTAATCTACAAATATATATAAAAACAAACTTTTGTATTCTCCTTATTCAACTTTGTTTGTTCAACAAATACTCCTGCATCTCCCATTGACATCAAAGCAGGTTTATATCAAGTTATATGTAAGACAGGGCAAGATTTTACAGCTACTAAAGGAAAGGCAGCCTTTTAAAATTGTCTGCCTTTAATCATAATTATCGGTTAGATTAAAGAATTTTAGTTCACCTTTCCCCTTTTGCCCAAGTATTTGTGTTGTATTCATATATATTCATTCAGCTAATGATCTTGGTTATTTGTTCTACTGCCCAACTATTGCAGGAAGGCTGAGTATCAGTGACAAATCTAGTTAAAGATTTGTCTTTGCCCATTATGACAGATATACACAAATAGACAATTGGTAGTTTTTCTTCAGGGCATAATCAATACAAGTTTTGATATTTCTATAATTGTGACCAAATGAGGGGAAAGGGTATTTGTTGGGGGATTCCCGATGTTGTAGAGCATGTTCTGAGCTTTCAATTATTACCAAGCATGTCAAACTCCTATAATCATTAGGCAAGTTATGGACTCTTTAACATAATAATATCAGAAAACTGGAAAATTAGGCACATCTTAATTTCATTGTAATTATTGAGCTTTCACATAAATTATCATTGATTAGGATAATTGTAAGTAAATATTCAAACCCCCATTTAATTCATGGTTTTTGAACCAGAAATAATATATCTATTCCTCTTTCGATGGTAAAACCTAGAAATGATAGTTTCTCATAGTTTAAACTTCTTTTTTGAAAATTGCATGAGTTTTAGCACCCTATACACCTACACTCTACTTTTATAAGAAGGAGAGACAAAGGAGGTCTCTACTCCTTGAAGGAGTCTAATTTCTTATCCCAACCTAACATGAGACTCAAATGCTGAGACCTGCTTCTTCGAGGAGAGATCTGTGAACTGGTCTCACACATTGAAGAAGCAGGTCTCAGTATTGAGCCTCATGTTAGGTTGGGGTAAGAATTTAGACTCCTTCAAGGAGAAGAGATCTCCTTTGTCTCTTCTTGTCATAGAAGGAGAGTGTAGGTGTATAGGGTGCTTTAGTTTTCATGGGAACCAAATAGAATGAATAATGTGAATTTCCGATGATGACGCGTTCCATCAACATTCCAAATATGATAGTTTTCTATCCTGATAGAACATTTTGGGTATGATAAATGAATTCTACATGACAAGTTGGTTTGAGACAAAATTATCACTATTTTTCATAAATCTACTTATTACCCTAGTTCTTCTAAAATGATGTCCATTCGCATGTTGCTGCCTACATACTGAACTTTTGAAAGTCATAACCAACCTGTCCATTTGGTTGCTGTTTTGTTAAACTACTTTCAAAAGGACCTGTGGGAACCAGCAAATTGGGTCATGACCCCATTTGTTAGTTCCAGCCTCATCCTCCATGGTGTAGTGGTTAAGACCCTCACCTCCAAGCCCAAAGGTTGTGGATTCGAATCTTGGCAAAGCCACTTGTATCTCCTTAAATATTAGGTTTAGAACAGCAAATACATAAACCTAGGGATATCTTTTCCCCCTTGTCTGGACACAATTGTTCTTGAATTGCCCCAACATTTTTGTTGTGGTTGATATTTGGACATAAGATTCAGTAGAAAGTTTACTCCTCTATAGTTCTTTAATCAATTCTGATAATAAGAGGCAGATATCCGTGTACAGGCACGTGTGCTTTCAATTGTTCTGCACTGAGGCCAACACCTCATGCATGACAAAGTTAGAAAGCTTAATAGCAAAGGGTATTGCAGCTAAATTTTGATATCATTATTAGAAGTAGGGGGCTTACATTAAAGCATATGTATGTATAATAAAGGAGAATGGTCACCAGACTGGGGTAAATAAGAAAACAAACTTGAATAAAGTTGAAAAGGATTTAGAATAGTAAATGAAACAGTCAGCAGAACATTGTCTAGATGGCAGTCTAACCTACCAGTGGCAGCACTGTAGAGGATGTATACATTACATTTACAAAATTGATAATGGTTAGTTAATATAGAAGCAAGAACAACTCAAAAGGGGGGAGCAAGAAATAAATTGGAACTTGAATGAACCTTCAGGTTCGGGAGCTGGGTGGAAATTAACTTGGTTCAGTGGCATTCTCTTGCAACCATACGTTGAACTACCATATCTCCTACCTGTGTTGGAATTAATAAAATGAACCTATGAATGTCTGTATTTGGATTTGAACTACCTGAAATGGAGAATCACCTCTATCCTTGTCTAGCAACAAACAAAGAATATTGACTAATAATGACTCACAAATATGAACTAAATTATCATTAGTTCCCCACCATAGCTACACATGAGTTCAGTTCATCCATCCATGCCATTCCTGTTGACCCCACCTTGCCTACCTGATGTACTTCAGCAAGTTGATACATACAAGTACCTAGGAGTAACCCTTGAAACTAATCTTAATTTTGAGGCGCACATTGAAAATATATTGAAAATACTGAAATATAAAATGTATTTATTTTACAAATTGCGTCCGTTTCTGACAATTGTGGCCAGTCTTACTTTATATAAAACTACGGTCCTACCTCATTGATAAAATTCAAGATAAACAGTCACGATTTCTGAAATTATGTTTAAATGTTAGAAGAAATATTGGTGATGTTGAACTGCATCGTGAAGCTAACTAAGCTTTGATAGGTAAGCGAAGGGAATCTCTTATATTGAATTTTATGTATCAGAGACAAGATGAGGATGATTATCTGGATACTAGAGAGTTGCTGACTAGAGCATTTAATGCAATAAAATTTGTTATTCCAAAATTGAATATCAAACAATTTAGTAAAAGCATAATTTATGGTGGTTCAACATTATGGAACAACCTACCATTAGAAATTAAGAGGACAGACTCCTACATTTCATTTAGAAATAAAACAAAGGAACTCTCGATGATATGATGATTTATCCTGGTTGGAATTTCATTTGTACTATCAACAGATCATATACTCATATTTGTTCATTTCATCAATGAAAGTGGAATGATATTTAATAACATCATATTTCATTTCATCATTCCCCATGGAAATTCAAAGATGATGAGTACATAACAATGTATAGCTGGGCTCATAAGAGAACCGAAAAATTGGCCCAGGGTAAAAATGCGAAAAAAACAAACAAAACAACAACAAAAACCCTGCCAGTCCACCACACAACCCCTCATACAACAGATTTTCTGAATTTTTGAGTTTTATAAAGAAAGACAAATTTCTTTTTTTAAATACACATGTCATTTTGCCAAAATTAGAATACAAAATTTGCAAGATCTTATTGCAGATGATGCTGGCACAAATCTAATGGGTAAAATTTCAACATACCTCAATGTAAATGGTGTTGATGCTGTCACATTGATGGAGATTTCTACTGGGTCACTTCCCTCCACAACAACAATCTCGTCAGTATCAAAGCTGGCACTGTTTGGTACAACTTCTGTTTTCACAAATGAAGACAAAAGAAAATAAATAATCACTTTAGCTACTTGTGAGTTTTCAATGGCACAAGGTTGCACATTTAACCAGTCAGGCGGTGAGCCGGACTGCTCGCCATCCATTTCTTTGGGCTGACAAGATGATTTGATTATACAAACTGATTCTCATTTTCATATTCTGTATTCAGAAAATGGCTGTGTAACTGCAAGGCAGTATGTTTTCACAATTTGTGTTTTCCCAAATTGAGTTTTAATATAGTTCAAATGGTTTGTGACCTTTGCCCTTTGGACGTTTTCTTCCTGGACTTTTGTATCAAGATCTTTTGCCTCCTAGGTCTCTATTTTACATATAAGAAACTACAATCAGCAAAACAAAAGATTAATATACCTTGTATATTCTTTCTACAAAAAGCAGATAGAGCAAAATTAGGACTGCTGCCAAAACCCCAACTACCTACTGGGACAAGAACTAAGTACCCAAGAACTAAGGTTCCATGGCTCTCCGCTAGGAGGACTTGGCATCATACATTATTGGTACAGGCTGATTTTTCCAGCCATCTGATTGGTCGAGAACCTGCACATGACTTCGAGTTCATCAAAATCTGACAAACTGCTGAGCGGTAAGCCGTACTTGTTGCTCTTCCCTATGTCTAGAGGAGTGGAATGGATCAGGAGTGTAATCACTAGGCATCATGCTGTATCACATTGTCTAGTCACAGAGCTGAAACACTGATCTATCCAATCACTTACAGAACTCTAAATTAATGTATTGGATGACTGAGGATGTAGAAGACGTAACAATGTTTCTATTAAGTGGTCATAGAATGTAATAGGCCAGTTTTTCATTATTTCATGTTCAAAAAACCTTTAAAATCATGAATTAGCACATTTAACAACCAAATCATATAGTAAAACCCCATAGGGAATCTCCAAAAATCATCAATTTTAGCACTTTTTGACCATTTTGAATTTTTATGGATTTAGCTCTAAAATTATAACAATATATAAAAGCCACTAACATTTTATACCATTGTAATCTGAAAGTAATGACAGATGTGATAAATGAATTGATTTTGACTTGTCACAAATATTACATTTTTTTTATAGTACCTCAAATCAGATTATACCACTTTATTGTAAAAGTTTTTTCCCCATTTTTCAGACTTTAGTTCTAAATAGAATGTTTACATTCTCTGATATGTTTCACAAAACCAGTGCAGATTGATTGCCTAATTTATTCTTACTCCAATGATATATGAAGTAGAACTGTATCTCAATTATCTACAAAGTTATGGTGGTTTGAAAAAAATGTCTTTTTCCATAACTTTTTAAGTCACCCTTTTTTGGTGCATAGGTCTATAGAACCTTCCATTTCTAATACAGTTCAAGGAGCACTTTAAGTGTAACAAAACAAAACAAACAAAAGTAGCACTTATAGTACAAGACTTTTTCATGAATAACTGTTGCACAATTCTTTCAAAGGAAGCACCTTTTTATCCTTTTCGGTGTTTTTCTGAATAGATCTTTATTATGGTATTCAGCTTGAACAAATTATTTGGTGATAGTGACTCCAAAACCATAAACTAACAATTTCCTTAAAAATATTTCTACAAAAAGTAAATCAGGTGATACCACGAATCACCTAGCTACCCGGAATTGTCCTAAAGACAACCACCAGTAATGGCATTGACTACTGCTGTCATGATGGAGCCATCAAACAGTAGTGATCATCTGAGTCAACTGAGAATATCAAAATGCCTGTATGGTTCGAGAGATGGAGTAAATCTCTTGAGAATTATGAATCGAGTGAAATGCTTATTATTAAGAAAAACCCAAGATCTAAATTAAAAATTAGCAACAACTGAAGACAAATTACAAAGCTAAATGGTGGTATCATGGGACCATCAAAAACAGCAAATTATATATAGACTGTACTGCAGGGCTGCAAACTTTCAGGCATTCAGCTAAATTATTGACTTCTTTGAGAAGGGGCAGGACAACTGGAAAAATCTCTGAGAACACTCAGAGAACAATTTGTGAACTCAACCTTGTAAGGCCTTAAAGGTGATAGAAAGAGAAATGTTAAAGAATAATTTCAACCAGTATTAACAATAGTTATATGCTTAAAAGACGTATTCCTTGAATCAAATAGTCCAATTTAGCAGTTCCATACCAAACAATGGGTGATACATTTTTCTTAGCCCCTCATTCAACTTTGATTTTCAACTTGCAGAATGTTTGTATCCTTTCTCACCAGTCGTCGCAGGGTGCTAGGTCTTGTGACGTAATATGTGCCATACTTGTTGTCACTTCACACACTAAGTTGTGTGCGAACTTCCCCCTAGCCTTACATCACACTTTGCTTTCTCACATATGGCCCAGGGAAATTTAATTCCATTCCACCAAGTCTGTATAGAGATTATATATCGACATCCTACACTGCATTACTGCAGTTTGTATTAAGAAATTGTTGTTACTTGTTGTTACCCCTATGACTAATGTAATATCTATTTATATTTACATAACTGAGTACATCAATTCATATTTACATACTGTCTATTTGTAGAATGAACATTTGAGTTCATACACATATGTAGTCATAAAATCCAGGATATTATTAAATGCTTCTTGAGTATAGTAGGGCCTATGGAGTATACCCTCTCTGGTATAGCATGGTGCATGTGACGTCACAGATACCTCTCACGTGGCTTATCAGGCAGGGCATGAGCCCAACCTGTCTCACTGCTCGCTGAGGGCACATTCATGTCAGGAAAATGTCAATAACTTTGTGAATTATTAAGCAATTTACATAATTTTTTCACTGCATATTAACAATATGACAATGAAGAAGTATGTCATGTCCAGCATTCTCTTTCTATCACCTCTAACAGATGACAATAGGTTTTTGAAAGTATGAAGGGAATAAGACCTGTGCCTTGTGCCTGATAAAACTGCTTAAACATATGTAATTAATAGTCATCAAAATTAAACTTACTGATATTACAAGTGTCACCTGTGTACCCAAGTTCACAGGCACACACAAATCCATCATTTTCTTGGCTGCATATTCCCTCACTCAGACAGGGCGAAGGGGAGCATGGATCTTAAACAAGAAGGCAAAGATTTATTTATTATCAGTTTTCTATATAGTAGACACCATATGCTAGCCAATGAATAATCATATCTATTCTTATAACATATATAGAAAAATCTACAACACCAGCTGTGTAGGTTAGTGATAAATGTAAAAATCTTAATATTTAAATTCATATTTTGAACATAAATATCTCACTTAATATTCAACCTAGAGGTCTGAAATCTCTAGTACATATTCTTGACATGAAAATGCACGAAACGTTGTTTCAGATTTTTGATATATGCCTTAGTTGTGATTTTATAAAATGTAGAAAAGGAGATTTTATATAAATCTAAAAAAAGTTTCCCGTTTTTGGATGTTTTTGTCCATAAAATGAAACCTAGGACCTAAATCAAAAATCTGAGACATGCTTCCCTGCATATGATTGTCATAAAGGTGTATGTACAATTTCATTCATGTAGGTTAAGTACTAAAGAGATATTGATGTTTAAAAAAAATGGTACAAAAAGTGTTTAAAAATTGATTAAATCTCAGTTTTTTAATTCCTCCGTAATAATATTGGTAGAAGTAGATAGAGAAAAATGTGAGCTTTTAAATGATGCATAACGTGTTTGGATCAGAGTGACATTAAAGAATTCATTGGTAATTTCCTGAATTGGCCGTTGACCACTGGTGTCTATCCTTAACTGGTGTATAAACAAAATATACCAAAACTACCAACAATCTATCAAAATTTCACAAATATGTTACAAACAATTCTGATGAGCCTTGCCCATGTATCATTTTCTTTCAGCTTTTACTGAACATACAACCCTTATCAGTAAATAGGTAAAAGAGGTAAAAAGGAAAATACTCTTGGGACAAGATTGTACAACATTGATATAATGGTACAAGGACCTGCATTCCATTTAAACATAAGTTACCAGACCAACTGTCCTCAAACACTTACCTCGTTGCCTTTTTTTATTTCTTTATTGAGGACTATTAAACAGTACATATACTTTACATTTGAGTAATAACATCGTAAAGTACAAAACCTTTTTGTTATTTACTTCTAATATTCAGTGCAATAGCACAAAAATTATCTACAAGTTTTATATTTCACCTGGCTCATCATTATCATCCATTCTCACAACCAGAGCACCAATACGTGACTGTTCTGTTTCAAGGAATAGGAAAAGGGTTTCCCTTGGTTCAAAAATATCATCATCAATTATGGTAAAGGTGAATGAGACGTTTGTGTTGCCCTCCGTGACTGGGATGGAAGTAGCTGACAAGATGTAATCTGATCCCTCAGTGGTACTTTCATCTTGGCTGATTAATCTACAAACATATATAAAAACAAACTTTTGTATTCTCCTTATTCAACTTTGTTTATTAAACAGATACTCCTGCATCTCCCATCGACATCAAAGCAGGTTTATATCAAGTTATACATAAGACAGGGCAAAATTTTATAGCTACCAAAGAAAAGTCAGCTTTTTTAAAGAATCTACCTTTAATAATATCAGTTAGATTTAAGAATTTTAGTTCACCTTTCCCTTTTGGCCTAGTATTTGTATTGTATTGATATATTTATTCAGTTAATGATCTTGGTTATTTGATCTATTGCCCAACTATTGCTGGTAGGCTGAGCACAGTGACAAATCTAGTTACAGTTTCACCTTGTATTGAGATGAAGAATTCCCATTATGACAGATAAACACAAGTAGACAATTAATAGTTTTTCTTCAGGGCATAATCAATACAAGTTTCAATATTTCCATAATTGTGACCAGACGAGGGGAAAGTGTACTCGCTGCGGGATTTCTGATGTTGTAGATCATGCTCTTAGCTTTCAGATAATACCAGGCCTGTCCAAATCCTATAATTATTAAGCAAGTTATGGACTCTTTAACATAATAATATTGGGATACTGGAATTTAGGAACAGCTTAATTTCATTGTATTTTACATTTTACATTATCATTGATTATGATAACTGTAAGTAAATATTTAAAACTCCAATTTAATTCATTATTTTTGGACAAAAATGATATATCTATTCCTCTTTCAACGCGAAGACCTAGAAATGGGTGCACCTCTCATAGTTTTAGTTTCCATGGCAACCAGATATAATGAATTAAGTGAATTACCCATGTTAAAGCATTCCATCAGCATTCCAAATATGATAGTATACCATCATGATGGAATGTTTTGGGTATGACAAGTTGGTTTAGGACAAAATTATCACTATTTTTTCATAAATCTCCTTAAATATTAGGTTTAGTGCAGCAAATACAGAAACCTAGGGGTATCCTTTCCCCTTGTCTGGTCACAATTGTTCTTGAATTGCCCCAACATTTTTGTTGTGGTTGATATTTGGACATAAGAGTCGGTAGAAAGTTCACTCCTCTGATTAATTCTTACTCCTCTAATTAATTCTAATAATAAGAGGCAGACATCCTTGTACAGGCACATTTGCTTTTAATTGTTCTGCACTTAGGTCAGCACCTCATGCATGACAAAGCTAGAAAGCTTAATAGCAAAGGGTATTGCAGCTAAATTTTGATATCGTTATTAGAAGTAGGGCGCTTACAGTAAAGGCTATGTAAGTATAATAAAGGAGAATGGTCACCAGACTTGGGTAAATAAGAAAAAACCAGAATAAAGTAGAAAAAGATTTAAATAATAGTAAAGGCCTATTGATGGCTACAAGGCAGTGTCAAAGGGAGATGAGACCATTCTCTGGTGACCATACATTGAATTACCTGTGTTGGAATAAATAAAATGAGACTCTGCAAATAGAGTGTCTGCATTTGGGTTTGAACTACCAGAAATGGAGAATCACCTATATCCTTGTCTAGCAACAAACAAAGAATATTGACTCATAATGACTGACAAATATGAACTAAAAAATCTTTTTTAGTTCCCGCTCATAACTACACATGAGTTCAGTTCATCCATCCATGCCATTCCTGTTGACCTCACCTTGCCTACCCTACCAGTCCACCACACAATCCGTAATAGAACAGATTTTCTGAATTTTTGAATTTTATGAAGAAAGAGAAATTTCTTTTGTGAAATACACATGTCACTTTGCCAAATCTAGAATACAACATTTGATAAATATTATTGCAGATGGTGCTGGCACAAATTGAATATGTTAAATTTCAACTTACTTCAATGTAAATGGTGTTGATGCTGTCACAGTGATGAAAACTTCTACTGGGTCACTTCCCTCCAAAACTACAAGCTCATCAGTATCAAAGCTGGCACTGTTTGGCACAACTTCTGTTTTCACAAATGAGGACAAAAGAAAATAAATAATCACTTACCTATCCTATTTGGTTGTTAATATGATCATCTAGTTTGGGTTTTCAATGGCACAAGGTCACACATTAAACCAGTCTCGCAGTGAGGTGGACTGCTCGACCACCCATTTCTTTAAAATGTTAAAACCTTAAATAATTAACTTGGTTTGATTTGATTATGTATTTTTGGATAATAATTTAATATAATAATTTTAAATTGTAAATGAATTTCCTTTTGTTAACTGCAATTAAATCTGCATATCATTATAATTTCAACAATTGACTCTTTACTACTTCTCATTGCAATTACTATACTGTATTATTTGTGCTTATACTATATTTGAATACCTACGTGGAAGATACAGATAATTTGGGTACTTCGCATTGCTGTAAATAAATATTTTCACTGACCTGGTTCATCATTGTCCATAATGTTTACAGTGATGTTCGAGGTCTCTTTTCCATTTATAGCTAAATTGATTGAAAATGTCTCCTCAGGTTCCTCTAAGTCATCATCTATAACTTGAAGAATCAGAGGTCCTGAGCTTGTTTCACCAAGTACAACATCAAAAGAACCAGGTGATGATAATATGTAGTCCACGCCCTCCAAAGCTGTGCCGTCCATGCTTGTAACCCTGTGACAAGAGGTTTACAGAAGTGATGATTTGATTCCTTCTGACTAATCAGTCATGCCATATCAAGATCTTCTACCACAGTATTAGAGTTTCATTGGTTTCTATCAGAGTTTGGTTGAGATATAGGTTTTTCGTTAAATTTGATTAGATAAGTCAACATTTACCAGGAGGTCTCCAATACAAATGCATGCATGTTCCCAAAAATGTATAGTAATATACTTATAATTATATTACACATAAACAATAACTAAGGAGATATGAGGTGATTTTATCAACCCAAAATGGGATCCTGATGTTAGCCAGAGGGTTATGGGTGAAGTATACATACACCTTAGTCAGTCGAGCATATTTATGCAGAAAATTATGCATACAAGTATAGATAATGATTATATGAACACTGATAGTAAACCATGTGCCTGTACTCACCCTTTGGGCTCGTGCAGGCACACAGTTTACTACCAGTGAGTATTCTGCCTCATCCCACCATCCAAATGTAGTTTTCCTTTCATTATACGTCAAATTTCATCATTAAATCCTGAAAATAGCCCAAAATCCATGAATTCAAAGTGTGCTGGTATCACAGAATACTCAACAGGCTGCTTGTGCTGCTGCACATGTATTCTCTTCGTTCTATTCACTAAAAAATATCTAAAACTAAATTCTGCATGATAAGCTAGGAAGGATGGCTCTCGGCCAGTCCACACGGGGGTGCCTCAGGGAGAATTTCCTTGCAGCAGTCCCATTGGCCCATTGCACAATAGAATTTAGTTGTTAGGATCAAACAACGAAAGCACAACGAACTTTTGCTTAACAACGAAATGCTTCGTTGATTGCCAAATCATGCGTAACAAGGGATGCTCACTTAGTACACTTAGCGCACTGACGTATAATAATCCATCATTTGACTCATGTATAATTTAGAATCTGCTATCTTGCATTTGATACCATATTGCACTGTAGTCACTAGGCATTCTCTATGAGACATATTTTGCATCAATCCAGACATAAACCGTCCGAGTTTCATCAATGAATTCTTATAATATTCAACCCATATAAGAGTCTTTTGTGGGTAAACTTTCTGATTATAGATAATTATTTCTGGTCTTGAGGTAGAGTTAATACTACTCCAGATGGAGGTGACTTAAGTTTTGGGGTACATTAAGGATTTAATCTGTTTCAAAATAGTGACTAGAGCCCCAAAACACACAGATCAAATTTAAGCAACACTTTCAGACTTGCCCCATTTCAAAATTCAGGCCTTGATGGACATATTATCAATTTCTTGCAAAACATTTCTGAGATTATATGTAACAATTTTGACTGCTTAAAAAATCTTTAATTGACGGAAAATCCCCTTTTGCCTGTATTTGTTTGTTTTATTGTCCTGCTATGACATATCTATATTTTCCACTGAACAACTAATCACACAAATCTAGTCATTTAAAAAAAAAAAGATAACTGATACCTGAAATTTTAAAAATGGCACAGGTTACCTTCATCTAATTATGCAAAACAATTTTTATTTTGTATTTCTAACAAAAAGTAACATTATTCACCAATCACGTAAATATATTGACTTACATCATAGTAAAATTGGATACTGCAGTTACATCAATGGGAATCTGGACTTGGCCCATGCCTTCAGATACATACAGCTCAGTGGAAACTAGACGACCAGTATTGGCTGGAAAAGAAAAGAATCTTGAGGAAACTAGTTTGTATTTCTGAAACAATGTATATATGATTTCTATGAAATCTTATTGCCAGTATGTTTTTTTTCATGTGACCATGTAGTCTATAACCAATAGCTGCATTCCCCTCAGTAGTAAGGAATTCTTTCATAAGAAAACATTGACCTAATTCTTAGGTGCTAGGAATATAATTTGAAATTTAAACAAGCCTCTTTCAAAATAACAATGTAGTTCAGTACTTACAAATTGGAGAATCATCATATATGTGGATTGTGAAAGTCTCAACTAATGTCTCACTTGCATAAACTTCCACAGAAAAAGAGCTTTCCAGTTCTTCAAAATCATCCGCTATGGCTTTTATGATTAGGTACAATGAGTATCTTAATGCAACACTTTTGCCTGTATAGTGCTCTGGGCTTTTAGCTGTTCCATCAATAAATTCTACTCTGAAAAAAACAAGTAAGGCCAATTATTTTATTCAAGGTAACCGTATCATACAGCAGCAATGTATTCCCGAGTAATATTTTGAATTGTAATGTGAATTTTCACACAAACCGATCATGATGTAGTCAATATGCACTAAACCATTGATTATGTATGATGGATATTTTCATATTTGTTGAGTTGTTACTTCTTTATAGGCAATTAGACAAGTTGTGTTCTTCTGCATGTTATGTAAAAGTGTCACTGGAATCATGATGAAGGTCCTTACCAGACCAAAACATGTTGATTGTATGAACCTTAATTCCCTCATAAAACTGTTGTCCACTAGTTTGGGTGTTGATCTTGATATAGTTTAACCACTTTACATGGTTACTTTTTTGTATTCACAATGTTGCCCTACATACATATTAGAGGAGACATAGATATAAAGGTAATATTGAAGATGAGATATACATAGGTAATGGAAAGTTGGATATTTGAAGGAAAATCCTAATACTGTGACATAAGCTAAGAATCAATATTTAATGACAGTGACAGTGGCCCGTTGCACAATGGATTTTCGTTGTGAGGATCAAACAAAGATATCTTTAACAAAGGTTTCATTGTTACGATTTTACAAAAATAGTAAAATCTCTGGTTCTAATGAATGAAATTGAATTCTGTAAATTGATGTAAAAAGGAAAAAAATTAGAGAAAATTCAGTAAAAGTTACAGCTCTCTGACAGTGGCGCGTCGCATAACCAAACCGTCGCAACAAGGACGTCCTTAAACAAGGACGTCCCTGTAGCGATGGGTCCCCCTGTTGATTTGTGGCTGTTCTAATGAACCGATTTTAATTCTGTAAACGGTTCTGAAAACAAGATATTTAGATCTAAAATCCCTGAAATCTTCAGCCTGGAGAAATTATTAGAAATTGGTGAAAATCGATGCTGAATTTTGGCACAACAGGGAGAGTTTGACCATGTGCCAAAAATTGTTCCTTATTTTTTGTTATGCGACGGGGCACTGGGGGCATTCTAAATATAGAAAAATGTGTCAAAACCATTGTTGTTACGAAAATATTTATTTCGTTAGTAAAAATATTTTTGTTGTTACAAAACCCATTGTGCAATGGGCCCAGTCGCATAACCAAATGCTCGCAACAGTGAGCGATTAAGGATGGTTTAGTTTTTCTCTCGCTGTTGTGCACATATTTTGAACACATTTAATTGACACATAAACACATTTCCGCCACTCACCTCCTATATATCTCTTAAGATAAAGGACACAGCTATCATTTTGTAAAAAAAGAAGTTAAAATTCACACCCCAAAATATCCCCCCGGCACATCACAAACACGTGATTTTAAACAGGGAGAGGTCTTTTGAAATGTGCCAATGTTCGCAACAGCGAGACCCGTTATGCGACGGGGCACAGTGAGTGTTCCTATATTGTCTCTTCATATATTACTTACGAAATTCCATTTGACTTTCACAACAAAGATATCTTAACAAAGATGTCTTTGTTAAGCACACTTAAAATGCCCTTACAGTTTCCGTTGTTCCAATTGGTCATTGTGCAGTGGGCTGCAGTGGCCCGTTGCACAATAGAATTTCGTTACTAAGATAAAACAACGAAAGCACAACGAACTTTTGCTTAGTAACGAAAAGTTTCGTTGTAACGAAAATACAATATCTCGGGATCTAATGAAAGAAATTAAATTCTGTTAATTGTTCTAAACTAGAAAAAATTTAGAAAAAATTCAGTCAAAGTTACAGCTCTTTGAGGCTATTCTAAATATAGAAAAAAAATATTGCAAAACCATCGTTGTTAAGATAAAAGTAACAACGAACTCTTTCGTTGTTTACAATATTTTCGTTGTTACGAAACCCATTGTGCAACGGGCCACAGTGGTGCTTCACATAATCGCAACAGTGAGGGTTTGCTGTAGGAATGTCAAACTCGACCTGTTGTGTCAAAATCGAGCATCAATTCTCACGCACTAATAGTGATTTTTGTCGGCTGGACATTTCAGCATTTTCAGATCTAGATGTCTATTTTAGAACCGTTTACAGAATTAAAATCGGCCCAGTAGAACAGCCACAATTCAACAGCGTGACCTGTCACAACAGTGACATCCCTGTACAGTGACATCCTTGTTGCAAGGGTTAGATTATGCGACACCAACAAGTACAACAATGCTCCCTCTGTTTTAATGGTTACAAACAAGTGTACATTTGTCTCTTGAAAAAAAAAAGATGACATTCAAATATCAATATACCAACCTTAAGTCTGCTATTGCATATGACCCTCTGTCAATGTACATTCTAGTTTCAGTTCCTTCAGTTATATAGATGTCAGTTACACCGAATGTGGCTTCCTGTGCTGCAATGTCCAATAAGAAATGCGCGTTAAGTTACATCTGCAGTACATGGTTGACTTATTTATTATATGAAGCAAAACACCTACAATTATTTCAATTAAGTATAATTTCTCCACACCATAGTAAGTTATTTATTCCAGTTGACCTGCAGATTAGCCTAAATCAAGGTGTATGCTGGGAAATTTGTAGAAAAGTCACAAGGCTTAAGTATAGGAATTTCCAATAACCATGGCATAACTTGTGGTTTGAGATGAAGGAAAACTAGCATCGACTATTTTTTCATTTCGTATTTATTTTCATTTGATATTTTCGGTAGTTTTCCCAGAATTTCTGTTTCAATTTGTGTTTCCTACAAAAGGTTATAGTTCATATTCCTGCCAAATTCCAGTGAATTTCCAAGATCTATTACACTTTCAATAGTATTGGTGCTTTATTCTTGGCAATAAAAGGGAATCTAGTTTCCTAAATGTAGAAACAACCTCAGATCTTATTAAGAAGACATAGCATATTGCTTTCTCCTAAAGATTTACTATGTGACCTATCTTATGTCTAACATGAGGAACACATATCTTCATTTTTAAAAATCATAAATTGTCTGATACCACCTGGAAAGAAACATAAAAGAATCTTCATGTGATCAGGTAGTATCTATTCTTAATTCTACCTACCACGGATGCTTTACTGTATTTTAGGCACCTGCAGATTAATTTGGGCTAATTCTGTTGACAAAAACAGAGGAAAGCCTATGGAAAATGTATGATTATCTACTATATATCAAAGTGTAATGAATGAATTTTCAAAATAATTCAAAAATGAAAAAGCTAGACAGATAAGATATGAAAACAGAGTTTATATTGACCTCTAAAATATTTAACCACAGATAATGTCATGATTAATGAAAATATCTCTAGTTAAGATTTATCGTTTGTCGACAGATTTCTGAGAATGCACCCTGATTAGGGATAGTCTGCAGGTAAAATCCAGGAAATATGCTATCCATGGTTGGGAGAATTATATGCTACTGACATCTAAATTATATCAGAAAGAAACATATTGAATTACCTGATAAACTTTTGAGGAGCAGAAGAAATAGAAGCATGCAATGGACTCTTCTGATCAACATTTTGAAAGGGAAGCTGCAAAAGATAAAAGAACTGACATGTGTGGTTCACTAGACTCTTATGCGTTTGACACTTTGTTATCCTATCTGTCCACTAAAAAATGTTATTTATTAAACACAGAGTAAACAGTACCTCCAGTTGTCAGTTGTATAATATCTTGGGACACAAAGATAGTGAAGGTGGATTTGGGCTCAGAAATACATAAAACTGGCTTTATTCAGTAAAACATCCTAAAAGCCGGTAACAAAACCAGTAAATTACAGATTGGTGTAAAGTCAAAATATAGCAATAGTGAAGCATGGTGGGCTGCTGGTGACAAATGCTTGATCTCATCACACCGCTATTGACGTCAGCGCCTAACTACAGTAACCTAGTTATGCTCCTTGGAGACAGCATGGATGACAATGTTTAGTGACATTGATTTGGGTACGCTGAGCATTATATGTGAATTAGCGCGTTATTCTCCGCATAATTTATTTTGTATAGCCCTAATTACACTACACATTGGGTCCCTGTTTGCATTGGGTGGTGTTGCGAAACACGAAAGATTCACGTTGGGGCTGTATTAACGCTATATCACAATACTTGTTTGGTCACGTTGGATCCCAACACGACCAAACACATAGTATATCACACTACACATTTTTGAACACGTTGTGGGTTATGTTGGCATGTGTTGGGTCATATTGGGTTGGGTCCCAACATGACCAAACACGTAGTATATTACACTACACATTTTGGAACACGGTGTGGGTCATGTTGGGTTATGTTGGCATGTGTTGGGTCATATTGGGTTGCATTGTCTCAAAGATATTGAAGGCCATATTATACTACGCGTTGGGTCACGCTTGCGCATTTTGGAACATGGTGTGGGTCATGTTGGGTTATGTTGGCATGTGTTGGGTCAAATTGGGTTGCATTTGCTCACAGATATTAAAGGCCATATTATACTACGCGTTGGGTCACGTTCGCGCTGGGTTGTGTTGCCGAATGTGTCAGATTCTCGTTATTTTACCAACATGTTTGTAAAAAAAGTATCCCAACGCATTCCAACGTGTTCCAAACGTGACCCAATGCGTTCCCAACACATCCCCAAACACGTAGTATAATATGCTTTGTGTTGGGTCGTGTTGGGTTGTGTTGGGTTGTGTTTGGACGTGTTGGGTTGTGTTGGGTCGTGTTGTGTTGTGTTGGGTCGTGTTGGGTCATGTTGGGTCGACGCATAGTGTAATATACCCTTACAGGGTATATTATACTTAATAACGGGACTCATTGGGGAACACGACCCAATGCATCCGTATACCCGAGGCATAGTGTCGCTTATTAAGCCAATCCCATATTGGGTATATCCCAGGGTTGGACAAGGGTTGGACAAGACAACCATATACGACATCCTTGTCACCTAGATTTGGAATTACTGGAATAACTATGAATCATGTTTTTCTATATCCCCAAGTACTGGTAAAAATGTTATTATTTTTTAAAATTTTACCATTTGACAGATTTGGAGGTTTGCCAGCCAATCAAATACTGCAGTTTAGGAAAAATATGGTTGGACATTATAGGTAGGGTTGACAGGCTTATCATTGCTTCCTATGGGAAAAAGGCAAATATACAAAGCTGCATTTTATAAATTTTATGTGCAATTTGTCAACTAAACCATGATGGTTCATTTTGTTTTACACATCTATCTGTGGTGATTAAATTAGAAAGAAATTGCTATGTAATTTCATGGTAAAATGTGATGTTGATGTATACTGGGATGGGCTTATTAGGGCTTAACAAACAAGTCTGTAAAATAATGCTAATCATTCACGTTGGCTAACGCCACTCAACAGGACGTGCCCCTGATACGTAGTGTTATATGGTCTTAAGTGTAGGGCTTAGTTTTACATTAACAATTGGAGCATTTTCACCATGGCCAACAAATATACATTATTAAATATTACACATGTATTGCAATACTACATCAAAAGTAGTTTTCAGATGGTTAAAGGGAGTAGATAAATCAATGGTAATCAAAATGAAAACAAATGCAGTTTTACCTTGAATCCTGACTTTGAACCTGGAAGCATGTAAATCAGGAGAAATGCACCCTTTCTTCAGCACCGTCTGAATATAACTGCATCGTCACCTCACCCGGTCATGCTCTATACTTATGGACTATAATTTAGGAATACCATACACGGCATACCTATATTAACCCTTAAACCCAGATACAGCCATACCCACCTGAAGGTATACTATTATTTATATTTCTTATCAATCCGACAAATCATATGTATTCAACTTTAATTTGTAGGGATGGTGTCTGAACTTCCTCAGTAACAAAACATATAGGGAATTATGTTAGGGAACCTTTGGAAATCCTGAGGGAATCCAGCAATTCATAAAACTAAACCATGGGGTTTAAATAGTGGTTTAGGTATGGCAGTCCATAAAATGAAATTTAAAACTTTGGGGTTTCCTTACACCTTTCTTCAAATCTATCAGAATTCAAACCATATTATATCAGTTGATAGAGAACTATAAATTTTGATATTTCAATAGGTTTAATGTATATTTATATAACTTGCAAAACTCTTTAGGCAAAAATTACAGGTACAACCCTTTGAGATGATCAAAGGGTGCTCTATGTATACCATCCATTTAGCCTTGAGAGACTATATTTATATGTGCAGCAGGCTGTGAAGTTCACCTGATATAACCTAAATACATCCCTGAGGTTTGTTTACTGGGTGGGATGTAGACATGGTAATCATGAATAGAGTTGTCTTTATATTATGGTTCCATACACATTGTTTTGTTGAAAATTGAAAATATTCAGTTGGTCACATTTGGGAATATTTGGCTCAGGCTGATATTTTTCAATCATAAAAATGATGTTCAAATGAAAGTTTCTGAAAAATGTTACCCTTTCTTATTTTATTTATGTCTTATGATATTAGAATATCATCATACATAGGATCATTCTGGATATAATGTCTAGTATGTAAGTGTACCCTCTTAACAGCTTCAATAACATACTAGATAGCATTGAATTATTTCAGAAACTGTTACGATAGAAGTCATAAACACCATGCTTAGAGCAACCCCTAACCTTGGCCTAGATTTATCAGAGCCTGACTGTACTGAGGATAAATATGAAGCCACTCCCTTCCGTTCTTCTGTCTGTTCATTAGAATTACTTGGCTATTTGGTGAAACCAGGACACCTTTGGGGGCAACTGGGTACATATATACCTAAGGGTTGGAATTGGGGGGCAAGAATTCAGGAAAACATAGTTCTCATGCATATCATTAGTTCTAAAACGCTTTGGGTACATTAGTTTATATTGTTCATATATGTTTCTTAAGCGTCATGTTGTAATGTTTGTAGTTGTCTGCTCACATATTTTATAATTTGATCATGAATAAAATCAGCATAATCAAAGGAAATATCACTGATTTATTAATAGTCAATGCTGCTTTCACATCAATGTATTGCCTCACTTTTCTTAGGTGTCCCCAAGGTAGATGTAGTCCCAGGGGTTGTTGTCCTAGAATCTATGGCGGCGTGTGGCCGCCCACCCTTTTTTGACCAAATTTAGATTTTTTTAATGTAAAATTCGGCAGGAAAGTAATTAAGGACAATTCTTTACAACAACATGCCCCCTCCTTTTAAAAATTCTGGATCCCACACTGCTGGGGGGTCCTGACCCCTCCCCTTTTGCTGGACCTCTAAACTACAAACAAGAGTTTGAAATGTCATGTGCGAATACACGCCGTTTAAGTACTTAAACTTTATGCTGACTTCCCCCTTTCAAAAATACAGTATCTGCCCCTAGTTAGAATACAATGCCATGCATTCCCTCCAGGTCTCACGGAACTAAATGTGGCGCCATCTGTCAGTGTCCTACAACTTTCTGTCCCGAGGTGAAGGGGATGCCAGTCTCTGAGTGGCTGATAATGGGATAAGATAAAATGATAATGCAGAATTAGAATTCACATGATACACCCTACTATTTCTTAGTTATTTCATAAAAAAGGATCAATGATATGGGGTGTTTGGTAAATGTCAATGGGGTTTTAAAATAGACTCTGTGCTCCATAAAATTGGTGGCTGCAAAACTGCTATTAAAATGAGGGTAGGTCAACATCTGGGACTCTTGCGAAAACTTCCACGTCAACCTACCCTCAAATTTTGATATTTTGTGTCCCAAAGAGGTCTCAATAGGTTACTGAGTGTCTTTAAGGTGTTGCAATGTTTGGGATATTTCCCCCCCCAAGATATGCTATATTAAACTATACAGGAAAACATTTGGTTCCGTGAGACCTACATCTCTGTCCTGATGTTCAAGTGGCACTACAGATGGCAGCACTGTGAGTTTTGTGTGACCTCCTAGAGCCACCCTGTCACACCTCGGCGATGTCCACTTCTCTACCATGATTATGGAAGAATCGCTCGAGGGCCGTTCGCCCACTATCTATATACCCCGGGTATGCATACCCAGGGTATGCCGCACTATAGTAAGGAGACAGCCAATCAGAGGCAAGGCATTGCCTAACTGGGTATGTCAATGTATCCCACCACTACAAAAACATAGTCCATCTATGAAGAGCCTACTAAAGGAATTTTAAGTAATCAAATCAACATAGAATAATTTATTATAGAGTTTGTAGCTTAGAAAAAGTGGAAAACCATGAAATTTATATGAGTGAAGATGTATTCTAATATAAAAAAGGTTGTATGGAGGGGGTATAGGGGTTAGAATACCCGGGGTATGGATGATAGAATACCCAGGGTATGGAGGGGGTATGGGGTTATGATGGGGTAATACTACCAGTAGTGGGTATATATATATATATATATATATAATATATATATATATAATATCTATAGTGTACCCAGGGTATTGAGGGGGTAGTGTACCCAGGGTATGGAGGTGGTAGTGTACCCAGGGTATGGAGGGGTAGTATACCCAGGGTATGGATTATCGTGTACCCAGGGTATGGAGGGTAGTGTACCCAGGGTATGGAGGATCATGTACCCAGGGTATGGAGGGGGTAGTGTACCCAGGGTATGGAGGGGGTAGTGTACCTAGGGTATGGAGTTCCAGGATGGAGCCAGGTAGCACCTTTCGGAGCTGCCTTGAGTTACCATACCCTGGGTTTTTACAGATTATACCCTGGGTCTGAAGTTGAAATTTAACTAGACTCAGGGTATTTGCTGACTGTACCTTGGGTTTACTTCCAAAAAGCGAGCCCTATATCCTTATGCTGGCATGCCCTTCTTCAACTATATACTGTATACTACACCTAATACCCCTTACATACCCTGGGTATGCTACCTCTCCATACCCTGGGTACACTACCCCCTCCATACCCTGAGTATACTCCCTCCATACTGTGGGTACACTACCCCTTCCATACCCTGAGTACACTACCCCCTTCCATATCCTGGGCACACTACCCCTACATACCCTGGGTACACTACCCCTCCATACCCTGGTTATACTCCCTCCATACCCTGGGTACACTACCCCTTCCATACCCTGGGTATACTACCCTCCATACCCTGGGTATACTGCCCCCTCCATACCCTGGATACACTACCCCCTAATACCCCCTCCAATCAACAACCCCTGCATGCCCTCTTGGCTCTAAATAGTAAAATACCCTGGGTATTCAACCCATTCCTATCTGCTCTGTACCCTGGGGCATCTTAGTCCAGGAGCCAAATCCAAAAAATGACTTTTTTCGTACGAAAAGACGGAGGATCTAAAAGTGGTTTTAAATCGTCGCCCATAACCTGAAGTTTACATTTTGACGTGTTGGCATTTGCGCAACACGCACATTTGGCCGGTATCCATGGCAACGCATAGCAACCACAGAATTTTGAGAAACACTGTGAAAAAGTAGAAATATCAAAATAATTTTTCATACGTGAGCAAAAGTGTGCATTGTTGTACCTCAAATGAAAGCCCATGGAGTTGGGAATGTAAAAGGAGAATGACTTTTGTTGTCATGGTGACATGGTTGTCATGGCAACCAAAAACATTTCAAAATTTCATCATTTTCACTACTTTTTCCTATGTTCTTTTTGTTATAATGACAATAATTAGGACAGGAGTGATAAAACTATCATTTATTGAAAGCACAAGAGTCCCCACTTTGTATCCATGGCAAAAATTTCCATTTGTTCCATTTGTTACTCTGCCTAGCAACCATGAAAATGTCATCATGTGAATTTGGCAATCAGTGTCCATTTTGGGGCAAATTTGGTGGATTTCTGGAAATATATATAACAGTTCTACAATACATATCAAACTTGCACTTGCTTATCATCATTATTGATGAAGACTTGATACAATAAATCTTTTTTTACAGAAGAAGGAAGTTTCTAAGGCACTCCAGTTGCCATAGCAACCATATGAAAGAAGGAGTTGAGCAGATTACTTAGGGTTTACCCCTTTACGAATGACCTTTCATTTCTGGAAACGAGATCTGAATGTACTATCACTAAAAGTTAAATTTTGAAGACATAACATCAAATTGTTTTGCTTAAAAGGAAAACATTCCATTGATACTATTGGTTAAAGCATCTATTTGTTCCATTTGTTACTCTGCATAGCAACCATGAAAATGACATCATGTGAATAGGGCCATCCGTGTCCATTTTGGGGCAAATTTTGATGGATTTTGATACATTATATACCTAACAACTGTACAAAATTTAAACTTTCACCTCCTTTTAATCAATTTAATGATGAAAACTTTATGTAAGAAAAATTTTTCACATAAGAAAGAAGTTTCTATGACAATACAGTTGTCATAACAACCATATGAATGGGGGAGCAGTTTTCTTATGACGTCTACCTTTTCAAATGACCATTCATTTCTAGTTATGAGGTTTGAATGCATGTTGAATATATGTTCAATTAATATCAAGTTGTTATACTAAGGATGAAAACATTCCATTGATACACTGGGAAAAAGCTTCCATTTGTTCCATTTGTTACTCTGCTTAGCAACCAAGAAAAGGCCATATGTGGATCAAGTTGTCAGCATCCATTTGGGTACAATTTTGGTCAAATTTTACAGAAGATATCAAACTTGCACTGGCATATTTTCATTTTACTAATATAGAGTAGATGTAAGACATCATTTTCACATAACAGGGTAGTTTATAAGATATTCTAGTTGCCATAGCTACCCTATGAAAACAGGATTTGAGCAGTTTCCCTTCCACCTTTCATTTCAAAATATTAGAACTGTATGTGCTATGACTACTTGTTAGTTCATTTTTCAAGGCATAGCATCAAGTTGTTCTGCTAAGAAGGAAAATGTCCCATGTGTTATATTCATAAAGAGGGATATAGCTGATAGTTGCATAGCAACCACATGTGAGAACTCTCTTTCTATGCAGATATATAATTCATAATTATTTTCCCCTTTTCTCTCAAGTTTGATGATCAGGTGTTCATTTGAGAGTATATTTTTTTTGTGGGATTAGTTTAACGTCCGGCCAACCCTTCAGGGTTCTTTCATTAGACTGCACAAGGTAAAGCCTTTCAGCTCGTTTTACGCCACAGGGGCAGTGACCAAATCTATGAAATGAGATGCCTATTTGTAGCAGTGGGACCCAATGCCCTCTTTATAGTGTTGCTACACTGAGATATCATGTCATAGGCCAACACAATACCCCACCCAGTCACATTATACTGACACCAGGCTGACCAATTATGTTTTGTGGTTCTTACTTTATACCGAGTGCCATGCAAGCAGTGACCACTACCATTGTTAAAGTCTTTGGTGTGACTCGGCCAGGGATAAATCCCAAGACCTCCCAGACTCAGGGCGGGCACTCTACCAAGGAGCTACTGAGTCTGGTCCCCCCATTTGTCGCCTTCTACAAACAGCAAGGGGCTGCTGGGGACCTATTCTTCCCAGAAGGCTCCCAAAGGAACCCCCATCCCGGATCCCCAGGGGGGTTGAGAGTATATAAAAGCACTTGAACTTGAATTATCAGGCCTTAATTAATGTAGATTGGATTAATTCAACTGATCCTATTCCTGTGTTGAATCTGACTAGTGTGTCCATGCAAACAATTCCTTATCAATTAGTCAGCCATGTGTATTAAAGGTATACAACTTGGTTTTCAAATTGTAAAAAATATCTACTGACCTCCTCACTGGGAAAGATACAGTAATTATGTATACACTTTCATACGGTATAACTGCTGAAGCACTAGTGTGCAGTCTTCCTCAGGCCAAACAAAAAAATTGTTGTGTTCAGGTAACATAGGTCGTGAAAAATAGGGTAGGTAGGTCGAAAAAACTTTTCTTTTTTTTCTTTTTTTTCTTTTTTTTTTTACTTGCCAAAGAGACCCGGCCAGTGTTGGAAATAAAAAAGATATTCCAAATATTCTCAAAAAGCATTCTTTAGCATCTAAAATACATGCCCTGAGTATCCATGTGCTGTTTCATGGTCAAGTCTTTGGATTTTGAAAAAAAATAATTAAAAATTCCCTAAAAAAAAGTTAGGGTAAGGCCAAAAATTTAGGATAGGTAGGGTTACCTGAACACAACAATTTTTTTTGTTTGGCCTCATCAGAATATGTCGCCTTAGATATAGGAATGTTTGTGCAGTTGTCTTTGTAACCACAAGCATCAGTGCAACAGAGCCCATTTTTAACGCAAGAGCAGCACCATGTCTCACAACTCTTTGTGCACTTGCATGATCTGAGCATGGTAAGGCCTACTGGTGCTGGTGGATCACTGTTCCAATCTAGTTGCAAGTCTCTATCTGTCACGATCCTTCCATTTCCATTTGGTAGTTCAGGGTGTGGGTCTAGTGCACTGCGACAAATGGCAGCCTGGAAGTTTGCATGCTCAACATGTTTTTGCAAAGCATCTTGGGTTGGAGGTAGTAGATGAGATTAGAGATTTTTGAATTTGCAGAATGTTTTATACCTTGCCTCAGTAACACTGTCTGACATGCTGTTGTGGAGTTTGTATACAAAATGCTCTATTCCTTCCAGTAGATTTTAATTGAATGGAACTTTTTGTCCAAGTTTGCCAAGTACCGCTCTGTGAGATTCTGATGAAATTGTAAGGTCCCATCCTTGTTTTTAGTTGTGGACACCCCGGGACACAACTCCTGGGAGTTAGATAGGTATGTTAGTTATGACGCGTCGTCGCCATCTTTTCTCCCATAGATTGCTTACGAAAAAAGCCTGAAACAGGTCATTTTGTCACCAATTTCGGAGGTAAAGTTTAACCCTTTCCACCTGCGCGATGCTTTGAGGCATCGCCGCCGTAATCATGCTGGATGCGCCCAAGCATCGCCGCCGAAAACACGCCCGATGCTTTCAAGCATCTTCCCGCGAGATTTGGCTTACTTTTGCTTAAAATTGTCATAAAATCGTTAGGAAAAGCCCAAATCGCCCGGAATTTTTTACAGAATAAAGCAAAAAGTCAAAATTTCATAATTTCTTGAGATTTTTTTTTTCTGTAACTATGGCAACGGGCTGACCAATGGCGATTGCCCGATCCATCCCGCCCCTTCACCAGCACTCTCATCTCCGTAAGCTGGGGTAGGAACAGCTTGAATTATGCTGGATTTCAGCTTAAAATCCATCGATTTGTACCAAATCTTCGCGATATACACAACAAGCAGCACCCTACCTCTATAATGTGATCGCCATATCGTGATAAATCCAACATTTTCTGCATTTTGACCAGTTTCCCTCCACCTCCTGCTTGTTCGCCGATCGCCGCCATCCCGGGGAGGCTGGCGCAAATTTCCAAATTGGCAGATGGTTTTCCGCTCGAAATGCGATAAATATCGCATGTCCACAAGAAAACTGAGTATCTACGTGATCCTTGACACATATTCTTCCCAAATATCACAAAAAGAATTATCCAAATCGCTCATTTATGCGAAAAATGACGCAATTTCGTGCGGGCATCCCCCTCCCCTGCTCGCCGATCGCCCCGCAACCGGCGCCATGCTGGAACAGGTGGCGTCGTCTGGCGGGTCCTGCCAGAGCTAATACGGTGTCGTAGTATGCACACTCCCCGCTAGGCGCGGCGGGTGGAAAGGGTTAAGCAGCCACAGCCTAAAAAATAATATCAGCATATCAGAAAACATCTCAACCCGTCCCAAATAGCATACTGGAACTATATATTCAGTATTAAGAAGTTTTCAGGCCATGTTTCTGAGTTAGATTTTCACAGAAAAGCGCCTGCCAGCCTCTCGGGTTGGCGGGAAAAGGAGGACCGCCCCCTTCTCGGCCCGTCGACCAATCAGCGTCGTTCGTTTGATCGCGTGACTTTCGGCCTTGAACTTGTGAATAATTAATTAGGCGTCTACCAATCAGCGTCGTCCGTTCGTATCACGTGACCTACCGAGTCAGAAAATTTACATACGCCATTCAAGGCCCTCGACCAATCAGCGTCGTCCATGCGATCATGTGACTACCTGCGTGCTTTGAGCAGGATGAAGAAGAACCCGGCCGCCATGCTGTCCCCGACCTATGCACCCGTATTTAGACACGAAATCGGCCTTCCCCCATGAAAACATTGTACCCAGAGATTTGTGTTGACCTCTTTATCAGCATCGCATGGAGTATTTGTCATCAAATACGGATTTAACTTCGTGATCAAGGAAATGGCGCGGGTCGGACTTGGGGAGGCGAAGAGTTGACACTACGTGACAGTGTCCTCATTGCCGGGCCCGCCGGGTCGATACGGGGTAGTCCTCCTCCCCACGCCTGAATATCTGGATTTAATCAAGTTCTACACGTTTAATAATTGACATTCTACGCATACTAACGCATGAAATGGCCTGAAACATGCGTTCATATCGAATGCAAAGACATTGGATCGATCGGACACGAGGAGGCTTGACACGGTAAGCAGGCGGGCCACTGTCAATGTAATGTATTATGGAGGCTCCGAAAGCAATTCTTTATTTAGGCCCCCTCCAACACTGTCAATGTATTATGGAGGCACGAAAATGCTCGATAAATATTGAAACCTGGGTCCACAATGGCAAGCATATATGAAATATATGATGGCAGGGCTTCCGCTTACTTGTTTTTTCGACCAGCAAATGAACTTAAAGAATCGCAGCCTCTTATATATAGCATGAAGTCCTGGCAGCATGTTGCAAATATCTGGTTTGAGTTCTGTGGCTAGTTCATGGGTGTTGACAACATGAGAGTTGCTCGAGGTTCCTGAAACCAAAAGTACCTCAGTGGGGATTATATGTGGAACATGAGAGGCAATGACTTCAACATCAGTATCTGATGAGTTGATGGTGACAACTTTGTGGCCATTAATATTGCAAGCAGCATGCAATGAGTGCTGAAACATTCTGGTTTTGGCATCATGGTAAAGTGTGATAAAATCTTAGTGACACAAGTTTCAGAGAATCAAATTAAGCATTAATTATACAGTAAAAGACTTTAACTATCTGCTCATGCATTGATTATTAGTATATGTGTAATTGTTTAGCCTTTAGAAAGAGGGCAACAGAAGCATGCAGTGTAGCACAAGAATTGATATGTCAGCACAAGAAGTGCTTATTAGGTATAATTGACCCTTGACAAGGTCAAACAGACCATGTGATCAGTGTTAACCAATGAAATCAAAGTTCATGATAATATAAGAAGCAATGAAGCATGAGAATAAACAGTTCCTTTATGGTACTTAATGTGTCAACACCTCTTCCTTTCCTTAGCCAGAACCACCTCAGGACTAAGAATACCTAGAAGAATACCGGGAACAAAGAACGAGGGAAGAAGAATAGTGTAGTTTAGGCAAAAGTGGTGATTGGACTTACAACGATAAGGGTGCCCTGGGCACAAGAACAAAAAACATGACACATGCAGGGAATAGCATGAATATACAAGCAGGCATGGGGAACGAGATATCGGGTAGACAGCCAGTACGCTACCACCCTTCTTTTATTGGCAACAGCCCGGCTTTCTGGTCCCAGCGAGGGACATATAACGTATGCGTAGGCTCAGGATGCCCGGCTGCCTCTGGCCCTCCCTCTTAAGATCACCGAAATCAGTTAGCTCTTTCGACGATTCACCATTCAGCCCACCCTCTTGCGTGAGGCACAACTCTGAATGGCTTTAGCATACAATGCTTGGTCAAAGACTATGACACAGTCTCTATGACCCAAATCTTCTGCCATTGCAAGACTTCTTTTCAGTGCATTATACACAGCCTGAGGATCAGAGGGGGTTGCATGTCCAATAATACAGGAAGCTATCTCCTTCATAGAGCATGAGGCATTAAATGCTGTCCAAGTTGGAACAGAACGATAAGTAGATAAAGTAGAATCTTGTTTGTTGGCATCAATAGGGAATCTTGACATTAACCATGCAAAGTCTTTGTACTCTAAATTTTCTGAGGCATCAGTTGTCCTTGCTGGTTAAATGGCTCTGGTCCTCATTTCTGTTTTAGAGCATTTCCCTTGGCGAGTCTTCTGTAGATGGTGTTCATGGTTTATCGTCCATTGTTTGAACACCAGCTTTTGGTTGAACAACAATTGCATTCATGGCATGTGTTGTTCTGTTACCATCAAAAGTCTCCCCTTGGGAATCAATGTTATCCCAGCAAATCCCAGCAGGACATTTGGTAGGCAAGCACTTGGAAGGTATTTCCCTTCTATCTCATTCTGCAGATGCACTTACTGGTTGTACAAATAGAATGTAAGGAACATTTTCCTTCTAGGCATAACAACTTGATGTTTTGCCTAGAAAAATGATCATGCAGTCATAGTACATAACATGTGCAAGTTTGACATCTTCTGTAAAGTAGTTATACTTATCTAACAAATTCAATCTAAATTGTACCCAAATGGATGCTGACAACTTGATCCACATAAGTATGGCCTTTTTTTGGTTGCTAAGCAGAGTAACAAATGGAACAAATGGAAGCTTTTTCCCAGAGTATCAATGGAATGTTTTCCTCCTTAGCATAACGACTTGATATTAATTGAACATATATTCAACATGCATTCAAACCTCATAACTAGAAATGAATGGTCATTTGAAAAGGTAGACGTCATAAAAAACTGCTGAACTCCCCCATTCATATGGTTGCTATGACAACTGTATTGTCATAGAAACTTCTTCTTATGTGAAAAAATTATCTTACATAAAGTTTTCATCATTAAAAAATGATGATAAGGAGGTGATAGTTTAAAATGTTTTGTACAGTTGTTAGGTATGTAATGTATCAAAATCCATCAAAATTTGCCCCAAAACGGACACAGATGGCCCTATTCACATGATGTCATTTTCATGGTTGCTTTGCAGAGTAACAAATGGAACAAATGGATGCTTTAACCAATAGTATTAATCGAATGCTTTCCTTTTTAGCATAATGATTTGATGTTATGTCTTCAAAATTTAACTTTTAGTAGTAGTACATTCAGATCTCATTTCCAGAAATGAAAGGTCATTCGTAAAGGGGTAAATCATAAGAAATCTGCTCAACTCCTTCTTTCATATGGTTGCTATGGCAACTGGAGTGCCTTAGAAACTTCCTTCTTCTGTAAAAAAAGATTTATTGTATCAAGTCTTCATCAATAATGATGATAAGCAAGTGCAAGTTTGATATGTATTGTAGAACTGTTATATATATTTCCAGAAATCCACCAAATTTGCCCCAAAATGGACACTGATTGCCAAATTCACATGATGACATTTTCGTGGTTGCTAGGCAGAGTAACAAATGGAACAAATGGAAATTTTTGCCATGGATACAAAGTGGGGACTCTTGCGCTTTCAATAAATGATAGTTTTATCACTCCTGTCCTAATTATTGTCATTATAACAAAAAGAACATAGGAAAAAGTAGTGAAAATGATGAAATTTTGAAATGTTTTTGGTTGCCATGACAACCATGTCACCATGACAACGAAAGTCATTCTCCTTTTACATTCCCAACTCCATGGGCTTTCATTTGAGGTACAACAATGCACACTTTTGCTCATGTATGAAAAATTATTTTGATATTTCTACTTTTTCACAGTGTTTCTCAAAATTCTGTGGTTGCTATGCGTTGCCATGGATACCGGCCAAATGTGCGTGTTGCGCAAATGCCAACACGTCAAAATGTAAACTTCAGGTTATGGGCGACGATT
This sequence comes from Lepidonotus clava, assembly GCA_936440205.1. Taxonomy (NCBI): domain Eukaryota; kingdom Metazoa; phylum Annelida; class Polychaeta; order Phyllodocida; family Polynoidae; genus Lepidonotus; species Lepidonotus clava. The sequence continues at coordinate 87,947,026 of OW387133.1, forward strand.
TAAAACCACTTTTAGATCCTCCGTCTTTTCGTACGAAAAAAGTCATTTTTTGGATTTGGCTCCTGGACTAATCTAGCCCACCTCTAGAATGACAACATATCACTGCTGTGCGTAGGAAAATATCCAAATGAAATGCTTGCTTCTGATTGGCTGCTCGAAATGTACACCCTGGGTATGCATACCCGGGGGATATAGATAGTGGGCGAACGGCCCACGAGCGGAAGAATCTGAGGCTGCTGCAGTTTGCTCCCAGTTCATTTCATAGGTTAACAAAAAGGACACTGTACGCTGAGTGCACTATTTCTTTTTTAAAAGACTATTTTTGGCAAGGCCTATGTAAATAGGTCAGAATGCCAGACGAATAAGAAATGGACCTAGGCTACAACATATTAAATTCTACTCTATCTACCCATGGGGTAAGTATGGATGTTCTTAGTTATACAACCCTTTGAGTGTATTCGATTTATTGAGTGCAGAATTTGATTTGGGGTTAGTCATTCATCAGTGGGGACTTAAACTACAAAAGGTAAAGAACTCAGAGATGTGATTTGAGGCAATTTTGCAATGTTATCATTGTCAGTTATCGGTTTGAAAACACTTTAAAAAAATGCTTGACGATTATTTCCTGATATGCCTTGTAACTCTGGACCATTTACCCGTACTACCAATGAACTCACTCCAAACACTAAGCTTGGTCAAAATGTTTATTTACCAAGTATTTAGCCTGTCTTCAGTAAAGGTACACACAGGATTTCGTACCATGTTCCTAATTATATTCTCCATTATGATTAGCCTGAGTGCAATGACTGTACTTGCTGACAGTCCGAAATAGAGTTCCATCGAGGATTAAGGTCAAATTATGGATAATTTGGTTCTTGAAGTACATGTATATCTTTTGGGGCAGATCTAACTTTATTGAACCCAGTTTCATACTTTATTCTGTTAGGTCAGCAGGGTCGTACCCAGGTTCTGCTTTATGGGGGTGGACCACTAAATTCAACATGGCGACATGGCCTTTTTTGGGCTTAATGACATGCGACATAGCCAATTCTTAAATTCAACAGGGGTGCATTTCCAAGTCTGATATGTGGAGGCCACAAATACTCCACAAGTATTTTTATGGAGAGCTCAGTGCAAGAAACATTATGTAAACTAATTTTGAAGAACTGGCCATTTCCAACTTGTGAATTTCGGAAGATCATGTGTATCTGTGCGGGATAGTGATGTAACAGTGGACTTTGTAATCTATAGTATTTATTGGGGGAATCTATTGAAAGTAGATATCAAACTCTACTTTCTTACATTTGACACTCCATAGGTACTACTTACCCTTTCATTTGTGGACCCACAAGTATCCCACAAGTAGCCCACAAGTGCCAGTTTTGTGGCCAAATATTATAGGTGCTCAAAGCACCTGTAAGTCTTGAGACCTAATTGCTAATGCAGTAGTGAAGTTGCCAACCCTCATTTACCTATGGGACAATCAGCCTTGAATCTAACCTTTGTTAAATGCAATTTTCTGTTAAAGTATGACATTCTTTTTATCATATTTGGTGCTCAATAAACAGTCATAAAAAGGCACACATTTTACATTAACTTAGCCTTTATAATTCCAGTTATTTTACTTTTAATGATGTCAAGCTAGAATGTGTCATTTTAAATAAATAGGTATATTACAATGTAACTTTAATGGTCTTGGTGCTCAGTACTTATGGACTTTAAAGAACTGAGATTAGGGAGAATTGGCACTCATGAGTCTACCTGATTGATTGACAGTGGTGTCACCTGGGTGGAGCTCACCCAGGGAAAATAACTCATAGGCTTTAAATTGGTCGTGATCACTCTCTATATAGGCAGGTTGGTTTTACTAGTCCACATTTATTCCACAAATCTGAGTTGGGAATGCAGCCCAGTGCAACAAAGCCTATTCGTAAAATCGACATGCGGCATAGCTTATAGTTCCATGACATATTAAACTCTGCAAGGTGAAAAGGAAAAATGTCACCCCCAGAAACGTGCCTGAGGTGGTTTCATTAAAGAGGCCAACAAACTTTCTTGTGAACCTAATCGCACTTGTCACGGGGAAAAGTGTCCCTGAAAAAGCCCTTGACCCTCGTCAAGTACCATAGTATCAGAATACTGGCTAGACAAAATAAGATAGATATCTAAATTTTCAAACTGGATGTAGCCAAGAATCTGGCTCACAGTGAGATGAAAGATTACGATGGTCATACATACATCCAATTCCAAGATGATTTTTGCTTGAGAATATTGTCCTGTGGAAAGACATTTGCTTACAACATGAGTATGAGTAAACATTCAATGGTAGATTAAGGGGAATTCATTTGTATAATCTGAAACCTCCCATTATGCGATGGGCCGAAATGGTGTTGGGAGAAAACCTTACCTAGCCGAAAGCATACCCCATATAGTAATTAAAAGACCAACATTTTGTGTTGGCTAGTCATCACTGTTATGATATTTTTGAACAGCGATCCTTTTAAGCTATTGCAGTTGCGGTGATATTTCTTATATTATACAATGGTCCACAAGTGACATGGTGGAACAGAGGTTAAAATGCGGGACTGCCTCAAAGCGTTCAAGAAGGTTTACATTTTAATAAGATAGTTCAGAGTGGGATTCAGATAAGCTTATATTGTATTGCTTCTACTAAGTAGCTGTAGAAAGATAATAACATAGTGCAGATAAGACCCAAGTAGGGAACATCTCCTGAAAAAAGGATGGTTGCTGTATATGAATCTAAACTAATACAGCATTTGGTTTTCAGATAACCTTGTGACTGAAGACTGGAAACACTGAACCTTCATCGAGTCATGGGTATGAGAAAGGTAGGTTAGCGAAAGCACATTTATAAAAGGACTAATGCAGTATGGTTCAAAATGGATCAGTTTTAGAGGGGTTGGTATTGAAGTACTTTCTAGTTTTGGGGTAGTACTTTGTAATTGTGGATGTTTTTTAGGGGAGTAATGAAGATGAAGGCAGGAGTAGTGTTGAGATGATGTTTTATTGATTCTTCAATCGCAGGTTAGAGCATTGCCTCAGGCCAAAGCCCATGAAAACTCACATGTACATAGCTCTGTGTCTCCAGCCCCACTGCCCAGAGTGGAGCATTCAAAGTTCCCTCCAGAGGCCTCCAAGGCCCTGATTGGTTGCTCAGGCTCCAGGTGGAAGGTGGCTCCGCCTGGGCCCTGTGAGGAGAGTTAGACCTACTTTATGGGTATATCTTAGTATTTGCTAATTTTGAATATGTTGTGTATAATTTTATACTAGTTTTACGTAGATATATTTATAAATGGTATGTTTCAGAGTATAGATATATCATACTGATTTTAAGGTATGACAGTATTCATTAGCACATTTACAAGTATGATTTACATTATTTTTTATGGCTGTTAAAAAACAGTTACTGATTTTTATTGACTAACATTTTTTGTATTATTTTCATATCATGCAGATGTTCGTGTTACTCGTGATCTTATTTTCTGTGGTAAATGGCGACATCACCCATGGAAATGCTCGTGGCTCCAGACCCAACATTGTGGTGCTCCTTGCTGATGATCTGGGTATTGGTGATGTTGGGTGCTTCGGGAACACCACACTTCCCACTCCCAACATTGACAGCTTAGCTCGAGATGGAGTGAAGATGACCCACTTTCTGACTGCAGCTGCCATTTGTACGCCCAGCAGGGCAGCTTTTCTGACAGGACGATACCCCATCAGGTCTGGTGAGTATATGAGGGATTCAAAGGTATTATATTAGGGATTGATAGTGTTATGCATATATGGACGGGATTAGGGTGGGTTATGTTAAGGTCATTATGTTGTTTATAGTAGGGGTAGGATTAAGGCAGGGTTAGGTTTGGGGAAAGGGAGTAAGTACATGAGAGTATAATTATGATTGGTTATATGTTGGAGGGGGGGTGGCTAAGTGTCAAGCATGTATAATGTCTTAGAACCGTTAATTTAATATCATGCTTTATAATTTTAGTTATTTCAGGAGTGTAAAATATTGTTAAGCAAAGGTTGGTCTCAGGCATCCATCTTTAACACAGGTCTAAGTGGACTCAGCAGGTCTCCGGTCATCATGGTCACTGCTTCTACTGGAGGCCTGCCCCCACAGGAGGTCACCTTTGCTGAACTTTTGAAAGAAGCAGACTACAAAACTACATTGATTGGTAGGAAATAAATTAACATAATATAGGGCCTATAATCAATAACCTTTTGCTAGAAAACTGAAGTATTTTCTAGTTTATTATTGCCTATAATCTGGATTGCTTAGGGTATAGAGTAGAGCTGTATAATCACTTAGTTGCAGTTCAAAATATCTTTCAAATCAAAGCATATCACATGATGCCTACATAAAGAGCAGGATGATTTAAGTTATTAGGAAAATGAAGTCTTAATGATAATGAAATATTAACCAACTTTGTTTGGTATTTTATTATGGGAAATTCTGAAGATAGAGAACTCAAAGTTTCAAATGTTATATTTAAACACAAAACAATATTCAATTACAGGAAAGTGGCATCTTGGCCTTCATCAGAAGTGGCCAGGCGATAATGTTCACAACCCAAGGAACCAAGGTTTTGACTACTGGTTTGGTATCCCGCTAACCCTTCTTAAGAACATGGATGAGGAAGAGCCACTCATAGTAGAAAAAATATATCCGAGGATACGGTTGTACTCTGCACTCACATCTCTAGCTGGGGTTGCAGCTGCTGTGTTCTTGTGGAAAAAGAAGCATATCAACATAGGTTTATGCATTTTTCTTTCACTTACATTTGTCTTGGTAACACAGTTCCCACTTTGGATGGCAAGCCACATCAAATTTTTAAACAGTATGTTTTTTAGAGATTACGAGCTAGTTGAACAACCCTTGGACTTTGACAATTTGACTAAGCGCCTGACCCGTGAGGGGATTGACTTTTTGGAAGACAGACATGCAGATGAAGCTCCATTCTTGCTTTATATGTCCTGGTTACAAGTTCACGTTCCACTTCATGCTGGTCCTGAGTTCCAGAAAGCAAGCAAACATGGTCGTTATGGTGATGAGGTAATATTACAATTTATGTTACATAGTGTTACATATTATCTTGACAACTTGTGAAAAAGTATTATTTCCTAAGATTATTTTATGATTCCTCTTACTTGTTGAGAAAAGTTTTTAAAACTTTTTTCAATTGATATCTAACAGCTTCTTACAAGTCAGATTTTCCAGTGGTTGATTAAGAATTTCATTAGAACAAAGAGAAAATAAACCTTTCCAGGCAGAAAACTGTACTGAAATACATTTATACAATAACAGTAAAAAATGTGAAAAACAAATGTGAAACAAAAATGTTAGCTAAACAAATATCTTTTGTGACAAATGACCATCTAGGTAATGGAACTTGATTGGAGTGTTGGTGAGATCCTGAAGGCGCTGGACAGATTGGGGATGCGGGAGAATACCATAGTGCTGTTCTCTTCTGACAATGGTGGTCATGTTGAGGGACGTGGAAAGCATGGCGATGTGGTTGGAGGATACAATGGCATTTACCGAGGTAGTATTCTAATTATCATCCTACATTTTGAGGGTTGAAAACTTCATTTCCTTGAGGATCAACTATTGGTCCCCAGCATTGGTCAGCATATTCACACTTCGGTCAGAAAAAAAATACAATTCATATATTAACATAATCATAATTTAAACTGTTTTCATAGAGAAGAATATCACATTACAAATTATTCCATCTGAATAGTGCTTTTGATTATTTTGAAATATATTGGAAAGTATTTTTTTTTAGATACACTGGTAATTTTCATTTGCTGATAATCCAGATTTGAATCTCAGGAAAAAAGTAACAACTGTTCTGTATTTGTTTAGGAGGAAAAACACAGGGTGGAATGGATGGAGGTATCAGAGTACCAACGTTGATAAGATGGCCAGAGCACATACCAGCAGGGATGGAAATTGACGTTCCAATAAGCAACATGGACTTCTTCCCAACAGTGGCAGAGGCAGCTGGTGTGAAAGTTCCTACAGATAGAGTAATAGATGGTGTCAGTATGTTGCCACTGCTAACTGGTGAGACAACAGAAACCGAACGGGACTACCTGATCCACTACTGCAGTGATCAAATCCATGCAGTCAGGTTTAAACCAGATGAAGGTACAAAGATTTTGTTTCTGGTCTCCTGATAATGTTTCTACCAATTTTAATATGAAATTATTATCTAGGGGAAATATAGCACATTTGAAGTATTTATTTTGACCATTACCATAAAAAAGGGAATACAATTAATCTAAATATTTAATGTAACTCCTTGCAAAAATGTCCTTCAGCCTAACATTTCATTTCAAACAGATAAATATACCAGGAAACAGAATCTCAGAATCATGTTCATGGACAAATTATGTTCACATCAGCTTTCAGTCAGCTTCCTTTCTTTTATGTACAAAATATTGATGATTTTGATTGACAGATGGGTCTGTATGGAAAGTGCGTTACACCACTCCGATGTGGGAACCAGGAACAGAAGGATGTCTTTACGCTTGCCTCTGTGACTTGGACTACAATATCGTGCATGATCCACCGCTTGTATTTGACATGGCCACAAACCCACGAGAAGACAAGCCTCTGTCTAAATCTGACCCTAGGTTCCTCCGGATTGTCAAGGCTGCAAACGATGCCATAAAACATCATAAGGACAATTTGGATGTTGCTGAAAACCAAATGAGTTTCACCAAATTTGTCTTTAGGCCATATCTGATGCCATGTTGCAACTTTCCCTACTGTTCGTGCAAGGACAAAAAGAAATACAAATTTTAGAAAGGTGTTGGAGCAAGAGACAATTATATACAATTCTTACTTATCAAAAATATATGTCCTTAACATGAAGAAGTTAAGTTTAAGTTTCCTTCACGTTTTCAATATAAAATTTGTTGTATATCAGGGCCCACCCAAGCATTTAAGATTCAGTCGGCAAAAGATGCCAATTTCAGATTTTAGTCATAACTTTTTAGTATTTTTCTACAAGTGCTATTACCAGAAGAAAAAGCTATTTCATGATTTGAGTCGCCAATTTAAGAAAAGTGTAGCTATTGCCGACCTAGCACCTTTATAGAGCGGGTCCTTAATATACATTGATACAGCGAACAATAGTTTATTTCCTCTACTTCTATGTCACAAAACATGGGTTTAAGTGTAAAGCCAAATAAAAATATGTGATTTTAAATTCTAAAAACATTCTAACTATGTCTTATTTTTGCATCCTTTATTCCATTTAGGATCAACTAAAGACGGAATGATGTTTCTTGTAATAAGGTTGTCCATCTGAAAATAAGAAATTATTATAAGTAAATAGGATTCTTTACAATAATGCCTCAATATGGAATCATTTTCTGGAGCACCATGTTATAGATACTAAAAGATTGGATTCAGGTCTACTATTATCATTTTTGCACCTTCATTTTTAAGTCTTTCACAGATTTATGTTTTGGTAAATAAACCTGGTTAGATACAAAGCACACTGTAACAAATGATATATATATATATATATATATATATATATATATATATATATATATATATAAAAATTACTATGAGTATACTTATTACATGTTTTCTATTCTTGTTATATATAAACATAAAAAGATAACATTTATTACGAAATACTTCCTAGAAAATTCATTGTAATGCCTGAAAGAACAGTTATTTGTACTGAAGACAACAAATAAAATATTATAAAAAAAAAAGATCTTAATTGATAGGACAAACACAAGCTTTGGAAAACTATAAATATTGTGTAGTTCATTATATATAAATTAAGTATATATATAGATATGGTGTCCTGACTAACCTATTCAAGTTTGACATATCCGGCAATTTTGTCTCGATGGAAAACTTGTAATGGATACATCTCAGACAAGTGCTGAGAACTGTCTGGAAAAAGCCATAATCTTTTCTAGGCTTTTTAACAGACAGAAGTACAAAAGGGCTACCTTCGTCTATCTTATCTATATAAACTGCTATCCATAACACTATCACGAATCAGGTGATTATATACCATCCTACTCAAGTATTTCTGTATGGTGATAATCTATGATAATGGTCAACAGTCACTGTCATGCAAAAAAATGGTTGAACGTATACGTGAATCTGGGAGTCCTCTATATCATTTTTGGTTGCACAGCTACAGGGTAAGGTTTGAGGAACTGGCGCCTGGCTGTTTGCACGAGTTGTAAAGGTAGGACAAGCCTTAGGCCATTGGGTCATCCCCTGTAATGGGGTGTTTACATAGGCCAGCAACATGCATAGTGGTCTGTCGCATAATCTCCTCACTGTTGTGAGAGTTGGCACACACAACAAGACCCATCGCTGCCCAACAGCGAGTGTATCTAACTTTGGCGATAACAGCAATGGTTTGACCACCTGTTTCTCAATATGTAAGAAGGGCATTTTGGCTCCGTATTTTAATGTTCTGTTTTCAATGGGCGATAGCTATGGCCTCAAGCTTTTGAAAAGTACAGAAGGCAAGTGGCCGGAATGTATTATTTGATAAATCAAATGTGCTCAAAATGTGTACAAAACCATTGCTGTTGCTAGCATTTGCAAATTAATAATAAAGACATACATAATAATAATAGTAAAATAATAATAATAATAATAATAATAAAAACCAGATAGGTACGGCTGATGCTAATGGCGTCCAAGCTCATACTGAATTTGGCACCCTAAGTCACGTGACCAAGGTAATGAATATTAATTAGGTAGCCTCTAGCCGGCCCCTAAAATATTTATCTATATAATAATAATAATTATATATGCTATAGCCATTATTCTATGTTCAAAATATTAAAAGTTGAATTTTTGTTGTGAACAGATGAAGGGCATAACAATTCCTATGATTTTATGTCTATGCATCACCTATGTGAATACTGAAGGAAATCGTCCACCTTATGGCTCCAAACCCAACATTGTGGTGCTCCTTGCTGACGACCTGGGCATTGGTGATGTTGGGTGTTTCGGGAATACCACACTGCCCACCCCCAACATTGACAGCTTGGCTCGGGATGGAGCAAAGATGACCCACTTTCTGACTGCAGCTGCCATTTGTACGCCCAGCAGGGCAGCTTTTTTGACAGGAAGATATCCGATTAGATCAGGTAAGTCTAGATTTTCTCAGTTCTATCCACTTTTAGTTTTCTTTAATGTCAAAAGCATCAGCTAGTGAGATTTATTATGGGTTTAAGACCTTAGGTTATCCAATATTATAAAGTAATCGATTGTTCTAATGTATCAAAGAATCAAACTAATTATTTTTCTTTTACTATCTACACCACAGTGTTGAATTTTGATAAAATTGAAAAGTCACCAAATTTGCAGCATCATTTTCATACTTCTGATCTGAAAGCTATTTGAACAATTTCTTCCTCCAGGAATGAGTGGAGTGAGCAGGCGTCCTGTCATCATGTTCACTGGGTCTACTGGAGGCCTCCTTCCACAAGAAATTACATTTGCTGAAATCCTGAAAGAGGCAGGCTACAGTACTGGCTTAATAGGCAAGTGATGTATCCAAGCTTACCAAAGTTGGAAGTGTGTGGGATAGAGATGTTATGATTAAGAATATATATTTTCCTCATTGCTTTGAATTGGTTGTAACATAATGTAAATGTTTTACTGTGTACCGTCTTTGTTACATACAACATTCGTCATTTCATTATGTCATCATAATAAACAAGCTGGGGTTCATCTCTCAAAGGGAGCCAAAACCAAGAAATTCAATGAAATTTTCCAAATTCAAATAATCATGGATATCCATTCGTTGAGCCTATTTCTGGTCCATATTAAAATCTTAACCATGAAATATGGTAAAAAAAATAATTAAAAACACGTTTTCCTTGCTCAAATCAATTAATGTGGATCCACAAAAATGGGGTTTGTTTACCAACAAATGCAAATATTACCATCTCTTGTGACACTCTACTTCAGTTTGAGATAGTTTTCACAGCTAATACTTTACCATTGACCTTTACTGGACTCATCTAACATATTTCTATACTTATCTTAGTTTTGAAAATTTTGTCAATTATATTGGTTTTGGCTCCCTTTAAACAAATTTGGATATGGACATTTTTCCAGTTGCATAAATGTGTTCTCTTTTGCTAAGATTTTTTTTTTTAATTTTTTTTTTAGGAAAATGGCATCTTGGCCTAAATAGAAAGTGGCCTGGAGATAATGCACATAACCCTCGTAATCAAGGCTTTGACTACTGGTTTGGTATACCCTTATCATTGGCTAAAAACATGGATGAAGAAGAGGACCTGACGATACTGAAGATTTACCCAAGACTTCCGCTATATTCAGCTCTCACCACATTGGCTGGTTTTGTAATGGCTGTTATCCTGTGGAGAAAGCAATTCATAAGTTTAAGTTTCTGTCTGCTCATATCTGTAATTTTTGGAATGATTATTCACTATCCCTTATGGATGGGCACCCATGTCAAGTTCCTCAACAGTATGCTATACAGAAACTATGAACTGGTAGAGCAACCTTTAGACTTTGATGGACTAACAAGACGACTGACGCAGGAGGGGGTGGATTTCTTGGAGGCGAGACAAATTGATGAAGCTCCGTTCCTTCTCTACATGTCCTGGTTACAAGTTCACGTTCCTCTTCATGCTGGGCCTAGGTTCCAGAAAGCAAGCAAACATGGCCGTTATGGAGATGAGGTGATAATTATGAGTGCTTTAAATTGTGCCAATTTGATTAAATTTTTCATACTACTCTCTTTGCTTCTTTTGAGTTTATCTCTTCCCGCGACTCAAGATCTTCAAGTGGCTACATTGTTTGATTAATGAGCAGTATTATTAGATGAAAAACCTTTTTTTTTTTTTATTCAATCCAATCCTATACAGTAAGTTCTTCCTTGGACACGGTGACACATACAACATTTAATGAAGGTGTTCATAATATCGGGACGTTATCACTCTCATTTATACAACTTGCATTCTATTGCCCGTTTAAAAGATAATTTATCACATAATAATTGCTCATCTACAGACAATAAATTCCATAAATCAACCCCTCTATAATAACAACTATTTAAAACCCTAGTTAAAGTTGTAAATTCCTTTTTAAATTTAATTTTATCACTACTACGAGTCAAAATAGTTCTAGTCTTGTCCTCTTCTTCCAAATAATAATCACAGTATCGTAAGCCATACATCAACATTAATAATTGACATTGTCTACGTTTATAGAGCGGCTGAATATTGTAGAGTGTAAACTTGTTTTTCTTTAATATTAATATCTATGTTTCTTTATTTGTAATGTTCAATAATCTTCCATGATACTAATAATTCAGGTTATGGAATTTGATTGGAGTGTTGGTGAAATCCTAAAAGCTTTGGACAGACTGGGGATGCGGGAAAATACGTTGGTGCTGTTTACATCTGACAATGGTGGTCATGTCGAGACACATGGCTGGCGTGGTGAGCGGCATGGGGGATACAATGGCATCTATAGTGGTATGTTATCTTTATTTATTCAGTGGATTGTAAAAGTATGAGCAGGTACATAACAGGGAAGAACTTTATCAAGCATCCTGTGCTGGAGCCTATTTGACAGATTTTGGATGCATAAAAAATGAGTTGTTGAAAGAAAGCCATTTGAAACACTTGAAAACTCATGTTTTTCTATTCATCTTTGTATATTCAGATATCTAATGTGGAACAAGTTGATCAGTTAAGGGTTCAGATGCAGAATGAATGGACAAGATGTAGAAATAAAGAGGAGAACTTCTTATAAGTCAATTCCACCAGATGGAGACACCTTTATGCAAATGAGTTTAGTTCTAGCTTCAAACAGAGATGGTGCCATAGGGTGCCAACAGAACAGAATTCCTTTATTTGTAAAACCATAATTGTAGGTCTGAAGTGAATATCATATTTTGTAATTATGACTAACCAACTTATTGATGATCTAAATTACCAAAGATCAATGCCTTAACTATTCTAATTTTGTTATAGGTGGTAAAGCTCAGGGTAGCATGGATGGTGGTATAAGAGTGCCTACGCTAATCAGGTGGCCAGCACAGATTGCACCGCAGACTGAGATTGACATTCCAGCTAGCAACATGGACTTCTTACCAACAGTTGCTGATGTAGCTGGTGTGGAAATTCCCACAGACAGAGTTATAGATGGTGTCAGCATGCTTCCAATTCTGACAGGTTCAAAAGAAGAGCGGAAACGAGATTACCTTGTCCACTACTGTAGTGACCAAATCTATGCTGTCAGGTTTAAGCCGGATGATGGTAATTTGAATGATATCTTTATTTGCACTGATATAATTATTACTCTTTGAGTTGAGCATTAGATAAGCTTAACATCAAATTAGAATTATGAAATTATTCAGAAAAATCTAGCATCTATGTCTAATATCAAAGAAATTATGTGAAACACAAATGTTTTCAAAGCAATGCAAGTTACATGTACCATTCACTTAAAGTCTCTTTTAATATATACAATGAGACCAAAACAAATAATGAACATTATGCAAGTGATCTTTCATAGACCGCTGTTGAAACACTATCCTTTCTTTGCTACAGATGGGGCCATATGGAAGCTTCGTTATGCAACACCAAAGTTTGTACCAGGGACCCAGGGCTGTCAATTTGGATGCCTCTGTGACGCGGCCTATCACATAATACACGATCCTCCGCTAGTATTTGACATGGCCGCAAACCCACAAGAAGACAAACCTCTGCCTCAGACTGACCCCAGGTTTCCTAAGATTGTCCAGGCTGCTAAGGATGCTGTAAAAGAACATAGGGCCAGCCTCGTGGAAGTGGAAAATCAGCTGGGTATAGCTAATTGGATATTCAGACCGTACCTGATGCCATGTTGTAACTTCCCATTTTGCTCCTGCAAGGATGAAAAAAGGAAGATTTAGTGTTGTGCGAAAGAATATTGCCTGTCAAATAAATAGACAAACTAATATTGTGCTACAAACTAAATTGTGCCAATCAAATGATCAACCATTCCACCAAAGGGTCAATCTTTCTGATTAAACACCTTAATATCGACATATATCTACTTGCAATAATTTTGCTATAGGTCTGCTGACCAAGAAAGGACAGAAAAACTTATACCTTAAAATGTGCTATGCCCTATACTAAAAGCTGATTGCAATGTCATAACATGTTCCTGTGACTATCTAATCGATATCTGAGAATTTTCAAACATATTTTCATTGTGACATTTTTTCCTTGTGGTATATTCAACTTCAAGCACTCATAGTGTTATAATCAGATCTCTTTGATTCTTTATAAAATAAAATTGGTTCTTTTTTAACCAGCAGACCTATATCTTAATTGTCTACACTACGATTGATAAATAACATTGTCATCCATGAAGCCATGCTTGTCGAGTTTTATACTTTTATATCAACTTGCAATGTAAATAAAAACAACTGCATCTATATCAGTTTTACTAGCGATTTGATAATTCTATGTTTAACAATTGTTTTTACACTTCAGTTGCCACTTTGATACCTTCATAAAGAAAGTCCTATTAGAACAATAATTCATGATAGTAACCTAATGGGAGTTTTAATTCATTACCAACCTGTTTTTCTCTTTTCCTCTTTTTTTTGGGTGAGGGGGCAAGAAGCCGCGGGAGGCATGTATTGATGTAAATGTGATGAATTATAGTAATCAATTCAGTATGTGGGCATGAGCTCGTGCAGCCAAATTATAAAGAGTAAGCTAATGTTGTTATGAGAAATTATAGTGAAAGTCAAAATGCATGATCACAAATTAAACAAAATGTATGTCACGAATAACACAAAAATGTATGTCATGAATTGCATGAAATGCACAAGATTTTAATGACTAGAAGTGACTCAGGCAAGAAGTCAAAGTGACCATAGTCATGATGATGATTAGCCAAACAGCGGCTAGATTGTGGCTATATGAGAGAGGATTTCACAAGAATAAACAGTCCCATTTTGATACTCATTGTTTTTGCACCTACTTTCTTCCCGGGAATGGACCACAAAAAGGCTTAGAAGACTAAAACAGCTAGAGATAAGGGTCTGCGAGATAGGAATAAACCAAAGTTAGATCAAAAAGGGGAAGTTGGACTTGGAAATAGGGATAGACACGAGGGACCAACTTGGATGCCCGAGAATGGGTATGAAACAAGCGAAGGCACCAGTTCCGCCGGAACATTAGGGACGAGAAAATGGGCGATTGTCCTACATACTACCACCCTTTTATTTTTTCGGGCATGGTCCCCATACTGAGCCTAGAATGTTCGGTTACATGAGGCTGCTAGACGCCCAGCACGAAGACCCCTGTGGTACACGTGCACATACTCGAGATACCGAGTGTGACTTGGCTGAGATCCATCAAGAGTATGAATATGTACAGCAGGGAAACTATGGAAGAGCCATCCACTCTTCCCAGCTCCTATCATTCCCTGAGAACATCACATAAAGATGCTCAAAAGATTTTACTACTGGGCACCTATCCCCCCTTTTGAAAAGCTTTGAAGCTATCTAGGGCAGCCAGTGCCATCAGACGTGACTGTCAACAAGAACAGGTACACTTCTTATCTCCATGGTAAGCCCATTTCTTTTTCTACAGCCATAGGAACAGTTTAGGGTGATGGGAATATTCTAATGTACAGCGGTACCATTACAGGTTTTGGAGTTATAATTAATATTTATATATTATCATGAAACTGTTGTGTTTCCATGGGCGTGCAATACATAGCTTACATTAAAAAGTGGAAGTATTGAAAATCACCTGCATGAAGGAATGGATACACACACACACTCACACACATGCATACATATAAGCATACAAGCATACAAGCATACATGTACACACACACACACACACACACACACACACACACACACACACATAATGACACATCCAAACAAACACACATGCTCACCCATTCACATTCGTACACTTTCAGCTCCAACCAGACGGTCAACAATATGGCTACAAGTATTAACAACATAATTATATACTTTCCGTCTCTATCTCCTCAGGGAGTCAATAACTTAGTATAGTATCGTATATATTTTGATATGTGAGTGTAGTTTCTATATTGGGAACTGGGCTAACAAAGTCATCCCTGGTGACCCAAAACCTAACAGGGACAAATACAGATCTAGGTCAAGGCATACGTTATTTGGACAGTGGTGTTTGGAGAGGTAAACTCTCTAAATATTCTTATCACAGTGTAAAGAGAAGCTTTCACTGTGGTATTATTCATAATTAATCACTGAAAGAAATACCATTTATTGTGAATTGCTCACGATGTAGGCTATGAAATCATGAAACATACATGTGACCCCACACCACTAAATGAGGCATAAGTCGCTCAGATCAATTCTGAGACAATGGCAAAGCAAAGCAAAAGGATGAAAAATAGAAAATTGAGTTTTCTACAGAAATGGCATGGCTAACACCTATATATTACATTTTAGGCACAAACTAAATGGAATTATGGATTCAATATGTAAAATTGATGGTTTTTGCTGGTGGCTATTGATAAAGTCTATGGAAATTGCCATTACCATAAAGATAAGTACTATCTTTAAAGTCATTTTTCCAAGAATGGGATATCTAATGGATGAGATTTCAAACATTCATAACTTTGGTGTTAATACTGATAGAAACATAATTATTGCACTGTTCTAAAGATCAGTTCATCAACTCTTATAATCTGTAAAAAAACCCCTCAATTTTCACATCTGCGACTTATGCCTCACTATGTGGTGGGAGGTCACACATATGATTTACATAAGAAGTATTTCTCACAATTTAGACTGTCTACAGACTTTGTTTAGCTTAGTTCCCAATATAATGCACAAAGGTAGTTAGCAAAAACACCTTGTGCATATATAATCAGTTGTATGTAAATAGAATAAAGGAACAGTCACCAGATTGTAGAAGACATATCATAAAAGGTATTCAAAATTATATGGGTTACTGCATTACATAATGTAAATATAGCAGGAGCTTCTGGTAGGTGTAATATACCTGTTCAGCTATGGCAGACAGGCTACATCTCCTAGCGAGCAGCACTACTTGAGATAAAATCAATAATCAGACTAGTATATATATGTCGGAACATGGTTAAAAGAGAGAGCACTTTTCTATCCATTTGGAATAGTATGAGTCTTAAGTATTCGGGGGTTGGGATAGCCACATATACGGACATCTGGTGACTAGTGATGGAACTACACTGTTGAGTGACCGCACAAAGTCTAGTGAACTAAATGGAAGAAGCTTACTTTCATGTGGTGTTATTTGTGAACCTAGGACTAAGACAGGCTATAACAACACTGGCAATCGTACGTGATTGATATATCCACTAATGAATTTGACTCTCAACCAAGGCTTGTCTGCATCATGGATATGAGTGCCCATCTCGCGGATCAGTCTACCACTTGGTTAGCACGGATAAAGGAAGTTTAACTAAGACGATTCGAATGATAAGTAATAGCAGTTCCCCAGTTAATAAGTGAATACCAATAACAACAACTAGCATTCAATAGAACCTATCAATATATATATATATATATAATTATATGATGCTATCAAGTTATTGACTCTCTGAGGAGCTAGATAGAGACAGAAAGTGTTTAACTATATCATTATGTTGTTAATACTTGTAGCCATATTGTTGACTGTTTAGTTGGAGGTGAGAGTGTATGAATGTGAATGGGTGAGCGTGTGTGTATGTTTGGATGTGTCATTATTTGTGAAACAGGCCAAAAGAGGTATTGTTATGCAAAATGATTACTGAATTGTTGCTTGAGAATCCTGTTTATCTACCATGTATGTATAGCAGCTGTGCCATTGCATAACAATTTATATATTTCAGATGGATCCAGAAGGACAGCTGTTATTTCTATCTGGAAAAACGACAATTTCAACTTTAAAACAAAATTGTTAGAACGTTTGCAAAAATTGACTTAAAGCTAGTACTCCTACAGTTGGCTGCTCAACAATTGGCCAGTAGCCCATAGACGAAAATCGAATAACAATGACCGGTGGAATTAAAAGAATTGAAACTGATCTAGTAGAAAAATAATTACACAGGTTTCACAACAAAGATTTCATCAATGCTGTAGTCCTGGTGCAAACCACTTTTTGGGGAATGCCATGCAATCACCATAATCATGCGTTGGACCTTTCCTGAAGCAAAACCATTAATTCATCTATCATATAATCTAAAGTATACTTACATTGAATTCATAGTTATAGTTTCAATAACATTATGAAAATAATGGTATACGTTTGCCCTTTTTTTTTTTTTTTTTTTTTTTAATAAAATGATAGAATGAATACCAAAATCATGTTTATGTAATAACTTTATAATGTCATCGGGGAAAAGTGAGACAAGTTCTTGTAACTTATTTTTTGTCTTTATAAATAAAAGAAATAAAAAAAGATGTATTGGGAAGATTAAACTTCTATGAAACGTTATTATTGGCACCTTTGTCTCGACTATAGATGTAAGTGATTTCAGCCGTCTGTCTGCTGTTTGTGTGCCTGCCAGTGGTAAATAATGAAGTTGTAAGAAGACAATCTCAGATGTATGGCTCCAAAAACAACATTGTGGTGCTGCTTGCTGATGATCTAGGTATTGGTGATGTTGGGTGTTTTGCAAACACTACACTCCCAGCCGGCAGAGTGACGTTATAATAACGTAGCAACGTTCTGATTTGGTCCTAGTTATGTTACATTGTAACGTTTCAGCGACGTTATTTTGATGACTCCCAATAACCTTGCTGCAACCAACTGTTGCAATGTTATATTGTGACATTCTGCTAACGTTCTTGCCATGTTATTATGAGGTTAATATTAGGACCTTACTCAATAAGAACATCACAATAAAGTTCTGTTTAGGTGTCGTTGAGTCCTGACTAAAATGTAATGTCACAATAACATTCTGTTTAGGTTATGTTCAAACCTACCCTAGAAAGGAAGTTACAATAATGTTCTTTTTAAGAAAAGTCTCGACCTCACCTAATCAGATCAAGCAAGGAAGTCATAATGACAATTATGATCCATTTCGAAGTAGTGCAATTACAATAAATCATACACAAAACATATAATTTTAGTTCTTTGTTTTATGTCATTATGGGATCTTAATACTACATTTATGTTATGAAATATAAGATGTTTTACTGTCAATAAATTCTAGTATATATAGTTTTCAGTACTTCAAGTACATTACTTATGTATTACCAACTGTAAGAAACGAGGACAGCGCAATAGAAAAAAGAACTGTTCTTATGATTAAAACGTACATGGAAGAATTGATTATATCGTTCCAATTTACATTCCCTAAATGCTCATATATAAACGTATTTGATAAATTGGTTTCCACTCCCCTCCTGTAATACAAACGAGCTGAGTGTGATATGGTGCACATCCCAAGACATCTGTACATGCTGGTCTGAAGAAAATACGCAAGGGATGTGGGGATCAATCGTTGTGCTCTTGACTTTCAGGATTCGTTCCTCTGTAATTGCCTGGCCGCGTCTGAGGGATGGAAACACAACTAGATGGGGGTGCTTTTGCGAAGTCATGCCTCGTGTCCAAGGGCAGATTATGATGCTATAAAAAGGACGAGCCCCCGAGGGATAAGGCTGTCTCGGGATGAAGAAAAGGAGGGGGGTGGTGTCGACCGTGTACTTAACAGGGATGGATCGCGATACTGGGGGACTAGGGTCTTCGTGGCTTAATACTCGTTGCTTTTTTCCAAAAAATATCTGTGGTATCTTATAGACAACCCATACTTTATAGCAAGCCTGGATCAGCCACAGGAATATATGGCAAACGTTTGAGGCACATACAATCCTATTTATTGGTTTTACTGCGCTAGAGGCCGTTCATGTTCTGTTTTACTGACCTTTCATATTGGACCTTGAGCTCATTCATATGGACGTTATACTGTGGTGTTGGTACGTAGGCTTGATATCACTATCTGATGTTTCCTCACACTATGTGAACTATTGATAAAAGAGGTACTTTCCAACCAGAAAATATCAAAAATATAACTCTTATACAAAATTCAGTTCAAGTTGCATTCTGAACTAATTTCGCTTGAAATCTGAAAGTTTCTCAAGCTCTATAGTATTAAGACCATCTTTGTCAGTATTTCCTATTAAACATCAGAATTTGGTTGAAATAGTTCTGAATAAAGTAATAATTATGTTTGAAAAGGTCCATAGAGTTTTGGTCTCTCCAATTTGTAGAGCATTAAAGAATATATTATATAAAACAATTAAGATTAAATCATTTGTATGCAAAAGATTTTCAAAAAGGAGTGGCCACGGCCACAATTTCTGAATAAAAATTCAGACACCCCTCTAAGATTGAATCATTTACCAATTTCAAACTCTTTGTATAAGACTGGCTGGACCAACTGTTTAGCCTAGTTACCATGACCCCAGAAAGTAAAACTGGGAAACCTCCCGCAGTACATGCAGACAAAAGAGTTTCTATGAAACAGTTGTAACCGCCATTTCTCTAATTGTTGGTAGAAAACTATCAAAAATAAGGTTTTTATGACTTCAATAAGGTAAGTTAAGACATAAATTGGTTAGGGAGTATAGGCTCATAAATTTAGAGAATAGTGAATTTCTACAAACTAGTTAAGAATGCAGTTTTAATAAATTTATTAACATCATACGCTTATCGTTTTTGTAAAGAGAAGAGCAAACCTACCTGGCATATCATATGTCACGTAAGTTAGTATTAAAAAAGCCAGAAGTATCTAAACAGAAGGTTCTGCCAAGGCAATACTCCTGTGCCACTGATGATATACTGTCTTAATGCTCTGTGAATTTGTGTATTGCGGGAGTGGCTAGTATGCTATAAATATCTCAGCCGACTATTTTATGATTTGGCAAATGTAAATATTAAGAAGCCAATATCAGTCCTTGAGCTACAGCATGGTTTACCCACCCATGCAAACCTGTTTTATTTGTCCCCCTCGAAGTCTCTATAGACCTTTTTCATTAATGTGGCACCCCCTGGCGGATTTATCTGAACTAATGTTTTGGGGCATGGTTTCCTATGGAACCAGGCCTGAGGCAGTGATGGATCCAGGATTCTAAAAAGGGCGAGCGGCGCCATTGGAAAAAAATCTTCCTTGATGACTTTTTGACAGAATTTTACATTAAAAACAATCTGAATTGGCCAAAAAAAAGAGGTGGCGCGTGCCCCCACGGCCCCCTCTATATCCGCCACTGTGAGGTGTCGGGTACAAGGCTCTTATAGAGGCTACACTGCGCACACTCATGAAAAAGGTATATATCACCAATAAAAAAGACTTCCCTCATTGTCCTAGAACGTGAGATAGCGCCGTGGGCCAAGGCACTGACCTCCTGAGACCATGTGGTACAACTAGGGCGGTCTGCGGAACGTACACAGGTCCGTACTTCCCGGCACCACACCAACATACAGGCAGCGTAAGATGGCGGTAAGCACGTACATAAATGTGTCTTAAACTCTGCTTGGTTTATCCTTCCCATGTCCAGAATAGTAGCACATTGTATGGACTATATTCGTGAAGATAGAATATGTAATGGTAACTTGTAATAGTATCATGGGCCATCCTGAAACTAGGTCGGAGAAAAAGCATGTCAAGTGACTGTGTAAACTTACATTTGACAGGTCTACATTATGTCTTTCTGGGTGAGTAATACGTATGGTGATATATATATATAAAAGCAGTCGGCAGAATGACCATAAAGACACTAAAGTTCACTCACTGCTTGTACACATTATACTCCAGCACAAATGTACACATGTGTCGTTACATATACCTACAATTT
This sequence comes from Lepidonotus clava, assembly GCA_936440205.1. NCBI lineage: Eukaryota > Metazoa > Annelida > Polychaeta > Phyllodocida > Polynoidae > Lepidonotus > Lepidonotus clava. Next base: position 87,967,905 of record OW387133.1, read on the forward strand.
ATACACACTTTCTTATAATGTTATCACCCGCACGGCCGAGCAGCGGGCCGTACAGAGGCCAGTGAGTATAAACAGGCTGTATAGTCTAGTCGGATTTATGTACCGCCCCTCAATGTCACTATTTCTAGAGAGTTTAGAGCTTTGATTGGGTGATAAAATATAGAAGACCCTTAGGGGTCGTCCTTGGGTGGCCGTACGTGCCTGCGGGCTTCGCCCTTGGGCTGTACCAATCCCCTGTGTACGTACGGCCACCCTCTGACGACCCCCGCAGGCCTTCTTATATTATTAAGACCACTTAACGATTGTATAAGAATCATAATCATGTTAGTTTTAGTTCCCCTCTTGATTCGTGAGATGGCGCATAATATTAAACATGCGAGGCTAGATAGCGTGTCCAATCATTTGAGGTCTCACGGAACTAATTGTGGTGCCATCTGTAGTGTCATATACCTTTCTGTCCCGAGGTGAAGGGAATGAGTGGCTTTGAGTGGCTGATAATTGAATAAAGAAAACTGACAGAAATTAATGAAAAATCACAGGGTACCCCCTATCATTTGTGAGTTGTTTGATAAAAATGAATCCTTGATCTCTGCTTGTTGGTAGGTGTCAGTGTGATATTTAAACGAGCTCTGTGCCCTGTGAATTTGACCACTGCAAAACTGGCAAAATGAGGGTACATCCACATTTAGGACCCCTGCTTTAGATTTTGATGGTCAACCTACCCTGAAATTTTGATATTTTGTGTATCAAAGAGGTCACAACTGGGATATGGGTCAATTTGAGGTGGTACAAAATTCTGAATATTTTTTTTTTCAAGATAGGCTACATTAAACTAAACAGGAAAATAATAACTTCAGTGAGACCTATAATCATGTTAGTTTTAGTTAAAAAAGAAGAAAATCAACGTTTGATAAAGAGGTTTTGACACCTGTTTGTGTAAGTATTATGTGCCAATGATTATGTGTAAGTATTATGTGCCCCTTCAGGGGTAGGTCAAACGTGGGGGGTACTTGGAGGTCCTGGGGATTTCATGGAATCGGCGGATCCAGAGAGGGGGCGCGCCCCTCCTTTTGTTTCGGGAAATTTTTAGTTTGTCTTTATGTAAAATTCGGCCAAAAATCATTAAGGAAAGATTTTTCTAATAGCGTCCCCACCCCCCATTTTCAAAATCCTGGACCCGCCAGTGGATCCTAACCTCCCATTTTTCTTTTGGCGGAGGCTCAAACTTGACGATGGTAAAAAAAACGTTGTGTATGTATGCACAACTGCGCACAGTCTTAGTACTCAGCCTATATTATATAGACCCCCTCACCAAAATACTGTCCCTTGACTCTCCTCCTTCTAAGAAAGTTTGACCTCCGAAACTCACTCATGAACAGCCTCTTTTCCTTGCGCTGTTTACCACGTGGGGTCAAAAAGTGGGACGAAGGATCGAAACCAGGATCCAGGGTGTGAAACCACGGCAGCACCCCTCAGGGGAATATGATTAAATTGGTCTTGTTTTCCTCGTTTTAGCAACAGTTGTGTTATGGTTCTTAACCCCTATATTACCCCTTCGAATTGTCTTTGAAATATATGAAAATCTAGATAGAGGGCTCTTTATAATGACATACCCAGAATCATGGCCGTGGTGGGGATTTGGATTTGGCCAGAGTTAAATAAGGGTGCTTGGGATGATTTCTTAAAGCCAGTGACAAAATTCTGAAACCCATATCAATTTTTGATGTATAAGCATATATATGTTTACTATAGGAGACTATGGGAAAAGGTGCAATATCAAGAAATAAATATTCATCAGCTTGACTTTAAATGCTGGATATGCATGAGTAGGACCTTCATGGATTATGTAGGCTAGAGAAAACCTTTGGTCACTATGGAAATCTGCTTTTGTTCCTGCAAATAGGGGAAAAAGTGGGGGGGGGGGGGGGGAAACGCTTCATCAACTACATTTATCTGATTATCCTCTGCAAGAATGTATTTAATTTTCCATTCACATTTACACATCTATCACTCCTATACTACACGATCTTGAACTGAAATCCAAGGAATTACTACAATAAGAATACTATCGTATACCAGTGGGCGCTGCAATGGTAACCCCTGTTTACATTTAAAAGAATAAAGATAGGAAAAAGCTCTCAACCCCTTTAATTGTCATATCGTGAGAATGACAAGAATAAAGGACACATCCACACCATGTGAATGACCAACTCATTTTATTAGCTGAGTATGGATTCTGATAACAATTGGTAGAACCAGGGGCCTAAGCGTAAACGTTAACGTACCTCCACAGTGGTAGTGGTTATCACTTATACTGATATATCAAAAGATGTGGATCCTTGTGTATAGAATATCATGTAGAATGCAATGAATATTGTATATAGTCCGTATGTTAGACTGTAGTATGAATATATCATGGTAATACATTACTCTTATTGATATATCATTTATCGTATTGGGATGAGTTTACCAGTGGCAGATTTAGAAGGCGGGCGCGGGGGCGCCCCCTCCTTTTTTGGCCAAATTTAGATTTTTTTAATGCATAATTCGGTCAATAAGTAATAAAGGAATTTTTTTTACAATAGCCCCCCCCCCCCCACTTTTCAAAATCCTGGATCCGACACTGTTTACATAATGTGATGTGACACCTTGAATCCCCTCCTTTCCGGCCCCTAACCCAGGCACCTCCCTATAGGTTCACACGTCAGTTAGTCAGTACTCTTCACCGCCACTCACACGCACACAGACATACACCACCTCCTACCTGCACCTCCTCACCAGGTATGTGTTCATATATTATCAGGGGCAGATCCAGGATTTCTGAAATGGGGGGGGGGGGGGGGGGGTCCTCCAGATTACAGGGTAGGACTAAAGGTGTCTCTCCAGCCGTGCATTGTGGATGCAGATTTTCCATGTAGTAAGGGTCTCTCCATAAATGATGTCACACACAAGGGGGTGGGTAGGTTGAAAAGCTTAAGTTTTACACCACCTGAAAACGGGCCTTATTTTCACATTTAAAACAAAAGATTCAGTGTGACAGAGGGGTGGGGGTGGGGGAGGCCTGAAAGTACCCTGAAAATGTGTGACATCATTTATGGACGGCCCCTAAGAAAGGGGTATCTACTCGGCCTACCTAATAATGAAAAAATCTGCATGTGCAACAGATGCATGTAAAGACACTTTCAATTGTTCAAGTAGTGTTCATGGGTACACACCTACACATTTACATTCCTAATTCAAGTGTCCACCAAGAGGAGGGGTGGGAGTGGAGGTGTGTGTGTGTGTGTGTGTGTTTGTGTGTTTGTGTGTTGTGTGTGTGTGTTGTGTGTTGTGTGTGTGTGTTTGTGTGTTGTGTGTTGTGTGTGTGTGTGTTTGTGTGTGTGTTTGTGTGTTGTGTGTGTGTGTGTTGTGTGTTGTGTGTGTGTGTTTGTGTGTTGTGTGTTGTGTGTGTGTGTGTTTGTGTGTTGTGTGTGTGTTGTGTGTGTGTGTGTTGTGTGTTGTGTGTGTGTGTGTTTGTGTGTGTGTTTGTGTGTTTGTGTGTTGTGTGTTGTGTGTGTTGTGTGTGTGTTGTGTGTATGTGTGTGGTGTGTGGTGTGTGGTGTGTGGTGTGTGGTGTGTGTGTGTGTGTGTGTGTGTGTGTGTGGAGGGGGAGGAGTCAGGGCCCCTTGGCCCTCCCAGCTGTATCCACACCTGATAGATGTCCAAGTGCTTGTTCTCAAATATGGCCAGTTGCCAAAGTGTCACATTTTCAGTTTTATCCACCGAAAGAGGGGGAGGGGGGGACCCCTTGGCCCTCTCACCTGGATCTGGACCAGATCCGCCAAGAAGCTATTAAACACATGATACACGCATAAAGTTCATATAGTCAAAATGTTTTCCTTCACTCACTGTTAAGACTCGGTATTGAGGGAAACGTTTCCCTCTGAAGCGTCTATTCTCCCGGTACACTCTATTGTATGTCTTAATGCCTTCTGAGTCGTCGGTAACGTATTTGGAGCATAGCTTTGACATGAACGTTTTTTTCTTTCGCCACGCACCATCTTGGGAATTTTATAGGGAGTCAAACCCGGTAGTGTACCGTTAAGTCAAGAAATTAAGTTGTTCTTCATGTTATGAGTTCGCTAGACATTTTTTATCAAAGATACTCTGTCTTCAATTAGAATTAACATGTTTTATTACCTGGTATTTCTACCATTACATGCTATTTAAATGACCTTTCATCGAAGCATTCATAATATTTCTTCCATCTTATATTACCTTGGTTCGAATATAAAAACTTTCTGTTTTTAGGGCATCCAAGGAAATAAACTCATTACACAGTCTGTATAAATGTACATCAAATATGTATTTATGTTTTTACTACTCTATTTCGCAAAATGAATACCAAATTATTGCAGTTCGGTAAGAGACTATGGGTGTTGACCCCTAAAATCGACAGGGTGACATGGCCATTTCTTAAATTCGACATGCGTCATAGGGACCCCCATCTACACCCCTACTTATTGCTTAATTCTTGGTGATAGGATTTGGACTACTTACAGTTTATCTCATTATTTATCTTTCTTTGTGTGGTATGGTAGTTACTTCTTTTAACCAGTGGCTACACCATTTTCCTGGGAACAGAGTGCTTCTCAGTTGTCCCCTGCTTTTATCAATTAAAATAAAACTCTGTGATCTTCAAGTGTAATGGATGCAGAATCCTCCACACCGACAGTTTTTGATTAGTTGTACGTGGACCCCCCCAGGAATAGGACTACTATCCTCAGTATAAGGAAGGCATTTAGTTAATCACTGACTTTAAACCTAAGGTGTAATAAAATGTTTTATGTGGGAATGGTTGTAAAATTAGAATTTTCGAAGTGTTTTTACTTTTTCACGTTTACTCATTGTAACAAAATTGACACAATATAGACCTTGTGCAGATGTCACATGACCATTATTTTGGTGATAGTAGATACATCTAAAATCTAAAAATTCGGATTAATACAAATATTTTGACTAAGTGTGATTATGTCAGATACATTCAGCAGAAATATATATATATTAGATATCTTCAAATTGTTGAAAATGATACTTTCAAAATGATCACCAATATGGCGCCCAGACCATTGCTTTTGGAATTGTGACGTCATCTGCACAACGTCTATAGACCTTGTGGGGACGTTTTGGTGATTGCCATACGCTCTTCAAGGACATGTGGCTATGTAATCAATCTAGAAATCATGATTGTATATGATAACAGTTTTAACAAAGAGATGCCTTTCTAGATGTTTGTGAAATGTTAATGTCAAGAATTCTAAATTGGTCACCATGATGGTGATCAGTGCCTTTCTGGGTATTGTGACGTCATCTGTGCAACCTCTGATCGGGCTATGACTATTTTGTATAGTATCATGTGGCATTTCATAGGTACTTGGGTATGTTCAGCCTGATTTTTATGGAACAGCAATATCTCTTGGACGTTTCCTTTGCTCAAAGCTTATATCTATAGAAGTAAATCGAGAAAGAAATGTCCATCTTCAACTTTTTGTGAAAAAAAAAACGGTGAAAAAAATTATAGCCTGAAGAAAAATATCATCCTTCATCATTGTTTTCTATTACGGGAAAAGAGTTTACGTAAAATTACGAAAAAAAATAGTCTTTCCCCCCAAACTCTGTATACAACAGGTATAGACAATTAAACAAATATTAGGAGAAAATCAATGTACTGTTTCTGAGATTGAGGTTTCGTGAAGGAACTTACAAGGATTAGCATTTGAGCACTATTTGGTTGGATCGTTCTAGGTAATATTTCCCCATTCAAAGAAAAATTGCATATACTGTACTTTTTTGAGTGTCCAAATCCCTGAAATAGCGTTTTAAAAAAGAATATTTCTTTTATTTCTTAATACTGCTCCCAGATGGGGCCCTGAACGGCAGTGAGTACATTTAGCAGCTATCAATGAGTATTTTATCATTTATTTTCCAGCACAAGGAGCCATCAGAGGCCTCGGCCTCGGCCTCTGCTTCAAGTTCAAGGCCATTGGGGTCACACACTCTGCCTTGGGATGTTGAAGAGGACAGAGATGTGGACATACAAGTAATTGAGTCTGACCAACAGTCAGTTTTACACCATAGAGTCCTAGGTGGTGGACTAGTGCGCCCAACAGACTTACATTCAAGAGACCTCTCAGGACAAAATCAGTTTGGAAAACAACCAAGTTTAAGCAATATTTCTGAAGATTTAATCACCAACAGTGAAGTACCAGAAAAAGTAATTTTCACAGCAGCCAATTCACTAGGTAATGCAGATGGTTGGATTGCTTCTAAATCATTCAATCTAAAAGATCTCACCAACAGTCCTGTGGATCAGTCAACAGAAAAGCCATTGGCACTTACTACTAGCAACCCATGCACTGCACAAGAGTATGCAGATAGTGAACCAGCAGGGCAAAAGCAGGACAAGGAGATTCTAAGTCACACAAAGAAAAGCTCCTCTTTGGATGTATCACTCATAGAGAATGGTACAGTTAATGACAACACCAGGCATACCAGTGAAGTTAAAGAGCCTCAAAAACCTGACAGCCAGCATGCTCACCTAGCCCAACAAACATATTCACATCTAGAACCTGATCCTGTAGAACAACTATTAACAACTCAAGAAAAGGTTGCACATTCAAGACTAAGTCCAACTTTTGCAGAGCAGGAATGTTGGAAAGCAGTCAATGTAGCTGAAGAACACAAAGGAGGCATCAAAACACAACCAGAAAGTATCAAATCACCACTAGAATCTAATCAGGACAGTTTTGCATCATCTGGAGAAAGTGGACCACCTAAAGAAAGGGTCAAAGAGGAAATTGCAGGTCTCCCTGAAGACTTTGATGACTTTGACTTTGGCTTAGAGATACCAGAAGGAGTTCCAACCAACATGTTTATCGATGTTAATGAACACATGTTTGTGGGGCGGAAGAAGGAGTTTGACAAGTTAGCAGCCTCCTTACAGAAGGATAGGTTTGTTCCTTTACTAAATCCTCCTATGCTGGGCAAGGCCAATTCAATATGCTAAGATGTGTGAAATGTATGATTTAATATACCCAGCCTATTTCTGTAATGACTTCAGGGAAATGATACATTACAACAAGTAGAACCAATAGCTTCTTAGTAGAAATTTGAAAATTACTTATTTGTCAATTATTTCAACAATGCTTACTTAAAGGTAAACATAGGTGACATGATCCTACCCAAACATTTACAGCATTTCAAAGTACACATTATGGTTACATATTTTTAATGTTAAAAAATACTCATAACCCTCGTTATTGAATGATGAATATCTATTTCTTCAAGTGCTCTTATCTTGATAACATGGTTATGCTGACTTTTAAGTTGCAATTCTGTTCTTCAGGAATCCCTTTAACCACTCTGTGCGTTTCTTAATATTATCTCTATTCTAATTCATATAAGGCACCCATACAGCTATACTAAGTAGAGAAATTGCTATATATAGCATTGTAAACATTACTTGAAAGCACATAGACTGACCATTTCTCTTGTCATTGCAGGGTTGCAGGCGTGTCTGGCATGGGTGGAGTTGGGAAGACAACCTTTGTTTCCCTCTATGCCTACAAGAATGTAAAATTCTACCAAAATGGGATCTTCTTTGTAGATGCCAGCAACATCAATACCTTGCCCTTCAACTTTGCTCAACTTGGTAAGAGAGACAGTTTATGCTTTGACCTTAATGTTTATTTCTCATATTATCATTTTATTATGTTTGTCAGCTGCAAATTCATGATATATGTAAAGAGAACTTATCATCTTCATTGTTCAAACATGATGTCATTATTTGTTTAGAGTTATGACAGAACTATTCCTTTGATGACGGTGTGATGAACGGCTATTCAGCCAAAATACATAGAGGTTAAAATAATAGAAATAAGGTAATAATGGAAATAGATGTAAAGAACGAATATGTAAAGAACGAAGAACGAAATAGATGTAAAGAACGAATATGTAAAGAACGAATAACGAATATGTAAAGAACGAATAACGAAAACGTAATGGAACGAAACCCGGAAATATGTAAACCGGAAGTGAAATGTAAACCGGAAACGGAATATATAAACCGGAAGTGACGTCAGTTGTAGGTCACGTGACCGAAGGCAGCCAATCAGGGCTGACCTCTCTAGTATATAAAGGGGCGGTGAGGCCCGAATAAACAGAGTTCTTTAACAGTTCTCCTGGTGTCCAGACGTGTCCTCTTTCCTGAAACAACCACTAAAGATGAGCCGAACAGAGTAATTAAGCCGAAGTTAGGACAAAACAGTCGAAGTCCGAGATAGGTAGTAGAAACATAGGGTAAGGGGCCCGATGGCGTAGTATGGTACGAAGACATGGGGAGCGGAACGAGGGAGCGAAGTCCGCGGGGACGAGGGCGCGGCGTGCTCGGCCCCACGCTACCAAACAATAGGCGACCGTCGGCCCGTCGCCCCCGCGGACCGGAACTCAGGGGTGGACCGCCCCCCGGCCGACCCGTACCCCTACCATAATTTCCCTCCCCCGCAGTCCTCCGTCGACATCGAGTGCCGATTCCCGATCGATTCGCTCAGCCCCCCCTCGTGCGCGAGGCACGACTCTAGAAACACATCTCGGTTCTTGGCCCGGATTCCCCGTCCGCCCCGAGACCCGAACAACCCCCACGTTCCTCTGTCGTAAGAATCGGCAACCCCGACTTACCAGAGAACGTCACACTGGTGGCAGCGGTGGTGCTGAAATAGGCACATACGGACTTGTGGATCTTGGGTGTTTCATCGGTATTGGGTACTCATGGCGACTGCGGCAGTCTTCGAGCAGATGGATTCTGACGTCGCCTTCAAGGAAGGTGGGGAGGAGAAAGGAGGTGCGAAAACCGAGACCAAAGGGGAGGACACGACCATCATGGGTAGGCAGTTTAATTTTATGGGAACGTCCACCCCGACGGATGAGCAGAATGTGCGGGCTCAACAACAACAGACCGGTCAGGAAGGAGCGAGTTTGAAGAAGTTCAGTTTACGACCAGAGAAGTATGACGGTAAACCGGATTTCGAGGGATGGATCAACCAGTTTGAGGAGTACGCAACATTGGGACGCTGGACGGCCGAGGAAAAAGCGGCGATGCTTTTCCTCTCGCTGACGGGAACGGCACGAATGTACTTTGTCGGACTCCCGGACAGGGAACGACTCCGTTACTCGGCGAGGGTGGATGCGTTGCGCCGGAGGTTCGGTCAGGAGAAGGACACGTGTAATGCTCTGCAAGAGTTGGCGGGCTTGAAACGTGTAAAGAACCAGACAGCGAAGGAGTTGGCTGATAATGCCCGGCGACTGGCATCGAGAGCCTACTTCTCCAACGACTACGCTAGCCAGGAAAAAGCAGCATTACATGCGTTCCAGGCTGCAGTTGGGGAAGACCTTCAGCTGAAGTGTGCAGAGAAAGGATGCAAGACACTAGAGGAGGCGGTAGAGGTGGTAGAAATACAGGAACGATACTCACGCCGCCTCCTGCGGGCAGTGAAGCCCGAGGAGGACGCCAATACACAGATCATGGCCTTGAACGGTAAGTTGGAGGAGATGATGAAAGAATTGGCAGAAGAACGGGAAGCTAGAAGACAAGCAACGGCCCGGAGGGAGGCGTTTAAGAAGCGAAAAGAAGATTTAGAGTGTCATCACTGTCACCAGAAGGGCCATTTCGCAAGAGAGTGTTCTCAGCGTCAGGGAAACGGACAGTCGCCGTCGCAGTAAGCGCGGGGCCCCCTTCGGGCGCGGCGAGAGAAGTAGTAGGCATGGGAGAATGTGGACTTTATGTGGCCGGGACGGTGGGAGAGAGTGTCGTCCGTTTTTTGGTTGATACCGGATCTATGATCAGTCTGCTGTCGGAACGCCTCTGGAGAGAGTGGGGACGAAAAAGGGAAGAACTGGATGGATATGAAGGACGTCTCTGCTCGGTAGATGGTAGTCCGTTGCGGTGCTACGGATGCACGAACTTGCCAGTGAAATTGGGAACACGCGTGTTGAAGTGGACGTTCATGGTGGCAGACATCGGTAGAGATGAAGGGATCCTGGGAAACGACTTCGCGGTGAAATACCGGCTGACAGTTAAGCCCCACGCGAGTGCCATCTTCCTGCCCGCCGAGGGGGAGGGAGAGGGGGAACGAATCCCGGGAGTAGAACAGAGAACGGATGGGATTCGGGCAGTTACCGTCGGAGGACAGGTCGTGCGAATCGAGAAAACGACGGAAATACCCCCACTCCAAGTGACCCGAGTAACAGTAGTAGCGAGAATGGACATAAGACAGGGTGGACAGCTGGCTGTCATCACCGGCGCTGGATTACCTATGGGACTGGAGGTGATCCCAGGAACGGTGACATTGGGAGAAGAAAATGAAGTTTGGGTGGCCAATCGAGGGACCGAGAGCGCGAAATTGGAAACCGGCGGGGTACTCGGAGAAGCCACCTTCGTACAAGAGGTACGAGGAATAGGAAGTGAAGCAAAGGAACCCCCAGGAGCGCTCGTTGAAATGATAGGGGAGGCTAAGAAAGACCTGACCACGAAGGAGGGCGAAGAGCTGGAGAAAGCCATCATGGCCCGGGAACAAATGTTTGCGACCTCGAAACATGAGTTAGGACGGACAGATTTAGTACAACATCGAATTAAAACGGGGGATCAGATGCCGATCAAGCAGAGGGTCAGACGGTATCTGGCCACCAGGAGAGAGGAAGAACGAGCACTGGTGGAGGATATGTTAAATTTAGGGATTATCCAGGAGAGCGGGAGTGCGTGGAGTAGCCCGACCGTTCTAGTCAAAAAGAAGGACGGAGGAACGAGGTTCTGTATTGACTACCGAAAACTGAACCAGGCTACGAAAGTGGACGCCTATCCGCTCCCGCGGATAGAGGACAGCCTCAACACTTTGGGAGGAAGCCTATTCTTCTGCAGTCTGGATCTCGCAAGCGGATATTGGCAGGTGGAGATGGCACCGGAGGACCAAGAAAAGACGGCCTTCGTGACTCAAGGAGGATTGTATGAGTTTAAAGTGATGCCATTCGGGCTAGTGAACGCCCCAGCCACCTTCGAGAGACTGATGGAAAGAATCCTCAGAGGAATCGTGTGGGAGGAGTGTCTGGTATACTTGGATGACATACTGGTCTTTGGACCAACGTTCAAAGTGACTCTGGAAAGATTGGTACGGGTTCTGGACCGACTGAACGCTGCAGGACTGAAGTTAAAGGCGCGAAAATGTAAGCTGTTCCAGAAGAGGATTCCGTTCTTGGGGCACGTTGTCTCATTCAACGGGATCGAACCCGACCCCGAAAAGTGTCGGCAAGTAACCGAGTGGCCGGTCCCGCGGGATCTCCACGAGGTACGAGCCTTCGTGGGATTATGTTCGTACTACAGAAGGCATATAAACGGCTTCACGGAGTTGGCTGCCCCCTTGTATGAATTGGCAACGAAGGAGGAACCATTCGTGTGGAGCGCGAGACGACAAGAGGCATTTGATGCGATGAAGAAGGCGCTAACGGAGGCCCCGGTGTTGGGATTCCCGGGGGAAGAAGGACAATGGTGGCTTGACACAGACGCCAGTGACGTGGGAACGGGAGCCGTGCTATCACAAGAGCAGAGAGGGGAGGAACGGGTGATAGCTTACACGAGCAAAACCCTGGAGTCAAACGAACGAAAGTATTGCACCACGCGGAAAGAACTGTTGGCGGTGGTGCGAGCTTTGAAGCATTTTCGGTGCTACATCTATGGTCAACGCGTGATAGTCCGGACGGATAACAGCGCGGTCAGTTGGCTGCAGAGAAGTAAGGAACCGATGGGGCAGGCTGCTCGGTGGATTGAGATTATCGACTCGCATGATGTGTCGTTCCAACACCGACCGGGCAGGAAGCATGGGAACGCTGACGCGTTGTCCCGGTATCCGTGCAAACAATGTGGAGAGGAGCACGAGAATACCGAAAAAGTGAGAGTAGTGACGCGGGCCCGGGGGTACGAGCCCGGATGGTCCCCGCAGGAGATGAGAGCAGCGCAGAGGAGGGATCGAGATATAGGGCCGATTGTCGCACGGATGGAAAAAGATGCGGACCGGCCAGGTTGGGAGGCCATATCTCCGGAATCCCGGGAAACAAAGATCCTATGGAGGCAATGGGAACGATTAAGCCTCAGGGATGGCGTGCTGCATCGGAAGTACTGGGAACTAGAAGGGCATGGTTGGAGGAACCAGTTGGTCGTTCCCCGAGGGGAACGGGCCAAGTTGGTAAGGGAATACCATGGAGGCGCGGCAGGAGCGCATTTAGGAGTCGCCAGGACGACGGCCCTGTTGGAACAAGGGTTTTACTGGCCGGGACTCCGGGAAGACGTGCGGAAGGAATGTCGAGAATGTGATTGCGCGTTGCTGAAAAAGGGAAGAGGAAGACGGGAGCCGCTACATCAGTACATAGTGGGGGAGCCGATGGAACGGCTGGCCATGGATGTTTCGGGCCCGTACCCAGTCACCAAACGAGGAAATAAGTATTGCCTGATGGTGGGATGCTATTTCACCAAATGGTTGGAGTGTTTCCCGATCCCGGATCAAAAGGCAACGACAGTGGCGAACAAACTGGTTGAAGAAGTAGTAGCACGGTACGGCGCGTTTCGGGAACTACACTCGGATCAAGGCACGAATTTCGAATCCGAGGTGGTGGCTCAGGTCTGTGCACTATTCGGGATACACAAAACAAGAACGACGCCGTACCACCCCAGGAGTGACGGGTACATAGAACGAAGTTTCCGTACTTTGGGGTGTTGTTTGAAAGCCAGCTGCCGAGCGACGGGTCGGGAATGGGACGAGATGGTCCCGCTCGTGATGATGAGTTATAGAGCAACGCCGCAAGCCAGCACGGGAGTGACACCGAATATGATGATGCTGGGCCGACAGACCATGATGCCGCGACAGGCGATTTATGGGAGACCTCTAGGACCAGAGGAGGAACCCCGACGGGTAAGCGACTATGTGGAAAGCCTGGAGGAAGGGCTAGTCGCGGCCTATCGGGAGGCCCGGACGGGGCTGAAACGAGCCGCCATCCATCAGAAACACGAGTACGATGGGAAGGTGACTCGGCGGGAATACCACGCCGGAGAACTGGTCTGGGTGCACGATACGGTAGTGGATAGGGACAAAGGAACGAAGTTGCGATTTCCATGGATAGGCCCTGCACTGATCGTCAAGGTGCTTGACCGAGGACGGGTGGTAGTACGGAAGAAACGAGGGAAACCGGGGGGGGTGGTCCATGTGGACCGCCTGGAACCCTACCGAGGACACGCTGCGCCAGCTTGGATGGTAGCTGACCAGCAAGGATACGAGGCTGCACAGTAAATGCTTGGGGTGGGGCGCGCTAGGGCACGTAAGGAAACGGGGCACCCCCTTTTTGTGATGAAGTCGTTTTCGTGTCTCGATTCCGCAGGTGGAAGAGGACCAAGGGAACGACCAAATCGGCGCTACACAAAAAGGCTTTGGCCAAAAAGGACTGATCAACCTGGGGCCATTGAGTCGGGGCGGTGCGTTGACCACTACAGTAGGAGTGCAGGTCGTTAGGCTGTAGAGATTCGCTACCTAGCTGAAGATTGGTTCTCTTGCGGATGTAATATAGGTGGGAAATGCGGGGTTGGAACGAAAAACGGCGTTCGGGAGCCACGACGGCCCGAATGTCTAAAGTAGTCCCACGGAGCCGCTTTCCGGTCAGTTCGGAGGAACCACAGCGTGGAAAAGATGGTTGGATTACAACAGAAGACAGACCCGGTGGCAAGCTGGTGAAGACTTCTGAAGTAATGCCGACTTGGTAATACCGCTTTACAACGTCCAGGAGACCGGAGGAGAGTAGATGCGGCACTCTCGGGAACGCCGGAGGAACGAACGGACGGCTGTAAAAGGCGAGGCCTGAAACGAGGACGGGCTTTAAAGTAGGTCGTAAAAGGAGTAAAAGAGGACAAAGAGAACGGGGCGGCGGCGAGGAGATGATAACGCCGAGCCCCTGTGTTCTCCGGGAAGTGTGCGGAAGCACTGTGAGGGCCAAGATGAAAAAGGCAAGAGAAGGCGACGAGGGATGAAAGGACCGAGGGCGTCCGGTGGGGCAATAAAAGGCCTAGGAAAAACGCGTGGACGGGCGAAGGGCCGCGAGGTAAAGAAAGCAGGCGAGGCGGTGACCAGCGGCGGGCCCCGGGGACCGGAAAATAGTAGGGGGCGCCACCGTAGAAGTGGATGGTGAGTCTGACGCTAGGGGTCGCTAGTGCAGGCCACGCCCACTTCCGCCTGCGGCGGCTATAAAAGGCAGAGCGCTCGCCGGAGCAGGTCATTCTGGTCAGCCGATCAGGATTCATCGAATCGCAGACGAGCAGACTGAGCTAAGGAGAAGAAAACAAGAAGAAAAGCAGAGAAGCGAGACGAGCAGCATCACCACGAGACAAAAACGGAAACGGCTGACGGGACGAGCTTCAGGATTGGAACGAGCCCCGAAAGCCCGGAAAACAGACACGATGAGCGGACAGTGCTGGGAAGGACATTGTCACGGAAAGGAGTTTAAGCACTTGGCCAAGCATATTAAAGGCCAGCACGATGGATTACGGAAGCAGTACTACATGTGCCCGGTGTGTTCGAGTCGAGCCTATTCGACACACCAGGACTGGAGGAAGCACATGACGGACTCACACGAAGGGAACCTGCAGAGGGGGATGCCGAAGCAAGACCCCCTTCTGAGGCTGGAGTATGCTGCGGCGTTCGCCTTGGACCCGAAAGGACGACCGCCGTACACCAGTTTCGCTACTGGGGATGAAACGGCGGCCCGGGTAGCCAACATGGAACGGGACTACGCGGTGCGCCATCCGGAGGGGTTTCAACCCCCTGAGAGGGCGGTGGATAAGGAGGCACCGGAGAGGCCGCGACGGCATATCCGCATACCTTACTACCCGAGGGCGTCGAGAGGATCCGAGGACAGCGACGCCGAGCAGCTGGAGCAGGTAGCAACCGAAGAAGGATCAGAGGCCGACGAGGCCGGCGAGGGAGCCCAAGCAGCCAAAGCAGCAGGGAAGGGACCCCTGGCCGAGGTGGCGGAACGATCGACACCCACGCGTCGTTCCCCTCGGAGGGCCGCGAAAGGAGTACGGAAGGAAGACACCGAGTCGCCGCGAAGCGCGAGCCGGGCCGTGGTCAACCCGAAGCCACTCCTGACACCAGACCAAATATCAGGGTTAGTACAGAGCCGAATTAAGAAGTTAAACGCCCAGGGAGAACCACGGGAACCGAGAGGACGAGGACTCCCAGGCAGAGGAAAAGGACGGACATCCACACCCACCCCGAAGCCGGGTTGCTCAGGAATACCACCGGGGGCTGAGGTGGTGGAATTGGTGAGCTCGTCCGACGACCAACGACCGAAAGTCAAAGAAGAAGAGGAGCCGCTCGCTTTCAAGAGGCCCCCGACGCAGGGATGCCCGGCGGAGGAGCCGTCGCGAAAGAAGAAGTGGAAAAAGGTCAAGAAAGTCCCGAGAGAATTGGAGGAGGGAACGAGTTCGGACCAGTCGGAGTCAGGCAGGAGTATGTCGGCCCGAAGCGATCGGTCTTTGATTATCGCTGAGTCTAGTAGCACGGGAGAGCTGGGACCATCGCAGCCTGAGACCTCGACAGGAGTCAGACGGACCACGGGACTAGAACCACCTTGTAGCGACGCACAATTTACTATGATGACAGTTCATAAGAAATCGGTGATATACGAATCACGACACCCGAGGTACCCCGGGTATTTAAAAGGAACAATGAACCGGGAGGGATCGTTCAGGGGTTACCACGAGGCGAGATCCGACCGGGAGCTGGAGGACAGCATTCGGGAAGCACAGGGAGGCCGGCTGGTGGAAAGAGAAGCATTGTACCTAGGGAGGTTTCTACGCGAGATGGCAGAAAGGCAGGGACTCAAACCGACGGGGCGAGTGGAGAAAGTAAAGTATGTTCGGCATGCGGCCAGGCCGGAGGACACGGCGTCGACGGCCTCGACACAGCCGCTGTTCTCTACCCCTACCCCGACGAAAGCAGATTCACCCCTGGAGAAGATGGTATGTAAGCAGCCGATAGTGCCGCCCCCAGGATTGAAACGAATGAGAGACATTACGGTAGCACCAGACACGCCAGAGACACGGGCGGCGGTTGACAACCTGACTCGAGCCAGTTTGGGGAGCTCGTTTTTCGGGTCGCAAGGATCGGAGGAGACCCCGGGACCACCGTCGCCCGAACGTATGGGATCGCCGCCAGGACCGGATACCCCACTCAAGGACGAGGATAGACACGGGCGGGCGCTACAACCGCGGGTTGTGATACACAGATTACAAATACCGGCTGCCCAGTCCATGGACGCGGAGGTGGAAGACTCAGAGGACATGGAGTTGGGGCAGACCGAGACCAGAGGATACGAGCCGGAGAAACAAGAATTGGACGAGTCGGGAGCGGATTCAGTGTTCGGGTCTATAGGAACGGAGATGCCGACGGCAGGACCATCTAGGGAAACACCGAGACTCAAGTTATTACGGACACAGGCCGTTCACCAGGTCTTACAGGGACACTTTCCGGTGACGGCGCGAGCGGTACGAGACTGGGACGCGGAAAAGGCCATTCGGGTGCAACTGACGTGGCCCCCGAGGGAGGTGCGAGGAATGACGGCCAAGACAAGAGCAATGGCTTCGGCGTCTATGGCGTTCCTGATGGCACTAGAAACGGGCCGCAAGCCAGAGACATTTGAAGAAGCGATGGCGCAGTTCCCGACGGCGGCACTGGGGCCGTTGACCAGGGAGTTCCCGGGGGTCGACCAGCTAGTTAACGAACACAACCGGACCGTCCAATTGGCTCAGACCCTAGTGATGCACAAAAACGAGGATCAACTGGATGACTTGTTGAAGGCGACAAGAGAGGCGGAAAAACAGAGCGGAATGGTGGATCAGCTTCTCGAGCTCCCCGCTAGGGAGGAGAGACTGTTGCTGCCGATCCGGCGCCAAGAAGAAGGGTGAAGTAGATGCTGCTCGAGGTCTTGCACGGAAGAAAAACAGCGCGACGGAACCAGAGGCGGAAGATGGCGCGTCGCGAGTCGGGTGGGGAGGGATTACGGGGCGTTGGCTCCTCACCCATAGTGTCAAACCCCCAGGGAGAGAACCGGGCCGAGGCGGAGATACCTGAGCCGCACAGGAGGCCGAAGCCTGGATAAAAGACTCTCCTGGAGACCGCTGGACGGGCCCGAAAACTTTACTTAAACTCATCGGGAACGGACTGGCGGGCTCGAACATTCTTATCTTAATTTATTCTTATTAGTTTCTTTATGGGAACCTTCTTGCGGAAGTGAACGAAACCACATGTGTTAGGAGGTGTTGAGTGTAATCAGCGAGCTGGAGGGTCCATGACTGGAATGAACTTACCAAGCCTGCGGGGCGAATACGGGACGGAAGGAGGCGCTAGGAGGAAAAACAAGTTTGTAGCTGTTCCTCTTCTTCCCTGGAGCCCGCTGCGTTGGTTGGGACCGAGCAGGTGGAACGGGATCGTCCGGTCGCGGAAATGGATAACGGGCCGGGCGGCCCGGGAGCGAGAGTGAAAGTTGGGAGGCGGAATCGAGGAAAGGAAATCAGAATGGACGGATAGTGTTGTCATTGTAGTCTTTGAGTCGACGGTCGTGCCGGGGTAAATAAGGTACCGGTGGGCCGGCGACTCGCCGCTGGAGGAAAGGCTGGCGCGGGCCAAGACTGAAAACCCTTCTCCCGCGCTGCCTTGAGCGATCTGGAGGCGAGGAAGAGACGACCTCTGTCCTCTAGCGGCACTTCTACTTCCTGCAACTTTGTCTTCTTGATTTTGGATGGATCGATCAGAATGTGGATGAACCCGGATTCATGTACCATCATCTTCTGAGTTTCCTTGTCTTCAGCCTCTTACCGCATACGAAGAGCGGCAAAATGGAACTTCTCGACCTGAATGCTGGTTTTATCGTGCCAGAGTTGATGCAGCGAGTCGTGAAAGGATTGCGGCGAGTCGTAGATGTCTCCCGGAGGACCAAGGCACGAGCAGGGACGATAACTTAGGGGCCCTGGCTCGTGACCGACCGTAATATATAGTAAAAGCAATACATGAACGAGAAACGAAAAAATTAATAGACTTACTAAAACTTATATTAATCTCTTACCTGCAGTAACGACAGAGACTCCTTCCATGTCGTATTTCCTGATGTCTTCTTCCCAAGGAACGAAACAAAATAGTCTTTGAAACATATAGGGAAGTAATCTTTGCAATATACAGGGAGGTGGTGCTTGGAACGTCGGCCGCGGATGCCTCGATAGACAAATCAAGAGGTCTGCAGAGAGCGACGAGGAGCGACCCTTCTTGGAGTTCGACATCGGATGAGTTCTCTATACATGCTATTTTATTGAGAATGGGCCCGTTCCGGATCTCAGAGGTTGACGTTGGGTGCAGGTCCCAGTTGATGTCGTCCATCTTCACTTTCTACGGCTTCTTCTTCTCCTTCTCACTAATATCTTCAACTTACCAACTTCGAACCGTCGTACCTAGGAGCAGCCCGGAACGGCTCGGAGCTGTTGTCTCGGCGTTCGTCATAGGCATAGTGGCTCCATGCAATGTGACATGGCACCGTGGACGACTGTGGCCTTACTCCAAAATCAAACCAGACCGGATCTTAAACTTACTTCTATTAACGAACTATTTGTTGGTATTACAGTCTTACGAAAATCGTCTATAAGCACGGTCCTCCGGGAGGACGAAGAGAAAAACTTAGTAAAAAGAGCGAGGCCCGAGAGCCTAGGAAACGAACGAGGGCCCGAGTGCCCGAAACAGGAATCCTCTTCTTAGGAAAATCATCTCATCAGTAGAACGAAGGAGCCTCCCTCTCGCCCCAAAGAGGACTGTCTTCCTGCCGTTGCTTACGGGGGGGGGGGAGGGATGAGAGGCACCGGCTCCTGTCATCAAAAAGAAACTTCATCAAAATTATCTTCTTAATCAGGTCTCCGTTCCGGTTGTTGTCATGCCACTTGGGCCCGGAACGGTGACGGAAATACTTTACTATGGTGGACTCTCTCCGACATCTCTTTCTGAAATCCTGAAATCTTCAAATGTGTCGACGTGGTCGAGGACGGAACATCTTGATGCTGGGTTAACCACGAGGACATGTGTCGTAAAAGTCAAACTTCAGTTCCTGTACGGAAAACGGACACTTCATCGATAATTAATGATTCTAATCTTCTCAGTCTCACCTTCACCCGAACTCCATCTCAAAGCTTCACCGTGACAAGTAGCACGAAACCCGCGACGTCGTCTGCTGAAGCTTCCACTCTAAGCTTTAATGCATGAAGTTAAGTTCCTTTCCACATACAACGCCATCTTCTTCTTTGGGTACCTTGGCCTTTGGCTCGAACATGTTGTCCTTGCCAAACGTGAAAAAGTCACTGGAGGGCTCTGAATGCCGAGGCGACCGAGGGTGCGAAGTCCAAAAAGAACATTCTATCCACAAAAAAAACTTCAGTCTTTCTTCTTCAACTCATCCTTAAAATCATCATCATCACCTAAGAGAACGCAGAGAAGAGTAATAGTTACGGAAGAACGAGGGGTCACGACCGACCGGGTAGGAGAGTCACGACCGATTCTCTACCCAAAAACAACGGAGAACGTCTGAACGACGGAAGAACGGATCAAGGGTCGAGAGGACTAAGGGTCACGACCGGCCCTGGCCTCTGGGTGGGAGAGTCGCGACCGATTCTCCACCCGAACTAGGGGAGAACGTCTGGACGACGGAAAACGAAGGGAACGGGGGCACTGCGGGTCACGACCGACCCATGGCCCCGGGCAGGAGGACCACGACCGGTCCCTCTGTCCTAATGAGGGTAAAAAGGCGAGGAAAAACACACCGAGGGGCTAAGTAAATAGAGCCCAGAGGAGAGGAGCGGGGGCGACGGGGTCACGACCGATCCCCAGTCCCGGGTGGGAGAGCCACGACCGGCTCGCTCATCCTAAAGACGAGAAAAAGAGGAGGTGAAAAAAAAAACGGATCCTAAATAGATCAAGGATAAGAGAACTCTGACGAAGATAAAAAGAGACTAAGATATATAAAAACGAAGAGAGAAAAACGAAGAGAGAAAAACGAAGAGAGAAAAACGAAGAAAGAAGAGAAATAATAATTAGCCGGATAGGCCCCGGGGGCCCTCCGAAGTAGACCGGGGAGGACAGAGGGTGACACCTCCTCCTCTGCCGATAAGGAGCGTAGGATTGAAATGTTTCTGGTTCTAGAGTATGTTCTGTTGTCATTGCTGTATGAACTGTGTTGAAATTTTGTATAACGTGTTTTCCCACCTTTCAAGAAGGTGCGGGAGGGTGTGATGAACGGCTATTCAGCCAAAATACATAGAGGTTAAAATAATAGAAATAAGGTAATAATGGAAATAGATGTAAAGAACGAATATGTAAAGAACGAAGAACGAAATAGATGTAAAGAACGAATATGTAAAGAACGAATAACGAATATGTAAAGAACGAATAACGAAAACGTAATGGAACGAAACCCGGAAATATGTAAACCGGAAGTGAAATGTAAACCGGAAACGGAATATATAAACCGGAAGTGACGTCAGTTGTAGGTCACGTGACCGAAGGCAGCCAATCAGGGCTGACCTCTCTAGTATATAAAGGGGCGAATAAACAGAGTTCTTTAACAGTTCTCCTGGTGTCCAGACGTGTCCTCTTTCCTGAAACAACCACTAAAGATGAGCCGAACAGAGTAATTAAGCCGAAGTTAGGACAAAACAGTCGAAGTCCGAGATAGGTAGTAGAAACATAGGGTAAGGGGCCCGATGGCCCGAAGAACGAGGAACGAGGGAACGGAGTAGGGCACGAAGGCCCGAAGTAGTACCGGAAACCGAGGCGTAGTATGGTACGAAGACATGGGGAGCGGAACGAGGGAGCGAAGTCCGCGGGGACGAGGGCGCGGCGTGCTCGGCCCCACGCTACCAAACAATAGGCGACCGTCGGCCCGTCGCCCCCGCGGACCGGAACTCAGGGGTGGACCGCCCCCCGGCCGACCCGTACCCCTACCATAATTTCCCTCCCCCGCAGTCCTCCGTCGACATCGAGTGCCGATTCCCGATCGATTCGCTCAGCCCCCCCTCGTGCGCGAGGCACGACTCTAGAAACACATCTCGGTTCTTGGCCCGGATTCCCCGTCCGCCCCGAGACCCGAACAACCCCCACGTTCCTCTGTCGTAAGAATCGGCAACCCCGACTTACCAGAGAACGTCACAACAGAAACAATAATGAAACATACAATTCCCCCATACACAGCAAGCTCCTCTCCCTCTCTGCAGCTTTCCAGTAAACCATGCAGAATATTAACACCAAGACATACTCTAGTGGAAGTTCAGCAAGGAAAGTTAAGCAACATAAGCAACAGGAGAACTATTTTATCTATTGTTATGTTTGAGGTTTGCATATGTATTGAATGCTTCAATTGTATTTCAGCTGGCCCAGACATGCTGAATTTGGTCCCAAGGCCAGAAGAAGACATTACCACCAGCATGCGCCTGGTCACCAACTGGTTGCACACCCATTCCGAGTACCTCCTACTGTATGATGCTGCGGATGATGAAGCGACCCTTCAGGAACTGGGAAAACAGCGCATTCATGGCCATCGATACATACCGTCACATCATGAGATGGGTGGCGACATCATCATTACATCACGCTGTCCACCTGAGAAGTTTGATGCTGTCCAGATCATGTCCCCTCTACTTCTCGAAGACCTGAGCACTCAAGATGCCTGCGACTTCTTGCTCAAGCGTGTCTACTATGGAGAAAAGGCACCTGATTTCAGAGAATTGAGTCTTGTTCAGACACTTGTGACTGAGTTTCTCCCTGGACTGCTCCCTCTCCATCTAGAACAAACTGCATCACACATCCGTGGAGAGGGCCTCACTTTTGGCGACTATCTCACAGATGTGCGCCGTCAAAAAGAGCGGAATCCTGTCGGAGCAGCTGGGTTCGGAGACAATCGAAAGACTGTGGATGATGCATTTTCTGCCAATTTTGATGCTGTGCTGAAGAGTAGTCCTGAGGCAGCATGCCTGCTTAACATGGCTGCCGTGTGCCACACACGCGACATTCCTTTGGCACTTTTCTCCGTTGGCACCCTAGGACTTCATCAAGCCGAGGAGAAACTGGAGACAGAAACCAGCAGCCTCCTGGAGTTTCTCACTGAGGAGATGACTGCGGCAAAGGCTGATGGCAACTGGGAGGAAGATTTCTTCAAGAAAGCTTCTGTGGCAGGAGAGCGACCTTTACGCCAACTGCTCAGTTTCCCTAGGCAGAGCCAGCTGGTGAAGATCTCAAGGGGTTCGGGCAGCTTCTCCGTGCACGAAGTCATCCAGGAGCAGCTGAGGCTCAGAATGAAGGAGAGAGGAGAACTGTTTGCAACTTTGCAAAACTTGGGCACCATCCTTCTTTATCTTCTTCGGTCTGATGATGCATCGCTGGCAAACAAGCGCATGTTCCTGTCCCACGCTGACGCTTGCACTCGTCACATGACTGTGTTCGGCTCCCCAGCTGATGCTGGCCAAAGGGAATCATACTTCCAGCTGTTCATGAGGCTCAGGATGAGAACTGCCTATGTCTTTTCCTGGCTTGGCTCCTTCACTACTGCTTGGGAAATCATCACAGACCTGGACAAGAAGGTTACAGCAGCTACACCAGATCAGCTACAGGCAGAGTTGTATGGGCTGAAGGCAAGGATATGTGTATGGCAGCATCGGCCGAAGGAAGCACACGAGTTTGGTCTGAAAGGGCTAGAGAAGCTAAACTTTGGCAAGGGTTTGGAGTTAACAGCGACACGTGAAGTCATGGAGTATGCTCTACTGCGCAAGTCATGTGCACATGCTCTTGTGTCGCTGCATGACACAGAAAGGGAGGAGGTACACAGTCACATGGCTGAAGCTAAAGCTCTTCTAAAACACATTATGAGTGAGTTTGTCTTTGTCCTAAACATTGATTGAATAGAATATATGTATAGCACCTCTAGTTGCACATACTTATCTATATTATGTTAGATTCTTACTTAGATATTACTTTAAGTCAAAGTAACTTATGTCACTTCACAGGAAATAGGCTATATGAATAACTGCCTTCCTGAAAGTGAGTAATGTCATGAAATGACTTCTAAAGGCCCCCCTTTATACTGATGTGACTGAGACTAGTGAGAGTCAGAAAATTTAGTTTAAAACTATTAATTTTGGGAACATCAATAGGATGGGGACCAGAGGCAGTTATATCTATAATTAATTTAAATGGGATAACCATTAAGATAATCGGGCAATTCAGTAGCAAAACCAACTTAAGACTGGGCATCTCAATGTGCAACACAGATAGGCATTACATGGACTGCATAAGGAATGTTGATATCTCTTTTACTGTGAAATTTGTCTACAAAATAGTGTAAAAACTAAGATTTGTTTATTACATCTGGTCTCCATTGTATGATTATTTATAGACACAACAAAGGTGAAGTGTCATGAGGAGTATGGCCAGCTCCTGATGCTGTATGGCTGGCTGCACCGTAACAATGGGTACCGCAACCAGGATGATACTGTATACCACCGAAAGGAGCTGACTGAAGCACTGCGCTGGTTCAGTGCTGCTGTCTCTGTACTAAACTCCTACAACACCCTGATCACTATATGCAAGGTATTGTGTCCCAAAACCAATATAATTGATACAATTTTCTCAGATAACTATAGAAATATGTTGGGTGAGTCTAGTAAAGGTCAGTGGTAAAGTATTATCTATGGAAACTAGCTAGCTCAAACCAAAGTAGATTCCTCTGAGAGATGGTAATATTTGTAAACCAACGCTATTTTTGCGATCCACATGAATTGAGTTGATCAAGGAAAATATATTTTTAGTGATTTTCTACCATATTTCACAGTTCAATTTTTAACATCAGCCAGAAATAGGCTCAGGGGATTTCCATGATTATTTGAGTTTGGAAATTTTCTATTGAATTAAATGGTTCCAGCACTTACACTGCAAGAAAATAAACCTTCTATCTTCTCTCAATCTCTTAGTACATTTAAACCAGAGAAAATAGGCAAATTTTGAACTTCAATTGATTATTAGACATACAGATTGGTCTACTATGCCTCAAGATACAAAATTAGTATATGAACTCAATCACATAGTCATTCACACAGTTACTTATGAACAAAAGCTGGATAGATCTCATTGAACAGGGAATATAATTTACTGAGTATAATTTGTGGGAACAGGATAAATTAAAATATTCAATTACAGATTCACCAGTGCCTCACTGAGCTGAAACTGGACCTCAAAGGTCACGCAGAGGGCATTGCTGAGTTGGTAGCCTGCAGGGATGTCCTGGAACAGAAACTGGGTCGTTACCATAGATACACCGCCTGGGTGATGGAGAAGACTGCGAGTGTGATGATGGAGAGCGATCGGGCTGAGGAAGCTCTGGCCCTGATCAGGGAGAGTCTGACCATCCAGAGACAGGTGTACAGCATGGAGGATGGGAAGCTGCAGAGAGGGGGCACCATGCTCTATGAGGGTGAGTCTGACTTTTTGTGAAAGCTCCTTTTGCTCTGGCTGCTGGTTCTGTCACAGGGAGCTGTGGTATATCTAATGTAAGTATGTGAGAATAGTTTCATGGGAGAACAGAATTATCACAGGCTATCGAAATCGAATGCATAGCCTTCACACCGGGAAGGAAGCTCTCTTATGATCTATTCTTGAATCGCACAGGTTCTGTATGAAAATATTAAATGTGTTGAGTAATTTCACATACACATACACACATACACACATATACATAATCGGTCCCATCATAATATTACAAAATTTAATTTAATCCAATAGACAAGTTTTAATAAAGAATTACCACACACGTCTTCTTGTTCCATTATCTATTAGAGATATTAAGTTGTATAGAAATATGAACAGTTCATGTTAGGAGTGGGCCTGCCAAGATACAGTAAAAACCAGCCAGTATCTAGGCAACCTATTAGGATATAGAGCATGGGAGCACCTTAGCTCCACACAATTAACCTTTCAGTTGTTTCATTCTGAACCAATACATATATCTCACACATCTTTCTCATTAAAGTGGCGCCGCCCTGGTGGATTAAATTTGAAACCATTTTTGGCATACAGGTCTCATGAAACTAATTGTTTTCCTGTATAGTTTAATATAATGGATCCTGAAAAAAAAGGAAAATTCAGAACGTTGTACTACATGAAATTGACTCAGAAACCTATTGTGGCCTCTTTGCCACACAAAATATCAAAATTTCAGGGTAGGTTGACCCTGAAAATTTTGAGTAAGCGCCCCAGATGTTGACCTACCCTCATTTTGGCACTTTTGCAGCGACCAAATTCATGGAGCACACAGCCTATCTAAAAAATCTACCGACATTTTCTAGAGTCACTGCGTCATGGATTCTTTTTAATGAAATAACTCAGAAATGATTAGGGGTGCCCTGTGAATTTTCATTCAAATCTGTCAGTTTTCCTTAGTTGAATATGAGCCACTCAAAGCCAGTCATTCCCTTCACCTTGGGACAGAAAGGTATATGACACTACAGGTGGCGCCACAATTAGTTTCGTGAGATATATATTATTATAAATTGGTAGAAGTAATCTAGGTGGCGCCACCCCCAGTTACTACAGGTGGCGTCTCTGAACCCCACCTTACTAGGGGTTATATCCACACCTGACCCAGCACACAGAGTGACCAGACCAGTTTCCATGTCCACACAATTTATTCCAATAAAGGGCGGTCTCCTGATGCCGACAAGCACAAATACTATTGGTTATTTGTCTATATGTATTCATACAAGTTATGCACTTGTGTCTACATGGAATGGACTGATTCATATATACTGTACGTGTATGCATACAATATGTATGTCTGTAAGTTTCCCTTTATTGTGAGGCCTGTGATGATGTATTTTCAATTATACAAAGCGTTCACTGGTTATTTTGTACTAATTTCAAGTGAGTGAACATTCTCAGAATAACTCTGCAATGTCGATGGAGTAGATTCATGCTCTGGTAATACATGAATGTATCCACATGCTGTGGCAAAAGTAGATAAACATTTATTCACAGAAAAATGATTTTGTTGCCAGATCACTTTAATATAATACAGTGTGTACCCTTTTTTCTTGTCATAATTTGTTCTATATTCTAAATATTGGATTCCTCTCTCTGGACAAATAGACTGATGCAGTACATACACTATATCAATCAGGAATAATTATCATACCATCATACTCTGGCTGTTCTGGACTTGTCAGTCTCTGTCCATAACTTGACGATAACTCCCTTGAATATTTTCCAGCTAAAGCGCTGTTGCAGTTGAAGCATGTGGCAGATGCCGTGAGAACGTTAGAGGCTGCAGAGAAGCTCATCGAGCACACACCAAAACACCCAGCACTGACTGAGGTCAGCCAGCTTCTGACCACGGCTAGAGCGGAGATGAACATACACCCAAACACCCAGCACTGACTGAGGTCAGCCAGCTTCTGACCACGGCTAGAGCGGAGATGAACATACACCCAAACACCCAGCACTGACGGAGGTCCGTCAGCTTCTGACCATGGCTAGAGCAGAGATGAACATACACCCAAACACCCAGCACTGACGGAGGTCCGTCAGCTTCTGACCACAGCTAGAGCGGAGATGGACATACACCCAAACACCCAGCACTGACGGAGGTCCGTCAGCTTCTGACCACAGCTAGAGCGGAGATGAACATACACCCAAACACCCAGCACCGACGGAGGTCCGTCAGCTTCTGACCACAGCTAGAGCGGAGATGAACATACACCCAAACACCCAGCACTGACGGAGGTCCGTCAGCTTCTGACCACAGCAAGAACGGAGATGGACATACACCCAAACACCCAGCACTGACGGAGGTCTATGAGCTTCTGACCATGGCTAGAGCGGAGATGAACATACACCCAAACACCCAGCACTGACGGAGGTCCGTCAGCTTCTGACCATGGCTAGAGCGGAGATGAACATACACCCAAACACCCAGCACTGACTGAGGTCCGTCAGCTTCTGACCACAGCTAGAGCGGAGATGAACATACACCCAAACACCCAGCACTGACGGAGGTCCGTCAGCTTCTGACCATGGCTAGAGCGGAGATGAACATACACCCTAACACCCAGCACTGACGGAGGTCCGTCAGCTTCTGACCACAGCTAGAGCGGAAATGAACATACACCCAAACACCCAGCACTGACGGAGGTCCGTCAGCTTCTGACCATGGCTAGAGTGGAAATGAACATACACCCAAACACCAAGCACTGACGGAGGTCCGTCAGCTTCTGACCATGGCTAGAGCAGAGATGAACATACACCCAAACACCCAGCACTGACGGAGGTCTGTCAGCTTCTGACCATGGCTAGAGTGGAGATGAACATACACCCAAACACCCAGCACTGATTGAGACCCTGCAGCTTCTGACCACGGCTAGAGCGGAGATGGAGTAAAGGCTGAATTAGGGGAAGAACAACTTTTCTGGGCCACTAGGTACCAGCCATAAGTTATTGGTTTTAACGCTGGGCACCTGCGGCCAAGAAAGTTTCTGGCGTGCTACTCTGATATCCTACTGCTGGTACCCAGTGGCTCAGAAAAGTCCTAATTGCTAATTTGACATACCAAGTTCTGAAAGTGCATTAGGGGCCTTCCATTTAGTATGTGCGCAATATAGACAAATCCCAGGTCCACGCCCCCCCCCCTTTGGCAGAAATATGCATTGGATTTGTATTAGAACGTAAAAACATTTAAAATAATCTAGTAACCCCACCCCCTTGATGCCTATGTACTTAATGGGAGACCACTTAGCGATTTGCTGCTGTGAGTTTTGCTCAGCAGTACTAGTAGTGCTGTTTAATTTACCAACATGTTGGAATTTGTTCTCTGCTTATATTATATATCGGTAGGCGATTTTGTAAGTGTAAGTGTTTTGTAAGTGTTTATTAGCAGACTATTGGCAAATTGGACGAAATGTGCCGAAAAATGCCACCAAAAGTGGGTGATGCCAAATAGAACATTACCATGTAAACACCCAAAATCGACATCAAGTACTTTCAGTATGTGAAATACATGGACATTAAACATTTTCAGTTATTCTGTACCGTGATGTAATGTAAATGCAACTATTTTAGTCCAGGTTTTGAAATGAATTTTTAAAAATATTATTCCGTTGAGGGTGGATTAATTTAATCTCTTTTGATAATAGTCATTGTCCTCATTTAATTTTGCAAATATAACCTTGAATGTATAACTGGTTGGAAGTCAGATATTTTGACTTATCGATATGTTTTGGAATATGGAAGTCCCTTTTCATGGAAGATACCATAAGGTGGCCCAGGGATACGTCATGGGAAAGACTGGTCTGGCACACACATAGTTATGTGTGTATTCCAACTATGAATGTGTGCTTATATTAAGAAACTGAAATATTTGCAGTCATAGAGTGATACTGATATGATAAAAAAAATGTAACATTATTGTCAATTTCAAGCATATATAGCTAACTGAAAAAGGATCTGCATGACAAAAGGTTATCCCAGAACTAGTTTATATCAAATGTTGCATTTCTTGATTATCCGTTATTTCTTTCTGTCCGTCCATGATGAGTTTGCAAATCTCCTAACATCAAGGTGCTGTTCCACCAAAACCAGGGGCGGATCCAGGGGGGGGGGGGGGGGGGTCCAGGGGGTCCTGACCCCCCCCCCCCCACTTTTGATGGGCACTCAAACTTCCCAGAGAGAATAAAATGTTGTCCGTGTGGGCACATATGCACAGACTTTTAGTACTTACCCTATATATGGACCCCCCCTTTTCGAAATCCTGTATCCGCCCCTGAAAAACTGTGTGCAAATGACCAATTATTTTTTGGATTTCTGCATACATGTCGTTTGTCAGGAAAAGTGTTTGTAATGTCAAAAAATCGCATGCTATGTACACTGTGCATAGAAAAATGATCACAAATAACAACAGATTGGATACAAAATAATTTACTGTTTCCTTTGCTAATTCTGTGAGTTCTCAACCAGTTCTAAATTGGTTTTCACCAATGGATTTTCCCCATAAAATAACCTTTTTAATTGTACCTCATATATTATCGTAGCCTTTTAGTTTCACGTTGAAACATGATAAACGAACGCTGTATTACTTGTCAGAGCTTATATGGAGGTACGCATTCATTTGCATTGCTCTGCATAGTACACAGAAACGCATTTTTGTGCATATATCATAAATTCTAGATGTTCCTAAATTTTTCTGGAATGGCCTCGAGGAATATTCGATTTTCCCTTGCATTTAATGATGATAATGATAGATTAAATACTCAAGAGAGAGAAGTTTCTATAAAAGATATATTTCATACTGGCAATATAGAACATGCCTTGACATTAAAAAGTTCCAGATGGCATTAGTGTTGTTCTCTATTCTCACTACTTGTATGATTCAGATGTATATATAAGTTGCCAAAATACTAACAAAGGGTGAATTTAGTACCTTTATTGCTGAATATCCGTTTCATATTCCTATAAACTGTTGAAACTATGTTCCAAAGAAGAAAATATAAGTTTGCTATTCTTCGCACGCCTACTGCATGTTATCTTCTAAAGTCTTGTAATATATTGCTTTTGGAATAAACTATTTAAAAAAAAGATTATGACCATAGACAACTGATCTGACTTCTCCCTTTCACTACATTTCACTGTGTGTTGATTTACAGACGGTCCCTCTCTATCCCCTATGGTCCGTCGCATAATCTCCTCACTGTTGCGAGGGTTGTCCACCACCTCTCGAATCGAGGACATAGCTGTTGCGATGGATCTCGCCGTTGATCTGTGGCTGTTTTAATGAACCGATTTTAATTCTGTAAACAGTTCTGAAAACTAGACATTTAGATCTAAAATTCCTGAAATTGTCGGCATGGAAGAATTATTAAAAATGGATAAAAATTGATGCTGAATTTCATGTAAAACAGCGAGACTTTGACCAAACACTTGCTGTTGGTCTCGCTGTTGTGAGGGTTGGCTTTTGCGACGGAGCACCGGTGAATTACCTGTGTGACTACCCAGCCATGGCAGGGTAGAGTGTATGCCAGCAAGAAAAGGGAGAGTCGTGAGGTTCTACTCAATTTAATACCTTAATCAAAATGTCCTTGATAGTATAACTCCCTCGGCCTGCACTGAGTTAAAAGTGAAGCAGCGAGCGACACATTGAAGACGCAAAAACAAGGGGCAGCCTTGGGACAAGAAATTCCTCCAAAAGTTTCGTGGTTGAAAGGTATTTCATGATTTAATAGAGGATTTAAAACAGGATTTTAAGGATATTGGTTTGATATCAACTTTTGATGTTGATGCAAAGTTGGAATGTGATATGGAAACAACATTCCTCATAAAATGTGTTTTGAACATTAAGAAATTGGATTGCACATATGTATTTGTAGGTATTCTTTTTCTAATACAAGACTTTACAATTTCATATTCAATTAAGTCTAATACAAAGGGGAAAAAACCCCCCCAAAAAACCCACATAGGTTAGAATAGAGAGTATTACTATCGTCAAATTTTAGCATTTGATTTTCAATCTCGAATAGATTCTTCTAGATTTCATGCCAAGTTGAAGGCTTTAATTGGTATGCTCCCAACCAAATCCAGGTCAGAAAGGGTAGTTAATGATAATGTCAGGTTACCTTAATGACGCAAGAGTGGATGTGCATGGGAAGTCAAATAGTTTAGCTAGAGACCTTAATGTTATTGCATTTCAATGTGAAAGTAGTTTAGACATATCATACACTAGATACAGAGAAAATTGCAGGGAATATATAATAAGTTTGTTAAATATTGAAGAAAGCTCAGTCTTTAGAAAAGATTAATGTAATTAGAATCATTAGATGAAATTAATTACTTTAATGTATCATATCAGTGACATCATACATTACTGGTTTTGAAATCAATACAAATGGTCCAATATATTTTTCCAGCACGTGGTCTTATTATTTTCTCTATTACCAAGAGAAAATAAATCATTCAGGATTGGATGGGAGGGACTTAATCCTTTATTATCTGGATGGAGTAACCCTTCCCCTAGACAGAGGGGGTGCCTGCATCTCACCAACGGTTAATACCCCCATGTTTACTCTAGGACGCTCAACCGTCAGCATCGCCAGGGAGGGGGCCCTCAAGGGTGAAGTCCAATGGTCACATGTTGAATTTAAGAATATGTATACATAATGAATTTAAGATACATATTTAGTTAGGGACTAGGAATAGGGCCGTGTTAGTCAGAAGAGAGGGATATATATTTAGTATCTTCTCCATTACAAACTGTGGAATAGTGACAAGTTAGCCTTTTTGGTATGAATCCAAAAGATCTATCAGAAGAGAGGGATATATATTTAGTTTACTCCCCTTACAAACTGTGGAATAGGGATGACTTAGCCTTCTAGGTATGAATCCTCAAGATCTATCAGAAGGGATAAAAAAACTGTGGAAGTGGGGCCAAGCGGAACCCACCCTTCATAGGCCCAATTAGGACTTGGGCCGCTGACCTTAAGTCTTTACATCAACAAAGGAGGACTACCAATTGGTCAGATGCCCAGCACATGGACATCTTGGTTTGAGTTATGTTTTAAAAATGTATTCTATATTAACAAAAAAGGGAGTAAAGTTATGAAATATAAACCCCTTTGGCAATATGGCCCATAGGTTGACTGAGTTGAACTACAGTTTTAACATTAACACAAAGGTACAGATTAGTTAGTTAGAAGACAGTAGGTCAGAGAAAGGTAGGTCCTCTTTTGTATTTGTTTTGGGAAATTGACCTACACAGCATGAATCCTGGTCTCGTAACTAGATTTTTCACGAGAATCATTTTCAGATTAAGTTTCAATCTTTGCCTACATTGGGTTATAATAATGTATCATAACCCAGTATATCTAAGAAATTCAGAGTTCATATGAAAGAAACTATGCACTAGAATATCATGTGCATCTCTCTAGCAACCCACCAGGCCTTTCTTGGGAACTTGAGCTGATTGAGTTTATGCACCATTTTATTGTTGTGTCTGGCCACTAAGGGCTGGCCCTGGACACCTATCATGAGATGGAGTATCTACAATTAGCCATGCTAAAGGCTGTATTCCATGATGCGTTCTTGAACTTGCGCTCAGCAAGGAACGCAAGGAAACGCATGTGAATTAAAAGCAAAACGCAAGCATTCTAGGAATGCAGAGTGGAATATAGGGTTTGTTTTGCATTGTGCTGGCATTGTACTTTCATCGTACTGGCATTGTACTTGCACATTCTATGTTAAGACTATAATTCACGATGCAATCAGTGGCACTTCTGTTTCTTGATCAGAGGCAATGCAAGTGCCACTGAACGCATCGTGGAATACGATAGGCAATACATGTGGCATCGCAGCCTCAGGGACAGGTTAGGTTATGTTTTTCTGTATTCAATGGTGTTAGCATAGAGACGATTGGCCAACAATTACAGAAAAGATCAATTTTAAAAAAGATTTGTTCACTTTTGTTTTCTAAACATTGATTTCTCAGTCACTATCAAATTGATTAGCTGAATAGATACGCCATCTTTACAATGATTCCTGATGGAATGTTTTGTTCATTTTCAAAGCCTTTTCCCCTAGATGTAATAAAATAACAACTAGGACATATATCTAGGACATTATTCCATCCAGATCTAATGGATATCTATACCAAATTTTAGGTCTGTATGTCTAATAGTAACTAAGATATCCATATTAAGAAAATAATCATGAAATACCATTTTTGTTTTAAGTTCTTATACCTCAGAGAGGTTGCGAATTTAGTTCAGTGCCATTGAAAAGGAATAGATGTAGGGGATGTTACATCATAGTTATATTGCTGACTAACCTGAGACAATAACAGTTAAATTGAACTATAGGTGTTCACTTTACTGTTATCTATTGGTCTACTATTCATTAGTTTTCCGTCTTCTTGGTTCCAGTAAGGCAGCCATGCATATGATATACGTCACTGAGTTCCCATTGACTTATGTCAGCAGTACTCCAAACAACCAACACTCCTAAGTTCACCCTCCTATCCAGTTCCACTCACTCACCCAGATGATAACCTGAGATTGCTAAGCCCATACTTCTCAGACTTGCCTTACTGGCTACCTGGTTCACTCTGAGGAGCGCAGGCACAAACTGCATATCTCATTTCCCTTGTACCTGTGACATCATCTCTCCGCTCTCTGTGCACATACTTACTCAGAGAGCCAATCATAGCCCAGATCCTTGCCTCAAACTAAAGCTAGCTAAGATAATACTACGCAATAAGACTGACAGCCGTGTCAATACAAGATAGCCAATTACGTTTAGATTTCATTTTGTTTCATATGACTTCTAAAATTCTTAGAAATTATTACGATACCTACATGAAAATGCCAGGATTACTGACCAAAAAAATTACATAATGCTGATAAGGCCTATCCCATTGGCTAGAATATCAATTAAATAAGATTTTTAAATATAAACCATCCATGAACACAGCTAATACATATATCAGAAAAAAAGATATCTGTACTATCCATGCATATAGACTACAATTTTTTTATATATCAAACTCTATGGGCTTTCTAATATGGGCAATTTACAGTTATACTCAAAGAGAAAGAAAAAGTTTTTCTGACTAAAGATTTGCGGGCTATATCCCACACTAAGTGGCATGGTTTGGAAAACCATTTATTGCTCAGTTTATAGAGTAAGAGGGTTGAAGGAGCAGAGGTTAATAGAACATCAGGTATAATATGTTTACCTTGTCTCCATCAGTGCATATCTATTCAAAATACCTTTATACACACTGCTGCACCTCCTAACCATTAATTAAACATGTTTAACATGAGCCTGCGCAGCGACCCGTATCATGGCACTATGCCACTTTGGAGCTCACTCTACTGCGAATCATCTCTGCACGGTAGCCACCACTTGGTGCCAGCCCCCATGACCTAGTTAGCACCAGCAAAAACCTCGTAACTATTTTTAGGTTGCAGGGCGTAGTAATCTTAAAATGTTGGTGTATAGTTAATGACCTACATAACAGAGAGTACTCTCTAAGACTATTTTCCTGGAGTGGTGGTGCAAGCACCGCAGAGTGGTTTGATGGATGGATTAAACCAAGCACTTGTCGGCTGACACTATTCAAACGATGGATCCCTATACATTGGTTATTATCTGCAAACCGAGCGAGCTGTAGAACATTTTAATTGGGCTGTAGACTGGATACTTCTACATTTCAAGAAATATCTGAACTTAAGCTCTCCTTATTCAACTGGTATCATGGGCGGAACCGCTTCAATAAATTTTTCTCTTTTCCTTTTTTTCTTTGTTTATACAGGATACAATTCAAACAATGTGTCTGGTCTCCCATTGTGGTCCTGTGGAGCATTTTGGCACAATTCCATGCAGGGGTCATTCAAATGTCCTATTTTCTATGCTGCACTTTATGGGACTCAACCCCATGCAGTGCCAATGCCAAGGATGTTGGCCACCCCAACCTCCATAACGTTATTGAAAGATATTGAAGTTCTAAAGCTTTTTAAGTATGTTTTATATACACAAACTAAATAGATCAGAATGTCCGTTTGTTGGCAAAAATAGGTGAAACCTAAAACTAATATCTTCTGAAAGATAAATGTCTTATCATGGATGATAATCAAAACAACGGTTTTAGTCATAATCAAAATGGTTGGTTGGTTATTGGTGTTTAACGATGTATCAACATCTATGGTCATATCACGGCGAGAACAATGTTTGACAATTCAGTTTGGGATGATCGAATCTATGAGAAGGTAGAGACCATACCCCTACACATTTACCGAGGTAGGTGTTCTTTAATGTGCACGGTCCCATAGAAAGGGCAATACACGCAACAGCTGGTGGCCCACTAGGGGCCTTTGATATCCCTGTCGTTGGCACAGGGAGAGTTCAGAGGGGTGTAGCAGCCCAGCCCAGGCCAAGGATTGAACCCTGGCCGCCCGCACAGCAGAGGAACGCGCTGACTACTACACCAACCCGCATGCCTCATAATCAAAGAATATCTTCTATCAGTGTAAAGATAGCTATAAAGCACTAAGATAGGGCTGTTAGGCTCACATCCAATCGGTATAATTTTCTTTCAGTTGATCAATTAACCAATGAAAAATTATTTTGGTTATAGCCAGGTTATTAGCCAGCAGTCAGCATTAATTTTGTTAGAGTGTATTTCTGAACAATTATCAAAAAAGTCTCCTACACAAACCTAGATAAAAGACCTTGGATCTGTATATATAAAGACTGGAAAGCACTTATGTCACCGTTTTCCTGGTGGCTGGCTGGAACCAAACAATGACCATGGTCTGTTTATTACCAACAAATATTTAGAACAGGTAGTGCAGAAAAGTTATTTCCAAATAGGCCTAATGGTCAACCTAATCCACTCCAACCACAGGTTATTGGCTCCAACTGAGATACATAGCAAGGTGACCCCATGGCTTTTCAGTCTGTATGTATATATGTGACATATATGTATCCTTCCCCCACATAGTGAGGCATAAGTTGTAGAAATGGGTTTTTTAACATTTTGGATGATTATTGGAGAAGGTGAAGTAACCCTTACAATGGTAGAACAATCATGTTTCTAAAATTGATAGAACTCGAGTTGTGACTGTTTGAAGTATCAAGCATTAGACAAGGCTAATTATAGAAAAAATGAACGTATCTGTAGGGCAATGCAAATCTTTATAGACCAAATTCATCATACTCTAGTGAACTATACATATAAAATCAATTATTCATGTAAATTACTTAGTAAAATGGATTGTTAGGGTGTTTTCCATGTGATTTCTGAAGAAAACTCATTTTCTGACTTTTTTACATTTTTACACAGCTACTTATGCCTCATGTGGGATCATATATATATATATATATATATATATATACATATAAGGCCTCTACCTAGATGCAGTAGGACATTTATTTGTGTCTAAGCTACCACCTAGGCCTACCTTCACGGTAGAGTGAACAGCTGCACGAACCCGATGATAATAGAGACCTGGCAGTGGCTACTGCGATGTAACGGGCACGTTATGGGACCATACATTTTTGGTGAAGAACAGACGAATATCTGGAATAAGACCTAATCGGATAAAGAACGAAAGCTAGCTAACGCAACGAACAATAATTAAGAACTCCCCTAATTTAAATAGTAATTGTCTTTATTAAGACATTTCAAGTATTAAAAGCATAATTGACATGCGATAAACATCATGCAATATAATGAACTATTAACATATCTATATAAGATACAAACGAATAAGAACTATATCGACGAATCAACACCGAAATTAACTTAATTTAGCTGATAAATTTCAAAATTTGATATTACATAATAACTGCTAAATAAGTCATTATGATTACATCAATTCAGTCATTAAGGAACAGATAAGGTCACTAATTAAAATATTAACTTAAAGTAAATGTTCATAATTCTTAGGATATATTAGCATGGGAGAGGAATATTTGAAATAACCAAATGAGGGTCAAAGGAGGTGTGAAATAGTGAAAAAGAAAGTTTCACAAATTGGCCTGAAAAAAAAGCTGTTTCTCCTTTGGTGGCCCCTAGGATGCTTTAACCACTGAACAACTAACAGAGCATGGCCGGAGTAAGTGGCCATTATCATTATAGTCCCATTCTGATGGTCCTGAGAGAAGGGTGTATCTTTTTCCCAAGCTACAGGCTACAGAATATACCACATCGAAACTGGTAAGGAGAAATAAGAAGATTTTTGAAAAATAAGGATGAAAATGTCTTAAACCAACTTTTTGTGTAGGATTCTGAAGACCTACTCTAAACATTTTAATTTCATTTGAAAGACATTATATTTGGAATATTAATGGAATGTTATTTTCCCAATATATTATGAAACAAAGTTATTTGGCTACCTTAAAAATGACAAAGCAATTAGTTTGTATGGATGAAATTTGTGAGCAAATGTGTTTGGTGACCAAACGCCACTTTTTGCACAAATGGGATTAGTAAGGTGAAAGATAAATTCCCTAAATCAATCAAATTTTGGTTTAAGGTTCTAAAAAAGACCTCTTAGATTATGAATAACATTTTAGATCAAATTTGAGGACATTGAATGCTAGTAGTTTGTATAATTATGGTTAATTAATAATAGGGGAACTGTTCATATGATGTTCAACGAAATTGCCTTTATCTCTTCCTATGTAAATGCAATTCAAGTGGCAGATAAGTTCACCAAATGGGCGTTCAGATCCACAATGCAAACAGCGCTTGGCTGAAAGTCAGGTTTATTTGTGGATCACATTAATGGGTACAGTGGCTCGTGCAATGATGGTTTAAGATTCCTAAGTTTCACAATTCCAATCAACGGAGAGTAAGCTTTCTCCTAAGAGTTTGCCTGATCTCACATTCAATCCGTAACACAGTAGTACTTCCAACAGTCACCAGATGTCCTCTCTATGTATAGCTATTCAAACCCCTCGAATCCTTAAGACTTGTATTGTCCAAACGGTATCAAGTAGTGCTCTCCACTGTAACCATAGGTACTGCCCTATATATATATATCAGTCTGGTTTATTGATTTTACCCGAGCACTGGTACTTGCTGGGAGACGAATCGTGTCTGCTATTGCCTAACAGGTATATTTACACCTACCAGTCCATGCTATCTTTACACTATATGATAAGCAATTCACATAATTTTGAATACTTTATGATATTCCCTCTATAGAACAGCTGGTGATGTTTCTTCATTCTATTCCTATACAGTATATTATATGCACAAGGTGTTTTACTAACTACCTTTGTGCAACATTTCCCTATGTCCAAGGAATCATTTAAAGACATTGCTATCTAACTTTTCCTTAACCTCTCACTGTTGCACGAGCTTGATTATGGGATGGGCAACAGAGGACACTTCACCAATCTGTCAATCAATACTTGATGAGTTCTCACCATTTCTCTCTTTGAAGTCGTAATATTCTTAGTTTTCACCCACATAATTATAGTTGAGTGATTTTACAGAGATTTTTATGGCGTGCAAATTAATGCATTTACAGTATTTGGTATTGTTGTGCTAAAAAAGGTTGTGATACATCTCTAAATGACCCGGGTCCTATATTTTGACCTGTCATACCTTATCATGATATGTCGTGACTAATATGCTATAGTAATACGTCAACACCCTAGAGTAATACGTCAACACCCTCTCCTGGTCTCCATTTAGTGGAACATCCCATGCCTGACCCCTGCCCCACCATCCTAAGTGGCCCCCACCCCTCCCCAGTAGTCCAACCTCTAAACTTTCATAATTGTCCTGCCCTCCCAAGGTGGCCACAGACCACATAACTATGATCCGACCGTCACAGACGGTTGGGAATATCCGACAAGTTTGATTTTTTCATTTTCACATAATGTCATAATAACGTTCTTTTTAGTAAGTCTGTACATAAAAACGTTTCAGATGGATTGGAGAGCTTTTATATATATTGGGCAGATTTAACCGGTACACGTTTGGATCAGTACGAGTCTTGAGGATTCAGGGGTTTGGTTAGCAGCGTATAGTGTCTGGTGACTAATATTGGAAACATAGCAGTCTGTGAGACCATGGACTTAACCAAGGAAGCCTTGGTCCTAAGTCTATGAACAATACCTGTACATAGGAACTTTACCTTTATTGCGACTACACTGGCATTAATTTTGTGAGGCTTTCTAATATTCCACAATGAACTGACTCACAATAAACACTTGTGTTGTCCACTTTTTGCATATGAAAAGCC
Source organism: Lepidonotus clava (assembly GCA_936440205.1). Taxonomy (NCBI): domain Eukaryota; kingdom Metazoa; phylum Annelida; class Polychaeta; order Phyllodocida; family Polynoidae; genus Lepidonotus; species Lepidonotus clava. Next base: position 88,006,843 of record OW387133.1, read on the forward strand.
AGATCGTGGACTAGTTCTACCTAGCTAGCAGACAAGAAAAACTATTGAGCAACTATGAAATGACATAGTGATCTTCTTTCCCCATACTCTAATATAAAACCTAAACTAACACTAGTGTTCAATAATACAGTGAGAGGGTTGAATTACCAGAGTTGTGAACTATCCAGAGGTTAGTATAACATCAGATATATATTAAACTGCATACAACGTTTGAAGCTCATAACTTCTATATCAAAAAAGATATCCATGTTCAAAAAATAAAAGTTGAGAAATTGGTTTTAAATTCATTTTGTCGGAGATATCTTTACTAATGCCATTAGATAGAAAAAAAATTATTACCTTTCATTTGGTATATAAAATAATATTGTATCATCAATTAAAGGGATCCAAAACCAATATAATTGACAACATTTTCAAAACTCAGATAAATTTAGAAAAATGTTGGATGGGTCCAGTTAAGGTCAGTGGTAAAGTATTAGCTGTGAAAACGAACTCAAACTGAAGTAGAATGCCACAAGAGATGGTAATATTTGCATTTGTTGGTAAACAAACCCTATTTTTGGGGATCCACATTAATTGATTTGAGCAAGGAAAACATGTTTTCAATGATTTTTTTTACCATATTCCATTGCTTAGATTTTTACATGGGCCAGAAATAGGCTCAAGGAATGAATTTCCATGATTATTTGACTTTGGAAAATTTCATCGAATTTATTGGTTTTGGCTCCCTTTTAGGAAATTAGAGGAGAAAGTGTGCATCACATCCTGCCTACTGTTGCCTATCCTTAAAAGACCACTATATTTTAGTGAAGTTAAGACCTTACTAGTAAAGAACATTATAATAGCATTGTTATAACGTGAAAAAACGTTACAAGAATGTCCCATTAATGTTATGGTGTGATGTTGCAATGGTTGGTTCTAAAGACATTTTCGGGTGCCATTAAAATAACGTAACAAGAACCAAAGCAGAAATATACAGAACATTGCTGCAATGTTCTGATAGTGTCATATTCTTGCCTGGGACATTTGCCAAGTTGCTGGCACCCAATGTTGCAAAAGTAAACCGTAATGTTAATAGTACATTGAAGCATGAAATACTGCTAAGAAGAATCATAGCTCAGCTTCGTACAGGAATATTTAAAAGTTTCCATTTTAAGGAAGCCTGAGCAGAGCAGGGCAAGTCACGTATGACTTCTCATTTTCTTATTTTCCTGATAAATAATATACAGGTTGAAACTGTATCAAATCCAACAGCCAAATGTTTGGTGGCCATTGTAGTTAAAGCGTTCAAGGTAAAGTTAAATATTGCCTCTGCTTTTGAAAACATTGTCAATATAAATGCCTTAGGTGTGAAATAATGAAAAAGAAAGTTTCACAAATGAACAAATGCTGTTCACCCCTTGGCAGCCCCAAGCATGATAATTATACTGCTGAGCTTCAAGTAGCTGAGCATGACCAGAGTAAATTCTCATTATATCATAATAGTCCCCTTTTGACTGTTCTGAGGGAAGGGTGTACGATACAGGCTACAGAATCTACCACGTCAAAACTGGTAGGGAGAATTTTCATCTTCTTAATAATATTCATGTATATTACTTCTGCATTGAGATCTGTTGATTGTTTCGTGATGAACATTTTTATGGTGTGTCTCTATACTAAAAATCCCTGCCAATTAGGGCAATACAAACCTTTCCAATATTGGTTGAGTGTTTTGGCCCTGCAAACAATTATGTCACTCCTAATGATTACTGACAATTAAAAAAGATAAAAAGAAATTATGTCTCGTTTACCATTAAAAATGTGCACGACTCCTTGTCTTCACTTGTGATACGATGCAAGGTATAGATGCTCTAAGGGGGTTATATCTTAAGCACTTAAGCCTGTATTTCACGATGCATTCTGGTCCCTTTCGTCGTCATCTTGCGTTGCAACGCAAGTGAAACATTCCATAATGTTAGTGTAACGCATGACGCAAGTTGTAACGCATGGTATATTCCATGATGCATTGTACTTGCATTCATGCAACACAAGTACAACACAAGTAAAAGGCTATATTCCACGATGCGTTTCTCGGCATTTGCGTTGCCTTAATTGCAGAAATGCAAGTTTACTTGCGTTCAGATACCAACATGTTGATAAATTTCTGTGAGCAAACTTGCGTTTCTGTAAATACGGCAATGCAAATGCTGAGAAACGCATCGTGGAATATAGCCTTAAGGCTAATATCTAGGGAGGTAATTATGAGTAGATATGTGAAAAATAAGGATGAAAATGTCTTAAGCCAACTTTTCATGTAGGATACTGAAAAATTCAACTAAACATTCTATTTCATTTGAAAAACATACTATTTGGAAGGTTAATGGAATGTTTTTGTCCTAATATATTGCCAAACATTAGATATTTGGCTACCATGAAAATGACATTTTGTCAAAATTTGTCGCAAAACTAATTTTTGAAATGCGTATTATCAGTCCAAACTAAAATACTTATATAAGAAGACCCGCAGGGGCTGTCCTCGGGTGGCCAAGCGATGAAGGTGGGCGATGGGTGGGCGATGAGGCAAGGTAGGCACCAAACCGATCAAACATGTTTGATCTGACGCCCAGAAACCCCAGCGACATAGGGGTACATCACAAGACAGAAGGCACCAGCATCTGGACAATAAACCATATTATCACCACCCCCTTGGACGCCTAGAGTAGCTCAACGTGGTGATAAACATTTCTGTTGCCGGGCGTTATATATTTCCTTTGCTGGGCGATGTATATCTGTCACCAGAGACTCCTGTCACCTGGCAAAATACCGTTGTCATCCAGCCGCCAAGACCTCTGTCGCTCAATTGGAGCGACTAAAGTTGCGTTTCCACTTGGGCAACAAAACACCGCAAAATAGGTAGTCCCCGGGCAACGAGGGTTAAAAAATAGTCGCCGGGCGTCGGATAAAGTTGCCGGGTGTCAGAAAAAAGTCGCCGGCCATCGGAAAAGTTTATTGCCTCATTGGGACACACTCTGCAACCAAATGGGCGGCAACAGACGCCCACAAAACAGGTCTGTTGCCCAGCTTACTGACACCAATCTGGCTGGCCATAAATCCCATTTGTCACCATGTTTTCTGGATGTCAGATCAAACATGTTTGATAGGTTTTGTTGCCGAGATTCATGTGGCTTCTATAATATCTTGGTGACAGCTTGTCTACTACCCTCGACGATAAACTTGTATGTGTGGCTTCATTGTTGCTGGCTCCTTTCCTGATTTTCATTGCCAAAATGGAGACATGGCTTATGCACAACGACGGAAGCTTCACGTCCGGCAACAAGGGGTAAAACTGGCACCAAAAATAAAAGTCGCCTGGCGACAGAAAACGGTCCCCGAGTTGCTGGTTTTTCACTTATCGCCCAGCGATAAAGTTGGGCAAAGGGTGGCTTCCATAATTACCTGGTGCCAGCCTGTCTACTGGGCAGTGGCTTCAGAGGACCCTTTGTAGCCCGGTAGGAATTCTTTTGTTAGTCAGAAGAGAGGGATACCAAAAAGACACAGTTTTAGTTGCTGTCGTTGGGTGTTGGGACGAACCTCTGGGGACCCTCGGATCCCCTCCTTGGGCCTTTTTATATCAGTACGCTAAATGATTCTACGGACCACTCGTCAGCTGTCCCGGTGCTAAATCTTTTTTCCAGATCAAAATGTATACATATAAAAGCTTAAAGGGCTTTTTATTAATTTGTGGGAAAAATTTAAGTTTATTACTAAATCCCTTCACCCACCCCCCTGTTTTGGGGGGACTTGTGCTTGCCAATGAGAAAAAAAACATGGCATGCATACGGGCAAACACATGCCATTTTAGTACTTAGCCTGACATGACATAAAATGGCCTAAGGGCCACATCCTATTCTAGAATAAGTTTGACATCTGTGACTAGCCAACCATTCACTCTAACGAGATACCTTTTCTTATTCTTGTGTCTAGTTCTGTCCGCTAAGTAGGCCTACACATGAGTCAAATGGGTGCGTCCTGTAAGCCCCATACCCACTAGGCGATTTTACCGGCGACTGGGGACGGACAACTGGGAGAATAGGCTGCCTCTTATGATCGCCTGTCAGTATGGTATATAGAAATGTGCATGTTTGATATGAGTTGGCTCTAAAATCGGCCGACTCTTAGAGTAGAGTCGGCCGATAATTTAGCGACAATAATTGGCCGACTCTGGACAAAATCGCCTTGTGGGTATGGGGCTTTTTTTTAAAAAATGATCCTGATCCCTAATTATCCTTTTGTTCAATTCAATGTGGGGCTCAATATATTATTAACATACATGTTTTTTTTCCAGATTATCTCCTGTTTCAATTTGTTTTTGTACAATATAGTAATAGGATGTCGACACTGTACAAACTCTATCTATTGCAAGAGTGGATCCAGTAATTTAAAAAAAGGCAGGGGGGGGGGCCACGCTCAAGCAAAATGTTTGCCCTCCAGGAATTTTACATTAAAAATTTAATATTGGGGCCAAAAAAGGGGGTGTGTACCTGCCATGCCCCCCCTAAAAAATCTATTGTACTGAAATGTATTGTACTGAGGAAATGATTGGGGGCATGGCTTGACTTGCCAACCAGTGCTATTATTAGAATGTTGTTAGTGCCTTCCCTGCATCCCCAGTAAACTAATTAACTGCACCAAAAGCCAATCCCAGTCCTAGAATGCACCCCACATTGTCTTCAACATCTGCACTCATGTCTCTGTCCTGTTGCTGTGGTATTAGACATTCTAGCTGTGGTCAACAACAGGGATATGAAAGGCCTAGTGCCACCAGCAGCTGTATGTGGTACCAAACTGCATATAATAGAACACCTGCCTTGTTAAAAGTGAAGGGGTATATCCTCTACCTTTTCATAAATTTGATCATCCAAGGGCGATTGTCAAATCTCCCAGTGCTCTAGAACCACTGAGGCTGGTGGTTCAAACTGACAAACAAACTCATGAAGACTCCCGCAACAAAAAGGGGGTGTGGTACATTGATAAACGACCCTGGTCCTATATTTTGACCTGTCATGCAATATCATGATGTTTCGTGAGTTCAATACTTGTTTTCAATATACAAATGCCCAATTTAATGAATAATGAAAAAAAGGGCACTAAGAATTGATCCCTAATAACTGCTGTCTGTCCTTTCATGCCCTTGAGGATAAAATGAGCTCCAAACAACGAAGCATGACCAGTGATCAATTTCATAGGGGCTGTCCATAAATGATGTCATGCGACGTTTGACCATTTTCAAATGGTCAGTTTTTACTACGGAAATGTACAGGGAGCTTAACCCCCCCTCCACACACACGCCGCATGTCGTCATTTATGCACAGCCCCATATATGGGTATAGACTCTTAAAGAGGGTGGCATGATCTTTTCTTAAATTTTACATGCGAATCTTAGTGACATGAAGAAATAAATAAGCAATATGACATTAGGAATTTCTTAAAGGAAAGCTTGCCCATAATGACAGGATCAATATTTCCCAATGAAATTATTTAAGCATGAAGTATCTATAAAAAACTAATAATGCTTCAGATATCTGAAGAATATTCAAAGTGTAGACAGAGTTGTGAGACTTTGAAATCTGATTTATTTTAAGTGTTTTATATGGAAATCCTCAAATTTGTGACGTCACAAGGAATCTAATTGAGAATCCCCATGTTTCAAGAAAAATGAATCCCCCACTGTCAATATTCCATATAGAGGAAAATGAGCTCTAGCATTAAATATCTATGTCAGACCCTGTACAAGCTCTTATTAATCATTTTATGTACATAAATTCATTCAATACCCTGGCATTCCCAAGTTATTTTAAAAGGGAATTCCCAATATAATGACTTAGCAAGGGGAGTACCGATAAGCCCAGTATTAAGGGAATTCCCTCATTTAATCTTCCTTTCTAAATATTTTTTTGATACCTTGACATTTTGTGTTTTATTCATTTGAAACATTTTAGAATACATTGACCCCTATTATGGATGGATTCAACCAAGCACTTGTCAGCTGACAACATTAGAATAAAACGGTGGATCCCAATACATTGGTTATTATCTGCAAACTGAGCAAGCTGTGTAACATTATAATAGGCTGTAGAAACAATTCAGTGTGTCTGGTCTCCTATTGTGGTCCTGAGGAGCATTTGGGCACAATTCCATGCAGGGGTCATCCAATTGTCCTATTTTTCATGCTGCACTGCATGTGACTCAAACCCATGCAGTTCCAATGCCAACGATGTTGGCCACCATGACCCCTATAAAGTTATTGAATAATATTGAAGTTCTAAAGCTCTTTAAGTATGTTTTATATACACAAACTAAATAGATCAGAATGTCCGTTTGTTGGCAAATATAGGTAAAACCTAAAATATCTAACCTCTGAAAGATAATGATAAGCTTTATATTTTTCTTTAGATGGATTAACCTATGAAAAATTATGTTGGTTATAGCCAAGTTATTAGCCGGCAGTCAGCATTAATTTTGTTAGAGTGCCTTGGTGTATTTCCAAACAATTTTCAAAGAATTTTCCTCTACTTACCTAGATAAAAGATCTTGGATCTGTATTATATATATATATATATATATATATATATATATATGTAAAGACTTGAAAGCACTTATGTCACCGTTTCCCTGGTGGCTGGTTGGAAGCAATCTAGAATACCCCCATGGTCTGATCATTACCAATGTATTTTTGGAACAGCTAGTCCACAGAAAAGCTATTTCAAAATAGGCATAATGGTAAACCTATTCCACTCAAACCACAGGTTATTGGGTGCAACTGACATGTAAATCAAGGTGTCCCCATGGCTTTCCAGTCTTTATGTATATATGTGACATATATGTGGCCCTCCACCACATTATCAGGCATAAGTCGCAGAAATGAGTTTTTGACCTTTTGGATGATTATTGGAGAAGGTGAAATAACCTTTACAATGGTAGAAACATTATGTTTCTAATATCCATGTAACTCGAGTTATGATTGTTTGAAGTATCAAGCATCAGACAAGGCTAATTATAGAAAAATGGCCTGAAAGATTGGACTTATCTGTATGGCAATGCAAATCTCTATAGACCAAATTCATCATACTCTAGTAAGTGAAATACACATGTAAAACCAATTATTCATGCAAATTTCTTAGTAAAATGGTTCGTTGGGGTGTTTTAATGTGATTTATGAAGAAAACTCATTTTCTGACTTTTTTCTATTATCATACAATTTACATAGCTTCTTATGCCTCATTTAATGGTGTGGGGTCACACACACACACACACACACACACACACACACACACACACACACACACACAAACAACACACACACACACACACACACACACACACACACACACACACACAAGGTCTCTACCTAGATGCAGTGGGACATAACCTATTTGTGTCTAAGCTACCACCTACGCCTACCTTCATGGTAGAGTGAACTGCACAAAGCCAATGATAATAGAGACACTGCAGTGCAGAATACATGTAAGTGTCCCTTCTACTAGTACCCACAAAGGGAAATATAAACAAACCTAGTTGTAAACCATACTGCATGGGCCTTTGAGGTGAATACCAGTGGTGGATCCAGCTTTTGGAAAAGGGTGGTGTACGCTTATAGAAAGGAGGGGCACCTTCAGTATGTTTTGCTTCTGGTAAGAGTGTCCTTACAAAATGCATATATATGCATGTATCCTTCCCGACCGAACTTATGGCCAGTGTCCTAATAATATCAATTGGTTGACCAAAGGGGAACATCCTACATTTCTATTACCATTAACTGTAAATAATGATGTAGTTCATTATTCATATAATATCATTCCAAGTGAGTAATTTGTATGATAAATGGAATATGAAATGGATTATATTATTTCATGATATAGAAGGTTGAGTAAACAATATGTCGTTGATTAATTTCAATATTTGATATTACATGATAACTGCTAAAAAGAATAATAAGTCATTATGAACACATCATTCAGTCATTAGAGAACGAATTAGATCAATAAATGATATATCAACTCAAAGTAAATGCACATAATTCTTAGGGTATATCAGCATGGAAGAAAAAAAAATTGAAATAATCAAATGAGGGTTAAGTCATGCACTAAACCATACATTACAAAAAATGAACAAAATATTTAGTTTCGTATCAGGCAAATGATAATAACAAGATTTTATTTGATGAATTTCGAACTGATGAAGGGGCTTTATACTGTTCAATGTTAAAGAACTTTTTAATTCAGGGTACAAGCTAAAGGTGAAGAACTATCCTGCAGCTTGTACTGCTGCACAGCTCTTTGTATTTTGTGACAACTGTACATATTGTTTCAATAGTAAATCGTTATGTTAATGATATGCTGAAACATGAAGTACTGCAGAGAAAAATTTGGTTTCCATGGAAACCAGGTCAGAGACAACTATTGTGAATTTAGTACAAACAAATTATAGAACTTTTGAAGTTCATAATCATGCCCCCATCATATTCAGATGCCTACAGCTCAGCCTTATTGGAAAACTTGAGAGTGGTTTCCATTTAAAGGAAGCCTTAGCAGGGCAGAGCCTATTTTCTTATTTTCCCGATAAATAATAAACTGGTTGAAACTGTATCAAACCCAATGGCCTAATGTTTGGTGGCCATTGTAGTTAAAGTGTTAAAGGTAAATTTTTCCTCTGCTTTTGACTACAAAGTCAATATACAAATGCCTGAGGTGTGAAACAGTGAAAAAGAAAATTGTCCTGAACAAATGCTGTTCATCCTTTGGTGGCCCCGAGGATGCTTTAGCCACTGAGCTCCAACTAACAGAGCATGGCCGGTGTAAATGGTCATTATCATTTATAGTCCCCCTTTGACAGTCCTGAGGGAAGGGTGTAAGATACAGGCTACGTCAAAGCTGGTAAGGAGAATTTTCATCTTATTAATAATATTCAGTGCATGTATATTACGTCTGTATTAAGACATGTTGATCATTTCATGATGAACAAATTCTGGGTGTTTCTGTAAACTAAATCATCTAGCACAATACAGACCTATCTAATTGGTAAAGAGTTTTGGCCCCAAAATAGTAATGGATATTTAACTTCCAACGATTACTAACAATTAAAAAAAAGATAAGAAGAAATTATAAAACTGTCAGGCTTATTCATCTCTAGAATGTGCAAAACTCTGTTTCCACTTGTGACCAGACACAAGGTATGGATGCTCTGAGGGGGTTATATCTTAAAGGAAACCTTGCACATAACTGTAGGATAGTAATTTCCTAATGAATTCAATTCAGCATGTCATTTACAACTTGTACTAATCAATGTAAACAAAATAGAAGGAACATATTTAGTCTACACACAATTATGGGACATTAAAAAAACTTGTATTTTATTATATCTTTAAGGGGAATCCCCCAATGTGTGACATAGCAAGGGGAGTTCTCAGAGAATCCAATCTGGCAATAAAAGGGAATCCCTATCCCAATAGAATTTGTAATAATGCTTATTCTCTCTAATACAAATTATATATATTTGGTCCAATAGAACTCATAATTAATTTAAATATATATCCATGTACATTCATTCATTATTAATCAGGGAATCCCAAATTAAATTTAGAGGCAGTTCCCAAAGGTGTGACGTAGCAAGGGGAGTACTAAGTAGCTTGACAGTTAGGGAATTCCCAAAATTAAATTCTTTTCCTGAATATCTTTATATAACCCCAACATTTTCACTGTTTTTCTTTTGAAATACTTTAATAATACTAATGTGAAGTTAAAAACACAGAAATTAACAACTTGCATATTTATATGCAAGTTTTCCTTTAAGCAGTAAGGCTAATATCTAGGGAGGTAATTACGAGTAGATTTGTGAAAAATAAAGATGGAAATATCTTAAACCAACTTTTTCTGTAAGATTCTGAAAACCTACTCTGAACATTCAATTTCATTTGAAAAAACATTCTATTTGGAATGTTAAAGGAAGTCAAAACTGATGATGTGTCATAATATGACAAATTTTTGGAAACTCAAATAACCATGAAAATAGATCCTGAAAGACTAACTTTAGCTATTGGTACAGTTTAAGTCATGATAACTAACTATAACTTGACTTGAATTCCATAATTCTCTTGCCATTTATACTTGAAGACAGCAATGTTTGTAAACAAACTAATTTTGGTGGGTTATGGTAATAGAATATATTTCAATAGTCAACGCATTTTCCTAAATTTTGACCCAACATTTCTTTTGGCTTCCTTTAGTGGAACGATTTTGTCCCTATATATTACCAAACATTAGATAATTGGCTACTATGAAAATGCCAGCGTTTTTGTCAAAATTTGTAACACATTAAATTTTGGAAATGCATGACTTGACAAAATTATCAGTCTAAACTAGAATACCCTCAGGTGGCCGTACGGTTTCGTCCTTTGCTTGAGGACCATATGGCCACCTGATGAAGGCCCCTAAGGGTCTTCTATATGCTATCACCCAAGGATGATTTGAAATATAATGAAAATATTGAAAATAGAACAGTACTATTTTGTTTACTGTGATAAGGCCGTGTGCGTCTGCCGTAGTCCATGCTCTCCAAGCAGGACTTTGCTTCTCCGATATTGGCTTTGCTGCCAGCGGTTATGCTTGGAGATTGCACGTTGCCATAACGACCAGTGGGCCAAGCAGAGCCTTGCTTGTGCTGTCGTATTGATGACGCAATCTGCTCTGCTTGGAGATCTCATTAATTTCAAAACAAGGAACGGGTTGTATCGTCATTTTTATCACTCGAACAGCCGAGGAGCGGTACATATAGACTGAGAGGCCAGTGCGTATTGACAGGCCATATGTACCACTCACAGAGATCCTTATTTTCAGTATTTTCAACATAAATTTGAATACTGTTCGGGTGATAAAATAAAAAAGACCCTTAGGGTCCGTCCTTGGGTGGTCCAATCTGGTTCGTCCGGCCACCCTTGGACGTCCCTCAAGGGCCTTTATTTTATCACCCGAACAATATTCAAATTAATGTTAAATAAATTTAAGTTTATTACTAAATCCCTTCACCCCCCCTGTTTTGGTGGGGACTTGTGCTTGCCAATGAGGAAAAACATGACTTTCATATGGGCAAACACACGTCATTTTAGTACTAAGCCTATATGTGTGGATCCCCCCTTTCAAAATCCTGTATCCGCCCCTGACACGACATATAAAATGGCCTTAGGGGCACATCCTATTCTAGAATGAGTTTGACATCCATGACTAGCCAACCATTCACTCTAACGAGATAACTTTTTATATTCTTGTGTCTAGTTCTCTCCGCTAAGTAGGCCTACACAGGAGTCAAATGGGTGTGTCCCGTAAGCCCCATACCCACCAGGCGATTTTACCGATGACTGGCGATGGGCAACTGGGAGAATCGGCTGACTCTTATGATCGCCTGTCAGTATAGTATATTGAAATGTGCATGTTTGATATGAGTTGGCTCTGAAATTGGCCAACTCTTAGAGTAGAGTCGGCCCATTTTAGCACCAATAATCGGCCGACTCTGGACAAAATCGCCTTGTGGGTATAGGGCTTTTTTTTAAGTGATCCCGATCCCTAATCATCCTTTCGTTCAATTCAATGTGGGGCTCAATATATTATTCATGTACATGTGTCTCTTTTCCAGATTATCTCGTGTTTCAATTAGTTTTTGTACAATATAGGAATAGGATGTTCAAACTCTATGTATTGCAAGGGTGGATCCAGTAATTTAAAAAAAGGTGGGGGGGGGGGGGGGGGGGCATGCTGAAGCAAAATGTTTGCCCTCCAGGCCCAGGAATTTACATTAGAAAATTAAATATTGGGGCAAAAATAGGGGAGGGGGGGGGGGGGCGTGCACCTGCCATGCCCCCCCCCAAAAAAAAAACAACAACAAACAAACAACAAAACAACAACATCAAAAAAAACAACAAAAAAAACAACAAAACAAAACAAACAATCAATTGTACTGAAATGTATTGTACTGAGGGAATGATTGGGGGCCTGGCTTGACTTGCCAACCAGTGCTATTATTAGAATGTTTGGGAGTGCCTTCCCTACATCCCTAGTAAGCTAATTAACTGCACCAAAAGCCAATCCCAGTCCCAGAGTCCACCCTACATTGTCTTCAACATCTGTACTCATGTCTGTCCTGTTGCTGTGGTATTAGACATTCTAGCTGTGGTCAACAACAGGGATATGAAAGGTCTAGTGCCACCGGTAGTTGTATGTGGTGCCAAACTGCATATAAAAGAACACCTGCCTTGTTAAAAGTGAAGGGGTATATTCTCTACCTTCTCATAGATTTGATCATCCAAGGGCAATTGTGAAATATCCCAGTGCTCTAGAACCACCGAGGCTGCGACATCGGGACTCCCCCTAAACACCCCTCCATATCACACATACTCCTCGCAACCATGTTTGGACATCACCTGCCTATGCTTATTTTTACACTATAATCGAGAATCTAGAGCATGACTAAATGCAAAAATAATTATCTTTACACATGTAGTTCCCTACAGAGAGTGTGGCATCAGCCACTGCGTAATAAAATGATTAATCTTTACCAAGGCCATATACAGTAAAATGTGAGAGTGCCAAACTGCATTGTTGTTTTTCATCTTATCTTACCATACAAATCTGCATAATTGCTCTGACCTCTCATAGTAATTTTCCACTAGGTCTGCTTCATATAAATTATAGTGGTGAGGTGAAATCTTAATCATTAGTTTAAATCATGACTACTTATATTGTGTAGTCAATAAACTTTAGAAAACTGATTTTTAGGTTACTAAGTTTTAGCAAGCCAACTATACATCTTTTTATCACCCGCACTGGCAATGAGCGGTATGTACAATGGGTAGTGTGTATGGACAGGATGTATGTACTGCTCATCATTTTCCAGTTTTTCACATTATTTCTCCTTTTGTTTCGGTGAAAAAATAAAGATGGACCTTACGGGTTGTCCTAGGGTGGCTGTATGACCAATGGGGATCATACAAACCTCAGGCTTTGCCCTCGGTATGTGACACTCGAATGAACAGTCCGTCTCAGACACCCCCCTCAGTCCTTCTTATTATAAAAGAGATAAATTGAAGATTGGTTTGCATTCTAAATTTTCTCTTTTGTTTGGGTAAAACAATATAAAAGACCTTGGGTGCCTGGGTAAACTTCTGATTAGAGGGCCCAAGAGCGAAAAAACATGGGCGATACCTCTATTCTGAGGTTCATTAGACTCTCTACTCAGATTTTCTTACATTATTACATGCTATATTAACTCATTTAGTAACTAGGGCACAGAGTTTTTCTCTTATAACATTTCTTGAAAGTAGTTTGCACAATGGGGAAACACAGAGAGGTCTTGCAGCTAGGCCAAGGCCCAGCTGGTCCCTTGCATGCAAGACGTCTCTGCCAACCGCTTCGCCTCGCAGCACCTCCTTTCATAAAATGCACCTGCCCATAAATTATGTTAGGTAATTATCAACATTTACTATTATATTCATAAAAGAAGGTCGGGGGGGGGGGGGGGGCACCTGAGGACGTGGCTGGCAGCTAAGGGAGGGGGTGCCAAGCAATATAATAAATTATTGTCTTTTTTGTCTGTACTCAAGTTAGAGGATACTGACCAGTGACCGGAAAGACAGCAGACATTTTCACACTGCATTATCCACTGGTAAATATGGCAACTGGCAGCCAATTGAATTTCAATACTCCACTTCCAAATGTTTATTTTCATTTGTCTTCAGGGGCATAGCCAGCCCTAAATTCAAAGGGGGTTCCGAGTAAAAATGAGGGGACCTTTTTTTGAGTTGGACAAAATTTTAGACCCTTTTCTAGGATACTTGTTTCATTGTCAGATAAGATTCTATCAGATAGATTAACCACTAGTTTGTTTTGGCTGTTATTCTTGACTACACTTGCATTAGATAAATACTCGGTCTGTATCTCTAAGTTTTGTGAGTCGTTCTCTAAGTCGGTGGACAAATCACTCAGAATCGAAAAATGGTTCAGAGTTTTATTGGGTTTGTTATGTTTCATGTGGGGATGTTACATGTTTCGGTTGTCTCCTTTAGAACTGGCCTTGGTTTCCCTGGTAGGACGACTGGACCTTCGGTGGTACATGTTGGCAGGTGCGCGTCCCCGTCCCCTCTCCCCTTGTTCCTGAGAGGCTGGGTCGTAGAAAGGGACACGGCAGTGCGCACTGCAGTCGCACCAGGGCCAAACATGGGTCTACTATGACGGCCCTTTTTACACGTTTCCGAACACGATTTTCTGACTTTTCATTGAGCATTGTCATTTCATGGTGGGTTCTACAATCTTGTCTACAGAGTCTTTGACAAGCTGTTTTTTGCAAACGGCTTTGCGAGGATCAGGGTTATTTTCGGCGATTGCACGCATTTTTTTTTTTGGAGAGTTTCATACTTATCTTTCATGTACTGAGCGGTAGCCTCCCTGATCTGTCGGCTAGCTTTATCACGAATGTTCACGATAGTCTCTTCAAGTTCTCGGCGGTCACGTAAACCGGTGGTTTTTCAAGTCCGTATGTCCACGGTTCATAGTGTTCTTTCTTGACTGCATCATCAGTCCACTCCCAGCATTTCTTGCACTTGGCAGATTCGCTGCTGTTGGCCCTCATGGTACGCCAGGTTGTCCTCACATCTTTGGGGAGGTACTGTTCAGCCAGTGTCTTCAATGTATAATTTGACAGTCACCTCTGCATATGGTCCATTCTCACGAAACGTGCCCAATTGAGGACAAAATAGGGTAAAAAAAAAAAAAAATTCAGAATGAAATAAATTTTGGTCAATATATTCTTAGTGTATTGGAGTATCTATATATGTAATTGGGAACGTTAATATTAATTATTTTTTAATTTATGCACATAATTAAATATCAGGACCCCCACGATTGATGACAAGGCCCCCACGGACGATGACAAGGCCCCCACGGACGATGACAAGGCCCCCACGGACTATGACAATGCCCCCACGGACTATGACAATGCCGCCACGAACTATGACAGTCTATTAAAACACTATGACAGTCAATTAAAACACTAAGAGATGTCAATATGTAATAAGATTAGGCTAAATCTTTATGATCAATAGCAAAATATGTAGCCTTCCATATTTAATCAGTATAATAATTCAACATTATCTACTACAAATTTTTTTGTATAGGACTATGAAATATATGCCCCCACGGACTATGACAATGCCCCCACTGACAATGACTGCCCCCACGAACTATGACAGGACATTACAGCTAACAAAAATTATCAAAAATATGTTAAAATATTAATTATTTTTGGCTAGACATGAGCGCACAAACACAGATTGATAATTGGTGAAATATTATTCACTTATTCCTGATAATTTTTTAATAAGGGTATGGAAACACTATTACACAAAAAGTACACCACATGTGAATTCCGAAAAATATTACATTATCTATCATAATTTTTAGAAATACAGAGAATATAGGCAAAAGTGTAGTCAATATATAAGATAAGATATAGATAAATGCAAATCTGGCCAAAAAAATGAAATAGCTTTCATATTTTTTCAGTTATATTGAACGCTAATGTATTGTTTATGGTTACTTATAGTTATAGTGCATTGTCCGAGATAATCACTGTTATTACTGTTATTCCGAATGGGTGCTAGTCGAGTGGTATATAAGTCCACGAGATGGGCCCTCAATCCATAACATGAACAACGCTTGGCAGTAGGGTAAGTTTATTGGTGGATATGGTGCTGCGTACAATTGCCAATGAAGAGATGATAAGTTCCTAGGTGTTATAATTCCAATTCGGGGAAGAGTAAGCTTCCTCCTCAGAGTCCGCTTAGTCTCACCTTCAGCCGTAGTGCAGTAGTACCATGTAAGTCACCAGATGTCCCTGTGGTTGCGTAGCTATCTAAAACCCCTCGAATCTCTCGATCCGTATTGTCCAAATGCTAATGATTTCCCTCTGCCCTTACACTGCGTTCCCGCTTCTTATAGCAGTCTGGTATTGATTTTTACCCCAGGCATCGATGCCCGTTGGGAGATGTACCCTGCTGAGCATTGTCATCAGGTATATTTACACCTACCAGCGGCACCTGCCATATTTATACTATGTATTTTCATAAGCTAAGTGATTTGGAAGAGTTCTTAGTATCCCCTTGTGTTCAACTGGTGACCTTTACACTATTTCAGTCATCATGCACAAAGTAAATGAATTAATCTCTACCTTTGTGCAATATCACAAAAACATGAAATTCGCCAATTGGGCACATTTCGTGAGAATTGACCATATGTTATGTTTTGGGGGCATGGGTCAATCAATGTTTTTTTATGGGCTTGGCTGATGTTAGCCTGATATGGAGTGCATGCTCCACCAGACAGGCCTGATGGAGCGCGAAAACCCGTTTGAGCGGAGTTAGGTGCAGAATTGCTACCGGTTGCTGTGTATTCCAAAAATGTTTTCATACAATGATCAAAAATATTGTCTAATTCCTCCATTTCTTTTTCTAGAATGTTCTTATATTCTTTTAGAGCATCTGTGGAATATTTAAGCCTTTTTTGAGGCTGTATTTGCTCTAGATATCTCCCTGGGGGAGCGCTTTCGCTCGCTTAGGCATGCTTGAAACGGCCCGAAAGCTTGGATTTGTGTCTCGCCACAGTCATGTTCTTGCTGTGTTTGATGTTGTAGAAGTGACCAGGGTTGGGTAGGATGGGATATTAACTATCGCAAATATCAAGAGAGTATTCAACTACTAGGGTGTACTATAACTTCCATGGTGAACTGAACCTTTTAACAAGAATAAGCCTTTCACACTGTATTGATACTGTATACTTCATAGGAGAAATTATAGTGAGGTTTAGATAATGACTGATGTTGACGCTCAGGTGACACTCCCTGAATCCCCAGTAAACTAATTAACTGCACCAAAAACCAGTTCCAGTCCTACCCTCCACCCGACATTTTCTCCTGCACTCACGAAGGCTCCTATACCAAAAAGGGGGCATGGTACATTGATAAATGACCCTGGTCCTATATTTTGACCTGTCATACAATATCCTGATATGTTGTGACTTCAATACTTGTTTTCAATACACAAATTCACAAATTTGTAAGAAATAAGAGAAATACTGCTAAAAATTGATCCCTAATAACTGCTGACTTTCTTTTCATGGACATATGAAATAGTCTGAGCTCCAACCAACCCAACATGACCACTGATCCTCATCATAGGAGCTGTCCATAAATGATGTCATACTATTTTTGACCATTTTCACCTCCTGCCCCCTTGTTCATGTCTTTACTATAGAAATGCACAAGGAGCTTGCCCTCTTCCCCTCCCCACGCCACATGGTGTCTTTTATACAGGGCCCCATAGCACACATACTCCTTGCTACCATTTTTGGACACCACCTGCCTATGTTTATTTTCACACTATATTCGAGAATCTAGAGCATGACCAGATGGGAGAATTATCATCTTTACACATGTAGTTCTCTACTGAGAGAACTAGTGTGGTATACAAAATAGCATATAAGCTACTGTGTAATACATTTTTTTTTTTTGGATTGAGTCAAACCATTTCACAATACACATTGCGCTTTTCAAAAGTTATAAATAGATGAGATATTATGATTGTGAATTGACTTATTACTTATATATATCTTATTCCCTGTAAATGACTAATCTTTACTAGGTGGGGGTAGGGGAGAGAAAGGAAGGGGTGGGGGAGAGACAGATAGGGGTGGGGAGAGACAGGTAGGGGTAAGGGAGAGACAGGTAGGGGTAGGGGTGAGGCAGGTAGGGGTAGGCAGGAGACAGGTAAGGGTAGGGGAGAGACAGCTGGGAGTAGGCAAGAGACCAGTAGGGGTAGGGGTGAGGCAGGTAGGGGTAGGCAGGTGACAGGTAAGGGTAGGCAGGAGACGGGCAGGGGTAGGGGAGAGACAGCTGGGAATAGGCAAGAGACCACTAGGGGTAGGGGTGATGCAGGTAGGGTAGGGGTGAGACAGGTAGGGGTAGGGGAACAAATGTAGGGGTAGGGGAGAGAAAGGTAGGTGTAGTGGAGAGACAGGTAGGGGTAGGGGAGAGACAGGTAGGGGTAGGTGAGAGACATGTACAGGAAGGGGAGAGACAGGTAGGCAAGAGATAGGTAGGGGTGGGAGAGAGAAAGGTAGGGGTGGGAGAGAGGCAGGTAGGGGTAGGGGTTATGGCAAGTAGGGGTAGGGAAGAGACAGGTAGGGGTAGGGGTGTGGCAAGTAGGGGTAGGGGAGAGACGGCAGGGGTAGGGGTGTGGCAAGTAGGGGGTAGGGGAGACACAGGTATAGGGTAGGGGAGAGACAGGTATGGGGTAGGGGAGAAACACATTAACCACATAAGTAATTGACCATTAAACCATCAAAATTAAAGGCTAGCAGTATGTTCCAAAGGTATATTAAAAGGAAGGATAGTTCTTATCTCATTGCCTGTTCCCTCTATATCCCTATGTAATCTATCCCGTATTGTATGAGTCCTTATGCACAAGGTGAGAAAGGTGTATAGATACTCCACCGTTGCAAAAGGTGGGTCAGGGATACTCAATTAGTCAGATACAGCAATAAAAACAAGGGAAATATAAAAGAAACCACTTTTTAGGATGGGATACTAACTCTCCCAAATATCTAGGCTATTAGGATGTACTAACCTTTCCATGGTAGACTGAACCTTATAACAAGAATAAGCCTTTGATGCTGTGTTGATACTGTATACTTCATAGGAAAAATTATAGGGAGGTTTATATAATGACTAATCTTGACGCTCAGGTGACACTGGTGATTCCCCAGTAAGCTAATTAACTGCACCAAAAACCAGTTTTAGTCTCACTCTCCACCCTACATTTTCTCCAACACATGCACTCACAAGGGCTCCTCTACCAAAAAGGGGGTGTGGTACATTGATAAATGACCCAGGTCCTATATTTTCACCTGTCATACAATATCCTTTCAATATACAAATGCACAAATTAGTAAGTAGTAAGAGAAAGACTGTTGAGAACTGTTTCATTGACCTAGAGATAAAATAGTGAACTTGGAGCTTGGAGCTTGACCCCTCCCTCTCCCCACACTGCATGGTGTCATTTACACGCAGCCCCATATCACACATACTCCATACTACCATGTTTGGACAGCACCTAACTATGTTTATTTTCACACTTTTATCGAGAATCTAGAGCATGACTAGATGGAAGAATTATTATCTTTACACATGTAGTTCTCTACAGAGAGTGTGGCATACATAATAGCATATTAGACACCAAATAATAACGTTACTAGGTAGGGGTAGGGGAGAGAAACGAAGGGGTAGGGGAGAGACAGGTAGGGGTAGGGGAGAGACAGGTAGGGATAGAGGAGAGACATGTACAGGTAGGGGAGAGACAGGTAGGGATAGGGGAGATACCAGTAGGGGTAGGGGAAAGACAGGTAGGGGTAGGGGAAAGACAGGTAGGGGTAGGGGAGAGACAGGTAGGGGTAGGGGAGAGACATGTACAGGTAGGGGAGAGACAGGTAGGGGTAGGAGAGAGAAAGGTAGGGATAGGAGAGAGGCAGGTAGGGGTAGGGGTGTGGCAAGTAGGGGTAGGAGAGAGAAAGGTATGGGTAGGGGAGAGAAAGGTAGGGGTAGGGGAGAGACAGGTAGGGGTAGGGGAGAGACAGGTAGGGGTAGGGGAGACACTTGTACAGGTAGGGGAGAGACAGGTAGGGGTAGGAGAGAGAAAGGTAGGGATAGGAGAGAGGCAGGTAGGGGTAGGGGTGTGGCAAGTAGGGGTAGGAGAGAGAAAGGTATGGGTAGGGGAGAGAAAGGTAGGGGTAGGGGAGAGACAGGTAAGGGTTGGGGGTGTGGCAAGTAGGGGTAGGAGAGAGAAAGGTAGGGGTAGGGGAAAGACAGGTAGGGGTAGGGGAGAGACAGGTAGGGATAGGGGAGATACCGGTAGGGGTAATGGAAAAACAGGTAGGGGTAAGGGAAAGACAGGTAGGGGTAGGGGAGAGACAGGTAGGGGTAGGGGAGAGACATGTACAGGTAGGGGAGAGACAGGTAGGGGTAGGAGAGAGAAAGGTAGGGATAGGAGAGAGGCAGGTAGGGGTAGGGGTGTGGCAAGTAGGGGTAGGAGAGACAGGTATAGGGTAGGAGAGAGAAAGGTGGGGGTAGGAGAGAGACAGGGGTAGGGGAGAGACAGGTAGGGGTAGGGGAGAGACAGGTAGGGGTAGGGGAGAGACAGGTAGGGGTAGGGGAGAGTCAAGTAGCGGTAGGAGAGAGACAGGTAGGGGTGGGTAAGATAAAGGTAGGAGTAGGCAAGAGACCCAAGGTCTTTTATATTGGTTTACTGAAGCAAAAGAGAATATTTAGGATGCAAACCATTATCTCTTAAAGTATTTCTTGATAGTAGTTGGCACAGTTGGGAAAAACAGAAAAGTATTGCAACTAAACCAAGGCCCAGGTCAAAACTGGTACCCTGTATGTAAGAAGTCTCTGCGTACCACTTCACCTCGCAGCACCTCCTTTCATAAAATGCACCTGCCCATGAATTATGCTAGGTAATTATCTAAATTTACTATTATATTCATAAAAGAAGTACTGTGGGAGCCACTGAGGACAGTGGCTGGCAGCCAGGGAGGGGATGCAACAAATACAGTGCGAAGCAATATAAATTATTGTCTTTTTTGTCTGTCCTCAAGTTGGATAGTGGATAACGACCAGCGACTGGGAAGACAGCAGACATTTTCACACTGCATTATCCACTGGCAACTGGCAGCCAATCAAATTTCAATACTCCACTTCCAATGTATGCTTTTATCATTTGTCTTCAGAGGCCTGGCCAGCCTCAAATTCAAAGGGGGTTCCAAGTAAAATTGAGGGAATTCCTGGTAAATTTAAGGGGGCTCTGACCTACATTTTGTACAATATTTCTTATATTTTACCTATATTTTGAGAAATTCAGGAGGTTCCAGACACCTACGAACAGGCATAGGTAGGGGAGAGACAGGTAGGGCTGGGGAGGGATAGGTAGGGGTACGGGAAAGACAGGAAGGGGTAGGAGAGGGACAGGTAGGGATAGAGGAGAGACAGGTAGGGGTAGGAGAAAGACAGGAAGCCGTAGGGAAGAGGTAGGTAGGGGTACAGCAGAGACCCGTAGGGGTAGGGGAGAGGTAAATGTCAATAAACGCAAAGTCCTTCCCATTTAATAGAGCTGCACATTTTCCCGATTTTAAAGACCCATAGATTAACTTCAGAAAAGTATGCAATGTATCTTTACAATGATAAAAGATTTATCCAAGCATTCTTATCCCCCAATAAGCCCACCCCAAATTGGGTATATCCTAGGATTGGACAAGGGTTGGACAAATTTACTGTATAAGCCATCCTTGTTTCAAAAATTTGGGGTTACTGAAATAAGCAAAAAATATGTTTTTCTATATCCTCAAGTACTGTTTGAAAATTATGATTTTTCAAATTCTATCAATTGACAGATTGGAAAGTTTGCCAGCCAATCAAAATTATGCATTCCAGGGCAAAATAAGGTTGGACATTATAGGCTGTGCTGCCAAGCTTTAACATTGGTTGGGAAAAAGTAAAAAATATCTGTCAACCGAATCAATTTGGATAATTTTGTATTATACAACTGTCTTCAAGGAAAAAGCATGGAGACAACTTTGAAAATATTTCATGATAAACCTAAATGTGTAAACTGGGATGGGTTTATTCCAATCCCTAGGTATATGCACTCAGGTTCCCCTAAACGTCCCCCAGTTTTTCGAAAGGAGCGGTGTAGTCCTAGTGAATGGGAAGGAGAACTTAAAGGATCGGATGTAATGGTGTTTGCTCTCAGCATGGTCATGTCCTAATAAATCTAAGGCGAAGTTGAGGGCTCGCTCTGTTGCCCAAGCATCAGACCTTAAGCCTCATGTCCACTAGGTGTATGACATCACAATGGGAGTTATTGGGAAACCCGGTATGCATTCCATAAAAATTTGGCGATAATTATCGCTAGTCAAAGCACTTCCATAAAAGATTTGCGATACTAAAATTATTATCGCCAAGGCCTCAAATCAGTATCGTGGTGATTCTTACAAAATATCGCCGTTTTAAAAATATATATTTTCACAAATATTAATAATTTTATATCAAAATATGTATATGTGACCAAGGAAGAGGCCTGTAAAATTTAAATTTGATTGAAACAAAATTTGAACAAAAAAAATGAAAAAAAAAAAAATTATGTGGCGATAACATTTGTTGGCATCGTGGTATTTCTTCAACTTGGATTATCACGAAAATTTTATGGAATGCACCCCAGATCTACCCATAAAAGGGAATCCCCGTCCCTGTAGAAATTGTAATAATGCTTATGCCCTTTAATCCAAGTTATATATACTCTGCCAAATACACTCATGATTAATTGAAATATATATATATCCATCTACAATCATACATTAATCAGGGAATCCCAACTTAAATTTAGGGGGAATTCCCATAGGTGTGACATAGCAAGGGGAGTAGGCTGGAGTTATATGCGCGGGCATGGGAGGAGATGGCCGCGCGCAAAGAAGCGCGTACTGGTAGCACTGTACGCGCGGGGTTGTAAAGTCCGCCCATGCTGATAGGCCTGTATGCGCGGGGTTGTGTCCGCGGACACAAGTGTGCTCATACACGCGGACGTAGCCTATTTTCTTCACCATTATTTTATTTGTAAATTGTATTTTGATCTAGGGCATAGCCCCCGAACCACCTTTTCTCTTTTATTCATATTGTTGATCTAATGTCTTTAGATTTAAGAACAAGGGAACAATATACACACCACCTTTCCCTATGTCCACGTATGTAAGCAGATCTGTCTGCGCGGACTTTGTGGCCGCGTGTATAAGATATTTTATCTACACTACATCCTATCCCTTCCCCCTAAGTGCATTTGTACCTATTTTTGAAAAGGTCCTTAAAGGATTATTGTTACTAATATTGCTTTCGAATGAGCCTGAGATACCAGGGGCAGATTCAGACTCAGTCATCTAGGGAGGGGGGCAACCCCCCGCCCCCCTAAAAGAATGAAAATAAATAATGTCAGATTTCCACAAATCAACAAATATAAATTATTTGGAAACAATTCCACTTGGATCCGTAACTAGACACAAAACGTTTTATGACACCTTAAGGGAAGAGGAATGTATCTGTATAAATGTATTGCCTGATTTGAATCATATTCTTAATTTGGAATATGACATCTATGAAAAAATTAATGGTGTACAAAAACTTACCTTTTGGTTGTAATAAGGTTGTGAAATGGTTATATTACAACGTTATAAAATTACGTAACCGCAACTTTCCTGGGAGTCCACAAATTTATGTTGTAACTAGGTAGATTTGCAACGTTGTTGCAACCAAAAGCTAACATTGTAGCAACGTTGTAGCAACGTGAAATTGTTTGCTATATACTATGGGTGTACTAATAATGCTAATAAGGGGCCATACCCACTAAGCTACTTTAACGGCGACCAGTGAAGGCCGACTGGGATAATCGCAGGTAAAGTCACTGGGCAACTCAGGATCACCCCGCGATGCCCCGAAGGTATGTTGCGGATTATGGGTGGTGGGGGACTGGCAATGGGATCAGCGGTAAAATTGGCAGTAAAATATCAAAATTGCTTGAAATGTCTCCTGGCGATGACAACGGCCATTCTCCCGGTCACATAATTATCACCTGTTGCTGGCAAGATCGCCTAGTTTGTATGGGGCTTAAGGGATGGGCTGTTTGTCCTAAGCATGCGTCATGTTCTGATAAATCTAGTTCAAGGTAAGGGCTTGCCCTATCATGTAAGCATCAGAGAATAGTCATGTCATGTACTTAAGGGCCATACCCACTATAGGGGAATATACCTGAGTCGGCCGACAAATCCCCACTAAAATCGGCTGATTTTGCCCTTAGAATCGGCCGATTTTACCAGCGATTCAGATCAAACCTGCTTATTCCAATATATCATATCATACAGGTCGCCCATCGCCAGTAAAATTGCCTATGGGTATGGGGCTTAAGGATGCACATGTCATCTTAGATCCGACTTTCAACTCACAGGATTAAATTCTGTTAACCAATCATTGGTCCTTATATTATAAAGCTTTTTGAATAAGTCTGAGATAGCAGAGTTTGCAGTTATCTAACTACCTGGAAATCGGAACATAGCACTGGTGGTGTGCTTTGCAGGTCACCTAAAAAGTTTCATGATACTGATGTTATTTATGATATGACCAAAAATATTATGGCTACACTAAGATATGTGACGTGGACCATCACCTATGTAATTTGGCTTGAACATCGCGATGGTGGTGCCCCTATGATAACCCATGCAGACAATTAATGCGCAATCATTTGTTAAGTTTGTTGTTTATGAATTTTAAGGAAAGCTTTTACATAAACAAAGAATAGATATTTTTCAATGAAGTTCGTTGAGCATGAACAATGTATCAAGAACAAATGGTACTAGAGATATTTTGAGGATATTCCAAATGAAGCCAGAGTTACAAGACTTTAATATTTGGTCTATTTTTTGTATTTTTAAGGGAAATTCCCAATTTTATGACGTCATAAGGACCCTTATTGGGAATCCCAGCTTCAAATAGAAGTGAATTCCCAAGCCTCAAATCTGTATAGAAAGGAAACATAGCATAACATTTTTATTTAGGCCCATACGAGCTTTTATTAATTGCATATTTTACTAATCTTAATTCATTCAATTAACTGAAATTCACATGCTCTTTTGAAAGGGATATCCCATCATTATGACGTAGCAAGGGGAGTACTGACAAGCCCAGAAATTAGGGAATTCCCTAATAATTAGTAGTTTATTTCCTCTATAATTCACTCAAACTTCAACATTTTCCAGTTTCTGGATTTGAAATATTTTAAGAATACACACGAGAAGCTAATTCAATGAAGAATAGGCGTTTGGAAAATTATGTGCAAGGTTTCCTTTGAGCAGATTCCATGACCCTGTGGTCTCTGTGCTTAACCCTTAGCCTAAAGTGGCCATCGAAGAGTTATCTATTTGGCCTCCGATGGCTGTTATTGTGAACTTCTATTTGTTTACTATTGTCAACAGTGTAAGTAGTTAATGTTAAAGAAATAAGCTTAAAGTTTAAGTCAAGCTGTGAATGGGGATGTCTAACTATGAAAAGGGAAACGTTTAACTCAAAGGTAAAAACACACACAATGCTACGAGGTACTATCCATCATTTTAATACACTCATTCTGATCTGACACAACACAAGGCATAACAAGTTTTCTTAAAGTTGCAATAACAATACCTGAGTCCAATGATCCTAAATGTCAAACCTTGAAATAATTCTCTGAAGTTTCTCAATAAAGTCAAAGTCCAATGTCCCAAAATGTATGAACTACAACAATTTAAATACATATTTAATCTTAACTCAATAAAACTTCAATAGCCAAGTTGGATAACCTAATAGTGTAAGAGACTAGGAAACCATACATGAAAGTCCTTTCATCTTTTGCAGCTCCCATTCCAAAATGCTGGACAAAGACGTCTATTGCATGCTTCTTCTTCTTCTCCTGAAATGTATATCAGGTAATAACTCATTTCTTTCTAATGTAAATGACAGTAACATCTAAAAGCCATGAAGAAATAATACATTAACACATTAAGGTAGCTCTTCTACATGTTTTTTAAGTGATAAATTACGGTTTATATTTTCAAAGATATCTGTTTCTCATGTCAGGCTTGCTATAGATCTACATGATATAGTATTATATAATTATGTCAATGTAGATAAAATTATGGTTGTTCAAGTGAGCAAAACTGGTCAAAATTGACAACTAGTCAAAAAAATGCAGGAAAGCTGTTCCCTTTGAGCGATGCGACAAGAAATATATCAAAATGAGGAATCTAGATTTACATTTTGATCTATCTTTGTGATATATCTACATCCTGTCACAATTATTTTGATACATAACTATGTAGTGTTATGGCTGTAACAATGTTTTACTAGTTTATCACAATGCTTATCTAAACTTGGTATAATGTAAAAATAAAGGACCTTCTCAAGTTAACCTTATGTCAAAATTTGTATAAGTCTAGGTTTTCAATATGTGAAAATAATCATCTGTAGTTTGAGGCAGCCTTTTCTCATGAAACTAATTCCATATTTTCAATTCACTAAGCCTTTCAAAATTTTCTCCCTCAAAAGATCATTTTCTTTTGGTGTGAGACATATTGTTGCAGCCCTGAGTGATATGCTTACAACAAATCATCCTAAAAACAGGGCACTACCCAGAAAGGTTGCACCAACCTTGTTAACAACACTACATTGTGATGATCCCACAATCGTGATTTCCGAGGGCACTTTCACCTGAAAACCAACATAATGATTGTGTATGTTATATTTTGTCAGGATAATGACTCGTTTTTTTCTATTTATGGGGTAGAGTTTGGCCGGTTTTCAACTATTACCAGCATTTTTATTACCTTTATTCTGAACCTCTCTTACTTTCGCATTTTTTTTAAACAATTTGGATATAAATGATGAAGGACACCCTATTTATGCGTTTAATTTGAGAAAATACTTTGTTTTAATTGAAATTAACAACTTAAATGTCCTAAATAGAAAAACGTTTTAGAAATTTTGTTGTTTTTAGGTAGTGGCACCACCTGTACATGTTGATTTAATGTTGTAAAATTGATACGTGTCTGTACTTTCTCAAGTTGCAACCAAACATGGAAATGCACTGGAATTTAGCATTAAAACAAATGAACTTGAACCTTTAATAGGAATTTGAATTATATATTTAATTGCAAAAGAGAAAAACTATATTATATTCCCTTGACAAATAAAACATTAAACCATGTCATATATATTGAAATAAATCTTAATACATTTTTTGTCATTGCAGCTCAGAACCCAACATTCAATGCAAATGACATCTATATTACTGAAGGAACTGAAACTAGAATGTACATTAGCAGAGGGTCATTTGATATAGATGATATCAGGTTAGTGTTTATCTATATGCGCATCAACTCCAACTTGATTTCTTTCAATGATTTACTATGATAATGAAGAATGATGTTTCTAAAACTATAGTTTAGTAAAACAGGTTTCAAATATATAGAAAGGGTTGCAACTTTGATACTCTATTTTGCATATTAGAAACTTCCAATTTAGAATTAATGAAAGGTTTTACTGTAGTTTGACAGTCCTGGTTCAAATAATATAGTCCTTATGATTTAATGCACAATTATGAAACCCTCCACTATTGTGGTTGTTTACATAGTTTCTCAGCAAAACATAATTTTGGTCCTTGACAGTTGATTAGGGCGTAAAGCAACCAATAACCAACCAACCATAATTTTGGTTGCTTCACACATATCTCACAGTATTACGTATACTACATTATATAAAAGTTCAATGTTTCCTATGTCTCTCCAAATATGTATATAGGACAACATTATTGAAAAGTTTACCCATTTTAGACTCACCACTAAATGTCGGTGAAAGATATAGCTAAAACTAAAGAAGACTTTTTTTCATTTCATTGATATTTTAAGGTTCACTACACATTGAGTGTTAGTGCAAGTATTGAAAATGTACAATATGCCACATCAGTATGAAAATACATAGCTTATCTTTCTTCCTGTCATAATAAATATACCTTGATAAAAAATAAGTTTCCTCTCATTTGTTCTTTCAGAATAGAGTTTATTGATGGAACAGCTATAAGCCCAGATGACTATGAAGCTCGAGCTGTCAAACTTCGCTTTACCTTGTATTTACTCATACAAACTGAAACGGATGAAATTGAAGAAACCGAAAGCTCTTTTTCTGTAGAGGTTTATGCAAGTGATAGATTGGTTGAGACTTTTACAGTGCACATATTTGATGATTCTCAAATCTGTAAGTACTAGACAACATTAATATTTTGGGAGAGATGGATTTAAATTTTAAATGATCTTGCCTAGGCCTAATAATTATGTCACTATCCTCTAATACATGACTGCATTACTATTGGGGGGGATGTAATGATACATTATACATTAGAGGTGGAGCTATATGGAGCTAATATAAAGAAAGTATTGATTAAAATTATATTGGAAATGAGAGGGACACAGTTAATTTACGAAAAAAAAGTTTGATCTTTTTAGAATTATAGAACAGTTTTCTTAATTTATTTTTCAGCTAACACTGGGAGACTAGTCCCAACCGAGCTGTATGTATCAGAAGGCATGGATGAAATTCAGATTCCCATCGATGTAACTGCTGAGTCCAATTTTACTATGATGTGAGTGAACGTATTGAGACCCCTCACACCGATCAATGAAAAACATTATTTTCCATTGTCATCCTTTCATCAGATTAAAGTTGGTATTCCACTAGGCAATTTTGACTTCTAGGAATTTGCTAACTTTAAATTTTAGATTTTTGTTAGAAATATTACAAGAACCCCTACATGTTACATACCATTTGAAAGATAATTCAAAGTCCTTTATAATTATGTACTTAATATATAACTTGTTTATGATGGGCATACATTCCTTTGTAACAAAGTTTTATTTTGAAATAGAATGTCACAAAGTTGTAACTTGAAATAGAATGTAGAAAAGTTGTATTTAAAATCATGCAACAGTATAGATTATTGGATTATTGTGTATTTGTATTTCTGAAGCCCTTGATTATTTTGTTCTATAACTGGGGAATGGCTGGCCTGTTGTGCTTGGCTCTCTCTGACGTACATAGTCCTTTCGTTGGCCAAATTAAAAGGGTTCTTTACACATACATTTTCAAACGCTTATTTTTTTTTTTATCTAATTAACTTTTCTTTCTAAAAGTAGGCTGAAGAAAAAAAGGAAAATGTTGAACTATTAGTGAATTATAAAGAAAAAAGATTTGGGAATTCCCTAATTTCTGGGCTTCCCATTCTGTCCTTAGTTGTGCTTCTTCATTATAAAGGGAAATCCCATTCAAAATGATTTGGGAATCTAAGGTAATTAGATGAATTTAAGCAAGTAAAGGATTAAATTGTTTATAGTGTGGTAAATCAGAGACCACTTCATAATGTCAGGCGCGAGTTTCAGAAGCATGTAAGTTGATCATAATAATTAGTAAAAGATATGGAATAAGTATGTGGAATCAGATTATTGAAATAGATGATTGTTTAGCTTGTAAAAATGAAACGTGCAGAGCAGCACAACAAGTAACATGTCAGAACAAGATTGGTTAATAAAAGCATGAGTAATTAAGAAAGCATGTAACTGGAAGTGACCTCTGTAAAAGTAAATGAGACAACATGACTGAAACTGACCAATAGAATGCCAGTTATAGGGATATAAAGCAGAGAGCTGTACGAGAATAAACAGTTCCTTTAAGGTACTCGCCATGTTCACACCTCTTTCTTCCTCAACAAGAACCATCTTTGGACTTTGGTGATTTAGGGAAGATAGGGAATGTGGCACAAGTAGATGATTACTACAAAGGTCAGGTAAAATCAGATGCTGAATGCTGGAAAAATATAAGCAAATTAAGGCATGAGCACAAGGCTATGGGACCACCCCTTTATTTTGGGTGATGGCCTGAGGATTGGTTCCCAACCAGAACTCAGCCAGCCAGTAAAGCGGCTGCATGAAGACCGGAACAACTACGTACCCATAATGCCCTGTTAGTCTAGTGAAGCATGGAAACCCTTCCCCCCTCTATGTCAAATTCACCGGCGTCCGTTTGGCTACCTTAGACAACAACAAGCCGTTCTGACCATCTTCATGCGCAAGGCATGAATCGGAAACACGAGACCTCTCAACACTTCTGTGATTGGCCTGCAACCCTACACCCAAATCCGAGTCTTGAGCAAATGTCCACTCCCCAAGACCCCCCATTCTTTTGTTCCATGAAGAACAGCTGGAGAATGGCGAGAGGCCGAATGGGAAAGGACTTCCAATATCTTTTGCAGACTCCCTCTTTTCCCCAAACATCACTATAGCCTGTAGGGGGCCTAATATAGATATTCAATGATAAAGTTAACATTCCTTTCTATACACTGATGAGAGTTGGGGATTCCCTTTTTTGAAATCTGGGGATTCCCAATTCGGGTCCTTGTGACATCACAAATTAGGGGCTTTCCCTTAAAAGCATATAAAAAGACAAAATATTAAATATTAAAAATATAAAATAACTGTGTGACTGTCTACATTTGGAATATCCTTAAAATATTTCTAGTATTAATTATTCTTGATGTATTTTCCATGCCCAGTGAATTTCGTTGAAAAATATTTTTCCTTTGATTATGTGTAAGGTTTCCTTAGTTTGATAATAATCAGTGATTCCTACATTTTTTGACTTTGAAAACTTGCTACAGACCTGAGGTACACATTCCTCAGATTTTGTATAGACTTCTAGAGTCAAGCACATTATCTTTCTTAAGCTCAAAAGCAAAAATAACCATGGTGACATGTATTTCTTTCTGTTTGGAATGTTACCCTGATGAAGACTGTAACAAGTCGAAACATGTCGATCATCTGCTGTTTCATTAAAATTATCAATGCTGTCCATCAACATTGTTGTCAATTTTGGTGTATATTCAACATCTTTAAGAATAACTAAAAGTAATGCGCCAACATAACAGTGACTTTTTCTTCAAAACTTCAAACTGTGAAGTGCAAAGTTGAAAATACTTCAGTTCAAGACGTTTATGTGGCTATCAGGAACTATACTTCAGGTATTATTAGGAATATCTGGAATATTGCTTTAACCCATTTGCAAACAAAGAAGTATTGTTCTAAACATACAGTCACTAACACTCTAATGCTCTAGCAAAAGATGCAACTGTTTGGTTGGTAGAAATTGTCACATATCATAACCTATATAATCCTCTTCTCATAGGGTTACGAGCATGGACATCACAGCTTCTGAGGGTGCTGACTACACATTATCACCCGATTCTTTTGATGTTGTACTCGGTGAATCGACAGCAGGACCTCTGATTCTTACGGTTATAAATGATACCATTGTGGAACCTGAAGAGACGTTCTATATCACCTTAATTATAAATGGAACAGAGACCTCAATGATCCTCATTCACATCTTAGACAATGATGAACCTGGTTAGTGAACACAGTTATTT
The DNA here is from genome assembly GCA_936440205.1 of Lepidonotus clava. Lineage (NCBI taxonomy): Eukaryota > Metazoa > Annelida > Polychaeta > Phyllodocida > Polynoidae > Lepidonotus > Lepidonotus clava. The sequence continues at coordinate 88,038,008 of OW387133.1, forward strand.
AAAGCAATGGGTATTGCACCAACAATTAGGAGAAGAACGACTTTTCTGAACCAATGGGTACCAGCAACAGGCTATTGGTGTATGTGCCAGGCACCAGCAGGCAAGAAAGTTCCCGGCATGCTACATTGATAACCTACTGCTGGTACCCAACCGCCCAGAAAAGACATTTATGGTTGCTACTTGAGAGAGTACAGATGCAGATTGTTCATACAGAAAAGTATTTCTCCTCCCAATTAGTAATTTCAGAACCGTGTGTGCATGCCCGTGATTTAGTAAAACGTCAACTTGACATGCATCGTAAATTCAAAATTAAAAAGGGTCAAATCAACTCTCATTGTGCTGTTATTCTCCATACATATATCTTTACCATAGCCTTTCAATTGTTTGTTATCCATTCCTTCTTATTCTCTTAGTAATTGGTAGCTATATGAATATCCCACAAATGCCTTCAAATCAGCTTCACAACACGCCAATTTATTTTAAAAACTGATCATACTTTCAATGTTCTGCTAGAACAATTCATGTTATCTATGGTTTGCAACATTTGTTTGTCATTTTCCTTTAAGTGTATTTGTGTAATTGGTTTTCAGCAATTAAATACATCTCTTGGGCATAGTTATACCTTATTCTATGGAAGGATTGGCAGATGTTTTCACACACCTAGTTACAAATTCACACTACTACTGATAGCCAGTTTCTTGACTTTTACCTGCAGGTTAGCCTTGAACAGGGTGCATGCTGGGTAATATGTGGACAAACCACAGGGCTTTATCATAGAAATTGTCACTAATTATGTCATTATTTGTGATCAAACATATGGAGAAACTTATGGTCATTATTTTTCAATTTGTATACGTGTGTATTTAATATTTTGCATGTGGTCTGAAAAATCATTATCTTAGGACATATAACAACTATTTGTTTATTTTCTATAGGTTTTGCTGTGTTTTTGTCGACAAATTTAGTCCAAATTAGCCTGCAGGTGCTTAAAATACTGTAATTCAGTGGTAGGGAGAATTAAAAAAACAGTCAATATTTCATCTACAAAATTGGTTAGGAAGAAAATGATGATTTAAATTCTTTTGTCTTCATTGGTGAAAACAGAAGTTATACCTAACAGCGCCAGCTTTGACACTGACGAGCTTGTAGTCGTGGAGGGGAGTGAGCCAGTAGAAGTCCCCATCACTGTGACAGCATCAACACCATTTACATTGAAGTAAGTTGATGGTTTAGGTATCTGATATTTAGCTGTGGTTTCTGAAATAGGGGTCGGGTGGCCAACGTCGTTAAGGTGTTGGTACCACTTGTTGGCATTGGCACTGCATGGGACATGAACCCATGCAGTGCAGCATGGAAAACAGGACATTTGGATGACCCCCGTATGGTATTGTGCCCAAATGGTCCACAGGACTGCAGGGGAAGAGCATTTGATAACGTGAACTGAGCCTGTATAAAAATCCAATTGAAAAAAATATATCAAATTTAATATATTTCAAATCAGATGCTTTGAATTTGGTCAAATATATTTTCTAAGTAGTGTGCTCTGGAGAAATAATGTCAATCTAACATTGAGCAGACTAGTAAGGCCATCTACTGCCACTGCATGTCTGCTACACATGAAATGAAAACTGATTTTATGGTTATGTTTCTTATTGTAAAATGAGTAATTGTCTTTCAGGCATATGGGATTTAGTAAGCAAAGGTCCTTTTCTCTTAGACAATAAACATGTAATGGAGGGTGTCTCCTTACCCCACTTTAACACACCACTTTGCCTAGTTTTGCTTTTTTGATTGGTCGGTTTGGGCCAAATGTATTCTTCAATATAATTATATGTCTGTGGTTTGCTACTTTTCAGGCTGTTTCGGAATATTGGGAAATGAAATTCAAAATCAAACTTGCATTCGATGGAGGCAGAGAATTATGCTTATAGGCCTATGTGTTTCTCTAGAATACAAGTAGCTTAGGCGAAAAGGGGTGGACGTTGTAGAAGTCTTCAAATTCAGTGGAAACAAATAATGGAAGGCCTTTAATTGTGCAAAGTCAAAAGGCAGCCTTCAATTAATAACATAAACATATTCAAAGATTTCGACCAAACCCTAGTACAAGTCAAAATAAAACTGCTTTGATGTTGTTGCAAGATGCAGAAGTCTCTAAAGACTACATGCAATTTAAACAAGTTTACCAAGCATGTTTTATATACTTGTAGACTGATTAGCCAAGATGAAAGCACCGATGGTGATTCAGATTACACCTTGTCACCTGCTTCCATCGAGGTGGCAGAGGGTGACACACAGGTCTCATTCACCCTATCTGTAAATGACAACGCTATCGCTGAACCAAGGGAAACCCTTTTCCTTTTCCTTGAGATGGAATCATCACGTGTTGGTGTCCAAGTGGTGCGCATTGATGATAATGATGAGCCAGGTGAATATTATTTAAAAAAAAAAAATGAAAAAAAAAAAGAAATAAGGAAAACAATGAGGTAGGTTTTAGGGCCAACTGACCTGCAGGTGGAGTTGGAGTACATTCCTTTACTGATGAAAGTTGAGGATTCAAATCACAGAGTTAAAAAAACATTCATACATAAACAATGTTTATCATTTTTTTGTCTATTTTGTTGAAATGAATAATATTTCTTATATATCATTGTTAATCTTTTCATATGTCAATTTAACAATTATTCACTAGTTCTTGTAATGCACAATAATATATTTTTTTCTTAGCAAGCTTTCAGTGATTTCCAGTTCTGAACACACACATTAAGAAAGTTAATGAATACTGAAAAGGTTCGAGAATGACATACATACACTTGCTATAGCAGGAACATTCATCAGATTAAATCTATTGCTGTCATACCTTTATGAATGATACTACTGAGCTTCCAACAACTATGCAACATGTAATATTAAGCAACATTATCAGATGAACATTAAATGTAGATATAGTTAATTGCATTATTTTAACCCCAGTGATTTTGTTCTTGGACAATAAAAGATCCATGCTCCCCTTCACCCTGTCTCAGTGAGGGAAAATGCAGTCAAGAGAATGATGGATTTAATTGTGCCTGTGAACTTGGGTACACCGGTGAAACATGTAATATCAGTAAGTTCCGACTTATTTAGCTTCAACGACTCTTTCTATCTTCTTTCTCTTGTTTCTGTTTTATTATTTGGAGTGAATAATTATTTTCCTGTAAGTTTTAAACATTGAATTCATCAGATTGGAGTTGCACACTGGGGCTACCTGGATTGAGTATCGATAAATAATTGTTTTTTTCTAACTCTAAATTCTTTTTTTAGATAACTGGACACTTAAGAATAATGTAATTAATAATAAAGTAATTGATTCGTTAGAACTTGAATTTGAGTAATGCTACCAAAATTATTCCGAGGGAATAGTGCTTAACTGCACACCATTCAAGTTTATTCATTTTTCTCACAAAAGGTAAAATAATGTTTTTGATTTTCCCCTAACATTCTCATAATTAACTATACCTGTTACTCAGTAGGTCTACAGGGAAATGATCAGGGTATGAAGTGTCAGTTTCTTTTCACTGTAACACTGTAACACTGTTTGCCTTTTTTATCATTACTTTCACTCATTTTTCCTCTTAAATGTTATATATAATGCAAAATCCTTTTCATAATTAACATTTAAACCATTTGTATACTTCTTAACTCCTTATTTCCCTCCTCTTCCAAAATAGCAAAACAGTGTTACAGTGAAAAGCAAAACAGGCTGTATAAATACAAATCATTTTATGCAAATCTCCCTTTGCCTCCCCCTGGTGCAGGCATGGGGGATTACATAACCTTTCATAACAGGGGGTGGATTTTCACCGCTTTAGTTGGCTCCTGTAGTCTCTTTTTGTTATTTCAAATAATTGTTTTTCCCCCAAAGAAATAAATGGGAGACAATACTTTTCTTTCTCAGGCTTTAACCCTTTGTGTCTCTATTTATAATTACTCCTACAGTCATAAGCACAAGTACCTTTAAGCATATCAGGGCCCATATCTTCCTAACTGATAAACACAAATAATTTCTACACCTAATTATCCCTCTTTGAGACTATTTTGCAATAACACTATTTATTTTGGTAAAAAACTAAATTACTGATCTTGAGACCCTAATCAAAATGTCCCTGATCAGCCAAATTAAAGATATGGGGCCAGTTCATGCTGTTGAATGTAATTTCTCTATGATCATATCCCTAGGATGAAAGATAAGGAGACATTCATCAAATGCCTAAACATAATGAATCACTATTTAGTTACATAGATGTATATTCTTTTTAGCTCTTTAAAAACAAAGGTTTATACCCAAGGCCTAAAGCAGCAAATTAACTATCATTTGAACCATAAATCAGCTTTCTAAGTGTTTTACATTTAATATGAACAAATTATAATAGAATCAGTTTTTCCTAAAGGTTGTCACATTGTGAATAATGTCTTGAAGAGTTTGCTTTATTGTCATATCTCTTTAATTGTATTCAATTGCATGGTGTAATGGCCATACCACCACAAGTTTATTCTCTTTTGAAAAGGTTTTTTCATTAATCTATGTAAAACATAGGATAGCTAAATGATTAATTCCTTTCTCTTGCCCTCTTTGGTGGAAACAGAAGTTGTACCAAACAGTGCCAAGTTTGCTACTGTTGAGCTTGTTGTTGTCGAGGGAACTGCCCCAGTAGAAGTTCCGATTACTGTCGCAGCATCGACACCATTTACTTTGAGGTAAATTTCATTGTTAGTTTTTTAATCCAATATACAATTTTTAAATGAGTCATTTTGAATTTGAGATGATTACATTTTAAAATCATGATTACATCAATATAGTGTGATCTGCAGAAATGATCTTAGTGAGGCCCCCCTCCTCTTACAACAATAAGGTAAATAATAAATAATCCTGAAGTTCCAAGGATCACATGGTTTTGTCTATGGTATTCCTCCAGAACGCATTTTATATCTTAATCATGGCCAACATTGTGTATGAGCCCATAAAAGAAGAGAAAAGATTCCGTCACCTATGCAGAATTAACTAAAGAACCCTTCTGGAAATGAATATTTATCATGCGATTTTATGAACAGAAGTTAGCTAGGGTAAACCTTTCAAGCCAATGAAAAAATACAAATGCAGGAAATGATAGTTGATTGGGGCTGAACAACAATGCGCCTCTGTATAATTGCCAATATTTTAAAATCTGGGCAACCCTTTCTTTTGATTTGATTTATTCTATGAAGCACATATGAAATAGAACTTTAGCCTCCTTCTATGTAAGTTTCCTCCTTACAGTTTAAGAACATCTACATCAAAATGACACTAGATTTTACATGTTTTTATTGGCTACAAGATGTGCTGAAAATAAGTTAATTGTTGGCAAAGGAATTATTCTGCGTATACGATATGTGCAAAATTGATCTAGTCCTTGTAAAAATGGCTGTTACTTTTCTGACATACTAAAATTTTGACATGGAGGAAAAAAATAATGATCAAACAACATTAGATATGAAAATATCCAAATAACAGATTTTATAACAAGCATCATCATTCTTTAAATGTCAAATAAAATACAATTAAAACATGTGGAATCCTGAGATCAAGTATGTAACCATCAAAGCAGTTTGAGGAGATAGGAACCCAGGCAAGCAGGGACGTACAAAGCACATTCTGCAACTATACTTTTTTGGTGAGTCTGTGACCTGCCCAATTTTTGTGTAACAGTTACAATATTTTAGGTTATAAGTGAGGCTTATTACAAAAGAATGTTATAATAACATTATATTTTAGTGAAGTTGAGACCTTACTAATAAAGAACATTATAATGATGTTATTATAACATGAAAGAGCATTACAAGAATGTCACAATAACGTCACAGTGTGACATTGCAATTAGGTTCTAAAGATGTTTTTGGGTGCCATCAATATAATGTAACAAGAGCCAGAGCAGAACTAAACAGAACATTATTATGACATTATAATAATGTCATATTCTTGCTTGGGAAGTCTATTTATAGGAGTTTACTTCCCCTATTTTACCTACTAAGTAGCAGAGCGTGCATGCTAGGAGTATAAACATAGCGTAGAGGGTTTCAATAAGTATGGTCTTATTTTCGTTGTAATACAATATAAAACTCACATTAATATTGACTTTTCTGTATTTTCCAAGTTCATTTGAAAATAAATTATTGTTCATAGACCTATAGGAATTATTAGTTTATAGTTGATCTATATTTCTTGTGTTTTATGATAAAGTCAAAGTCAGTAAATCAAAGATATACAGTAAATCATCCATCCGAGATAGGTAGAACAATGTATTTGTTCCTCTATAAATACAATACTGTTTCAGGGTGATGGGTTTTGGGGGATTTGGTAAATAATCTTGAATGTGTGTGTTAGTAATAATTTAAGGCTGCTTTTTGCAGAGGAAAATAGAAGAGACAACATATACTTTGATGTGATGTGTGTTAAAGGTGCAGTAGTATTTTTTTTACATAAAATGTCATGTAAATTACCTCACTTTTTCAAAATTCATTGTAGAGTGATCGGCCAAGATGAAAGTACCGATGGAACATCAGATTATAACTTCTCACCTACTTCCATTCCGGTGGCAGAGGGTGACAGGCAGGTCTCATTCACCCTCTCGATATTTGATGATAATGTTGCTGAACCAAGGGAAACCCTTTTCCTATTCCTCGAAATTGATAGTTTACGTGTTGCTGTCCTAGTGGTGCAGATTGTTGACAACGACGAGCCAGGTGAATATCATGAGACTTGTGTTATGCTTTCATTGTCTTGCCATTAATATGAGAAGCAAATAACAATAGTTATTCTTCTTCAGGCACTTTTGGTGGTCCCTTGTATAGAAAAAAAAGAAAATTTGCAAAAATGAGGTCAGTTTTGGGCTACCTCCCTGTTTCACCATGTTATAGTCATACAAATCTATTTTAAACAAAAGACCAATTTGTAGCATCCTCTTGCTGATTAGCACTTGAGTAATAAAAGAACTCTAAATACATATATTAAACATAGCTTGTCACATCTTCTTTTGTTTGTCATATATGTGAATACCTGCAAAATTGGGGCTTATAAACACACATTGTCTTTGCATCCTCCATAAATACAGAGAAAATATTCAAATATAATTACATAAGTTAATATTAGACCAGGTATTATGTTTACACTTTTGTGAAATATTGACTAATTTTCTAAATTTAGCGTAATGTTGCCATGGTAATCAGAATGCAGATAAACACAAACCATAGATATAAAGCTGAAGTGAAACATTTGGTTTCTCCTGAAACAAGGGAACGTGATGACCTTGAAACAAAAATCTTAAGCTACATTATGCTTGTTAAGTTTGCAATGAACCTATCTTAATTGGAACAAAATTAAGAATATTCTGTTTGTAATATGATTCATACATTTATTATTTGACTCTGTATACTTTAGTTTTGGGCAATAGAAATTTCTTTTTAAAATATTTCTGATGGATATGTTGTGTCTAACCTTATCTTATTTAGATGCCCATAACTGCTTCTACAAGGAATACATACACACACACACACAAATATATATATATATATATAATAGTTCTTTATATTATTAGTATCACAGATAAGGTCACATATATTTGGCTTTTTTATGTATATATATTTTGGTACATTTACTAATATCTTACTGAAACAATAATTTGCAATTACATAGATATACATTGGTTAAACTAGAAATGACTGGCCACAATATTCATATCTTCACATGAAAACTGGAAAATTAATGAGGTGTTTAATTCATGTTAAAGGTCTAGGCAACGTATCATATCATTGAACATTATAAAATATTTCCAAGTTTTAACACCTGATTTTTCGTTCTTGTACAACAATAGATCCATGCTCCACTTCACCCTGTCTGAATGAGGGAACATGTAGCCAAGAGAACGAAGGATTCTTGTGCACATGTGAAGTCAGATACACTGGTGAAACATGTGGTATCAGTAAGTTCAAATTAAGCGTGTTTTATTATCATTTACCCGTAGTCTGTCATATTATTGTGTAAGGGATACCTTCCTCTCAAGCCTGAAAATAAGATTTACATACCACTGTTAATCTTTAATATAACTAGTGTTTACTTACAAAGTTTCAGAGAATATATTTTCTTAGGGGACACCTCAAAATTTAATGCAGGCTGTAGTATAAATTATCATTGACCAGCACCACAGTTTTGGCCTCCCATTGTAACGCGATTCCATATTTTACGCGTCGTTCCGTTTCGGCTGCACCGCTATGAATCCAACTTTTCCCTGTAACGCCGAGTTTCTCGGACGCGCTTCCCGCGCAGACACAGTGTTAATAAAACTCCAGTTTCCAAGTCACTTTATGACTCCTTCTTGGATTTCCCTAAACCTCTACATATTGAAACATGGTGGCTAGCAGTGGAGTGATCATCTTTGGACAACTTTTGGGAATGGAGACTGTGAGTAAACTGCATTTCTGAGGACATTTCTCTGGGTTGAGTCTGCTGTCAACCACCTCCCTCAGCATGTGGTCCTGTCAACAAGCCTGTGTAACTCTGAGTCTGAATCTACTCAAGTAATCTGAAGAAATGAACTGCTCCTGTAACTCTGAACTGGACCATAGTTCAACCTGCCTGTGTCATTTAGTCTGAGAACTCATGAATTTTACATTACTACCTGAGAAATAGTAATTGTACCTGCTGTCAGTTAGTGTCAACCTGACATTGACTCCTGTCAACCTCCTGTGACTACTCTCCTAGACCTGTGGTGTCAACTCCTGTGGTGCTGTGCGCGCCGTACACCTCCTCTACTGTCACAACCTTTGTCACTACGTACCAACCTACTCTACGCGGTGTTAATTCGCCGTCCTGCTGTCCTGGTATTTTATTGTGACACCCTGCTGACCTGGTATTTTATTAGTGTCATCCTGTTGCCTGACCTGATTAATTCACCTGAACTGTCTCACCCCTGTCTGCAGTCCAGTGCTGTCGACCCCTCTGATCTACTGCTATGGCCGACTCTGACGACGACCGTGCTGGCGGTGGTGCTGGCGCTGGCGGTGCTGGTGCCGGTGGCGGTGCTGGTGGTGGTGCTCCTGTGCCACCTGTGCCAATTACTCTACCCAACCTACAACCTCCTGGCGAGCTGGACGTCGACTCACCTGGTAAACGTGAACGTTGGCTCGACTGGAAAGAAGCCTACGAGCGGTATCTCCTACTATCGGGCGCCCATGGTCAGCCCGAAAACTTCCAAGCGGCGATCCTCCTACAGTCGATTGGTGTTGAAGCTCGTAAAATATACAAAGGGTTCGTATTTGGTGACGGTGAGACGAAAGACAATCCTAGAACACTGATTAAAAAGTATGACGAGTATTTCCTTAGTGAAACGCGTGACTTCATCGAAAGACTCAAATTCTCGCGACGAGTACAACAACCACATGAAACATTCGAACAATACCTTTCTGACCTTAGATTTCTAGCGAGTACTTGTAACTTTTGTACCCCTGCCTGTCGTGATGCTCGTATTATGGACCGTATTCTGGACGGTCACAAGAGTGATACAGTTAAAGAGAAATTAACTCGTTCAGCTAAGCTAGATTTTAAAACCACTCTAAACATCTGTAGATCTATGGAGCTTAACGACGAAAACAAGAAAGTTGTAATGAACAAATCTGAAGGGGAAGTTAGCAAAGTTTCTCACTATCCTAGCAAAAAGTCTGAAGATAAGCGTTGCAAATTTTGTTCTAAGACTCATCGTATGGTCAAATCTGCTTGCCCAGCCTGGGGTAAAACATGTTATTCTTGTCAACAGCCTAACCACTTTCCTGGTTCTGACACATGTCAAAATGGTAAATCTGATGCCAAACCTGATCATAAGCCTAAAACTTCTTCAAGTTCTAAAGGTTATTCTAAATCGTCCAAGCGTAGTTTTTATCCTAAAAGAAAAGTACACGCTGTAAATGATGACGAGTCCAGTGACGATTCTACCGAAGGTTCTGTAAGTGTTGTAAATGACGTGTCTGCTATTTCTGATCCTAAGGCCCGACCTTTGTATTGCAAAATGAAAATCGACGACTCTGAAATTGTCCACCAAATTGATCCTGGTGCTACTGTATGTATTTTACCTGTAAAGCATGTTGGTAATAGGACGATTCGCGATGAACCTGTAACTCTAAAAATGTGGAATGGTTCCAGTGAGACTGCTCTCGGTAAAGTTAAAATCAAAGTTACTAATGTCAAAACTGAGAAAAAATGGAATGTAGATTATGTCGTCGTAGAAAATAACAACTGCGTACCTTTACTCTCTCGTAAAGCAGCTGAAAGCATGGGTCTTATCACTGTTAATTATAATGCCTTCGATGTTTGTTCTGTCAAATCTGATGACATGAAATGTGAATTTCCTCATGTTTTTGACGAAAAACTAGGTACCCTACCTGGCGGTCCTGCGCACCTCACCCTGGAGGAGGGTGCCGAACCTGTTGTACGACCTCCTCGTACTCTCCCTGAGTCCCTGAAAGATTCTGTCCTTAGTGAACTTAATCGACATATCGCAGAAAAAACTTTGTGTAAAGTAGATCGCCCTACTGATTGGGTAAATCAAATGTCAGTCGTAAAGAAAAAGTCTGGCGCTATTCGTATCTGCGTTGATCCTAGGCCCCTTAACCTGGTCCTTAAACGTGAACATTTCATGTTACCTGTCCTAGATGACGTTCTTCCAAAACTCTCTGGTGCTAAGGTATTTTCCACTTGCGACCTAAAGCAGGGATATCATCATGTGGAACTTGACGAGGAATCAAGTTTTCTCACTACCTTCGCTACTCCTTTTGGCCGTTATAGATGGCTCCGACTCCCTTTTGGCCTAAAAGTTAGTTCGGAAATCTTCCAAAAGCGTCTCTGTATGGCCCTTGAAGGCCTCGACGGTGTTCAATGCGTAGCCGATGACGTAATCGTGTACGGTAAAGATGTCGCGGAACACGACGCAAACCTGCGGAATCTTCTCGTTCGTTGTGACGAGCACGGTATTAAACTTAATCCCGATAAATGTAAGTTCAACGTGCCAGAAATAACTTTTCTTGGCCATATCGTATCTGCCTCTGGTCTGAAAGCAGATCCTGCGAAAATTGAAGCGATTGTGAAAATGGAAGCGCCGACCGACGTCGCTGCGGTAGAGCGTCTCCGCGGCACTGTGACATACCTCGCTAGGTACGTGCCGAAATTATCTGAAGTCATGAGGCCGATCTCGGTCCTCACACACAAAGACGTTGAGTGGTCATGGGGTGAACCACAAGACAAAGCGTTCAAAAAGCTTAAAAAGCTATTGACCGAATCCCCCATTCTTGCGTATTACAACCCAACGAGCGAACTGATTATTCAGTGCGACGCTAGTCAGTTTGGAATAGGCGCTGCTCTTATGCAGAATGGCAAGCCGATTGCCTATGCCAGTCGTGCTCTGACCGACACAGAGTCGCGCTACGCGATTATTGAAAAAGAAATGCTGGCGATCGTTTTCGCGCTCGAAAAGTGGCATCAATTCACATACGGCCGACCCGTGACGGTACATTCCGATCACAAGCCACTTCACGCTATAACCAAAAAGCCTTTAGACAGAGCCCCGAAAAGGCTTCAAAGTATGCTTATTCGTGCACTTGCCTACGACATCACGGTCGAATACCTTGAAGGCAAGAAAATGCTACTCGCGGACACGCTGAGCCGTGCGTTTATCAGCAATAACCAGCATCGAGAGAGCGAGTTCGAGTCCGTAAATGCAGTGAGTTACCTGCCGATGCGCGAAGAAAGGATCATGGACATCCGTGCGAAAACTCACGAAGACCCGATTTTGTCTTTGCTTAAAACGACGATCCAACAGGGATGGCCCGAGAAAGACCAAGTCCCGCTTCAGATCCGTGAATTTTATGCCCAACGCGACGAACTAGCTGTCACCGATGGTTTAGTATTCAGAGGTGAGCGTCTGGTCATACCGAAAGGAAACCGAAAAAGTATCCTTAGTGAGTTACATACGGGTCATACGGGCATTGAAGGCTCGCTCCGTAGAGCCCGTGAAATGGTTTATTGGCCCGGCATGACAAATGACGTACGTGAATATACGCAGAAGTGCGAGACCTGTCGAGAGTTTGAACAGTCACAAGCGAAAGAACCTCTCATGAGTCACGAACTGCCTTCTCGTCCATGGCAGAAAGTAGGCGCAGACCTATTTACTTTAAATGATAAAGACTATCTCGTGACAGTCGATTATTATTCCAACTTCTGGGAAATCGATAGACTGTACGACGTCACGTCGAAGACAGTTATCCAGAAGCTGAAGGCTCATTTCTCTCGATACGGAATACCAGAGCAACTAGTCACAGATAATGGTCCGCAATTCTCGTCTTCGTATTTTCGTCATTTCACGATTAAGTATGATATTCAACATACGACTAGTTCGCCTCACCATCCTAGGTCTAATGGAAAGGCAGAAGCCGCGGTAAAAGCCGCAAAGAGAATCCTGAAAAAGACTGCCAAAACTGGTGAAGACCCTTATTTAGCGATTTTGAATGTGCGTAACACGCCACAGCAAGGTATCGATTTGAGCCCGGCTCAACGATTAATGGGTCGACGTACCAAAACTCTTCTCCCAACTACAGCGAGTTTACTGAACTCCGACCGATCAAAGTCTGAAATCGCCGACAAGCTGAAATTTCAGCAGACAAAACAGAAATTCTATTATGATAAAACAGCGAAGCCACTAAAGCCGCTGCAAGAAGGCGATATTGTGAGAGCGAAACCGTATCAGCTCAATGAAAAGTCCTGGGAGAAGGCAACCGTCAAAAAGAAACTTGACGAAAGATCTTACGAGATCGAAACCGATAGCGGCACTACTCTACGTCGTAACCGAGTACACCTGCGTGCGACACAGGAAGACCCTACACCTACTCCGGTAGTGATCGAACCTTACCCTTTGACCGTTCCAACTGGAGATATTCCGGTACAAGAGCCTGTGGAGACTCCCAAAACACCACTAAAAGTTCCCACAACACCAGCTAAGGTTCCAGTTAAGGTCCCTAAGGTTCCTGCTAAAGCTCAAAAGGCTCCAGTTGTAGAGCCAACTCCCTATGTGTCTAGATCTGGGCGAAGCTCCAAACGCCCTAGTCATCTTGCTTCTTATGTGACTTAAGAATTGCATATTTGTATTTGTACTACATACCGACTAGTTATGTGTATTATGTATCCGACACATATTTTCTAGTAATTGTCAAACTAAAGTTTAGTGTCAACTACATCATGTAATTATCTTGTAATAATTACTCTGACTTGTAATAAGCTATGTATGATTGTAAGCTTTTTCTAAGTCCATTGGGGATGTAACGCGATTCCATATTTTACGCGTCGTTCCGTTTCGGCTGCACCGCTATGAATCCAACTTTTCCCTGTAACGCCGAGTTTCTCGGACGCGCTTCCCGCGCAGACACAGTGTTAATAAAACTCCAGTTTCCAAGTCACTTTATGACTCCTTCTTGGATTTCCCTAAACCTCTACATATTGGAACACCCATCATCTCTTTCACCCCTCTACTAGTGGCAGTAAGTAAGCTGCAGCTCCTGCCCTTCCACACAATTTGACTTTTACAGACAGTGCCTTAGCATTTTAATTCTGCCTTTAGGTAGTTACTTCTTTCCTGTGTGTTACATAAACCAATGGTTGGGATAATGTTTATGTTTAGATGTAATCTTAGATTTTTAACCATAGCATTACTTGAAACTTAAGGGCCATACCCTCTAGGCAATTTTGACTAAGTCAGCTGACTGATTTATTCTAAAATCGCCGTATTTTACCCCAATTATTGGCCAATTTTAGCATCGATTCAGATCAAACATGCTCATTTCAATGTACTATGCCAACATGCGATCATAAGAATTAGGCAATTCTCCCAGTTGCCCGTTGCCCATTGCCAGTGAAATATCCTAGTGGGTATGGCCCTTTACTGTTGACAGGCTAGCTGTGATTCGCATTAGATATAAAGAAAGACAAGTTAACATGGCTCACCAGATGGTTTATTTCAAAGCTGTTTGCAACACTTTACATATGTTTTTCATAAAACTTTGGCCAGATGTATTCTTATTTTTGATAAGTACTCATAATCATATACAGAAAATGTCTCACTGTTTATTCAAAAGGAAATAATGTACCCTAGAATTCAAATGAAATGTTGATGTCTTCACAGGAATTTGGCCAGAAACCAAATGTTTTTAGAGAATTGAGAACCTTGGGTATGCAATCTAAAATAAATAATCAAAATGACTTTGAAAAAGTTTGGTTTTCATTGCTACAGAAATTGAAGATTGTGCCTCCGCACCCTGCCTGAACAATGGCACATGTTACTCACTCATTGACGGGTTCCTCTGTATCTGCCCACCAGGATACACCGGGGAAAGTTGCAATAGAAGTAGGTCATCTTTTTCTATCATAATTGCTTCATATGAGTTTGGTTAAGTGATCAATTGAGAGTACTATTTTCACATTACTACACTCATCCTAAGTTTAGGGAATTCTTTTTGACCTATTGTAGTAAAAGGTTAATTGATAACCTTTTACTGCCTAATCATTCAATCAAAGTAATGTATTTAAGCTGTTTTAAATTCACAAGACGAAGGCAACTACTTAACCCAGCCAATTTTACTGAGAACTCCCAATTGAAGTCAGGAGTTTTGTTAATACAAACAAAATTATGCTAAAGAAATTATGTCTGTTTTATTAATCTTTCTTGATCAGGAATCACAAGACATTCTAGCGTTCTTGATACTTTTGGAGTTCCTCAAAAAAGTATATCTTTACTTAACACAGTTTGCATATGGCTGTTACGGGACACATCAGAATATCAGTGTGAAACTCTACAAATAAATGTGGTTGTATTCCGAAACTCAAACTTCACACCCATTGGGTGATCTTGACCTTGCTGATCATGTTATTTAGTATTTCCATCATTGAATAGCCAACATATAACGATATAATTATAAGCATACAGATATATGAAAAAAGGTTAGGACAATGGTTGTATAAGTGGGTCAAAAACCTGAAAATTGTCATAGGCAATTATATGTCTTGAGCATCCATATAACACTAAATATTCAACCGAGAAGTTAACTTTTTTTTGCAGATCTTTATAAATATATATATATATATATGAACTTAAGCATGTCTCAATCTCCTAACAAGTACCCTACTTTTCCCTTTATCTAATGTAGAGAATGGTATCTCAAAAAGTTTGCTGTTTTCTTTTTTACAATTTTTTTGATCATGAAATCAAATGTAGGGCCTTATCAAATTTCTGGTATACATTTCCCCGGATATGCTTCGTGTGAAGTTATGTGTGAAACCTTGCTTCAGATTCACAGCAAGGATCAGGTATTGCATCTTGTCATGCAAATCTTGTGGCTCTCTTTGTCTATCTTTGTTTATCTTTGTCTATTTATGTATGAAGCACCAGGCACAAATGTGTGTGTCTATGGTCCCTAGGACAGCTTTAACCACTGTCTCTAGATTTCCTGCAAGGCATGAATGGGTATATATATGTTTATATTTTCTAATTGTACTGGCTAAATTGTTATACCCCATTCTTAGCTGTCAATTTGATTGCCTACTCAACCTGGTATAACTGTTATTTACTCTAAAACTGTTTTAAATTGACTTAAATTGTTGTAATATATTTCTGACGGTTGTCAGCTTTATGTAATTAGGTTTATAAATCTTAATTAGTATATGTTTTAATAGATGATTATTTACTTCTCAGAGGAAATTAACTGAATAAACTATAATTTCGTTGTACTCTATTCAATGTAAATTGACCAAAAGTATCCCCAAATCTAGATGTACACACTGGGGACCAATGAAAAATGGCCTATCTTGGCCAAATTGTATTACCCAGTATAAAAAAAAATATCTAAAAAAAAAAAAAAATCTTGCACCATGCAAATGCCTCACTTATTTGAATTTGCACTGCAACTGCAACTATTCTTTTTTCTATTCCTAGTGGAAGAACGCCGTCCAGAAGGAATAGGGTTGGTGACTTTGTCAGTTGGAATTGCCCTCATATCTTTGGCACTGGGCATATTCCTCTTCTGGTTAATTTATAAGTCTGTATCGAAAGGATCCCAACCACAAGGTGTAAATCCCTACCTTCGACAGCCCAGACAGATGATGAGAGGAATCAATCCAAGGCAAAGGGTATGAGTTTCCTTTTACGATTTTTACATCTTAACCCTTTCATTGCGCCCTGTATATTGAAGAATTGTACCATTTAGCGCCAGGTTTATGCCCCAAATTGCCCTTTATGATGCCAGCTGCATACACCCAGTACATATTAACACATGCTGTTATCTGATACAAATGAAATCCTGGTCAAAATTAACAAAAATTATAAAGCAAATTAGAATATGCATATCTTTCATTCTTGAAACAAGATATCTGTGAATTATGCAAATTATTAAGGAATTTATGGCGATTTTGAAGAATTTTACAGTTGATGCATTTATGTAACTGTGCCTTTACCGTGGTGACACATTTATGCAACTGGAGTTGCGAAAGGGTTAATCTAAGCACTGATCGTCATGGTTTATTCAATCTTTCTGATAAATGTAATACAAATGTATCATTAAGGCAACTTGGTTTCAGAATTAGAAAGTTTAAAACATGCCTAGACCTATGATCACCATCAATGTTCCTAGGCCACCATCAATCATATAATTTGAGATTCATTTATGCATGTTGATAGTTTTGGCCTTTTGGCTATTCATGAACACATAGTGCAAATCAAGGTAAAAATAAAGTTATCTTAATTTTGATAGCAACATTGTACAATAATTATTCCGGCAAGGTTTTCAGCAAGTCAGAAGCCATTCTCAGTAAGACATTGATTGGTTAAACCACTGCGCATTTTCAATCTTAGAATAGTATTAGATAGTGCACTGAAAACACAAAGTCGTCAGAGAGCCACTGCAAAGTTGTCAAAGGGTTGTCACAGATCACTTTTGGGCTCTCATAGGTGACTTTTGGGGGCAGAGCAGGGCTCATTTCAAGCCATTGATGCTGTGTGACGACCCTGTGACAATCCTTTGACAATTTTGGGGTGGTCAGAGGGTTGTCATTGTGAATTTTGAGGCTGGATGACAACCCAAAGGTAGTCATTTTCTTCCGACTACTTTGGGCCAAAAAGGTCGTCAGAGAAGCAAAAATGAAGATTGGGTTGTCATAGGGTGGTCACAGAAGAACATTAGAAGTCAAAAGTCCTGCCTGACTACCCTAGGGTTGTAAGTGAATGGTGCCTAAAGTGACAGCCCAAGGTTGTCATGGCCTCTGTCTATATCAACCCAGTATTGTAAGTGAATGGTGTCAAAACCATACAACTCATAGGCCTCCTATGTGTAATGGGCATACATAATAACTAGTAATAACATAAAAGGAAGCCATTATAATGACTATGATATCTACAACATGAAAATATTCATAAATAAGATTTTTTGTCTAACAGACACAGACACAGCCTGTGACAACCTTGGGTTGTCGTTTTTGGCACCACTTTTGACAACTCTGTGTTTTCAGTGTGATTTTTGCTTACATTATTTCATGTTTGTGTGTTTAAGATTACTGTTTATAATGCAAATTTAAATATGACAGCAAGTAATGTGTGTTTGTTTCTTGCAGGTTCCGTGGGGTCTAGGTGATTTGCTTTCTAAACAGTGAGCTGTGTTAACCACAGACTTTCAACACCATTGGGAGCCTGAAAATCTGCGAACACATGCCCTTCTCATGGTTTCCATTATAACAAGATGCTAACTACCCAGGCCCGTATCCAGAACTTTTCATGGGGGGTGACCATTTCCAAAATGTGGACTTTCTATTGATAAAATAGCTTAAAGCCAGGGTATAATCCATTGTGCCCTTAGTGTAGTGACATATTAGCTGGCAACATATTTTGCAATGTTTGCAAATAATCCAGCAGGGCTAGCAGAGGTAAAAGGTTTTACCGTGGTAGCAGAGGGCCAGCAGGGGTAAGGCAGGTTTTACAGGGGAAGTAGAGTGCCAGCAGGGGTAACAGAGGTTTTATAGGGGAAGTAGAGGGCCAGCAGGGGTAAGACAGGTTTTACAGGGGTAGAAGGGGGCCAGCAGGGGTAGGATGGGTTTTACAGGGGAAGTAGAGGGCCAGCAGGGGTAAGAGAGGTTTTATAGGGGAAGTAGAGGGCCAGCAGGGGTAAGACAGGTTTTACAGGGGTTGTAGGGGGTCAGCAGGGGTAAGACAGGTTTAACAGGGGTAGTAGAGGGCCAGCAGGGGTAAGACAGGTTTAACAGGGGAAGTAGAGGGCCAGCAGGGGTAAGACAGGTTTTACGGGGGTAGTAGAGGGCCAGCAGGGGTAAGGCAGGTTTTACAGGGGGGGGGGAGTAGAGGACCAGCAGGGGTAAGACAGGTTTTACAGGGGTAGTAGAGGGCCAGCAGGGGTAAGACAGGTTTTACAGGGGTAGCAGAGGGCCAGCAGGGGTAAGACAGGTTTAACAGGGGAAGTAGAGGGCCAGCAGTGGTAAGACAGGTTTTACAGGGGAAGTAGAGGGCCAGCAGGGGTAAGAGAGGTTTTACAGGGATAGCAGAGGGCCAGCAGGGGTAAGGCAGGTTTTAAAGTGCTAGCAGAGGGCCAGCAGGGGTAAGACAGGTTTTAAAAGGGGGGGGGGGAAGTAGGGGTCTAGGTGCCCTGTCACACCAAAAATAATATAGCTACACAAAGATGGTCAAGTTCGCCTGTCGCCTTCTGCATTTTTGTGAAGTCGCTGATAGTGGCTCCCCCTATGAGAGTCCGTGCAACCAGATACAACACAACATCATTTTTTGCCGTTTTCATGAGGTCATCAACTGTTTGTTTACATTATAAAGCTATTGATGATGTCATGAAAATGGGAAAAATTGACGTCGCGCCGTATCTGGTTGCACGGACTATTGTAGGGAGCAAAGTCACTGCAAAACGTAATCCAGTCATTAATCTTTGCTTTGTACTATCGTTGGTCATGCATAGGGGATATGTCTCCACTTCTGAATGTGAACATCCCTGAGGTGTAACAGGGTGGACTCGCCTAGTATGGCAACCTTTCACTCCTAGGGAATATATGTCGACTTCTGAACGTGAACATTGCTGATGTGTGCAGTAGACTCGGCCTACTGTGGCATCCTGTCAGACCTCGGGAATATGTGTCGACTTCTGAATGTGAACATCGCTGACGTGTGGTGCTGATGATCCACGTTGCGACATTTTGCAAACCGACACAAAAGATAGTAGCAAACCGATCTCAGGACCGACGGATTTTTGTCGGGCCAGAATCGGTTTACCAATTATACCTGTTGTTCCTAAAATCGGTCCACAATCGGTCCACAATCGGTCCCCCACCCATGATCCACAAGGACGTCTAAAACCGATTATTTCTTTGTTTTTTTATACAAAAAATAACAGTGAATCTATGAGAAAAATGTTGAATGGTCTAATAATCGAAATTCAACAAAATATTTTGCATCAAATGCATTAATAACATTAATGCATCAGGAAATCTGTAATATTTAGTATCTACAAACAGAAACAGATAAAAACCATAAATATCCATCGGAGAACATTAAATAAAGTATTGATTTAACAAGCACGAAATCCCCTATGTTATGCTAATATTTACAATCAAATCGACCCTAAAATGAATAACATAACACTTCAAATACATGTGAATAATAAAATCGGTCCAGAATCGGTCCAGAATCGGCCCTGAAATATTGAACATGATTCAAGGCGGTGATCCACGTTGCGACGAAACTGGGCCGATAGCGGACCGATTTCAAAATATTTGTCTATCTCAAAAATCGGTCCAGAATCGGTCCAGAATCGGTCCAGAATCGGTCCACTCTGGATCATAATCTTAACGTGGATCATGTCAGCCGATTATTCCAAACCGATTTCCAACCGACATATGCGAGAGTAAATTATTCCAACCGTTTCTCAGCCGATTTCCAACCGACAATGACCCGACGAAATTAGTAATCATGTTTAATATTTTTGGACCGATTCTGGACTGATTTTGGACCGATTTTATTATGGCTAGGGTTTTCAAGTGTTATTTTATTCATTTTAGGATCGATTAGAATGCAACCTTCAACATTACATGGGGAATATGATGTACATTCTTTCAATACTATATTTGGTGCTCTCCAATGGATATCTATCATTTTTGACTATTTCTGTTTGTACACCGTAATTATTAAAGGTTTATTGTTGCATTAATGCTATTAATCTATTTAATGTAAAATTATTTCTCAAATGTCCATTATTAAACCATCCGATTTTTTTTCATATATTTACTATATATTTCTAGTTTAAAAAACAAGTAAACAGTCGGTTTTCAATTCCACAGTGGATCATGGACAGGGGACCGATTGTGGACCGATTGTGGACCGATTGTGGACCGATTTTAGGACAACAGGTTTAATTGCCAAACCGATTCAGGTCCGACAAGAAACCGTCGGTCCTAAAATCGGTTGGTTACTGTATCTTTCTGTTGTTTGACAAATGTCGCAACGTGGATCACTAGCTTCATAATTATTTTTGTCGGACCATCGTCGGTTGGAAATCGACAGGGAATCGGCTTGATTAATTCACTATCACATATGTCGGTTGGAAATCGGTTAGGAAAAATCGGTTGACATGATCCACGTCACGATTATGATCCACAGTGGACCGATTTTCAACAGATTTTGGACATAGAAAATATTTTGAAAATCGGCCCACTATCGGTTCATTTTCGTCGGCACGTGGATCACCGCCTTAACAGGGTGGACTCTGCCTTCTCTGGTACCCTGCCACCTCAGTGATATGCACCCACCTTTCTCCAATGCAATCATTACAGAGAAATCAAAGTGTACTTCGGTTTGACTTGGTGCCTAACCAGATTCGATGTATTTTTCTTTTTTTCTTTGTTTTATTTCCACAAAATCCTTCAAGTGTTAATTTGATCTTCCAAGATATTGAGTTTTACAACGTAAGTTTAGGTTCACTTATCTCTAATATAAGGTGAACAAAAAGAAAATGGCGCTCATTCCAAATGTAACTAAGATTGATTGTATAAACAGGGTAAAACATATGATTTATCAATGGTATATTGGAAAGAGTTTACCAATATATACTTACTTTAGCTTAACAGACTTAATAATTTGAACTGACAATCTCCTCACATAGCCTTTATTGGGCCAGGTGAGGCAGGTAGGCCTGGAATCTGCTTGGAGATTGACGAACGGCCATTTGCATTACATACATTTTTATATAAGAGAGGGAATGAGTTATTAACCAGATGCATTGCTAATTACAGAGTACTAAGTGCTGAATTGAATTGAAGTGGTATATATGAAATACAACCATTACTATTAATACTTGCAACACTATACAACAGCACTATACACACTTTATACTATAGACGTGCATAAGATGCTGGTTTAGTTTGAATAGAAAGTTACCATTCAGCAAATCTGTTTGTAATAATAATTTATGGATTTCAATAAAATTCTCTGCTATGCAAACCGGTTCCTGGGTGCTTTAAATGTTGGGAAGTAAGTAAGTTTCATAGAAAAATGAATCCATGCTAGATGTACATATTTTTTCTATCATTACTTGTTTAAATGTTTGCCTTATGTGATATTTGTTCCCCGACTTATATAGTAATGCACTTGATTTGCCTACTGCTAGTTGTTAATAATTTTACGATTAATTGTTGATTAATTTAATTCTGTTTGTATAAATTCTTATCATATACCCTATTTAAGATTGAGAGTTCTACATGAAAATATATCATCACTATGTAATAAAAAGAACCTATCATCTTTGGTCTTGGACCAGACAGATGTTGCACTTCTCCCAAACATGCATTTACTTCAAAATGAAACAGATGCCTGTATATTGTAGAGATGACATTGACTGTATATACGACTATCAGAAATAACACCCTGTATCTTTGTCTCTAGTAATGATGCTGTTGTAGCAATATCTATAACTGTAAAATATGTCATCAAGACAACTTATGACTAGACAATCCATGTAAAAGCTCACATTGTTATTCAAAGAATCATCACATAATTTCTGTATACAGTTTTAAAAACTTCCTGATGACAGATACAAGTTGCTGGTCGAAATACTTTCAGCTGAGAGAAAGTAACATTACCCTAAAATAAAGTGTTTTTCGAACATTAATTGTCATGTCTGTTTCCATTCTCTATGTCAAAAAGAATCTAAGAAGAATAAGACTTATGCTGGCTGCAGAAATATTAAGTAGAAGAACACTGTACAGTGTAATTACACTATAAAGAAAACATATTTGGGTGTCAAATGGATGTCCATTAATACCCTCATGTTTACTTTAGCCCGTTGGACCGGCGGCCCTCCCTTGGCAGTTGGCCCTCGAGGGTGAGGTCCACATGCGCAGGTTGAATTTAAGAGTATATACATATATATATATAATTATATCAGGTGGAAGCTAGTGACTAGGAATAGGGACGAGTTAGCTTTTTAGGTATACATCCTAAAGAACTATCAGAAGAGAGGGATATATATTTAGTTTACTCCCCTTTATTAAAAACTGTGGAATATAACGACTAAGAATAGGGATGAGTAAGCCTTTTAGGTATGAATCCTAAAGAACAATGAGAAGAGAGGGATATATATTTAGTTTATTCCCCATTATTAAAAACTGTGGAAAATAGTGAATAGGAATAGGGATGAGTTAGCAATTTCAATCATCAATATGGCGTCATTTCCGCTTTCTTTGGTAGTCTCTAATCCGGGCACTTTCAAGTTTCACTGGTCAGGAATCAACATCTAAGTTCAAATAGTTATACTGGCTTACTCATTCAGGACGAAAAATATGCAATAGGACCCCCCCCCCCCCACCCCACCCCTTTTTCCAAATCCTGGATCCGCCACACTCAAATTTGGCACCAAATTGCCCTGAGGGGCCCTGTGCACTAGGGTAGCTGTGATCTCATTGGTCGGTTTTGTTTGCAGTCATCTGATTGGTTGACTGGCGTTGGGGTTGCTGCATCCACTCCCAGAATGTAAACTATGGTTTGGAAGAAAAATAGAAATAATTTATAATAATAAAGGAAAATGTATAATAAGAAAATCCGAGGGTTTTCCTATTTTTTACCCCTGTTGCTGTGTCCCATAATGGGTCTCGCTGTTGCGAGGACTGGCACATTTTAAAAGACCTGTCCTTGTTCAAATTCGAGTGATTTTGATATTCTCTACCACGGTTAGCCAATACTGAGTATTTTAGGCACCTGCAGGTTAATTTGGACTATATTTGTCGACAAAAACACAGGGAAAACTATAGAAAACTATAGAAAACATGAACTTGCTGTATATCCATCAACAATTAATATATTTTCAAACAACTCAGGAAACATTAATGTATATATGGATACTGATTTGAAAAATAATGATCACTAGTTTTTCACAATGTTAATTGACAAATAATGATTTATAATTCATGAAAATTTCTATACTAAAGCCTTGAGTTTTGTCGAAATATTACCCAGCATGCATCCTGTTTGAGGCTAACCTGCACGTACAACACACAAAACTGGCTATCCGTTGTTGGGAGAATTCATTGTGCACAGGCCACTGTTTATGTGAGTCTCAGTACTTCACTGGTTCATCAGCTGAACTCGAGAGACTCAAGTGCTGCCACCTGGTGTTTGGTGGAATAATTTGCTACCTGAGAGTTAGCCTAGAGCCGCTTGGCCAGGTCGGCGACACAGGCCAAGTATTAGGTCCCAACCGGAACTACTTGAAAATGTGTCGGTTTGGCTCAATCCTTGGGCAAACATTTTTTGTGTGCAAATATGACTAGGTATTCGATCAATAAATCAGAAATGAGTATTTTGAGAGAACCAGTGTCTCTTGGTTGCACATCTATTGCATTTAAAAGTTGTTACAGTGTGTCTATTTTTGGACTATTTTCTGTGGCATCATGACTCTGGGTGGCAGGGCCCTATTTTCTCTGGAGGTCCGATTCTTATATTAACATGCTAAGCATTTGCCTCGTACAAGGAATAGGATGTGATGTACTTCCTAATATATGAACACCCAATGTAAACAAACCCTAAAAGTTACGAAAAATTCACCTCTTTCAAGATGGCGGATGGGAGTAACCAACGTTACCCTGACCTTGACCCCGAACCCCCTACCGGCCGGTTGTTGTTAAACCCGGCCGGTCAACCAGCCTACCTGAGAGTTACTGTAGTGTCTCATGCAGTCCACTGTGTTTTTGACATATTTTACCACCATTTCTTATTTTGTAAGATTTGATAATGGATTTATTCAATGTGATCCTATCTATAAAAGTTCTAGGTGGATATATATTTGTATTATTTTCTCACGTTATGGTGATTTTCCCCTAACATTATGTTATGGGTAAAAATCCCCATAATGTGAGAAAATTACACAGAGAGATATTCAATATAGGTCTGAGTGCATCGATGCTTTCATTGGTGTCCTCAATACTCAGGTTGGGAGGACGTGTGAAGTCATGGGGACATGATATCTCATAAATCTCTAAGAATATAATGGTTGAATTATGTAGAAACAGGCTCAAAACAGGCTTATTGTATCGCGCAGCCAATATATATGAAAATAATATATTTGTCATAACTAAATATCAATATAATTAATAAAGAGAAAACTTGGTTTATTTGACAATTATGCCAAATTCTAACAATTAGGCCCTATTTATCATTTTTTGCAATATTTTTTTTTCTATCTAAGGGCAATAAACAAAAATGTGCGATATAAAACTGTGTGGGATACAACCCTATTTTACCCTAGAGATCAGGGATGGCGACCGTAAAAGCTTCTGTGCAAGTAAAATAATATTAATCCAAACTTCAAAATAAGTCACAATTCCAAATTTTGGGTTCATGACAGATTCGTGGTGACGAATCTGGAGATTTAG
Source organism: Lepidonotus clava (assembly GCA_936440205.1). NCBI lineage: Eukaryota > Metazoa > Annelida > Polychaeta > Phyllodocida > Polynoidae > Lepidonotus > Lepidonotus clava. Next base: position 88,063,029 of record OW387133.1, read on the forward strand.
TTTTTCTATTTTCCCCCCATTTTTTCCATTTCAAAACTTTTCCATTTTATTTCAGTCTTCATCTAATAGACAAAAGACTGTTTTATATCCAAAGATATGTGCTTTGTAGATATGTAAATTTTCATGTTCAAGAATGTTCGTGAATGCTCAAAAAGATTCGTGAATGTTTTCTGGATTACCATTCAAATAAGTCCAATGTTTAAGGTCATTTTTCTCTAATTAACTGTGGCTGGTGCCTGATATTTCAGACAATCATAACTTGAGTGCTAATGATGATAGAAACATAATTCTTTTAACATCGTAAAGGTTATGTCACCTTCTATCTACCCAAAGGTCAAAAACTCATGTGGATGTCATGCCTCTAGGGGGCATTGCGGTTCATTGCTTGCCCCCTCTGATGCCTCCTTTTAGACCTACTATCACACCCCCACCCTCATATATAATTATACATTACACACAGGTACCAGCCCACCTGTCAACCCCCCTTATATAGACCCCCTCCTTGCCCTTGGGGCCCTCTCTCAGCCTGCTACCCAGCCCACACACAGTTCACAGCACCAGCCACAGCCTATACTCCTGCCAGCCGGCAACACGCGGTCGCACGGTCAACACGGTCAACACGGTTCACTATATACCCACTGCAGCTCGGACACACACTGAAAATAAGTGAGTTGTATCGTTTCAATTTGCTGTTATTTGGTTATGGTGTGGACCCGTAATATGGCCGCAGCCGCTCAGGCACAGGAAGACCTACAGGCCTACCTCGATGGTCAATTGCACACAGACACTGACTGCGAATTATGCCTCGTTATGTGGTGCTCTTTAACTAAACATATTGTGCCTGAGGTATTGGCCTCAGTCCAGTGCAATATGCCAACAAAACACAAGGCCTTACTAAAGTAATTTTCATTAATCATGGCATAATCCTTTTTAGTTAAACAACACACCATGGACTATTTTTCATTTTGTATCAGTTTAGGTTTACTCTTTTTAAGTTGGTTCACACATCCATTAATGATAGATAGATATATAACAATGTTGTGTCTATTCCCTAAAGATTTGCCTATGTGTTTTCGACAAAATTGGGACAAATTAACCTGCAGTTGCCTAAAGTACTGAATATCAGCTATCCATGGTCGGGAGAATTTCATTTGTGCTATCAGGAGATCAGTATATATACATATCGTAAAGGTTATGTCAACACAGAATTGAGTTACACCTTGCGTCCACTATTGTAGGTTGTTAAGTCGAATGAATGTAAAAGCCAGTTTAGAAAGCACATGATCTCTTCGGTGCAAGTAAATATTAAAGTTACCAAATACCCATTTTTCCATATCATGTAGGTTAGGAGAACCAAGAAAATTTGAAAGATGATTTTGAAAATTATAAATGTTCCCTTAAAGTGGCCAGGAGACGTTATTCAATGATTTGGTTGAGTTGCAGCAACGATTATAGACAGAAGAGAGACACAGCTCTCAGGCTGGTAATCATCTGAGGGTCTCCCGGCACTTTAAGGGGCCGTGCATAAATGACATCATGCAGCAATGACATCATGAGGGAGGGGGGGTTAATGTGTGGTGCATGACATCTTGTTTGAAAAATTCTAATTTTGAAAATTACAGAGGAAAGTTGTAGGTAAAGTGGGGATTTTTCAATGTTGAAATTTCTTGTTAAGGGTCAGATTGCCTCTTAGTCAAGAAAATCTACTTTCTAAGGTCTCCGGGCCCTTTGTTATGTCATTCTCTGTTTATATTTTATCTGTCATTGGAGGAGGGGGGGTCCTCTTCATATGATGTCATTTTTAGAGGGGGGGGGGGGGTCAAGGGACGTATGACAAAACATGCCAGGGGGGGATAGGGGGGCCAAGAATGGTCAAAAATAGCATGACGTCATTTATGGACGGCCCCTTATCTGGGGCTATTTATCTGATTAGGGCCCTGACAACAGGCCAGGGCCCTACCATGCAGGGACCCTGCTGGGTCAGTCTCCTTTCATGCCCAAACCTACATTCACTGTATGAGTGAAATTTACAGATTCCCCATCAGACCCCTGACCTAAATGATTTACAAAAGTGACCAGTACACTTGATATTATATTCAGAAAGAGTTCTATCCAGTACTGATGAACTCAGAATATCATATGCTTGGAGACTAAAATCACAATCCTACTGCCTGTATTTATTCATTAAATCCCTTAGTCAAAGTTGCAAATCACTTTAGCATACTGATCCGTAAGGATTACGCTCATAAGAGTAACACTATGCTAATATTTGGATAATTGGTTATGCAATAATATGTTTGGTGTAATGGTTGTGGAAATATTTTCAAATAATTTTCAAATATTAAAAGACAGAAACAATTGTAGATAATAGCCTGTGGTACCAGCCTCCACCCTTCATCAGGTCATTTAATAATAAAATGACCATCTGTGAATTGAATCTCACCACCCAGGGACCCCCTGTATCTCAGATAGGTGCTAATGACCCATGTTAATTGCAAGCGTAAGCTCGGGACAGGTGCCCCCTAAAAGGGCCCCAACATCCATGTCTCTCTTCTTTCTATACTATTTGGTTGCAGTCAAAGTAAGGATCGCATAGTCCTCAGTAATTCTTGAATATATGCGAATTACTTTGGTGAAATTGTAACTTTAGTAGAATCAATGTAACATGCACTTCCATCCCCTTTGAAGCCCCATACCCACTAGGCGACGTTAGCGGCGATGGGCGATGGGTGACTGGAAGAATCGTTGTCGCCTTTGCGGGGCGACTGTCACATCAAGCATGTTTGATATTTTCCCAGTGATAGTTTCCCAGTGATTTAGCCTGCGTTTTAGCCTGCGATTTAGCCTGCAATTTAGCAGCCCATCGCCCATCGCCCATCGCCCGCCAGAATCTACACCATACCCACAGGCCATCGCCCCGGGATCTGAATTACCTGGCGACGACAACGGCAATCCTCCCAGTCGGCCGTCGCTCATCAACGGTCAGATCGCCTAGTGGGTATGGGGCTTAACTGTGTTTAAAGGTACTTGGTGTGTTCAGTCCGATATTTATTGACCAATAAAACCTCCTAGATAGTTTTTTTTTATCAAAGCTTATTGCTGCAGAAGTAAATAAAGCCTGAAATTTACGTCTTTTATTACTAATTTTGTGAAAAAAGTTACAGCTTGAAAATCATCCTTTACCTTTGGTTTCCATGGGAAAAATGGGCTTATCTACAATTACCAAAAAAACCCACCAGTACTTTTCTCTCTATACTCTTTAATACAGAAAATTACACAAATCTTAGGAGAAAATAAACAATTTACCATTTACGAGATAAGTAATATTGAATAAACTTAGAAATGCAAGCATTTAAGTATTATTTGCTTGCAACATTTCAGGTGATATTACTCCATTTAAAGGAAAATTCTCTGCTTTGTACTCTCTTCACGGTCCAAATGCCTAAAATAACATTTAAAATGTTTTAAAGCAGAATCACTTTTTAGTTCTTAATACACCTCCCAGGATGCTGGTGAGTACCTTTAGGTTAGGACCTAATTCCCTGTCTAATCGAAATGGAGTCTTGTTATTTATTAACCCTTTAGACCCGACAGGTTGCATACATGTATTACTTGATTTCCCCAGGATTTCCATTGATTTCTCTCTGGAATTCCCTAAATTCCTTGCAATTGAGAAAGTTCATAGACTAACCCACTCCTCTCAATTAACTTCATAGACATGGGGTTTGTAGCATTGGATCAGCTTTTAACCCTTTCACTGCCAGATATGTTGTGATGCAACTGATATTTACTGAAATATTGCCCAAAATAAGAAAATTAGTCTAAAAAATGCCTAAAACTCAAATTTAATTTACATTCTTCAGGTGGAAAGTTTTTTTCAATAATGTCGATGAAAATGTTCCAAATGTTGGCACTGTGCCAATAAGGCAAATTTCTTATCAGGTGTCATATGCCTACCATATGCTTTTTACCGGTTTCCATGGTAACCGATAATTCACAAAATATCTATTTCACTTTTTATAAGGATAACATGAAAATTTTATCTTTTTCATGCAAAAGAGAGTTTGTAATTACCATAAATGAAAGCAAAGTTATAGCCAATTGAAAATCATGTCATTTACACAAATTTACCTATTTTTCATGATTTTTGACATGTATGGTAAGTTCTAATGTAAGTATGTCATTAATGGTTTCTCTAATTGCAATTCTAATATTTTTTGGTGACTCGACGGTCTGGCATTCAAATAGCTGTATCTCTGGTTCTAATTGGAATTTTTGAAAAATTCTTTCAGATTCTGAAAGCTGGATTCACCCTCTTTCAATGGTGTTCTTATGGGATTTTACTATAGGGCCGCATATGCGGCCTCTGGCAGTGAAAGGGTATGTTGGCCAATTTTATACATAGAATACTCATAGTAGGTTTCTCCTTGGAAAAATATGGAAAAATAATGGAAAAAATCCCATTTTGCAGGGCCACTATGGCTGGATTGGGGAGTACACCCTTGGGCGGCTATGGCCAGATTGGGGGCTAAAGGGTTAACATTGTGCAGATTCACAACCGCCAAAAAAGAGACCACCTTGGTGATCTATTTAGTATTCTTATTATCAATATTCTACAAATATTTAGAACACTGTTTTTTGTTGAATGCATTTGAAATCATTATATCATATCATAATGAAAAGCTTTTATTGTAAAAGCCCTGTTCATTCTTTCAATTGTCATTTCTCAATTTATTTAATATCCATGTGGTCACGAAGAGCACATGGTGATCACCAAAATGTGGTCACATGACCACATCTGCAAAAGGTCTATAGAAAGCATATTATCAGAGTATCGTGCATCAAGGGATGTTTCATTTACCTATACTATAATTATTTACTTTGTTGAAGAGCAGTTTGATGTAATCTATTTAACTTAGAGGCTGCGACTTTTTACACAGATAGATTTAAAGCCCTTCTTCCCATTTTAGTTTGAGGTTGTTCAGTTTTTACCCTGAAATTAGTCCTTTCTCTGTCATGGCTGGGTAGTCACACAGGCCACTTACTAGGGAATACAGAGGGGCTTCCTTTGATGTTTCACTGGGTGATGATTTACAGACAGTCCCTCTCTACCCCTCCGTGAATGGCCTGTGTGACTACCCAACCATGGAAGGGGTATACCACCAGGACTTGGGAAACGGGAGAGTCGTCAGGTTGAAGTTGAAGTGCATATGACTTAATTAGAATGTCCCTATTAATACAACACGTCTGTTGGCCTGAGTTAAATGTGAAGCAGCAAGCGGCACAGTGAAGATGTAAAGACAAGGGGCAGTTTTAGCAGAAGAAATTCCTCTAAAATCTTCACGGCTCAAAGGTATTTTGTGATTTAAAACATTGTTTTTAGGATTTTAAGGATATTGGTTTAATATCAACTTTTGATGTTGATTCAAAGTTTGATATAGGAACAATATTCTTCATAAAATGCGTTTAAACATTTAGAAATTGGATTGCACATATGTATTTGTAGGTATTCTTTTTCTCATACAAGACTTTACCATTTCATATTTAATTAAGTCTAATACGAAGGAAAACAAAATGAAAACAAAATACACATCGCTTAGAATAAAGAGTAATACTATCTTCACAATTTTAGCATTTGATTTTCAATCTCGAATAGATTCTTGTGGATTTCATGCTAAGTTGAAGGTATAATTGGTATTCTCCCAACCATATCCAGGTTAGAGAGTGCAGTTAATAATGAGGTCAAGGTTACCTTACTGATGCAAGGGTGAAGGTGTATGGGAGGTAATATAGTTTAGACCTGTATATTATTGCATTTCAATGTAATGGAGTTGAGACATTTAGACACCAGATACAGAGAAAATTGGAGGGAATATCTAGTTAGTTCGTTACATACTGGAGAGGTAAACTCAGTCTTCAGAAACAATTATTGTAATTAGAATCATTGGATGAAATGAATTTTTCTAATGTATATATTACATCAGTGGCATCATACATTACTAGGGTCTGTAGTTAATGCAAATGGTCCAATGTATTTTTTTGGCACATGCTCTTATCTTTTTCTCTATTACTAGGAGAAAATAGATCGTTCATGTGAGATATTCATGGCCCTGCATGATTGAATTAGAGGGACTAGATTCTTTATTATCTGGATGGAGTAACCCTTCCCCTGGACAGAGGGGTTGCGGCCATATCACCAATGACTAATCCCCCCATGTTTGATACTCTAGGACGCTCAGCCGTCGGCCCTCACCAGGGAGGGGGCCCTTTATGGTGAAGTCCAACAGTCGCATGTTGAATTTAAGAAAATGTATACATAATGAATTTAAGATTTATATTTAGTTAGGGACTAGGAATAGGTATGAATCCAAAAGATCTATCAGAAGAGAGGGATAGATATTTAGTTTATTTCCCATTATTAAAAAATGTGGAATTTGGGCCCAGCGGAACCCACCCCTCATAGACCAAATAAGAATTGGGGGCCACCGACCCTAAGTCCATAAATCAACAAAGGAGGATTTATCATTGGTCAGATGCCTGGCACACTGACAGATATACCCTCCCAACATCAACTGTTAAAAGCGCTCACCATGTTAGAAAAAAACAAAAAAAACATCACCACATCCATCTTTCTTTGAATTATGTTTTAAAAATAAATTTCATATGCCTGTAGATTGTAGAATTTGTAAAATAAAAGCTAGATATAGGATTTTAATTATAAGTTATTATATACGACCTTTGTTTACTGAATTTTTGGTCTGGGTGTTGAGTAAACAAAGGTCGTATATAGGTTGCATTTAAATTTGATAGTGTAACTATCATAAAAATCTTTTTTGTGAAATCAGTTGTAAGAAATTCTAGAATATTGACTTTTTTTCAGAAATCTTATTTTGTGTCATTTGTATTAGTTCAACTGATTTAATTTGTATTTTTCTAGAATTTATATATGACAGATACAACCTTTGGTTACTCACTGATTTCCACTATTTCTCCTTAAAACTTAGTAACCAAAGGTCATATTTGAAAAAAGATTCTATACTTGTTACTATTGTAATGTCCTAATCATCTAGATATATATTCATTTTACTCACCAAAGGACTATTAGCATATCATTCTATCGAGGAATCAAAAATCATAATGATTATGTAGATATTTATAATTATATAGGCCTCTAAAATATGTCATTTTCCTTTAAATTGCATTTACTCAGAATGAACATGTGTCATATACGCCCTTTGGTCACTCAGCCAACGACATGTGAAACGCAAGCAAAATGCATTCTAGGAACACATTCTAGGAAAGCAAACAAAACGCAATCTGGGAATGCATAGTGAAATATAGGCTTTTCTTGCATTTTACTTGCATTTTACTTGCATATCGTACTTGCATTGTACTTGCGTTTTCTATGTTAAGGCTATATTCCATGATGCGTTCAGTGGCACTTGTGTTTCTTGGTTAGAGGCAATGTAAGTGCCACTGAACTCATTGTGGAATATAGCCTTAAGGGTGCGTCGCAGAGTCAGGGACAGGTTAGGTTATATTTTTCTGTATTCAATGGTGTTAACAATTGGCCAATAATTACAGAAATGATTGATTTAAAACAGATCTTTTAACTTTTATTATCTAAACATTGATATCTCAGTCACTATCAAATTAATTAGCTGAAATTTTCATCTTGAACGCTAGTGTTTGTTTAGGGTCTTTGTTGTTATGTATGGGGAATACTAGGTGTTTATCTCTTATGTCTCATCATTAGTCCATAACACTTCTTATTATAATCAGTGGTAGAACCAATCCTCAAGTTGGGCGTTCAGATCCAAAACACAGACAGCACTTCGCAGAGAGTCAGTTTATTGTGTAATATCAGGAGGCATAACAAATGCGTGTGATTCACAATAGATGTAACGTTCCTATGCACAAGCGATTGCTAGTCCGCCTCTCTCCGTAAGGCCTCACAGACTGTATTTGTTCCAATGTTAGTCACCAGATGTCACCAGATGCTATACGTTCCACTACCAAAACCCCCTAATCCTTAAGACGTAAATCGGTTCTGCCCGATACTGGCTATTGCCGTTCTTTTATATCTAAGGTTATTGATTTTCCCAGGTACTGCTGCCGTTGATAGGCTAGGCCTTCCCACCATTGCTCGGTATAGGTTTGCCATACCTATCTGAGGCCCTACCCATAGCTATTATTAAGCTTTATAAAATTCCTTCCCCCCCTCCACGATCCCCCTGCTGTCCCCTATACTGTACTTTCTTCCTCCACACATAATTCCTGAATTGTCCCTTAATTTGTAGTATACTACTTTACTAAACTGTAACATATATCTGTAATTCATATGATTCTATACATAATTCTGTACATGTATAATAATCTGTATTTCCAAAACATTTCAAAAGTTATCTATGTATTCATGTTTAGAGGATAAGAGTGAAATTTTCGTCTTGCCTTACATTTTTTTCCATATTAATCTCATAGAAGCTACATCACCGTACTAACTATAGGTCTTATTTTGCTTTCAATATACAAATGTAGCGCTCCCCGGGCTACGTTACTGGGGAAAAAGACCCAGGCGATCACTGGGATTGGCGGTTGTTGACAAATGACCAGACAATGCAACTTTTAGGTTAAATAAAGTTTATTTAGATAACTCTTTGTTACAATAATACTCCAAGTAAATAAACAAACCAATTACAAAATGGTTTACAAATATCTGACAATGTTCCCAGAATAAAGTCCTGTACCACAATATAAAATACTAGATTACAGAATAAAGTTCACAAGGTACCCTTTGACAAAAGGGCAAATACCAAGTCTGCTTTAGGGGAAACTGCCAGCTTCTAAATACTTGTGGGGCAAAACATTAACTCAAAGCCAAGCTAAGAAATTAATAAAACTCACCTAGTCCTAAAAAGAACTAGGTATAACTTTCTCAGTCTAAAAAGACATGAGCAACACAGGCCACCACAAAGTCTCACAAACAAACCAGGGTTACCTTCTCAGGTCAAAACCCTATACCAGCCAACCAGGCTATAACACCACAGTGAGACAAAACCAGTCTGAAACTCTGCCCCTCAGTGTCCCCTATATCTAACCAGAGCACAGACCCGGTAGAGAGCACCCTGCTCTGATTGGTCCATTCAGGAGGGAAAGCTGGCTCCCCATTAGCCAGAAAAGGAGGCCTCTGATTGGCTTGTTCAGACCATCCGGAAGTCGGCCGCCGAGTACGGGGAGTTTGGAGGACGGGCCGTGCGGTCCGCCCCCGGTCGCCCAGCCCCCGCAGGCCGGCACCCGCTGCTTGGGCCGTCCCGGCCTCAAGGAGCGCCACACAAATGCCCAATTAAGTAAATAATGAGATATAAAGTGTTAAGAATTGATCCCTAAAGACTACTCTCTGTCCTTTTGTGGCCCTACCGATAAAATAATCTGAGCTCTATAACCAACTGAGCATGACCAATAATCATTATCATATCACACATACTCCTCGCTACCATGTTTGGATGCAAGAATCATTATCTTTAAACATGCATTCTCTACAGAGAGTGTAGCATACATAATTGCACATCAGTCACTGCATTATAAAATTACTAGATTCATTTCATATCCATGAGGTCACGAAGCGCACATGGTGATCACCAAAAAGTGCACATCTGCACAAGGTCTATAGAAAGCATATATACTCCGAGTATCGAGAATCAAGGGATGTTTCATTTACTATATTATATACTATATTTACATTGTTAAAGAGCGGTTTGATGTAATCTATTTAGCGTAGAGACTGTGGCTTTTTACACAGATAGATTTAAAGCCCTTCTTCCCACTTAAGTTTGAGGTTGTTTTTACCCTGAATAAAGTTCTCCCCCTGTCATGGCTGGGTAATCACACAGGCCATTCACTGGGGAATAGAACGGGACTGTCTGTAAATCAACAGCCAGTGAAATGCAGTGAAAAGGAACAGGGATCGCGTTGTCATGTCAACGACGTTGTCATAGCGATGGGTTATGGTGTCCAACCGGCCCGTAATGTTCGCCACGTTGACTCCTGTCATCCATGAATTTTTGCTTGAGTGCATTCCAACGAAGATTGGGGCAAGTTTAGTATTTGATCAATAAAAAGACATACCACCGCTAGTAGTAAACACAAACTTCCCGATCACGCTGGGCTCTCTCAGAACCCCGTGTGCGGTTCTTTATTCCTCCACTACAGGAGCTTCACCTTTCTCTCAATCTGAACGTTGTAGGAGCAATACAATGGGTCTGGACCACTAAATACGATAGGGTGACATGGCCTTTTCTTAGAATCGACGTGGGACATGGGCCCTTAACAACATGACAGACATGGTTAACACCTTAGTGACATGAGACGTGGCAATTTCTTAAATTCGACATGCGACATGGAGAAAAATAAGCGACAAAGACATGCAACATTGCTATTTTTTAAATTTGACATGCAACATCGGGACCCCCCGTCCAGACCCAGACCCCCAATACACTTCACAGCACGGAGTAGTCTGGGCTAATTTTGCTCAATCTATTTATTACCAACAATTACATGATGAATTTCGGCTGTTACGGTGATGGGGGTATGGCAACGTCTTATGCCACTGGTATTTTATGTGGAAAATTGCAAATATTCATCTATTTGCACTACGAGTACGACACCTAGACTAGGGCCTACTCTTTGAAACAAGATTCTTTCAGAGATTTGAGTTAACTTATTAATAAGTTATTTTCAGGGGTGATTACATTTTTTCTGGGGTGATTACCCCATTTTCTTGTTAATGTCGGAGCCTTGTGGACGATATTAGACTAAGGATTTGAACCTGATTTCATACTTCTAAGTCTAATTCAACCAGTTAGTTTTACGTATTATAAAATTTGATTAATATAAAAAGAGTGAAAACCAAACGGTTAACTGGACACATATATCTTTTATTTTTAAAAGGCTCAGTCAAATTTTAACAGCCGTAAAAAGTTTCATGCAAAGTATTTGACAACACGTAGACATCCATTGTGTTTAGGTGCTTAGATTTTTCTGGTCGTTTAGCCTAAACGTAATGTTTAGTTATTTGGTGTTCGGAAGTTGTAGTGTTTAAACCCAAATGAAGAATAATGATAGTGTAAAGCATTATTCATGGAAAAGTAATTCCACAGACAGAATTCATGTATACAATTCTCCCAACCACGGATAGCCAAATTATGGAGTAGTACCTGCAGGTTAGCCCAAATCAGGATGCATGCTGGGAAATATGTCGACAATACCCTAGGCTTTACAATCAGAATTTCCATAAATCTTATCATTGCTTGTTGTCAAACATGATGAAAAATTAGTCATCATTATTTTCAACATTTGTATCCATATAGATTTTGTATTTTATAAGTTGTTTGAAAATTCACTCACCATTGATGGAAATATATCAGATATTTGTACGTATTCTATAGTTTTTCTAGGGATTTTGTCGACAAAATCAGTCCATATTAGCCTGCAGGTGCTTCAAATACTGTAAATCACCTATCTGTGGTAGGGTGAATTGCATGTCCTATTTTCTGTATGTAAATACGTGGTCAAAGACATGTTTAGATCCAAACTACCGGTTTCAACAGTGTATATTAAACAGATGAGGACACATACAGTTAGACATGAACCATGTCTATGCCCCTAAACATGTTTATTTGCTATGCGTAGTCAAGACATTGTGTGGTTCACCCAACATGGGCCGTTTTTTTCTGAATTTTAATCTCAAGTCACTTATCAATTTTTAAAGATTTTCCAATAATTTTGATCAAAGCAAATATCTCTCTGAGATCTGCAGGAAGAAAAGTGGTGTAAAACATAAATGTATGCTATTAGGTAAGGTTCCATGGATTTCAGCCTGAAATTGACTTTTATAGGAAAGAAATTATGTAAAAATAGGCTGAAAAAGGGGGTCCATGGCATGGCTATTGTAATGTTTTAATATAAGCCTCTCACTAAATTTTACAAGTTTTGTTCTCATATTTTTAGCAGTAAGTAAGGATTGCCATGTCAGATTTCAATTCAGTTTGGACTAAGAAAAAAAGCTCACGAAGGCAGTTCTCCCAGGCATCTTCAAATCATTGACAATGCAAATTAAATTTTTTAGTGTAGTATTGCTATTCAAAGTAACACTGTATTTAGGGGCTGCCTTATCAACAAAAGCTTAAATTACTGTGTAGGGTAATCCAGTCATACCAAACAAGGCGCTCTTATGAATGTAACTGGTTGTAGGGGATATCATAATGGAACGTAGATCATTGATTGATTAAAACTTAACTTTCTGAATAGCTTCTAACCAACGCATGTCTTTTTTTTCATTCCCAAGTGATTATCAATACTACAATAAGAAAAAGATTTCATCCTGAATGGAAGAATAGGGGCGGGGTGGTGTGAGGGGAGGGTTCCCCCTGAGGACACTGTGTGGGGGTGTCCCATAGACAGGGCTCTACATAATATTATATACCAATGCCAAAATACATTATGAATACTAACTGGACACTGCCATTCAGTATTTTTGGTGTATTGGCACAGTGGGCAGTCTTCGTCTATACTGCCCACCTTGTTTTACTGTGTAAAAAGTTTTTCTCTTTATTTTGTGAATTCTGAATGGATTTCCATGATTATTTTTTTAATTTCAGGTAAAATAATGCACTCTTATTAAATGGAGATAGTGATAGAACCCTAATTTAAGAGAAAATAATGAATATTAGGGAAAACTGCTTGACACCAGTCAAAGTGTGTGTATAATCTACATTCGAATACTGCCCACTTTGCTCCACTGGTAATTTCCTTTCTCTTTTCCTTATATCTTACAAAATATGGTATATAATATAAGGAAAACTTACCTTGGTTGACAGTACAACTCTGAATACTCGGTGGGATGTCAGAAAAATTACTGCCCTCAGCCTAACGGCCTCGGGCAGTAATTTTTCGACACCCACCTCGTATTCAGGGTTGTACTGTCAACCTCTGTATGTTTTCCTATATAACAGCTTGTGGTCACTTCGATAAAGCGCCATACCCACTTAGCGATTTAGGCTGTCGGCTGTTGGCGTCGGCGTCGGCATAAAATTATCAAACTTGTTTAATATGGATCGGCAGTCCCGTCGGCGTTGGCATCAGCACCGATGGCTGACGCAGACGCCGATGCCTACAGGACCACCAATTTTGTGTGGGTATAGGCACCAGAGTTGGCCGACGCCGACGCTGACACCGACGGGACCGCCGACGCCGACGCCGATTCAACAAAATGTCCTCTAGTGGGTATGGGGCTTAACCAAACCAGAGCCATGAAGGATGCCTAGATACCCATAGATACATGCAAGGGATTAGTAGCTCATGCATGAATTTTGACTGTAGTCAACCTGCATGTTCAACCACTAATCAACCAGGTGTACAATAAAAGGAACATTATTCCAAGCTTATAACTCAAATTAATTAAAGAAAGATTACGGGGCATGTTGTTTAAGTCCTTTTCTGCACTGTTCCTTAATTTGATTAAAGTTAAACAATTGTATATCAAGCATGAAATTTGAACAAAATTAAAATGTGATTTGTTCTTATTTGATGTAAAAGTGAGTTAAAAGACCTAACAATTCATTGAGAAACAGGTTGGTAAAAATGAAAATTGTACATGACTTTCTTAAAAAATTGAATTTCTTAGGTAATACCAGATGTAGAACATTGGAAACTGAAAGGTATTTTAGGATCTGTTTGGTGGGAAGTCTATCAAGACTTTTATAAAGGTCTCATGGATTATAAGCACATCCCAGTATACACGAACATCAAAGTTTACCATGAAATTACATAGGAATTTCTTTCTGATTGAATCCCCAAAGTAAGAAGCATGAAACAAAATGGACCATGGTGGTTTGGTTGACAAACTGCTCCTAAAATTGGTAAAATGCAGCTTTACATATTGGCCTTTTTCCCATAGGAACCAATGTTAAAACCTGTCAGTCTAACTTCTAATGTCCAACCCTATTTTCCCTAAAATGCAGCATTTTGATTGGCTGGCAAACCTGCAAATCTGTCAATTGATAAAATTTAAGAAATCATACCATTTTATCAGTACTTGGGGATATAGAAAAACATAATTCTTACTTATTCCAGTAATTCCAGCTCTAAGAGACAAGGATTGCTTAAACCGTAGTTTTGTCCAACCCTTGTCCAACCCTGGGATATACCCAACGCGGGATGGGCTTATCATATCAAATCTGGAGACAGATGCTTTGGAAATTAACACAAAAGTGATTAACAGGACCTGGTGAATAACACATCATTTATTCACATTTCCTTTAAATACCAGAGATGGCTATTCTATGACACATACCAATGTCCTAAGAAGATCTTTTTAAGTCTTTTTTAAGGTGTGGCTGAATGTAGGGCAATGCCTCTAGATCCCTGTCTATACAAAACGTAATAATCAGTTTGATGGCTGATTGAACGAATTCCTGACCACTAGGACTGTTATGCACTCTCCCACTGGAGACTAAAGTCTGGTTGTTTCTTTGATTAGGCCCAACTGGAAGTCAAATTCTACCACATACTAGGCCAATGACAACCTCAGTAAAAGGTTGCTTGGAGAGGGCATTACCTCACAGATTTCACTGATCTACATCCTGCCTCAAGTTGGATTCAAGGTGTTACTGTTTCATTGTTTCCCCTTGAGGACAGCAGCAGACCAAGGACTCATGCACCATGAGGTAAAACATATGTCTTTATCCCTTATTTTTAACTTACTCCATACAGACACGAATTTGCATAACACTCAAGGCCTATTATCACACTCATTGTATAACTACCCAACCAGTTAATGAGGCTGCAACTTTAATTAGGTCTTTGTTAGTCTTGATATATGATTGTTGGTTAAGGCTGTAGTTTTGGATATTCTCAAGGTTTGATCAGTCTGATCTCTAATCTTGAGAAGTTTAAATAATACCTTTAATCCCGATTTAGTTCCTAATCAAGAAAATATACTATATATACATTTACTATGTCCTCAAAAGGACCGATGGAGTATGATCTTTAAAAAGACCCAGAGGCACCACTTTTGATGTGTTATTGACAGTCATTTCAAGGGTCCCCTCGTCCCAACTGTGACACTTAATACAATGGTATGTATCATCGAAAAGGTTTTCAAGTTCAACTTCTATATCCAACAATAAGATATCTTTATAACCTCCAAGAAATAGGTGGAGAAAAATATTGATTTTCATCTAATACCAGATTATTGGATATGATCAGCCATAATATGAATGACAGCCTTACCCATAATTTTTAACAAAGGCCACCCTCAGGGGGGTATGTGGCCTCAATATCAATCTAATAAATTCCATTGAATAACTTTAAAATTCCATTTTCTATTAATCTTCTATAACTATATCCCTATTATCACATTAAATTTTATTACAAATAAAACTGTATCTACCAAAACTCACACTTGACTTGTCTTTTCCCCTGTGGACAGAATACAAACAAACAAAATATACATTACAAATGCAAAACAGATATTAACAGGTGTATATACACATTTTCTGTGAAAACCAGACTTAAGGAGGGAAATATGTCCTATTGAATATTCTGTTTAGATTGATTGTATCAGGAAACATTGAATCAAAAATACTCAATAAGCAAATTGGACATAATGTAGTACTGCTTGTAAAAATACCAATATCTTAAACTGAATACATTCTGAAATTACCTGCATTTATAGCTATAGGCATAATACAAATGTATGTTATACAATGTAATAGATACTTTAGTCCAACCAATGTGGACAACTAGAATGACCCAGGCACCTTGAGTAAACCAACCCACTACTAATATGAATATTAACTTAAACCAAACTGCCATCTGCATTTTATTCAACCAAATGTGAAAATATTACTCCCATGGTCTGCTTGCCCAGATGAAAATGCTATTCACATTCTTTTAGCAATTTCTGAAAATGATAACACTTGGGTCAAATCTCTTCTGGCCATCGTAAAGTCATGTCCCCAGCTGGGTGATGAAGAATGTAGTCCTCAGGTGCCTGATGTTAACTCTTTCCATCTGCAGCAACTAGAGCCTGCTGGCAATTCTAATCGCTGCAGTTAAGCTGTTAACATTAGTGGCCTGACAGCTAGATTCTTTGTCGCCCAAGTGGGGATGCAACTTTAAGTTTAAAAGTCTCATACCAAAAATGAGTCAGCTGGCCATTTCTCTACTGAGTCGTTTCTATGTGCCTGAAGAGGTGTACCCTTTGAGTGACGAGAAGATTTTAGTTAAATCACTCGCAGGGTACCCTTTTTTAGTCTAGACACCAAAGGCAGTATAGGACGGTTTATATTTTTTTGGTTTCTATGTTAGTCTGACACCCAAAATATTTTGAAGGAAATCCTTTTGTAGTAGGAACTATTTGTGATTTAGTGAACTGTATTACAATGTGCTTAGAGGGAGTCAAAGACAATTTTGTGACAATATATGACATAATTTTGCAAACTCAAATGACTATGAAAATACATTCTAAGAGTCGGACTTCAGCCATTGGTACAGTACAAATCATGATGACTATCTATACCTTTACTTGAATTTCATAAAACTCATGTCATGTCTGAGGACAGCAATGTTTGTAAACAAACCAATTTAAGTGGGTCACCAAAATTTACTGGGGATGAGTTTTTGTGTATTTTAATGTCCTTTAAGTCTGTATTCACATTCTATATTTTACCACAGACCTAGGTTATGACGTTGACAATAGATTATTATTTCAATGGTTAACAGAATTTTCCAAATCTTAACCGTACATTGGTTTTGGCTACCTTTAATATGATGATGCTACATTTGACAGGTCAGTCCTGGCCTCCTGGTGCTCTCATCGTAACACGGGTATCACATTAGTCATTGTTACCTTATGGGCCTGCCTCACAACACTAAGGTGTTTTGGGGTCCAGCTCAAGGTAAGTCTGAACACTAGTGTTTATTTAGTGTTTGTTAATATGGATGGGGAATACTAGTTGTTTATATCTTGTGTCTTAGTTGCAGTCCATGATGCTACTTTAAGCTAGTCAGTGGTAGAGTTCATGCATGAATTGGGCGTTCAGATCCAAATACAGACATCGCTTTGTGAAGTTTATTGTTGAATATCATAAAGCATCACAAATGCAGATGCAATTCACAATAGATGATAAACTCCTATGTATAACTGATGTTCATTGACCACGGAACCAGGCTTTCTTATTGCCAGTCCGCCTGTCTCGGTAAAGTCTCACAGACTGAAGTCGTTCCAAAGTTAGTCAACAGATGTCACCAGATGCCACACGTCTAGTACCGAAACCTCCGAATTCCTAAGACTCGTATTGTAGGTAGTGCTGCCGCTAATAGGCTAGGCTTTCCCGCTGCTACTTGTTACGAGTTAACATACCTATCAGAGGCTCTACCAAAAGTTATTATTAATCTTTATAGAATTCCTTGATAATTTTGTTAATGACATATATTTTTGCAGTCTGGTGACCCTTCCTTTAAGTTAAGTATCTACCAATCTACTTAATTATTACCATCAATTATATGCATGAGGTATTTAATTACTACCTTAGTGCAAAATCAGATTTCCAACAAGAGAGTACGAAGATTGAATAGTCAGCGCACTTGGCATGCATCTGGAAACCCTAGTTTAAGCTAGGGATGTTGTCATCCTCATAGAATTGATCATCAAAACTGTGTATGTTAGGAAATCATGAGTTGGTTTCAGTACAGCTGAAAACTTGTCAAGTACACCTTAAACCCCTACAATCATTATTACCTTACTTTCTAACACACCTACCTAGGCTGCGACATTGGCATTGTTTTCCACTGGCCCGTCAGCATATTGGCCTTCAAAATAATATTAATTCTTTTTAAATTTTACTTAATTTTCCACTGGCCCAGCTGTAATTTTACTGGCAGCGGGCATCAGGCAAGTGGCTAATGACACAAACTGCCTACCAATACTATTATATTGCACTAGGAAAAGAAAAGTCTGCAATTTAAATTGTTGAATGCTTTGTATTCAGTATCAATATATTAAGATATTAATATTTATACAACAAGGACATATTAAGCATGGTTCAGATTTCATAGTTTAGTCTCATACATATCTGCAATATCACAAATCATATTTTGCCAAATCATTTACTCAGACAACCCCCACAATCATTATCACCTTACTTTCTAATACATCAACCAATACTATCATCTTGTATTAAGAAAAGAAAGGTCTGCAATTAAAATTGTTGAATGCTTTATATTCCATATCAATATATTAAGATATCTATATGAAAAGGACATGTTCAACAGGGCTCAGATTCATAGTTTAGTCTCATACAAATCTTTGTTGACTCATCCACTCAGACTTGAAAATGTTTATTTCAGTTTGTAGATAATCTCTGGGACCAATCGCGTATTGTGGAGAATGTGCCAAGAGCCCAGGAAAATCTCACTCGGATACTTTACCATGCATACATTAACCAAACGCACACAAACACATTATGTAACAATACAGGTAAGTACTGGTATATTATCTAGGGTCATGAGCATGTCTACTTTACAATGTAACTATTACTTGTTACTGATCCCAGGGTCCTGCCCCCCTTGTCTGAATGAAACAAAACCATTTTCTAAATAATGCATATGGACCTTCATGAAGTTCTGATTTCAAATCACATATTTTTGTTATAAGTTGTATATTACACAAGGCTTTTGGTGAGATGTGAGAAATGTTTAAACCATCTTAGATACAGAGTTTCATGATGTTCTTTCACAAAGTAATTATGATACTGGTAAAGGGATCAGTACCCTTAAACAATCTCTACTGTGGAATACATGACAAAATACATACATGATTAAGCTTCCCTAAATAAAAACCAATCATACATATAGCTTACAATGAAATATCCAGCATATGTAAAGAGTATGCAATGTAGCAATTTCATTGTATATGGCTATTGGTACTATTGTTTATATTAACTTTTCCTAACATATAGCTAGAGCCTTTGATTATTTGCAAGTATGAGGTTTGTTTGATATTTTGATACTGAATAAATCGATTAGTACATGATACATATGCAGCATGATTAACCACATCTTAAATCTGAGAAATCATGTCTATTATGCTTAGATATTTGGGCCCGTGGTCGGAGTCTCATACGGGGCATATACTAAATAAAACTTTCTAATCAACATTTTTTCGGTCAGTTATGACCTACATCAGGGATAACTTTGTGAGCAATGGTTACCTGAAGAAGTTGAAGACACCCTTAAAGGGATGCACTTTGTGGTGATTCCCCACCCCTATGCATAGTCCCTGATCAAATGCATTAGGCAAGAGGAAAACAGGGGCCTGGGTGAGGGGGGCATTCAGTGTTGCATACCAAATTTAGGAGATGGAATTGTAGCATGCCACTGGTACCTAGTTTTTGCAAATATCATGTATCCCATTTAAGAAATGCAGCTGTTGTTTTGCTTGGTATATACTCCTATCTAGGATGATTCCATTTTATTAATTCTGGGGGTGACTGGAATATTTTAATGTAGCTTCTTTGTTTCCTTGTTTTTAAAGAAAAATTGGATTTTGAGAATATTTTGGCTCTCTATTTTCTCCATTAGCTATAACAAGGTCTAAAACCTGAATATACATCTCACCTATAACTCACTGACATATTACTTGGCAAAATATTATTTGTGATTTTTCAGAGCAATCAAGACACCTGGAGCATAAACTAGAGTATTCTAATTTGGGATTAATGACTAAAATACCTGATTTGATATTTCTTATATGAACTGTAACAGCCTATAGATCTAGGCAGAAAGACACAACAATGAGAAATTTGACTCTGCTATGCTCCCATGATAGTCCACAGGCTCGTGTCAGAATTTGAGCAAATGCTCTCTTTGATTCAAAATGTTTCCAATCATACATAAATATGTTCCTTAGGTCCTGCTGATTTAGAAAGGTTTTGGTTGCATTTTTCCCTAAGATGTTAAGGTCATTTTTTGACCTCTCAAGATCATAAAGTAAGAAATTTATTGTTTTGCTATGTTTAGGTGGTGTGTCCTCAATAGAGCTTCAATTGTCAAGAAAACTTGTACTAAGCAGCATTTTATGGCTATGCATTTTTCCAAATCACTTTTACCCATAAATGTGAAGGTCAAGGTCATTTGATTAATATTTAATGGATGAAATTAGGTATAAAAATGAAACGTATTATGTACAGTTCTTTTTTGTTCCAATTCTGTACATGCAATAAGGCAAATTTTGAGTGGAGATGATCAATGTGACCGTTAACTATAAATTACAACAAGAGTACTTGATGCAATGTGATTGATATACTATCAAACAACCAACGATTGAAAAAAGAAATAATCCATAAATTACAGAAAAATTCTTCAGTCTTGTGTTTCTTTCCCAATAGAACTAAGGAAATAATCCAATGACACAAATTTTTAAAACATATGACCTTAAACTAGGTCAAGTTCATTTACATAATATAAAATGCTTAGATTAATCAATAGAAAGAGAATGACAATGATATCTTGTAATATGAGTTCAGCACATTTAAGAATCTAAGTGATTGGGAGTGATATAGAATTATTCAACCATATACAGGTCGCATGTATACTCTTTAATGTTCCTGGATATATTCCCAAAGTTTGAAATATAATTTACATCATTATGAATACTAGAAATCCAAAATAATAAGGTTCAAACACAAAGCTATATACTCAATAAAAAACATTAATGTATAACAGTCCTTAATGACATCAATCCATAACTTCGAATTCCTCTCTGTCCTCAATTTTGGTATGCCCAATATTTGCCTTTCCATTGATGTCATTATCAGTGATATTGCACAAAGGTAGTTAGTAAAACACCTTGTGCATATAATCAGTTGTATATGAATAAATTTTTTTTTTTTTTTTCTTTTTTGAACGGAGTTGGACCATATGGTATTTTCCTGGAATTAATCCATTAAATTAAGACCCAGTGGGACCCTCAAAGCCTAGACCCGGTCAGTGCGATACCTCCTCAGAACCAAGTGTACAGCACTTCGTGGGCCCCCCCGGGCAATCACCGCCCCACCCAACGTCGCCCCAATCAGGGCCGTCGCGGCCCCTATGGAGAACCGGGAAACCGCCCACAGACGACCTCGAACAGCCGTCAACCTCAGGGCAGAGGCAACAACCGCCGCCAGAATCGCCGGGACCAAGAGCCAAACTCTGGTGCCCAGCCCCTACTCTCGAACCGAGAGAGGAATCTTCTCCAACGTCTTTTGAACAGGGAAGAGGGCCAGAATTAGACCATCTTAATATCCGCCCAAAAAGCTTTGACTGTTGGTGGTGTAACTCGGACTTTATATCCGTCCTTTCTGATGTACATCTTAATTATGTACCACTTTTGTATAACACCGAAAATTCTAATAACAGCAATACCAGCAGTAAAGATAACAACAATTTTCAAGGTGTTGTTAATTTGTCTGATCATATTCTTTCTGATGCCGAACGTAGCCTTCTGTCAAAGGGACTCACTTTTGTGGACACCCCTCCCCCGCCCGATAAGGGCATCCTAGCAGAAGATCTCTCAAAATTCCACTTGAGCCTACGCCGAAATCTGGCCTTTACTAAATTTACCTTAACGTCCCTGACTCTGGTCCTATCCTTCCGATAGATAAGTCAAAAGTACCGTTCGAGAACCCTAAGTTTAAGAACAAATCCAAATGGAACCCGCCGGGCCCTCCAATTTTAGAACATATGGCTATCCTTAATGAAAGCAGTATTCAAAATTTCAAACGTCCGAGCATACCCCTAAGATGCAATTTGACTAAGGCTGAAATGCAAGCTAAATTGTCCTTAAGTAAAGATCGCTCTATAGTGATTAAGAAAGCCGATAAAGGTTCAGCAGTGGTCATTCAAAATAGAACAGACTACATTCAAGAAGGTCTCAAACAGTTATCTGACAAAGCTTTCTACATACAAGTCGACACAAATTTAACTGATCGACATAACCTTCTAGTAGCTAAGGCGGTTAAACAAATGGAGCTACGAAAAGAAATCTCGGAAAAAACATCTAAATATTTAGTCTTAGATCAACCGAGAACCTCAAAACTTTACCTTCTTCCCAAAATTCACAAAAATGTAATTCCTCCTCCCGGTAGACCAATAGTCTCTGCTAACGATTCTCCTACTGAAAGAGTTTCACAGTTCGTAGATCATTTTATCCAACCGATCGTACCTAAGTTACCTTCATATGTCAGAGACAGTGGACACTTCATCAATATCATTAAGGATCTAATTCTGCCAGAAGGGGCCATTTTGGCCACTCTGGATGTCACTAGTCTTTACACTAATATTCCTAACTCCGAAGGGATCGACGCTGTTGCCGCGTACCTATTTAAGGAACGTGACCCCTCGGAGAACCCCACTAATGCCTCCATTTGCCAGCTCTTAGAATTAGTCCTTACACTAAATAACTTTGAGTTTGACAATAAACATTTCCTGCAGGTAGGAGGCACTGCCATGGGGACTAAGCCAATCTCTTCATGGGCGCATTTGAAGAGAAATTCATTTATTCTTACAGACTCAAGCCACTAATCTGGAAAAGGTTCATTGATGACATTTTTTCCATCTGGACTTATGGTGCCGAAAGCTTGAACGAATTTATTCATCATCTAAATTCTCAACATCACACAATCAAATTTACAGTGGAAAGTTCCTTCACTGAGGTAAACTTTCTAGATCTGACCATAAAACGATTACCCAGTGGCACTATTGTCACAACTCTTTACTGCAAACCTACTGACAGTCACAACTATCTACTTTTTTCGTCAGAACACCCTAGGCATATCCTTAACGGTATACCGTACTCCCAATTCCTAAGACTAAGGAGAATCTGCACCTTACATGCGGACTTTATTCAAAATGCACTAATGCTCAGTTCTCATTTCATACGCCGAGGATATCCTAAATCACTAGTCCAAAAAGCTTTTGATAAAGTAAAAGCACTTGACAGGGACACACTCTTAAATAAACGGCTACTCTCCAGCCCTAAGACTGATGATAAAACGGAGACAGATACGTTTTATTGTATTACCACTCATAACCCTAAAAATCCACCTATTGCGGACATTATAAGAGATCACTGGTCCCTATTGGGACGCTCTAAAACCACACGCCAAATTTTAGACTCGAAAATCATTTTCGGTTTACGAAGAAACAAAAATCTTGGTGATGCATTGGTACGGGCCTCCACCCCCACCACCAGTAAATTTCCAGGCCTAAGTGGACATCCGTGTAATCGACCGTCCATCTGTAGATATTGTCCTTTAATGAACAGATCTCAGAAAATAATTTCTAAACACGATGGCCGTTCGTTCACCCCATTATTTAAAATAAACTGTCAAAGTAGCAATTTAGTCTACTTAATTACCTGCAACCATTGCGGTATTCAATATGTGGGACAAACGAAAAACCGAATCTTGACGCGGTTTCAAGGCCACTTTCATGACATTAATCACAACCATGACACCACTGTAGCTAGGCATTTTAATCAATGCCCAGCTGACCAACCAAAGCTGACCAAAGGTTTTAACATCTCACTCCTCTCCTTCATTTCCTCACCACCTGACTCTGCCAAAGCACAGTCAGAGAGAGATAGAGAAGAAAGACGATGGATGCAACGCTTATCATCCGTTGTCCCACTGGGTCTTAATTTAATGGATTAATTCCAGGAAAATACCATATGGTCTAACTCCGTTCAAAATAATTTCTATCCATGACCATACCGTATTTACCAGTGACATTACACACTGCTTCAGCAGTGTATGGACATAGTCCTACCACTTTTGACCAACTTCCATCTTCCCCTAACCATTACTAAATCTCATTTAAAGCATGGATTAAAAATGGGGGAATTAACCAATATTGCTTGAATATTGGGATGGACCTGCTAACACGACAAATCTCTAAAATTCATTTAGATTCAAAACTTTTATTTTTATTTTCTTAAAAATTCATTTGGGAATCTTCAATGGAATTTTTTCTATAAGATCGCCCACACATCCGCACCTGATGATCCTTTTATGGTGAAACCACCCAATACCAACATTAAAATAAAATCATGTGCTGACTCCATCTTTTTGGATCACCGGGGAAACAACACAACAATGCTGATCCCTGGAGCACAACATTTCCTGATTCACATCCAATTTTGATGATGTCACAACCTAGGTTGCTACACAAACCTGGGTTGTCAAGTGGGTTACTGTTGGCAACTTCTAAGTGTAACTGACACTTGGTGTGGTAGTGCCTGGCAACACAGACCTACAAATCCGTCTCTTGTATATGAATAAAGTAAAGGAATGGTCACCAGATTGCAGAAGAAGTTTACTATTTATGTCAACCTCAGTAACATCATACACAGTGATGTAATTCTGATTATGTCAACCTTAGTGATGTACTTCCTAATAATGTTATGTCTGTTGACATGATCCTTGTTAGAATTAGTTACATTAGTTCTGGTGATGTCATTGCTCATGACATCATATTCAATGAGGTTATGTATCAGGACACCATATTCAATGAGGTTATGTTTAGTGATGTTAGGGCCAAGTTACCTTTTGTCCTCGATGTAATTCTTGGTCACATAATTCTTTGTGACATAATAGGGAATGTCTTCATTGCTAGTTATGTCATCCTCATTGACATCATCCATTCATGATGTTATCATTGGGGTAATGTTATCCTTGCTGACATAATGCCATATGAGATCAAGGCAGACAATATTGTCTCTGTGGTTAAATATTTGTGGTATGATTCTTGGTGATATCAGGCGCAGTTTTGTTATGTCATTTGACTTCATTTTCATTTGTGATGTGATCCTTAGTGAGGTCATCCACCTTGGTGATTCTTTGTAGCCATTAATCCCACATTTAATAGCAGGTCACCCATACTTACAAAATATTTTTTTTACCAATCCTTATCATTTGTAGTGAAGGCAAAACGATTGAGGTTTTAACAAGGGGAAAATTGTAATCTTTTAATAATGCTGTATAACAGCACACCTATCAATAATCTTAAATTTGTTTTAAAGTATACAATGACTTCTGGTCAATCATTTAAATGCCTTAGAACTATAATGGTCTTTCAGTCGATAGGTCATCATTTATTAACAAAACATTCCCCATTTTAAGTTGAACTGAGAAAAATGGTACTTTGCATAGGCATTACTATGTAAACATGTTTAAATAACAATTGAAAATGCCTCCAGAAAGCAAATGGTTCAATGAAATCCAACAAACAATGGTGTCTCTGAAACCTGACATAATAAATTCAAAATCATGGGCAAAATTAATTTGACCTTTATAACCTTGAAATTGACCTTAAAGGTCACAACTTTGAGGGATATCCAATGTGGTCTGTTTCTGCATTCAATACTCTGAATTCTTGATTTGCGTTAATATGAAGTAGTTTATTTTAGAGAATGGCTGATGACTGGAGACATCATGATCAGCTTATGCATTCTGAGTCAATCATAATGTCATATATATTAGTTTTCCTGAAAGGCAATTGAGATTAGAATTTAAATTTGAAATAAAATATTTTTTACCTTTGTGACCTTGAAAGTGACATTCAAGGTCAAATTTTAGTTTGGTATCTACTCCAATCATTTACTTCAGGATATACTCTTTACTACTAGCCACAATGCTTGACAGGTACATAACATGTTTATGAATGTCTTACTTGAGACATTGGCTGCCTAACTACTATTTAAAATACAAGGCCGATGGAGAGTTGACCTTTGAATGACGTCTACCTTTTGAACTTTCTTATGTGGCTATTCTTTTGTATAATATTAGTGCATAATCAATGTCATATTGCAGAAACATAGTTTGTGCATATAATTAGTAGTATATGAACAAAATAAAGGAACAGTCACCAGATTGTCATAAAGGGTATTCGAAATTATACAATTTACTGCGTTACATAATGTAAACGCGGCAGGGGCTTCTGGTAGGTATAATATACCTACTCAGCTATGGAAGATAGGCTACATCTTCTAGTAAGCAGCACTGCTTGGGAGAAAATCAATAACCAGACTAATATATAAAGGTGGGAATCTGCTGGAATCATTACACGTTTGGAATAATACGAGTCTTAGGGACTAGGGTTTTTTGGATAGCCATATATGTGACATCTGGTGACTAGCAAAGGAACTTTACAGTTGCATGGCCGTATGCAGTCGGGCGGACTTTACGGACGAAGCTTGCCTTCAGGCAGTTTTATCTGTAAACATTGAATAAGGATAGGCTGTGACTACACTGGCAATTGTAATGCAATTAAGACATCCACTAATAAACTTAAACTCTCAACCAAGCATGGTCTGCATTGTGGATATGAGCACCCATCTCGCGGATCAGTCTACCACTTGGCTAGCAAGGATATAAATGAAGATTAACTAAGACTACTTGGATAATAAAGTATCAGCAGTTCCCCATTTGATAAGTAAACACCCATAACAACAACCAGTGTTCAATATAAAGCTCATCTTATTTTCATTTTTTTTCAGAAAGACCTTCTTAATATTATTTTTTTAAGTAATCTCATACTTTTTTCTTTGATGACCTTGAAATCATCTTCAAGGTCAAAAGAGAAAATGCCTCCATAACTTTTCATACTCAGAACATTCTATAGAACTGGATTTTTTTTCGGTAGGGAGCTTTTATTTGAAAACAGTAGAAAATTACACAAGCCTGTGGACTACAATGCTACTTTCGGTACCCGTATGGCTTTAATTATCAAAATAGGCAATCTCTGACAGTTTTTGACAGACATAGATGCCGATTCTCAAATTCAACTTTGATTAAGGCCTTGATTCACATGTCTATTGTACTTTATCTTAAAAAAACTGTGGCACCACTCTTTTTTGACTTATTTTTCAGTGGAATCAGCATAAAACAACATTCAGCCTTATACTACTTAAACATCCTCTCCTTATTAGCTATCTGGTACATACACTAACAGTAAAAACATTGGAAACATAGCAAAGTGAAATTTGAAGCACCTGGGTCTTTTTTTCTCTGAATGCTGGTTGTCATAGTTACCACATGTTATAATTTCAAGACAAATTTTCCCATTTTCCTTGTATGTAGTTAAAAAAACATCAATAGAACAATTGATATGGTGTTTTTTAAGAAGATTTCTATTAAGAAACTGTTTTATACATAACCAGATACATTAATATGCTACCAATCACAGGTGGGGAGTGTCCTTGATCAGTTTGATGACCCTTTTTCCAAATCAATTGGAATATTTGATGAAAAATCCATTTGGAGAGCATTTCCTGGGCATTTTCACTGGGAAAAGGTCAATGTTTCGTAACAAGGGAATGTCAAATAGCCTTTTGTGGTGAAGACAGATAAGTTGTAAAAGGCAAAGTATCTTAGTTGAATTGGGGGACAGCAAAGTAGAGGTAGGCATGGGCTCTGGTAGAGTGTAGTTTGGGGTTTAGTGACACATAACACTGGAAAGGACCACCAGGCATCTTGGCAAAGTGAGGTGGGGACTTATAGCAAGCAGAACTGATCTTACATTATTTTCTTCTCACTTGGGAAATGCTGACAGTATTTTGTTGTTGTTGTTGACTGAACAATCCGTTTCATCATCCAAAGTAGAAATGATTTTAGTGGTCAGATGAACAACATAAATTAATGAAGACTTGTTCTTGCAGTCCTTACTGCTGATGATAGAGATGACGATGAAGTGATGATATAATCAGATCCTAAGTACATTTTTGTTTTGCTCTCAAACTTTCTTGCCAAACACAACCAAGTTGGCGGTCCTACTAATACTGTACCATTTCTGTTTTATTTTCAGACTTACCTCCTGAGGATGATCCAGTTTGGTTGTCCTTACGATGGAGAGAAAAACCCGCCCGCTGGGTACTTTACAACCGTGTACCCAAAACAGGCAGTTCGGCTACAAAAAGAGTTATCAAGCTCCTTTCCAAACAAAACAGCTTCAATGTGTTCAGTTCAGGGGTCACTGTCTTCTTCAATGTCTCTGTCACAAGCCAAGTTAGTCATCTCTTAAATGACAAAGAATTATAAGGGACTCTTTATAGAAGGTCTGAAACATCATTGTCTAAAACATTCACTTCACTTTGACTCAAGGAATTTTTATTTTATATTTTAGCATTACAGACCTTTCAGAACCTAACAGAGACTTCATTATATAAACTTTGTTATATTCAATATCTTGGGGCATGGCAAATACAACATGTTTTAGGTAAAAGATAGATATTCTTTTTGGCTTCAATTCACATTTATTCTGACACACAGTACGTAGTCAATGTCATTTTGAAAGAATTTTAAATTTTTTTTTAATGGTGTTCTTTGATTGACTTCTAGGAGGCCTTCATCCAGCGGTTTTATAATATGAAGTCCCCTTTGGTGTATGACAGACATATCAATTTTGTTGATTTCACCAGGTATGCTTTAATTTTCTCAGCTATGCAGGCTGAACCAAGATACATTCAATGGCATTTGTTGACAAATAAATCAAAATTGAATTATATATGTTTGAAGTTTCAATATTCAAACATATCTCATATGTATTATATGTAATTATGTATTATTTGGAAAATTCTGATCTTTTCAATTAAAAATTGATTCTACACGAGTCTTTCAAAACATTTATCCTAATCACTATTTGATATAAAACCTTGAACCTTGCATGAACTGAGATGTTTTATTTGAACGCATATACTTTTGCTATTATATATGAAAAGAGTCCAAAGGTCTTTATTTTTCAAGGAATGAGACCTGTCCTCTAAAAGAGAAGTTCGGTCCAACATTGAATTTTAAGGAAAAATGGCCTAACATTAGCCTAAACACGTGCCGATAGGTCTATGGGAAAAAAATGAAATTTTATTTGATCTATGAAGTGAAGACATTTATAGTTGAACTCTTGACCTATCATATTTATAGATTCATGTTACAAAAATGTGATAACAATAACAATTCATATACATGTTTGCCAGAAATTTGGAATTTCATATAATTCACATTTAACCTACACTGCTCTCCTTACTCCCCTCCCTTTGCCTACATTCACCCCAAGCCGAACTTTGAAAAGCGAAGTCAAACTTTAAAAATGTTCATGCTAATGCTCCCTAATTTGATTCAAATATCATAACAGGATGTCCCTCATAAACGTGTGCCACAACTACACCCATAATGAATCCTATTTTAACTAGGATCATCATACCATCAGAGGAATGAATAACCACTCAATGCAAAATAAATGTATGTATTTCAAGCGTTCTAACCAGGCAGACTGACTCACTCTCATCCTTTTTGCAGATATGGGGAACAACAGCCCATGTACATAAACACCATCCGTCATCCCATTTCACACTTTTTGTCGTTTTACTATTACATGCGAAAGATGAGTGGTTCGAAACATAGATTCACACATGAGCAACAGGAAATGGTAGGTTTTTCCTCAAGCTTGTGTTTTCTGTTTGGCAAAGCAGTTACTCATTGTCTGACACATAATGAAATTGGTGAGGGGGTTTCAGCTGGACTCATGCCTCTCATAGTGAATACCAATTCTTTTCTTTGCAACCTCATTGCTAAAAACAAAATATCAGACAACACTTTTAAAAGAAATATAGAGAACATTTTGAGGCAGATAGTGTTAGCCTATTAGTAAATAACCATTAGTAAATATAATGTTCTTATCACTTTCTGTTTTGGTTTTGTTCTATCCCCACCAAAATGCTGTGTTATAATAAAGTTCTGATTTGGTGAGGCTTCAACCTCAGTAAGTAACAAACTGACTGAAAAAATGTGGTTGCAGAATGTTTCTGTTATGTTGCAAGTTGGCTGAGTGGGTTATGCGATCAGGAAAGCCTAAAGTGTTGATGGAGAATAATCTCATATTATTTTGTTAGGTTGATCATTGTTTACCAAACATTGAAAGTAGATAAAAGAGAGAAAAAGAGAGGGGGGGAAGGTGCTGGGGCACAGCCACTAATATCTAACCAATACAACAAATAGTCACCAAAACTTAATAATAAGATCAATATTTATGTCTGAAAAGTAAACTTATAACTCTTGCATACATTTTGACCAGCACTGCCACCCAACCCTGAACCCTGGGGGTTGTGGTTGGTTGACCATTGAATGGCAGCCTTCCTGATGGCTCCCAACCTCCCAAAAATATTCAGTTACTCGTTGTTTTGTTTTAAACTATTTTGAATTAGGTCGTACTTGAAACGTTTAAATCAAGATGTGTTCTGTAAAACAAGTGCAAAGTTAACTGAGTGCTGCATTAGAACCAAACAAATATCTAGTTCCATCCCTTTTAACAGAAATGCTGGATTAATCTCAACCGTAATGGTACTTAGTTAAAGATAAAGAAATAAACACGTTTCCCCATTGACTTCTATTGTTAGGGCCATTCTTTGGTATTGGCCATAGCACTTTATCATTATTGTTGTGATTCTTTTCCATAACTCTGTGTACTACTTGAACAATGATCTATTCAATGAAATGAACACATGGTATTGCAATATCATATAGACACTGAGATTTACTTTTAGTATAATATAATTCATATAACCCAATACAACAACTTTAAACTTAATGCTGCCAATATTCCACTTCATGAAATTTGTAAAAGTTCTGATATCCAGTTGTCAAGTTCTGTAAATGGACACTAGAGATCAGAAGTATGCTGAGCCAAAGAAATCTGCATTCCTTAGATGCTATAAAGAGCTTCATCATATACTGATATCTATTTATAGTCTACTATGTTTAAAGACATATCCAAAAGAGACTCTTTTATATTGCATTCTATTGTCTATTTCAGAGTCTTGATGCCTGTTTGAATGCCTCCTTCCTTCACTGTGAGACTCACAGGCAGTACCGGTTCTACTGTGGCCAAGATCTTATCTGCACGTAGGTGACTGTCAAGATTTTGAAATCCTCATATAATTGTTACCATGGAAGAAAACAACTAATAACACATTTATATTTTTTATGACATTATATATTTAACACCATCTTTTGTTAAGTCTTAGATAAATAGATACATAGTCAAAAGTACAATGTGATATATAAACAAAATTATGTTTTTCTAAACATTTTATTGACAAACTGAAGCCTTATCAATTTTCTTGTTTTTAGATACATAAATAAAATCCATTTTTGTACCAACTAGTTATTTTGTTACAAGGATTACTTCTGTCTCTCTGCCTAAAATGTTTCTCATGTGAATTACATGTGAGATGAACTTCAATTCTCTCAAAATCTACTGATATATTTAATAGAGGGCAAGGAGATTATACTAACTGATTTAAGCTCTTTGTAGATATGTAGAATTCACAGGTGTTAGTCAACCCTTTTGATTATTCCTGAGACAGAGAATGATTTCTTTGAAGGTGGACAGAATCATGAAGCTTTAGCTTGGTTGTGTCACTATGTTTATCTTTTCAGAACGCTTCACTCTGAGAAGGAAGCTTTGGCATTAGCCAAAAGACACATTGACCAGCACTATGCCATAGTGGGAATAAGCGAAGACCTGCATGGCTTTTTTTCAACCATAGAAGTCTTGGCCCCACAATATTTTAGGGGCGCTGCAGCATTGTATGTGAAACATAGTAAGTAAGATTGAGAGTCTATCTGACGAATTCATGTATTCACAAACTCAAATGCTTTCATCAGACATAATTACCTGAATTGGACAGCAATATATTTCTAAATATTGCTCCTAAACAGTATTTGTGATGAACACTGTCCTTTTCAGTATGTGAACATATACATATAACATTTTTGAAAATAACAGCCCTGAGCATCATAAAAGGCTTTCATACATTGACTACAGTTATTAATAAATCACAAATCTATAAGGGTATAACATACTATTAAATAAATAATCAATAGCAAATACACAATCTTATTTCTTTTAACATTGTTATTCATAACTAGGTCAATATTTCATACTTGGCATGTATTATCATGCCTCCCAAAGAATGCAATTAAAATGGAGGCTAACTTTCACTATTTCTATCTAAGCAAGCTGAAAAAAATGGCAATATTATAAAATTGCAGCAATGTTCTGTTTAGTTCTGTTCTGGTTCTTGTTACCTTCTTTTGACAACACCCAAAAACGTCTTCAGAACCTAACATTGTGACGTTGCTCTGCAATGTTATTGTGACATTCTTGTAATGTTCTTTCATTTTATAATAATGTTATCATAACATACTCAATTAGTTAGTCTCAACTTCACTAAAATATAATGTTATTATAACAATCCTTTTTAGTAAGTCTCAAATTTACCTAAAATAACATAATTGTTACTTGAAAATTGGGCAGGTTACAGACTAACCAAAACAGTATGGTAACAGAACTTGCTTGTTACTTAGCTGCTTGCCAGGGTGGTATTACTGATATTACTAACACATGATATGGAGAGTTAGTACTCAGAGTTGACCAGTACATTAATTGATTAATGAAATCACATAAAATATGTGTGTTAACCCCAGAAGCTTAAATAGCAGTCAGACCAGCCTTGCTACCTCCACCAGGTATGGTGTAGACTCTACAAATGCTAGCTGAAAAGTGAAGCACAGTGGTAGTGTCCATTTATAGCTAGTGGTCAGGTTGCCCAACAGTGTGGACCTCTAGTGTTGGTTGATCTCCCGTCCTTCGTGGAATTAATAGAAACATATATTATACATTATCACATATATAGTGGTTGCGGGGAGTTTAGGTGGTTGGCGTAAATTGCTTGCATGCAGGCCACCTGCCATTCAACCTTGTGCCTCCTGCGACCCCTCTCTGTATTTCCCCTTGCAACAATAACAGGGTTATCAAAGGCCTTACGGCCACCAGCTGTTGTTTGTAGAAAATACTACATGGGACGCTGCACAATAAAGAACACCTGCTTCGTTAAACATGAAGGGGTAAAGTCTCCATCCTCTCATAGTTCCAATCATTCCATAGGTTTGACATCTTTACATATACTGCCTATTTAATACTGAAACCAAACTATAAACATAAAACTCTTTTTTTTACCTCCAAAGCTTTTCTTTGGTTTTTAGAAATGCTATTTCATAACATTTAAAGTTACCCCTTCATAGCGCAATTGAGCACAATGGAGCACATTGGACTGTAGTAGCAGTGGTTATCTATAGCTACTGCTACTATCTCAGATACCCTTAAATAAAAAATATAAAGCATTTTTCTAAGGATTTACATACACAAAATGCTGTCAATTACAAGCCTACATATGATTCTTTGTGCTTTCCTTTCAGAAAATGACATGAGATTTTTCACAACAAAGAAAATACAACCCCCACTGATGCCTCACACTGAAAACCTGCTCAAGGACTTACTGAAATACGACTTTGACCTGTACAACTTTGCCAAGCAACGATTTCACAAACAAAAGTGCATTGCAGACAGCCTAAGAGATAAAGATGTCAGTAACAAAAACAAACTCAAACAATGATCTTACTTGAAGTGCCGTCATCGCAAACCTCAGTCAATTGGTGCAAAACCTGAGTTCATATTCTCAAACAAAAATCATCTGTTATAAGTAAAAGTGAATAATCATGACCACTTGGGAACAAAAGCAAAAAACTCTTCACAACATAGAGCTTTCAAGTATTTAGAAGATTATAGATTGGGAAAAAAAACTAAGTGTAATACAGGCCTTAGAATTTAGAGAACAGGGCTTCTTAATTCTTATTTATTCTTTTCCCCCCTGAATTTTAATGAAATACGTGAGTTCATTTATTACATTTTGTCATATCTTTATGGGATACAGTCAACTATTTAGATGACTTTATTGTCATTGGGTCTACCTAGGAGGAAGCTGCATGGGCTCAACAGGTAGTAATAAAGGTCCTTAGGTATGTGGGATTCCATGTGTCATGGGGTAAGGTCACGCCTCCTTTACAGGTTTGTAAATATTTAGGTCTTGATTTTGATTACATTAAAATGGAAATTAGGCTTCCTTTGGAACAACTGGAAAAACTAAATGGCCTGTTGGAAAAATATTGTGTGAAAAATACAATTGCAGGAAAAGAGCAAGAAGGCCTGGGAGGGTAAAGCCTGTATTCCACAGGCATAAAGTGTGAGCTGCCAATTTGTGCAGCGATGCAACATTCTCATGGTGAGGCCCTTGGGACATTCAACATCATATAAAATTTATTGGCAGTGTCACCGAGTATATATATCGGCAGTAGCGAAAATCTATTGGTGTCAAATCGGCAGTGCACTTTTACTATGTGGAAAACAGCCCTTTATTGTTGCATGGTGTATGACCTTTATAAGGTCATGTTAAATAACAATTCAAAGGCAATAAAAATAGGACAGGAATGCAGGGACGAAAAAATAATTAAAAATTACATTAAAGGGTATTAAGAATACTGAGACTGAAACAGTGGATTCTAAAGACCCACTGAAAAAGGAGCACATAGAAAATTTTTAAAGGCAGGTAGACTTATCCGACTAAAAATATTCCTAGTATGGATGGTAATTTTATTTCTATTTAGGACCTTTTTAAGGTAAGGTCATGCTGTAAGGTCAGACCACATGCTCCTGAGAACAAATGTTAAATTACTGAAATGGGACTGTCTTGTTGAAGTCCCCTCATCAAAAACTAAAAAGGTTTGGCAACTTCATTGTATTCCAATTAATGGGTCTGAGGACAAAAACTATTGCCCCGTGTATTGGTTGTACAAGCCGTGATCATCCAAAGTACAAGGGTGACCCTTTGTTCTCCACAAAAAAGGTATACCAGAATTAAGTTATTCTGAATTCCGTGTTTCAAAATGTTGTTAAAAAGTTCTAAAATTAAGGGGAACTTTTCTACGCTTTCACTACATAGGGGTGGCACCACAGACTTGTATGATAAGGGTGCCCCTATTACTTATATTAAGAAGAGGGGGCACTGGTCTTCGGACTGTTTTCAAATATATAAAGCCCTCAGTCTCCGAAAAAGTAATTTTAGATAAAAACTGTTCACTACATTAAGTGTTGGTTTTGATAATCCTATTTATTAATGTCCAAACCGATCACCGTGATGTAAATGTAATATTTTGCGTAGCGGTACCTACATCAAAATTATTAATTTGGGAGTGGCGGTGACGTAACCAGCTTGTCTCTGTGATAAAGCAGATTTGTTGACAAATCAATATATAAACTTAGATTGTGTAACCATCATTCATCAGCATTTCAACCACCATCAACAACACTTTGCAGCAGATTTTTAACTTTTAGAGTCGATGAAACTAGGATGATAAAATAAATAATCCTATTTGTTAATGTCCAAACCAATCACCTGTTATTCCTTGTTTTTTCCAATCACTCTATATTTATTCTAGCCGCGTAGTAAATATTGCCATGTTCTACCTCCCCTAGTCACTAAGTAATCTTTCATTATTTGCACAGACTCAATACAAAAAATACATATGTACGTATCTGTATCATCTACCGAAGGTAGATAATTGTTCCTTCCGTGACAAATATCAATTCGTTGGCTGAGTAATAAAAGGCAGTATCTCAATAAAAAATCTATTTTTCTTTAATTTTTGAATATGTTTCCCTTCTCTCTAAGGCACCCAGAAAATTTGCAATTTTTTTAATTTTCCAAATCTTTGGAATGTTATAATCCAGTAAACAAAGGTCGTATCCACAAAATTTGACTTTTGGTTGAATAATAAAAAGTCGTATCTGATAGAAGCCAATTTGATTTTCTAAGTAAAATAAAATTATGTTAATTGGGAGCTAATTCATAGTTGGCAGTAATCTAGGAGTGGATATCAGACACTAACTGACTTTGCTGCCATCTGTGATCAGCAGTGGACAAACTACTTTTGCTCCACCAGAGGGGGGGGGGACACCAGGGGGAACTAAGTACCTCTGGTAGTTCACCTCAGGAATCACCTGACCCTTGAAATGGACATGGTCCCTGAAATGGACACATTCCCTTTATGCTTGACCATACCAGGTCCCTATATAACAGGGGGATCTACCCCCACACCTCACACTCCTCTGCGAGACGCTGCATGATTTCCAACCCACCACTCCCTATATTAAAATTATTACTCACTTACTTGGGCCGCTAGGGCCCTGCGTCTTAACTGACTTAGTCGAACTGGCGACTCACTGCTCTTAACTACGTCTTATGTTAAATAAAACTGCCCAAACGGAATTCACGTCTCCTTGATTAATGCAAAATGGACATATCTTATGATTCAGTTTTGAAGATAACTATTATGTAAACTTTGTAAAAAAAAAATTATTTGTGGACCCAGTCCACAAATTCTGGGCATCAAGCTAAAACCATTAGTGATGACGTAGCCACCGCCATGTTTCCGCCTATATGCACCATACGAAAAAAACGTCAGACGGGTCATTTGGTCACCAATTTCGGAGGTAAAGTTTAACCACCCACAGCCTTAGGAATATCATCAATATATCATAAAACATCTCAACCCCTCCCTTATGGCATACTGGAAAGAAATATTAAGTATTAATACGGTTTCAGGCCATGTTTCTGAGTTGTATTTTCGTGGGGAGTTGGGGCACGAGACCGCCTACTAACCTCTTGTATTGGTGCCCCTCGCACACAGCCCGGTAGAGTACTTAAATGCGGTCTCCGACCTATGCACCCATATTTAGACAGGAAATCAGCGTTCCTGTATGACAAACATGATACCTAGAGATAGCTGTGGACCTCTATATTAGCATCGCACCAAGTATATTTCATCAAATAGGGTTTTAACAGCGTAATCAAGGAAATGGCGTGAGTGGGACAGGCCGACAGAAGGTCGCCGTGCAGGCCATGTTCCTCCTCCTCTTACACTGCCCGCCAGACCACATGACCGCTGGCCGTCGACCAATCAGCATTGTCCCTTCTGACCACGTGACTGCTCAGCCTTGACCTTGTGAATAATTAATTATCTACACCACCAATCAGCATTGTCTGTTCAGACCACGTGACCCGCCGCGTTGTAGGAGGAGGGAGAACAACAAGACTGCCGCCATGCGGTCCCGTACCTATGCACCCGTTTTAAGACAGGAAATCGACCATCCTATATGACATACATGGTACCTAGAGATAGCAGTGGATGTCTATATTACCATCACATGGATTATATTTGATGACATGTTGGAATAAACTGCAAAATCAAGGAAATTGTGCAGGTCAGGGTTGCGGAATCGACAGGCTGGCGAGTGACAAGTTGAGCCCAGCCTCAGCAGCCCTGCCCGGATGTTCCGTCGGTAGTCCTCCTCCCCACGCCTGAATATATGGATTTAATCAAGTTTTACATGTTTAGGCCTAATTATGGATATTCTACGCATACTAACAAATTCAGACCTCAGGCGTGAAACATGCTTTCATATTGAATGCAAAATCATTGGCACCCACCCACGTGCTGAGGCTGGACACGCTAAGCCTAATGATCGAGTCGGCGTGGCCGGGATCTCTCTCTCTAGATCTCCTGCTACGATATATTGAAATCAGCAAATCTGGATGATATTTAGATGAAACGCATTGATTTTGGAGGAGTTACGCATTCAGACGCATTCGGCAGTTGAAATAGGCTTATTAGACTCGAGCGTTCGACATTGGCAGTCTCAAAAATAATTATTTTAGGCCGTATCAACCCCACCAAATTGAAAATTATGTAGATATCTATGTTCCCATATATCTCATGATCCTATATATCATAATTATGGTCGATCATTTTAAGCCGGGACACACTTGCAATAATATTTTACAGATGGTATGAAAAAAAGACAGGCCTGAAGGGCTAGATGTCATTGATTCAGATAGGCACAGTCGAAAAAAATATTTAGGCCTTATGCAGCCTATCAAAATGAACAAAATACAGAAAACCATGTTTTATTATGTCTTAGGCTCCTATACATGGCATGGTTGGATTATTTTAAGCCTGTACACATTTGCAATTCAAATATTTTCACACCATGTTTCACAGGTTTGAGATTAAAAATCATTCAAATATTAAATAATTTGTGAATTTGTCACTATAGTGTAATTTTTCTCTACCTACCACCAAAATACTTAAAAAAATCTTTAAACGGTGGTCCACAAATGGGGAGCATATTTTATAGGATATATGCTACAGGCCTGTAGCCAGAACTTTTCATGGGGGGGGGGTGACCATTCTCAAAAAGAGGACCATTTGTTCAGAAGTGGATCAGGGCATCGCAGCCAAGGATGTGACGTCGAAGAACATTCTGATAACGTCGTAGAACGTCACAGAATGTTATTAGAATGTCGCAGAACGTGACCGTTATGTCGCACCTTGGCTGGGATGCTTACACTAAAATATTCATTAAGTGCGAACATGCATCAAACGGTTGGGGTTCAGCCCAATGCCTAAGCTTATGTGTTATGATACAAAGGTACTACTTATATCAATGGCCCAAATATATGTCATAATGATGGTTCTGGTTAGTGTCTGCTTGAACTATAAAAAGCTGATGCATTTGATAGGAAAATATACATGTTATAGCAATGGATCTTTAAGATTTGCATTAAATATATCACCATTTAATATAACAGAAGACCACCTAAACTTTTCAAATGCCTGACCTGGTTAAAAATATATTTCCTTCATAAAGGTGGTTTACACAGGCTGTGTCAAAATCCCTATGATAGGTCAGAGTCATTATTGTAAGCCATATGACAATCCCGATTGCCCTATGATAATCCCGACAACGCTATCGCACTGTGTGAACCCTTTTTATTATAGGGAATTTATCATCTTAAGGCTGTTGCAAGCCATACGATGATTATCGGGAGCAATTCCTTAAGATAATGAAAATTTCAGACATGTTTGAAATTTGTTGGAAAAAGCTTAGGTGAATGGGCTTATGACAATGAAATTGGGTTAGGATAATGATTTCTCTTCACCTTTCGGGCTGTGTAAACCCTGCATGACCTTAGCCCCTACAACAATTGTCACCGATAATGACCTACATAATTAGTTTTTGGCTTATGATAACTCATTAACTTAAGGTTAACCTAATCAAAATTCTGTTAGCACACATTGACGGCCTGTGTAAACCAGGCTTCAAGTGCAAATGCCAACCCAAAAACCATGATAGAGTTAAAGCAACCCACAACCAATCCAACTACATAATTTGTCACAAATTCATGAAAATGTATAAACATCTTAACACACTCCTTGGTGGTTCTAGTATTCATTCATGTGCCATTAGACACATTTTGACAGAGAAAAATGCTATCAAATTTTTGGGTTAGTTTTGGTTTGATCAATGACTAAAATACTTCTGGGAAATACCCCATGTGACATCCAAGAAATGATGATGTCATTGACAAAGGCAGAAGATACTCATTTTAAGAGAAGGGGGTAGTGGGTGGAATTTTGTAATTATGGTTTACATAACTTCTAGTTTTGAAGACCTTCTCCACCCCACAAATACAGCATATTCCAGAAATAATCTATTAAAGTCAATAAAGCATTTTGATGATATATTACTAAAGAAAGAGGGCCACTCAAGTGCACTGATTCATGAGTACTCCCCTGCCATCAATGGGCTGTTCTTGAGTTAATTGCAATGTGCACTGAACCAGAGCTGGGTCAAGTGAAATTATATTATAATAAACATAAAACCGAACAGATATGCCAGGAAAAACTCTTAAAATTAATTTTTCAGAAATTAATTAATAATTAATTAACAAAACTGAACGCTATTGTTATGTCTAGGGTTGATTATCACTACCGTGCATTGTCCGAGATCATTATTGTTATTAGTATTGTCTCTAAGAGAATGCTAGTCGAGTGGTGAGTAAGTCCACGATATGGGCGCTCAATCCATAACATGAACAACGCTTGGCAGTACGGTAAGTTTATTGGTGAATGCAGTGATGCGTACAGCTGCTCGTGATGGCAATAAGTCCAAGGTATTACAGTTCCAGTTTGAGGTGAAGTAAGCTTTCTCCGTAGAGTCCACCTATTCCCGCCTCTGGCCGTCTTGCGGTAACATCGTATAAGTCACCAGATGTCCCCTTGATTATATGGCTATCTAAACCCCTTCGAATCTCCCGATCCGTATGATCCAAACGCTACTGTTCTCTCTCTCCCGACTCCCTTACACTCTTGCTTATAAAGCAGTCTGATATCGATTTTTACCCAAGGCATCGGTGCTTGCGGGGAAGTGTGTCCCGGTGATCACTGTCGTCAGGTATATTAACACTTACCAGCGGCACCTGCCATTACTATATATTTTCATAAACTAAGTAATTTAGAGGAATTCTTATCATTTGTATTCATCTGGTGACCCTTATACTAATTCAATAAGCATGCACAAAGCAAATGTTTTAATCTCTACCTTTGTGCAAAACTACCTAAAGTAGTAATATTCATATTTACCCAAAGCTCATAGGATGTCGTTAGATGCTAGATTATACTTGAAAAGAAAAGAAATTTGCAAATATTTGGATGTTGTTTACTTAACTAAACATTACACGTTTTTTTTTTATGAAAAAGACACATCCTGTCAAATCAACATGAAGTATCTCAATAATATGTTTAGAAATTAGGTTTTTTAGTATTTTTATCACAATATTTGTGATACAAAATACTGACAAATATGTTTCTTGAGACTACAAGTCAATACTTAATATTGACTGAAAATATGGAATTTGACATAGAAAAACACAGATGTATGTTGGCCTCACAGTAAGGGATGAGATTGGGACATATTTCTATCTAAAGTGTAATTACAATTTCAAATTGGTTTTGGATAGGTAATAATACATTTTCCTGAAACAGCCGTGTTTCCAAAAACTATTACCGGAAGACAATTTTTTTACTCAGTCGCACTGAGGTCAACTCTATGTGCATAGCAAAATTAGAAAAGCTTAATCGCAGAGGGTATTACAGCTAAGATGGCTAAAGGCAGTGTCAAAGAGAGATAGTCATAAGAAAGAAGTCATAAGAACATTGTCTATCAGCAGTCTCACATACCAGTGGAAGTACTATAGTGGGGGTACACAGGTATACTAAATCGATAATGGCTAGTAGGCCTATTTACAGAACCTAGCTAGTCCAACCTGGAAGGGACAGTGAGAAACAGATTGGAACTTAGATGAACCTTTAGGTTGGATGGAAATAACCTAACTTGGTTCAGTGGCATCATCTGGTGACCATATTTTGAACTACCAATACCTTGAGCGACATAGGATATAAGGAAACCTATCGACTCTGCATGGTGAACTCCTGGGATGGTTAAGGGCATACAACCCCTTGTATAGCTAGACTGTAATGTGAATGACAATGCATATGTCCTACTTGTGCTGCATTTAATACAACAAACCTCTGTGAGTGTCTGCATTTGGATTGGAATGACCCAAGTGGAGACCTGCCTCTATCCTTAGCTTGGCTAGCAAAGAACAAAGAATGTTGACTAGTAAAGACTCACACATGAACTAAAATAGCCTTCATTGGTTCCCAATTATAGATATCAATAATAAACAACATTCTTGTTCACAGTTGTCATGGCAAGTAGATATTTGAAATTCCTTCAAATGAAATTGACAATTGTTTCTAGAATAAACATTTTCATTGAAAATCAATATAACTTTCAATTTAAAAAGTGGAGTTGTCTCAAAGACCCAAAAGAAAAAATATCTATGTGACTTGTACCTACTGCAAAGTTCCTTTCTATTAGGGCAAATGCCATGAAAGTTGTTGTACAATTTGTAACTGGAGTAAGTCGGATATCACACAGAACAAATTATCTATTATTGAGAAAAGTTATTTTTGAGAACATTTTAGTTTTAAAAGCATTCTCTTACATACATCAATTTTTGTGAGATCTTTATTTATTGACAATTTTCAAAGTTGCAGGTTGGGTGGTGCTAGAATACAATCTGGCACAGTTCGTCATCTCATTTATTAGCTTAATAAAGTTACTGATGAAAAGGGGTCTCCATGTATATCACATGGAAAAGATATTAAAACGTTTTGCAAACATTTTAGGGGTGTCCCTGCCTTGGCCTAGTTGCCTGACTAGCCAAAAATAACAGTTGAATGAGATAATTGTTCTGATTAAGAGTCTACTATATTGCCAACCAGATCCATGTTTTCATCTCTCATGGATGTACCTACAGGGCCTGCTCAATGGCAACTACTATCCCACATGCTGCTGTGTAGTGTCTACTACTCTCTGACCATTCATCAAACTCCAGACAAAGTTTTAGGTTATTTTCCTGCCCTGAACATTGAGGCCTTCTATAGAGTAGAGAGCATAATTGTAAGGGCCAGGGTTGTGCAGGTGCATGTACACGAACACATACTGTTTTATAAGTACATATAATGAATATATACTGACTCAACCCCCTTACATTATTATATGGAAATCCTGTATCAGCCCCTGCTTGCAATTGGCTTATAAATTAGGACAAAGTGAATGATAGGAACAGTGTTTTATGTTGCTAGGTGAAAAGTGGTTCGGAAAGATAAAAAGATGGATACATAGATAATAATCTATTGCTGCCAAGGCAATTATGGGGAGACAACCTCATTCACAAATTGGCTTTAAAAACACTAAAATACTAAATAACGAAGAGATGAGATCAACACATGTAGACATTGACTCCTCATAACAGCTAAATAGTGACAATGAAACCTCATTTAAGTACAAATAATGTGCAATGTTATAACAAAAACAGAATATGTAGAAATCTTACAATTTAACTGTCCCTTAATGAACTGTCAACCTGTCCACCTACCTACCAACCTCCCTTCCTACTTACCATCTGCCCAGTAAGCTGGGTCCAGTTACTCAACCGCACAGCTGCCTCCTACCTCCCCAGCTGCCCACCTGCCTGTCCACCAGCCCACCTTCCTGTCAGCCAGCCCACCTACCTGCCCACCAGCCCACCTACCTGCCCACCAACCCACCTGCCTGTCCACCAGCCCACCTACCTGCCCACCAGCCCACGTACCTGCCCACCAGCCCACCTACCTGCCCACCAACCCACCTACCTGCCCGCCAGCCCACCTACCTGCCCGCCAGCCCACCTACCTGCCCACCAGCCCACCTACCTGCCCACCAGCCCACCTACCTGCCAACCAGCCCACCTACCTGCCCACCAGCCCATTTACCTGTTCACCAGCCCACCTACCTGCTTGCCAGCCCACCTACCTGCTCAACAGCCCACCTACCTGTTCACCAGCCCACCTACCTGCCAACCAGCCCACCTTCCTGCCCACCAGCCCACCTACCTGCCCGCCAGCCCACCTACCTGCTCACCAGCCCACCTTCCTGCTCACCAGCCCACCTACCTGCCCACCAGCCCACGTACCTGCCCACCAGCCCACCTACCTGCCCACCAACCCACCTACCTGCCCACCAGCCCACCTACCTGCCCGCCAGCCCACCTACCTGCCCACCAGCCCACCTACCTGCCCACCAGCCCACCTACCTGCCAACCAGCCCACCTACCTGCCCACCAGCCCACCTACCTGTTCACCAGCCCACCTACCTGCCTGCCAGCCCGCCTACCTGCTCAACAGCCCACCTACCTGTTCACCAGCCCACCTACCTGCCAACCAGCCCACCTACCTGCCCACCAGCCCACCTACCTGCCCGCCAGCCCACCTACCTGCCCACCAGCCCACCTTCCTGCTCACCAGCCCACCTACCTGCCCGCCAGCCCACCTACCTGCCCACCAGCCCACGTACCTGTTCACCAGCCCACCTACCTGCCCGCCAGCCCACCCTCCTGCTCAACAGCCCACCTACCTGCCCACCAGCCCACCTACCTGCTCTCCTGCCCACCTCCCCACCTTCCTGCCCACCAGCCCACCTACCTACCTGCCCGCCAGCCCACCTACCTGCCCATCAGCCCACGTACCTGTTCACCAGCCCACCTACCTGCCTGCCAGCCCACCTACCTGCTCAACAGCCCACCTACCTGCCCAACAGCCCACCT
Organism: Lepidonotus clava; assembly: GCA_936440205.1. Lineage (NCBI taxonomy): Eukaryota > Metazoa > Annelida > Polychaeta > Phyllodocida > Polynoidae > Lepidonotus > Lepidonotus clava. Next base: position 88,107,070 of record OW387133.1, read on the forward strand.
ACCTGCCCTCCTGCCCACCCCTCCACCTACCTGCCCACTAGCCCACCTACCTGCCCACCAGGCCACCTGCCTGCCCACCTCCCCACCTACCTGCCCACCAGCCTGCATACCTGCCCACCAGCCCACCTACCTGCCCACCAGCCCACCTACTGACCACCACACCACCTACCCAATGTCTCCACCCAAAATACCAAGCATTCTGCCTAAATGCCCATATTTTTACCTACCTGGAAATATCCTGATCAACCTGTCACCTTCCCCACCTATATGGCCACATCCTTTCTTGTCTACCCGCTATCCTATGTTTTACCTCCCTGATCACATACATACCTACCCTCTTACCTGGCTATCTTCTCATTTATTTGTCCATCTCCCCACCTAGCTGCCAACCTGCCCGCCCGCCTGCCAACCTCCCTACCTCCCTTCCAACCTATCAATACACCTCCCTACCTGCCTGCCAACCTGCCAACCTGCGAACCTACCTTTTTTCCCTCCCCACCTCCCCCACCTCCCCCACCTCCTCCACCTACCTGCCCACATCCACACCTTCCTGCCTACTCCACAACTTAAATGTCCACCTGATCACCTACCAATCTACCTCCCCACCTACCAGTCCACCTCCCCACCTACCTGCCCACCTGGCCCCCACTACCTTCCCACCTACTGACCTACCTGCCCACCTTCCAACTTACTTGCCAAACACCCCACCTGCCAGCTGACCAACCTACCTGAAAGCCAACCTCTCCAATTTGAATGAGACATCATGGTTTGGCATCTTTTGGAGGTTAAATATACTTATATTGGTCAGAGACAATTTCATTAGGGAGAAGTTTAAACCTTTTTATATTTGTTATATAATTTACTTGTTATACAATTTCCTATTTCACAGTTGAACCACATTTTTGATTGAGGTATGAGGTTTTTGTATTTCCAACTCTTCGGATTAAAGACTCAGACTCATATTCAGTAATGAAGAGTTTTATTTCATGCACATACATTTACCATCTTAACAAAATACATCTCATTACAATAGATTGTACAACTTTGTATTGTTCACACTGTCTTATACTCAGTTCTGGAGTAATTAATGGGGGCTCCTCTATGGAAAGTCTAAGATAAACATGAACAGGTACTCCATAAGTCTTATGCCTAGACACAGATAAGGACCTATGTATGTTCCTGTATGATACGGGTAGGAGTGCACTGAAGCAAATGGTTTCAGTACTTTTAACACCTCTGTGCTGTAGTGACAGGCACTGCTCTTAGTAGTTAAACTCCAAAACAAAACCTATAACTGTTCACAGAGTCGGCAATTGGGAATTTGGCACTTTATGACTATAACACAACAATACTCTGGTGATCATTAACACTTTTGCCATTTAAGCCTGGTCCCCACTTGGGCGACTAAATTCCTTGGTCGGCGGACGACCAAGCTTGTTAGTAGCCCGGTGACCAACTCCCCACTGGCGCCGTGATGTCTGGCGACCAACCTATTGGTCGCCGTGGGTTTGGGGCAAAATATTTGACATGTTTAATATTTTACTCTAGTTGCCAGCGATTAGAGCAGTTAGTAGACGAGCTGGGAGACCAATGTGTCCTCTCGTCACCCAGCGACCAACTACAAGAGGGTCCCAACGTGGGGATTAATTTTTTAGTAGCCCGGCGACTAATAAATCACCCGGCGACCAATATTTCTTCCTTGGTCGCCGGGGAAATGCACTGGTCGCCGTCGTTGGTCGGCCAAGTGGGGACGCGGCATTAGTTTAGTGTAACATCCTTCAGAAAGTGGTTGGTGGATTTGTAGTTGCTGAAGTGTGTTGCCTTGGTTTGCGGGTTAGACAGTGGACATTTGCCAATATGAGAGCCACATGGAAAGGCTCCTTAACTCGGTTTACAAAATATTAGAATTAAACATCTAACATCTAAAAAAGAAACTGGTGGAAAAAAGGATAACTGCAGAACTTCTACTATCTCATACTTCTATATATATTCCTTGACTCGTTTGCTTTTAAATGGATGTTTAATATATGATTCAAAACTTTAAGTGCTAAATTTAGAAAATATAATATTGCATCTGTATAAATGTTATTTCTGGTTTAGCCTTGATAGTACTAATGTGTAGGTAGATCTCATAGATGTTTGAATAATAATTGCAGAACTATATATTCAAATACAAAGAACAAAAATAACAGAAACTAGGTCTTGGGTAATATTCTTAATTAGTTAGCTTTTAAAAAATCCTGAATATTATATAGCTTATCATATAAGTAAATATATATCTTAGATATCGAGGTGAATTTTATATATGAATAACTTGTAAAAGTGTTAACTGACATCCTTTTAAAGATAGTGTTGCAAGAGACATTTTCAAGTTGAGGTTCTTATTAATATTGGTCTCAGTTAATCAAGACTTATGTAGCATAAATAAGATGGCAGAAACAAAAGTGAATTACATGTTGCATCTGCTTATTTTAATTTCTGGTTTTTGTGTAGTTAGTTCTTATAAATGTTGGAATAACACTTGTAGACCTATATATTCAAACATGAAAAACGAAAATAAACTAGGTCTTGGGTAATTTTCTTGATTAGTAAGTTTTCTGAATTCCTGAATATTATATAACTTAATCTGAATGTAAATATCCATTTTCGATATCTAGTTGAATATCATTTGAGTAACCTGTTACAATTTTAACTGATATCCTCTTAAAGATAGTGTTGCATGAGTTATTTTCGAGTTGAAGTTCTAATTTATGTATGGTGGTACATAAGGTGGCAGTAACAAAAGTGAGTTTCTAAGAATTGAATTTAACAACCATTTTCATTGTAACTGTACTGTAACTTGTAACTATATCATGATATATGAGTCAGAATAACAACATGTTATTGTACATTTAAATTGTCATTCCATTGCAGGTAGAATATTTGATTTGTGAAGAGTTTAACCCCTCTCTTCATTGATAAAGTCATTTGAAAGCATAACATTGTTTTCTTATTGGCTTTCCTTCTTTGCAATATTTGATGCAGTTACCAAATCAATGGCTCTGGATTAGAAGTCTGCCTATCAGTAACTATATATTGTGTCACCTTGGCGCATGACTTGAATTTCCGGGAGTAATATTCTGACTCTCACATCATTTGGAATGTCTGCTGCATCAGTATTCTGGAAAAAGTAATGAAGTTGAGTAAGTAATATTCTGAAAAAGGGGGTGTATAACTCCCATCTTAAAGGGTTCCTTGGACATAGATTTTCAAAAGCCTATGTTTAATTCAATTAACATATATTTGGTATTCTAAAAAAATGGAAAATGTCGAAGTAAAGTAAAACTTTGGAAGTCCCTAATTTCTTGGCACTCAATTCTGTCCTTGCTACATCATAATTAAGGGAAATCCCTTTCAAAATAACTTGTGTTTGTAGACTATATTCTGCCAAATACAATTACTCAATGCTAAAGCTAAAATTTCTTTCTATACACTATTGAGAATTGGGGACTCCCCTTTTTTGAAAGCTGGGGATTCCCAATTAGTGTCCTTGAGACGTCACAACAGTACATAAAATTCATAAAATAGACCAAATATTAAAGTTTCATACTGGTGTCTATATTTGGAATATCCATAAAAAATATTATAGCATCAATAGTTGTTGACGTATACTCCATTCTCAAAGAATTTCATTGAAATATGTTTATCAGTTAACTATGTCCAAGGTTTTCTTCAACACTATAATTGGTCTTTTTGAACATTATATTTTAGCCTTCCATTAATTACCTAGGCACATCTAAAATCCCCACTTGGGCTACATTATCCATTGGATAATTAAAAGAATATACACACATTTACAAAAATGTTCACTCCCCTCTCTTGATGAATACCTACTTGATCCAAGGCCCCTTCTATATGGTGATATTTCAGAATAATGTTCCCATGTTTCTGTTGTCATACATTTTGTATAGTTTAGAGTAATTACTGGAAATACCATCTTATCTTACAATTTAAGATGTGAGAAACACACTTATGACACTTGCTACCTGTTCAAATCTCTGTTAAAAATCCCAGTTAAAATCCCTAGTAAAATCCCTGGTGAAATCCCTGAATAAAACACATACTTGCTCGATTTTCAATTTGCCTGACCAGTTGCCGCACCACTCCTCCTGCCATTATATCATTGTTTTCTGCTCCCTGGTCCCCTGCTGCCATAACAGTCTCGCATTGGGTATGCCCCTTGATAAAGAAAAATAACTGGTGCAATGAAAGTCTACATCCAAATTGCAAATAGGAGTATATTGCTTAACTATTGACTGAATAAAGACTAAATCAAAGAAAGGCTCAAACTGGAGGTTGAGGTCACTCGTTGCCGTGACGACGCTCGTCCCTGTGACGACGCTCGTCGCCGTGACGACAGCCCCAACATTTCCGATAGCGATTTCTCCGCAAAACGGACGTGCAACATCCGTTTTTGAGACCCTCATATTCAGTTACAACTACCAGGTTAAGCTGTGCTAGGCTAGTCGTAGCCTAGCAAAGCTTGACTTGATCAGCGAGGGTAGTTGTAGCTTGCGGAAACGCCGACGGGTAGGCTACCAGCCTCAGGCTAGGCTAGCGTTGACCGTCAACTTTCCACATGCAGCGACTTTTCAGATGTGACACCACTTCGTCAACATGGTGTAATTTCCGGTTCCTCTTATAGTCTTCAATCCGGGCACTTTCATGTTTCGCTGGTTGGGGTCATCAACAGAGATCAAGTTAAGAATCACGGGGCAACAGGCTATACTCATCCGGGACGTTGAAAACGGGACCCTTTTTATTTATGTAGTGGAATCATAGATAGATTACAGGCGTATTACTACTAATGTTACCCACCTCATTCACAGTTAAGTCCTTTGAAGGGAAGAAGGTCGTAAGCATTGTTGATTCAGCTTTATTTCCTTTGCTGGGGGTGTGACTCTCTTGAATTGGCTTCTGCTTAAATGAAGTGCAACATATTTTGAATTAATCAGGTGGTTATCCCTTTCATGATGGCTCCGTAGAAAATTGATGATATGAGCTTAATACTTATTGTCTCTCCTACAATGTTTATCATTTCGGTAAATAGTTGATCTGTTTTCAAACATAATATACCAGATGGGGTGATAGTACTACAAGAATTCCTTATTCATTTATAACTAGCTAAATATTTATTTTGTGAGGCTTTGATTGCCCTCATCTTCAAATTAAAGTCAAAAATACAATTTTATCTTTTTTTGTCTACTTTACTCTTTATAAAGGTGATATGGGTACCATTAGATGGAGAAAAATCTGCCCTTTCTTTTCATGTACAATACATTAAAAAATACTCGTTTTTGAAAAATTGTTCACATTTTATTGAAACAGCTGTTGATAACCCTTCTCTCTCCTTGAGACATATGACAGAGGTATTTTGACACTGTGTGTAAATGCCAGTTCATGCATCACAACTCACCAGTTTCCTATCAAACCCTGATAAGGAGTTGTGTTGATGCTTTGCATCTTGAGATAGATTACAGACTCCAAAGGCTCTAATAATTTTAGGTTTTAGTCAATCATAACAGTAATCCTCACCACCATTGGCCTACTCGCGGGCCTCTCCGACCTAGTCCTGAGGGCTTTCCAGATCTGGAAAATAGAGAAGTTTCGGGTAAGGTCCAACTCATGCCAACTCCAACTCATTATTTGGAAATAATGTTCATCAGATAACAAGCTGAAAACGTTAATGGATTAGACATTCTAATATGTTGTTAGATTCTAAAAGTGATGATAATTGTACTTACCAATGGATTTGCTAGACACTGGAATATGAAGATGAATATCCCCTGTTGAAGAAAAAAATAAGAACCAGCTACACCAATTACCTCTGTACCAGTCATTAATCATAACAATGAACACTTCAAAATAACTTGTATCAAAACTAATTAAAGTCTTTAATTTGTAAATCTGATGAAACATGGGTGCCTATTGCAACTAAACATGACCAGACATAAATACCAATGTGAATAATTTTGTCTTTATTATAACCTCAAGGCAAGGCACACAAGGAAATATTAATGTGGCTGAAACTAACAATTTTCTAAAACATCCTCATATAGTTGTGTTAAGTCTTGTGTTACAACTTAATTTAGTTAAGTTTCAGATTACCAGGACTCCTGATTCTGGGATCTCTGAGTATTATACTAAGCCTTATGTGCCACCAAATAGTTTTCCGTGTGAGGGTTCCTGGCGTTGTGTGTTTCCTTTGAAGTTGTGGGTTCCCGACAGCCGTCCGCGGATGGGTTGTTTTCGATTATTGATAATGGCGAGATTGTTAATCGTTAAGTGTTCGACTATAGTTAGAATGGAATCGTGAAACTAATTGTAAATGGGGAGAAGTCTAACTCGATGATAAATAACTCGCAAGGCTTGGAGATACTATCCATTAATTTAAATGCTTTATTCCGCTAGTCCGACACACACAAAGTCGATGTAGAAGTTCAGAGTTTGCTAACCAAAATGTTCAAACCTTGAAATAATTCCTTATAGTTCACCTCTAAGTCCAATTTTCTAGAATGTGTTAACCTTTGGTTAAATTCCCTAAGTAGTCTAAGTCCTAAATGTGAATCCTAATTATGGTCTAAAATATATTTTATAAACAAAGTCCTAAATTGACTAGAAGTCTAATATACTATATAAAATGTGGACTAAATAAATAACTCAGAATCACTGCTAAGACCTACCAACTAAAACCTAAACACTCTAAGTCCCAATAAATATAATTCTAAACAGTCAAAGTCTCTTATAGATATAAGTCTTAATAAACACAAGTCCTAACTAAAACCCTAGCAGATATAATTTACAATAAGCAAATCCTTATCTCAACACAGCAATACCAATTTTTCTATCTGATAAATCCCTACCAAAATGATTGCTATTTCAGACACACACAAATATAATTGTCCCTGCCAATTGATAAATACCTTATCGTCAGCCGACACCACCTCTCTTGTCACCGCGCCAAGACCCGTGCCACGTCCGCTCCGATGACTGACGCCCCAGAGACTGACTAAACAAAGGAATTTTGCCCCCAAGATCGAAATGGGAAACTAGGTCGCCAAATCAGGCCAGTTTGTGTCCTACCTGCCCTCGGCTGGAGAAGTAGGTCGCCAAATCAGGCCATGCTATCTGAACCAAAGATGGGGGTTGTCCCAGATACCAAAGCAGTCTGTACTTGTTGTCCTAATTTTGAATGGAGGCGACCGCAGTGCCACTGGTGGCATCTTTTTGTACTATTCATTTCTGCTTTTGGCGCGGTGGAGGCAGTGCCAACCAGCCCCTTTGTTCCCTGTCGGCTAAGCTAATGGTAAACAGGTTACCTGTGTTCCAACACACTCGCGGGGGTTTCTTGTGATGAGTGATACACTCTTCCGCTGTCGCCATGGCAGTGATGTATCACCCATCAGAGAATTTCTTACTAGCTTATTTACAATTCCAGTTTCAGTTTTTCTTCCCTTACTCTATTTCTAAATTTCTGTTTCAAGTGCAAGTTCAGTCTAAATGTTTACATGAATATCTTTGTGTTGTACTGTTAAATTACATAACTAAGATGACAGAAGTATACATAAATAGGTTACATAAGTTAGTAGTGTAATAGTTTTTTACCCGGGTTCTCCACCATAGTGTTAAGTCTTGTGTTACAACTTAATTTAGTTAAGTTTCAGATTACCAGGACTCCTGATTCTGGGATCTCTGAGTATTATACTAAGCCTTATGTGCCACCAAATAGTTTTCCGTGTGAGGGTTCCTGGCGTTGTGTGTTTCCTTTGAAGTTGTGGGTTCCCGACAGCCGTCCGCGGATGGGTTGTTTTCGATTATTGATAATGGCGAGATTGTTAATCGTTAAGTGTTCGACTATAGTTAGAATGGAATCGTGAAACTAATTGTAAATGGGGAGAAGTCTAACTCGATGATAAATAACTCGCAAGGCTTGGAGATACTATCCATTAATTTAAATGCTTTATTCCGCTAGTCCGACACACACAAAGTCGATGTAGAAGTTCAGAGTTTGCTAACCAAAATGTTCAAACCTTGAAATAATTCCTTATAGTTCACCTCTAAGTCCAATTTTCTAGAATGTGTTAACCTTTGGTTAAATTCCCTAAGTAGTCTAAGTCCTAAATGTGAATCCTAATTATGGTCTAAAATATATTTTATAAACAAAGTCCTAAATTGACTAGAAGTCTAATATACTATATAAAATGTGGACTAAATAAATAACTCAGAATCACTGCTAAGACCTACCAACTAAAACCTAAACACTCTAAGTCCCAATAAATATAATTCTAAACAGTCAAAGTCTCTTATAGATATAAGTCTTAATAAACACAAGTCCTAACTAAAACCCTAGCAGATATAATTTACAATAAGCAAATCCTTATCTCAACACAGCAATACCAATTTTTCTATCTGATAAATCCCTACCAAAATGATTGCTATTTCAGACACACACAAATATAATTGTCCCTGCCAATTGATAAATACCTTATCGTCAGCCGACACCACCTCTCTTGTCACCGCGCCAAGACCCGTGCCACGTCCGCTCCGATGACTGACGCCCCAGAGACTGACTAAACAAAGGAATTTTGCCCCCAAGATCGAAATGGGAAACTAGGTCGCCAAATCAGGCCAGTTTGTGTCCTACCTGCCCTCGGCTGGAGAAGTAGGTCGCCAAATCAGGCCATGCTATCTGAACCAAAGATGGGGGTTGTCCCAGATACCAAAGCAGTCTGTACTTGTTGTCCTAATTTTGAATGGAGGCGACCGCAGTGCCACTGGTGGCATCTTTTTGTACTATTCATTTCTGCTTTTGGCGCGGTGGAGGCAGTGCCAACCAGCCCCTTTGTTCCCTGTCGGCTAAGCTAATGGTAAACAGGTTACCTGTGTTCCAACACAGTTGCGTGGTTTTGGCATCATCCCTACCTATCTACATGTTTCTAAAATACCATGAAAGCACATGGAAATCCAATGTCCAATGCAAATACCGACACAAATGACATACACAACTCCAACAACATTGCAAATCTTTTTCCTATACAACACTATGCATTTGGTGTTTTGGTATGTATCGCTTTGCAGTGGATGTGTAGTGTAATCTTGCCTTTAATGTCATCTCATCCATAGATTACTGAGTTGTAGGAAACCTACCTGTGTTCCGTTGAAGAGAACGAAAACGTACTGCGTCCACTTTGCTTCATGGCCAATGGAGAAGACCCCAACGATCCATCCAAGACCGGATAGTGGAGCCATAACAACTATTTTCCACAACATACCTCTGAAAGACAGATAGGAGAAATGTTGATAGGCCCACCACCAGATAAAGACCAAATAAATGAAATTTCATTTTGCTGACTGATTTCTGAGGTTTCATAGTAACTAAGATGTCATCCTAAACCACATTTGATTAAAGTGTAATCAATTGCAACAGCAATCTGTTGGTCAACAATGAATACAATTGTTGTCCACTTTAGTCATTGTTAAGCCATTTTTGATCTCCCCAAAGATCCTATTAAGAATGCTGTAAATATATGGTGATTTTTACAGTGTTTAAACATACAGCTTCCAATCATATATCAATTTGCAAAATCAAATTTGATCCAGTAGAAAAGATTTGAGGGAGATTTTACGACAAATATATCATAAAAAAATGATGTTGTTCTAAATCATATGCGTTTAAAGTTTTCTTACAGTTTGGGTTGTTATGATCGGTCATTGTGCAACGGGCAGTGGCCTGTTGCACAATGACTTTTGTAACAACACACATGTTCACAACAACTAAAGCGTTCATTGTACACTTTGATCATTTAGGTAATTTTTCAGATACGGAAATGGCCTATTCAAGATGCTGTAAATGAGCTTTTCACAAAATATAAACCTACAGTGTCCCTCCATATATCAATTTACAGAATTCATTTGATGTAGTAAAAAAGATATAGGCATTTTGGAACACAGATACGATTGGTCATTGTGCTATGGGTCATAGGGGCAGCTGTGGACGGATTAGGAATTAAAAGAGTAGGACAGTTTTCATAACAGTACAAGTGGTATCTTAATAGCAATATCTTTGTTATGCAGAGAGGAATAGGAGCTGTCCTTTTACATTAATTTAAATTCAGTAATGACTATATACAATGGTATATTTGATTTCTATATTCTCACAAAGATACATCATAACATTGACCGACTAATCTCTGCAACAATTGGTGTTCTACCACAGGTCATATAAATCAAAATTGGTTTAAGAGAAATGGCAATGAACAATTTTCTCAGGTTCTTCATGAGATTCCTCTTTGCCTGCTAAAATGTGTTTTGCACACATTATGTCATCATAACATAATTCATGTTGATTTAGTTGTTCTTTTTCCCTGAGCTGATAAATGATTTATGCATAATTTTATGTATATATACGTGTATTAAGTCCTCTGCAGATAATTACCTGATGTTCAAATTTCACAGAACATAAACTTGCTACGTATTCCCTGCACATGGTGGCATTCAATTTGCAGTACAGAGAAACTTACTTAATGAAATGATTTTCCTTTGATGACTGTCCTATCATACTCTGCATTGAAGATGTAGTCTTGAAATGCACAGCAGCCAAAATACTGAAATTTATCTGTAGGAAAGTGCAACAAAAACAAAGGGGTCACAAATCAAGCACAGTGGATCCCTAAACCTTGTATCAATCAAATACAAAAGCAGGGTTCCATTGAATGTTCATGTATTTGACTTTGGAAACCTGTTCATCTCAGCTTTCACTCTAGTTGGCTTAGATGCGGCTTTGGTGTGGGTGACCCATGTGGAATAAATAATGTGTACAATGAGGTGTTTGTGCAAAAAGCTCTCGTATAATGTGTGTGTGCGTCTGTGCCCGTTATGTTTGTAATGTCAATGTTGGTGGTGCACCCTAATGTAATATATTATCACAAGTACAACCAATGATATAAATAGTCTATACACAAAAAATCATATATGGATACATACACATGCAGAGCCACATATATTTGTATATATAATTATATGCACATAGCTGCACAAATTGAATACACACATATAAATTAACTAGGATAAGGCTACCACAGGAAGACAGGCTGATAAAGCCCCCCATACTGTCATTTCAAGTCTAGTTACCCGCTAACACTGTGCAAGTGTTCCCTATCTTAATTGTTAAAACGCTAACAATTCACCCTGTACAAACTAGGCTTTATTTTCATGCATTCTAAGTTCCTGCTGAGGTTGCTTGCTCTAAAATCAAATCTTATCCATTTATCTAAATCTACATGATTGATATAACCCCTTGGGGTGTGAATATATAAGTTATTAATAATGAGCCATAGTTTATCCAATGGGAAGGGTCAAGGTAGGAGTAGGTGACACCTGGAGGAGGGTGGGAGGGGGAACCAGTCCTGATTCAGATACACTTTAGTAGAGCTAATCATAGATACTTTCACCCTGTGACACAGGCTCCAAGCCCTCCCTCACAGAATAATGATATATAAAATCATTGGGAACATAATTAGACTGGCACCGATTTTACTGGGCCAGGCTGATTAGCTGTTTGGAATTACCAGCTTGATTCTGTAACCAAGGACACCTCATTCTTCCTGTGGTAGCCTAACCTATTAAAGACCTATTACATACCAGAATCACAGCTATGACTGGTCCAATAAAAGCCCACTGTAAACCCCTTTCTGATGACAACCAGCAGCTGAAAATTAAACAATATGAAGCCATTGGAGAGCCAGCTTAATTATAAGTTTATATTTTAAGTATTGATACCTTAAGAACAATATAAGTAACAAACTTTAGAGTTGAAATTTTAGCAGATTTAAGAATTATTTTCCAACTATACCACAGATACAGAATACATTTTAGAACAATGATAATATGCCATGTTAGATTAGGATAACATTAGTAACCAATGAATTGTAAAGACAATTATTTGCCAACTTTGGACAGACATGTGTAAATCTCTTGATAATAATCTCTTGAGTCAATACTTACAATGTTTCTCCTCCATATCCCTCAGTTTTTGTTATTCCAAGTGAGATGCTCACAATGATGAGAGGAAAAACTAACAGCACAAAAGATAAAGCAAAATCCAATCAGAAAGCATTTAACAGAGTTCTGGTCAAGATCTATGGTTCTTGATCAGATGTGATTTCACGCTATTTTACTGGTGTTCTCAATAAACCAATTGAAGAATAATTTTGTACATGTTTACATCATACCATGAACGGTTTACATTACAAATTTATTTTCTTGAAATATTGTTTTTTCTCTTAGCTACAACTAGAACCATTGCATAATTGAAGGAAGGAAGTTTCCTCAACGACATCAGGGTTGGAATCCGAATTTTGAAGCAAACTGAGGCTCGTTATGTAAGCATTTAAGGAAAGTACTTAAATGTTACACATCCGTAAGCACATGCCTGTTATTCTAATTTGTGTAGTTTAAGTCAGCACCTTAGCTGGACCTCGCTTTCCAAATTCATGGCCTGCCCCTGCCAAAGTTCAACATAATCAATTTTCTCTTAAGCAGCAGCAGTTGATCATAAAAGTTAGTATGAGGTATTTACTCCAAACCAGGACCATGTTGATAAGTATATCCTTGTTGGAGTCTCCGCGTTTTCCCCTGACAAAACTGAACACCTTCCAGCAGAGGTTTATGCTGGTCATCAACATAGTGGCAAAGGCCACCAGGAACAAGTAGTGCAGAAACACAGCAATGGCAAGACATGAGCCCTAAGAGAAAAATTTGAATATGGTTAAAAACTATTTTTAGTAAAGAATGAATGTGAGAGTCTGAGTTATATCATTGCTTACCAGAACCAGAACCAGTTTCAGTTCACATACAAGTAAGAAATAGTTTCTTATTTTACATCCTTAACTTTAGCACTAATGAATTTCACATGAATACCACTTAAGGGAACATATTAAATAGGTACATACAAACACTAAACCTTTCCCTTAGTTGCTGTTTATTTGATTTATTCACAGATGTGAAAATACTTTTTCACTAATAGCTCAAAACAATTGTTTCAATTACCTTACTCTTGGAAGCATTAATTATATTCTGGTACACTGTGGTACTTGGAAAGTATGGGAAACAAAAAAAACTCATGTGATAATGTATATTACACTCTACATGACTGTGAGATCATTGTCAACGACTGTTTATTCATGCCTGATAGGGTGCTCCCTTGCAATATCAAGAAGCTTTATATAATAGTGAATAAAATGTTAAATTTTTCATTACCTTAAGGTAATGTTCTCCCTTTTTCACCAGGACCAGGAAGATGAGCATTGCAGTAGTCAGCACCGCACACAGGTTCACCACCATGCTGCTGGCTAGCATGCTTCCACGTTTCATCAGTTTGAGTGGACTGGAATATTCAAATATGAATACTTCACATCCCAGCTAATGAAGATGACAGCTAAAGTTTAAATTACAATGAAGTTTGTTTATTTGGGGTTATGGAGAGGGAGAATTCTGAGTAAAACAGTCTTTTCATTAAGGGACGGGCATAGTGTTTCTAAAAGGGAAGGCAGTATACAGGCTAAGTACTAAAACAAACTTTAAAATCAGAATGGTGGCTGTCTAAGTCTCAGTCCTGCTGAGGTGGTGAAATACGTCCTACCCATGGTCAATGACAGTGTTAGCATTGGTAAAAGTTCAGGTCTCAATCGTCTGACAAATTCTATCATCTCTGAGAAAGGTGAAACATCCAGTGCTCTGGACCTATTGATTCTGGTAGTTCAAACCAATAAGCTACCAGCTGGGTCCACTTTCTTTATATGAAACCCTCTCCTGTCAATATTGAATCTAACCCTTGACCGCTCTCAGTCTGGATCTAAACATACCCTTCAAACACACACCAAGGGCATACCTATCCCCAAAAGTGAGCGTACTCCCTAGGATATCTTAGGGTATAGTTTTCACAATATTTTTCTAAAATTGAATGTACATAGCTATAACTATTGTCATGTTTTATGAAAGAATTGTATAATTGTTTGAGGAGTGCAAATGCTTATATACCAAGGATCCTCCCCATTCTAGCACATTCTGACTTTATTGAGTAATATTAGACTTTTATTGACAAATAGAAGGAAAAAAAGTGGAACCTATACAGTACTGTGTCTGAACTATAACTGAGGAATATCCTCACAAAAAGATGGTCTGAGGATGAAATACAAATGAATAAAATATTTGAATGTCTTTACCTCCATAGAGCAGTATGAGCGATAATGGTGAGAACCATGCATATCATTGAAATTGCACCCAGTACCATTGATGTGATTTCCAGAATGCTATCTTCCTAGAAATAAAAAGGTAAAAATCATGTCGGAAACAAAGTTTAAAAAGTTACTGATCGACAATGGTTTACAAAATTTGCAATTTCTCTGTTAATATTAATCCAAATCTAGCATATGATATATCAAATGAAACCGATGTGTTGCTTACAGAACAAATTATGAACCAATATGTTAATTTAGTTAATCAAGGTGAAAAAGGAATTTTTTTCCTTTGTATTTTTTCAATGCGCAAATCTCAGTTGAAATAAGCTGAAGAGCTATGAAATTTACTGAGCATGTTCAAAACATGACTATTTCTGTAGAGCTTCTCACATTTCTTTTTGAAATTTAATCCTAGACTTTCTTTCTTGTCAAAAACTGGAAAACATTTTTTTTTCTTCAGAAGTTTTTCTGTCAATGAAGTTTAATTCATGACTATGTACATAAAACATTGCCCCCATGCTTGCAAATATGTAGATTTTAAGCACTTAGCCTAAATTAGGAACCCCTCTTTCCAAAATCATGTATCTGCCCCTGTCAGCATGATAGAGTATTAACTTTTGAGAGCCCCAAATAAGCAAATTAAAATTTGTGATTGTCAAATGCATCTAATTTTAACTTCTATGCATCTAATTTTAACTTCTAGGATGACAAGAGAGTTCCTTAAAGGTACATGGGGGTGTTTGGCTTAAATTCTTATTACCAATGCAATCTGCTGCACATTTGAGGGAACTTGAGCTTCTGTCACAAAAACTACAAATGAAATTTTCATGAAACCTCTGGAATATTTAGCATTTACCTAGGAGTAAATATCCAAACCAGAAAATTAAATATTTACTGTTTGTGAGAAAAGATAATATGGAAAAACATTGAAAAACTTCTTTTTGGGTATTTATACTATGGTAATTTGATATGATGTTATTCTGATTGAACAAAAATACCTCAACTTTACTTCTCCTAGCATTATTGAACATACAAGAATTTTGAAACAGCATTCATTAGTGCTTAAGGCCATAGCATTTTCTCCTCTTTCTGTAGTTTTGGGGTCCACCAACAAAGAGTGGGATTAGGATCCCCAGGACTCCTTTCTGGATCTGCCCTTATATCTTATCCTTCTTATTCTAAAGAAAAGTATCAAGGAACCTAGGCTTTGATTGGACTCACCTGTCGGTGTGGAGACATGAGGATGGCAAAGTTTGTCATGTGGTTACACTCACAGTGGGTTCCCAAGTGATCTGACTCAGTCACCCAGCAACCTTCTGATGACCAGCCATGTCTGTTAAAATAGTAATCAACAAAACTTTTGTCAGGTGAAATAATTTTGTGTTCACCCTTTAGACTTAAAATGTGATCTTATTCTTCCAAAAAGTATCAACAGTCACTATTTTTTCTGTATTTTTCCAGAGAAAACACAATTAAAAACATTCAACATCCAAAACTAACCAAAATATCATTCTAAAGGTGAATTAATTCCCTAACTGATGCTACAAACCTGATTTCTATGTGTTAAATTAATAAGCATGAGCCAAACTTTGATCTCCGTCAATTTATGGGAGTTCAGAGAATCATGTAGGGAAATCCATGGAAATACTGGGAAATTCATAAATGCTATCAGTGGGTAAAGTGTTAAATGCTACAAACAATGATTCTAAAGTATAAAAAGTTAGCATTTCCATTGTGCTAGACACCCTTTGCCTACATTTCTGTAAACATTTTGCATGTCCAGGCTCACCTGTCCCATGAACTGCATACCAACTTCCCTTTTTCCTTTGACATCTTTCCAAAACAAAAAGATAAATGACTGTACAACAGGAATTAAAGCATTTCATTTATTTGTGTAAAAGAAACCATTATCATACACAAGAGCACTACACTATAATATTCTTCTTATTCAATAGCTATGGTTTATATCACTTCCTAAAGGACACAATATATGCTGCCTCCTAAATAATAATAATATCAAACAGCTGGTGATTTATTTTAAGTCTTTGCATGGTAATTTTCCTTTCAATGAGGAGAACAAGCAAGATTAAAAAGGAGAATCCATCTAAAAATATGTTCAAGCATAATTTCGCACTTTATACATCTCAGTCATATTGCCACATTGACTGTAAACTTTGTACACTAGGCAAACCACTCATGATAGAATGTCATAAATATATTTAGGATTCATTATTGACCAACCTTTTGTGAACCAAAGTACAACTTTATAGGTGTTTTTAAGGTGAAGCCTGGTTTCAGGTTCTGGATGCTGACTGACTGGATCAATGAAACAAAAGTCTCCTCTTGCCTACAATTAGTATTGACATACATGATTAGTTGCTCCAATAGGCAACTGTGATAAATGTATTTCTCTTTGATATACAAACGATATCTTACAATGTACCTTTATTTTTTAGCCGACCCTATTTTCTCGTACTAAAAGAAACCTTGTATAAAAACTTATATGTATACTTTGGATTTTTAATTTCAAGCTCACTCTGCATTGACTTTGGGTACCTAAATAGGTGATTTAGTGTTCAGAAATGAAATGGTAAAAATTCACCTTTGTGTGGGGTAAGAGTATAAATCTGTAAGTTTTGTGTTGGCCTGGTCTACCACATCACTTGGCAAAATTAGGTGCATTGTCTTATAGTATGCAAAGGATACACCTAGTGTCTCGGCCCTCAGTTCTGCATATGAAAGAATAAGATTAGAATGCAGCCTCTCAGAATATTATACATCAAAAAATCAATTAAAAAGCCAGAAAACCACAAATAAAACAGAAGATGGTATCATTTTACCATTGTAATCCTATTATACCTATTCTCTTTTTCATTAGAACTTATAAATCTAGAACACATAGTAAACCAAAAATACAAAAAAACTAAATAGAGAATATTAAACAACTTAACCAAAATCATTTTAATGCTAAGGAGAATGGGCCATGCAAGGCATGGGGTATTCCATAACCCTGTCACAGGGGGTTAGAGGATATGTAAATTACATTACAAGTTGAATAATACGTTGGTTTGCATGGTTCACTTTATTTTCAATTTTCTATTTACTTTTTAGGTTTCTACTTTTAATGAAATTAAATAAAGAAGGCCGTATTTTATAGATGATGCAAGAAAAGAGGAAAAGAATACAAATAGGGAAAGCTTGAAATAAGGGAAAAAGCAATTGTCATTTCATATCTGCATAGAAGAGCTTTAAAAAACATGTATTATTGAAATTTGAATTTTCAAATGTACCTTCCTTGATGTCTTCTAGTGTCTGTTCTGGCAAAGCGATAGTGTCCTTTTTGTGTTCAAACCAGGTTTGGTTGGTTACACCTTCAACAGGCTTTTGAAGGAAGAAGTCATCTAATGTTCCTTTTTTTGAGTGCAACAGATTGACCAATGCTGTAATTTTGAGATAGGATTATGATTTTTTTCTTCTGGAAGAGTTAAAGATTTGGCATCTAAATCCTGAAGCATCACCTTAATAATGATACAACAACAGGTTTCTGGAAATTGCATTCTGTTTTCTGTTGTATATCAAATGCAGAAAATAATGTTTCAAAAATAACCAAAGTGCTAGGGCCAATAAGATTGTTGACTAGTTAAAGATCTTTATTGAATTACCATGATAAGAATAATAATGATGCTTTATTTATAGTATCACTGAACTGATAATATATTGCCTTTTTTTTTAAAAAGACAGGCATATCATAAAAACATCTTATGAAATTACTTTTAGTAACTGGTGGTAGGTCAAAGATTCATTACTTACCTATATTGTTAGTCTGAAAATGTGTCATATTGGTTTTATTATCCAATTTAAGCGAGTTGGCAAAGGTGTCTATGGCTTGGATTAAATATATAGCATGGTCTCTCAGTCCCTGCAAAAATTGCCAGAAACAAAACTCAGATATTGACTGTTTATTAGTCCGGACATCATTGGTTAATGTTTAATCATTTTAACTCTGTAACAAACCCCCAACTAGATAATGTTACATAGAAATGTAGAAGAAATTGACAATGTCAACCATTAACAGACATAGTAAATGTAATGATGTGAATCATTGAATTGCAGCAATATGATTATAATGAACTATGATTAATGTTAGAACTCACTGTCTGATCTGTGCTCTGCCAGCTATCAATATTTGTCTCATCAACCAAATTGCTGCAGGACTCTACTATTAACTGATGAAGACACAAATACCAAAAGAGAATGTCACAAAGATTGCTAATTCAGTTGTATCTAAGATTATTTTCATTTTTATACTCTCATATTCAAGGAAATATTGTTAATAACAGAAACAAAGGAATACATGTTTTATATTAGTTCCATTTAGTAATGTTACTGTGACAAAGATCTTCCAAATAATTCGAAAAGGACAGTAGTAGTTATAAAAAATATGTGCTTCACTTGAAGGAGATAACACTCTTGACGTTTAGATTACCTGCACTTCTTTGATTGAAGGCTGCATGTCTGGGTTCTTCTGATAGATCTTAGCAAGAGAAGCAATTATGTTGACTGTAGCATTGATGGTGGCAGTGTTGTTGGCACTAGATGACAGCTCCTGGATGGCTCCGGCCACCGCCTCAGTTTGGTTAGAATGCAATCCAGTACCATTCAACATGTCAGCTACCTGAATTAATTTTTAAAAAATTTATCACGAACAGCTTAGCTGTGAAGATGAAGGAATGTATTGTCAGTGAAACTAGGTCATGTGACAACAATTCTAAAATTAGGAAAACAGTATCTTCATGCTACATTGAGCAAAAATACAGTGTAAAGCTATCTTGATTATAACAAAGATTAGAGCGCTGTTTCTCGCTGTGTTTTATATTATTTGCATTTTGCTCTATATTTTATCCTTTATACCGCACCTTATGATGGATTTATGGTGTCTGACCCTATCATATTTAGAAATCCATAGCTCAGCTTCTACCTGGAATATTCGTATGTTCTTCTAAATTCATCATCTACATTATAAAGCCTCAGAATCGTATATCAAGTCACAATTTTTTTTTTATCAAACTTCTTGCAAGATGGTTTTTATTCCTACAGGAAATTCGCTTAAATAACAAAATGTTAAAATGAAGGAGCTGAGGGGCAACATCTCTAGTATTCAAAGTACTGCTAGCAATAATCATCTAGTGTCCAAGAGATAATGGGTTTAAAAAGGTCAAATCTCATTAACATAGTTCACCTGATCCTGTAGCTCTTCGTACTGTTCTGGAACACACTCATTCTCACATGGTCTTCTGGTTCCTACAACATTTTGTTCTGAACCTTTTAAAAATGTTGGTTGTGACATTGCTGGATGAATATCTACATGACTTTCATTCCGATACAATCACAAAGTGATTTTTGTTTTGGTCCAGTATTAGGGATAGGTCTTGTGTGCAGAAAAATGCTTGGGCATTTTCTTAAGGGTAAAAGCAGTTCAAAAACAAACTTGGAAAGCCCAGCTCATCCACATTCAGGAACAGGATAGAATCCAAAATAGTGTATTTACTTGAAAATTATTTAGTGTATGCAATATTTTGTTATGTTTGAAATTCCTTTCATGTGAAACATAAACACATAATAAATGCATAAATAAAAGCGATTTCAAAGAAGTACATGCAAGACCAAGTTGTTTTCATTGTAATTTTGCATAATAAAATGTTCACTGGACAACTTTTAAACTGGCTAGAAATTGATTATGGAAATATGAATAATATTATAAATGCCAGGGGCCTACCAATACTTAAGGACCATGATGTTGTTAAATAAAGATAAAGTCACAGTGATAAGAGCAAAACAAAGCAAGAAAAAACACCAAAAAAGGTTTCCTATGAAACAGTACACTTTTTGTGCAACATAACTTTGTCTGAAACATGCTATTTTGCACACTTGTTTAAAAGCAAAGTGTGGGCAGGTACAATGTGAGGTATCAACTGTAAACTTCCTATATGATAGGCCCCTGGCCTGTCTATCCTTCTTGGGGGGGGGGGGGATCAGTGAGGGCTCTTGGTGAGAGGAATGGTTATGCTAATAAGTATCGTTAGCCAGAATTTAATGGCTCACCTGATTTGCTTTTACAAATATAGAAGTGACTTGACCACTTTGACCTATGATCCCAACATTTTGTTCCATTCCTCTGTGATGCCCCCACATAATGTCTCAACTCTCCTGGACACAAGTCAACAAACTGACTTCGAGAACCATCTGTCCAATTGAATGTATCCTGAACAATGGTGCTATCTAAAAATAAAAACAATTCAGTCAAGTGGTAGTGAAAATCCTTTTTGACCCTGTGATGAAAAGAGTGCATGTACTACATTCTTGATACACTTTAGACCTAAAAAGTACATACGGGCTATAAGTAGAAATGTGCACAAATACATGAACAACATTAACCAAATGTTCAACCATTTTGATTATTTTCACAAAATTTGTCTTGGTATGTTGAATGCCATATTCAGCAGTGGAACGGTTAATTTTATAAAAGGTAAAATAGTACACAGGCATTTCAGATACAGATTAACCAGACTTTGAGAGTTGTAATTTTATCATATATATATCATTCTGATTGCAATAGTTATAATTGAAAAAATTGTTTGTGAAAAATTTAATCCGGACTGTTTATTATCACTGCACTATATTGTAGTAGTTTCCCTTTTATGCCATACAGCAATAACAACAATGTACCATAATTACGTACCTTATGTTTTGTATCTGACCGATAAAATAATAATTATTTCATAGCATCTTCTAAAAATGGTGATATTTAGAAGTATGTATACTAGAAAGCCTTATGAACTGTCAGCTATCATTTCCACTCAATAACAAAACTGGTGAGTAAGTTATGGTTTTTTTTTCGGTGACAGAATGCTTTTTCTTACCTTCAGAGTAAGTCAGGTTAAAGCCAATCCAGTAACGATAACTTCCTGACAAACCATTAATGATAAATTGGTTTTCCTCAACAGAATGGATGCTCACAAGGTCACCCCGAATAGTATGATTTTGGCATCTGCCTCTTGCTGTAATCCAATCCACTTGATCTGAATGTTGGAAGCTGTAGCAGTGGTTTCCCCAAAATACGTCTGCACCAGAGCATGAATTGTTTTGTTCTTGGGAAAATATTAATGAAATATATAAGAAGCAAACTTTACACAATGCCATGAGTACCATATACAGATATTCATCTGCAGGCCAGTAATTGCTTGGGAAAATGAAAGTATACATTTCCCATAAGTTCTATAGGTATCTATAACTTACACATGTACTTTCTTATATGGTGAGATTAGGCAAGTTTTCATAACTGCCACAGGAGGGGCCATCAAAGAGTTTCAGAGGTATCATGATCATTTAGGATGAGGTTAAGAAAGTCCACCACAATAGCTTAAAAATGGCTGCTAGTCTAACTTAACCTTTCTAATGCATTTGTTTACTGAACTCATTGATCAACAGGTTGCCATTGTTTATCACAACATTGCATCTTATTTATTTAAACATGAATTCCTCATATTACATGCCTGTTTTTGTAATAATTGGAAGATATTTCACGCATTTTAATCATGATAAAACAAGAGTTGTACCAGATTTTATTTATGCTCTTACATAGTTTGAACAAAGATTTAATCGAATGATTTGAAATTGAAACAGTACACTTTATCATAAACAAATGGTCATCGTCACAAAAACATCAATCTTTTTAGCATCAATTTACCTGGTTCGCTTTTGCAGATGTATGAAAACTTAAAGGAGCAGGGTCGACGAACCCATCCTTGAATTGAATGTCTCCTTATAACAATAACACAGCATATTTGAGAAGAAATATGCATTCCAACGATCCAATCAGTATAGGCTTTATCCGTACCATCTATCCATTCAAAAAGGTCTAGATCTGTTGATCAAAATATCAAAATGACACTATGCTCATATTGCATTTCAGCAAAGGAAAATCCAAAGGTTCTCAATGATTACTATTCTTAAATGTTTAGAATCATTAATCTATTGCTATTTCTTTCTTCTGCACAAAAGTTAGTGGGGAACTGTTTATGATTGATATTCCTTTTCAAGTTTAGTTAGTTAAACTGCGTTATCACACCAACCTGTGGCATCCATGTAATATCCAATCCAGTAGCCTTGTGTAGACAACATAGAACCATAAACAAACTGGGCCTCTTCAGTAGAGTGTATGCTCACCAGATCAACTATGAATTCACCATTTGACATTGACCGACACTTATCTAGGGCATCGCCAAAATACATTGTTTTATTCTGGAAACTGTAGCAACTTCCATTCCACCACTTGAAATCTTCGTTTGGACAGTGTTGGGTGGTCCCTGTTGTCACAGATCACAATTATAATGAACACTATGCTGAATTTATTTGTTTATTTCGTAAATTCTCTATTTGGTGACTGGACCTATACTTCTCCAGCCTGCATGTATACCCAAGGTTTAGTCATAGTTAATTCCAACTTAGCTACCCATGATACATTATTTTAAGTCTGTAGACTTCAAAGGTACATGTAAACATGATTTGGAATTACCAATAGTATATCTTTAGATATCTTTTCTAGGATTTTCTAATGATTTGAAGACCAAAAACAAATCAATATTCAATATTTGTGATAAAACATTTTGACCTTCACAAAATTTAGATTTAACTATTGATTTTGATGTGAAAAATCAAGAAAAATGATACAGAGAAAAACTACCAATGGTTTCCTATTGAAACTTGCCATGTAATTTACAATGGTGTGGGAGTAGACACTGAACAATACAGAACTAATGTCACCATCAAGAAAATCTTCACAAGATTTTCCCAAATAAAGGTAATTTTGGTTATAATGTTTGGTTACCTGATTCAGGATTGATCAAATTAGGGGAAATTATGATAAAATCCTACCATTAAATTCATAGTGGAATCAAATGGTCACATTCTAATAGCATTAAAACTAGTCTTGATTGTAAATCCATGGGCAGCCATAACTACTTACTATATCCCTTGAAACAGTGAGGAAACAGTGCCCTTGATATGACCCTCTTTAACTTTAACAGTAATATACTGTAAAATGTACAGTGGACTTTCATTCTTACGGACCGAAACCGTTTAAGTTCAACAGTAATATACTGTAATACATATGATGGACTTTCATTCTTATGGATCAAAACCATTTAAGTTCAACAATAATATACTGTACTACATAATTATTATGGTACAATGCCATACAGTTCACACTGGATGTAATTTTAACAGCATTGAAAGTTTCATTTTTCCTGTAATCACACTACAGGATGATTTAGCTAATAACCAAGTACATCCTTTTTCTCTTGGTTTAGCATTGCATAGGTTGTTTGATTGTTTGAGGTAAAACCACAGGGCTATAGCTGAGTTCTTGTACTAAATAGGTGTCTACATGTGAATCCTACTGAAAAGGTGTTTTAAAACATCTTGTAAATGTTTTAGGGTGTTCTGGTTGGTTGGCCATACCAAAAATAGCAGACCAATGAGGTGATTATCTTAATAACGCTATAAAAACCTAAAAAACTAACATTTTTAATCAGAAAGTTCCAAATTCCTAGATGTATGAAAAAGATATTTCAATAATCATGGCCAAAAATACAGTGGGCATGCTGCAAACCACTACTACTGATAGTACCATTATTACATAGTAGTAATTTGATAACATTAGTAGCCGAGGTTTGAACCTGGGATCTCTCACATATGAAACCTGTGATCTACCACTAAGCTATGGAGGCCTGTAGGTAGACAGCCCATATTTGCTTCTTAACTGAATAAGTATGGGTATGAAAGGTATGACCTAATGTCTGTCTAATGTTGAACACCTGTATAGTAGTACTGATCCGACTCATTGGTGCTGACTATGACAGTGTACACCTCATGCAGTCCAAGTTAGCTCAGTTGGTTAGGTGTCTACCTTGAATGTGGAGAATGAGGAATGTGGGTTCAAATCCCAAAGTGTCCATTGTTCTTCTCCATACAGTATACAATTCCCAAATATGGTATATTACTGTGAGGCTAATTTCAGTAATAAATACAGTTATTTACTGTAAATTGCATTGATATTATGGTAGATAGCTGTAAAATAAAATATGGTATTATACTGTTGTGGTTTACAGTATATAACTGTCAAAGTTACGGATTTCTTTAACAATGTGGTGTAGTTATATTTTCATTACAGGATTTTCCTTGAAGGGAGGGGCCAGTATACTGAGCAAACGGGTTTGGGTAATCTGTATCTTCGAGGCAACAAGGGACCGGAAGTTGGGGGGAACATTCTCCGTCGAGCGTCTTTTTCCAGACGCTAATTTATGCGAGGTTTGCGACGTCGCAGAGTGTCATTCTTGCCTCGTAGATACAGATGACCCAAACCCACATACGGAGTATACTGTCGTGATCCTTACCATCCAGACAATAAACATACCAAGTTTTATACTTATATCTCTATTAGTTTTTATTTTATGCACATCTTTGTGTATGAAACTTAGTTTCTCTGCTTAAGCTTGCATCTGACAATGCCTGCAAAGAGCATTTATCTGTATGTGACATCACAAGCAGAACAGTTGAAAAAATCTAAAACATAGAAAAAATGCAAAAATAAATTTGTCGCATGTTCTGTATAGGTCTAAAAGAGATTAAAATCACAAAATTAAATGATTCATAAATGAAAATGTGAAAAAATGTAATTTTTATGGAATTTAGAAATTTGAAATTTGAATATGACTGTCATTTTGTGTGACATCACACAGACATCCTGTGTCAGGTGTGCAGGGGATTCAATATGTGATCTGATATATAGTCAAGATTTCTTATGCAAGATATCAATCTATAGTTATAAAATTGTTTTGTATTGATATTAAAGCATCATATATACTGTATAAGATGAGAATGTTAAGATAAGAAAATTTCACTGGCCCCTCTCTTTAAGTTTCAGTTGAATATGAAAGAGTACTTCGGCATGACATGTGTAAAAATGAGTGAAATAAAAGACATTGATATAAGTGCAAAGGTTCTGTAGGCATATGTGGACAATTATTTAGATTTCCTCCAAAAGCAAACCAATTGCCGAACACAACCCAACACAACCCCAACATGACCTAAAACACGTAGTATTATATACTTCTCATTGGGTCCAACTTGCAGTGTAATAGACCCGTCCACTTTAGGAGGTATTGCTGGCATGATACAGAGGTTGGAAATAATTGAACTTTTCGCAAAGTCAGCCACTGACACAAATCTGAATGAATGAGTTAGTACTTGTGTTTTCTAAGCCAATAAGGTTTTGATAAATGATGATGATTTTTTTTATTTTCTCTCAATTGGGTAATTTCCTCCATTCAAGGTGAACCAAAATAAGGTATGTTTTTTATGATTCTAGGGTTGGACATTGTGGGCAAAGCTGAAGGGCTTTAACACTGTTCCCTATGGGAAAGTACCATTTTTGCTTTTCAGTCCTACATCTACATCATATTGAAAGTAAAAGCTTATAAAGTTTAGTTTTGGGTAATACTACTAGGAAAATTACTGTGAATCAAGTATGATGAACATTTTTCTATAAATGTTGATATCATAGAAGTAAGGGGTGGGCTAGCTGGCAAAGTGGACAGGTCTATATATGATCTGAATATGAATGGGTGCATCAGGTACTGGGACCCAACACGAACAATAACCCAATGCGTAGTGTAATCAGGGCTTATTGGCCCACCTGATTGACTTTTACAGATGAAATTGAGACTGTGAGTTCCTGTTGCAGCTTCCTTCCAGCATCCTGCCCCATCAGTGTGCAATTGTGCCATGTACAGGGCATAACCCCATGGCTTCCTGGGACACCAGTCAGTGAACTGATTTTCAGAAGCATTCATCCATTCAGGAAGATTGATGCCAACTAGTAATAAAGAGAAAGTACAATTTAGTCAGGTATATAGTCAAAATCCTTTCTGACCCATTGATAAAAGGATGGATTTCTGGTCTTACACAGCTAGAATGGTAAAACCAGAGCTCTTTCTTTCTGTTCAGGTTGGTACAAAAGTTGCTGGGGAATGATTTATTATTCCTTATCAAATTTAGTTAATAAAATATTCTCCAAACCAACCTGTATCTACATGATATCCGATCCAGTACAGTTTTGTAGGTAAAATACCACTGTAAACATACTGGGCCTCTTCAGCTGAATGAATGCTAACCAGGTCAACTGTCAATTCAGCAGTTGACATTGACTGACATCTAGCTCTGGCATTGTCAAAATTAGCTCTTTGATTCTGGAAACTGTAGCAACTTCCATTCCACCACTTGAAGTCTTGGCTAGGACAGTGTTGGATGGTGCCTGTTGTCACTGATAACAATCATAATGATCAATATGCTGAATTTGTTTGTTAAGACAAATAATGAACATGTATACCAATCAAATTAATGAAGGTATTGAAAATATACCATAAGATAAACAATTGCAAAATTCCTTCTCTTTTTAGTTAGGGCTTCTTATGCTTTTTTTTTCTTTACATGATAAGAATAGACTGTCTCATTGTCTTGGCCATCTAGATAACATCATGTGCTCAACTGCACACTCATACAACATTCAATTTCTAAGACAGTACTATACAAATTTGGCTGTCTGTGATATCATATACAGTTCTACATTCCTTGTGTTCTGTGATGTTCTGTTAAGAGGTACATGAGGGTGTTCCATCAGGCATGCCAACAGAAAAAAGTCCACAAATGTGGAAGTGGCCTAATTATCATGAATAAGAAAAAAATCCAGAAAATGTTCACAAATAAATTTGGGGCATTATTTCCATCAAAAATGATACAAACCATCTACAATCACATATAAATAATAAAAAATCACTTTCAAAATACCTTAAATCACTGACAAAAAAAACAAAAGAAACAAAATTGCACAATGCCTCAAGTTCTCAACTCAAAATTTGAGGATTATGACTATTATACACATCAAGAGTTGGACATTTATTAATTGCTGATTCTGGATGTTTAGATATAAGTTAAAGGACAGTCTCATACATACTGTTCTTTTCGTTGTTTTATAGGAAATATTAGAGAAGGAAAATTGTTGGTACTTTGCGAAAATGTATTATTCCCATTGAAATCAATGGTTAACCCTTTCAAGACGCCACTTAGAAACCATGTGGGAAATTATATATGTCAAGAAGCAGGGAGTCTTGGACTTCAAATAGGTGAAAACAGTTTTTAAAAAGAGTGATTACAGCCAGAGTTATGGCTGTTTGAAATAGTGTCCCATGCTTGCAGGTGAATAAGGTAGTTCGTGATAGGGCCCTAGATAACAGAGCTATAGCTCATTAAAGCTATTCATGTAGATTTATGATAAAAATGCTAAATACTATACAAAATGATATAACTTTGTTTGATTCTAAGATATTCTTATTCTGTTTTCTATACAATATAGCTAATGAAATTCTGAATATATTTTTGGACAAATATTAAATTTTCCTCATAAATTGGTTTCCATGGAAACACCTTTCCTTGACTACCTTGGTTACCTACCTGAAAACGTTCCAAAACATTCCATTTGGAATATTTCCCATATTGGAAATATTTGGAATATTTTGCCTTATTTGGATTCAGCACAAAAAAATGCCCCAATGATAATTTCACTATTTTAATAGAATTATTTCTTCTTTTTTATTATTTGTCAGGTAAATATTGATATTAGGGGGCTCTATTTGTGCAAAATCTTGCATTTTTAATTATCCATATTATTTTTCAATAATTGTATAGAAAAGGAAGACTGTTTTACTATGTGGGAGCCAATTTGTTGTCCTATAAGTATGATAACAAAGAACATACATGGAACCAAGCTTTAATTCTCCACAGGGGACTTTTTGGGCTATATAAAAATCCCCTAAAAAGATGCCTCAAGGCATCTGGGTTCTTGAAAGGGTTAATAACAACCACTGAATATTGATCATCTTTGTATTCATAATTATAGTCTCCAACATAAAATAAGTTCTCAAAAATATCTAAGAGTTGCTGTCGGCCATTAAAATTTAAGCTGAACCTCATCATGTGCCTTTAGTACATATATATACAAGTGAGAAAATGTTTGGATCTACCTGAGAGGACAAGAAGTATGATTGACCAGGTCTTCATTTTGTAGTACTTGAAAATAAATAAGGTACCACAATGAGTTGATACATTAACATGTTCATTGCACTGGGATACATCGACGACCCACACCCTTACTGAGCCTGCACATGGGCATATTTGATCAAATAGAATTGCGAAATAAACATAGAGACAAAAGTGGCATGTTATACAAATGCTAACATAATATGTTTTTGTCAGGTGGCACGTGCATACGTCTGAGTTAAGGCAATCAAAACAGGTTAGCAGCAATTATAAGAAGTCACCGTATATATAAGAGGTAGATCTACTCTACTGTTGAATAAACTAAAATTAGATGTGCAACTTTGAAGAAGTAAATTGAAGTTCAAACATAGAATAAAAGATGTTTTCAAAACTAGCATTGCTGATTATGTGTCATTTTTCCCAGATATAAATTGGGAGGTAATTATGCTAATTGATTATAATTAGAACGGGCAGAACGACAATCTGCGCATGCGCACAAATTCCCGCCACTTCTGTTATTCAATGGTGGACGCTACACATACTTTTTGATGGCGCCGACATATTTCAGCTAAAACACTGGATTTACCCTGCTCACTGAAACACTGACACGACACTGGTGTGCCAGTGTAACCCCCTGAGCAACCCAGGCTAGAAGAAGTCAGATTTTACCCACAAAAATAACAGGGCGAGGAAGAGGAAGACGCCAGCGCGATCCCTCACCACCAACCACGCCGGATCCACCGCGGCAGCTCAGAAGCAGAAGAAAGCCACGGTCACTCAGAATGCTAATGCAATCACTGAAATGAGGCAACAAATGAGGGATATGGCTGATATGCTGACGGACATATCCACCAGGATTACGCCACAACAGCGTGAGGCAGATTCCCTCATACCAGAAACTCCGGTGCGGCTGCGTGAGTCATGACCAAGGGAGCACGCCAGGCTTATGGAGCCAAGGCGTCAATGGCCGACACCGGGACCAACACACCGAGACTACCCAATAACATCCCCCGGCCCCAAATACGGACGGGACAGGTACTACGCCCTCGAATACCGACCTCATAGTGCTAATGCACGGTTTGCCCATCCACAGGAGTACGAATGGGACGACTATGTCGACAAGTCTGACCCAACCTGGGCAACACAACAACACCCGAAGCAAGCATCGGACGCCCCATATGGCCGCCCCCGACGCCTCCGAGACTGGCTCGACCAACCCCCGGAACAGCAGGGATGCAGGGAGTACCAACTACCATGGGACGACCGAGAGCCCTACCTGGTCTCCATGGAGGACCTGGAGCCAGACTCTACACTTCAGCAATGCGTAGCTACACTCCTTACATCATCACTAGCCCCCCTCGCAGCGAACGCCGGTAAGAAAAAATACGCTCACTCATTCATCACAAGAGGCCCCAAAAAGTCGAAAACAACACTGGGGGAACTGACCTTAGCAGAATATAACCTAGGCTTCATTCGCTTGATCAATAGTCGTGAAACAAAACAGGAGGATAAAAAGTGCATGTTTAAACACCTAGAACAAGTTAATGAGGACGCTGTGGTATATCAGTGGTCGGATGTGAGGGCCTGGTCAGAAGAAGCAAGTTCCTCATAGCAGAGCAAAAAGCAACGTGGCAGGATAGTTACACACTAGACCTTCTTAGATTAAAAATGTCACAGGTAAAACGGGGTCAACAGGGCCAGCCAGAACACCAAAGGGGAGACAAGAAGGGTCCGGACAGAGACAGACCTAAGTTTAATTACCAAATGTCCCCAGAGGTTCGTGCCGCAAAACCAGCACCGCCATGTAAACCATTCAACACAACGGGGTGTCAATTCACAGATGATCATGTAGTAAATGGCTACCAGGCCCAACACCTTTGCACCTATTGTCTTACTTAGAGAACCGTCCTCGCCCCACATGGGGAAAAGGACTGCGTCTCCAAAGGTTTTAACAAAAAGAAGGATAAAGATAGGGACACCCCCAACCTGGCGGGGTTTGGGAACTGACGCTCTCCCCTATAACCCAAACCGCAGGGGTCATCGACCTAGACCATAGCGGCCGGGAGGGGGGGAAAGGCACTAGCGAAAGCACCGCTATTGTACATAATGTTGACGACATGTTCGCTGACGCAGTTACCACTAACACTAACACCGCCGCCACTGTTAACGACCCTAGCGCCTCACACACTGACTGCGCGGCACTCTGGGTCGACCCACTGACCTACAGCAGCACCCTTGACCAAATTTGGCCGCACCTGACAATGACCCCGCCGGTCGGCTCGCTGCTAAAAATATACACTGCGGAACGCAATACGGCAATTCCCAACTACCTCAGTGCAAGTATACCGATCCCCTCGGATCTCAGACATGATAACTGGGAACGGTTATTAGTAACCTACCACGATAAGGAAATATGCGATTTCCTTAAATATGGTTGGCCCGGAGGCTACACAGCTCCCAACCGGATATCGATAGTTTTATTGACAACGAACTAGCGCATGGGGCACTCGAAACAGACGCGTCATAATAGACCTATCGTACCCCAAGGGCGAGAGCGTTAACGACGGCGTACCCCAAAACTGGTTTCAAGGCAAGGAAGCAGTCTACACACTACCAAACCCTAATGACCTCGCAACACTTATTGTACACGAGGGAAAGGGGGCGCTCATGTGGAAAACTGACCTTGAACGCGCTTATAGACAGTTACGCTCAGACCCGCTGGACTACCCACTATTGGGAAGATCTCACAGGGGGAGAACTTATATAGACATATGCCCATCGTTCGGATGTCGCGGGGCAGCTGCTGCTCACCAGCGCGTATCACAAGCGATAACATATCTTATGGCCACTGCGGGCCACACAGTTCTCGCGTACGTCAATGACTTCGCGGGTGTTTACCGACATAAATACGAAGCGCAGCGTGCATACGATGATCTCCAACAACTGTCCAAAACCCTGGGCATAAAGACTTCCCCGGGAAAGTCCATCCCGCCGACAACAAAGATGGAATTTCTCGGCATACACTTCGACACAGACCAAATGATGATGACCATCCCAAAGGAGAAACTTGACGAAGTGGTCGGGATTCACTTCACGCTTGTTGGCGACCCTCAGGGCGGCCCCGGAGGACGGCCTCATCCTGATTACACATGAGGCCCATAAAGACCTAGAGTGGTTTCACGACTTCGCTCACTGCCCTAATGGCAAGCTCCTAATCAATCCAGACCACCCAACATTCCATATAGAGTGTGACGCGTGTATGGAGGGGGCAAGAGCATTCTCCCAAGGACACTACTATAGCATGCGTTTTCCAAATGACATCATGGAAATGCATCATATAGCCCAACTTGAAGCGATCAACTTGGTCATTGCAGTCAAGACCTTGACACCCGCCAACGCACAAGGCTTAAATGTGGTCGTAACAACAGACAATATGGCATCAACGTTCACTCTCACAACAGGGAGCAAAGGATAAAATCCTTGCAGCGTTCGCCAGAGAAATCTGGCTATTCGCGACCCTTAGACAAGTGGTCTTAACAATACAACATGCCCCGGGGGAGACCCTTGTCCTGGCAGACGCCTTTAGTCGCCAACATAAACATTCAAGATTCAGGGAGATAGTTGCAGAAAAAGTGGCAGATCTGGCCCTCACCCCCACTGAGTCAACCCAACTTGAATATGTACTAACCACAGCCTTATAATTACAGATAGCGCCAACCCCCGCCTGTGGCAGCAGGTACAACGCACTTATACATCAGCTATAACCATCTTCAACCCTCTACGCCGGCCTTGCTACAATACATACAATGCTTGGCCAATACATGCGAGTCCACCGCCTCTGTTAAGAACTACCTGTCAGGAGCCCGCCGCTTCGTTCAGGCCCAGGGAGGCGGCTCACAGGCCTTCACTGATCCACTCCTGCCCATACTACTAAAAGGGGCAAAACTTGCCGGCCAACACTTACAACAGGAGGCTCCTGCCTTATCGCTGCCCTGCATTAAACGGTTAGCGGATGCACTGGCCGATCTTGGCCCTGATGGCATAGTGCTTAGAGGGGCTCTAGTGTTTGGCCTGGCAACCGTCCTGCGTCAGTCCAACTATTTACCAACAAGCTCCGTCACCCTTGGACCCTACCTTACGCCCAGTAGCCGTCTTTCCCTTGTCGGCGGTACCCTCTGGGTGACTATAACCACTACCAAAACCATGTCCCGGGCCTCACCCCCGGCACATCTCCCCATCTTCGCGGCCCGCTTCCGGCAATTGTCCAGTGGCGGCAACTGTGGCCGCCATGGAACTCACGCCCGCGTCTTTGGCAGGCCCTATCTTCATTCTCACTACCACTCGGCGCCCCCTAACGGCTCATTACTTCACCCGGGTCTTAAGAGACCTCCTGGCAGCCGAGGGGCCACCCTGAAGCGCTAAGGGTGATGCCCCACAGCCTCCGACGATCGGCGGCGCAGTTGTGCGCAGCCGCGGGTGCTAGCAAAATGATCTACAACTGGTCAAGAAATGGTGTGATTACCACAAATTGACTGTTAATGTTAAGAAAACAAAGTGTATGTTTTTTAACTATAAAGAGGTAGACAATTTTATAGCCCTACCCTTAAAAATGAATGCCTCTGAAATTGAGACTGTAAATGAATACAAATACTTGGGTATTATTTTGGATAATCAGTTAACAATGCATTCAGATGTTCAGTATGTATACAAAATTGTTACTGACAAAATTCAAATGTTACGTTTTGCCAGACAATCTATCACTAAAAATGCAGCGTTAACCCTGGTAAAGACAATGGTTCTACCATATCTGGATCTTGGTAATTGTTATTTTACATGGGCTAAACAATATGATATAAATAGACTTGAAGTATTGTTTAATACTAGTCTAAGAATAACCCACAAAATTAGAAAGCCAACAGATATATCTAGATATGAACTACATACAATATCAAACTGTTTACCCTTAGCGTATAGAAGAGAGCTGTTTTTGTTAACAACAATCTAAAGGTTAATAGAAACTGATTGTATTGAAATAGCTGTGGCGACAAGGGCAACTAGGCAAAATCAAGCTTCAACTGTTTTTATTCCCAATACAGATCTGACCAAGTGCTTAAAGTCACCTTATCATACTGCAGCTAGGTTATGGAATGAACTACCTAGTGAAACCAGATTATCACCTAATATACCTAACTTTAAGAATATAGTTAAAAATAACTTAAAACAAAAATACAGACTTGAGGTTGCCCATTTGCCCTAATCCCAACCCTTAAAAATTAAAAATTACATTTTATGAATTATATTATTTATTCATTTGTTATCTATTTATTTATTCATTATCTATTTGCATAATATGTACTATGTCGTATTTCCGTATGACAACATACAAGACCCCAATATTCCTGCTGACAATTAATATCATGTTTGTTACTAATTAACTTAGAATTCTGTTACTTAAAATAGCATGAGAATGTCACTGACCATCCCATTTCAATCAAACTCACCCAAAATGGATAATCAGTCACCAAAATATTTAGCTATACTTGAGCTGTTTTCCCTATAAAAGTTAATACAAACTGTTTACAAAAGGGAGACCAGATTTGTATAATTTGATCTTGTTTGCAGTATAAATAAAGATGTTTAAAAAAAAAAAATCAGGATCTCATGACTCACGGATTATGGAACTCAGATGCGATACATACTTACGTTCCTAAGGACTTAATGTCATCAGTCCCTCAGACGCTAGCGTCTCTCTTGGCCACTAAGCCCTGATGACATTCACTCTTGTCTGTTCGACCTTTTATGGTGTTGACTTTCGCTTTTGATTATTGTCATGTTTCCTTTGATAATTAAAAGTTTATTGGCAATGTATATTGTCACATCTCCCGTTATTAATTGGGAGTTAATTATGCTAATTGAGTATAATTAGAACGGGCGGAAGGACAATCTGCGCATGCGCACAAATTCCCACCACTTCTGTTATTCAATGGTGGACGCTACACGTACTTTTTGATCCCACCCACCACGCCCTATATAACTTTCATCTTATTACGGACCAATACCCTTTCTTCCAAGGGCCACTAAGCCCTGATGACATTCACTCTTGTCCGTTCGACCTTTTATGGTGTTGACTTTCGCTTTTAATTATTGTCATGTTTCCTTTGATAATTAAAAGTTTATTGGCAATGTATATTGTCACGTCTCCCGTTATTAATTATAAGATTGAAACTTGTCTCTTGTTCTGGTTGGTTGGTTGGTTATTGGTTGCTTTACGCCCTAATCAACTGCCAGGGTCATATCAAGGGCGGTGATGGTGATCGAATCTATGAGAAGGTAGAGACCATACCCCTACACATTTACCGAAGTAGGTGTTCTTTAATGTGCCTGGTCCCATAGACAGGGCCAGACACACAACAGCCAGTGGCACAAGGCCTTTGATATCCCAGTTGTTGTCACTGGGAGAAACACAGAGGGGTGCCTGGCCCAGCCGAGAATCGAACCCGGCTCTCCCGCATACCAAGCGAACACTCTAACCACTTCACCACCCCGTGCCCCTGTGTCTCTTGTTCTGTGAATTTTACTTATATTATGGACATAAACAATAACATAAGAATTGTACAACTGGACATCATTTTTTTCTGT
This sequence comes from Lepidonotus clava, assembly GCA_936440205.1. Classification (NCBI taxonomy): domain Eukaryota; kingdom Metazoa; phylum Annelida; class Polychaeta; order Phyllodocida; family Polynoidae; genus Lepidonotus; species Lepidonotus clava. The sequence continues at coordinate 88,142,139 of OW387133.1, forward strand.
ATACAGATTGAAAATTAGTATGTAGAACTAGAAATAATAGATGTTATATGCCTTATACAGACTGAACATTAATTTGCTAAAAATAAGAAATTTATATCCATTTATATCCATCAAAGAATAATTTGAATTATCGGAGTAATGTCATTGATGTAACCTAATACTTATATATTGCCTGAGAGAGTTCCAAGATCGGCACTCATGGAAGAACAGAACATGTCCTGAAAGTTTAGGAATAAACCACTACAAAAATATGTCATACTATCCTTACTTGAAATGAGCAATTTTTGTTAAAAATAATAAGCAAAATGGGACAATATGTTTTCAGAAACCCCTACCTAGGGAATTTCCAATACATATTCTTTGTTATTAGAATGTGTTCTTCCATAATAATAATCAAATATAAGCCTATAACGATTTAGCAAATAATGGGTAACCTCCTTTAATAATCAATTGGCCAAATTAAGATTGTTTTTATGTGAAATTCACCTTAACACGGATAACTGATTTACTGTATTTTAATTACATGCAGCCTAATTTTGGCTAATTTTGTCGACAAAACCATTGACAAACCTATAGAAAATAATCAATCAATTATTAATATCCACCCCTGACTAATGGATTTTCAAACAACTTAGTAAATATTGACTATATATACGTATACAAATCAAAAGATAATGATGATTAGTCTTTCACTATATTAAAGAAAACATGATAAAGTAATTAATGAAAATGACCATGCTAAAGCCTTGTGATTTGTCGACATATTACCCAGCATGGAACCTGATCTAGGCTAACCTGCAGGTAAATTTCCAGAAATTGGCTATCCGTGGTTGGGAGAATTCTGAGAGTGACTCTGTTTCTACCCAAGTCAAATGACACGGATATGGACTGGTAGATTCTCATGAAGGTGGACCACAAGAGCATTTCGTTATTCTAAATTTAATTGCATATACACCATTGAACAGCCTTTGACATTGAAAAGATATGCTTAGAAATTATGGTGAAAAGTCGATCTCACAAATTGTAATTGTAAATCTGAGCCAACTGTTAAAATGGAATACTATTTGCTTGCTATGGTGTGCGGGTTCACTTTATCTCTATATATCTTTAAGGTTCCATACATGTACATCAACCACAGTCAGGCTAGGTATTACATGTCAATATGTCGATGAGGAATGATTTGGATTATTTTTTTAGTTTTAGCATACAAACTATTATTTTACTCTGAAGCTGAAATTGTGTTTAATATAATAGTGAATAGTATGTCTAATACTGAGTAGCCTAGACTGCCAATATGTTTCCTGGTAATTTCTTTCTTTTGGGTCGTATTTTCAAGCAGTTTTTGGTCTCAAATATTTGTAAAATCAATTTTTTCCCCACGTATCTGATGCCATCTAAATCTTAACAAGGGTATACTGATCTTCGCTGTTCATCGTTTGTATATATGTGACATGCTCTGCGATTTTGGGGCTACTTGAGATGAATAATGAATTTAGAACAAGGCTCAGGCTTTCTAAAAATGTAAACATCTCTTAAATATTCTAAGAAGAAGCTGAGTTCTGAGCTTCTGAACATGATAACGTCAGACACCTTAAATCCAATAAAATTACAATATAGACTGTAGCGACAGGATTACAAACAGTTAGATATAGAGGAAAATATTATCTACATTAGTTATGATGCAAACAAAATACTCCCAATTTTTTTCTAATGAAGATAGCTACAATCTGTTTTTTTCATTGTGTAGCTTAAAAGGTGTACTTTTAGGTTTTACGAATTCTAGAATAAATGTCACATGACCTGGTTTCCATGGAAACCAAATTCTTCATAATATCAGTAATACTACGTTTTGACGTTCGATAAACATTCCAGTTACCATGGCAACCGAATGTAAAATTTTAGGAAATTTTAAAGTTTGATACAAAACTATACAAAATTTGATTTTTAGTCAGAATTTGGCTTATTTTAACATTTTTGGTCATTCTCTGTGTAAATATTGAAGATAGACCTATAAAAGTGTGTGTTAATAGGCCCTAAATTTGCAGAGCTGTTCACATATATTGACTTTCTTCTAGTTAAACAAATAGTTTTAGGCTAGTTTGTCAAGGGTGTCAATGTTTGTTTGCTCAGGCATTCACTTGAATAATGGGACCTCTCCTATTATAAATGTCTATTCCTTCGGCACATGCCAATTATATTATGGATATAGACCTCTAAAATAAATATGGCTACACAACCATTTTTGAGCTTACTCCCCTTACACAACGACCTCAAAATGTGTTCATACAATGGCAGTAATACAGGCATAATGCACATTCTGGAGCTAGTCTGGGTCAATTCTTAAAAATGTAATGGCCAGAGGGCTAGTCTGTATTTCTACATGGTTACATCACACTTCTCTAAATTCTAGATGACAATAAATGCACCTAGCTCCATATGCATCTACACCACCTCTATATATTATTCTTGAGGTTGATATCATGGATTGGACAACTTGCTAGATGTAGTTTGGCGAAAGGAAGGAATCTATATTGTATTCCTCGAACCTGGTCTTCATTCTATGACCAAAAAATGAACAGGAGGTGCTGTGATAAGATTGGTGGAAATACCCTCACCTGCGGGTTTGCTTCTGTCAGCCTATGTGTTCCAATGTCCAGTAGAGGTCTGCATTCCCGGTGATCCTTTACTCCGAAGTTCTAAATCCACAGTCTAATGCAATTTAGTGCATTTTCCTTGAAAAAAAGCTGCTCATAAAATTAAACTCACCATGCCAACTAAGTAATGTGTTTTTCACCTGCACTGCCGATCACCGGTGCATGTAGGGGTAGGTACGTTTTGACAGGCTGTACTTACTACTCCCTGTTTTCAGTATTTTCAACAGATTAACGGGCAGACGTGCACCCACCATGAGAGCTGGCCCTCTGAGAAAACTCCATCCTGTTCGCTCCATCCTTAGCAGGGGATACATTACAGCCTGGATGACCACGTAATGCAGCACTTGGGGAAACCCGTGTTAAACTTAAAGATTGCTAATTGTAATGCTTGGTAAATAACTTTATATTGATTTGGCTGTTCATCTCAAGCATGTATGTCTAAAATTCTATACAAATATGCTATACCACATCATGCTATGTAAATGTTGAAATGTAAATGTCATATAAAAACGTATATCAAAGTTATTCATGAACTTTTGTAAAACATAAAGAAATTGAGGAGTGTTTTAGTTTGTTATCACTGTGAATAAGCAGGTTGGGCCCGAGGATAATACCGAAAAATGTGGGCGTCCAGTAAAAACGGGACATCCTGTAATAACAGGCACATTTTTTTCTAATAATTGCCTGTCATTACAGGATGTCCCATTTTTATGTATAATTTCATCTGCAATAGTTAGGTAACATATGTTATCTAACTATTGCAGATAAAATTATACATGAATAATACATAAGATGAACATGATATGATACTTCTATATAGGCAAGATACACATTTTTTTTTCTATTTAGTTTTATTTTTGAAAAATTACAAAAATCATGCTAACGGCTCATCCTGAAATAACCGGGCGGTTTTTTGATCTGTTATTTCAGGACCTCCTGTTTTTTCAGGCATACTTATAGAAACCACTAAAACTAGTACTGTAATGATGGAATTCGATTTTGATTAAACTAAATAAGTGTTTGTCAAAAAAAAGATAAAAGAATGTTTTAAAATTATTTAAAGGGTTGTGTCTTGAAAAAACTGGATGTCCCGATTTCCCCATCATAGCCCAAACCTGATAAGAATTTTATGAAAAAAAGATCCCTTTTTGAAACCAAACACTTGCAGGTAAGCTATAGCGTTTCAAGTATTTAGTACCAGATGAGTATAATTTTCTATTAAAGTACCCCCCCATTTAAAAGAAATGGTCCCTATATCATTTCCAACTGTATATGTGACCCCTCACCACATAATGAGGCATAAGTCGCAGACATGAGTTTTTGACCTTTTGTTAGGCGACATAACCTTCACAATGGTAAAATAATTATGTTTTTACCCTTTATAGAACTTGAGTTATGATTATCTGAAGTATCCGGCATCAAACAAGCCTAATTAGAGAAAAATGACCTTAAAGATGGGACTTTTTTGCATGTCAATGCAAATCTCCATAGACCAAGTCTATGACGTTCTGGAAACCATTTGTAATATGCATGTAAAACTAATTATTCCTATAAATTTCTTGGTAAACTATATTGTTGGGGTGTTTTTGATGTGATTTTTGCAGAAAACTTATTTTTTTGCTTTTTCATTTTTTTCTCTTATTATGCAATTATCTCAGAACATTACACAGCGACGTATGCCTCATTTAGTGGTGTGGGGTCACATATGTGGACTGCTGCATCCCAAATGATATCGTTTACCGTGATATCTTTTGCCAAATACTTCCCTGAATCTATACTCATCAAATGTATCACAGGAGTTTTGGTAATGTTTTTGAAAATTTACAAATAGATATGCCTTTAATTTAATGCAGTTAATTTTCTGAAAGTATGAACACGGCACTGGTGAAATAGTGAGAACCACAAAACTGTAGGGGATCTGATTATAGGATGTGAATGAAAGTTTACTTTATTTGTTTTTTATTTGTATGACTAAACTGGCCTTGTCCTGACACATGACTTCCTTCCTCAGGATCCCGAACTGACCCGATATTTCTTTTACCCAGAATGCTTACTCAACAAAGTATTTTGGTTAAAGCGTCACAGTGATATTATTCATACTTCCTTGTTATGCAACAGGAATACTATAGTAAAAGTCACCATAAGGGAGCTCAAGGTTATATTCACAATGTTAGAAAAGGGTTATTCCAAGCCTATTCAACAAGGGGCCCATGCACTTCATCTCAGATTTTCTTTAACCCCCTAAATAATTCAATAAGAATGAGTAGTATTAGATGGACAGGATGAAAAACTTTTTCTTTGAGGTCCCAAACATTGCCATTTTTTAGTTTTACATCCATTTATTTTTCAATTCTGATAAACATACCATTTTTTTTTTTTTTTGTTCTTTTTATTTCGAAAGTTTTTACCCTGGGTTTGCTTCAATCTGATAAGACTGGTTTTCAAGATTGACCCAGCCTGTATTTATCTTAGTAACAAATGATAGATGTTCAATGGATGGATACAATATGTGTTAGTTATGTTGGAAAGGTATGAACAATATGGTATTGATGCAAGTTCATTGGATATAGAAGGGAAAAATGGTAAACATAACGTAGATATATAATATTTAATTATTTAATAATTGTTTGCGCATTTTTCTTTTTTGGTGATAGTTAAAACTTGACAGCATTTCTATCAGTAGCAGGTCAATCGTTCCAGAGACAGGATCCCCTGTATGCAACACTGTATTGGTAAGTAGTAGTATTTGGAGTTCTAATCTCAAATAATGGTCCTTGATGAGCTCTGGTGGGTAAATCACGATCATTCAGTCCTTCAGCATTGCATTTTCGCCTATACATGATTCTCTATTCTCTATATATTCCAGCATAATCAATCTTGATATGTGTCTCCGGTCCCCACACAGAAAGGATGCCCCGAGGGGGGTATATCTTAAGCTCTACAGGTAATATTAAGGGAAATATGAGTAGATTTGTGAAAAATAGGGATGAAAAGGTCTTAAACCAACTTTTTGGGTAGAATTCAGTTATCCCACTCTAAACATTCCATTTTGTTTGAAAAACATTCTATTTGGAATGTTAATAGAATGTTTTTTCCCCAAATATTACCAAACATAAGATTTTTGGTTACCATGGAAACAACAAAACTTTGCCATCTTCGTCAAAAATTGTAATCCATTTGGAAAAACATGACTTGATTGGAGTACCGTCCAAACTGAAAGAGATTATCTTTTGTAGAACGAAAGCTATAATCTTAAAAGCTTTTTTGACTTTTGTTAATTTATGGAGAAAACTGTATTTCATTACTAAATATTTAGATAAATATTCAATATCCGGGCTTTTTGCCATTTTCAGGAATACTGACCACCCTGTGTTCAACAGCCCATAAATTCCTTGAAAATTATCCAATTTTGATGTGCTTGGTATCATTTTGAAAGATTAAATCACCCTCTTTAATGCCTAATTCCCGCCTGGAGCATCCTTTCTGTGTGGGGAGACACATATATCCTTGGAGGTTACCCATAGGATTAAAGATACTAAATATTTCAAGGCTTTAACTGCAAAATTCAGCAGAAATATGGACCAACAAATTTGGCAGTATAATTAAACCCAACCATGTGTCACAAAAATTGACCCTCCTAAATTTTGTTGAACTGATATGGAATGACCCAAAAGGTGTTAGTGTTTAGCTTGATGATCACTTAGATTTGATGAAAATTCTTAGAATATTTTTTTTGTATATTTGAAATACAAAGCATTTAATAAATATTCCTCGGATTGCCACCCTGTTTTGACATCCCATAGGGTCAGAGCATATAGATGCACAATATTGTCTAGTCTATGATATCTTATTTACAATAACGATTTAAAGTCCCCATATATCTGATGCTTAGAACTTCCCCATAGCTATCTCTCATACTTTGGGAGTCTGATATGTTTTATCATCTCCTCTAAAATTGTCATTTTGAGTATTCTTATTGTGGAATACACATTGACATTAGATTTATCCGTTAACTGTTTCCTAATGAAAAATACTAAATAAACTATTCAGAACTGAATGAGCCCCCACATATCTGATGACCAAAAAGATTTACGTAATTTTGATATGAAGAAATTATTTAAAAGTAAACAGAAAGATATGTTGAAGACTGTGATACAAAACTATCTGTAGTTACGTTGTAAGAATTGGTGCTTAGTAAATGCATTCCTGTATGTCTGATAACGTTTTTTGATTATGAAATTAATTATTTCAATCTATTGTATTTATGTTTGTGTGTATAGATACTGATTATCATTATGGATTGGTTAGCAACGATTAATAGCAGCTCTCTACAATCTGCATATTTTAATGATGACAGTAGTGTATCTTATTCTTATTATTATAGAAAGAAGGGTTGGTTTGCAAGCACTCTCCATCACAACACCACTCCTATCTGAAGACATACTGGTCACAGAGGACAGTGGGGGAGATTGACAGTGGTCCCTAAAAACCGGCCAAAACTGCCTAGCCTGAACATATATGGGTCAAATTTTCTACAGATGTACAATTGGCATTTTCAGGCCATTTTAGGTTCAAAATGGTACAGAGTGCCAACCAGTAGACATATTCTCTTCTTCTTGGTCTTATTTAAGAGGGAAGACATGAGGCTTTTAGAAAATATATACTTTTGTATATGTTCAGCCTATATTGGTGGCGCTATTCATCATTATACTCTAAAAATGTATGAAAATCACAAATTTTGCTATATGTGACATGTGTAAATATCCTTTCATGTTAAATTAGGCCAGAAAAACATCACCAGAAGCTATTAGTTTGATTAAGATATAGTAAATGGAATTGTTGAAAGACCTTTTATCATCATATGGATCATATCTGAATCACCACAGTCCTCTGGACATTATTTTTCACTCCGACGAACGTCCGTAATCAAAATTTAATATCACTAAATAGCCTTGAAATAAAATCCCCTCCATATCAATAATACTATATATAGTTAGGGTCCATGTTGGTGTTCAATATGTGTGAAAACCTTGTTACCATCGCAACTTGTCTTTGCCTGGGAGCGAATTAAACACGATTATACAAATAAAAATTACGGACGTTCGTTTCACATTAATTGCTATAGCCCCTGTTTACCCTGGCAGAATTGATTTATTTTTTTTGTACACATAGTTTAGAAGCTTTTGAAAAGTTTTCAATATAACATTGCCTCCTGGTATTGAGAACTAGCCATCGTGAAAAAAAACGAACGTCCGTAATATTTATCGAACGTCCGTAAGCGATATCTTGGCGGGCCAGAATATTAACCGGCGGAAGTAGTCAACATCCGGGGACTTTGACCTAGTTATACCGGCGGCTTTTCCTGAGATTTTCAACAAGTCACACAAGAATTTCAGCCAAACTTCACCGAAAATCGTGCAAACAAGTAAGTGTCACCTGTTTCTGACCATGTAAGCTTGTAGATTATGTCACCAGGATTACACAGATGTAAGTGATTCGACATTTGAAGCTGTAAAACATGATTACCAATGGTTTGAAACCGACAGAGTGTGTTCCTTTTTCAATACCACGCATGTTGTAGTGTTTATACTGCGAACGAACGTCCGTAAGATTTATCCGAACGTCCGTAATATTTATATTTCGGAACAAATATAAGTCAATATTCATATCAAATTGGTTTGTATTTTGCTGTAATCACTTGTTAACTATTCAGTACACATTGATACGTTGTAGGGTGAAGTTTGAATGCAATCTCCTCTGATTTACATAGGTTTCCCTCATCTTGAAGTTTGTGTATACAAAATATTTCATCATTATTTCAATGTGATGGGGTCTCAGCTCCTAAAAAAGAACATGAAATCTACATTTTAGTGGGCTAGAACCTTCCTTAACCTCCAATATGTAGAAGGGGGAGAAGAAGGGGGAGGCGACGTACAACGCTGAAGAGGCCACACGTAAGCATGGCAGCCGCAAGAAGGTGTGGAACCTCCTCGACACCAACGAGAAGGAGCGCAGGCGGGGGCTTCAGCGGGACCGTGGTGCCACCTTCCGGGCCAAGAAAGATGGGGAGGAGGAGAGCGACGTCGAGTTCGTTCGAGAGGAGGACGTCGAGGTTGGAGGGGAGGTCGTCATCGACCAGGAGGCCGCAGCTCAGCCTGACGCTCAGCCTGAGGCTCAGCCTGACCAGGAGGCTGCAGCTCAGCCTGAGGCTCCTGGTGCCGTGACACCCCCAGCAGCCCCGGCTGCCACACCACCCCCACAGAGGCTCCGTCTACCGGTAAAATTACTTTCTAATTTAATAAAAACATTGAACCGAAGTATGCACATGAATGACTGTTCAAGAATTCATCACCCCATGGCCAAGCAGCAGTACATAAAAAGGGCCAGTGGGTTTAGACAGGCTGCATGTACCACTTCTCATTTACTGTAACCTATTTCGTTTATAATTCGATACATAGAACAGTGTATACATAGAAACCACTTGACTATTCTTATCCTTGCCTATCACCAATCTAATTTTATCCACATCGCATCACAGGTGAAGCTGTTCAGCTCCGGCAGCAGCACCAGCAGTGCCGTCAGCGGCCGTAGCTACGGGCCGAGCAGCAGCAGTAGCCGTGCCCCGAGCAGCAGCGGTGCCGTGAGCAGCCGTGGCCATGGCGCGCGCTCTTCCCGGCACGAGCCCATCCCAGTTTCGTCCTCTGACGAAAGTGATGGGGAGACGGACCTCTGCAGGCGGCTGGCCATCTCAAAGATTGGCACCCGAGTAAGTTCTAATTACTTGCAACCATCATGGAAAGGAATATTGAGGAAACACAACGTTTAAAATAGAATGCTAGTGAATTAAAGGTAATTGCTGTTCATATTGTTCACTCATCAAGAATGTGAGTGTATTGAAGCTGATAAGTGTTATGATTGTTCATTATTTAAATGTTCATTATTTAAATGTGTTAACTATCTTCTCTGCACAGACGTCCCGCCCCCGCCGAAGGAAGGGTGAGCCTGCTGAGTTGGTTCCGTCCTGTGCTCGACGGACGAGGAAGCGGCACTCCTCCCCACCGACTCCGACACCGTCTGGCACCAGCACGGAGACAGGGCCCAGTCCTTCCAAGACCAAGAAGGACCAGATGCTCGATGACATCGAGTAAGATTTTTAAATGTACTAGTTGAATAGTAGGAATGGTGTATCTATTTGTGATGGCATGAATTTCCTGTAGGTACAACATAATTATGTCACAATTATTGAATGCAAATGAAATATCTATTGTATGGCAGCCTGTTCCCTTCCTATAACATAATTTATGAATTTCATGAACCTTACATGTCGCATGTTTACCTGGAAACCTAATAACGAACCTTTAACATGTACCTTGCAAATAATGATGCATGATTTGATAATATTGGATGCAATCACCTTTCCTTTACAGGACCTTGGTACACCGCTCCTCTAAGAAGATGCCGTGAGGAAGGACTGCGCATGTATGCATGATTTTGCGTAGATATTCTAGATTGAATGATAACTTAATATATTGTATTTTATTTATTTCATGTACATGATTCTAGTCTTATTGTGATTGAATAATATGAGTGACACATTTTAGTTCCTGTACATAATAATAGAGTGTCACAGTTGTTGTATTGTATGATTTCTACGATATATTTACCTGTCACACTTACCTAATCAATTTTAATATTTTATTTTGATCTCACTAGTATGGTGCTTTACTGATTTTCAATAAAGAAGGACTTGAAAAGGTTTAAGTTGATGTTTCATGTTAGTTCTAGTCTTGTTTTATGTTCGTACACATTTACAATTCCATACACATTCACATATCCATACACTTACCATTTCATTAATAGGAGTGGCCCAAAACCTGGCAGAACTCCCCGAAAATCCCACCTGTACTACCTGCTGCGTAAGGAGAGGGAGGCACACAATGCTGAGATTGCCGAGCTCAGGGCGCAGTTGGAAAGGGCCCAACGATCGAACAAAGTACAGGGGGCCCCCTTAGTGTTACCCGATGTTGCGGTGGGGGTTGGGGAGGCCCCTGTCGATGTCCCTGATGTGCAGCCTCTGGCCGAGGTTGCGGTGGGGGTTGGGGAGGCCCCTGTCGATGTCCCTGATGTGCAGCCTCTGGCCAAGGTCGCAGTGGGGGTTGGGGAGGCCCCTGTCGATGTCCCAGATGTATGGCCTCCGGAGGAGCACGAAGAGGAGGTGCGAGTGGTGGCTGTGGGTGTTGCAGAGGGTCAGCCCCCACCCATAGTCACAACTTCAGTTCTGCGTACACCGACAGACGAAACGTCCAAGAAGAAGCTGGAGTTGTACGACGTCCTGACTTCCAGCCTTAAGCGGCTCCCGACAAACAAGCGTCTGAAGGTGATCAAGAGCGTGACGTCACCGACGAAACTGAAGGAACTGCGAGCAACCAGTCAGCTCGCAAAAGATGTTGGGGTGGATCGACGTGCCTTAGTCTACCGGAATTCCAGGCCGTCCAAAAAAGCTATGAGGTCGATGGATCGTAAGCAGCTGGTCATCGCATTCCTCACACGGGCAGAGAATTCCATCACTCTTCCGGGTAAAAAGGATACAATCACCATAAAAAAGGTGAAGTATCAGCAGGTCATCCTCACGGACTTTCTATCACATTTGCACGAGGCTTACAACGAGGAGTACCCTGAGAAACTCGTTAGTTTGTCCTTCTTTGCAGGAGTCCGGCGGCAGGAGCGGTACATCCGGCTACTGAGGTACCACCAAACGAGTGTGTGCCTCTGTTCAAAGCACCAGAACTATGCTTTGAAGTTGAAGGCCCTCCGTACCATGGGTGTGCCCAGTATTCCGGAAGCCCTTGTCCGGGACTATACCGCTCAAAGCCTTGCCGAGAAGCTCCGTGAGGCTGACCTGCCTGACCGCATCTTGTTTGAGACCTGGAAGAGGGTAGACGTGCCGTACGGTCCCCCGGAAAACCAGAGAACAACCAAAAAACTTCGGCTGGTGGACATCTCTTCCACAAAAGCCGATTTCATTGCGGCCATCGTCAACGAGTTCCCGGACATGAAAGATCATATTGAGAGGGCACACGCTCAGCACCGGGCCATTCGACTCCTCAGGAATGACATGAGTGAGGCTGAGTGCACCATCCAGGTGGACTTTGCGGAAAACTGGATGATAACATACCCAGATGAGCCGCAAAGTGTGTACTACTCAAAGGAGCCAGTAACGGTACATCCCGTCTCTTTCCACTACAAGGAAGGCGGGATTACGAAAACACGGTCTGTCGCTACTGTCACCGATGACAGGAAGCATGATAGCGGCGCCATCCTCTCCTTCCTTCGCGTCCTCACAGACCTAGTGAGGAAAGACATGCCCAATGTAACCACAGTTCACTACGCGTCTGATTCACCATCCTCGCAGTACAGGAACATCAGCATGTTTTCGGTGCTGTGCAAACATCAGCTGCTCTTCGGCCTCAATGCAACCTGGCTGTACTTTGAGGCCGGCCACGGCAAAGGGCCATGTGATGGAGTTGGTGCTGCAGCGAAGAGGCAGGCAGACTATGCTGTAAAACGGAACATCCTTATCCGGGATGCTGCCGACTTTGCTGCACAAGGTAACCGTGCTGGTGAGGTACTATACATCAATGTGCCCCAGGATGATATCTTGAAGGCACAGGAGGACATCCTCTCGCTTGTGGCCGCCCAAAGTGTCCCGGGCACAATGTCTGTTCATGCTGTTGTTCCTGTGCAGCCTGGGTCATCACTGGCAGTTAGGAATCTGTCCTGCTACCTTGACTGCTGTTGGCGCAACAACACCTCCACAAGGCAGTGTCAAGGCTAGCAGGTCCGGGTATTGTTTCCTGATGCTGATGGTGAGGAGGAGGAGGAGGAGGAACAGGAGGAGCAGGAGGAGGAGGAGGAGGAGGAGGAGGAGAAGGAGGAGGAGGAGGAGCAGGAGGCGTTGGTTGCAACTGAGGAAGCAGTCAGGGGAGAGCCAAAGTACCAGGTGGGAGACTATGTTGCGTGTGTCTATGACAGCACCTGGTACCTGGGAAAGGTACTGCGCCTAGGGGAGGAACCAGACGAGTACGTCCTTACCTTCATGGTGCCAACCGAGACGAATCCCCCCAAATTCCGGTGGCCGCAACGAGCTGACATCCTCCCAGTCGCAACAGAGGACATTCTAATGGTGACCCCGGAACCAACACCAACTGGCAGTGGGCGCCGAAAGATATACTTTGTTCTACCCCCAGCTGTGCTACAACAAATAGAAGATGTCTTCAGCAGCAATTCCTATGAATGAAGTATGTGCCTTTTTCTTCTAAATTGCAAGGCCGATTAACCATGACAATGCTGTCTACAACATGTTTTCTTCATGTACACTAATTGACTTGATAGCATGTGGCCCAAACATAGATATATAACCACCAACACATGTCCACAAACGTCCGTAATATTTATTCGAACGTCCGTAATATTTATTTTTCAGCGGTACTCAAACAACCCTAGATTGGTGTGGTCTATTATTTTACCTTGCTAACACTGTAGTCGAAGCTCTCAGGGACTTGTGTGAGTAATATGAAGACAATTGTAAGGTATCTGGCGTTTCCAGAGGAATTCTAGTGAAGCCTACCCCCTCGACGAACGTCCGTAATATTTATTCGAACGTCCGTAATATTTTTGCTGTTCTCACAAGGACGTGCCACACGGTGTCCGAAAAGCCATAATTGTCCAGATTACTGCTGGATCCTATAGAAAACATGTCAGGCTATTGGGAAAAGACATTTTGAGGGCTTGGAAGATGTATAATTTTGACTGGTTTTCTGTCAAAGTTTGAAAACAGTGAATTTTTTTTTCTTTTCCATTTTCAAAGTGCCAAAGCTCACCCTAAATGCAGGTGGTCTATCATTTTACCTTGCTAACACTGTAGTCCAACATGTTGGGGACTTGTGGGAGCATTATGAAGACAATAGGAAGGTATCTGGCGTTTCCAGAGGAATTCTACTGAAGCCTACCTCTCGACGAACGTCCGTAATATTTATGCGAACGTCCGTAATATTTTTGCTGTTCTCACAAGGACGTGCCACATGGCGTCCGAAAAGCCAGAATTGTCAAGATTGCTGCTGGATCCTATAGAAAACATGTCAGGCTATTGGGAAAAGACATTTTGAGGGCTGGGAAGATGTATGATTTTGACTGGTTTTCTGTCAAAGTTTGAAAACAGTGAATTTTTTTTTTTTTTTCCATTTTCAAAGTGCCAAAGCTCAACCTAAATGCAGGTGGTCTATCATTTTACCTTGCTAACACTGTAGTCTAACATGTTGGGGACTTGTGGGAGCATTATGAAGTCAATAGGAAGGCATCTGGCGTCGCAAGGTCAATTCTACTGAAGCCTACCCCTCGACGAACGTCCGTAATATTTATGCGAACGTCCGTAATATTTTTGCTGTTCTCACAAGGACGTGCCACACGGCGTCCGAAAAGCCAGAATTGTCAAGATTGCTGCTGGATCCTATAGAAAACATGTCAGGCTATTGGGAAAAGACATTTTGAGGGCTATGAAGATGTATGATTTTGGCTGGTTTTCTGTGAAACTTTGAAAACAGTGAATTTTATTTTTTTTTCCATTTTCAAAGTGCCAAAGCTCAACCTAAATGCAGGTGGTCTATCATTTTACCTTGCTAAGACTGTAGTCTAACATGTTGGGGACTTGTGGGAGCATTATGAAGTCAATAGGAAGGCATCTGGTGTCGCAAGGTCAATTCTACTGAAGCCTACCCCTCGACGAACGTCCGTAATATTTATGCGAACGTCTGTAATATTTTGGATGTTCTCACAAGGACGTGCCACACGGCGTCCGAAGAGCCAGAATTGTCAAGATTACTGCTGGATCCTATAGAAAACATGTCAGGCTATTGGGAAAAGACATTTTGAGGGCTGGGAAGATGTATAATTTTGACTGGTTTTCTGTCAAAGTTTGAAAACAGTGAATTTTATTTTTTTTTCATTTTCAAAGTGCCAAAGCTCACCCTAAATGCAGGTGGTCTATCATTTTACCTTGCTAAGACTGTAGTCCAACATGTTGGGGACTTGTGGGAGCATTATGAAGACAATAGGAAGGCATCTGGCGTCGCAAGGCCAATTCTACTGAAGCCTACCCCTCGACGAACGTCCGTAATATTTATGCGAACGTCCGTAATATAAATAAGACTTACAAAGTGGATGATTTAGGGGAAAATAGTGCAGAAGAGACTGCCAAAGTGATTTGTTTTGGAAAGAATAGATGTTAAAGTATATGTTCAGTAAGTTTCAAGGAAAACTAAGCAAGTCTAACGAGATGAGAGAAAAGATATCAAAGTATAATCAGAATGACAAGAATTTTGTGGGATTGACAGAAGAGTTACCAATGTTCAAAGCAATGTTGTGCCAAAAGTATTAGACCTGTATGCCTGATACTTTGTATAATCAATCAGTTATATCTTGCAAGGACACACACCAAATTTGGAATGGCTAAGAGGTGTTTAAATACTGAAAATTTGTGGTTTGGTATATTGAAAATTATTTCCATTACGGACGTTCGCAAAATTTGACAGGTGATGTTTGATTATCTCTAAAAACTGAACCGATAACCCAAAGTGAGTATAATTGGGTTCAAAATGAAGAGAACTACATGTACTACATGAATAAAATACCAATTTCCAGAATTGTGAATTTTTTTTTTTTTTGACCCCCAAAACCCAATATTATTGTACATCTGTAGAAAATTTGACCCATATGCTTGAATGAGCCAAAATTTAGACACACTTACTCTCATGTCCATACACAGTAAAGTGTAAATAAATGGTGCAATGCATTACTAACCTGCTCTCCATTTTTCTTTTAATTCATTATACTCAATTGAGATAGATAAGAGCAGATCTTTTTGCCTAATTTCACGAGGTCAAAGAAGCAGGAGGGAGTCCCACCACCTGGAGACGGGGGGTTGCTGAGGCTAAAAATAGCACCAAGCATCAGTGACCACAAGCTTACCCATACTTCAGAAATAAGGGCCATTTAGACCTCAACTTTAAGGGTGCAGCTTAAATTAGGGGTTTACACAACCTTGAATACAATGGGATTTATGAAAATATTCTAAGAAAAATTGTCCGTATTGACCGGCGGGATGGTGTGTGCTCGCGTGATCTGAGTATGACTCCACTGGACACGGAGGAAGTGGTGGGGGTGGGGGGTGGAGGGAGGGGAGGGGAGGGGAGCAGAGCGAAATCTAAATTTGGCCAAAAGTATGGGGGGCGCCCTAAAACCGTCCCTGACCACTCCTCCTATCCCAGGTTTTAATGTACCTTCAAAGGTCACCCCAGGAGGAGCCAGTCGGGAACAGGACAGGCGGGGGAGAGCCTGACCCAGGAGGTTGGCTGGAGCTAGGGCCCGATCATGCACACATGGTTGAATCTTTCAATAAAAGGGGAAGATGTGCTTTTTTCTCATCAACTATTTGCTACTTAATTAATTGTATAAATAACATTTTCTGTGTAATGTTAATAAGCATAGATTGTTTCTTTGTCTGTCAGGCAGAAATGTGAGACACTTAGTGATTCTTTTTATTGATATTTAGATCATAATTGTGAACATATACCTTTATGATTCAATTCTAGCCAACAGAAGGTCACAGGTCACTGCCCCTTATCCATACCCATAACCAGGGGAGAACCTAGGTACGGGCCTGTTACCAGAGTCAGACCTAGGGGGTGTACAGGAGCACATGTCTCCTCCGTTTTTGACCAATTAAATAGTTTTTAATGGAAAATAGGGGGTGCCCACCCCCTTATCTATGACTGCACCCAAACTTTCGAGAAAGCTGACACGACTTACTCATTTTACCAAGTTTTCTTTTATTTCTCCCACTCCCCGAATGGGCAGCTGTGGGCCAACAATTTATGAGGGAAGTTGGGAATTGGGAACCTAGCACATATCTGTTTCCTATCAAGTTATCGGATGTGGTTTGATGCTGGCCCTATTCTGTGTACACGCTGTAACCATAGTAGCCTTCTCCTGTCACATCACTTCCCCATACAAGATCCTGATCTCGTGAGACTTTTTGCTACTATATCCACCAAACAGGGGTTGGGTAACAGGACCCCCTTGAACCGCCACTCCCCAGATCCGCCCTTACAGCCATATGATTATTAACGTTACTATAAATCTGATATAACAGAGTAATGCTATAGCACTTCCCATTACATGGTCGTGACACATTGATATCTTGGTGGCTGTCAATAATGTAACTGATCCATCACACTCACATAAGATTGATTGTAGCTTAATGTTGAGACATTACAAAAGTTATGTTTCTTTATAACTTTGTTCTGAATTAGCAGGTGATTATACTGAAAATTGACAAAGTTCTTCTTAAATATGACACTCTTTATCTTAAATTTGACACCAGAAATGGGGACCCCTCCCGTTCCATGGCCCCAATCTTTCTTCATCACCTCTAAAGCCGGGTCTGCATGTGGTGACTAAATAACTGCATATTAGTAACTTTCCATGGCAACAAAGAAGGAAATATTGGAAGCTGGGTGACTAAGTAGTCCCCTGGAAACTAAAAACTTAACCCTTTCACGACACCAGGTAAATTGGCACCAATTGATTTCACTAGGGTGTTCTGAAAGCATTTCAAAAGAAATATAAGGACAATTTTGCAATATTAATGAATAATTTAAGAAATAAAATCAAATTTGGGAATTCCCTTGAATTTGGCATTTTCAGCAGTCCCCTTGCTACGTCATAACCATGGGGTATACCCTTGGGAATTCTTTGATGTTCACAGGATACTGAATGGAGTTAGGTGATTAAAAACTACAATTAATAATAGCCTGCATGGAGTTGGATATTTTATATCCCTGCTAAATCTCAAGTTCCTTTCTACTAACATTTGAGAACTGGGGATTCCCTTTATGGAAACATGGGGATCCCTAACTACTCACCGTGTAACGTCATAAATTAGGGGATTTCCCTTAAAATTACATATTTTAGACCAATTTTCAAAGTCTCACAACTCAGTATTCACTTACAATATTTTTAAGATATCTCTAACATTATAAGTTCGAGTTGCAATGATCTTACTATATGAATTTCATTGCAAAATATTCACCCTATTATTATGTGCAAGGATCCCTTTAAACAACCCCTTATACACTGCCATGGATGAGCTTATAAGAATTCCAAAAATGTGGGATTTTCCAAGGTGAATTGTGAATAAGATAGAAAAGTTCATCACCTATTCTCGAAACCTAATTGACTTTGGTAGTAGATTATAATCGTATTATTATGTTACCGCCATGTGGTGTATGTCATTTATATTATATTATGTTTCTCAAAAACAGGGGTACTAGATACCCTATCCTTGGCACTTTTAGTGCAAACTCTGAGTGTCAATAGAGGCACACACTGTCATGTATGAGCTTGTAAAACTTCCCAAATTCTATGAATTTTCCAAAGTGAACTGTCAACCAGATAGAAAAGTTCATTACCTATTCTTGAAACCTAATTCTTAATTTTTCCAAGATTTTCAGTTGACAAGGCTTACCAATGCTAAAATCTGTCATGTTTGGGGTTCTGTATACTTCACCAGTAGGTTTCCTGCCTGCCATCAGGAGTGGCCTGCCTCCCGAGGGTGAGTGTGCCTTACGTCTATCTTTAAAGGCTGTATTCCACATACCATTTTTGCTGATGATTTTAAAAATCGGCAGTTGGAATAAAACTCAAAAATAGAAATGTTATACATCATTAGAAAAGTCTTACAATTCTCTTTCAAATGATATATAGTATGTAAGGATTAAAACTATATTATCAAAGAAAATCAACCAAATGCAAAATCGGCAGCGTAAAAATCGGTATGTGGAATACGGCCTTTAGTAATTGAGGTTGGTAGGTGCTGCCCCCTACTGTTGCTATAAGGTGTTCATGTAGATGGTTGGTTGGTTATTGGGGTTTTATGCCGTATCAACATCTAAGGTTATATCACGGCGAGAACATGATTTTGACAATCCATGAGAATCTATGAGAAGATAGAGACCATACCCCTACACTTTTACCGAGGCAGGTGTTCTTTAATGTGCAGGGTCCCATAGGCAGGGCCCTACACACAACAGCCGGTGGTCTACTAGAGATCTTTGATAACCCAGTTGTTGCCACTGGGAGACATGTAGAGAGGGTAGCAGCCAGCTCACCCCAGCCAAGGATTAAACCCGGGCCACCCGCGCAACAGACGGACACTCTAACCACTACTCCACCCCACATGCCTTGTTCATGTAGATATGTCCTAGGTTTAGAGTTATGCTATGTAGCCAGTGGTGTGAGTTATGGTGAAAACATTATTATGAGGTTTTATGTATATTTATTTTATATACAACTGTATACAATGATTTCTGTACACAGACTATTTTAAATGTGGTGTCTACAATAAAGGGGCAAGTTGTCGAAATAATGGAATTAGGTGGTGTCTGCACAAGCACCACATGGTATCAACAATTGCAATATCTTACATTTCTATACATCTTTTTTGAACATTAGCAATAGGCAGATTACAATGTATATTGACCCAAAAAAGTTATGATATTATGTCATTTCTAAACCATAAATTCATGATAAAGGTCAAGAATGGGCTTTGCACATTAATCCTTGTTAAGCAGCATTGACTTAAACTCCTTCAATATAGGAATGCTCTGCTGTGAGCAGCTGCAATTACATAGCAGACACATTATACGGTTGTCAATGTAATAACAATATTCCTGGTACTTGTTATGGAAATACTATTCAAGGGCCGAGGGGCACCATTTATCATGTAATCATCTTTACACATGAGGAGTTCTGGTAATTCAATTAATCCCAATCAAATAAACTAAGCTAAATAACCATCTTTTCTTTGCGCATGAATCTAAACAAATTATAATTTGCAAGGTAGAAAGTTATTAGAATGTATCACTTCGTCTATTGGGAGACATATAACATACATGGATAGACATAATGTTGGAGAGTCTTTATTAAGCAAACACTTGTAACAGGTTTTCCTATGAATATTTTGCTGAGAAATGCATGAATAACATATCGTCATACTGCAGGCTGATGTTTTCCTGATACTGTCTTTGCCCGTTATTCACCAGTTGTTTGACAATGTAAACATTTGATGCTCTTTGCCCTTTTCATATCCCAGTCGGCAAACTTGCATTTACTGGTCCTTGACGAATCTATAAAACACAATATGCAGAATATGATAATGCAGAATAAATCAAATCAAAACAAAATTGTGCCAGAATCATATATAGGTTATTATGTTTATTAAATAATTCTTAAGCCCCATACCTACGTGGCGCTTTTACTGGCAACTGGCAATTGGCAACAGGCAAAATCGTCACCAATTCAGATTACCTGTTAATATACAATATTGAAATGTTACATACTAACATGTTATCTAAATTGATGACGATTTTACCAGCGATTCTGCCTGTTGCCCTTTGCCAGTCGCCGGTAAAATCGCCTAGTGGGTATGGGGCTTAAGATTCTTTTATTAGATATTATTGTGTGAAGTTCATTCCACTAACGTGATCAGTACCAGTACACCATAATTATCATCTCTTTTCTATGGATTTGGATGAAGATGGATGTCATGGTAATGTGTATATATGCCCGAACATACCCTAAAACGAACAAAATAATAATACACACCTATTCTAGTAGCCGCCAGGGTTGCTGGTCCACTAGTAACTTGAGTAGTAGCTGCTGCTTGAGGAGTAGCTTGGGTAGTAGCTACTGCTTGGGTAGTAGCTTGAGGAGTAGCTTGGGTAGTAACTGCTACTTGGGTAGTAGCTTGGGTAGTAACTGCTGCTTGAGGAGTAGCTTGGGTAGTAGCTTGATGAGTAGCTTGGGTAGTAACTGCTGCTTGGGTAGTAGCTTGGGTAGTAGCTTGATGAGTAGCTTGGGTAGTAACTGCTGCTTGGGTAGTAGCTGCTGCTTGGGTAGTAGCTTGGGTAGTAGCTTGATGAGTAGCTTGGGTAGTAGCTTGGGTAGTAACTGCTGCTTGAGGAGTAGCTTGGGTAGTTACTGCTGCTTGGGTAGTAGTTTGAGTAGTAGCTGCTGCTTGGGTAGTAGCTTGGGTAGTAGCTTGATGAGTAGCTTGGGTAGTAGCTTGGGTAGTAACTGCTGCTTGAGGAGTAGCTTGGGTAGTTACTGCTGCTTGGGTAGTAGCTTGGGTAGTAGCTTGATGAGTAGCTTGGGTAGTAGCTTGGGTAGTAACTGCTGCTTGAGGAGTAGCTTGGGTAGTTACTGCTGCTTGGGTAGTAGCTTGGGTAGTAGCTTGATGAGTAGCTTGGGTAGTTACTGCTGCTTGGGTAGTAGCTTGGGTAGTAGCTTGATGAGTAGCTTGGGTAATAACTGCTGCTTGGATAGTAGCTTGGGTAGTAGCTTGAGGAGTAGCTTGGGTAGTAACTGCTGCTTGGGTAGTAGCTTGAGTAGTAACTGCTGCTTGGGTAGTAGCTTGGATAGTAGCTTGATGAGTAGCTTGGGTAGTTACTGCTGCTTGGGTAGTAGCTTGGGTAGTAGCTTGATGAGTAGCTTGGGTAGTAACTGCTGCTTGGGTAGTAGCTTGGGTAGTAGCTTGGGGAGTAGCTTGGGTAGTTACTGCTGCTTGGGTAGTAGCTTGGGTAGTAGCTTGAGGAGTAGCTTGGGTAGTTACTGCTGCTTGGGTAGTAGCTTGGGTAGTAGCTTGAGGAGTAGCTTGGGAAGTTACTGCTGCTTGGGTAGTAGCTTGGATAGTAGCTTGATGAGTAGCTTGGGTAGTAACTGCTGCTTGGGTAGTAGCTTGGATAGTAGCTTGATGAGTAGCTTGGGTAGTAACTGCTGCTTGGGTAGTAGCTTGGGTAGTAGCTTGATGAGTAGCTTGGGTAGTAACTGCTGCTTGGGTAGTAGCTGCTGCTTGGGTAGTAGCTTGGGTAGTAGCTTGATGAGTAGCTTGGGTAGTAGCTTGGGTAGTAACTGCTGCTTGAGGAGTAGCTTGGGTAGTTACTGCTGCTTGGGTAGTAGTTTGAGTAGTAGCTGCTGCTTGGGTAGTAACTGCTAGAACAAAACTTGTGAGAATAGCTGCTTGAGTAGTAGCTGCTAGGACCTAGTTTTGATGAATAGCTGCTTTGGTGGTAGTTTACGAAATTACTGCCTGATCCATGGATTGTTTTGGCTGACTGAAAAATTGAAGGAAAACAATTATATCCAACTGACTTTGCCAAATATATAACTGCTATAAAAGAATCTTTAAAATAACTGCAATTCTACAAATTAGTCTAAAGCATCCTTCAATATTATGGTTATAGAACAATGATATAAAGAAGAAATAAAGACGAATTTAACTTACTGCAATAAAGGCACAGCCTAAAAGTATAAGCGCCAAGTAAGCCTTCATGATGCTCTTTGAAGTAGTCAATGACTGCATTTATGTCACAAAAGGGACTGTTCAACGTTTCTCTTATATGTACCGTTTCTTTTTGCTTTACTTATATTTGAGTAACTGAACAAAGGCAGGTTATCATACAGTGCCCACTCACCTCTACTTCTATCTGTTTACTTAATTACCATACTGTGTTTCACCTGCTGAGTCTTGTATGTGTGTTGCAAGTCTGAATAAACCAGATGTATTCGTACAAACAATAATTCCATTTCATCATATTTTGTCTAATACAATTTTTATCCCCAATATGAGTGAAGTTTTCTAAGTCAAATGTGTTTTTTCTTTTTACTGAAAAACTACATTTTCAGCCCAGTGATTTCTGTACCATAAAATTTCCACCAAACAAGCATTTAGATATATCTATATAAGCCTATAAATATATTCATTATACATAATTATATGGATAGATAAATGCTACTACAGATGGTTTTTATATACATATATAATCAAGTATAGTCAATTTTTACTAGTGAAGTTGACCTTAAGGTTGATACCAATTAATGAAAAAATAAACACTGATATACTTTAGTTATTGATAACTCATTCAATGAGAGATGTTCACTTTTATGAGATCTTCATAATTATTATACACATTATTTCTTATTCCACTGCTAAATGAGGCATAAGTAGCACATGCAAGTTCTGGGGAAATGACAAAATAATGGGATGGGTCAGAAAAAAGAAATATGGGTTTTCTACAGGAACAGGATAAGCATTCTGTTAAAAACAATCCCGTAACTTTGACAGTTATATACTGTAAACCTCAACAGTATAATACCAC
Source organism: Lepidonotus clava (assembly GCA_936440205.1). Taxonomy (NCBI): domain Eukaryota; kingdom Metazoa; phylum Annelida; class Polychaeta; order Phyllodocida; family Polynoidae; genus Lepidonotus; species Lepidonotus clava. The sequence goes on from OW387133.1 coordinate 88,165,063, forward strand.
ATTTTATTTTACGGCTATCTACCATAATATCATTGCAATTTACAGTATATAACTGTATTTATTACTGGAATTAGCCTCACAGTAATACACCATATTTGGGAGTTGTATAATGGTATGGAAAAGAAAAATGGACACTTTGGGATTAGAACCCACATTCTCCACATTCAAGATAGAAGTCTAACCAACTGAGCTAACTTGGATTACATGCGATGCACACTGTCATAGTCAACACCAATAAGTAGGATCAGTACTACTATACAGGTGTTCAACATTAGGCAGACATTAGGTAAGTACTTTCATACCCCTACTTATTCAGTTAAGAAGCAAAGCTGGACTTATAGGCCTCCATAGCTCAATGGTAGAGCATAGGCTTCATATGTGAGGGATCCCAGGTTCAAAACTCGGCTACACATGTTATCAAATTACTATTATGTAGTAGTGGTACTACCAGTAGTAGTGGTTTACAGCATGCTCTCTGTATTGATTAGTAAAATATCTTTTTCATACATTAAGGAATTTGGAACTTTGTGATTAAAAATGTTAGATTTGTAGGTTATTCTAGCATAAAAAAGATAATCACCTCATTGGCCTGCTATTTTTTGGTATGGCCAACTAACCAGAACACCCCTAAAACATTTACAAGATATTTTAAAACACCTTTTCAGTAGGATTAACATGTAGACACCTTTTAGTACAAGAACTTTATCAGCTTTAGCCCTGTAGGTTTTACCTTCAACAATCAAACAACCCATGCAAGGCTAAACCAAGAAGGAAGGATGTACTTGGTTATAGGCTAAATTATCCTGTAGTGTGATTACAGGAAAAATAAAACTTTCAATGCTGTTAACATTACATCCAGTGTAAACTGTATGGCATATTACCATAGTATGTATTACTTAAACGGTTTTGATCCACAAGAATGAAAGTCCACTGTAAAAATTACAGTATATTACTGTTAAACTTAAATGGTGTTCACCTGTAAAAAAATACAGTCACACAGAATTATGGTCACCCATTAAATTTATTGCAAATGTTCGGCACCATAGTTGCCAGTACTTTAACGTAAATTTGATGGATTTTTTAACAGTGGCGCACACATTACATGTCATATATTGCACAATCAGAACTTCTTGTTTCCTTGTATAACAGATGTAATGTTACAGGCTAAATTTGTTTTTGCTCGATTTTCAGTCGTCAACAAGAGGTAAGAGGAAATTATAGATATGTTTGTAGATATAAAGTATATGTACAACATCATTATAACATTGAAGCAAAGTTCTGTTTAGATCTACTTTTGTTCTAGTTAGTCTATTTTGTTGGCACTTAAAAACGTCTTTAGAACCGAGCATTCTGAAGTTGCACTGTAATGTTATCATGCCATTCTTGACATACTTTCTCACGTAAAGATAACATTATTATAACATTCTGTATAAGTAAGGTCTAAACACCACTAAAATGTTATGTTCTTATAATGTTCTTTTTTAGTGAGTCTCTCTCAACCTTACTTGAAATAACATAATTGTTGTGGGACTTTTAAGGAGTAAAAGACTGTGTTATTTCCATATATGGCATGCAGAGGCTATCCGGAATACCATATATGGAAAAACGCATAGCCTCTGCATACGTCATATGGAAAGAAAGCATCTGCAACGTATGTAAAAGCACCTTAACTGAAAAAAGTATGGGCGAGGAATATACCCTTTATGTTCCTACTTGCCTGGGTAGAGGTGTGACAACTAAAGGGACAGAAATCAGAGGGCAGGCTGTGCTGTCTAATAATCCCATCCAAGTTTACAACAACATCAAATTTTATCTTGAAATATTTTCAAAATTGCTTCTGTGCTTATTCCATGAAGACAGTTGCATAATACAGAATCAACCAAAGCAATTTGATTGATAGATTGCCTCTAAAGTGTGTAAAATGCAGCCTTATGTATTGGCCCATGCCCCATAGGAACCAATGTTAAAGCCTGTCAGCCTAAACTATAATGTCCAACCCTATTTTGCTTTGAAATACAGCATTTGGATTGGCTGGCCAACCTGCAAACCTGTCCATTGATAATATCTAAGAAATAATACTATTTAAGCAGGAGATATAGAAAATATACTTGGGGATATAGAAAATACATTAATTTGTTGCTTATTTCAGTAAATATAGCTCTAGGAAAACAATGATAGCTTATATGGCTATTTTGTCCAACCCTTGTCCAACCCTGGGAGATACCGAATGTGGGATGGGCTTATTCAGTGGCCCGTTTTATAATAATCTTTCTAGCTATGGAGGTTTTATGTGCCTTTACGGAAACAATATACGAGATTGAAACTCTCATACACAACTGTTTCATAACAAAACTCTCGTAAATCCAGCCAAAACTCCTGTAAATCTAGCCAAAACTCACGTCAACCCACCCAAACTCAAGTAATCAAAAATAGAATTCATGTAGCTACGGCAGCCTAAGTTGATGAAATGCAAAACTATGGATTTTTGTTATGAAACAGGCCACTGATCCAGGAACATGTCTTTGCCTCTATTCTGAATCAATTAGTGATGAATCTGTGGCTCGTTGCATGATTATATCCTTAACTACGTAGGTTCTATGGGAGTTTCAAAATGCTATTGGATGATGAAAATATCCCAAATTAAGCCTAAATTCTGATTAATCCAGCCCAATCTCTTGTAAATCATCCTCCTACTTCCATAAGCAAATTCAAACTCCTGTTCCTATAGTGAGGGTAAAAGAGGATCATAAGTTATGAAACACAAACTCAAATAATTTTTTACCTACTTTATTATGGAACACATATACCAGGATTATATTTACCTTGGCTGCAGCTTATTTTGTTTGAAACGGCACAATACGTACTGCTGCTCCCGCTAAAACCAGAAAATGGGAATGGTATTTATGCCCGATTAATGTTGTAGAAAATCCAAGTCTAAAGGGCTAAACAATTATAACTAAATAAACTGTTACCAATCCACTCATCAATTAGTCATATTGAATTATTTCTATGCAACTAGTACATTTTATATATTGTTACTGCATGGAACTAACTTTTCCAACACTTTTCTCGATAAGTTTTTTTTTTCTTTCAGTTTTTTTTCTTTCAGTTTATTTATCCTGGTAAGTCTTGATACAATCGATTTTCAAATAGTTTGTTTGCAGGATGTCAATCAAACTATTCAGCACGCTTGAAAAGTAAACGCATGCGTTGTGTGTCAAACATCTATTGATGTATCATGTTGGTGTATAACAGGTGGTGCTTCTGGAAAATAAACAACAAAATCAATTCTCCCAACCACGTATAGCCAATTTCTTGAACACTACCTGCAGGTTAGCCTAGAACAGGTTGCATGCTGGGTGATATGTCGACAAGACCCGAGGTTTTAGCATAGAAATTTTCCTAAATTGTGCCATTTTTTTAAAATTAATATTGAATAAAACTAGCCATCATTATTCTTTTTAAACTAGGACCCACATACATTTATATTTCCTGAGTTGTTTGAAATTCATTTATTATAGAGGGATAAATAGCAATTATTTGGTTATTTTCTATAGTTTTTCAAGGGATTTTGTTGACAAAATCGACCCAAATTAGCCTACAGGTGCTCAAAATAGCCTATCAACTATCCGTAGTAGGGAGAATTCTCCCTACCACATACTTTTTTTATGCATTTTCGGCCGCCGAAAGTAGTGGCTGTCGGTATGGAAAGTTGCTATGGAGAGGCTCGATATCGGCGGCCCGCACTTTCGGTATGTGGAATACGGCCTTTACATTTCATAACATTACAATCACCTTTTTGGTAATCGAACTAGGTGAGTTTTGGTTTTGCTTACATGAGTTTGGGTGTATTTATGAGAGTTTGAGGTGCATTTATGAGAGTTTGGGGTGCATTTATAAAAGTCAAATACTTTTGGTACATTCAGATACTCTACAGTCAATAAATTTCAATTTACTTAATGAGAAATTAATCTGCAGTAAATATATAAATATTTAATTCACATTGGTTTCGACATATGTTACCTGATCTGCACTTTTGGGGCCTATTCACCGATATGCTGAATATAGAACAAGTCCCAGATTTGCTAACGTTGTTAACAGCTGTTAGTAGACACTGAGCCATGGGCTTCTGGAAAGTAAAAGATCGGACATCACAAACTCATCAAGAGTATGGAACAAAATTAACAGTGAAGTGCAAAAAACATGATATTGTGACGTTCTCTGGTAAGTCGGGGTTGCCGATTCTTACAACAGAGGAACGTGGGGGTTGTTCGGGTCTCGGGGCGGACGGGGAATCCGGGCCAAGAACCGAGATGTGTTTCTAGAGTCGTGCCTCGCGCACGAGGGGGGGCTGAGCGAATCGATCGGGAATCGGCACTCGATGTCGACGGAGGACTGCGGGGGAGGGAAATTATGGTAGGGGTACGGGTCGGCCGGGGGGCGGTCCACCCCTGAGTTCCGGTCCGCGGGGGCGACGGGCCGACGGTCGCCTATTGTTTGGTAGCGTGGGGCCGAGCATGCCGCGCCCTCGTCCCCGCGGACTTCGCTCCCTCGTTCCGCTCCCCATGTCTTCGTACCATACTACGCCTCGGTTTCCGGTACTACTTCGGGCCTTCGTGCCCTACTCCGTTCCCTCGTTCCTCGTTCTTCGGGCCATCGGGCCCCTTACCCTATGTTTCTACTACCTATCTCGAACTTCGACTGTTTTGTCCTAACTTCGGCTTAATTACTCTGTTCGGCTCATCTTTAGCGGTTGTTTCAGGAAAGAGGACACGTCTGGACACCAGGAGAACTGTTAAAGAACTCTGTTTATTCGGGCCTCACCGCCCCTTTATATACTAGAGAGGTCAGCCCTGATTGGCTGCCTTCGGTCACGTGACCTACAACTGACGTCACTTCCGGTTTATATATTCCGTTTCCGGTTTACATTTCACTTCCGGTTTACATATTTCCGGGTTTCGTTCCATTACGTTTTCGTTATTCGTTCTTTACATATTCGTTATTCGTTCTTTACATATTCGTTATTCGTTCTTTACATATTCGTTCTTTACATCTATTTCGTTCTTCGTTCTTTACATATTCGTTCTTTACATCTATTTCTATTATTACCTTATTTCTATTATTTTAACCTCTATGTATTTTGGCTGAATAGCCATTCATCACACCCTCCCGCACCTTCTTGAAAGGTGGGAAAACACGTTATACAAAATTTCAACACAGTTCATACAGCAACGACAACAGAACATACTCTAGAACCAGAAACATTTCAATCCTACGCTCCTTATCGGTAGAGGAGGAGGTGTCACCCTCTGTCCTCCCCGGTCTACTTCGGAGGGCCCCCGGGGCCTATCCGGCTAATTATTATTTCTCTTCTTTCTTCGTTTTTCTCTCTTCGTTTTTCTCTCTTCGTTTTTCTCTCTTCTTAATGAAAGTTCATATAATTCGTTTTTATATATCTTAGTCTCTTTTTATCTTCGTCAGAGTTCTCTATCCTGGATCTATTAGGACTTCCTCTTTTTTTCCGTCTTTAGGATGAGCGAGCCGGTCGTGGCTCTCCCACCCGGGACTGGGGATCGGTCGTGACCCCGTCGCCCCCGCTCCTCTCCTCTGGGCTCTATTTACTTTAGCCCCTCGGTGCGTTTTTCCTCGCCTTTTTACCCTCATTAGGACAGAGGGACCGGTCGTGGTCCTCCTGCCCGGGGCCATGGGTCGGTCGTGACCCGCAGTGCCCCCGTTCCCTTCGTTTTCCGTCATCCAGACGTTCTCCCCTAGTTCGGGTGGAGAATCGGTCGCGACTCTCCCACCCAGAGGCCAGGGCCGGTCGTGACCCTTAGTCCTCTCGACCCTCGATCCGTTCTACCGTCGTTCAGACGTTCTCCGTTGTTTTTGGGTAGAGAATCGGTCGTGATTCTCCTACCCGGTCGGTCGTGACCCCTCGTTCTTCCGTAACTATTACTCTTCTCTGCGTTCTCTTAGGTGATGATGATGATTTTAAGGATGAGTTGAAGAAGAAAGACTGAAGTTTTTGTGGATAGAATGTTCTTTTTGGACTTCGCACCCTCGGTCGCCTCGGCATTCAGAGCCCTCCAGTGACTTTTTCACGTTTGGCAAGGACAACATGTTCGAGCCAAAGGCCAAGGTACCCAAAGAAGAAGATGGCGTTGTATGTGGAAAGGAACTTAACTTCATGCATTAAAGCTTAGAGTGGAAGCTTCAGCAGACGACGTCGCGGGTTTCGTGCTACTTGTCACGGTGAAGCTTTGAGATGGAGTCCGGGTGAAGGTGAGACTGAGAAGATTAGAATCATTAATTATCGATGAAGTGTCCGTTTTCCGTACAGGAACTGAAGTTTGACTTTTACGACACATGTCCTCGTGGTTAACCCAGCATCAAGATGTTCCGTCCTCGACCACGTCGACACATTTGAAGATTTCAGGATTTCAGAAAGAGATGTCGGAGAGAGTCCACCATAGTAAAGTATTTCCGTCACCGTTCCGGGCCCAAGTGGCATGACAACAACCGGAACGGAGACCTGATTAAGAAGATAATTTTGATGAAGTTTCTTTTTGATGACAGGAGCCGGTGCCTCTCATCCCTCCCCCCCTCCGTAAGCAACGGCAGGAAGACAGTCCTCTTTTGGGGCGAGAGGGAGGCTCCTTCGTTCTACTGATGAGATGATTTTCCTAAGAAGAGGATTCCTGTTTCGGGCACTCGGGCCCTCGTTCGTTTCCTAGGCTCTCGGGCCTCGCTCTTGTTTACTAAGTTTTTCTCTTCGTCCTCCCGGAGGACCGTGCTTTTAGACGATTTTCGTGAGACTGTAATACCAACAAATAGTTCGTTAATAGAAGTAAGTTTAAGATCCGGTCTGGTTTGATTTTGGAGTAAGGCCACAGTCGTCCACGGTGCCATGTCACATTGCATGGAGCCACTATGCCTATGACGAACGCCGAGACAACCGCTCCGAGCCGTTCCGGGCTGCTCCTAGGTACGACGGTTCGAAGTTGGTAAGTTGAAGATATTAGTGAGAAGGAGAAGAAGAAGCCGTAGAAAGTGAAGATGGACGACATCAACTGGGACCTGCACCCAACGTCAACCTCTGAGATCCGGAACGGGCCCATTCTCAATAAAATAGCATGTATAGAGAACTCATCCGATGTCGAACTCCAAGAAGGGTCGCTCCTCGTCGCTCTCTGCAGACCTCTTGATTTGTCTATCGAGGCATCCGCGGCCGACGTTCCAAGCACCACCTCCCTGTATATTGCAAAGATTACTTCCCTATATGTTTCAAAGACTATTTTGTTTCGTTCCTCGAGAAGAAGACATCAGGAAATACGACATGGAAGGAGTCTCTGTCGTTACTGCAGGTAAGAGATTAATATAAGTTTTAGTAAGTCTATTAATTTTCGTTTCTCGTTCATGTATTGCTTTTACTATATATTACGGTCGGTCACGAGCCAGGGCCCCTAAGTTATCGTCCCTGCTCGTGCCTTGGTCCTCCGGGAGACATCTACGACTCGCCGCAATCCTTTCACGACTCGCTGCATCAACTCTGGCACGATAAAACCAGCTTTCAGGTCGAAAAATTCCATTTTGCCGCTCTTCGTATGCGGTAAGAGGCTGAAGACAAGGAAACTCAGAAGATGATGGTACATGAATCCGGGTTCATCCACATTCTGATCGATCCATCCAAAATCAAGAAGACAAAGTTGCAGGAAGTAGAAGTGCCGCTAGAGGACAGAGGTCGTCTCTTCCTCGCCTCCAGATCGCTCAAGGCAGCGCGGGAGAAGGGTTTTCAGTCTTGGCCCGCGCCAGCCTTTCCTCCAGCGGCGAGTCGCCGGCCCACCGGTACCTTATTTACCCCGGCACGACCGTCGACTCAAAGACCACAATGACAACACCATCCGTCCATTCTGATTTCCCTTCTTCGATTCCGCCTCCCAACTTTCACTCTCGCTCCCGGGCCGCCCGGCCCGCTATCCATTTCCGCGACCGGACGATCCCGTTCCACCTGCTCGGTCCCAACCAACGCAGCGGGCTCCAGGGAAGAAGAGGAACAGCTACAAACTTGTTTTTCCTCCTAGCGCCTCCTTCCGTCCCGTATTCGCCCCGCAGGCTTGGTAAGTTCATTCCAGTCATGGACCCTCCAGCTCGCTGATTACACTCAACACCTCCTAACACATGTGGTTTCGTTCACTTCCGCAAGAAGATTCCCATAAAGAAACTAATAAGAATAAATTAAGATAAGAATGTTCGAGCCCGCCAGTCCGTTCCCGATGAGTTTAAGTAAAGTTTTCGGGCCCGTCCAGCGGTCTCCAGGAGAGTCTTTTATCCAGGCTTCGGCCTCCCGTGCGGCTCAGGTACCTCCGCCTCGGCCCGGTTCTCTCCCTGGGGGTTTGACACTATGGGTGAGGAGCCAACGCCCCGTAATCCCTCCCCACCCGACTCGCGACGCGCCATCTTCCGCCTCTGGTTCCGTCGCGCTGTTTTTCTTCCGTGCAAGACCTCGAGCAGCATCTACTTCACCCTTCTTCTTGGCGCCGGATCGGCAGCAACAGTCTCTCCTCCCTAGCGGGGAGCTCGAGAAGCTGATCCACCATTCCGCTCTGTTTTTCCGCCTCTCTTGTCGCCTTCAACAAGTCATCCAGTTGATCCTCGTTTTTGTGCATCACTAGGGTCTGAGCCAATTGGACGGTCCGGTTGTGTTCGTTAACTAGCTGGTCGACCCCCGGGAACTCCCTGGTCAACGGCCCCAGTGCCGCCGTCGGGAACTGCGCCATCGCTTCTTCAAATGTCTCTGGCTTGCGGCCCGTTTCTAGTGCCATCAGGAACGCCATAGACGCCGAAGCCATTGCTCTTGTCTTGGCCGTCATTCCTCGCACCTCCCTCGGGGGCCACGTCAGTTGCACCCGAATGGCCTTTTCCGCGTCCCAGTCTCGTACCGCTCGCGCCGTCACCGGAAAGTGTCCCTGTAAGACCTGGTGAATGGCCTGTGTCCGTAATAACTTGAGTCTCGGTGTTTCCCTAAATGGTCCTGCCGTCGGTATCTCCGTTCCTATAGACCCGAACACTGAATCCGCTCCCGACTCGTCCAATTCTTGTTTCTCCGGCTCGTATCCTCTGGTCTCGGCCTGCCCCAACTCCATGTCCTCTGAGTCTTCCACCTCCGCGTCCATGGACTGGGCAGCCGGTATTTGTAATCTGTGTATCACAACCCGCGGTTGTAGCGCCCGCCCGTGTTTATCCTCGTCCTTGAGTGGGGTATCCGGTCCTGGCGGCGATCCCATACGTTCGGGCGACGGTGGTCCCGGGGTCTCCTCCGATCCTTGCGACCCGAAAAACGAGCTCCCCAAACTGGCTCGAGTCAGGTTGTCAACCGCCGCCCGTGTCTCTGGCGTGTCTGGTGCTACCGTAATGTCTCTCATTCGTTTCAATCCTGGGGGCGGCACTATCGGCTGCTTACATACCATCTTCTCCAGGGGTGAATCTGCTTTCGTCGGGGTAGGGGTAGAGAACAGCGGCTGTGTCGAGGCCGTCGACGCCGTGTCCTCCGGCCTGGCCGCATGCCGAACATACTTTACTTTCTCCACTCGCCCCGACGGTTTGAGTCCCTGCCTTTCTGCCATCTCGCGTAGAAACCTCCCTAGGTACAATGCTTCTCTTTCCACCAGCCGGCCTCCCTGTGCTTCCCGAATGCTGTCCTCCAGCTCCCGGTCGGATCTCGCCTCGTGGTAACCCCTGAACGATCCTTCCCGGTTCATTGTTCCTTTTAAATACCCGGGGTACCTCGGGTGTCGTGATTCGTATATCACTGATTTCTTATGAACTGTCATCATAGTAAATTGTGCGTCGCTACAAGGTGGTTCTAGTCCCGTGGTCCGTCTGACTCCTGTCGAGGTCTCAGGCTGCGATGGTCCCAGCTCTCCCGTGCTACTAGACTCAGCGATAATCAAAGACCGATCGCTTCGGGCCGACATACTCCTGCCTGACTCCGACTGGTCCGAACTCGTTCCCTCCTCCAATTCTCTCGGGACTTTCTTGACCTTTTTCCACTTCTTCTTTCGCGACGGCTCCTCCGCCGGGCATCCCTGCGTCGGGGGCCTCTTGAAAGCGAGCGGCTCCTCTTCCTCTTTGACTTTCGGTCGTTGGTCGTCGGACGAACTCACTAATTCCACCACCTCAGCCCCCGGTGGTATTCCTGAGCAACCCGGCTTCGGGGTGGGTGTGGATGTCCGTCCTTTTCCTCTGCCTGGGAGTCCTCGTCCTTTCGGTTCCCGTGGTTCTCCCTGGGCGTTTAACTTCTTAATTCGGCTTTGTACTAACCCTGATATTTGGTCTGGCGTTAGGAGTGGCTTCGGGTTGACCACGGCCCGGCTCGCGCTTCGCGGCGACTCGGTGTCTTCCTTCCGTACTCCTTTCGCGGCCCTCCGAGGGGAACGACGCGTGGGTGTCGATCGTTCCGCCACCTCGGCCAGGGGTCCCTTCCCTGCTGCTTTGGCTGCTTGGGCTCCCTCGCCGGCCTCGTCGGCCTCTGATCCTTCTTCGGTTGCTACCTGCTCCAGCTGCTCGGCGTCGCTGTCCTCGGATCCTCTCGACGCCCTCGGGTAGTAAGGTATGCGGATATGCCGTCGCGGCTTCTCCGGTGCCTCCTTATCCACCGCCCTCTCAGGGGGTTGAAACCCCTCCGGATGGCGCACCGCGTAGTCCCGTTCCATGTTGGCTACCCGGGCCGCCGTTTCATCCCCAGTAGCGAAACTGGTGTACGGCGGTCGTCCTTTCGGGTCCAAGGCGAACGCCGCAGCATACTCCAGCCTCAGAAGGGGGTCTTGCTTCGGCATCCCCCTCTGCAGGTTCCCTTCGTGTGAGTCCGTCATGTGCTTCCTCCAGTCCTGGTGTGTCGAATAGGCTCGACTCGAACACACCGGGCACATGTAGTACTGCTTCCGTAATCCATCGTGCTGGCCTTTAATATGCTTGACCAAGTGCTTAAACTCCTTTCCGTGACAATGTCCTTCCCAGCACTGTCCGCTCATCGTGTCTGTTTTCCGGGCTTTCGGGGCTCGTTCCAATCCTGAAGCTTGTCCCGTCAGCCGTTTCCGTTTTTGTCTCGTGGTGATGCTGCTCGTCTCGCTTCTCTGCTTTTCCTCTTATTTTCTTCTCCTTAGCTCAGTCTGCTCGTCTGCGATTCGATGAATCCTGATCGGCTGACCAGAATGACCTGCTCCGGCGAGCGCTCTGCCTTTTATAGCCGCCGCAGGCGGAAGTGGGCGTGGCCTGCACTAGCGACCCCTAGCGTCAGACTCACCATCCACTTCTACGGTGGCGCCCCCTACTATTTTCCGGTCCCCGGGGCCCGCCGCTGGTCACCGCCTCGCCTGCTTTTTACCTCGCGGCCCTTCGCCCGTCCACGCGTTTTTCCTAGGCCTTTTATTGCCCCACCGGACGTCCTCGGTCCTTTCATCCCTCGTCGCCTTCTCTTGCCTTTTTCATCTTGGCCCTCACAGTGCTTCCGCACACTTCCCGGAGAACACAGGGGCTCGGCGTTATCATCTCCTCGCCGCCGCCCCGTTCTCTTTGTCCTCTTTTACTCCTTTTACGACCTACTTTAAAGCCCGTCCTCGTTTCAGGCCTCGCCTTTTACAGCCGTCCGTTCGTTCCTCCGGGGTTCCCGAGAGTGCCGCATCTACTCTCCTCCGGTCTCCTGGACGCTGTAAAGCGGTATTACCAAGTCGGCATTACTTCAGAAGTCTTCACCAGCTTGCCACCGGGTCTGTCTTCTGTTGTAATCCAACCATCTTTTCCACGCTGTGGTTCCTCCGAACTGACCGGAAAGCGGCTCCGTGGGACTACTTTAGACATTCGGGCCGTCGTGGCTCCCGAACGCCGTTTTTCGTTCCAACCCCGCATTTCCCACCTATATTACATCCGCAAGAGAACCAATCTTCAGCTAGGTAGCAAATCTCTACAGCCTAACGACCTGCACTCCTACTGTAGTGGTCAACGCACCGCCCCGACTCAATGGCCCCAGGTTGATCAGTCCTTTTTGGCCAAAGCCTTTTTGTGTAGCGCCGATTTGGTCGTTCCCTTGGTCCTCTTCCACCTGCGGAATCGAGACACGAAAACGACTTCATCACAAAAAGGGGTGCCCCGTTTCCTTACGTGCCCTAGCGCGCCCCACCCCAAGCATTTACTGTGCAGCCTCGTATCCTTGCTGGTCAGCTACCATCCAAGCTGGCGCAGCGTGTCCTCGGTAGGGTTCCAGGCGGTCCACATGGACCACCCCCCCCGGTTTCCCTCGTTTCTTCCGTACTACCACCCGTCCTCGGTCAAGCACCTTGACGATCAGTGCAGGGCCCATCCATGGAAATCGCAACTTCGTTCCTTTGTCCCTATCCACTACCGTATCGTGCACCCAGACCAGTTCTCCGGCGTGGTATTCCCGCCGAGTCACCTTCCCATCGTACTCGTGTTTCTGATGGATGGCGGCTCGTTTCAGCCCCGTCCGGGCCTCCCGATAGGCCGCGACTAGCCCTTCCTCCAGGCTTTCCACATAGTCGCCTACCCGTCGGGGTTCCTCCTCTGGTCCTAGAGGTCTCCCATAAATCGCCTGTCGCGGCATCATGGTCTGTCGGCCCAGCATCATCATATTCGGTGTCACTCCCGTGCTGGCTTGCGGCGTTGCTCTATAACTCATCATCACGAGCGGGACCATCTCGTCCCATTCCCGACCCGTCGCTCGGCAGCTGGCTTTCAAACAACACCCCAAAGTACGGAAACTTCGTTCTATGTACCCGTCACTCCTGGGGTGGTACGGCGTCGTTCTTGTTTTGTGTATCCCGAATAGTGCACAGACCTGAGCCACCACCTCGGATTCGAAATTCGTGCCTTGATCCGAGTGTAGTTCCCGAAACGCGCCGTACCGTGCTACTACTTCTTCAACCAGTTTGTTCGCCACTGTCGTTGCCTTTTGATCCGGGATCGGGAAACACTCCAACCATTTGGTGAAATAGCATCCCACCATCAGGCAATACTTATTTCCTCGTTTGGTGACTGGGTACGGGCCCGAAACATCCATGGCCAGCCGTTCCATCGGCTCCCCCACTATGTACTGATGTAGCGGCTCCCGTCTTCCTCTTCCCTTTTTCAGCAACGCGCAATCACATTCTCGACATTCCTTCCGCACGTCTTCCCGGAGTCCCGGCCAGTAAAACCCTTGTTCCAACAGGGCCGTCGTCCTGGCGACTCCTAAATGCGCTCCTGCCGCGCCTCCATGGTATTCCCTTACCAACTTGGCCCGTTCTCCTCGGGGAACGACCAACTGGTTCCTCCAACCATGCCCTTCTAGTTCCCAGTACTTCCGATGCAGCACGCCATCCCTGAGGCTTAATCGTTCCCATTGCCTCCATAGGATCTTTGTTTCCCGGGATTCCGGAGATATGGCCTCCCAACCTGGCCAGTCCGCATCTTTTTCCATCCGTGCGACAATCGGCCCTATATCTCGATCCCTCCTCTGCGCTGCTCTCATCTCCTGCGGGGACCATCCGGGCTCGTACCCCCGGGCCCGCGTCACTACTCTCACTCTTTCGGTATTCTCGTGCTCCTCTCCACATTGTTTGCACGGATACCGGGACAACGCGTCAGCGTTCCCATGCTTCCTGCCCGGTCGGTGTTGGAACGACACATCATGCGAGTCGATAATCTCAATCCACCGAGCAGCCTGCCCCATCGGTTCCTTACTTCTCTGCAGCCAACTGACCGCGCTGTTATCCGTCCGGACTATCACGCGTTGACCATAGATGTAGCACCGAAAATGCTTCAAAGCTCGCACCACCGCCAACAGTTCTTTCCGCGTGGTGCAATACTTTCGTTCGTTTGACTCCAGGGTTTTGCTCGTGTAAGCTATCACCCGTTCCTCCCCTCTCTGCTCCTGTGATAGCACGGCTCCCGTTCCCACGTCACTGGCGTCTGTGTCAAGCCACCATTGTCCTTCTTCCTCCGGGAATCCCAACACCGGGGCCTCCGTTAGCGCCTTCTTCATCGCATCAAATGCCTCTTGTCGTCTCGCGCTCCACACGAATGGTTCCTCCTTCGTTGCCAATTCATACAAGGGGGCAGCCAACTCCGTGAAGCCGTTTATATGCCTTCTGTAGTACGAACATAATCCCACGAAGGCTCGTACCTCGTGGAGATCCCGCGGGACCGGCCACTCGGTTACTTGCCGACACTTTTCGGGGTCGGGTTCGATCCCGTTGAATGAGACAACGTGCCCCAAGAACGGAATCTTCTTCTGGAACAGCTTACATTTTCGCGCCTTTAACTTCAGTCCTGCAGCGTTCAATCGGTCCAGAACCCGTACCAATCTTTCCAGAGTCACTTTAAACGTTGGTCCAAAGACCAGTATGTCATCCAAGTATACCAGACACTCCTCCCACACGATTCCTCTGAGGATTCTTTCCATCAGTCTCTCGAAGGTGGCTGGGGCGTTCACTAGCCCGAATGGCATCACTTTAAACTCATACAATCCTCCTTGAGTCACGAAGGCCGTCTTTTCTTGGTCCTCCGGTGCCATCTCCACCTGCCAATATCCGCTTGCGAGATCCAGACTGCAGAAGAATAGGCTTCCTCCCAAAGTGTTGAGGCTGTCCTCTATCCGCGGGAGCGGATAGGCGTCCACTTTCGTAGCCTGGTTCAGTTTTCGGTAGTCAATACAGAACCTCGTTCCTCCGTCCTTCTTTTTGACTAGAACGGTCGGGCTACTCCACGCACTCCCGCTCTCCTGGATAATCCCTAAATTTAACATATCCTCCACCAGTGCTCGTTCTTCCTCTCTCCTGGTGGCCGGATACCGTCTGACCCTCTGCTTGATCGGCATCTGATCCCCCGTTTTAATTCGATGTTGTACTAAATCTGTCCGTCCTAACTCATGTTTTGAGGTCGCAAACATTTGTTCCCGGGCCATGATGGCTTTCTCCAGCTCTTCGCCCTCCTTCGTGGTCAGGTCTTTCTTAGCCTCCCCTATCATTTCAACGAGCGCTCCTGGGGGTTCCTTTGCTTCACTTCCTATTCCTCGTACCTCTTGTACGAAGGTGGCTTCTCCGAGTACCCCGCCGGTTTCCAATTTCGCGCTCTCGGTCCCTCGGTTGGCCACCCAAACTTCATTTTCTTCTCCCAATGTCACCGTTCCTGGGATCACCTCCAGTCCCATAGGTAATCCAGCGCCGGTGATGACAGCCAGCTGTCCACCCTGTCTTATGTCCATTCTCGCTACTACTGTTACTCGGGTCACTTGGAGTGGGGGTATTTCCGTCGTTTTCTCGATTCGCACGACCTGTCCTCCGACGGTAACTGCCCGAATCCCATCCGTTCTCTGTTCTACTCCCGGGATTCGTTCCCCCTCTCCCTCCCCCTCGGCGGGCAGGAAGATGGCACTCGCGTGGGGCTTAACTGTCAGCCGGTATTTCACCGCGAAGTTGTTTCCCAGGATCCCTTCATCTCTACCGATGTCTGCCACCATGAACGTCCACTTCAACACGCGTGTTCCCAATTTTACTGGCAAGTTCGTGCATCCGTAGCACCTCAACGGACTACCATCCACCGAGCAGAGACGTCCTTCATATCCATCCAGTTCTTCCCTTTTTCGTCCCCACTCTCTCCAGAGGCGTTCCGACAGCAGACTGATCATAGATCCGGTATCAACCAAAAAACGGACGACACTCTCTCCCACCGTCCCGGCCACATAAAGTCCACATTCTCCCATGCCTACTACTTCTCTCGCCGCGTCCGAAGGGGGCCCCGCGCTTACTGCGACGGCGACTGTCCGTTTCCCTGACGCTGAGAACACTCTCTTGCGAAATGGCCCTTCTGGTGACAGTGATGACACTCTAAATCTTCTTTTCGCTTCTTAAACGCCTCCCTCCGGGCCGTTGCTTGTCTTCTAGCTTCCCGTTCTTCTGCCAATTCTTTCATCATCTCCTCCAACTTACCGTTCAAGGCCATGATCTGTGTATTGGCGTCCTCCTCGGGCTTCACTGCCCGCAGGAGGCGGCGTGAGTATCGTTCCTGTATTTCTACCACCTCTACCGCCTCCTCTAGTGTCTTGCATCCTTTCTCCGCACACTTCAGCTGAAGGTCTTCCCCAACTGCAGCCTGGAACGCATGTAATGCTGCTTTTTCCTGGCTAGCGTAGTCGTTGGAGAAGTAGGCTCTCGATGCCAGTCGCCGGGCATTATCAGCCAACTCCTTCGCTGTCTGGTTCTTTACACGTTTCAAGCCCGCCAACTCTTGCAGAGCATTACACGTGTCTTTCTCCTGACCGAACCTCCGGCGCAACGCATCCACCCTCGCTGAGTAACGGAGTCGTTCCCTGTCCGGGAGTCCGACAAAGTACATTCGTGCCGTTCCCGTCAGCGAGAGAAAAAGCATCGCCGCTTTTTCCTCGGCCGTCCAGCGTCCCAATGTTGCGTACTCCTCAAACTGGTTGATCCATCCCTCGAAATCCGGTTTACCGTCATACTTCTCTGGTCGTAAACTGAACTTCTTCAAACTCGCTCCTTCCTGACCGGTCTGTTGTTGCTGAGCCCGCACATTCTGCTCATCCGTCGGGGTGGACGTTCCCATAAAATTAAACTGCCTACCCATGATGGTCGTGTCCTCCCCTTTGGTCTCGGTTTTCGCACCTCCTTTCTCCTCCCCACCTTCCTTGAAGGCGACGTCAGAATCCATCTGCTCGAAGACTGCCGCAGTCGCCATGAGTATCCAATACCGATGAAACACCCAAGATCCACAAGTCCGTATGTGCCTATTTCAGCACCACCGCTGCCACCAGTGTGACGTTCTCTGGTAAGTCGGGGTTGCCGATTCTTACAACAGAGGAACGTGGGGGTTGTTCGGGTCTCGGGGCGGACGGGGAATCCGGGCCAAGAACCGAGATGTGTTTCTAGAGTCGTGCCTCGCGCACGAGGGGGGGCTGAGCGAATCGATCGGGAATCGGCACTCGATGTCGACGGAGGACTGCGGGGGAGGGAAATTATGGTAGGGGTACGGGTCGGCCGGGGGGCGGTCCACCCCTGAGTTCCGGTCCGCGGGGGCGACGGGCCGACGGTCGCCTATTGTTTGGTAGCGTGGGGCCGAGCATGCCGCGCCCTCGTCCCCGCGGACTTCGCTCCCTCGTTCCGCTCCCCATGTCTTCGTACCATACTACGCCTCGGTTTCCGGTACTACTTCGGGCCTTCGTGCCCTACTCCGTTCCCTCGTTCCTCGTTCTTCGGGCCATCGGGCCCCTTACCCTATGTTTCTACTACCTATCTCGAACTTCGACTGTTTTGTCCTAACTTCGGCTTAATTACTCTGTTCGGCTCATCTTTAGCGGTTGTTTCAGGAAAGAGGACACGTCTGGACACCAGGAGAACTGTTAAAGAACTCTGTTTATTCGGGCCTCACCGCCCCTTTATATACTAGAGAGGTCAGCCCTGATTGGCTGCCTTCGGTCACGTGACCTACAACTGACGTCACTTCCGGTTTATATATTCCGTTTCCGGTTTACATTTCACTTCCGGTTTACATATTTCCGGGTTTCGGTCCATTACGTTTTCGTTATTCGTTCTTTACATATTCGTTATTCGTTCTTTACATATTCGTTATTCGTTCTTTACATATTCGTTCTTTACATCTATTTCGTTCTTCGTTCTTTACATATTCGTTCTTTACATCTATTTCTATTATTACCTTATTTCTATTATTTTAACCTCTATGTATTTTGGCTGAATAGCCGTTCATCACAATATGATTAAAATATTCTTGAATGTACATAATTTTCATTTGATAAAGAATCTTTGTAATTTAGGGCGGCGAGGTGGTCTAGCAGTTACTGTCTTGGATTTGGACTTGGCTGGCCTGGTTTCAATTCTGGGTGATGCCTGTTAGACCACCTTGCCCTGCTGTCGTTTCCATCCCCATATCCAAAAATTATCAGGAATAAGTGAATAATATTTCACCAATTGTCAATCTGTGTTTGTGCGCTCATGTCTAGCCCAAAATAATTAATATCTTAATATATTTTTTAATTATTTTTGTTAGCTGTAATGTCCTGTCAAGGTTCGTGGGGGCTGTCATGGTTCGTGGGGGCATATATTTTATAGTCCTATACACAAATTTTGGTAGTAGATAATATTGAATTCTGATATTCATTAAATACGACAGGCTACATATTTTGCTATTGATCATAAAGATTTAACCTAATCATGATATTAATTAACATGCTTTAGTGTTTAAATATCCTGTCATAGTTCGTGGGGGCTGTCATGGTTCGTGGAGGCATTGTCATAGTTCCTGGGGGCATTGTCATGGTTCACAGGGGCATTGTCATGGTTCATGGTTTCAAATCTGCTACAAATATTCTAAAAACTAAATTAAAGTTCCCAATTTCATATATAGATTCTCCTAGTCACTAAGTAATATCTGACACAAACTTATTCAATTCTGAAAAAAAAGAAAATTTTGGACCCTATTTTGGCCTGAATTGGGCACGTTTCGTGAGAATTGACCATATGTAGGAAAGTCTTTATAATTTGTCTGTTCCTCATTGATTTACTGTGATATTAATCCAATATACCTAAGAATAATGTTCCTCATGTAAACACCTTACACATGACATCCCAGGACCATTGTAATAGTAAATGAGAAATAAATGGTAGTATTGGGGTGAAAAACTATCAAGGCAAAAGTCCTGTGCAAAAAAGTCAAAAGGTCAATAGTGAGGGGGGCAAAAGATTTAAAACCTTATTTCGATCCCCTCAGCCCAATGCTGCATCTCAGTTAGCCTTCCCCCCCCCTACCTGCTTTGCGTACATCCAGGTTATATTAATTGGTAACTCCCCTATTATAATGATTCAGTAGACATGACTTAGAAAAAAAACATGGAAAAATGGGCTAAGTTGAATGTATATTGAAGGTGTCTTTGCATAGGGAAATCTGAACTAGAAGAAGAGATGCGACTTTATTCAAAATGATAAATCCTAATTTGTGTCTATTCATTTATTCATGAAGCAACATTTAATTTCTTTAGTTTAGATAAAGGTAGATATCAGTTTGTAATTAGTGCCAGTTGTGTTGGGTTAAATGTAAGGACAGTGTCATGTGACAGGGCCATTTCTTTAAACTATACATGTGGAATCATTGTGGCGCCCCAGGGGCTTAGGCCTACTGAGTGGACTGGCTCCCCAACTTTCTTCTTATATATGGGGGCCAGGTTGGACGGTCTGTGCAGGACCAATCAGAGGCCTCAGTTTTCGACCTATCAGAGGAGAGATTTTCAGTCAAACCAACCAATCAGAGGCCAGCATTGTTCAGCCACAGAGGAGCAGGTCTGGGGTCCTTGGGAGGCTGACTGTCGGTGCTTTCTCCCAGGTCCGGGCTCATGCTATAAAAGGAGGACACTCAGAGGAAGAGATTCAGTCTGTTTAGGCTCACGGTTTGGTTTAGACCTGAGGAGTGTTGTTTGATGATGGAATAGCCTGTTTAGGCTGGTTGTAGGGTTCAGACCTTGGGAGGTAACCCTGACCTTGATGATGGCTTAGGCTTGAGAAGGCCTTGATGTTTGATGATGGAGAGGACTGATGGGTTTAGGCTTAGCCTATATTTAGGCTGCTGTTTGCTTTACTTGTGGTAGAGTTTGAGGCTTTGAGTTGACATAGATAGTTTGTCCAACAAGTGTTTTGTGTTCTCCCATGTTGTTTCTAGCCCTTGTATATATATTTGGCCTGACTATTTAGTAGGTATTTACAGGTAATGTATAGGAACTTAGATCTTTAATGGAACTTGGAACTGAACTATTGTTATTACAAGAGAGTTGTTTAATAAACTTTATTTAACTTAAGAGAATTGTTGTTGGGTTTTATGTCACACTGCGCCAATCCTAGTGATCTGACTTGGGTCTTGACTCCGCCCCGGGGTAGGTGGGCCGGGGCGTGCTACAATCATTACCCCTCTCCCCTCCAATACTACATCTATAGATCCCCTGCAATTAATATCAGTAGGCATAGAGGTCAACATGAAAACAAAGGTATTATAGCTGCACAAAGATACATGACTCGGACCATTGCCTGCAGGATTTTTGTAAACTCCGCGATCATGGCCCTGTCTAGGGAAGTCTGTGCAGCCTGCTTCAATGCATCATCTGTTTTCATTTTCGTGATGTTATCGCCATTTGTTTACATTTCGAAAAAGGCCAAAAGTGACACATCGTTGTTTTGTTTGTATCTCGTTGCACGGACTCTCATAAGGGGCGCTGCCTTCCGCTGTTCACACCGAAACGTCACGAATCTTGTCTCTTTTTCTTGTAGGCCTGTTGATGAAAGGATGTACTGGTGTAGACTGAAGTTGCCAAGACCTGTGCTTCATTTTTTTTGTATGGTTGTCATCCATACTGCATGCTTTGGTGATAATCGTGACTTGGCAGCGGGTCGTGTCCACTGGGTCAGGTCACCTGGTCAAAAAACAAACATATGTCTGTCAAAAAACAAACAGTGTCTGTAAAGCTCAAACCAATTTCATTCTGTTCACCAGCAGCCACATTAGGTGCAAACTCCAACCCCATGTCCTAGGATGCTTTTGGGTAACTGGTTTAAGGCATGGAAGAGCAATAGTCAGCAACAAGCTACTTCACCAATGCAGGTGTACCCCAACTTAAAATAGATTACACAATTGAAATAATCCTGGTATTTCGTGTTACTTTCTAACTTATCAATGAGGACCGTTGGCTCTGTGTGGTTGTACTGACCTATTTTGTAAGAGTGAGACTCTGTGTGTCAATGTAGGTTACAATACTGAATCCTTTGCTTATAACATGACAGTTACTTTAACCCAGTGGTGAAATATTGGAAAATTATGAAACAGAAATTGCAGTGACCTGGATCTTTTTCCTTCTTAATTCTTGTAAATAAAATTTATTCTAAGGGTAGTTTAGGAGTACTTTGCGTGAGAAAGATAGTTTTTGAAGATTCTTCTTAATCAGTCTAATATCCCTTATAATAATCACAGTTACTCCCCAACCGCAGGTTATCATACCTTGTTGGAAAGCTACCTTCTCTTCATAAGAGAATTAATGTCATGAATAACTGTTTCTGACAAAACTATAACTGGAAAGGATATCTTTGATGGCATCAGAAAAATTGGTGTGCGACAGTTTTGTAATTTCTTTACTGTAATTAGATGAGAATAGCTTAAAAATGTTAGAAAGTTGTGCAAACTCTTCCTTGACTGATGATCAAGTTAGCTTTGCTTAAGTGGGAAACAAATACTTCAAGAATTTTATTGAATTTTCTTAGGATGTGGATCTATAGAAAATAACGGTATTCGGGGACATTTTGATTAGACCTATAAAAACTGTTATATAATTATCTGTGTCTTATTTCATGGTTCTCCAGGCACCACTGATTATATGGTACATAAGTTGAGGAAGTAGGGTAGATCCACTTTGCAGCTGCATGACTGTCAGGGAACACCAGATTCAATTCTAAGGGATACGGTTATCTTCTACATCGAAGAGAGGTCTTAGCACATACTATGGGGCGAACAGTGATATTCATCGTACTGGCGGTTGTCTTTACGACCTGGTGCACTGGACAAGCACCTAAAGCTAAATTGGCAGGTAACAATCAAATATCAATACATGTTTATATGTGATCCACCACCAAATGCTGAGGCATAATTGCATATATACATTGAGTTATTGATAGATTAATCAGGGTTTACACAGGCCGTCAAAATGGTTACAGCAGTAGTTTTTGTAGGTTCTATGGTATTCCTGATAACTCTCGTAAGGGTCCCGACAGCCTTATGATAGTTCCAACAAAATTTCTAATAGTAAATCACCTATGTTGGGTTTACATTATAGGGGATATAAATTTCTAAAATTCTCCCAATGCTCTCTTTTGATTTTATTGTATAATTGTAAGGGTAACAATTTTACTTTGGAAACGAGGGTTTACAATAGACGTGAGGAATTCCCATACATTATAAAATTTAACTGAGAAAAATGGCTCAACATAATTGGATAATAATACACAGTGACAGTCCAAGGGAAATCCAATCTTATTACAAATGGGTTGACTAATGGAACTCATGCTAAATATAACTGGTCAATGGTCAACAATAAATTTATTTAGTTGGAATGGAGCTTAAGATTCATATTACGCTTGACAACGTGAAAGAGCACAGCCAATTCATCAAACATCAAAACATTGGCTGAATATATTTGCTAAACTCACGTATATGTTTATCTCAACCTATATTATTTATCATACTGGAATCCTTGGGTTTTATAAGTGCTGAGAAATTGTAAGAATACTGCAAGAAGTTTTTTTCTATCCCCTTGACAGCAGGGACTGTGATTCCAGATGAGAGCATTGCTATACGTGAGCAGGAGGATAACGAGAAAGAATTCCAGGCAACTATTGTAAGCCAAGGACAAGCAGACGTAAGTCAAAATTTCCCTGGTACTACAACTTTACATACTGAATAAGGTTGAGATGATTTCATAATCTGTATCTTACAAGTGTGTAAATATTTACATCTACCAAACTTAAAAACAAGTCCTGTGAATCAAGGTGTTTGGTTTGTCAGGTGAATAGAAATAGTACTATTCTTTCATATTTATTTTTGTGAAAAATAGGTAAATGATACTTATTTCTTATCATATACTAGTTTGAACATTTGATAAGGTGGAAATTAGGAACATTTTTAAAATACTTAGATAAAATTTTATTGGGATGTAACTTTAGAGCACCCATTTCAGATATTAAGTTCTTGTAGTAATTGAAACATCCTTGTTCAAAACGTTAACTGTCAAGAGAAAATAGTTTTCTACCTAACTGACTTTCAATGAACTTTCATGTGTTCTTTTACTGGAAATCATCAAAGAGCTATTGCAATTTACTGTTATGTATTATAATAAAGTTGTTACATTATAGTTGTACTTTAAAGCCTTGAAACTGCAAATTGAGAACTACATTTTGTGCCCCCTTGTTTATCCCAAACATACGTTTATTGGGTTTACATAGTTGATGTTTACCATATTTACCTTTCATGGGGTTTGTTTTACCCAAACCCAATGGCCCATATCACAATGAATGACGGCTTTGTCAAATCATGCACTGTTTTGCACAAATCCAGCATCAAATTTCACCAATTTGATTATGATTTCTTTGCGCTGAAAATCTCAGGATATTTAGATCCAATTTTTTTGTTGTAGAACTTTTAACTAAACTAATATGTATCCAGTAGAGCAGCCCTGATTCAACAGTGGGAACCATCACAACAGGGACCTCCTTGTTGTGAGATAATGAATTTGTGTCACTATTTCATTATGTGATGGGCAACAGTGGTCGCATCTCCTTGCTGTTGCAAGGGTTGTCCACCACAGCAAGACCCCTCCATGTTCAACAGCGATGGAACCCAAATTTCCTTGCTGTTACAAGGGTTGGCACACCCTTTTTTAAAGTTCCCCGAGTGGACATTTTGGGATCATTAATTAAAGATTCTATTTTCACAGGGTGATAGATATATCCCCAAGCTTATAAAATGTACAGGAGGCAAGTGGCAGAAATGTATTTGTCAAATAATTAACTGGTTTAAAAGTTTGTACAAAACCATGGCTGTTGCGAGGGTTGGCACATTGAAAACCTTAAGGATATCACTGTTGCAAGACCCATATATAAGTCCTCGCTGTGCTCTCACTGTTGAGAGGGTGGGCTTATGCGACGGAGAACACATGACTGACTCTCAACTGAATTAAATTATTCTTTACATATCCAGATGCAGATAGCTGGGTCAAGGCAACCATGTGCAAAACTAAACCAATACGTCCCTGTAACCGATTATCACATCATCAAGGACAAGTTGACCGTTTGTAAAGGTCAAATAATCAAACACTACTGCTTTGGCTTCTGCTACTCCTTCGATTTTGTGTGGCTTTATGGCTTTGCCACGCACCACTCCTATTGCTGTAAGGTCGAACTCTACAAGTGTTTTGATCAGAATGTTACGCTGAACTGTGGTAGTGAGAACAAAGAGGTCCTGTGGCAGACCATTGAGCCTGAATCCTGCCATTGTATACAATGGTATGTATGGAGGTCCATTTGTTTTATTTGATTTGCTATAAAATTACCCAGTAAATGCTCAATACTGTTTCACTTTTGAGATTTAACAGTTTATCATTTTTATCGAGTATGTGTGCAGATGCCCCAACTCTCCCCCTCTTTTCTGAAAGTCTTCCAGTCACCCGATTTTTCTCAGAAATCTTGATATGTTGTTACCTTTAATGAATGTACATCCAACTGATTCATATTTTCACTCGCAGATTTCGCTATGCAATCCACTCGTCTTTGACTCGTGGATTACTCCACTCATCCACTCATGAAAATAATTTGCCTCTGACACCCACTCGTTTAAGCGCCATTCCCACTAGGCAATTTTGTCTGAGTCAGCCTATTCATTGGCCCTAAAATCAGCCGATTCTACCAGGATAATTGGCCGATTTTATCGGCGATTCAGATCATACCTGCTCATTTTATTATACCATACTTACAGGCGACCTTAAGGGTCAGCCGATTCTTCCAGTTGCCCGCCGCCAGTCGCCGGTAAAATCGCCTAGTGGGTATGGGGCTTTAATTTTACCTATATCATCTCCATGTATATGTCTGAGGTCCTTACCCTATTCCAGTATAAATCTGTGATAGTGTGTAGCCCGTTCCCAGTGTGAATAGCCTGTTCATCCATAAAGCACCACACTTTGTCATGTTTTCACATAACCACTGTAGAAAAAAATATTTTTGTAAGAGGAAATCCAGTATCTAAAATGTGGTTTCTACAATATCATATTTGGAATTCTTGAATGTCTGTTTAAAGGTGAATAATCTTGTTTTTTTCAGCTGAAGATTTCAAGCAGAGGCAATGGCACCTCAGCAAAAATGCTGAATATGACAACAATTACTTTTTCTAATCATAGAATAATTATTTGTGTTTTAGACTTGAATAATGTTGTTTGAGGACAATAAACAGATTTTCAAGTACCTATTCTTAAGAATAGTTATTTATCATAATAGTAAATAAATTCATATCAAGATGAGATGAACTAAATTATCCCTTTTCCATCCTACAGACATACATGAGGCAACACTAGGCATCAGTATATAATTAAGCAATCAATAAAATGAGTAAGGATACTTCATTATGTGACAAAAATTGCAATGTAAAAGTACAATTGTTATGCCCTGTTATAATAAATAAATAATAGACACATTCCTGATAAATGCTTGCTTTTTTAATGAAAGGCATTTTTAAACTGTAAATTAAGATAAACAAAAAAGGGCCTGCAGTGCTTTCAGCAAGGGGGGGAGCATCAGAAATTTGTTAAAATACGTTTACATTTCTAAAATATTCAAATTGTATTTCAAATGCATTCCGATTGTGTTGTTGAACCAGAAATCGAAAAAATGGCTAACTGCTTAGAGAGTATTTGACTCGGTCAGATTTTGGTCATTAGTGATCTCTAATTCAAATTGAATCATAGTCAGGACACCCAGTGGGTTCAGCCCTAAGCTTTGAGGGAGAATGTTGGCTCAAAAGCACTGACCGAATGATCAAAATCTTGTATCGTTGATTTGTGGAAATTTGTTTCTTGATGGGGCTTAGAATCATAACCATGCATGTTTTATGTTATTTTTTCCCTAAAAGCCTCAAGTTACAAAAGGCTGTGGTAACATAAGATATTGTTCCCTGCTGTTCGCAGAAGGTGGCAAATGGGGAGACCAGACTCAGTAGCTCTTTGGTAGAGTGCCCGCTTTGAGTCTGGGAGGTCTTGGGATTTATCCCTGGCCGAGTCACACCAAAGACTTTAACAATGGTAGTGGTCACTGCTTTCCTGGCACTGGGTAAAAAGTAAGAACCAAGAAACATAACTGGTCAACCTGGTGTCAGTATAATGTGACTGGGTGGGATATTGTGTGGGCCTATGATATGATACATCAGTGTGACAGCACTATAAAGAGGGCATTGGGCCCCACTGCTACAAATAAGCACCTCATTTCATTGATTTGGTCACCGCCCCTGTGGCGTAAAACGAGCTGAAAGGCTTTACCTTGTGCAGTCTGGTAGAACCCTGAAGGGTTGGTCGGACGTTAAACTAGTCCCACAACAAACAAACAAACTATTCGCAAAAACATTCAGATCAATAAGAGTAACCATTCGTCCCAAAGAAGTTCTACACTACCTCAGTGGCCTGTTGTATTATTCTGATTGTAACCAGGAACCCTTACAGAATAGTGAAGCTTGTTATTAAGTACATCATTTGCACATTTTGAATTTCAGATGCTGCACCCGCCCAAGGTGCAAACATACTTCATGGAAAGCCCCTTTCCTTGTTGGGCATTTTTGACACCCTCAAACATATTATAAATGCTGTATAAAGGCATTACATTTTACCATACAAAGACATTAACTGTCCCATCATATATCAGAGCTATACGCTCCGGAGATTTATTTGGTAGACTTCCTCAGATTTATTTGGTAGACTTCCTCAGAAGGTTATTTGAAGAATTTATCCAATTCTATGTGCCATTACCTGTCATACAGTGGTAAGTACTTCTCCATAAATGTTTGTTGTGTTAAAATGACGAGACAAAGTCCAGATTCTTCTTAAAGGTGGTATATTTAAAGAGTCATGATACAGCCGTACTCCAAAGTGACCTCCCCTGGCACCAGGCCCCAACCATTCAGCTGCTCACTGCTGAGCAGGTCACTATATATATGGCCCTTAGAAACAGTTGTAGAACTGTAGAAACTGTTCTTTAATTTTTAATCTAATTCATTGGATTTAGAAAATAAAATTATTCTAAATATTGACCTCTTTTTGCTTATGGGGAAAACACATACTTCCAAATACTTTTAATTGAATTTTCTTAGTAGGTGGGCCTATAGAAAGCCACAGTGTAAGAGGACTTTTTAATTAGGACTACCATTATAAAAAAACTATTATATAATTATCTGTGTCATATTTCATGGCTCTCCAGGCATCACTGGTTATATGGTACATAAGTTCAGAAAGTACGCTGCTTGGCCGATCCACTTTGCAGCTGCATGACAGTCAGGACCAACAGGACCAACTCTTAAGGATACGGCTACTTTCTACATTGAAGAGAGGTCTCGCTCTACCATGGAGTGGACAGCGATATTCATTGCTGTGGCAGTTGCCTTCACTGCGCAGTGCACTGGTCAAGCACCTAAGGCTAAATTGGCAGGTAACAAAGAGATATGGAAACATATATGTGATCTCCCATCACATGTTGAGGCATAAGTTGCATATACATTCAGTTATTGATAGATTTGAACTGTAGAAATGATGACCTCCTACTGACATTATGCCTGTTCTCCCCTTTATATATACCCCCTTCGCCTTTAAAAACGAAAACCTATCTTTTACACATTATAACGTTTTTATTCCCTCTAATTTCATAATGTTAAAGTGTTCATTGTATAGGGCCCTATTTCCATTTTTAATATAGTATACTTTTGATGTTATGAGATGACCTTTGTTGGCAAACTATGATCTCTGGTCAGTAATGAACTGTAAAATTGCCTAGTGGGTATGGGCCAAGATTCCTACCAAGCTTGATGAAGTGAAAGAGCAACTGTTTTAGTGAACATTATGCACTGGCTGATATATCTATATAAATAGCCAAAAAATTGTGTTATATATTTGCAAAGCTCACACATGTTTATCCCACTGTTATATCATTTATCCTAATTATGGTTTTTCCAATGGTTGAGAAATTTTTCCTACCTAAAGGCTGTATTTCACAATGCGTTCTGGTCACTTGCGTTGTCAGCTTGCGTTGCAGTGCAAGTGAAACGTTCCATGACGCAATTGCTGAACGCACCTGGGTAGCATCGCAAGGTATATTCCACAATGCATTTTACTTGCGTTCATGATGTGTTGTACTTGCGTATTAAGAAACGCAAGTTTACATGCGTTTTTACTTGCGTTTCAGATACCAACATGTTGGTATCTGAAACGCAAGCAACTTGCGTTTCCTTATTTAAAGTGACACAAGTACCCTGAACGCATCGTGGAATATAGCCTTTGATTATGCAAATTATTCATACTTTTACCTGCAACCTTTCCTTATCAATGATTAATATAAGGTACATGCTTGAATTTATGTCAACAAACCACAAGGCTAATATATCAAATTATTCGTAAATCATGGCACTATCTAGGCATTTAACATGATGGAGATCAATGGAAAATCCTTTTTCCTTTCGTATCTATGTTTATCAAATTTGAGTTGGTTTGAAAATCCATTCATTAATACAAAAAAATGTATAGCAAATATTTATATATTTTCTATAGTTTTTTTTCTGTTTTGTCAAAAACATTAATAAAAATTAACCTGCAGGTGCCTTAAATACTGCAGCTAGAAATCAGCTATCAAGGGTAAGGAGAACTACAAACTTACACTATGAAATGTTTTGGTCTATCCCTGACAGTAGGGACTGTAATTCTGGACGAGAGTGTTGCCATACGTGAGCAGGAGGAAACTGAGAAAGAATTTGAGGCAACTATTGTAAGCCAAGGACAAGCCGACGTAAGTCTAAATTTCCCTGAAACTATAACTCTGCAGACTGAATTAAGTTTAATAAAAGGGGACCTAGATTGCTTCGGTCAACTTGCAGGTTATTTGCAATCGTATGATACTTGTGAAGCAACATGTGATAAGCCTACCTGTCAGTTAAGGTCTCTCATCATATTGAGCAAAGATTACTATTTCAGTCATATCTTATAATTTACTACATTTAACTTGAGAACCCCTCTGCCTCCGTACAACGTATGAGACTACTCAAAATGTGCTAAATTAACACCTCCATGCTTATGTTTAAAGGCCTGCTATAGTAAGTGCAATCATTTGCATCTTCTCTACTTAAATAAAAAGGAAGTAATTTTTTTGGTTTTTCAGGTTTATGGGAATAGTAATGTTCTTTCATATATACTTTTGTGAAAAATGAAAAACTTAAAATACATGTTTCAATGTTTCATACAACAGAAATTAGGACCTATTTCAAAAGATATTTTGAGAATTCCCTAGGAAAATTTTAGAACAGCCATTTCAAATGTGAAGTATGCATGTATATTAGAAAATGAGACATCCTTATTCAAAATCTGGCTTTCAGTGAATTTTCGATGTGGTTCATGAACATGTGGTTCATGTTTTGTATATACCAGATGTTTAATCATGTTTACCTTACATGGGGGTTTGTTTACTCCAGTTATATATATATATATATATATGAGTGAAAAATTATTTTGTCAAACAATGCACTGACATGCCAAGAATTCAGCATCAAACTTTACCCAATTATAATGATTTCTTCAGGCTGTGAAGCTTAGGGATTTTAGATCCAAATATCTTCTTTTTAAACATTTATAGAACTAAAATTGGCCAACTAGAAAAGCCCAAATTCAACAGCAGGGCCCTTCAGAACAGTGAACTTTATTGCAAGACTTTGAATTGTTTCACTTTCCATTATGCGATGGGCAAGAGATGACTCTTAACTGAACTAATCAAACTTTATTATTTTCATATCCAGCTACAGATAAAGGGGTCATTGCCACCATGTTTGAAACTAAGCCAATCCATCACGGTAACCCAAGGTCGCATCATCAATAACCAGTTGATGCTTTGTAGAGGCCAAGAAGTTAAACACTACTGCTATGGCTCCTGCTACTCCTTCTATTTTGTGTGGCTTTGTGGTGCTGCCTCCCATCACTGCCATTGCTGTATGGTGGACCGTAATACATGTTCTGATCAGAACATTACACTGAACTGTGGTAGTGAGAATGTAACAGTGCCGTGGCAGACCATTGAGCCTGCATCCTGCCATTGTGAGCTATGGTAAGTATAAAGGTACACTGAAAACACAAAGTCGTTAGAGAGCCACTGCAAAGTTGTAAAAGGGTTGTCACTGGTCACTTTTGGGCTCTCATATGTGACTTTTGGGTCATCACAGGGCTCATTTCAGGCCATCATTGCTGTGTGATGACCTTGTGACAATCCTTTGACAATTTTGGGGTGGTCAGAGGGTTGTCATTGTGAATTTTTAGGCTGGATGACAACGCAAAGGTAGTCATTTTGTCCCGACTACTTTGGGCCAAAAAGGTCGTCAGAGAAGCAAAAGTGATGATCGGGTTGTCATAGGGTTGTCACAGAAGAAAATGAGAAGTCAAAAGTCCTGCCTGACTACCCTAGGGTTGTAAGTGAGTGGTGCCTAAAACAATAGCCCAAGGTTGTCATGGCCTCTGTCTATATCAACCCAGTGTTGTAAGTGAATGGTGTCAAAACCATACAACTCATAGGCCTCCTATGTGTAATGGCCATACCTAATAACTAGTAATAACATAACAGGAAGCCATTATAATGACTATGATATCTACAACATGAAAACATTCATAAATAAGATTTTTTGTCTAACAGACACAGACACAGCCTGTGACAACCTTGGGTTGTCGTTTTTGGCACCACTTTTGACAACTCTGTGTTTTCAGTGTACAATTGCTCTGTGCAATTTGTTGTAAAATTACTGAGTAAACACTCAATGTTGGATCATTATTGGGAATTTATTCAACCATCAATCGTACTTATTCCAATGCTGATCAAACCATACTTTTCTCAATATTGATAAAATATTGTCCTAGAATGTTGAATGTTCAATATTGGAGATTTTAACGTCTGTTTGATGCGTTTAAGTTAAAATTGCATCAATCTTTTGCTTTAATGAAAGTCAACATTTAAGAAATTTAAGATATTACTTATGATCATTATTTCAATTTAAGATATCAACATTAAATCAAAGTGTCACTCTCTATTGAATTGATATAGGTTCTTGTAGTTGAAGAGACTTCTGTTATCAACCACTATGAAATGTTGGGTACATTTTCACAGCTCAATATAACAGCCCCATCCATTTGGTTGACATTGTATGTTTCCCATCTGCATACTTTGTGATTGTATGTATGTATCCTCTCCATTTATATAAATCTACTTGTTACATGTATAAATAATACAACTACCAAGTGCGATGACGACGGCGTCAAGAGACCGCCCTTTTAATAAGATTTTGTAATATACATGTAACATATCTGCCACCTGCTCTGTTGGGTGGTGAGTGGAGGACTGACTGGGATCTAGCTTAGTCACAGACCAGTGGTAGGCACATAGCTGGTGCCACCTGGTGGATTCCACCAATATATTTATATAGGTATAAGTCCAGACCTATAACCTCACATAAATCTACTTGTTACATGTATAAATAACACAACTACCAAGTGCGATGACGACGGCGTCAAGAGACCGCCAACTCCCAATTAAATCTTAAGGAGTGAAGAAGACATGGCAGATTCAATGTCATGTTTGCGATCAGCCGGAGTTATGAGATAAGTTAATACAGCTAATGATCGCCAATCACCCAAGCACTTAATGTCTTCAAGGGGGATCCCGATGTGGTGTAAGTAAGCTGCACCACTTCGTCTGAGAGAATGTAAACCCACGTCATCAGGGTCAAGTCCAATCAGTACAACTGTATCCTTGAGAAACTTCAAAACGTCCTTGTACAAGAGGGGCACACATTTGCAACCACATCGCTTGTAGAATAAAGGACCATCGTCAGGACCAGGGAATTCCTGGAAATGATTCTTCATCAAAGAAATCACCCCAAAAGGAGAAGATCCCAGATGAGTGAGCGGTATTTCCAGAACACGCTCGTGATATTGAATGGTCTTACTAGACCGAACGATGACATCAGCTCCGTAATCAGTCCAACGAATATCCTTTCTAGAAATAACATGGCTGAAATTATCAGAACTTGTTGGAAGCACATTTGACTTCCGCAGCAGGGTGCGAAAACAAAACATAATTACACACCACATAGTAGCAACAAGGGTATCAGACATGTTTAACTTGCTATGCATAGATACAAATTGTTCGGGGGATAGGGGTATCTTCTGCTTCACACTGTCCCCTAGTTGACGTTTAATCCCTGCCAACACCATCTTAATGAGAAAACAATCACGGAAATTGACACTGTAGCCGTAAAAATGATGTAAACGGTTCACAGCAGATAAATAGTTATTCACAGTACTGTACTTTGAAGATCTAGCCTGGAATACTAGAAAACGAGCAACCGTTTTCGAAGCTGCTGGCAACGGTAACAAGCTGTTGTCATGGCAAAATTCTATATACCGTTTCCACTGAGAGTTTCTAGTTTTCATTGTGGATGATGCCCATGCTGAGCTAACTGCGCCTGAAATCTCAATGTCCAGAGATGGTAGATCCACTGCAACATAATAAAGCAAAATCACAAATGTCAAAACGGTATCAATTTTAATTCTGAATAACCAATCTGCCACTACATTTTTAGAACCATCAATATGTCGGGCCGTTAGGTGCAGATTATTAATAACACAAATCCAGAATATGTCTCTGATAATACTCATAGTAAAGGCGTTAGTACTAACGCCAGTGTTAATGTTAGACATAACTTGCGTATTATCAGTATAGCAGACCAAGTGGCAGTTTTGCAATGAGGAGGCCAAACGCTGAACAGCGAGATATACTGGAATTATCTCTAGCTCATTAATATTAGATGACACATGATGAACATTTTCCCAATGCATGTGAGAAGGGTCTAAAGATGATACAGCAGCTGGTGATTCCTGGTCATTTGAGAAGAACCCTGCTTGCCAATCTCCATCGATATAAATGCCATATCCAGTTAGAGATGCGTCTGTAAAAAATACAGGGCCTTGGCCATAGTTATAAGCAATACAACAGGAAATACCATTGAAAATGGCAGCAAATTGACGCCACCATTTCATATCTTCCTGAAATTCAGAAGTCAGTCTGATACGAGGGTTACCGTCTCCTAATCCTTTAAGAAGATTAATAATTCTTCGCGAAAAAGTACGTGCTCCTTTTACTACTTTGGAGCAATGACTAAGTATCCCACATAACCGCTGAATTTGACGTTTAGTTGCACGTGATCTATCAGAGAAAAAATGCAACTCAGAATGCAGCTTATCTACTTTATCCTGTGGTAGAGAAATACACATACGAATGGAGTCAAATAATATTCCCAAATATACACAAGAAGTACTGGGAGGCGAACATTTCTTCCAATTGACATTGAAGCCTAAACTCCCAAGCAATCGTATAAGCTCCATCTGCGTATTTTGGCAGGACTCATATGAATCGCCAATCACTAGGAAATCATCCAGATAATTGATGATATTGTGAAAGCCTCGTCTTTCCATACACCATACAATGAAATTGCTGACTGTAGTGAATAAATATGGGGCATTTCTGAGACCAAAGCATATCCTAGTATCTAAGAGATGACATGGAATTCCATCGACGATCCATGATAATCCTTGATATCTCCAGTTAGACGGATGTACTGAGATAGAACGATACGCCGAGGCAATGTCTATGCTAGCCATATATGCACCTGGATACATGAGTGAAACTACATGATCCACCGTCTTGTAAGAAAAAGACGTCATGGTATCGTCCATATAATTATTGATAGAACTGCCCAAGGGACGTTTACAGTCGGTAATTATACGAAAGCCTCCATCCTTTTTGGGAATTGCTCCCATCGCATGTACACAATGAGGAATATCCTTTGATATGACATATTTACCGTCCAACAAGTCCTTATGAACCAGGTCATTAACAAACTTGAAGGCATTGTCCTCATACACAGAACTATAGTTCTTGCAGTAATAACCCTCAACATCGGTAGATGGATTAACAATCACAAATCCATTTGAAATACCATAAGTTAAGTAGTTACACAAAGTTGTATCTTCTTCAAAAGATAGTTCGTACAACCAAGCATCTAGACGCATCTGTGATTTAATACCACCAATGAAATGTTCATTAACGGTAGCATATATAGGCACTGTACACAGATCAGCATGATAACGTGTAGGAGCATGACCATCTGCCCAAAAAGGTATGTTGAAGTCAAAAGACTCACCATTGTCCGTAATTAGAGATCCAGTTGATGTCTCAGGTGAATCGTGACGATCACCGTCAGGAGAATGATTGTGTTCTGCTGGAGAAGCCGCTGGCTGATCATCTAGTAATGGATCTTGAAAATATAAGTCACCGCTGGCGACATTAGGACAAACATACAACTCTGCCGCTGGCTGAGGTTGAAAAGTAACATCATCATGATATGGGGGGTTACCGCTGGTAACAGCATTAGAAACAGGAGGTGCCTTAAACTCCCCATAATTCACTAAGCACTCATATCAATTTTGAGAAGCCTTGGATTTCTCAGAGCATCCTATTGCACGATGGTTACCACCACAGGACCTACACACATGCTTCTTGGCACATTTCCCTGTACAACTCTTATAGTTGAATGAAAAACAAATGTCTTCAGGGAATCCTTCTGGTACTGAAGATGGATTTGCAGCATCAGGAGCTTTCTCAGATGATTGACGTCTACCCCATCTTCCACTAAATTGCTTACCAGACTTGGCATTCTGCTTTTTTGGAAGAATGTTTCCAGCATGGAAGTTGGACGCCAGCTACAAACAAATCTTTTTCACCCTCAATGACTTGTGTCATAACATGCCTATCATATCCTACATAAGCCGTATCTTGGAAATGAAACTGCATAGCTTGATCTGCGACATATTTGCAGTGAGAGATGTACCCATCAAGGTCTCCACCCGACTTCTGAAGCTGCTGCATAATGCAAAACCAACCATATACAAGTTCTCTATAATTGAGTTTGTTGTGATCAATTTGCTTTAAAGCCGTGCCTCCCTTAACATGTTGTACATGATACTCTGGTTTGTAAATCATACCTTTCAACTTGTGAGAAGAATTGGTCGGGTCCACGGCAATGGATAATTTTTCCAACGCATCCGTGAGAGGTCCGACCACTGCGTCAGCCGGCGGCGGATCGTCCGAGTCGTCTCCGCCACCTACCGCTCCACCCGCCCCGAGTGAAGTGGATTTGGGCCGAGCCCCGGTGCCTGCATACGCCCCTAGACCGACACCCGGCGTCGTACGGCCTGGCCCGGCTGGACCCATGGCGGCTGGTTTGGACCTGGCCTCCAAGGCATCCAGGCGTTTGAGAACAGTGTCCATATTAACAACTGAATGCCGATCCTCTCTAGCCTGAAGAAAAGAGTCCTCTAAAAATTGCAAATATTTAGGGTCATTACAGTCAGTAAAAGAGCATGAAACTGGAGAGTCCGTAGTAGACATAGTTACTTTGTCACTAAAAATAGCTTTGTAACCGGCAGTCCGGCAGTATGACCCAAATGGCGGCACGTGTCGCTGACCACACGCCGTGCAATTCTTCACCAAAATGTACTTACAACGAGAGCCAAATGGTGCTAAATGACGACCTTTACACGTTGAACAGTTCTTCTCCATGAAAGCCTAATGATATTCCAGTTGAAATGTCCGTGACAATGAAGGAATCCATGAAAAAAGGTCGAATAGTGACATGTAACATATCTGCCACCTGCTCTGTTGGGTGGTGAGTGGAGGACTGACTGGGATCTAGCTTAGTCACAGACCAGTGGTAGGCACATAGCTGGTGCCACCTGGTGGATTCCACCAATATATTTATATAGGTATAAGTCCAGACCTATAACCTCACATTAGTGGTCCCGACCCCTACCCCAGTGTATATCTCATTCTTCTTGTGAAAATCTAAATCATAAATAAAGCACCACACTTGGATGTGCTTTGCACATTATCACTGTATGAAAAACATTTGTTTGGGAGGAAATCCAGTTCATAAGGTATGGGTTGTACAATATCATGTTTAGAACTATTGACTGTCTGTTTAAAGGTGAATAATATTGTTGTTTCAGCTGAAGATTTCAAGCAGAGGCATTGGCAGCTCAGCAATAACAATGAATTTGGAGAGAATCACTTTTTCTACCATAGAACAAGTAGTTATGGTACAGACATGAATATGCTTTATGGAATAAACATCTAAGTTCACTGATGAGCCATATTTTTTTAGGACAATAAACAGATTGTGAGGTAAACAATTGTTCTAAGAATTTGTTACTAAGATGGCACATAACAATAACATAATGTCACAGTGTAACCACACTTCAGTGTGTTGCAGCGACGTAATGTGGAGTCAAAAGAACGTAACAAGAATCAAATGCCAACCAGAATGTTTCTGCAACGTTATAACAACATTGCACCCTTGGCTGGGAATTTATTCTTGACTAGCACAACCCCTTCAATCCTGCCGACCAAAATAATGATACATTGCTATGCATAACTATATATGTATCAAATAAGTAGGGACACTCCATTATGTGAGCCCTGTGATAATATATAGATACGACACAAATTTCTGGTAAGTGCTTTTTTATTCGATGGAAGGCCTTTCAAATGTACATTAAGAAAAACAAAAAGGACTTTCCCGTCAGTACATATGCACCAAAGGGGAGAGGGGAATAAGAAATTTGTTAAAATATAAGGGCATACTTAGATAATTGAAGATCTCTAAAGAGGAGTCCTTGTTGAGCAATAACGCTAAAATTCTGGTCAATCGAATGACTAGAACTTACTGCAAATGACCAGATCTGGTCAAAATCGACTTGAAAAGGTGTTCTAATTGAACTCTTTAGCCAAGAACAAATACTGTCTAAAATCTTAATTTGACATCCTTTATTCGTGTACAATGTATTTTGTGTTGCTATACTTATTCTATTATTAAATGACCTGTTGTAAATACTCCTAGATTGATTATTGTATTTTTTCAGAAGACCAGGGGGTTACCCTGAGCCAGATGTTTGAAATAGAAAAAAGAGGAAAAAACTTGTTCAAACATGTCTGATCCTTGGTGGATACTTTCTTCCAAAGGCCCCTCATTTGTCCATCTCAATAGCAAGAAGAAGAATAGGGAGTGTTCGCCAATAGCAGCTGGAAGTGCCTCAAGCCGGCCACCAGACTACCTGTCCTTTTGATTACAGGTGCGAGCAGTGGTCACTGGTGACATGCCTGACTGGACACATCACATGTACCAGTGGCCACTGGTCTCAGTGTATTACCTGTACACACCTGGCTGGTTCCAGTCAGCCCCTTTTGCACCGCTATTTGGCCATACATGCCCTATTAGCACTGTTAGACAAATATCAGATATACTGAAAATGTCAGTTGGCTCTGGTGCAATGCTTGGGCAGACTATGCTGACCTCTGGTGTTTGGGAAAAGACTTACTGCTGAGAGAAAGTGCACATGGTTTCAGTACATATTGTGATGAATTCGTAATAATTCTTGTATTGACACAAGCGTTTAGGCAAAGAAAGAATGTATAGATATTAGAAAAGTAAGGTTTTACGTCTAATCAGAGTCAAATAAGGTGATTTGCACATATTGTTGGCGTTTCGTGTCGACATGAGCAATTGGGTAATAAGGTCACTGTACGAGACAATGTGCAAACCAGCAGTCACATCATAAACTAACCATGTGATTAAGATTAACCAATGAGTGTACGAGAAAGTATCAAAATGAGTATATAAGAGTAATAAAGCAGAGTTAACCGGTCCCGTTCTGGAACTCACTGTGTTGGCGTCTTCTCCTTCCTGAGGCTCAAGCATGTGGTTTAGGCCTTTGGAGGATGAAACATGAAGCACAAAGTCAGGAATAGACTGAAGTTTGGGTATAAATAGGCATCCAGACTTAGAAGTTATTGGTGGATCCATGCAAGAGTGCACGAGGGCGAACGATCCCAGGCCTGGGCATGAGAATACAAGGTACAACGACGCTGGTGCTGGGCATGAGAATGGGCTAAGCTGGGTACACTGCTGACAGTATAGGGCACAAAGAGTCGGGCCGGCAGCCACTGCGCTACCACTTTACAATGCACGGCACCAACTCAACCGTAGACCCGGTGTTAGTCGACACCGCGTGGTTCTACCCCCTAGATACACTTCGTTCCCCCATACACTTCGTTGCCCCCTCTTACACCATGTCTTTTTTCCTTCTGCCCCTCCACAACAGGTTCGCCCTCGTGTACATGAGGCCTGTCCTCTTTCCCGTCAGCCCAATGCGCTCAGATGTGTAACCCGCTACCAGGACACAAACGGGCATGCATGTAACACGAGCAAACTCCCCTCTTTCAAAAGCTGTGAAGTGCAATGACCGACTCCCACGTCCCTCGTTTGTGCTTTCCGCCACAATAAACTGCATGATTTGTATACATTATAGTAAATCAACTTTATCTTTAAAGAGTGCACTTTAACTTTCTATTTTGTAGGAAAACCTGTTCTTCATTTTATATTTTTTACCTTCCAGTGACAAATGACAGAACTCAATATATCATACTGAAAAAGATACAAGGTGGTTAACTGTATCAAACTCAAACTCCAAGTTGGGTGGACATTAGTTAGTTTATCTAACGATTTAAAAGTGTGTAGCAATCAACATGTTTCAGTTTTTCAACCTCCGTCGGGATAGATAAAAAAAGATACTGTAACATGAATTATTAAGGCTCATTTCTGAACATGGGAATCCTCTGTTATTTGGACCTCCACTATTACTTTGACAACATATGTCCAATGTAGTGTTTATTGTGCTTGGTAAAAAGGCTCTGCATTTACAGTCAGCAGCTTATCCTGACACACTGACATCTACATAACTACATATAGGGTACTTTGCTTCAGGAAAAAAGTCTGTGTAATACAGTTCGGCTATATATATATATATATATATATATATATATATATATACATATACATATATGTATATACATATATATATGTATATACATATATATATGTATATATATATATGTATATAGAGAGTATATTCATGCATAATTTCATAAATCATATTCCTAGATTGTAGTTGAAAGAGTTTTCTTTTTCTTTTTTACAAATTCTTTGACTTTTGCTAAATCAGGTTTCGGGATATAAGTATTTTCGAAGTGACGATGGCTGCTTGGAGAAGGTAGAGGCATGCCAGACGGCCTTACGTGAGGGAGGTCCCAATGTGTGCAGGTAAAAGGCAGACCTGGATATGTGACTATTTAAGAAAATCATCAACTAATTGCAGAATGAAGATATTATAGCTACACTAAGATACTTATCTCCCGTCATTGACCTACGTTATATCCGTAATTTCGACGATTGTAACGCCCCCTACGAGAGTCCGTGCAACCAGATACAAACAAAAGAGCAGTTCGTCATTTTCGATGTTTTTCTAAACGTAAACAAACAACGTGACGTCAGGAAAACAGCAAAAGTGACAGACGCGTCATAACGGTGTGCACAGACTCTCATAGGGGGTGCCTCTATCAACGTCATCACTGCATAACGTATCCAGTCATTAATCTTTCCTTTGTACAATCGTCTCACAATGACGAAAATGCTGTCACGATGGGTTCCAATCTTGAACTGTGGCTGTTCTACTGGATTACTGGACCTATTTTAATTCTGTAAACAGCTCTAGAGACTATTTAGGTCCTGAGATTGTCAGTGGTCAATCGCCTAATCTCATCGCTGTTGCGAGAGTTGTCCACAACAGCAAGACCAATCCTAGAACCCTCTTAACAGCGACTTTGCTGTTGCGAGAGGTGTTATGTTAAATTGTGCAACTTCTATCAGCTGATTTGAATTCTGTAAAAAGTTCCGGAAAATATAGATCCAGATCTATTATTCCTGAAAATTTAAACTCTAAGAAATGATTATTAGCGGGTGAAATTTGCTGTTAAATTTTTGCAACAGCGCAGGTTTTTACACAGAGCAGCAAGACCCATATCTAAACCCGCGCTGTGCTCTCGCTGTTGAGAGGGTTTGGTTATGCGATAGGCCACAGCCTTGAAAATGTGTCCAAAGTTGGCTTCATTAGATGATGGATCTTAACACAACACAGCACGATTTGAGAAAACCACTGTTTGCTGTTTAAAATCTGATTATGCGGGAGGTTACATATAATCATCTAATCCATCCAGTTTACGAATAACTTTAAAATTCATTTAGCTTAGACAATACATTTGGGTCATAATGACTGCAAATGACTGTTCAAAATGAACATCAAACATCAAACATATTCTTGATGTTTTTGAATTGTATATGATAGGCATTTTAAAACGATCACAAATATGGCACCCATTCTCTTTCTTGGTATTGTGATCTCATCTGCACAATAACGTTTGACTCAGTTTGATTTGAACATAATGTGAAGGGCAAATCTAGAGAAAGTTCTGTATTGAATTGTACCAGCAATCAATGGTAAACTTTTATCATGACTTTCAGTCGACTATCTTTACTTTGAATCAACAGCAAATTACTCTCCATTGGACATCCAAGTTTAAGCTTGGATTCCCCATGGAGCGTCACTTTTTATGCCATTATGTAAACCTGCCTTTTTCACGTGGATAATAAATCATTATGACTATCTGCCTATTTCAGATCTTTCCGCAATTCTTGTGAAGTCAGCCTCAAGGGATGCACTGACCCTGACATCAAAAGGTCTTACGACAAACTGATGGATCTGTGTAAAGATCAGCCTTAGCAGTAGCATACAATGCCTGGATTCTTATGAAGTGATTATAATAAGAACCGCAGGGGGCGTCTGAGGGTGTCTATACGACCCAAGGGGGATTGTCACAACCGAAGGGCGAAGCCCAAGGTTCGTACGATTCCCATGGGTCGTACAGACACAAGAGGATGACCCCAAAGCTTCTTCTTCATTTTATCACCCAAACAAAATACAAATTATGTTGAAAATCATGAAAACTAGGGGCAGTACGTACAGCCTTACAATACACATATGCCTCTGTATGTTCCACGCGCGGGCGATAAAACCATCAATGATAATATTAAAGTATGAGGAAAAAATGTGCATGTGATCAAATGGTTTCTTGATATTCCAAATCACCAAACAATGGGATGATGTTACTCATTGAAGTACTGAACGCTAGTTGTTGTTTATGGTTGATTAATAAATGGGGAACTGTTTATGACGTTTAACGCTTCTGCCTTTGTTACTCGCTTTCGTATATGCTAGTCAGGTGGTAGGTAAGTTCATGAGATGGGTGCTCATTTCCACAACCCTTGGCTGTAAGTCAGGTTTATTCGTTGGATCACTTGTATGCGTACAGAGCCAGCACAATGATGGTTAATATTCCTAGAGTCACAAGTCCAATTGATGAAGAGTAAGCTTTCTCCTAAGAGTCCGCCTGTTCTTTCATCCACTCTCAACACAGTAGTTCCTCCAACAGTCACCAGTTGTCCTTTCTACGTATAGCTATCTAAACCCCTTCAAATCCTCAAGCCTCATGTATGTCCAAATGTAATAGTGCTCTCCGCTGTTCCCAGAGGAATATATAGCAGTCTGGTATTGATTTTCCCCAAGCATCGACACTCCCTGGGAGATGCACCCTGTCTGCCATTGCGCGACAGGTATATTTACACCTACCAGCAGGTCATGCTACCTTTATACTATATGATATGAGAATTCCCGTAATTTGGAATACTTTCTTTAATTCCCTTATTTACAACTGGTGACGTTCTCTTCATTATATCACTATACAACTAATTTCATGTGCAAAGTGATTTACTCTCTACCTTTGTGCAGTACACAAGTTGAACATGCGTGATCTGTTCGAAATGGAACATTGATGTAAGGATTACAGAAATAAAACTGATTTTTTTCATTACACAATTGAGGGGTGCCCACATGCTAATTTTATAACTCTAATTCACGATGTTGTGACCTTGTTAAATGGCATGATATGGTACCATGATGCAAGGAGTATTCAATATTGGCAACTAAATGCTTACAGCTTTGAATGATCATAGCCTGAGATCTGTGCCATATATAGAATCTACACATCAGATCTTTTTGTATTACAACTTAATTTCTAATAGATCATTTTATTCTGCTGTGTATCTTAGAATTAATTGTCAATCACATTTTGATTAATAATGTTTTGTAAAGAGCTGATAATAAGACTTTCCTTTGTTCTCATGCAAATAAAGCCATTGGCCAAGGACAGCGTATTTTTTATGATTACTACCAACATTGTATCATACAATTAGGAGTTAGCCAAGTAACTCGAAACATAACTTATCTTGATAAGGTTGCATAGGAGTAAGGGCTTAAATATGGGAATCTTTTGAGAGACACAACT
This sequence comes from Lepidonotus clava, assembly GCA_936440205.1. NCBI lineage: Eukaryota > Metazoa > Annelida > Polychaeta > Phyllodocida > Polynoidae > Lepidonotus > Lepidonotus clava. The sequence continues at coordinate 88,207,296 of OW387133.1, forward strand.
AAAGTTCTCATAGGCTTAACAATTGTGAGCACCTATTATCTATAATATTGTCCAAAATCCGCCTTCTTTTGTTTTATGAATTTCAGGTTGCAATGCTCAATTGAAATTACAATATCTGATGTTTTTTTCGGATTTTATTTCAATGGTTTTCATTTCCACATTATCTCCGCAAGGACTTTACAGTAAATCAATAAAGCTTTCAAGTGATGTTCAGTTCAACTTTATTATCTTTGTCAGCAAAACAAGAAGTGTTCATGAAACCATAACTATTACATTTAACCACCATCCTGTTTTACCCAATATAAACATACTCTCTTATTAAAGCTCCCGACATGCACCAATCAGCTGCTTGATCGTGGGAGCTGCCTTTTTGCCGATGTCTCCACCACAATTCTGGCTGCTTGGGATCTTGGAGTAGTTCAAACAGGCGTCAACAAAGCCTCTGAAATCAAAAAGAAAAGCAATACAGGTAAATCAATCGATCATTGCTACTGTACTATCACGACAAAAAAACATGAAATCTAAGTGACATCATCGAAGTTTTGGTAAGTTATAGTGATACTGCGTCCCCACTTGGGCGACTTATGATGGCGAATAACCTTAGTCGCCCGTTGATTAACAAATTAGTATGTCAACCACCTCATTGGGATGCTCTTGTAGTAAATCGCCGGGGCGACAAGAGAACACTTTAGTACGTCACCCAGTGATTAACTAGTCATCGGTGAGTATATAGACAAATATTAAACTTGTCAAATATTTTGTCTCAAACTCATGGCGATTAGTAGTTTTGTTGCCAGACATCAGGGTGCCAGGGTCTTCTTGGTCACAAGTGGGGATCAGGCTTTAGATGCATGATACTGGACAATAACTGTATCAGGTCCATTCAGCTGATGTTAAAATATAAGTTAGAAATTTTGAATTGAAGTTCCCGAGTTTAAGTTTAAGTTTCCGATGATACACATTATGAAGCGTAGTACACAAATGCAGTTAAACTGCCTATCTAAAACAAATTTATATTGCTTGAAAATACCTACTAACATTTGCAGTTGCAAGTTGAATAACTTATTTCCAATGGGTAATACTGGTCATAATGTAAAAAAGTGTGTTAACCTATCTAGAACTCAAGGGTTAGAATTGCGGGCAAGGCTATAGAATCATTTAATCCATCTGTTTATTTAAATCAGTCAGTAAAATAACTCTGGCCTATTACTTTTGTTAATGAAACTGAATAAGCCTATCCCTGTATACATCAACATTAAAGTTAACCATGAAATGTTTTCAAAACTGTTTTCATGCTTATTCCATAAAGAGAGTTGTATGACACAATATTAACCAAAGTAATTTTGCTGACAAATTGCTACTAGAAATGGTAAATTGCAGCTTTATATAATATATAAAGCTGCAATTTACCAATTTTAGTAGCAATTTGTCAATACAATTTGGGGTTCCTATGGGGAAGGCAAATATCATTGGCCTTCCGCATTGGAACCAATGTTAAAGTCTGTCAGCCCAACTCTTAATGACCAACCCTATTTTCCCTAAAATACAGCATTTTTATTGACGGGCAAACCTGCAAATCTGTCAAACGGTAAAATTTAAGAAAACATGACATTTTATCAGTACTTGGAGATATAGAAAAACATCATCCTTGTTTATTTCAGTAATCCCAAATCCAGGGGACAAGGATGGCTTATACAGTAATGTTGTCCAACCCTTGTCCAACCCTGGGATATACCCAATGTGGGATGGGCTGATTGTATCATCTGCAAAAACTATCAGTGGTAATATTTTTTTTCACAATAGTTAAAACAATAAGACCAACCCTCGAATCACTAATCACCTACCTGCACATTCTCTTAACTTCATCAACATCATTAGGATTTTTTGGCATTTTCATGTTCATCAGGTGATTCTTACACTTTCCGAACTCTCGGTCACAAGTTGCATCTCGTTTGAAGAACTCAAAGTCAAAAGCAGTGGCCTTAAAATAATAAAAAAAAGAATATTTCGCCTGCTTGAAACAAATTGATTTTCAATCATCTTTTGGTGCATCCCTATTAAAAATTATTTCGTATTGTCAAACCACGTCTAGAAGGGTAGCTCCTAAATAGGATAATGAATAGTTTTATGAAATAAAACCTAAATCAAACTCAAATTAAAAGCAGTCTCATTAATTTCATGACAGATTTGCATGGTATTTCAAAACTAACCAACCACAGGCCAGATAAATAGCGGATTACAGCCATATACTATAGTCTGCCCAGTGCCACGTCGCATAACAGGTCTCGCTGTTGCGAGGGTTGTCCACCCACTCTCGCAACAAGGATGTCGCTGTTGTGATGGGTCCCCCTGTTGATTTGTGGCTGTTCTACTGAACTGATTTTAATCCTGTAAACAGTTCTGAAGACTAGACATGTAGATCTAAAATCCCTGAAATTCCCAGCCTGGTAGAATTATTAGAAACGGCTGAAAATTTATACCGTATTTCGTGTATAACAGCGAGACTTTGCCAAACCCCCGCTGTTTCTCTCGCTGTTGCGAGCATTTGGTTATGTGACGCGGCACAGTTAGGTGAAAGATCTTACCGTGTATGCCATTAGAACGGTCAATGCAATGACAAGTACTAGCTTCATTGTTGAGGTTTAGCTAAAACGATACAAAAAATAATATTCAAGGTACATCTTTCAATAACCAATAACATTTCAGATTGATTGAAATCAATATTTCTTAACATTAATGTTTCAATTGCGATTTGAATCAACGATAGAATCTTCGATATTGATAACTCAACCTGTATCAACCTCAGTTGACAATATCAAAAATATATTGGGAATGAAATATTTGATCAGCATCTAAATATCTTGGTCTGCTTATATTGAATTAATTTTCATAATTAAATCAACGTTGCAATTGAGTGCTACATTTCAGACCCAAAACATAATAATTAACTTATTTACTGTTCACTAGCAGTAGATTTAATTTTCTCTCATGAACAGTACTATTTTAAGTAAATGTAAACAGTGTAATGCTTAATGCTTATGTGTACGTTATGAGATGATGAAATTGGAGCTTCCTTTTGTTAGTTCAATAGACTGGTTCAGTAATAACATGTTGGTTATAAAAGGGAGACAAAACCAATAAATTCAACAAAAGTTTCAAATGAAAACAAATATCAAAATCTAAAGCATGAACTATGGTAGAAGGTCATTCGAAATTGGTTTTCTTGCTCAACTCAATTAATGTGGATCTGCTAAAATGGGGTTCGTTTACAAACGAATGGGAATATCAACATCTCACATGCATTCTAACTCAGTTGCAGGTAGTTTTCACAGCTTATACTTTACCACTGACCTTAACTAGATTCATCAAACATAATTATTTCTATACTTATCTGAGTTTTGAAACTTTTGCCAATTATATTAATTCGGAGTGCTTTAATAGTATGCATTAGGTTATACAGAAAAAAAAACAATACTTACTTACTGATCAAATCTATGCACTGCTCCTGTCCGATTGATTGTGCCGGAAACTGGCTCTCACCCTGTTTTATACTGCTGTACTTTTGGCAGATTGACCGACCCCTCATCCAAGTACATCTAAGCCCATAATACCGCAATCATACCGCCAATAGGGGATGAATGCCCCTGAAATAGCAGTCACCATCATAATCACATGGGAAAAAAATGTTCCATGGGTTTCCCAGTTCACCATAAAGCCAAATATGCAAGAGTTTAGTTCTATACTAATGGAACTTGCAACATGGCTAAGAATTCAGCTAGAAATAGAAAAATGCTCGGTACAATTATTAGATTCTACAGAATTTTGAAACAGGAAAATAGGCAAATGATTTCCATATTATTTATCGGTAGTTTATTGTGGATCACAGGGGAAGGATCATTTCCCTCATCCTGGGTCTAGTAAACGCACCAAATTGCTGCTCTATGGACACCCGCCTACCATATGTCAATACTTTGTGGGTCATTTCGTGACATACCCTATGAGGTGGTGTTATATGCAGGGTTTGGCTGATGGTAAAATCCCAATATTGAACATATAGCAACACCTACATATATTATCTTAACTGTTGCTGCATGTGCGGACACACCCTATAGGCAAATGAACATCTAAGGGAGATACGAATATAAATGTTTACCTCTTTGTCCTGTTAACAAAACATAATTTGGAACCTTACTGATGTATATATTGTATAAAGTTTATGTGTAAAATATGTTCAATTTATAATCTGTATAAGTATCTATCGGGATCAGTGATACTGGTAGATGATTTTAAAAAAAAACTACTTCTGTACCCGATATTTACCAGTCTAGATAACTGAACTTAAAAAAAAGAAGAAGGAATATGAGGAATTGAAATACCTTAAAAAAAACTTACATTACATGTCATGAAATTTCCATTCTTATTATGGTAGGAGTGGCTCAATATTTTAGTTTGTTCATTGATATACAAACAATATTAGTTTGTTCATTGATATACAAACAATATTAGTTTGTTCATTGATATACAAACAATATTAGTTTGTTCATTGATATACAAACAATATTAGTTTGTTCATTGATATACAAACAATATTAGTTTGTTCATTGATAATTATACAAACAATATTAGTTTGTTCACTAATGTAGACCAAGGCAAGAATGTAATGTTAACGTTATTATAATGTTGCAGTAACATTCTTTTTGGTTCTGGTTTGAATCTTGTTACATAATTTTGATGGCAACCGATAACATCTTTAGAACCTAACATTGCGGCACTATGATGTTATTGTAACATTCTGGTTACATTATTTCACATAAAAATATCAATATTATAACATTCTGTTTTGATAGGGTCTCGACTTAAACACAATATAAAGTTATCATAACATTCTGTCTTGCAGAGTCTCAACTTAACTTTAAGAAATGTAAATGTTACATGAAAATGGGGCAGGTTACAGACTGACCAAAAAGTATGGTCACTTGCCTGGGGTCGGACTACGTTGTCACCACAGTTCTGGATGCTTGAGACCTTTGAGTAGTTCAAACGGGCATGAACAAATTCTCTAGAATTTGAAAGAATGAAAAGATAGGAGGTAAAGGAAACTCAATTGAACCAAGCTACTGAACTATCAACACAAATTGTTTTCTAAAGTAAACATGATTTTGAGTTAACTGTTAATTGTTCAAGTACTTTTTAAGCTGACTGTATGGCAGTGAGAAGCATCCGGGTAAGAATATACTACAGTCTGATGAATTTTAAGTTTGTGATGAAATACAAAATAAAGTGAAATATGTGAATACAGTGGCTTAGTGTAAAATATACAGGGGTTATGATTATAGGGGCCTGTTACATGATTAATCTCAATACGGCTATGTGAGTTGTGCGTTTCATAAAGTTATGATCACATTTTTCATCATTGTGGCTATGTGAGTTTTGTTTTTGCTTACATGAGTTTGGGTGGATTTAGAAAGTTTTGGGAGGATTAGCGTGACTTTTGGGTGGATTTACGGAGTTTTACATGGATTTACTAGAGTTTGGTTATGAAATGGGAGTTTCAAACTCCCGTACGGCTGCTGTAAGCATACTTAAAAACCAACGTTGCTATGGAGGTTATTATCAGAACTCTAACAAGTGACCAAAAATATTATAGCTACACAAAGATATGCGACTCCCGACCATCGCCTATGTAAATTTCATGATCAGACGATGGTGGCGCCATCTAGGGACATCCATGCAACCCGCTATGACATGTCCGTCATCTTTACCGTTTAAGTGATGTCATTCATAAACAAAGAGTCAGTGACGTCACTAAAATGGCAAAGATGACAGACACGTCGTAATGGGTTGCAAGGCCTCTCACAGACGGCGCCACCATCAGCTGCAGGACGTGCACGGCAAAAGGAAACGAATTGTGTCTCTTATTTTGGAGGCTTATTGAAGTGACCTCGCATATTTCTGGACAAGTTGGTTCATATTGCTAAGCCCTTTGTATATATTTGCTGCCAAAGATCTAGAACTGTTTGATCCATGGGTTTAGTGAAGTACAAATGTATTTACTTTGCGGCTAGAATAAAATTTATAGAGTGTGATCAGTGGCGGATCCAGGTTTTTGAAAAGGGGGGGGGGGGGCGCTATTGATTTTTTTTTCTTTTTAATTACCTTGGGGACGAGTTTTACATTAAAAACATGTAAAATTGGCCCAAAAAAAGGGGGGGGGGCACGCGCCCCCGCGCCCCCCCCTCTAAATCCGCCACTGGTGATAGGAAAAATAAGGATTAATAGGTGATTGGTTTGAACATTAATAAATAGGATTATTTATTTCATCCTCCTTGTTACATTGACTCTAGAAGTTAAAAAATTGCCGTGAAGTGTAGTTGATGGCAGTTGAATGATCAATGGTCGCACGCAATATATTAGCCTATTTCAGATACAACTTTACTCACCAAAAAGAGAAAATGTGCAGACACATGTACGACCTTTAAATTTGTCTACTGTGTAATAACATTGCGAACGATTCCAGAATGTCCAGATACCTAAGGGGAGAGGGAACTATTTTCAAAAATAAAAATGAAACTAGCTCATTACATTGCAAGTTGGTTCTAACCTGAAGTTCTGATTTTACTACTATTCTTCATAACGTCCCCCTAAAATCATGAACCGTAAACCGGGGATACTTGAGACAGTTTTTAGGGTTTTCGAAACTTTTGAAAGTATGTTTACACTGGGAGTTGTGATATTCAGAAAAGTATTTTATCGTAAATATTTTGCGAGGTAATTCCTTGATATATGAATTTGGAATGATAATAAATTCAGAATTTTATACTGTCTAGTTTCCTTGTTTCAGGGGCTAGAAGTTGATCAATTTGAAAATTCAGAGATGCCGACCATGTTGCTAAGTGTAGTCAGGGGGCTGACTTTCAAATGATTTGTTTATCTGCTCAGATATTTTCTGATATATTCTAGATATCTCAATTAATTTAGATATCAGCTTTTCTGATACTCAATCGTTTCCCTTGAGAACCGATGAATTTGTCTTTTTTTTTATGAATTTGGGATCACAGGAGGGTTTGAGAGTTGGCCAGGCGGCCAGGTGGCCGAGTGGTCCGTGGCAGTGTCAACATCCTCTGGTGTTGCACTGCGGCGGAGTGTAGACTGCACTCCCCTCACCAGGGTTCATAGTTCTGCCAAGAGGGGGTGCCACTGACCAAAATGGTATAGTCGCAGAATGGTTCTGATACGTCACTTCTTGCGTAGGTAGGAATACCATCATGATTCATTTTTATTTGCATCACTAAGATAAGAATAGTTGAATATACATTTCAAATTACGCAAGGCAAGGGGGGTGTACTGCATCCAGTTATGGACATCCTTCAGCATCGATGAACATGTGGAGATCCTTGAACCTGTCCTTTGGACAATCACTCCTAAAGGCTGCACACGATTCTGCAATGATGCTGTTAGGAAATGAAAAAAAGTTATGTTAAGATTGTTTTAGAATTGAAGTAAGTAGAGCTGTAATGATATAAATGCTGATCAAAGACAAGAGTGTTAGTTCTTTACCAGATAACCAGTTTGACATTTTTAAATGACAGGTTTAAGGGCCTTCCATTTAGTAGGGACGCACATTTAAATAAATATTAGACCCCCTGGGTCAAAATACGAATATGATTTGCACAAGAACCTACACACATTTTCAAAAATATCAGACCCCCCTTGATGTGTACGTACTTAAAGGGTTCCTTGCGCATACATTTTGAAACGCCTATTTTTTATTTAATCAAATCCTCTTTGGTATTCTTAAAATATTTCAATGGGAAAAATGGGAAAATCTCGAACTGATATGGAATTATAAAGGAAATAAAACAAAATGTGTGAATTCCCTAATGTCTGGGGTTACAGTTCTGTCCTTGCTACGTCATAATGAAGGGGAATCCCTTTCAAAATAGCATGGGAATCTGTAATTGAATGAATTTATGTGAGCAAAAGATACATGTGTTTGTAGCCTATATTAGACCTAATAAGGATATTTAGTGCTACAGCTAAAACTCCTTTCTATATACTTATTTTTTAATTATGTGCAAGGAACCCGTTAATATTCTTCTTCCTACCACGGGTAGCTGACTTACAGCATTTTAAGCACCTGCAGACTAATATGGACCGAATGTGTAGAGAACACTTGCAAAACCTAAAGAAATCTAGGCTAACTCAAGAAATTGGCAGTCAGTGATTAGGAAAACTAACAAATAAAAAAAAGCAGCTTACTTGCAAGCATCTTCAGAGTCCCCGAGTTTGGTCATACACGTGCCTGCAGCCTCAGCGCAGCCATCTCTTTTATGGCGATAAAAGCCATCAACCTATCATATAAAACTGGGTTAGTGAGGGAAGGAATAGTATCATTTATATGTACAAGTTTAATATCAATGTTAGAAAGCCACAAAGAAGTAGTGGAAATGGTTAAATATTTGACTGAAAACAAAATATTAGGGTTCCAGGACAACATGTTTTTGAATTAAAAATCTAAAAGGGTTATTTATGATTTCAGTAAATATAATGTATCATGATAAGAAGGACCGCAGCAGGGACCTTTTATTTATTATAGTTTTGGATATATTGAGGCTGGAAAGCTCCTCTATGGCCCTATGTGACCATTCCTCAGGTGGTCGGTTGGAACCAACCCAGTAAACCATGACCAGAGTCTGATCATCGTAATAGTGTTTTGTTGGGCTAGACAGTATACCTTCAGGTTATTTTAACCGTAGGCATAATGGTCAATCCATGGTGACAGGACAACTACCCCTGGGACAACTACCCCTGGGACAACTACCCCTGGGACAACTACTCCCTAGGACAACTACCCCTTAGGACTATTACCCCCTAGGAATATTACCCCCCTAGGACAACTACCCCTGGGACAACTACCCCTTAGGACAAATACCCCTTAGGACAATTACCCCTATGGGTAGGACAACTACTCCCATAGGACAACTATCCCTATAGGACAACTACCCCTTTAGATAGGACAACTACCCCTATATATAGGACCATTACACCTTTAGGACAATTACCCCTACAGATAGGACAACTACCCCCAATGATAGGACAACTACCCCCCTTGATAGGACAACTACCCCCCTTGATAGGACAACTACCCCCATATGTAGGACAACTACCCCTATTGGTAGGACAACTACCCCCATTTGATAAGACAATTACCCCCTTTAGTAGGACAATTACCCCATTTAGTAGGACAACTACCCCCATTGATAGAACAACTACACCCATTGGTAGGCCTACCCCTCCTTTGCCCGGCCCTGAACACTAAGGGCAGGTTCTACCAATGAGGGTAGTTGTCCTACCAATAGGGGTAGTTGTCCTATCAAGGGGGATAGTTTTCCTAAAGGGGTAATTGTCCTATCTATAGGGGTAATTGTCCTATCTAGAGGGGTAATTGTCCTACCCATAGTGGTAATTGTCCTAAGGGGTAATCGTCCTAAGGGGTAGTTGTCCCAGGGGTAGTTGTCCTATGGGGGTAATAGTCCTAGTGGGTAATAGTCCTAGTGGGTAATAGTCCTAGGGGGTAATAGTCCTAGGGGGTAGTTGTCCCAGGGGTAGTTGTCCCAGGGGTAGTTGTCCCAGGGGTAGTTGTCCCAGGGGTAGTTGTCCCAGGGGTAGTTGTCCTAGAATCTCAATCCATATGTACTCTCAATCCATATGTACTCCAACCACAGCTCAGGTGGCAGGCCTGTAGTGCTTAACAGGTTTTGTCCTGGCTTTCAGGTTTCGATATTCATACAAGTTAAGGTCTCTGACTGCAGGGGGCGTCGCGATCGGAGGGTGGCCATACGACCCATAAGAGATCATCACATACCGAGGGCAAAGCCCGAGTTTTTTACAATCCCCATGGGTCATACTTGATAGCTAACAAACCTTACATAACAGAGCCTTACATATTTGTGTATTTTCTCCAATACATTTGCAAACGATTATTCTGCATCAAAGATGTAACATCATGAAGTTATATGTTAGGAGACGTGTTCACTTATATTAAGAAATTTTATGTGAATAATGGACTAGTCAATACAAGAGCACATGATGTAATATTATTTACCACCGAAAAGCCAAATAATGAGAAATATAAGAGAAACTGTTTTTATATGGGTGCAATTTCATGGAATGAATTGAGTGTGGAGATCCGTAATACTATAACCTACAGCAAATTCAAGAGTATACAAAATAGCCGTATGTATGATATAATGCATGACCAAAGATTTTTTAATAGGAAAATTATGTGGACATAGTCAACACAGTGTGGTGGGTGATTTTTCTTGTGTCTCTTTCCTCATACATGTAATTGCCCTGTACATTAAAAATGCCTGTTAAAATTTAAAAATGCCTGTTAAATATGCCTATTTAATAAGGAAAAGATGATGGCCAGTTAGTTTCTCATTATAACTGACATTATTTATTGGGAATCTATAATTTTTATAAATGTGCACTTTGTTATTATAGCCATCCCCTGTTTCATGATTTGCATTGTGGAATTATGAGATAATCTTTTATAAATCTAGCATATTTGTGTATAATGTATATATTTATGTATTGATATGAGATGTATTGAACAAATCAACTGTACAACATCTCAACGATACTGGATCTCGATGTAAACTAGCTGGATGCTAATCCTGTTTCCAGTCTAAATAAACGATTAAAAAAAAAAAAAAAAAACAGCCACTCAAGGATGACCCCTATAGGTCCTTCTTTATTGTAGACCCCTAGCAATATTAAAAAAAACCAAAAGTATGTAGATGTTACTGAGAAACATGCTAGCGGTACATACAGGAACAGGAGAGAGGGTCATGGAAAGAAACAATGGTAATTTTCAATGAACAATCTATTGTAGTACATGTGTTATTAAACTTACCTGACAGGCCACAAGAATAACCAAGACTGTCAAAAGCATCGGCTTCATTTTGGAGGAATACCAACTATTGAATGCAGTCTGAAAAAACATATAGTGTCTGTTTTAGTCCTGGCTACTCAGGGGAGGATCCAGGGGGGAGGGGGTCCTAACCCCCCTCCCCCCCCCCCCAAAAAAAAAAGAAAGAAAAAAACCCCAAAAAACTAAGCCTTTATGCTGACCTCCCCCTTTGGAAAATCATCTATTCACCCTGCCACTGATGGGATATTAAATTATTCACTTGGATGCGTCCTAGTTTAGTTATAGTTTTGCTATATATAGTATATATTTTCACCATGGGGCGTCATAGATCATTGATAGGTAAATAGTTTATAGACCTATTTCAAAAGAGTGGCCCCCTGCTAGCGCTAGCAGATTAGGCCTGAACAATCGATTGGGGTATGGCATTTCAATGGAAATCGTTGGGTACATTCGTCTGTGGGAGGGCTCGTTGCGCAGGTTCCTGGAAAAGGTGTATACTAATGGCAGGATGAATTATGAAGACTACCCTGGATTATCATTAAGTATTTGTGGTATATTAACAGTGTGTGAAACATTTCTGTACGACCTTTGTCAGAAATTAATTTACTGATCATTTCGTGATCTCTGAACGGATTTTCGGATTTTTGTTTAAATGTCACATAAGATAATCTACTTTCATCCAATGGAAATGCTGTATAAGGCTTTCATGTAATACAAAAAGTGCCTGAAATTCTCCCCACCACAATAGCTGATTTACAGTTTTTTATGCACCTGCAGTTTAATTTGGGCCAATTCTGCCGACAAAAACAGGGACACCTATAGAAAATAAACAAATAATTCTTATATTTCCATCAATAATGAAAATGTTTTTAAACAACTTGAAATATGAAGAGTATATACATACAAATAAAAAAATAATGATAACTACATTTTGACCATGTTCAAAAAGAAATAATGATAAGATTAATGAAAATTGCTATGCTTAAGCAGTGGGTTTTTGTCGGCATATTACCAAGCATGCATCCTGTTTTAGGCTAATCTGCAGGTAAAACTAAAGAAACTGGCTATCCGTGGTTGGGAGATTTGTGAAAAGGTCCAGGATACAGTGATATTGCCCATTTTGCTGCACTGGTAATTCATTTCTATTTCCTGCATTTCATAAAGTATGGTATAGCATTATCAGGAAGGAAATCCTCAGATAAAAGTAAATCCTGAATACTTGGGGGGCATAAGGAAATATTTTGAGATTTTCCATGCCAGACTTGTATTCAGGGTTGTACTTTGATTTCAACCTTTTATTACTTCTCAATTTCCTATCACATTCCAAAGGTATAGAACAGGGTAATTCAGTCATGTTGTAATACTTTTGCAATTGAAACAATTCGTTGAAAGTTTCCTATAGTAAACTTTAATAAAGTGAGCTGACCCAATTACCACAAGCCCATAAGGTAGTCAAAGTGACAGACCGCACAGACAAAAAAAATGCATTTAAGACAAATAAATCTGAATTGTAGTAATATTTTCTTTGAATTCCCTCTGTTTGATTTGGTAAATGAAATATATTCTTTAACATTGGCGTTCCGGCAAATCTGTTGGAATCCAGGTTACATTTACTATGCCTCACGGTCAAACATACATAACACAATTGAGATCCTGATTTCCCTCTTGAGCGCCCTACTTTAGTGTAAATGCCTAAATCACATAGAAATGTTTCTTTTCAGGACTATATACTTTACAGGACAAACACTTGGCCTCCAGACAGCACGATTCAAATATTTACCTCAAGGACTATACTATGAAACACATTGATTCTGAATGCAACAGGCTCGGGTTCACAGATTAAACATAAAAAGTGGGGGGGGGGGGGGGGGGGGGAGGCGTCCTTATATAAAAATGTGAGGTGGCCCACTTAGTGACCAGAATTGAAATAGAAATGGTAAATTTGGCTAAAATTATGGGGGAAGGCGCCTCATGGGCCTCCCTCTAAATCCATCTCTGTAAAATGTATACAATGATGGGTAGATATAGTGGTCAACTTCTGTTTCAAGACAAGTTTTAGATTTTAGGTAAATGAAACATGAGATTCACAAAAACATATGAAAAACAGAAGAAAATGTTGTTGACAAAATTTCGTTGATATTGCCCCTGCAAAACATTTGTTAACTTGTGTCTATGTTTCTGTAAAGTATTCTCTGGGAAGAAAACATGCAAATCTTACACAAATCATGCAAACTAGCAAAAATGGATTGTAATATTGTGTTAATTTACAAGAATTGTTAGTCTTTTCAAGGACATTGGTAAAAGAAACAATACCCACCAACGTATATCTGAATCCGACAAGAGTGCGAATGGATATACAGCAACGCCCATCTCTTTTTATCCCAGGACTCTTGGCATAGTCTTTGCTCATCATAGATGACAGGTCCTGGCAGCTGTCAGTTATGATAGGTTGTCATGGCAACTAGATAATTGCATATTGTTTGTAGTTGACTTGTTATTGAAAAATTCCAATACAAATTGTTATATGAATAGTAGCAATGTTGCCCCCAATGAAAAATAGCAAGGATATCATAAGGAGTGGCTGCCTATATACTTGTTTGTTTGTGTGTTCCAGATAAATGAGAACAATATAATGCAATGCAGTTATTAAAGGGAAAATATGAATGCTCCGTGTATGAAGTATTTCCCATGTTCATGTGTGCCAATCCAATAACACTATGTTTGGCTAATGAAAGTGTTCAGGGTGTTGCCATGTCCAGTGGCATGTATACATAAGTCTGTCCTACCCCCGTCATAAAACTGTATGGATACCTTTATTATTACACACACACACACACACACACACACACACACACACACACACACACACACACACACACAGAGAAATACAATATACTAGACATATTCCAACATGCTGTTTATTGGCATTACATTTAAAATATGCCTAATTGTGGTTCCAGAGTAACTGAACACATCCCCATATTCAAGAACAGGCAATATAGTATATTTATATATAATGAGTACTGCATTGGTATTCGCAAACATTATAGTTTTATTCAATGTTGTGACCTTGTTACCAACCCTGTGTCTTTAATCTCACAAGTATTTATAATAACCCAAGAAAAATATTCCCATGCCAAGACAATTTTTGCATGAAATTTGATTTCATACGTGGCATATGGGCAAATGATGTCTTAATTCTATTATCCACCAACTGATACCCTTAGCGATACCCATTGTTACCTTCAAGCAGTTATCATCTCTGAAAAATATGTCTCAATGTGTTAAGGCTGTATTCCACGTTTCAAAAGTCTGCTGCCGACACACTTTTGCCAGTGCCGATATAAAATTGACGGTGTTGCCGATAGAATTTACCCGTTGGTAACATTTTTCTGTTGATTTTGTGCTGGTTTAATATCGCATTTTCGGCTGCCAACAACACACTTTTAGCCACTGATAATGCACTTTCCAGCTGCTGATAACGCTTTTTTGGCTACTGAAATTGCACCAAAAGTCCAGGCTGCCAGTATAGAACATTACCTTGGCTCAGTATTGGCAGTGCCCACTTTTGGAATGTGGAATACGGCCTTTAATCAGTCTTAAAGAATGTCTAAATAGAATTAGAATGTTTTGGGGAAAGGACTTTATTGAATGATTATACATACCCATATCAACCCTTTTGTTACAATTAGATTAAGTTACACCAATATCCCATAAAAGAAATTTACCTCACCCAATTCAAAACCGTTGAAGTGACCACGTGTTGTTGATTAGCCGATGAGAGGCCAGATTGTGGCTGTATAAGAGAGTGATTTCACGAGAATGAACAGTTCGTTCTTGGTACCCACTGTGTTCACACCTCCTTTCTTCCTGGGAATGGACCAAAAGAAGACTTAGAAGACTAGAGCATCTAGAGAAAAGGGTTTGCGAAGTAGAACTGGAAGGGAAGTGTAAAAAGGTAAGCTGGAAGAAATAGGGGCAGGAACACAGGATGAACTCGGGCACATAAGAACTCAGAATAAGATATGAGTTACGGTGAGGACTGACGTTGGGGATGAATCATGGACAATCGGGCTTAATGTTATCACCCTTTCAATTTTTTGGGGATCATCCCCGTCTTGTGTCTAGAATGGACAGTTACATGAGACTGTCTAGGAACAAAATCGCCAGTGGCACGCGAACCCCTCAAACCGTTTCCTAACCACCACAAGCCCCCTCGTGCTGGGCATGTTTCTGAGAACCATACAACTACTCGCTCGAGTTTTCTTTTCACGGCCTCACAGTGGACCAAGACGAGTGTCCATGAAACTCGTCCCACTCATGCTCTTGTGATACCAAACTTGATCGGGCTGAGATCCGTCAAGAAAACGAACATCAAAAGAAGGAAAACCATGGAAGAGCCAACCACTCCTCCCGTCCCTTTTCCTTGGAACATCATAGTTAGATATATAAGTTTTCTTTTGAAAAATGTAGACAAAATATGGAAACTTCAGTTAGTTTTCTAGTTGGCTATGGCTAGATAAGGGAGACTACAGTACGAAGGGCATCTTATGCCGTGTCCCTACGTGGGCGACTAATGACGGAGATTAGCAGTTTTGATCCGCAACCTAGAGGGAAATGATAGTCGCCATGTGACTAGCTAGTTGCCAGGCAACTACTAAATTAATTCCCACGTTGGGATGCTCTTTTTTAAGTCTTCTGGAAACTACAGAACACTTTAGTATGTCGTCTGTGCTGCGTCACATAACCAAACCCTCGCAACAAGGACATCCTTGCACAAGGATATCACTGTTGCGATGGATCTCGCTGTTGAATTGCAGCTGTTCTACTGGGCCTATTCTGATTCTGTAAATAGTTCTGAAAAAATAGACATTTAGATCTAAAAGTCCTGAAATTTTCAGCCCGGAAAAATGTTTGAAGGTGGGTGAAAATTGATGCTGAATTTTGGCAAAAACTGCGATAGTTTGTCACTTCCCAACAACACCATAGCTGTTTTTATAATGCGACACAGCACTGAGGTGACTAACTAATCACCCTTGTCTATAGAGGAATATCAAACATGTTAAATATTTTGCAAGGAAAACCCAATGACTAGTAGTTTAGTCACCAGACATCACGGTGCCAGTGTCTAGGTGGTCACCAATTTCTAGTTGCCCAAGTGGGGACCAGGCTTTAGACTCGATCGTAGTGTAAAGGATGTATTCCACATACCGAAAGTGCACGTTGCTGATATTGAACCCTTCATGATGACATTCTATACATGGCAGCATGTACTTTCTGCATACTTTCAGTCTGAAAGTCTGCTTAAATCGCACTGGAAGTATGGGCCGCCCTTTTTCTTCTATAAAATCTGCTGCCAATATATAATCGGCAGGAAACAAAAACAAACATGTTGGTAAATTTTATTTGCAATGCTGCCGATTATACATCGCATACCTCTGGTATGTGGAATAAGGCCATATTGGATGACACTCATACAATGACCTTTAAAGTAACTTGGAAAGTAATGAGGCCTAACAAAATGATTTTCTCCTGATGGCTAAAGGCCATAATTATTGCAAATGCCGAAAGTATATATCACCAATATTGAGTGTTCAGGGGCGGATCCAGGGGTGTCCAGGGGGTCATGAGTCCTTCCCTGATTTGGCTGACACAAAGATAGGGAAAAATCCTGAGTGCATGCATAAGAATAAAAACACGTTTTAAAACCTAGCCAGTATAATGACCCCCATCCCCGTGGCAACCAAATATAGTTGTTTTTAATGTAAAAGTCTGAGAAGAAAAAGGGGCACACCCTCCCTTTTTATTAGTGAGCCAACACCTTTTCAAAAAGCTGGATCTGTTACTGCCCCTCTTTTGGGAAATCCTGCATCCTCACCCGGTGTTCATATCCCAGGCAAGAATATTATGTTATTATAATGTTATTATAATAATCTGTTTAGTTCTGCTTTGGTTCTTGTTACGTTATTTTGATGTCACTCAGAAACTTCTTTAGAACCTAACATTGTGATGTCACAATGTGATGTTATTTCGACATTCTTGTAACGTTCTTTCATGTTATAATAATGTTATTATAATGTTCTTTAATGGTCTCAGGTCTCAACTTCACTAGAATATAATGTTATCATAACATTCTTTTTGGGAAAGTTTCAACTTTACCTAAAATAACATAACTGTTACATGAAAATTAGACACATTACAGACTGACCAAAGAAGTATGGTCGCACAATGTGCTTTTTACGTGGCTGCTTGCCTGGGATGGTAATGCTGATGGAACACTTTCGACATACTTTTGGTGCCATTTCAGTGCAGGAGATAGACTGGAAGCTGAGGCTACTGATTTATACTTGTAAAATCAGCTGCAGATACCTAATCATCCTAATTACCAACATATTGGCAAATTTTACTTCCGATTGGCACTGCACTCTTTGCCTGTGGAATACAAGTTTAGAGAAGGAAGTGATGCTTGTACAATAGAGTAACATAGGATACATTGACGAGCTTTTCAAATCATGTTGGTCTTTATTGTTTGTCTCAGTTAACAACACCACCATATATGACTACAATGATTCCACCCACGTTTATTCAATTTGGGAATTTGGGACTCATCACCTCTTTGCACATGCCAATCAAATCATCGATCATAGTCGCCATTTGCTCTCCCCCACATTTTGGGACCTCTTGGATCTTCGCGTAGTCCGAACAGGCATTCATGACGCCACTGAAAATATATATGAAAAAAAAATACAGGGATGCAAACGTGACTTATGATTGAGAATGGTGACCTAAGATTGGAAAAACGTGATTTGGAATTCACAATCTCCTTTTTCAAATGGTGCAAACCATATTCAAATATTCCTATTAGAAGTTGCGGCATTTAAATTCCCCTTTCTTCTTACTATAACAATTATTCAAAATACAATAATTTTGTCATGCAGACCTTCCATGAGCCAGCAGTTTTCACTATAGGTAAGAAAAGTATTTTTTCCGAGACTACTTAAGAAACTGCTGCTCAGGTAAGGGTTGTACTCAGCATGTAATACTAAAGGTTTTATTCTGTACCATTACATTAACAAAATCTAATGCAGTATTAATTCAACGAAGCTTTAGTTATCAACAATTCCTAACAAAAAATGATTTTGTATCTTGTTTTCAGTTTACCAAAGGTGGGCATGTATACGCTATTTTTTAGTTGGGGGCTATGCCCCCGGACCCCCTATTCTTTTCTTATTTCTAGGTCCGTTTTAATTTCCTAATGATCTTATAAAAGTAGGTCTGCCTAGATTACAAATAGTACAGTGTATGAACATTTAAAATCAGAGACAATGTCAGCATGTATATAATGTTTGAATATGCACAACGATCACAAAAAGGGTCTATGTATATAAGAAATTTTAGAGATGCGACAGTTGCAGCCCCCCCCTCTCTGATACTGGATCTCCACATGGCGACTATAGATCATTGCAGCAAATAGCAATCAAAGGATATAGTAAGCTTTTCAAAGGTTTTGAACAGTGATAGGAAAAGGTATCATCAATTATTGGTATATATTATGAGAGAGAAATGTACTGAAGACCTTTCCTCCGAGTTTAAGATATTTTCAAGCATTTTCCACCGTTCAAATTGACAAATTACCCTTGGAATACATACAAAACCTTGCTGATACTGCACATTATATGTGAACAGTACCATATTTGAAAACTGATATTTTCTATTTCAAAGCCTGATTGATAGAACTAGACTCATTATTGATAAGCTTTTTATATAATAAAGGTAAGTGTAGCACCTGACCTTTGCATGTAACTAAATATTAACCTTTTAATGTCACGAAGCATGAAAAAATGTCGAAAAAATAACTACAGTTGACCCCTGAACCCAAATATGTCAATTATGCTGCGTTCAGTAAGATACAAGCACGCAGTTGGACAGTATCATGATGTATACTTACATGTTACCCTCACAAACTGTTATAATTGCAATATTTTTTATACTTTTCAATTAAAAAACCTATTAAATATTAATAATAGATAATTGTTTAAAAAGATACAACAAATATAGGCAAGAAATAAGCAAACATTCTATAAATAGAATTCAAATTGCTGTGCAGCACCCAGATGGCATATTGGAAAAATCTGTGCAAAATGATGATTTTTGATAATTTCGCCTCAGCCCTCCAACTGTGTTCATTTGCTGAATAATGCTTGCATATAAGTGAATGACGCATCATTTGATACCAAATTTAATTCTCTAAACTCTCCATTGAAAGAATTGAAATAAAATGTTAATTGAAAATTCTATTTAGAATTTAGTTGATAGAAGTCAGGAAAAGTACAAAATTTCGGCAAATTTTGGAGGACATTCCAAACATTCCAAATTATTTGGAATGTTCAGTTAGAACACATTTCATCCATATTAATATTATACATATTTCTACCTTTAGAATGATACCAAGATGATTGAAATTGATCAAGAATTGTAAGAATTATGAGGATTTCTTTGAAAAATGTTAGGGCAACTTAATGTTTTTGATCACAATTTGCTGCAGTGATCTATAGTTTTACCTGGTCGTCAACGGTGATGGTGGAGAACACTGGCGCCGTATTGGCGGGCAACTAGATGCACTAATCGTCAACGAATTGGTTGAAAAAATCGGACATTTCCGAGATTTTGCCGACGACGAGCTGCATTTAGTCGCCCAACTAGTTTTTAGTCGTCCTACTGGCCCTTCATCGCCTGACGAATGCTTCGTCGTTGACGACCAAGTGAAACTTGTGGCCTTGTGGTGATGCGGCATTACACTGCCCAAATAACCATGGGCGAGTTCACCAAGGGCCTAATTTCATCTGTTACCACATAGATGACTAATCCGAATAGCGGTGCCTCGTGTAAAATTGAAAGGTTGAAAAACGATCCTTTATGTTACAGTAAGATCATTCATATGCCATCACAATTTACTTACCTGCATAGTACCTGAACATCGGATTCTCCGCTGGAACTCAAACTCATAATGGTGCTTCCACACTTTTGAAACGCTGCATCACAATTTGCACCTCGTTTGAAGAATTCAAAGTCAAAGGCAGATGCCTGGAAGTAACAAAACA
Source organism: Lepidonotus clava (assembly GCA_936440205.1). Lineage (NCBI taxonomy): Eukaryota > Metazoa > Annelida > Polychaeta > Phyllodocida > Polynoidae > Lepidonotus > Lepidonotus clava. The sequence continues at coordinate 88,227,333 of OW387133.1, forward strand.
TAGTCTCTTATGGGATCTTATACCCGTTCACAACCTTAAACTAAGACATATTATATTCTTCAACTCTCGGTCTCATAATCAAACCCTCACTGTTGATAGAGTTCACTATACGGACGTTGCTGTTCCGCTGTTGAACTATAGCTGTTCTACTGGGCTGATTTTAATTCTGGACAAAGTACTGGCACAAATCAAATCACGCGCTACTGTGCAAATATCCACACTGTTAAAACAAGTGTTTAGAACCTAAACACTTTCCTAAACACTTCGGCGCATCCAGTTTTGGAACACTTTATTTCCCTAAACATGTTTAAATTATTGGTGTTTAGGGTTAAGTGTTTAGAAATGTGTGATGTTTAGGTGTTTACCTCAAAGTGTTTAGGTCTTCAGTGTGTTTGTAGTTTAAATGCTTACAATTTAATTGATGTTTAGCAAATAATTTTTAGCTTCAATGTATTTGGACTATATTATGGCATTTGAGTCAATAAAACCAAATTCTTGGGTAATTTTCACTGACATTATTCTGGAATGTTATGTACCTACAATTCAGAGAGGAAATCATGTTTCCTGATCTCAATTGATCAACAAAGAGGTGTATAATTCAAGCCTAGAGTTAAACCTCTTTCATTATCATGCATGGAGAAATGCACAATTGGCCTCTGAAGTGAGGTAGGTTTAGCTTCCCCTAGTGGGTCACAGAATCTTTGGACCCATACCCTAGTCCCTACGTCTGTCTGCATATTGAAAAGGTGCCTAAAGAAAGTGCATCTTCAAAACCTCGAACGAGATAATTTTCCTTAAAATCAAAATGCTTCTAATGTATTACATATACTTTTCTTAAACACTCTACAGTACTTAGAAAATTTGCTTTTGTTTATAATGAATTGATATCAACATTTAGAAGAAATCTCTAAGAACTACAGAGCATTGGTATACAGTGTCACCTGGTGGAGAACAGTTTAACTACACACATGGTAAATCAAATATGTGTTTAGAAGTAGAAAGTGTTTAGGTTTTAAACACCTGCAATTTCATGTGTTCAGATTCTAAGCATATCTAATCCAATACATGTTTAGAAGTTAAAAGTGTTGAGGTTTTAAACACCTGTAATTCCATGTGTTTATATTCTTAACATATTTAATCCATACATGTTTAGAAATTACAAGTGTTTAGCTTTTAAATACATGAGACTTCTTGTGTTTAGATTCTAAACATGTTTGGCCCCTTAACATGTTTAAATGCTAAACATGATTTTTACAGTGTATGGTAATTTGATACCCTATTATTCTAATTGAAAAAAAACTACATCTTAACTTTACTTCTCCTAGCATTATTGGACATGTAAGAACTTTAAAAAAGGCTTTAAAAAATAAATCTTTTGTAGTTCTTAATCATTGACCCAGGTGGTGCCCTGAACAGTCTCAACTACCTTTAACTAATTACGTCAGCTGGCTCGGAGTAACAACTATACCCCCGATTCTATTCGCACATCCACCGAAGACTACACAAAAAAAAACCACACATCCATGGGCCCATGTATGATGACTATAAACCCAATTATTTTTGACCGATCATCGCACGTTGGCCATAAATCATTGCACTTGGGCCACAAATCATCGTGCATGGGCCACAAATCATTGCGTGTGGGTTGCAAATCATCGAACCCATTCGTGCTGACTCCACACATCCACGGGCCCATTCGCGCTGATGCTACAGTCACCTGCACTGGATGTGTTAATGTGTGAATAGACGGTCCCCACTTTACTGGGGTAGATTTTCTTTTACCCTACCACGGATGGCCAATTTCTTGATTTTTACCTGCAGGATAGCCTTGATCAAGATGCATTATGGATGATATGTCGACAAACTGCACGGTTTTAGCATAGGAATTTTCATTAATCATATCTTTATTTGAAGTTTAACATGATGAAAAACTATTGATCACCAATTTTTAAATTTGTATCTATAGATATTTAATAATTTCCAAGTGGTTTGAAAATCCATTTATTTTAAATGGATATATAACTATATTTCTATAGTTGTTTTAGTGTTTGTGTCGACAGAATCAGCCCAAATTAGCCTGCAGGTCCTTAAAATAGTATAAATCAGCTATCCGTGGTAGGGAGAATTGGTCTTTTATAACCCTGTCCTAAACCACAGGGAAAATATCTAATACCACAAGACAGAGTCTTGAACCACCAACCTATGGATGACGAAGCCAACACCCAAAGTACCATCAGAACTCCCTGGGATCGGTATTGTCAATGAATTCACTGAAATACCTCTAGCCGTTAGAGAGCAAAATATGTGGGGATGATATTGCTAATTCAAAGTTAGACCTTACCTGGTATGCCATGGCAACAACCAGTACTGTAAGAAGTAGCAGCTTCATGCTTGAAGTTTGCCTTCAACAATACTTCCTGAAATATAATAGAATCCACCATGTCTTACCAGATGATTGGTGAAGTAACAATTTTTGTGACAAATCAATTAGTACAAAATGTGATAGAATAGTTCACAACAGTATTATAATTATATAAACTTGTTAGTGTGCAATGGGAGTTCAATTAACTATGTATCTAAAAATTGAGGAGGGGATAAAAAGAGAAAATGCGGAATTCCCCTTTTGAATGCATATAGATTGATATCTAAGCGGAGAGTTTCAGAGTTCCTGTAAATCCAGTAACTGAAATAGATATACGATTCCAAATCAGTATATCGTCCTCAAAGAATATCTAATGTTATAATAATATCAGTAGTACTATGATGTTCGAAGACATGTCATTGATCAGACAAACAGAAGCATAGAAAACCATTACTTACGTAGCGATCTCAGATCTGGGCACAATCCCTCAGCCTGGGAGATGTCTAGTGCGGACACCACCAGCCACCCCTCTTTATAGTGGTGTATTTTTGGCATGCAGACTCCCCTCATCCCAGTACACAAAACATTGATCCGATAATACAGCAATCATGTTGACAAAGTGGGGAAAATGTCCTTAGTATAATTGACACAATCATGCTATATTTCCTGCTGAAAGTTTTAGCTTATAGCTAAATAAAATCATAATTTTCAGATCAAGTCATCATTTAAACTTATGACTTTAGAGATACAATATACATAAGATTTGATGTTGCGCATATTGCAAATGTTAATTTGAGCAAATATATATAGGTGTAGAACAAAAATATATTAACACAAATATAAAGCAGAGTGTATCCCAGTATATATGTGCTTCGCTATTACCATTTGATGTTATTATCTACTTGCTGGCCTTTGGCCTTGACATGAAGGTGCAGGGCTCACTTAATTAAGGATAAATAACCCAATCAGGCCCGTAGCCAGGGTCAGTTGTGGGAGGGTGGCGAGGGTCCACAATTGGAACTTTTGCCCATATTTTCAATAATTTGAACTTGAAAAGGGGGGGTGGCGAGTAGTAAAATGTGGAACTTTTCAATATCTTCCTACTAATTTTAAGGGGCTTTTACATTCAATTTTGGAAGGGAAGGTGGAACTTTTGGAAACATTTCCTTTGTGGGGGGCGGGGGGGGGGGGATGGCCCGCCAGCCCTGCCACCCCTCTAGTTACAGTCCTGCCAATGTCATTGATGATATCATTAACACGTAATCATACAACTGTTCCCACTCGCCTTTCCCACCCTGATGTCAAAGGGTGTCTGGGTATAATTACCCACAATTATGAGCAAAATGATAACCAGATGGAAAAGGTATGAAAAACAGCATAGTGAAAGGTGTACACTGTATAAATGGTGCTTAGAATTTAAATGTGTTAAGGACAATCGCGCCATTATAGAAGTCACATTGAGAATTGCTTCAAACGTTGCACAGTGAAAGTTATACCTATATAGGTACCAAAAATGCAAAAATAATCAGGGGTCACCGTGCAAACTTTTTGGCTAGACCAGTTTATTTATATGGCAATTATTGAAAAATTGACTTGCAACATAAATTTTGAAATTTGATTTTAATTGCTAATTATTTTGATAGCAATGAAATAATAACCAGCCAAATGTTTTTGATAAATGTATTCATGTTTTCTCAAGTGCAAAAGAAAGACTTTTGTAAAATTCTATGATGTAATATATGTTTTTAATTAGAAAGTATATAAAATAAACTAGTTCAAATATATAAAATTCAAAAATAAAGTTTCACACAAAAAAATTGTTCATTGAAAATTGCTCTAAAAGTTAATATGACATGCATATGGATATAGGCTATCATATCAAGCCAAAAAAATAGGGGGTCACCGTACTAATTTGGCCAGCAGGGATGAATATCCATTTAAAAACCTAAAAATGGCTTGAAATAGTTATTCATTAGTTTTTCGATAAATTCACTGAAATGATTATTTTAAAAGTATTTTGACAATTATGTGTTATTCCTGAGTACCTTACAATGATTTGGATGTATAATATCCATTTAGTCACTCTATACTAAAAGAGTGACAGAAGAAAATATAATTTTTGTTGCAAATTCAATTTTTCAGCATTTCCAAAATGTTCTTAAAATAAGTCATGTTTCCCAAATTTTAACTCTAACACTATGCATCTTAGCCAATTTTCTATTCCATTTTTGAAATCTACATATATTTGTGAGTGTTTCTGGAAAATATGATCAAGATTGAAGAACTTTCAATTTTTGGATAACTGGAAAATGGCGCCATTGTCCTTAAGGGCATAAACATGTTTATAATCTAAATACATTAAACCATATCTGTTTAAAACCTAAACACTTGTAACTTCTAAACATGTGCTGGGTTAACTATGCTTATAATCTAAACGCATCATTAGTTGTGTTTAAAAGCTAAACACTCGTAACCTCTAAACATGTTTTGAATGGGATATGTTTAGAATCTAAACACATAATATCAATTGTATACTATGGAAAAGAAAAATGGACACTTTGGGATTAGAACCCACATTCTTTACATTCAAGTTAGAAGCCTAACCAACTGAGCTAACTTGGACTGCATGCAGTGCACACTGACATAGTCAGCACCAATGAGTAGGATCAGTACTACTATACAGGTGATCAACATTAGACAGACATTAGGTCATTACTTTCATACCCCTACTTATTCAGTTAAGTAGCAAAGCTGTGCTGTTTCTACCTACAGGGCTCCATAGCTCAGTGGTAGAGCATAGGCTTCATATGTGAGGGGCCCCGGGTTCAAATCTCGGCTACTGAAGTTACCAAAATACTACTATGAAGTAGTTGTGCTATTAGTGGTTTGCCACATGCCCTCCATATTTTTGGCCATGATTGGTAAAATAGTTTTTTCATACACTTAGGAATTTGGAACTTTGTGATTAAAAATATTAGATTTTTAAGTTTTTTGTAGCGTCATTGATATAATCACTTCATTGGCCTGCTATTCTAGGTACGGTCATCCAACCAGAACACCCCTAAAACATTTACAAAATGTTTTAAAACACCTTTTTAGTAGGATTAACATGTAGACACCTTTTTAGTACAAGAACTTTATCAGCTATACCCCTAAAGGTTTTACCTCCAACAATCAAACAATCCATGCAAGGCTAAACTAAGAAGGAAGGCCATATGTGGTTATTCGCTCAATGATCCTGTAGTGTGATTACAGGAAAAATAAAACTTTCAATGCTGTTAACATTACATCTGGTGTAAACTGAATGGCATAGTACCATAGCAGTGTTTTACATGTAAGATCTACGTTGTTTTTTTTTACACACTACGGTATAGTATTGTTAAATTTAAAATGGTTTTCATCCTTAAGAATGAAAGTACACTGTACATATTACGGTATATTACTGTTTAACTTAACACCGAACCCTAAACACCTTGAAGACCTAAATGCTTCATAGATAAACACCTAAACATCACACATTTCTAAACTTTTTAAAATTTCTTTAGGGAAATAAAGTGTTCCAAAACTGGATGCACCGAAGTGTTTAGGAAAATGTTTAGGTTCTAAACACTTGTTTTAACAGTGTAGTGCACAACTGGTGGAAACCTTTCATTCTATGATATCCTGATACCTATAACTCTGAAATGCCTTGACGGTAAAATGTGAAAACAGAAAAATATTGCTCAGTAAAGAATTTTCAGTAACAGTTATAACTATAAACTCTGGGATATAGTCACTACACGTATATATTATCTTATACCCATTACATATGAATGTGTTCCAATGAATAGTAAGCCAGAAGTCCATGTTAGAAAAACAACTCCAAACTTGTGAAAAATGTGTTTAGACATTCATAATACAGAGTGAAGAAAAATAATCCTAGGAAAATGAGAATATTCAACTGGAAGGAATGTGTATAAAGATTTATGATACAGAGTGAAGATAAATAATCCTAGGAAAATGAGAATATTTAACTGGAAGGATTCATTTTAGACCCATTTTCACAAAGGTAGAGATTAATTCATTTACTTTGTGCATGATAATTGAAATAGTGTAAAGGTCACCAGTTGAATACAAGAGGATACTAAGAACTCTTCCAAATCACTTAGCTTATGAAAGCAGGGTACATCTCCCAACAGGTGTCGATGCCTGGGGTAAAAATCAATACCAGACTGCTATAAGAAGCGGGAACGCAGTGTAAGGGCAGAGAGAAATCATTAGCGTTTGGACAATACGGATCGAGAGATTCGAGGGGTTTTAGATAGCTACGCAACCACAGGGACATCTGGTGACTTACATGGTACTACCGCACTCCGGCTGGAGGTGAGACTAGGCAGACTCCGAGGAGGAAGCTTACTCTACCCTGAATTGGAATTGTAATACCTAGGAGCTTATCATCTCTTCACTGGCTATTGTTCGCAACACCGTATCCACCAATAAACTTACCCTACTGCCAAGCGTTGTTCATGTTATGGATTGAGCGCCCATCTCGTGGACTTATATACCACTCGACTAGCACCAATTAGGAATAATACTAATGACAGTGATTATCTCGGACAATGCACTATAACTATAATTAACCATAAACAATACAATAGCGTTCACCATATGTGGCCACTGTGGCTTCAATTGCCTGAGGGTCAGTTTCTTGATATGGATGTAGTGACTTTGATTACCCTGGCCATGTTGTTACCTGAATCTGTGTCTAGATGGATCCCCAAACATGAACAACCAGCCTGAATATATGTTACAGAGGCAGTTTTACCTAAGTGTCAAGGTATAACTTGAATCCAAAACCAAATCAATCCCATCTCACAGGTCTCTATGACCTTGTTCTCAAGGTGCCTGACATATTTCATCCAGGAATAGCCTTGACCATCTCTCAACAATGCCCTGCCTTGCAGTGCAAGGGCAGTTTGGGTGAAGGGGAATAGAAGAGGTTACATATTGACCCAGCGTGACCACAACACAACCCATAATGGCACGTCACATAACAAAAACAAGGAGCAATCTTTGGCACATGGTCAAACTCACGCTGTTGTGCCAAAATTCAGCATTGATTTTCACCCATTTCTTATCATTTTTCCAGGCTGAAAATTTCAGGAATTTTAGATCCTAAAATCTCAATGTCTACTTTCCAGAACCGTATACGGAATCAAAATTGGTCAAATAGAACAGCCACAATTCAACAGCGGGACCCATCACTATAGCGACGTCCTTGTTGAATTACGTCCTTGTTGTGATGGTTTTATTATGCGATGCGCCACGTGGGACAATGTCAGGGTTGGAGGTGCCAGGTCAGGGTTCAGGGCAGCAAGATGTTCCTCAGTCACCAGCATCAAGACCCAATGCACTCTCAATGCCTCCTGTTAGTGGGGACAAAGACTGCTTCACCAGGACTCTGAACAGGCAAGGGCTCGGACCCTGAAGCAGGAGGTAGGTACCACTGGGTGATCTGTGTAACCCTTGGTTAGCTTGTTTATATTGAATCCTTGCTGTTCATACCATAGAGATGAATTTAGGGTTCAAAGCTATACTTGGATTGGTGTGTTTTATCATTGGGCTTAATACTCATATTAAGGCCAAGGAGTACCTCTATGCTGAATAATACCGTCTACCAACGTTCAGGTCGAGTTGGCTTATCTACCTCCCCGGTGCGGGACCATAGTAGCACCTATTCACACGTTCTTTTCTTCTATAACAAGAAGTTCTCTAAACCTCTCTTCTTAATCACCAAGAAATTTTCTGTCTTCCCTGAGAACATAGAATGAAAACTCACCATAAAAGTAGAGATGTTGAGCCTCTTTAAGAAAAAGGAATTCTCATTCTCTAAGACTACCAGAGAACAAGAGAAATTCTCTGGCATTGCTCTTCTAAGAGAAGGAGAGAACTTGTGGATGAGGTGATAATATTCATCTTTTCAGAGTTTGTACACTGAATTCTTCTATTGCCACCTCATTCTGAACTCTTTTATCCTTGGCACATAAGAAAACTTATCCTAACTTATTGGTTCAGGCCTGTATTCTGGAAGGAAGTCACACTAAAGAAAAAGTTGTATATGACATGAAATGTCACTATACAGGACTATACACTGTTCAAGACAAACATTTGCCTTCAAGACATCATATGTAATTCACTGTTATTATTATCAAGTGTTATGTTATAAAAGACATTTAATTGATTCCACTTGCAATATTTGAAAATGAGTAGATATGCTTTTCAGCATCTGTTTTAAGACAGGTTTTAAATGGGTTTGAATCTAAAACACAGTAAAAAAAACTACAGAACATTCGCAGAAACACATGATTAACCCAAGAAATTATGTTAACGAAATCTTGTGAAAATCATCCCTTTTGGCCTATGCAAATTAGTGTTAAATCTCCTCTTCATTTCTTTAGAGTAAAAATTTACATGTAATTTAAGGAACAATGCAAAGCGTACATTTGACAAATATTGACTTGAATGGCAGGCAGCGGAAATAGCTTTATTCTTCCTCTCACCCTTCCTCTCTATTCTTCTGACGTCACAGACCAGGTGGCACCTCTTCCTGCCAATTTGCCATTGCAATTTTATTATCATTATTTGATTTAAACCAAGCTTACTCTTATCTATTTATTATATTCTCGCATATACATTTACTTACATGGGAGTAATAAGATTTATATAATCCAAGTGCCAGCCTCTGTTCTTATTTTGAACGCCTGTCATTCTATGTCATTTACATATTTAATGGCATCTGATGCAGCATATGCCTTATTATGATAGTATAGGGAAAATTGATAAAAGAAGTAATAGATGATACCCACCAAAGTTATCGGAATCTGACCAGCGTGCAAACCGATATACATAAATGTCCAACCTTTTTTTTATCCAAGGATGCATACAGTCTTTGCTCATCATAGATGACAGGTCTTGGCAGCTGTTAGTAATGGCAGTCTGCATATTGTTTGTGGTTGACTTGTTGGTGAACAATTCAAATACACTTTATTGTTTTAGCAGTAGGAACGTTTCCTCACAAGAAGAATAACAAGAACATCATCATGAGAGTCTGCTTCTGTGTGTGTGTGTGTGTGTGCATGTGTGCATGTGTGCGCGTGTGTGTGTGTGTGTGTGTGTGTGTGTGTGTGTGTGCAAGCGCAAGATGACTCATAAATAGGAACAGTATAAGGTGATGCAATTACTAGGGAAAAAATAGCTCTATGAAGTATTTCCCTTGTTCGTGTGTGCCAATCCAATAACACTGTTTTTGGCCAATGAAAGTGTTCAGGGTGTTGCCATGTCAAGTGGCGTGTGTATATAGGCCTGCCCTAGCCTCTTAATAAAACTGTATGGATATTATCATACACATATATGGCGTACACTGAAGTACAATATATTTCACATATTCAAACATGCTGTTTTGTTGGCTTTACATTTGAAATGCATTTTACCATATTATTATTCTAGATTCCAAAAGATAATTTTTTTTTAGAAGTGTATCAACATTATTAACAGGCACTTGTTTACCTTGGTCGGCTAATCATTTATTACATTATTGTTAAAAACCTTAGAGGTAAATTTGTAGTTTAAAATGCAATTTTAAGTATGTTTATTCTATTGAATAGATTAGTGTTTAAGGAATACATAGAATTTAGAAAAGTGTCAAGTCACCCCATTTATTCTAGAGAGATTGCAATTGCAAAAATAATGATAGAATCCAAAGGGGCAAAGGTACCCAATAATTCTAATCAAAAAGTAATATTCACTGTGTCTTTATATCTCACAGGAATTTACTGAAACCCTTCTTGTGCCAAGACAATTTTTCCATGAAATTCAATTCTATACGTGGCAAATGGGCAAATGATGTATTGATTCTATCTTCCACCAAGCGATGCCCTAACTGGTACCCATTATATTGTTACCTTTAAGCAGCTATGATCTCAACCAATTATGTCTCAATGTGTTAACGAGAGTCTTAAAGAACATCAAAATAGAATCAGAATGTTTTTGGGAAAGGACTTTATCAAATGATTATACATACCCGTATCAACCCTTTCTTTACAGGTAGATTATGTTTAATCAATTTCATATACAAGCAATTTCACCTCACCCAATTCTGAATCATCAAATCAAAAATCTCCCTTGGATTGTACATGGGATAATGTTGTCAGATGTCACACACATTCATTTGACCAACTGTTTTCCATCCTATATTATGTTAGGGAATGGATATATATGAATAAATATTTAGGTTTAAATAGTAACATATCAGAAGCTCTACTCGCCCTAAGTTGACAAAGTGTTTTAATATATTTATATATGATAGTTTGGTATTGTATCTTGTGGTATGAAAGGAATCTATATCCTAATGTTATATTATAGGGAATACATATACAATTTAATGATTCAATGTGGTATATAGAATGCATTGGTATAGCAGTACTAGTGTAGGAGTTGGAGTAGGTTTTCAACCAGTTGCATAAGCACTAAGCCCTAGGCTAATCCAGAGTTAAATAGAACCGGGTCACACTCCCCGTATGAGGGCTTCACAACGGGTGCCTGCAGGGCAACCATACACAACACACTCCTATGCTGGCCTCCCTGTGAGACACACATATTTCACCATGTCTCCCCTAGGATCCTTGCCCTTTTCACCTCACCCACTGACTGAGGAAACCAGGTCTGTACCTATATTTTATGGTTCTATTGTGTCAATTCTGGGCAGGGCTTAAAAATGTAACTTCCAACTCCTAGTCATTATAGCATAGGGGTAGGGTTAGCCTTGCCATTAATAGGCAGTTTTAAGGTGGGAGTGTCAGTTAGGTATGGGGATCTATAGAATGGTTATTTGTTGATTCATTTGTAGCCTGCATATGGCTGGAGTACATTGTATAAGGTATCATGGAATTGTTATAATTTGTTAGGTTATGAAGTGGTTAGTCAGGCATTATTTGGGGTAGTATTAATTAAGGTGGTTGAATAGGTATTTTAAAGGAATTTATGAGTATTTATGAGTCAGGCATAAGGCCTTGGTGGTATAATGTTCTAAAATGTGTATATTATGGCAGGCTGGCCAAAGTTAATGTTATATTGTTATTTGTGTTATAATAGGCATTATAGCCAATCTGTTGCTATCAATTAGTGAGATTATTATTATTGTTACAGTATGTAGAAAGGAAATAAATAGGATTTATGATTAAATTGCTGTTGTGTTGTCTCTGTGGAATATGTGCCTCTGGGTGCTTAGCAACCTTGACACGGCAGTAAGTCGGCTATAACAAAGATCCCCGGTTACCTCAGATATCACAACCTAACCCTCGATATATCTAAATATGCTCCTTCATAAATAAATACATATATTTATATATTTTATATTCCTTTTGGTCAATAAGTTGTTGAAGCAATCGCAATGCCTTAGCAACCAACCAGCCAAAACTAAATGGAACTGCAATATTCAAAGAATGGTAAAGAATATATATAAAACCCCCCCCTTACACTGGTCGAGAACCCGTGACCTTTAGCCGCCACATTTTGTGTTAAGGTTGTATATGCAAATGAGGGCATCTTCTGCAGGACAATGCAACCCAGGCAGGAATGTGAAGTTATAGTAATGCTGCTGATTCGGTTCTTTTTACGCTATTTTGATGGGATCCAAAAATATTTTTAGAACCTAACGTTGCGATGTTTCACTGTAGCGTTATTGTGACGTTCTCGTAATGTTTTTCACATTATGATGATGTTATTACAACATTCTTTATTAGTTAGGTGTCAACCCTACAAGAACATGATGTTATTATAACGTTCCTTTTTATAACATAACTTTACCTGAAATGACGTTGATTGTTATACCAAAATTTGGCAGGTTTCAGACTGACCAAAAAAGTACATTCACAGAACATTCCTGTTACTGCTTGCCTGGGAAAGCAAAAGTAAATTTAATTGTTTGGTAAAAAGGGTCAAAAAGGGGTCAGAACATGGCCAGGAGAAAGGAGGTTACAGTGTTAGAGCTTTCTGATTACATCAGCCAGATAAGGGACACTTTAGATCAGTAAGCTGGGGCAGTGGCTAAATGCTTCTGGGTACAGCCGGTAACTTGCAGTGATGGGGAGAACTCTATGGAGTTCGGTGAGGGCGAATTGGAAGGCAACACCTCATATATAGGTGGCAGCCATCTTGGTTTCCAAGGGGAAAGTGACTCTAGTTAATGTGACTCTACCTTACACACTCCAATCATGGAGGAGGCTGAATTTAGGCGAATCGCCAGGCTTGATGCCGCTAAGCGAGTTTACAAAAGCTTGCACCCCGGCGAATTTCCGAAAGATGAGTTGGAGGTGATACCCTGGGTGAGCAAATATGAAGAATATATCCTTCGGCTCCATGGCGAGGGCGATCAAAACAAGCTCGCTAACATCAAGGCTCACGTTCCGCCACGCGTGCAGGGGTTCATTGAAAATCGTAATAATTGGAGGGATGTGAAGACGGCCATTTTGAATTTGACCGGGCCAAGCGCCGAAACCGTTCTCTCCATCACCAAGAAGCTGGTGCAGGAAAACACCGAAGACGCTCACAAATTTTGCCAACGCATTCTCGAGACGTGCGAAAAGGTGGGAAAAAGAGACAATTTGGAGATAGCGAACATCTATAAGAACGGGCTTTTGTCAGGCGTGCGCGAGAAGATACCAAATCTTGGCCAACTGCAGGACGTTAACGAGATTGCCACTCAGGCCCAAGCAGCTTACCAGTCTTTTAAGTTGAGTTGCGACAATAGTGAACGGTTAAACGCTTTGGAGGCACGGCTCGTCAAGCAGATGGGTGATAACAGCGCGGAGCAGATGAAGCAGCTGGTGTCTGTATTGGCGGTTCAAGAATCTCCAAGGGCGCAAGCTCCGGTTCTTCTTCCGCTTTCAGATACAGCTCTGGGGCCAATGATGTACGTCAACACCATTCAGGTACCGGGACACGCAGCAGCGGGCCAGCAGGCGACATCTCCTCCAGGGCTATCTTCGTCCGGCTTTCAGTTCACACCGCATCAGCAGAGGGTGACCATCCAGTGTTGGAACTGTGGCGGGGATCACTACAAGTCTGGGTGTCCTCACCTTCCGAGGATCACAAGACAGGCGCGGGGATCAGGTGGCTCTTCATGGGGAGGTCATTCTTATAGGAATTACGCCCCGCACGCTACATATGACGACCCACCAAATGGATCAGATTGGGGAGGTGGCTACGATAATTGCCTACATCAGGGTTACGACACACAACAGGGTGGTTATGGCAACCCAAACAGGAATGGATATGGTTCACAATATCAATTTGAGCCCCAGAGTTACAACACATGGCCGAATCATCCACAGGCTCCAGCCAATAGAAGTGAAGGGATGATCCAGGCCATTATTGAAGTCATCAATCAACATCGGGGAAACTGAGTGAGGGCCCTCAGAGTCCCCCGCCAAGTGGGAGGCCCTTCAGCAGTAGTGTGTCGAGTTTTGTGGACCAGCGTGGACATTTTTGTGCAGCAAATAGGATGGCTGCACAGGCTGAGACACCGGCGGGAAATTGTGGTTGTGTAAAAAGGTCTTTTAAGGACGCTAGTGTACAGTGTGATTTAGGTACTGGTAGCTTAAGGACACATAGAAGTGTGACATTTTCCCCTGTAATAAGTGTGATAGAAGATGAGTCAGACCAGACGTTGCCATGTACACCTGTACAGGAATTGGCTTGTGGAGATAATACTGTCTATGGTCAAGGTAACGAAGTTCCATGGAATGTGTCCACTCAGCTGTTGAATCAGTTATCTGTGAACGACCAAACGGTTGACTCGTCTGAAGAGGACCATACTGGATGTCTGGGAGGCAGTCCAAAGGAGGAGAGCGGTGTAGATACTGTTATTACAGAGGAGATATTTGCTGATAGTTCTAACGATGTGTTGGGTATTCATAATTTATGGTGTGGACCAGATGTAGACAGAGGATATAGTACGGTGGAAAAGCAACATGTGTATAAGGGCGAGAGACTTCTGCTAGATACACTGTGGAAGGCACATCCATGGCACAATACTAGGACATCTAACAAGAATAGACATTTATCACCAATTTCAAGTGACACTGTAGGCCCAGAGGCAGGTGTGTTATTTGATTGCAAACATTGTGAAAACTCTTGTATTTGTCCGGCAAGGCTATCAGATGACAATGTTGTGGTTCCTGAGTGTGACTGTCTGATGGAGGATGGTATGTGTATTAAGGGACTTCGTTACAAAATATTACAGTGTATCCGCAAGGCTACAGAACGGCACAGTAAGAGACAGTGTGGTAGCGACTGTACAGGGTCTGACAGTTGTATTGAACAGAATGCACGAGACTTGTCACTTGGACTCACTCATTACGAGGTTAGGCCACGATGTGACAGGAGACCAGGATGTAGGACAGATGGCTGTCATTTGGTGCATCCAGAGGAGATATCGTCACTGCTGATTAGCCATGACTTTGACTTAATGCCTCAAACACGGATGCTATATTCAGTAGTCTGTGATCAATACTATAAACGGCCGATGGATCTTCAACAAAATGAACTGAATGTAATAACGATGTCACATAACATAGATAGTTCTAGGTTGCCTGCAAGTGAAGTGACACATGTTTTGTCGGATAAAGGGACAGTGCAGATTCAAATATGTGAAAAATTGTATGATGCTTTAGTTGATACAGGAGCTTGTGATTCATGTATGTCTGCTGATTGTTTCAGGTCTCTCGAGCTGAACGGGACAGATGCTGTGGTAACAGGTTCTTGGGTACATTGCATAATGGCAAATGGCGCAAAACAGAAGGCAATGTGTGACATAACCATCCCTATCCAAATTGACGGTAAACGGTATAGTGTGCTTTTTCATGTAATGGAGGGTTTGACCAACAGTATAATTCTGGGAAGATCTTTCCTACAGAAATTTTCCATGACTTTGGATTTCACCATGTCTAACCCACCTAGTAGAACAGTAGCTGCACGTCTGGCATGTGATGTCCAAGTACCAGGTAAGGCAGAGGTTTGTGTGTCGGCACAGTTGCCTTTGGAGGTAGGTGTATGGGATAGACAAGAAGGAGTGTTTCATGCATCTCCTTCCTTGCGTCAGCAAATGCGTGCGACTAACATGTCTCTCGTAACTGTAAATTCTGGTCTTATTCCGGTATGTCTTATAAACATAACAGACCAGGCACAAATATTGAAGCGAGGTACAGTATTGGGTACATATACCAATTTCATTTCAGATGCAATTCTGAGCACTATAAATGTTAGGGAGCTTTCTCCAAAAGTCTCTGAGAACAAAGGAGTAGTGATCAATAACGAAGTAACTTATGTGTCTGGGGAACAGGAGGACATAGGGACGATAGTAGGGGAGGACCAGGGACAAGCTACATCATCACAGGGCCCTCCAAACTACTTTGAATTTGATCTCTCAGAATCGATCTTTACGGAAGAGCAGAAGGCGATCTGCAATGAACTTTTGCGAAGCCGCCGAGAAGCATTTGTCACACCAGGGAGTCTCAACGTGACTCGCCTTGTGAAACACCACATAGATTTAGTTCCAGGGAACATACCCTCACATGCCCAGCCACGTCGCATGGCCCCGCCTATGCAAAGGGAGCTTGAGAAGGTTATCAAGGAGCAAACCTCGAAGGGTATTATAGAGCCGGCAGGTGATGGCCCTTGGGCATCTCCAGCATTTTTGGTCCCCAAGCCAAGGAAGGCCCCCAACGGCCCCATGCGTTACAGGTTGGTATTAGATTTCCGAGCTTTGAATGCAGCTACTATTCCTCAAGCTATGTGTATTCCAAGGATGGATCAATTGATAGATACGGTGGGTGAAACCAAGCCTAAATATTTTTCTGTACTGAATCTGGAAATGGGATTTCAACAGATTGAAATGGAAGAAGAAAGCAAGGAATACACTAGCTTCATGACAAACTCAGGTAAGTACCGATACACAAAGACGAATAAGGGGTTGAAAAACTCTGCAGCCACCTTTCAAAGAATGATGGATGTGGTATTGTCAGGGATCCGGTTTAAATCTGCCCTCGCATATCTAGACGATATCATTATTTGGAGTCGGACCTTTGAAGAACACATGCAAGATTTACAAGAGGTTTTGGACAGGATTATCGACGCCGGGTTGACCTTGAAGCCATCTAAGGCTGAAATAGGAAAAGATCGCATTCAGTTTCTGGGCCACATTTTGACACCGGAGGGAATCTTCCCAACCCCGGTGAACATCCAGAAGTTGGTAGAGTTGCCACGTCCCGCAACAGTGCAGCAGGTTCATCGTTTTCTGAATATAGCAGCGTATTACAGAACATTCTGTCCAGCCTTTGGGCTAATAGCCCAACCATTGTATGACATGACAAAGAAGCAGGTAAGTAATGACTTTCAGTGGGGTCCACCACAGGAAAAGGCCTTCCAGTCTATACGGACAATGCTCACAAGCTCCAATTTGCTACTTTATCCAGATTTTAGCAAGACGTTCATTGTATCCACGGACAGCAGTGACTGGGGAATGGGTGCCTCCCTTTGCCAAAAAGCAGATGATGGTAAGTTGAGATCAGTAGCATTCTGGGCTGCGCCTTTTAAAGGATCCCAGTTGAACTATTCTGTAGGTGACAAGGAGATGGCAGCGATCTATTTTGCGGTTCTTCACTGGCGAGTATATCTTGAGGGGGCACCATTTGAAATCCACACAGATCATAAGCCCTTGATCAACAGGATTATGAAAAAGAGCCTAGACAGTTCTACGCTTGTGTTAAGGTGGGTGGAATTCTTGCAACGGTTTCAGTTCTCGATACAATATGTGGCTGGGTCAGAAAATGTAGTTCCGGATTTTATGTCACGAATATATGTACCGGTAGACAAGGATCGTACGCCTCTGTATACACCTAGCAAGAAGACTGCAAGGTCTGGGCCAAAGGAAATGGCCAAGCAGGCAGTTGCCATTCCAGTTGAAAGGGCGGTTGAGCATTCAGTGTCTTTTATGGCCAGGGATGCAAATGCAGCGCAGATGAAAGGTAGGCATGTTTGCACGCCAAATCTGAGTCCTGAAGACATTGTCTTTGTGTACATGCCTCGTACAAAGTGCCAGGCCTTGACAACAAAGTTGGCCAAGCTGTACAATGGTCCATTTGCCATTGTTAAGTTCCATACAGCAACAACGGTGTATCTGAAGGACATGAGGTCAGGCAAGTATGTTCTCAAGCCGGTGGCCATTGCAAGATTAAAGAAAGTGAGTAAGAACAATGTTTGTATTTAGGAACAGATTAGTCAGGAGGTTGATGACAGACAGGATTTGTGGGAATTTGGGGATATGCCACTAGACAGTTTCATTCCGGACACCACTCAACAACCTGATTTGGACACAGTGCCAGTAGACACGGAGCAAAAGGCAGGTGATAGTGACACAGTAGGTACTGTTGATGGAATAGAGGGCAGGGGTAATGATCCTATTCCTGGAGGCCCCAAAGTGGATAATGTTTGTGGACTGTTAATCTGTGGGCATAAGGAAAAGGATGAGCAGGACATAAAGCATGAAATCGCTCGTGTATCTCCCGTACTCCATTGTGCTACAAGGTAAACAATGGTGGGAAATCAGTTAGTCTTCGTTTAGTAAAAGATGTTGAAGATGTAGCTAAGATAAGGGATGAAATGCATGTTAAAGTACGTTTTGCTGATTGTTGGTAATGTGGGTTCCAATGACATACCTGAACGAAACAGTGCAGAAGGAACTGCTTTCAGCAGATGATTCTGTGAGGGAAATGCCTAAATCACGCCCTAGGCATAAGTAATTTGACTATAGGTTAGTATTGGGAATTCAAGGGTAATAGTCAGATTATTGTGATGGCATTATGAAAGCACCATAATTATGTTGATCTCATATTTAATGGTTGACATAGCAAGTACTTAATAAAATAAACAAGGTAAGGCCATGATAGGGAAGTAAGCAAAGGATTGTGGTTGACTTGTGTGGATGTTGAGAAGGAAATGAGGGTTCCAGAGGGAAGAACAGTATAACAGATTGAACAGAATGAACCTTACAGCTATGTTGATATGCACGCAAGTCAAGTCAGACGGTATGCAAGTGTGTTAGTCTTGTTTATGGTTATTGTGTTTTGACTGAGATAGAGTCTGTATTCTAGTGGGGCTTGGTCTTTTCAGGTGGATAAATAGTTCCAACACTGAATAAATAGGAAAGGGATACTCATGATAAATATGATTGCTGCCGGTACGGTGATAGTATTTGTCTTCTTCCAAAAAGATATTATAAAAATGGTCAACACGGCGCACATGTGGTCTCCCCATCGTCCTATCCCTCTTGGCATTGGGAAAGTGCACGCCCAATGCATAGGAGAAGTATAAGGGGTGATTGGGACATCACATGGTGTGTCATAGCTGACACTATTCAGATTAGATAGTCATTGTTTTGACCGTAATCTTAAAAATTGAGTGATATTATAAAAAGCTAGGACTAAAGATGAAATATGCAGTTTTTTTTTAAAGTAGGATTTGATATGCAGTATGAAAGTGACTGGTATACTGCACATAGGTTTGTGTAGGTTAATAGGGTGTATAATGATGGCATGATGGTTAGCATAAAAGATTATTGTGACTTGACTGAAACTTCAGGAAGAGAGAAAAGATGTAGAGAAACTACGGGCAGTCACATTTGTTGGTATGGATAAGTGAGGTTATTTGGACCACAGGACATGGTGGATAGATAGGGGAACAGGAAGGTATTCCAGGAGATGCCACAGGTTAGTGGAGTTCGAAATAATGGAGTATTACATGAAACCGGTGAGGTTGTAATACAAGGAATTATAAGAGATATTGAAATATAGGCTGCTAGATGTTTAGGAGATAGCAGAAATTTATGAAACGGATATAAGTCAGCTAGACTTCTGACAGGCATACCGTATAAATGATCCACATGGATCCGTATTGGATTTTCATGTATGGAAGGTATGATGCTTGGAATAAGGCTACTTGATTAGTTTAGGCAAAAGGAATGGTAGGCTAAAAAGCAATGGAGCACATCAGTGTAGGCCGGGACTGGCCAGAATTAAGGATAATGGTGGTATACCAAGGAAAAAGATTGGTTAAGTGAAAAGGATTGTCTGGAGAGGACAGGATATTAAGAAGACAGTTTAGTATGATAAGGATTGTCCGGAGAGGGCAGGAATATTGGAGCACAGTTTAGTGCGGTAAGGATCAGGCCAGAGAGGCTGGAGGTACTGGAGAAATATAAGCAGAATGAGCTCTGACGGAACATTAGGGATTGGCTGTATTATTTTGCGGGAAACTGGCTTCTGCAGGGCCACCCGCCTATCTTACAACTGACCAATTTTCTAGTGAGGGGCCATTTTGCCGCATGCTGCTGTGCGATATTAAGATAAAAAGGGTAATTACGTCTTTGCTAGTATTGGAAAAGTACTAGAAAAGGTCAAATGAGAGTTAGAAAAATTGAAGAGCGTAAGGAACTGTTTTGAGTTATAGGCCCAGTTAGTGGTTCAAGGCATATTGCAGTGGAAGCAATATTTTGTTAGAAGGGGATACCAGTTTTGATTTCAGAAAGAAAGTACAGTCAAGGTTGGTACAGTTACAAGTGAGATCTAAGTATGGAACATAAAGCAGAAGAAAAGGTTTGGAAATGTTAAAGAAAAGGCTCAGGGCATTAGGACTACTGAAGTGGATAAACATATTTTGCATGGCAAAGAATCTTAGGCAATGAAGATGATCAGAGATAAGTTGGAGTTCAAGAAACCAAAGGAACCCAGGATGAATGAGTGTATGAGAAATAAGTGACTTGTATTATTTTAGTAGCTTGCAATATTTGATAAGATGGATGAGGATCAAGCTATAATAAAAAGGAAGGACCATGGATTATACAAGAGTCAGGTGATTGAGAAAATAGGCTAGAGGGCTCACTAAGATTTAAGAGGATCCTAGATTTCAGAAATGAACTTGGAAACTGTTACAGAAGATTTTGGGTACTGAAAGTAATGGGATACATTACAAGGCATTTGAGATGTTGGTATAGAGGTACTAGAGCATTGGTTCAACAGTTGTATCAAAGCCACAAGTCGAAGAGGTTGATTCACTGGTGCCGCAATACTCCAGTCCTTTGACTCAGACAAGGTAAGAATTGACAAGGTAAAATTAAGATAAACATATTTAAGAAAAACACGGAAGGTAAGTTTGATTATTGTACAAGATGTAAGAGAAGAAGTAGAAGTTACAACAGAGGAATATTAACATGTCAAGTTCTAACAGTGTTTGTGAATTACCTAGCTACTAATTTAAGGAAATAGGAACTAAGTGTGGATTGAGGAATGAGACTATCAAGGAAAAACTAATAGGAGCTACTAATAATGTATAGATATAAGGATTGTGGTAAGGCATGGCAAACATATATCCTAGTCATGTGGAATTATAGTTGTTGGTCATCATAAAGATATCTGTGTACTAAAGAAGTAATAAGCAAATTATCACTAGTGGATTGATTGAATCAAGGGATGGTTTGTCAGTAGGTTTGCTGGAAGGTCTTGCTCTGTCAAGAGAGCCAGCCAGGTTTCCGTTACCGTTCTCGAGATAACCTGTTTACAATTGGCTGACTGTGATCATATCTTGTTTCATTAAAAATAACAGAGTTGACTGGGGGTAGACGAGAAGGCTGTCCAGGCAGGTGCCACAGCTGGCCATTCACATTCCTAGGTGGGCCGCCAAAACCAGGAGATCAACCAAGTGTCCGGGCAGGTCCAGAACAAACTTCACGGTGATGCAGGCGAGAACAGCTCTGGGCACCTACAGATGGTCCGTCGGGCGTAATGGAATCAAGACCAGCCTCGGGTGTTTTGTAATATGATGAATATATAGGTTGATGAAATTTTTCTCTATTTACGAGGTATTGATGAAGGCAATGTTGCCTCATTTCTAAATTTATAAAATTGAATACTCATGAGTTACATGGTGAGTGGAGACACCATCTTGTCCAATGTGGGGGGCGCATGTTAGGGAATGGATATATATGAATAAATATTTAGGTTTAAATAGTAACATATCAGAAGCTCTACTCGCCCTAAGTTGACAAAGTGTTTTAATATATTTATATATGATAGTTTGGTATTGTATCTTGTGGTATGAAAGGAATCTATATCCTAATGTTATATTATAGGGAATACATATACAATTTAATGATTCAATGTGGTATATAGAATGCATTGGTATAGCAGTACTAGTGTAGGAGTTGGAGTAGGTTTTCAACCAGTTGCATAAGCACTAAGCCCTAGGCTAATCCAGAGTTAAATAGAACCGGGTCACACTCCCCGTATGAGGGCTTCACAACGGGTGCCTGCAGGGCAACCATACACAACACACTCCTATGCTGGCCTCCCTGTGAGACACACATATTTCACCATGTCTCCCCTAGGATCCTTTCCCTTTTCACCTCACCCACTGACTGAGGAAACCAGGTCTGTACCTATATTTTATGGTTCTATTGTGTCAATTCTGGGCAGGGCTTAAAAATGTAACTTCCAACTCCTGGTCATTATAGCATAGGGGTAGGGTTAGCCTTGCCATTAATAGGCAGTTTTAAGGTGGGAGTGTCAGTTAGGTATGGGGATCTATAGAATGGTTATTTGTTGATTCATTTGTAGCCTGCATATGGCTGGAGTACATTGTATAAGGTATCATGGAATTGTTATAATTTGTTAGGTTATGAAGTGGTTAGTCAGGCATTATTTGGGGTAGTATTAATTAAGGTGGTTGAATAGGTATTTTAAAGGAATTTATGAGTATTTATGAGTCAGGCATAAGGCCTTGGTGGTATAATGTTCTAAAATGTGTATATTATGGCAGGCTGGCCAAAGTTAATGTTATATTGTTATTTGTGTTATAATAGGCATTATAGCCAATCTGTTGCTATCAATTAGTGAGATTATTATTATTGTTACAGTATGTAGAAAGGAAATAAATAGGATTTATGATTAAATTGCTGTTGTGTTGTCTCTGTGGAATATGTGCCTCTGGGTGCTTAGCAACCTTGACACGGCAGTAAGTCGGCTATAACAAAGATCCCCGGTTACCTCAGATATCACAACCTAACCCTCGATATATCTAAATATGCTCCTTCATAAATAAATACATATATTTATATATTTTATATTCCTTTTGGTCAATAAGTTGTTGAAGCAATCGCAATGCCTTAGCAACCAACCAGCCAAAACTAAATGGAACTGCAATATTCAAAGAATGGTAAAGAATATATATAAACCCCCCCCCTTACAATTAGCATAAATATAGCTGAAAATTTCATAGGAGCTCTGGAATTTCCAACTTCAAGTACCAAGTTGGGGATATGATGGGAAATCAAAACCGTATTGCTATATATTGCTTTCTTCTGTGCCCTATCAATCTCCTTACAGAGGTTTACTATAATTAACTCAGTAAACAACCACCACTGTGCACTTTGGTGCAATTTCTGTAATGAAAATACAGGGAGAGGGCAGGCCGCTGATTTATACTTGTACAATCTGCTACCAATTCCTAATCATCAGGTACTAATTAACAACATGCTGGCAAATGTTGCCGCCAGTCACCTTTTATATTTCGGTATATGGAAGAAGCTGAAATGTGGAAGTGTCAACTGGATAAAAAACATAAACCATTGATGAACAATTCAAATCATGTTGGCCTTTATTGTTTATCCATCTTAACATACTTGTGACACCATCACTCATGACTGTAGCAATTCAGTCCACATCTTATTCAATTGAGGAGTCATCTATTTTCCTAACATTTGGCACATGCCAACCATGTCCTTGGCCACAGGTGCAAGCTGCTTGCCAATATCTCCCCCACACTCCTCACTGGGTGGGAACTTGGAAAACTCCAAACAGGCATTCACGATTCCACTGAAATTAAAAAAAAGGTAGATACAGAGATAACATTACTGACTCCAATGTAGGATACATTCAATACAAATTTCACCTCTCAGCCTTATTTATGAAACAGTGAATGTTCAAATCAGTCTTTTAACAAGGTATAGAGGGAACAAAATGATCTAGGAAAACCTTAATATTGAAAGTGTCTTATAATAATAATAATTATACTCAGCATGTAAAATTACTACTAATACTTCAAATCATGGAGAAAGGGACGGTTTAAACTAACATAAGTAAAATGAATGCCTGTGCTTATTCATTTCAACAATATCTATGAAATTATTCAGTTTATTTCCGATAACCGACAAGGTAGTAGTATGATATTCTTTTTAAAACGCAATTATGCTTATGATATGATTGAACTGAGTTCTATTCAAGAAACGCTCATCAAAGGTGACTATACCATTAATTTGATATAACTAAATGCAGTTTCAAAAATCAATCTTATTTTAATCAAGCACCATGAAATACTCCAAACAAACAAAATGTTTGTGCTTCTTGTTTCAGTTTGTAAATATGTGGCTTACCCTAGTTGATATAGATGGCTCAGAGTCAACCCAAATAGTGGTGCCTGGGCAAATGTTGAAAGACAATCTTTTCTGACATAGTGAAATCATTCATATACCATAAAAATTCTCCTACCTGCACATTGCCCTAACTTCAGCTTCGGTGGGGTTATTTTTGGGCGGTTTCAGATGCATGATGTGACCTGCACACTTCCCAAACTCTGCGTCACAAGTTGCCTCTCGTTTGAAGAATTCAAAGTTAAAGGCAGATCCCTGGAAGTAACAAAACATTTTCTCTAACTGGGTGGGTGGCCAGCTGGTATCGAGACTATCTACAACATTGTTGAACATTTTCGTCTGACAATTGCACTATGTTTATGATCTTAGTGTTGCTTCACACCATTCTCAAACTGAGACTATGTTCTTTGAACTGTTTTCGTCAAAATTATAGAAGTCACCACTTGCAATATTTATAGGACACCCATCCAGGGCAGGTCAATCTGATTTAAGCTGAGTTATAAAGTTAGGCAAGTAGTCTTGGTTCAGAATTTACCATATAACATATACGCCTGGATCAGGCTTATGAAAGGGACTCGTCACTGTGGTAGGTTAACTTGTTTTCCATGCAGTGAGACCTAATTTTTGCACAAACATATATCTTGAAAACAAACATGGTGACATATTCTATTTTTCTTAAGATTTTTTGCTGCCACAGTGTTGGTTTAATGACACAAACTGTCTCAAGGCTATATGCTGGTTCATTCACAAACCTACCAGACAGTCCTTAATCCTTTAAAAGACGTGAGTTTAGCCATAATAAATGTTGTGGGTGTCTTTTGTCACTTCACCAAATGGTTTCAGTTACCCAGACTTAACTCCTGCTACACCTCTCTGCACTTCCACCTGTGCCAACAATAGGGTATACAAAGGCCTCAGGAACACTAGTAATTGTGTTCTGGGCCCTGTCTATGGGACACTGCACATTAAAAAAACACCTACCTGGGCAAATGTTTAGGAGTATGGTCTCTCTTCTGATAGGTTAAATCATTTCAAAGAGTAAATCATCAAAGACATGCTTGTCAAACCCCAATAACAAATTAACCAACCCATAGGTTATCATTATTGCTGAGCTTTTACATAATAGGGGCCTTCCATTAAGTACGTACACAGCAAGGGGAGGTTGGGGGATCTGAAATTTGAGAAAATGTGCATACCTTCCTGTACAAATTCAATGTGTATTTTAGCACAATGGCGGGTGGGAGGGGCTAAAATTTAGGAAATTTGCATATGTACTAAATGGAAGGCCCCTAAGTCTCATATCCACTAAGTAAATTGTAAGTTGCCTGACTTTGTATGCAATGATAGCCAACAAGCCGCCGGGCAACTCAATGATATAGCAGCTCAATGTGTGTGGGTATTCCTCGTTGACTAAAGCCTGGTCCTCACGTGGATACTAAACCCCGGTGCTTAACTTTAGTTGCCCGGTGATTACTGAATTACTAACTAGTCACCTGTGGAAAAAAGTTAATAGCCCAGTTGGGATGTACCTGGCGACTAAATGGTGGTGATTAAACAATTAAGTCATCTAGCGATTAGCTCTAATTACCATAGTTTTGTCACCAGTCAAATATCAAACTTGCAGAGAAACCCACAAACCACAGAGATTTGTGGTTTAGTCTAGTTGGTTGCCAGGCTACTAACTAACCTTAGTTGCCAGCGACATACCTTATTTTGGTTATTATTGTTGGGACTAGGCTTAAGAGTCAGCTAAGTCTGAGTACCTAGTCAACCAATCCTGAGCAGCCAGTCACAACATAGCCAAGGGAGAGGTCTGCGGTGATGATATTACTATTATAAAGTTTATGGAAGTAGTAGCGTCCTTACCTGATATGCCATAGCAACAACAAGTACTGAAAGAAGTAACAGCTTCATCCTTGCGGTTTAGTTTCCAGACTACTGCCTGAAATTTGATGGAATCTCCCATGTCATACCAGTTGAGTGATTAAGTAACATTATAAATGCAAATCATTTTGCATAAAACGATGAGAGGCAGTGTAGTTGACAACACAGACTATTAAATTGTATTAATTGTCAGTAGATACTTGGCCTTCAATTAAGTAATTAAGCATAAATTTGGAAATTTGGTAAAAATTCTGGAAAATATGATTTTAGTTCATGCCTGATTAAATGCATAGTTTTATCATTTAATGGAAAAGATGTGGGGGATTTTGGAGTTTTACCTTAACCAGTAAACATAAAAAGGATGTAGACCTCAAAATAAGTACGTTGTCTTTTAAGAATATTTAACATGAAAATATCAGAAGTACTATGATGCTTGATGATACGGCATTGTTCAGAAGAATAGAAAGAGGGAAAACCAGAACTCACGTAGTGATCTCAGATCTGGGCACAATCCTTGGTAGATTTGAAGTGTGAGAAACCACCAGCCACCCCTCTTTATAGGGCTGTACTTTTTTGGCATACGAAACCCCCTCATCCCAGTACATCAAACAGTGATCCGATAATACAGCAATCATGTTGTCAAAGTAGCGTGAATGCCCTTAGAATAACGGACACAATCATATACTAAGCTATATTTCCCACTGACATTTTTAGATATATAATAGCTAAATATAATAATAAAATTCAGTTCAAGTAATGATTCAAAGTAGACCTACGACTTTAGAGATGCAATTTGTAAGATTTGATATTACACATTTAGCAAGTGTTAACTTGTGCAAAAAAGTGCACGAAAAATATATTAACACAAATTCAGACCAGTGTGTACCCCAGCATATGAGTCAGGGGATATAGCTTCTCCACCAACAGCATTTTGCCAATATGTGAGGAACCATTATCATGTTATATACTGGTTGGCCTTTTGCCCTGCCATGAAGTTGCAAGGTTAGCTCAATTAACACCACATTCGTTTTCATACAACTGTTTACACTTGTCTCACACCCAGATGGCAAAGAGTCCCGCCATAGCATGTGACATTATTATAGCTTTGCAACCACATTCTGTTTTATTCTGTATTGGTTCTGTTACATTTTTTTGATGGCTCCAAATAACATCAACACAACATACTCCTGTGATGTTGCACTACAACGTTATTAAAACATTCTGGTTAGGTTCTTCAACTGAAACAGAATGTTCTTAAAACATTTTTGTTTTGTTTTGTCTTGTCCTGAAAATGCAATAAGAGTGCTGGCTGCTAATTTATACTATCAAAATCAGCTGCTGATACCTAATTGTAAGGAACTAATTATTAATATGATGGCAAATTTTGCTGCTGGTTAGCACTTCACTTTTGGTAGGTGGAAAGGAGGAGTTGTTAATATGCTTCTAGAAAAAAAACCCACATAATACATTGATGAACAATTCAAATTACATTGGTCTTTATTGTTTATCTCAGTTAACATACTTGTAACATCATTACTCATGACTGTAGCAATTCGGCCCACATCTTGTTCAATTTCGGAGGCATCTATTTTCCTAACATTTGGCACATGCCAACCATGTCCTTGACCACAGGGGCTAGCTTCTTGCCAATATCTCCCCCACACTCCTCACTGGCTGGGAACTTGGAGTAGTTCAAACAGGCATTCACGATTCCACTGAAATTTTAAAAAAGGTAGATACAGAGATAGCATTACTGACTCCAATGTAGGATACATTCAATACAAATTTCACCTCTCAGCCTTATCTATGAAACAGTGAATGTTCAAATCAGTCTTTTAAAAAGGTATAGAGGGAACTAAATGATTTAGGAAAACCTTAATATTGAAAGTGTCTTATAATAATAATTATACTCAGGATGTACAATTACTACTAATACTTCCAATCATGGAGAAAGGGACGGTTTAAACTAACATAAGTAAAATGAATGCCTGTGCTTATTCATTTCAACAATATCTATGAAATTATTCAGTTTATTTCCGATAACCGACAAGGTAGTAGTATGATATTCTTTTTAAAACGCAATTATGCTTATGATACGATTGAACTGAGTTCTATTCAAGAAACGCTCATCAAAGTTGACTATACCATTAATTTGATATAACTAAATGCAGTTTCAAAAATCAATCTTATTTTAATCAAGCACCATGAAATACTCCTAACAAACAAAATGTTTGTGCTTCTTGTTTCAGTTTGTAAATATGTGGCTTACCCTAGTTGATATAGATGGCACAGTGTCAACCCAAATAGTGGTGCCTGGGGCAAATGTTGAAAAACAATCTTTTCTGATACAGTAACATCATTCATATACCATAAAATTTCTCCTACCTGCACATTGCCCTAACTTCAGCTTCGGTGGGGTCATTTTTGGGCGGTTTCAGATGCATGATGTGACCTGCACACTTCCCAAACTCTGCGTCACAAGTTGCCTCTCGTTTGAAGAATTCAAAGTCAAAGGCAGATGCCTGGAAGTAACAAAACATATTCTCTTACTGGGTGGGTCGCCAGCTGGTATCTAAATTATCTACAACAATGCTAGATGGTTTCATCTCTCATTTTTACTATGTTTTATCATACCCTATGGTGGTACAGGTTCAGTTGTTAAGATTTTAGAGAATGATATAGGCAGGGTGATAACAGAGTGTCATCAGCCAGCAGGGTGATACAGGAA
Source organism: Lepidonotus clava (assembly GCA_936440205.1). Lineage (NCBI taxonomy): Eukaryota > Metazoa > Annelida > Polychaeta > Phyllodocida > Polynoidae > Lepidonotus > Lepidonotus clava. The sequence continues at coordinate 88,255,821 of OW387133.1, forward strand.
AGTAGAATATAGTTAAACTTGTTCACTTTGTCTTTCTTGTAAGGTTGCACTTTAAAATATTGCTACAGTTATGACAAATCCAATAAAAAAAGCCATGATGAATGTGTTGTTGTCACTTCTCCAAAGGGTTTCAGTTACCAAGAGTTAACTCATGCTACACCTCACTGCATTGCCACCTGTACATGTGCCAACAATAGTATACAAAGGCCTTTTTGTTGTTACAATAACTTTAAGATTGTTTTAGTAACATTGATAGTTATCGTTATTATGATACCCTTGATATTTTTGTTTTTACTGGATGAAATTAAATTCCTTAAAATGATATATTTTTTTAAATTTGTTTATTTAAACTGGAAAAAGATTAGCACAAGTGCTAGTTTACATCTAACTCCAGCAACGCATGCTGATGATAAAGTAGTCAATAAATCTTGACATGAATAAGGATATAAGAAAATACGACTCGCTTAAAGGGTACATAGAAAAATACTAACAGCATTCCACTAGTTTAACATAAGTACTCTCTAGACTAGTTACAATAATCTTGCGTAAGTACAATCATATGTTACTATGAGATATTCAAGAGCAAATAACAGAGACAGAACAGGTGGGGAGACCGGAAGATTAACAAATTTTTCTAGCAATAACAAACAAATCTTAGTTATTTGATACACACAGAAGTCGGCCTGTAATTCAAAGACATCTAATATGTGTCACAGAAAATACCGCTGCATATGTATTGTGGTTTGCATCCATTTCCTTTGAGTATTCTTAAATTGTAGATAGGTATCAATATTACGTGTTAGTACATTCAATTCATTCCAAGCCATGATATGATATATCAAATTACAGAATTTAATTTAAATTCTGTAAATTTATATGATATATCAAATTACAGAATTTTATTTCATCCGGTAAAAGCATATTATGATATATTAGGGGTATTTTATAGTTATTGTTGTTTTGAAAACTGTCTTAAAGTTATCTTAATGTTATCGTAACAACAAAATATCATTGTGCAAAGGGCCACAGCTGTTGTGTGTAGGGCCCTGTCTATGGGTCCCTTGAGAAATATTAAACCTGTTTGATATTTCACCCATAAACCACTGGGATGAGTGGTTTAGGCACCAAACAATAAGGCACCAGTCTCGAGTTGGTTGCCAGGCTACTAACTAACCTTTGTCACCGCTGACTTACCTAACTTTGGTCACCCTATGTGGGCCATTGCACAGTGATCTCTCATAACAATGATAACTTTAAGATAGATGTAGTTATAAGGATAGTTATCGTCATTACGATACCCTCATTATATTAGTTTCTACTAGATCAAATTGAGTTCTGTAAATTGATATAATTATGAAGGGGCAGTGTAGGGCTTTATTCTGTAAAACTAACAGCTCATTAACAGCATTCCAAACAGCTCTTCTTTAGTTTCATTCATGCATTATTTTGAGCAAAGATGAAAGGTGGCGTTAAGTTGCTAACTTGCTTTGTTATGACTCTGAGTACCTGGTCAACCAATCCTAAGCAGCCAGTTATAACGTAGCCAAGGGAGAGGTCCGTGGTGATGATATCACAATTATAAAGTAAATTGAAGTAGTAATTATCTTACCTGGTATGCCATGGCAACAACCATTACCGTAAGAAGTAAAAGCTTCATCCTTGAGGTTTAGTTTCCAGACTACTGCCTGAAATTTTATGGAATCTCCCATGTCATACCAGTTGAGTGGTTAAATAACATTCTAAATTACAAAACAATGAGAGGCAGTGCGGTTTTCAGCAGGGATAATGAAATTATAGTAATTGTAGTACATTCTAGGCTTTCAATTAAGGATGTTATTATAGATTGGGAAGGGGGTCAAAGATTCAGAAAAAATATGACTTGCTTGTTTAAACGCATATTTTCATTATCTGATGGGGAAGATGTTTTTTTTTTTTAGTTTTAGCTTAACCAGTAAACATTAAAAGGGATATACATTTCCAAATAAGTATGTTATCTTCTGAGAATATCTAACATAAAAATATCAGAAGTACCATGATGTTTAATGACACGGCATTGATCAGAAGAATAGAAGGAGAAAAATAAACAGTACTCACGCAGTGAACTCAGATCTGGGCACAATCCCTGGCAGATTTCCAGTGTGGGAAAGCACAAGCCACCCCTTTATATACGATGTATTTTTGGCATGCGAACCTCACTCATCCCACATCAACTACTGATCCGATAATACAACAATCATGTTGTCAAAGTAGGGTGAATGCCCTTAGAATAATGGACACAATCATATTCTAAGCTATATTTCCAACTGACATGTTTAGATATGTTATAGCTAAATATAATCATAAAATTTAGTTCGAGTCATTATAAACATGACTTATGACTTTAGAGATGCAATATACATTTGTAATTTTGATGTTACACATATTCCAAATGTTAACTTGTGCAACAAAGTGAAACACAAAAATATGTTAACACAAATTCAGACCAGTGTGTACCCCAGCATACGGGTTAAGGGAAATAGATTCTTCTCCAACAGCGTTTTGCCAATATGTCAATCACCATCATCATGTTATTATCTGCTGGCATGCCCTTCGGAACTGCCATGAGTGTTTGCAGGGTATGCTCAGCCGTTAATGACCCAATGTCAGTGATAATAACACCAAATGTGTTCATATAAGTGTTTCCACTGTCCTCTCCCACCCCTATGGCAAATAGTGTCTCCCCTGGAGCATGGTATGGGCTCTGGACTAGGGGGGTCCTTATGTCACATGTCAATTTTATAAAACAGCCCTGTTGCATGTTTCTGTCACCTATTTATTCCAATGTCGCATGTCAAATTCAGGAGATGTCACTACTGGAAAAATGATGATATCGCTCATCCCTAAGTTGTTGTGTCGCATATGGAATTTAAGAAATAGCCCTGATGCGCTGTGTATTCCAAGAAAAAAAGTGTCCTCATGTCATATTTAGTGGTCCAGACCCATAATCATGGTAAGCCCCCATCACGAGGACAACGTATCATAGGGTGTAATTACCCAGAATCATGGGCAAAAGGATCACCAGATGGAAAAGTCAGAAAAACAGCATAATCACAAATGGACCCACCCACGGATGTGACATTATTATAAAGCTGCAGCCACATTCCATTTGGTTCTGTATTGGTTTTTGTTACATTACTCTGATGGCTCCTGATAATGTTGCAGCAACATACTGCCATGATATTGCCCTGCAATGTTACTAACATTCTGTTTATGTTCTAAACAGAATGTTCTCATAACTTTCTGTTTTGGATTCATCCTAACCTTGCAAAATGGATAATGTTATAATGACATTATGATTTGGTGTGGTTTCAACATCACCATCAATAACATAATTGTTATGTGCCATCTTATTAAGTAACAGACTGACGAAAAAGTATGGTTGCAGAACGGTTCTCTTACATCACAACTAACATAGGGTATATGGCACATACATATGGCGGAAACCCTTCATGGTATAATATGCTATAGTACACTCTGAAATAATTTGGGAGTTAAATTTAAAAACAGAAATATATGTTGCTCAGCAAAGAATGTTCAGTTACGATTGTGATGATTTAATATGATACCAGAACACTTAAAGAAAGGGGCCAGTGGTATTTCAATTTATGAATATTGTATGCTTTATTTGTTAGATCAAACATTAAATTAGAGGTATGCAGTATTTATATATTAATCAATGAACTATATTTATGGAAAATATGTTATTGTAATCTTAGACGTCTCATATCCCTCATACATAGGGAAACACATGTCTGTGTGTGACGTCACACACAAAAAAAACACATTATTTTCAAATTTTCAAATTATGATTTATTAAAAAAACATTTGGAATGCAATTTTTTGCCATAAATGAGTTTATTCTATGTTTTGAAATATCATTGGGTTGAGAAACAAACATTATGATAAATAGATTATGTTAATTCTGGATTTTTTTTTTATCTCATCTGTTTGTGATGTCACACACAGACAGATGTAGTGTGCAAGGCGCCCCAGGTGCATTCAGACACCTGTCCTTGACATTTAGAAAAATATCCATAAAACAGAGAGTATTGAAGGTATGGATATAAAATTTGGTATGAACACTCCCTGGTCAATGGTGATCATGGTATCGTATTGTTATATTTTCACATGCTCCTCCCTTTAAGCATTGTTATATCAAATACATTGAATTTGCGCTGATCTTGCTGGGCAGTATTTCACAATATGTGACCAGCTCTGCAAATCCAGGGCCTATTAACATACACATTTATAGGTCTATCTTCAATATTTACACAGAAAATGACTAAAAATGTTAAAATAAGCCAAAATTTGACTAAAATTCAAATTTTGTGTAGTTTTATATGAAACATTAAAATTTCCTAAAATTTTACATTTTGTTGCCATGGTAACCGGAATGTTAATCAAACGTCAAAACGTAGAATTGCTGATATTATGAAGAATTTTGTTTCCATGGAAACCAGGTCATGTGACATTTATTCTAAAATTAGAAAAACTTTAAAGTACAATTTTCAAGCTACATTATGCAAAAAACAGATTGTATCTATCTTAATTAGAAAAAAATTGGGAGCATTTTGTTTGCATAATAATTCATGTAGATCATATTTTCCTCTATATTTAACTGTTTGTAATTTTGTTGCTACCATTTATATCGCAATTTTAATGAATTTAAAGTGTCTGACCATGTCATGTTCAGAAGCTCACAACTCAGCTTCTACTCAGAATATTTAAGAGATGTTTACATTTTTAGAAATCCTGAGCCTTGTTCTAAATTCATTGTTCATGTCAAGTAGCCCCAAAATCGCAGAGCAGGTCACATATATTAGTGGCAGTTTATAATTGTGCAGTTTAATATGACCAAATGAATCATTATAAATCATAGTTACATAAGTGACAATACAATACCAGAACATTTTAGCATCGATACTTGTAATACTTCGAACTTCAAACATCATTGGCAAGGGTGTTTTAAGCTCTCAAAATATACCAAACCTATGAAATAGTGAAATACAGCAATGAAGTTACAGTGTTCCTGAAAATGACAAATTAAAGCTGTTTTCCAACAATAACTGCTTCTCATTCAATTTTGTACTGATCGTAGATTAGGATCTAGGAATGATCTAGGAATGAAACTGTTTATATAATATTATGTGCCACATTCCTGAGGCTCTATCTGAGTGACCGTATACCATAACCGTACCAAGCACGGTCACACAAAATGGTTGTATCTGACATGAACAATAGGACTGTTGCCCCAGTGGAGAAAAGATGCATCAAAGACTTCTGTATTTGGTATTTGGTAGCTGCATTTTACACGCCTATATATGCAAAAATGTTAGAATAAGGGCGGCACTACAGTCTCAGTGGAGGCGAGGCGTAGTCTATGTGGTAGATTATGGACGAGATTATGGACACAAATTAACCCACAGAGTATGAGCCAAGTGGGGTTATTTCAAGTACGTCAAATGACGAGGGTATTATCTAACATTAACCACACTTTTCATTTTGTCGTATTTTTTGATATTCATTGAACCACTAAATAGTATGCAAGTTAAAATCAGTCAAGAACCTTTTGATATTGTCTGTTGTGTCACATATTTGATTGCTAGAGGGTTTAGATCTTTAACAGTTTAATGAAAAACAAAAGTACCCATGGGTGCGTTGGTCGAACCACTGACCAGTTGGTGAGAGGGCATGACCCAGTGCTTGCCAATTAAACTGACAACTTTTCCTTTGCCTTTTTTAATAACCTTTTAAATACTGATCAAACCACTGAACAGCAAAGAAGGAGAATCAAGCTTTGAATCTTGTGAACCCTTAGAAATTTGTAGATTTTACGAAAATTAAAAGTAAATCCTTTCCATTCTGGCGCCGTGAGATTATACAGGGGTGCATGCCAATCTGACATATTAATATAAGAAGGCCTGTGGGGGTCGTCAGAGGGCGACTGTATGGCCCGGTGACGGCCGGGATGGCCCAAGGGCGAAGCCTGCGGGCCGTCCTGGCCGTCATAGGGCCGTACAGTTACCTGAGGACGACCCCTAAGGGTCTTCTATATAGTATTACCCAAACAAAAGTGAAATAACCTCAAATTTTGCAAAAAAAACACCAATGGACTCGTTCTTTGTGCGTACCAGAACTCCGTGCGTCGCGGAGTGGGACTTTTATTCATACCCCAGCTTAGAAAAGAAAATCCTAAATTGATTTGATAATGCCATAATTTGCTTTCATATTTCAGATGTACTCAGTTTAAATTTCAGAATTTTTCATGCAATATTAAAGATCTGCCATCAAAATGAATATTTTTGGATCGTGCCAGAACTACTTTTTGGAGCCGGCGAGCTAATATTAATTTCTTCTACTGCCCGCTCATTGGCCGTGCTGGTAATAAAGCTTGAGTAATAGGTCATATCACATGGACCCTATGTAAAACGTGACACATTTACGATCATTTGGTTCCAATGTGTGAACTGAAGAGGTTTTCCTTCATAATCAATTAGACCCCCATCAGTAAAATCTAATGATAAACCGTAGCAAGCTTTCTCTGGGACTGTCATAAAATCGTCGCAGAGATGGTATTTTGGAGCATAAAATATTACACTCATTTAGGTGGTCGGAAATGCAGAGTCCAACTGACAAGATTGCTAGTTTAATAAATAAATCATAGAAGTGTAAACATAAAACACAGCAATAAAGCCTAAATATTTTACTACCTCTACAGCTTTTCCGTGGCAACTTAAACGTTATAATTTCACTTTTATGGGGTTATAAATACAAGCATGTTATTTACCTTATGAATCAGAGACCTGTGTTTCTAGCTCTGGACTATGGCGCCATGATTAAGGTAATTAAGTCAATTATAAGAGGGGGACCGTGGGGTCTGCAGGTCAGGGGTACTGAGACCTTTGTCATGGCTGAGTGCTCTCGATTCAAATTTAATGTGCACTATTGTAAGTTGAAGAAGCCGCATGCATAAATCAATGCTAGGGCTGAGAGTGAGTCTCTTCTTGTTGTGCTTGAAGAGTGTAGGCTAACCAGGGAACTGGGGGTTAAAGCGGGACATGCAGCAAGCCACAGTTAAGGCTGGTCCCCAGGTGGCGACCAATATTACAAAAATCGACGGCGACCAACGTGATAATCGGTGGTCTAATCGCCCAGCGACTTATGCCTGGTCCCCACTTGGGCGACTAAATTTCAAAAATCGGCGACGACTAACGTTGTTAATCGTCCGGCGACCAACTAGAAACTGGCGCCATGATGTCTGGCGACCAAACCACTAGTCGCCGTGGGTTTAGAGCAAAATATTTGACATGTTTAATATTGTTCTATGGGCATGGGCAACTAGTTGATCGCCGGGCGACGTACTGAAGGTTCCTCTAGTCGCCCGTCGATTAACTACAAGAGCATCCCAACCTGGATATTAAATTTTTAGTCTCCCTGCGACTATTTTTTCTCTCCTTGGTCGCCGGTGAAAGCTACTAATATCCACCAATCCACTAATCGCTGTCGTTGGTCGCCCAAGTGGGGACGCGGCATTAGCATACAAGGGCGCCGTCATGTCTGGTGACTAAACAACTAATCGCCGTGGTTTTGAGGCGAAATATTTGACATGTTTAATAGTTCTCCATAGACACAGGCGACGTACTAAACTGTTCTCTTGTTGCCCGCAGATTTATATGATGAGCATCCCAGCGTGGAAATTAACTTTTTGGTCGTCGGGCGACTAGTTAGTCGCTCGGCGACCAATATTTCGTCCTTGGTCGCCGGGAAAAATACACAAATCATTGGTTGAGTAACATTTCATACAGGAATAGGCAAGGATACTGGAAGTGTTGCGGCTTCTGCACACTGACTTGGCTGTGTGACTAGGAGCGTTGGCTGTGTGAGTTGAGTCAATTAGCCTAAGGACTGGTGATTGTCAATGGAAACTCAGTGACTTATATCATACATCCTTTCATGAGGGTGTTTGGGTTAGCTCTAGATGCGGAACTACGTCTCAAGATGACTTGAAGTCTTAATAAGGAGAAGACTGCGACTTGGACTGGCTCATCTAACGGAATAATGAGTTAAAAGACCAATGCTTATTTACTCTCCTATCAATAATGATAAAGTAAAACCCCATAGTTCATTAGGACAGACGCAGTAGCGCTCTACTACTGCTCTCTGTCCTTAAGACATCTATACATTTCTTTCATTATTATAGCACTGCCCTGGTGGATTACATCTAAAACTACTTTTTTGGAACTTTTTTAAAATTAAGTTACCAAAGCCCCAAAAGGTAGGCTAGGTGGGGGCCCCACCAAGCCTGATCTTGAAAAACATGTTTCTTTACGTTAGCACTAAATAGTGTGTTCATCACTCAAAAAGGAATTAAATAATGATCATTGGTTTTCTTTCTTTATTATTATTTTTCAGGAACATCACACCCACAACAACATGGCTATTAGATAAAACAAACACTTTGAATTACTTAAGGGCAATACCCACTAAGCGACTAACACCGACCGCCAAAACGAGATTGTGGCAGATTCGCCTAGCAACCGTTTATGTTCCCAAAAATCTGTCAGTGTGGAGCACATGATGGATGATGGACGATGGGAAACAGAATCACTGGTAAAATCACAGAAAAAATATTAAGCTTGCCTAATATTTCCATTGCTGGATGATAACAATGCCTAGTGGGTGACCATTCTGTGACCATACATTTTTGGCCAGCCTGTTACCTGCCCAATTTTCATGTAACAATTACATCTGTTTACAATAGGTTGAAATAATCCAAGACAGAATGTTACAACAACATAAGATTCTTGTGAAGTTGACACCTTACCAATACAGAATGTCATGATAATATCATTTTTACTTGAATTAATGTACCCAGAATGTTATAAAAACATCACAGTGCAGCGTCACAATGTTAGGTTCTAAAAATATTATTAGTTGTCATCAAAATATGGTAACAAGAAGCAAACCAGAGCCAAGTAGAACATTACTGCAACGCTATGATAATATTACATTCTTGCCTGGGCATTTGTAATTAGCACACTCTAATGTTAAAGCTTCTGGCAGGTGCCCAGCATCTGCTTGATCCCAGGACTTGCCTCCTTTCCTAAATCTCCACCACAGTTCTGGCTTGGGGGAATCCTTGAGAAGTTCAAACAGGCATCCTGAAGCTGTCTGAAATCAGATCGGTGTGAAAGGTGGATTTTTAGAAATTCACACAACCTTAATCATTTTGCTATCAATTGAAAATAGCATGGCATCCAAAACTCATTGTGCACCCAATGACGTTTTACTGCATTATTACCCTCTGGATCAAGGAGCCGGGTGTATTGTAGGGAGGGCGTATTGCTAGGCCGTATGTACCGCATCACTTCCCGTGGTGTATTTTTTACGAAAATTCTCAATATTTTACAATATTTTACATTAGAGACGGGTAATAAGATAAAGAAGGCCCTTAAGGGCAGTCCTCAGGTGGCTGTTCGACCCATGGGGATTATACAAACCTCAGCCTTCGGCCTCAGTATGTAACAATCCCCCTATGGGACTGCCCCAATCCCCCTCGGACTGCCCCAGTGGGTCTTCTTATTATAGTATTGTTATTGATTGTTTTCTTGTAAGAACAATCAAAAGGTTCATTACAAAGTAGAACAATTTTCTTTTAGTTATTTTGATAATTACAATAACCAAATCAAAGCAATATTAAATTTCAGAACAAACATGACCATTATACATTGCAACAAAAAAGAATGGAAATATGCAATGATGGCGGGTGCAGAGTATTATGGACCAATAAACCTTCATTGTTTAGAATATCACTTGCTCTTTTCTTTAGTCCTCCCCATCACAGACTATATTCAAAAGGGTGAATTGTTGCACAGATTACTTGTCACTTACCCACACCATCTCTCTAGTTCAGCCATGTCTTTGGCACCGTCTGGCAACTGCATATACCCATGAGGTGATTCTTGTCACTTACCCACACCATCTCTCTAGTTCAGCCATGTCTTTGGCACCGTCTGGCAGCTGCATATACCCATGAGGTGATTCTTGTCACTTACCCACACCATCTCTCTAGTTCTGCCATGTCTTTGGCACCGTCTGGCAGCTGCATATACCCATGAGGTGATTCTTGTCACTTACCCACACCATCTCTCTAGTTCAGCCATGTCTTTGGCACCGTCTGGCAGCTGCATACCCAACAGGTGCCTCCTGCACTTCACGAACTCTCGGTCACAAGTTGCATCTCGTTTTAAAAATTCAAAGTCAAATGCAGAGGCCTAGAACAAAAACAAAAAAAGTAGTATGCCTTCCATCATTTGGTTGAATTAGACTTCATCTAACAGTGAGGAAATACTGTCAACCCAAGCAAAAATATGACTTTCTGATTACGTTGCAGCAACGTTCTGGTTAGTTCTGCTTTATTTCTCGTTAAGTTATTTTGATCACACCGTAAAACGTCTTTAGAACCTAATGTTGCGACGTTGCACTGTAATGTTCTTGTGAAGTTCTTGTGACATTCTTTCACATTATAATAACGTTATTATAACATTCTTTATTAGTTAGGTATAAACTTTACCAAAATATAATGCTATTATAACGTTCTTTTTTAACAAGTCTGAACCTTACATAAAATAGCGTTATTGTTATGTGAAAAGTGGGCAGGTTGCAGACTAACCAAAAAAGTACCTCCACAGAAGGTTATTTTTATGTCACTGCTTGCCTGGGAACAATGATACATTGCACTAAGGTCAGTTACCTCATGCATAATTGGTATACGAATAAATAATCTAATTGTTAGCTCAGTAGATACCTTTTTATATGGTAGGTCAGATATGCATGTGTGGAGATCCATAAATGATAAAATCATGTAATTTATACAGAAATTAAGAAATACCTACAGCAGCTGAGCATAGCCAAACATCTACTGAAATTTACTGAACAGGCTTAGTTACAAGAGTAGTTGATAGACAAGGAGTACAAACATCTAGAGGTATATCATATAAGAATGAAATAGCCTTACCTGGTATGCCATAGCAACTACCATCATTGCAAGAAGTAACTGTTTCATCCTTGAGTTCTGTCTTCCAGAATACAAGTAACACTGCCTGAAACATATACAAGTCGTGAAATAATCAGTGATAGAGTAGTACAGGGATCATAATTCATAGGAGTTGTTAGTGTGTAAATTAAAAATCGAATCATATTCTGTGCATAATCAAAAATAGACAAAGAGATTTATAACTTTGAAAATATCTCAGTTTTAACATATTTCGACCTTATTCTTCATGAATATTATGATGTTTGATGTAATGTTATTGATCAGTAGAATAGAAGGATTAACAACCAGTACTTACACAGTGATCTCAGTTCTGGACACAATCCCTGACAGATCTCGGCTCTGTCGGGGACCCCGTCAAGCCCTATTATCCCACTATATGTTTGGCATGTGGACCACCTCATCCTGGTCAATCAGAAACTGTGTCGATTGTACAGCAATCATATTGTCAAACAAAGACGAATGCCCTCGGATTGCAGGGGACTGCCAGAATCGAGTAAAAAGGTACAAGGACTTCTGGCAATGTTTATTGAGTAAAAAGAGCAAAATCAACTTGAGATCCATTCATTATCAGGAGGGTACTGGTAACATGAGGGAATGTAATGTACTAATGTACATTGAAGGGAAATGGGGATGCATTTTATTGGAAATATCAACCATTTGAGAAACTGCACAGCACAAGTATAGGTTACTGTGCACAGATGATATGCCATATGCTCTGCACTCTTCACTATATGCAATAGCTGATCTCTTTATATTGAATTTAAGATTAATATATGGTTCATTGAGTGTTTTAACTCGATTGTTGAATTATTTTAATGAAATGATGGCTATTTCTGTTTTCATAATACACTGAAAACACAAAGTCGTCAGAGAACCACTGCAGGGTTGTCAAAGGGTTGTCACAGGTCACTTTTGGGCTCTCATAGGTGACTTTTGGGTCATCACAGGGCTCATTTCAGGCCATCAATGCTGTGTGACTACCTTGTGACAATCCTTTGACAACTTTGGGGTGGTCAGAGGGTTGTCATTGTGAATTTTGAGGCTGGATGACAACCCAAAGGTAGTCATTTTCTCCCGACTACTTTGGGCCAAAAAGGTCGTCAGAGAAGCAAAAATGAAGGATGGGTTGTCATAGGGTTGTCACAGAAGAAAATGAGAAGTCAAAAGTCCTGCCTGACTACCCTAGGGTTGTAGGTGAATGGTGCCTAAAGTGACAGCCCAGGGTTGTCATGGCCTCTGTCTATATCAACCCAGTGTTGTAAGTGAATGGTGTCAAAACCATACAACTCATAGGCCTCGTATGTGTAATGGCCACACCTAATAACTAGTAATAACATAATAGGATGCCATTATAATGACTATGATATCTACAACATGAAAATATTCATAAATAAGATTTTTTGTCTAACAGACACAGACACAGGCTGTGACAACCTTGGGTTGTCGTTTTTGGCACCACTTTTGACAACTCTGTGTTTTCAGTGTAGCAGGACAGTTGGTGCTATACTTAAAAAGGATGAATGATTATATAATAATACTTTTACATGGTTTTATATAAAATGAATTCATGTTTTACATGGTTATTGTAAAGTTATATTGGTCTATGTTACGTATGTACCTAGACAACTCAGATGTAAAATGAAAACAAGTTTGTAACTTATTTCATGTCTGAATAAACAATTGAATTCAAAAAAGAAAAATACACTATCACGATGTTTACGTGCACTATTAAAGGGGTCACTTACTGCTTACTCAAAATTGATTTGTTTGAATGCTATTGTGTTGTTTCGGTTAATTATAATTATAGTGCATTGTCCGAGATAATTACTGTTATTAATATTGTTTCTGATGGGTGCTAGTCGAGTGGTGAATAAGTCCATGAGATGGGCGCTCAATCCATAACATGAACAACGCTTGGCAGTACGGTAAGTTTATTGATGGATATGGTGATGCGTACAGTTGCTCATGATGGTAATAAGTTCCAAGGTATAACAGTTCCAGTTTAGGGTAGAGTAAGCTTCCTCCTTAGAGTCCGCCTAGTCTCACTTCCAGCCGTAGTGCGATGGTACCGTGTAAGTCACCAGATGTCCCTGCGGTTGCGTAGCTATCTAAACCCCTCCGAATCTCCCGATCCGTATGATCCAAACGCTAATGATCTCTCTCTCCTCTTACACTGCGCTCTCGCTTTTAAAGCAGTCTGATATTGATTTTACCCCAGGCGTCGGCGCTTGTTGGGAGGTGTACCCCAGCGAGCATTGTTGTCAGGTATATTTACACCTACCAGCGGCACCTGCCATATTTATACTAGGTATTCTCATAAACTAAGTAATTTGGAGGAATTCTTATTATCTTGTATTCAACTGGTGACCTTAACACTATTTCAACGATCATGCACAAAGTAAATGATTTAATCTCTACCTTTGTGCATGTTCATGTCTTAGGGCAGGGAGAGGAAGCTATGGTAACCTAATAACTTTGTACATGTGAAAGGAAACTTGGAGTTCATTATAGCCTCACCAAACTTCATAACAGTTTGTACAAGATCTATATGAACATTTTTGAGTAAAAACAGTAGGGGTGATCATTGAAATAAGATTGCTGCAGCCAACTGTACGCTTTACACATCTCTGTACTCTGGCTCTCTGTACATTTCTTTATTTATGAATGTTTTTTTTTCTAATCAATTAAATTTGATGTCTAGACCAACGAATCTATTTTGATCTGGATGATGGGACGAGGCAAGATGTATCTCTTTGATGAATTAGAAATCAACATGATTATATTAGAGCCCCAAAATGTTTTTGTGTATTTCTTTAGGGTTTCCATGTTTCTCACCAGGTGGCACCAGTGAGCAATATTTCAAATATCTCAAATCTTTTATGGGAGGGGATTGAATATATTTTACATATCTTGACTTTAGGAATCATTTTTTACCCAAACTCAATCAGAAACTTGGTATGCATTCCATAAATATTTGGCGATAATTATTGCCAGTTAAAGCACTTCCATAAAAGATTGGCGATACTTAAATTATTATCACCAATGCCTCAAATCAGTATCGTGGCGATAATTATAAAATATCGCCGTTTTGAAAATATATATTTTCACAAATATTAATATATCAAAATATGTATATGTGACCAAGGAAGAAGCCTGTAAAATTTGAATTTGATTGAAAAAGAATTTGAACAAAAAAAATGAAAAACAAAGATTTTATGTGGCGATAACATTTGTTGGTATCGTGGTATCTCTTCAACCTGGATTATCGCCAAATTTTTATGGAATGCCCCCTTGATTTTGAAGTTTAATGGTCGTTTGTAATATCAAGAATCAGAAAATGCATAACAGCGTCATTAAAGCCATTATATGCAATAAAACAGTAGGTTTGTAAAGTTTTATTCTAAGCGCATTGATATACAGGTGCATATACATAGGTACATTGGCAAACCCATTCAGCAATTCGCCTCAAACTCGAAAAATCACCATTTAAATAATTCAAAATCATTATAAACAATCCGAACTTATTAAAAACAACATTAAGCGGTGCGACCTAAATTAACAGAAGACTATAACAAAAGAGATTGTATCATTCGGAAAATATCTAACCTTCTCAGATATTGGTCACATGTGTTCCCTTATTTTGACCAAATTTTCAGTAGCATCCTTCAATGAGATTCACTTACATTCATGTTTGGTTGTTCATGTACTTTAGATTTAAAACTTGTTATCATTGTTGTATTTGGAATTGCTGTGATCTAATGAACAACACTCTGGCATTGTGCAATCATTCTCCTGAGAGTGGGACCTGACTTTTTGGCTGTGTCACTCCCACAGCTCTGGGCGCTCGGGATCTTGGAGAAAGTCGAACATCCATCGATGAGCTTCCTGAAAAAGAAAATTGAATAATGAGTTTAAATGTTAGCAATCAGGCTCAATTTCTTGATGGTTATGATTTTCATCAGAAAAAGGGAAAATGTCAAATCTATCTGAGTTTCTGTTTGGTGAAAACATTTGGAAAAGTCTCTGAGGATCTAGATAGTAAACCCATTATTATTTTTTGCCTAATGGACATACATTTTTGTAAGTACTTAGAATCATGCATGTGGATGATATTTTCTAATATGCATCATTATTTTTCCAGTGACTGCTATTTGAAAGTTCTTTGTCTACATGTAATACTGTATATCAAAGAGAAAAGGAACTGTTTAACTATACAGAGTAAATGTGAGAATCTATCAAGGAATGCGACTGGAATTCTAGTCAAATTAGAGTTCACTATTGACCAGAACCTGGTGTGCAATGTTGGGTCTTATTAACAAAAAGCGTGAATATAGAACAAATTTCAGGCTTTCTAAATATGCAAACAGCTTAAATATTCCTATTTGAACCTGAGTTATGGGCTTCTGAACACAAATAAGCTTAATGGTAATTGGCATTGACAGGGATAGAAAGATTTAATCAAGTAAAATAAGAACTGCATACATTATGATATATGCAAACGAAATACTCTCATTTTTGATCTTATGAAGATAGCTACTAGTTGTTAGTTGTTGCATGATATAGTTTGAAAGATCGATCATTATTTTTTTCTAAGTTATGAATAGTAGTCACATGACCTGGTTTCCATGGGAACTAAATGTTTCTTTTCAACAGTATTTCAACATTTTGATATTATATAAAACAAAACTGTAAGTAGGGCAACGATATGTATATTTTCACAAAAATATGTCATAAACTACACAAAATTTCATTTATTGTTGAACTCTGTAATGTTTGATTAATTGATGATGAATCTATCAAATTGAGTTGGTCACAATAAGCCCATCCCAGTCCACACCAACATCAATGTTAACCATGAAATACTTTCAAAATTGCATCCACATTTATTACCTGAAGAGGGCTAGATAATACAAAATAAACCAAGGCAATTGTGTTGAAAGATTGCTCCTAAATTCTGTAAATTGCACCCCTCTATTTTGACATTTTTCCCATAGGAACCAATGTTAAAGCCAGCCAGCCCAGCCTGTAATGTCCAACCTTATTTTGCCCTGAAATGCAGCCTTTTGATTGGCTAGCAAACCTACAAATCTGCTAAGTAAGAGAATTTAAGAAATCATAATGTTTAAGCCATATTTGAAGATAAAGAAAAACACAAGTCTTGCTTACTTCAGTAGCCCCAACTCCTGGAGACAAGGATTGCTTGTACAGCTATTTTGTCCAACCTTTGTCCAACCCTGGGATATGCGCAATGTGGGATGGGCTTATTACCACTGATATCTATCATAAATGGTCTATTGCTTTGAAAATATCTGACAGTGTTAGATATTGGTTGATGGAAATCTCTAATTTGACAAGAGGTTCAGTTGCCATGAGTTCCCCCTCTCTTATGTCCTCTGTTGCCATCTTCATGCAATGGGATAATGACTAATCTTATTGATATAACTTACACGCATACTTTCTTTGCTTCTGCTGCATTGTTATTGTTAGCTTTGGCACGTTTAGCACCCTCGATAACCTTCTTGCACTTTTGATACTCCCTGAGACATTGGGCATCCCTCCTGTAGAACTCGAAGCACGATGCCTGTGAATAGAAATATGTGGTATTGCCATATGCATGTCATACCAAAGTAGCATATTGCATCTCATTTAAGTTCTACAATTATAATTTCTTTTTTGATCTATTATGTGCAATTATTCATACATCTTTTTTTGTTTGTGGCTACGTAAGTTTTCTAGTTACTTAAGGGCCATACCCACTTAGCGACTTTAGTGGTGACCGGCGACTGGGAAAAGGGCCGTCGTCGTCGCTGGGCGACTAGGATCGCCCGGCGACGCCCTGTGGGTATGGTGAGGGTTCTGGGCGATGGGCGACGGACAACAGGACAACAGGATCGCCGGGAAAATTGCCGAGAAAATCGCCGAGAAAATATCAAACTTGTCTGATATTCCAGTCGCTGGGCGACGGCGACGGCATTTCTCCCCATCGCCCGTCGCCCGTCAACTCTGAGATCGCCTAGTGGGTATGGGGCTTTAATGATTCCTTACCTGGTATGCCAGGAAAAGCACCAATACCGTAAGAAATAAGAGCTTCATCATAATGTTTTAAATCAGCTTTCTGAAAGTGAATATAAAACACTTCATTACTAAAAGCATGTATTTAAGTCTTTTAGAGCTGTTAGTGTTGCTTTTTTAATTTTATACATGTTGCAAAGAGAGTGATGGATTTGAGGCACATATTGAACATATTCTGCACAGTTATACATTGAAGTCATTTGATTGGAAATTGATACAACTACCCTTTATACAACTTTACTGACCCTTCTCAATCTTAAAGACATTCAACTTACAGTGCTACAATTATATTTTGACTTGTCTTTTATCAAGAAGAAAGTCTGTACTCACACAGTAGTATTATATCTTGGTCCTCTATGGAGGGGATTCCTATTGTGGGAACCTACACCCCAATACCTTATATACCCCTGTGTTTCTGCCACAGTGAACGTCCATTATTGCAGGAAATCGGATGCAGCAAAGTAGAATGTGATAGGCCAGGGCAACTCAGGATGGCCCAAAAACTGGTATTGGACAATTTCCATGAGATCACCCTTTGATTATTCTCTGTGGGTGATATCAAAGGGTGATCTCCTACTCATATTGAGATAGGCAGAAAATGACTATGCGTTCATGCACCATTGAGGATGCAGTCTATTCAGGATGCAACTTTTTGAACTGTTTGCAAAACAGACCTTTGGCCTGTTTCATAACAAACCTTTGTATGATTTCTATTTCATAAAGTTATAATCACCTTTTTGGCTGCTGTAGCTATGTGAGTTTTGTAATTTCTTGCATGAGTTTGGGTCGGGTTTCGCGAATTTTGGGTCGATTTACCTAAGTTTTGAGTTGATTTACGTGACTTTTGTTATGAAACAGCCACGTATGGGAGTTTCAAACTCACATATAGTTTCTTTAAGCTTACATAAAAGCTCCATAGCTACGGATCTTTTTATGAAACACCCTCTTATAATCATAGTCTCATTGCGTCATGTATTACCTTTCCCTATACTCTCACTGTTGCACCAATCCTGGAAAGAATACTGATGACATTTGACCTTTATAATTATATGTTTCTTATTTTTCAACTCAGGACAGATGCAAAATAATTTATATCACGAGGTACGTTTTTCATGATGTGGGCATGTCTTTTTGTGTATTTCTATTGGTATGTGTGTACATAAATGCTTGTTTGTGTGTTTTTCTGTGTATGTGTATGTTTGTGTGTTTTAATTTGTGATTGCGTATGCGTGTCTTTGTTAATCATGTGTGCCCGTATGAGTTTGTATGAGTGCTTTCTATGGGTGTTTCAGTGTGGTTTTGTGTTCATATAATTATGTGTTCATATGTGTGTTTCTTTTTGTGATTTTGCATGTATTGGCTATACTTGATGGTGTGAGGGTACTGGCATGTAGCGACAGAAAATCTGTAAGTTTTCTCAGCGACAACGGGTGGCAGCATTGTTCCAAAACTGTCTTCTTTATACTTTTTCATTAAGATGGCGCCCCCTGGTGTATCAAATTGGAAACACACTTTTAGGGCTTTCCCATAGCTAAGGTATATGAAGTGACCCAGTTACCAAAAGCCCTAAAAGGTAGGCTAGGTGGGGGACTGCGCAGGGTCATGGGAAAGGTGTATTACCTAAATATTGTCAACAATGCGTGTTTAGGCCCATTTAGAGGGGAGGGGACAGGGATGACGCCCCCCCCCCCCCCAACAGAGAAGATCTTTCAGAAAATTCCAAGTTTTCTTCAAAAAATTCAATGTAAAAAGCCTAAGAAAACTAAAGAAATGTTGGAAAGTTCCACTTGGTGAACCCTGCCACCCCACTTTTATGTAATTTTTTTTTGGAAATTATAAGCAAATGTTCCACTCAAGGAACTTCGCGACCCTTTCCCCCTGCCCCCAGCAGAACCTTTGACGGGGCCTGTGTTTAGGTAGCCTTATTTAGTTCTCCATGTTAGGCACTCCCTATAGAGACAGATTGTATATTTCATGTAATATAAAAAATAATCACGTGAGATCTAGTCTTGATCTGTTTATATTTCAAAAATTAGCCAAACTTTCCACATACGTATTTAAAGAGATATATTGAAAACTGCCCCCATAGACTACCAAGCATTCACCTGGTTTTGAAAGTAAAAGGGCATTTGCCACTTATGACAAAGTCCTTGATTATTTTATCCATAGTTTCTATAGATTTTCCACAAAAACAGGTAAAATGTCAAGGATTATTTGTCGCTTTTGAAAATAACGTTGCAAAATAATTTAGAGTGTTTTTTTTTATGCAATCTCTATTTTGATTTCGGGCTTGTTCCTTCCTAGATGTTTTTTTCTCGCCATTGTAACCATAAATAAACAATATGCCAATGAATTATTTTTGGTATATCATTTAATCGAGGGTGACATGCTCCCAATGTCTTACATGTATAATCATCTGATTACTTAAAGAGAAAAGAGTCAATAGTTCAGTCGACTGATCTGTCAATTGGTCATTTATGATGTACAACTTTAAAGCGTTCAAGTATATTCAAATACATTAATTAATCTAATAGGTTTTAGCTATTTCTATAACTGCATCGAAGAATTGTATGTACGTGAAGTGCTCTTTATGTAGCTTTTAAGACACCTTTTCCATTGAAATTAAATTAGGTAGTCGTATATTTACTGTCACGCCTAGAATAAATATAATAGAGTGATTGGTTTGGACTTAAAACCTCTAAATTCTTGGCAAAGTGTACAACTTGGCAGTTAAAATGTGCCTGTTTATGTGGTGATGTGACAACACTGATGGGGAACCATGGTTACTTAATGGTTATGTCACTGCCATGCCCAGAAATAACAATTTTGATGTGGGTCTCACTACACAAAATAATGCAATATTGCATTAGGTACATCCTTGCATTTCGATATAGCTGCGAAGGTCTCCAAATCTGTCCCCTCCGCACACACTTACAAAGGCTGCACAGTCCTCCTTGATGGTTCTGTAAGGAGAAGGAGACAATGTTAATTGGTGAAGGTGAAGGTTGGTTTGTTGGTTATTGGGGTTTAACGCCGTAGCAACATCTAAGGTCATATCACGGCGAGAACAGAGTTTGACAATTCTGTCTGGGATGACCGTATCTATGGAATGATCGAATCTATGAGAAGATAGAGACCATACCCCTACACATTTACTGAGGCAGGTGTTCTTTAATGTGCCTGGTCCCATAGACAGGGCCATACACACAACAGCCGGTGGCCCACAAGGAGCCTTTGATAACCCTGTTGTTGTCACAGGGAGACATGCAGAAGGGAGTAGCAGCTAGACCACCGCAGCCCAGGATTGAACCCGGGCCGCCTGCACAACAGGCGGACACTCTAACCACTACACCACCCCACACGCCTTGAAGGTGAAGGGGTAGCACATAACATGATTTAGTACAAAGGTAATGTATATCCATAATATTATTTTATAGCATGGTAATATAAATGTCATGGTATTCCATATCATCAACAAATCAATGTGTATGTGAATGGTAAAAATGAGGAACAGTAAAATTGAGAACATAGTGTTGTTATTTTTCTACAAAGAGTTATTAATCAAGTTTCATATTTTGGGGTTTTCTGTCTGGGGCAACACAAGTTTAGTAGTTTAGCATTCAATGCCACTCTGCCACTTTGATGCTCACTATACAGAGAATCATCTCTGCATTGTAGCTGCCACTGGGTCTGGCCCGGGGTAGTAACAGCCAACCAGCAAAGACTGAGGGGACTATTTTTAGCCTGAGGGGTGTAGTGACACAATGATACCAGTATATAGTTAGATCGCTACATAGCAGAGAGTACTCTCGTGGACTATTTTCACGGTGCGGAGGTGCAAGCACTGCAGAATGCATTCAACCCATCACTCACGTAAGGAGGAATATAGCCAGTCATCCAATGGGAGGCATATATCCAGGAATATAGCTACAGTTCCCTTCCAGCAGTTTTGTTGGTTCACTGAGTTCAAAGCAAGGTTCCCACGTGATAACTAAATTTGAGCTATTAGTACGTATAAGTAGCTATCACTAATCACCAGGCAACTACTAATCGCCAGACTACTAAAAGCCTAATCCCTATGTTAGGACGCTCTTGCTATAAATCTTCTGGTGACTAGAGGACACTTTAGTATATTGCTCAGCGATTAACTCATCACCTGTGGCTATGGGGAAATATTAAACATGTCCAACTTTTCGCTGGAAAAACCCAGCAATTGGTTTTTTAGTCCCCAGACATTTTGTTGCAAGGGTTTGGTAAGTAGCTGGGCGATTAGACCACAACATATTTTTGTAATATTGGTGGCCCCATCGGGACCAGCCTTAAATCGGAAAATTCAATTTACAATGCTGCAAGGGCTCATTTGATAGATAAATAACTGACAACAGGGGGGGTTATATCAGCCTTTGGTCCCAGCTGATATCCCTGACACACATTTGGTTTACTACTTGTATCCTCTGCCTAGTTGGTAATATATATCTATTATTATATATATATATAAATATATATGTATTTACATGCTTGTAGTTCCCTTATAGCTCTAAAAGAAGGATTACCTACGTGCACATATCATCCGATTCCCCAAGTTTTTCCATACAGACTCCTGCAGCCACCGAACAGCCATCCCTTTTGAATTTGTTGCTCGCATAAACCTGTCAGGTGAAATAATGATCCATTCGACAAATGCTCTTATTGTCAATCAGAATGTGTTGTAACTGCGACAAAACCTAATAGAAAAGTTATTTTTAATGTTTGATTTACAAAATTAAATATTTGTATATGAATATTTACTTGGTAAACATGGTTCTTAGTAATACTTGTGGCTGGATGGCTAGCTTGCTAGTAACACTTGCAAGAATAAATCCAAGTGGTGGGATCCAGTACTAGAGCCTAGTGGTAAATTTCAGTACTAGGCCTAAGTGTGGCTTCTCAGCACAAATACTCAAAAGGAGGCTCAAATGTGGTAGGTGCATAATGTAAGAAAACCCAGAAATATGATTGAATAAGAACAAAGGATGTTAGTAAATAATTATATTCATTTGCATAATGTTTATATAAACTGCATATATGTGTATCACTAATATGTATTTACTCTAAGGTGTGCTTTTATAAGCTCTAGTTTATCATGCAAATTACTTTTGAACCTACATTTATAGTACTATCTGCAATATCAATACTAGGTGCTGAGTACACTGTGGGTAGAAATATGTAACCCTTTATACACCTTTCTCATGAACCTGCGCAGTGCAGTCCTGCTGAGCCCCACACGAAGGTGGCGGGAGTCACCAGGCTGGGTCATTGCACTGGATATAGACTAACAGTGGAATCATTTTGAACTTTTTTTCTATATCTCACAAATGCACTAACAAGAAACCAAATTCGCCATTTCTAGCACTCATATTTAAGTACATTAAGGAATTCTCTGAGTCTTGCTAGCCTTTTATTTGGAAGGAGGTCAACTCTAAACACAAGTCAATTACAGGTACTGACTAAGAGGGATTGTTTTGCACCTCAGCTTGAGTAGGTGTTTAGGGGCCCTGGGCCCTGGGCCCTGGGCCCTGGGCCATGGAACTGATCTAGTGTGAACAACCAAAACTAACCCCTCTCCCACACATACATTCTATACACTGCTACCAAGTACAGCCTCCTGACTATCTAAATAGGCACCAGTTCTCCTTCAACTCTGCTCCAAGCCAAGTGATTGGTGCTGCAGACTGAATTTGACTGCACTCCCCTCACTAGGATTCACAATTATGCCATGAGGCGTAGCCACCTTTAAAAAGAAGGCTGTATAGCCACACATATGATAACATACAAGTCTATGAGCATTACGAAAGTATTTTCTCTATATTTCATATAGTTGTACTACCCATATACAGTTATCACCTATATCATAAAGAGTTATTATAGGAATAATGTTAATGACAAAATAAGACTGCAAACACTATTAATATGTTATACAACTGAAATATTTTATTTTCCAGTTAATCTTTAGTTTTCACAGACTCAGAATTAAAGAAGGAGATATTGAACTATAGCTACTTATAAAGTTTGTTGTTTTTAAGATCTTACCTGATATTCTACAAGCAAAACCACCACTGTAAGTAGCAAAAACTTCATGTTTAATATTTCAAGATGAGCAATGTTAACTGGTTAAAGGTGCTCTGGTAATCTTATAAGTCTAAATGTTAGTCAAGTGTGACTGATTTTCTTAATCAAACTGAGGAGGCCTAATTACATGAACTAACCTTCTTAGTTAGTTGTGACTAGGGGGATTTACAAAGAAAGCCACATTGGACTAGGGTTGGATTTTGTTTTCTTAAATGTAAACCCATTTCTTTGGAACTCCATTCACATATAAATACAAATTAATGGTGGGAATTCCAGTAATACTCCATAAAGTTTAAGATTAAAATAGATTACTTACAATCAATTTTATTAGGCATTAACAACTGGTTGCTTTCTGGTTACTGGACATTTATGATGTCACTTTCTATCAATAGCCTTGTCAGTTTGACTATCAGTGTTAGTTAATATTACCATCATTGTTAGTCAATCTGCATGACTATGCCAAAATTTACACAAGACAGGATGACTAACACAGTTTGAATATGGTCGCATAGTTGTATGTGACTATGTCTACTGTGCCAGGAGATTATTAGGGTGTGATGCTATCCAAAGATCAGAAATGACTGAGCTCCTGGTATGGATTTAAGGATAAAATGTTGAAAGAAGGCGTGGGATATATAAGATTTATTAGATAATTCAAGTACTTGAGTAATGTGATAATAAAAGTAGTATAGAATTGATAGTTTGTAGTGGGTAAGTGGGTATAAGGTGACAATAGGGGGTACCCAGCACCGACCAAGAAGTTATTTGGGTTCAATTCTCGGTTGGTGCTCGGTTCACTGAGGGATGAGGTACAGCAAAAATGATTTCCATGTTTTGATCCCCTGCTGTTTGCTCACCCTGTCATCTTCATCTCATAGATACAATCACAAAGTAATGAAAGTCAAAACAAATGTCTGAAAAGTCAGAATTCATGCTTTCGCCCTGTAAAATTACCCTGGATGCCGGTCTGTTGTAAAACATCCATCACTCACTCACTATAAGGAGTGGTATGTGGAAGGTTATAATGGTTCTGAATTATCCCAACTCGAGCGGCATTGATCTGCAGCGCCCCCTCCTGGCATGACTAGACTATTAAAGGTGAATACAGGAGCGCCACCTGGTGTGATTTTATTTTCGGAATAGAATTTCCTTGAAATTTCAGATAAACATGATAGAGTACTTAAGAGTGACAGATGTGCAAATGTAAATGAAGAAACTACATTTTTACAAAAACAAAAGCAGGCAAACTGAACAAATTAATGAGATTTTCTGCATTTTACCTTATTTTTTATTCCAGAAACAGAGTGAGATTTTGCATGGTGACCTAATACTTTCTTTCACCCAAAATGCTCTTCATGGCCCTACCCAGACTTTAACAGCATTTGAAGTAATAGAGGAGATACGAGGCATAGATTCTCCAGGTTCGACCACGAATGACAGTCAGATAAGTCCAAATCTCCCACACTTTTTCTGGTGACCTTATTTCATGGAAATCTATTGGTCAACCTTGCTGTGTACACTAGTTGCTAGGGGTGGCTGGCCAGTCATTGGTCAGTTGGCCCCATGTGACCACAGTAACCGGGTGCTGTGGGGCTGGCCACAGGGTGTCAGAGGGAAGGGGGTCAGTGTGACCCACTTCTGGGAGTGTACATTAAATGACCTGCAGGGGGTTTGGGTCATTTGTTGTCAGGAGGGGAAATAAATTCTAATGAGAAAGATTCGTGGTTTCGATCAATAGGATCTCGTCAGGAACATGAGGAGGTTCTTGAAAATTTATCAGGGGTGGTCCTGGTAAATATTATTCCCTTGGTTTAGAAAACATTTCTCTGAGGAGAAAGTTAGTGGACAATATTTGGAAAAATAGTTCTCCAGGAATCAGACTGTCGTTCAGGTCCGGCTAAATAATAACTGATTGAGAATATTTCAAATTTCTTTCTAAGTTCAATTGGTAGAAAATCCGTACAGGCAGATTTTCGTGATTTGAGAACTTTTTTGGTTGAAAATTTTTTTTGACGTGGCATTGGTTATTCAGCCGTAGATATTGTCCATCGTGTTCATGCCTTGTGGGGCGACCGTATGCAATCTATGTATCCAGTTGAATTCTATGGAATTCGTGAGTTTCTTCGCTCGTGCACATAGATGAAGTCCAAGATGTGGATTTTGACATCATCTATGCCCTTGTGGTCACATTTGTTGAAATGTGTTGGGACGTCATTCTTAGACTGTTTGTTCTTAATGCTTCTCAGGTATTCATACATCCTGAACTTGATTTTCCTTTTTGTTTGTCCAACATATTGCATTTGACATTTCTTACATTCGATGCAATATATAACGTTGAAACTTTCACACGTGACATTGTGTTTTGTTTCGTGTTTTTTCTGTGTCGTTTTTTTGACACTATGGTGCCGGCGCGACTTATTATCTTGCAGTTTTTGCAATCGGGTTTGTTGCATTTGTTTTTGTCTTCATTTCCTCTAGACCCAGCCAAGTCCCCTATGGGGGAGTTAGGGTTGTAGTCTATTCTGGCTCTGACTATATAGTCTTTTTGGAAAAGGTGTCTTTTGTGGTTACCGATCTGCCTAGTATTTGCCAGTTTTGTTGGATCAGATTCGGCAAGTTTGTGTGTTGTTTTCGGTAGGTGTTAACCATGAAAACCTTATCATTGTTTTGATCGTTCTTCTTTTCTCTCTTTAGTAGTAGAGAGTCTCTGTCTTGTTGTGACGCTCTGTGGAGCGCCGATTTGATTTCGGTGTGGGGGTAGCCCCGCTCCACAAAATCGTTTAGTTTACGTTGGGAATGTTTTTCGAAGGTTTCAGTGTCTGTGAGTAGGGCAAGCTCTTTTTTGTGTTCAGCGGATGTGCCGAGGTGTAATGCAGGTAGTTGTTTTTGTCAGTCGGTTTCTGATATAGATCAGTGATCAGTTTGTTATTGTCACTCTTCTTGACAGTTGTGTCTAAGAAGTTGACTTCGGTGTGTGACCATTCTACAGTGAATTTTATTGTGTCATGGAATTGGTTCAGATGGATGAGCCATTGTTTTAATTCCTTTTCCCCATCTTCCCAGATGAAGAAAATGTCGTCTATGTATCTTACCCAAAACGAAGGTTTGAGGTGATGATGTGAGAGCATTTTCTCTTCAATTCGGGACATGAAGAGGTTAGCATATAAGGGTGCTACTTTGGTGCCCATTGCTGTGCCAGAGATCTGGAGGAAATTGTCCCCATTGAATTGGAAGTTGTTAGTGTCAAGGACAATACGTAACAAATCCAATAAGGTATCGTTTCCAGGTTTGTCTGTGGGTTTTCTTTTGGTTTTCAGGATGTCGGCAATGGTGTCGATTCCTTCATCGTTAGGGATATTAGTGTATAGTGAGCTTACATCCAAAGTCCCTTTTATTGTATCAGTGTTTACTGAATCTAGCCCTTTTATTTTGCACAAGAAGTCTCGGGTGTCTTCTATGTAAGAGTTTGTTTCTTTTACCAGTGGGTTGAGGAAATGGTCAACAAAGGCTGATATTTTCTCTGTTGGACCCGAACTCGCTGAACAGATGGGTCTGCCCGGCGGCGGGATTGTGTTTTTGTGTATCTTAGGTAAGAAATACATCAAGGGGGTCCTTGGTTTTTGGTTCTTAAGAGCCCCTGCCATTTTATCAGTGATCTCCCTGTTTTCCACCATTTTATCAATTTTACGTGTAATCATGTCATTGTTCGCAACCGTGGGGTCGCTGGTGAGTTTTTTGTAAGTGATGGCATCACTAAGCTGTCTATTTGCCTTCGACACGTAGTCTTCTGTATTCATTATGACTATCGAACCCCCTTTGTCGGCCTGTTTTATGACGATGGAATTGTCTTTAGCTAGGACTTTAAGGGCTTCCCGTTCATCCTCAGTTATGTTCTGTTTAGGGATGTTTTGTGTGAAAGTATTGGAAAGTTTGATTTCATTCATGGCAATGAAATTTTCCAAATTGGAGGAGCCCATGGGGCTCTCCAATTACTCTCCCCTCTTAGTTTTCTTAAGAGAGTGGGGTCGCTGAAGGCTGACCCCCCTCCCAGGTTTATGGGGTGGGAACTTTGGTTTGTGTGTATTTGGCTGTTTGGTTTTTTGTCTTTTCTGAAGAACTGTTGAGTCCTCAGACCATTGTGGAATTTGTCTAGATCTTTTCTGAGGTCACCCTCGTTGATCCTTTTTGTCGTAGGACGAAATTTGAGACCCTTTTCTAGTATGCTTTTCTCTGCATCGGTCAATACCTTATCCGAGAGATTGACAATTATGGTCGGAGCGCTAGGGGGCGCCGCCAGATTAGCGTTTTTTTTGTTCGGTTGTTGCGTTTGTGTTCGCGGTTACGCATTGTTACTGGTTTTGTTTTTATCCATTTGCTGGAACATTTTTCGGGGTTAGTTTTTGACGTATTCTTAATACTAGTGGTAGTATTGTGCACTTGGACGGTACCTTCGTTAGGATGTGCAACGTCAAAATTTTTTTTCAACCAAAAAAGTTCTCAAATCACGAAAATCTGCCTGTACGGATTTTCTACCAATTGAACTTAGAAAGAAATTTGAAGCATTTGAAGTAATAATCATGGTTATTTATTTCTGGATGCCATCCCAGCAAACAATTTCACGTTGCTACAACATTGCTACAACGTTACCTTTTGGTTGTAACAATGTTGCAAATCTATGTAGTTACAAAGTAAATTTGTGCACTCCCAGAAGGGTTGCGGTTACGTAATTTTATACGTTGAAATATAACCATTTCACAACCCTTCTACAACTAAAAGGTAACTTTTAATCTTGTACACCATTAATTTTTTTCATAGATGTCAAATCAGGCAATACATTGGTACAGATACATTCCTCTTCCCTAAAGATGTTATAATAGGTTTTGTGTTTACCCTAAACTATTATTAAAAGATATTCTGTTTTAAAACTATGAAAATAAATAAATATAAAGTTTTTTTATCAGTGATCCTACAGTTTTGATTTCAGATGCATAATGCATCTAAAAACCAACATATATCATATATCTTAGATCATGTAAGGTTAATGACCTGTCACATTTGCAATTTAAGACTCTCAATGCTGAATGGCCCATACCATATACACCACCAACAAAAAAGGTGTTTAACATGAACTTTCATCTAAATGTCCTTCCTAACACCAGAATTTTAAGACATTTTGAACATAAACAATTCCCTTTGATACAGGACATTGTATATTTGCATTTAATTAAAAAACAAATATGAAATTCTTATCTTAAATAGTTTGAATAAAAAATTGTTTTTGAAATTTGGCCATTTTTTAACAGTGGTGCCACCTATATGCTGTATTTTTGTTGTTCTACCAAGTTGTGACAACGTTGTGAATGTATAGTTGTCACGATGTTGTGAAAATGACGTTATAAGAGTGTAGTTTCGTAATGTTGTGTGCACTTTGCAGCACAATGTTGTGCCCTGATGTTGTGGCAACGCTATTAGTTGGTAATTTTATAACACAACAAATTTACAAATTACAATGTTGTATTTACGTTGTGTGTTTTTACGTTGTGTGTTTGCTGGGATAGGCCTCAATACTAGAAAGTAATATTTTCAAATGTTCATATCGATATGGTGACATAGACTTTAAAGGTTTCTTTGAGTTCCTCCTGCATCCCTCTAACCAACATACATGTGAGTTTCAGAATTTTGTCAGTTTTTGAGAAATCATCTCAAACATCCACATTTGCCTTTAACTGTTTGGCAACAGGAAAGGCTTATATATTAAAGTGCCTAATGAGAGGGCATTAGGTGTTTAGTTACAGAATATATTCAGGTGCAGGAGTGAGGTAGTGTGATAATGAAGTCATCAATTAATTGGATTTTTAGAAAAGAGGAGTAATAGGTTATAGTAGAAAAATCAAAGGGGATTCACAGAATAAACTAATGTTAAAGGACTAATGTCAAACTTACGGATGGCTCTCACTTAAACTTGTCTTAAATGTGTTAATTATTATCCTTAAACTGTTGCAAGAGCTTTTGTAGAGAGATAGTTGGATTAAAAAAAACTAAAAGTAGAAGAATAAAAGTTAGGTCACATAAATATATAATATACGTATATATTTATATTTATATATACATATATATAAATACTGGCAGATTAATGGATAGTGACATGTGCCTAAACTCTATGACAGTTAAGGCCACAAAACTGGAAATAAAATAAGCCAAAAAATACTAACCGAACTGTTGTCCAACTGTCACAGAGTGGGAATGACGGTATAATGAGTCCACTTCTCTTTTTATCCACATACTCTTGGCATCAGACATTACTCGTCATAGTGCATGGAAGTTCACAGTAGGAGTTGGTAATATGTTGCCCTGTATGTGGATACATGCCTATGTTGCAATTTCATTGTTGGCATATGTGCAGCTCATTGTCCGGAATAACATAATACTATTAGCACTTAAGTAGCATATTATCTTTCTTGTTGCTCTTCCTAGCTCTGGCTGCCCGATACCGATAATGCTTATTAGTAATAAGTGAGAATAATATGTTGCCTTCCTAGGTGTTATACAACTTAGCCCATGCCACTGTTTATTGCTCGTCGTTCATCTTTATTTCATAGGATTGTTATAGCTTTTCGCAAAAACCATTATTTAAGTGATGTGCATGAAAAAGAAAAAGAAAATGATTACCAGCCTCTGTTGCTCCAGGGTAATATCTGAGATCACACTTTTGTAAGTATGATATGGTATATTTGCTCTTGTTCCCCTGGCCAGTTAGGGCTATATTACACTATGCAGTATTTGTTTCTAGTACCACAAAATAACACAAACTGATGCAAACATGTTTGTGGTAGGGGAGCATAAGGTGGACTATAGGAAATACTTGCAGTGTTTTCTTGTGGTAGGTCCTACTGCAAATGATTTTATATAGGTTTTCTATTGATTGCTTGCGGTAGGGTACACAAAAATGTTGAAATGCAAACTACTTGTGGTGCCAAAACTAAGGTACCACAAATGCTACTTACCACATAGGGAATATGGCCTTTATGTATAAACCTCATCCATGCCTTCACCCCACATTATAGGGCTACAGTTAATCTCTGTAACTTATTCATTTATCTGACCTAGATATTTTGATCCATGAAAAAACGCATTACTGTGTCAAAACGTGACACCCATAATTTAGGCTAATATTAAAAATACATTTTTTGCAGATGTGTAGTTTTTTTTATCTCTTTTTCTATAAAAAGCATGTCTAGTAGGACTCAATTATAATTTTTGTTATGTCAAATTAAAACTTGAGACTTCATGAAGCACTGAAATTCCCATTTTCCCTTCTAGAACGGACTAATTTTCTTAACTGTCATCAAATTAATATCATGAACGCTATTGTATGGTTTATGGTTAATCGTAGTTATTGCGAATTGTCCGAGATATTCATTGTCGTTGATATCATCATTCCTAATGGGTGCTAGTCGAGTGGTAAGTGAGTCCACGAGATGGGCGTTCAATCCATAACATGAACAACACTTGGCAGTTGGTTAAGTTTATTGGTGGATACGATGATGCATACAGTTGCCAATGAAGAGATGATAAGTCTTCTAGATGTTACAATTCTAATCCCGTGTAGAATAAGCTTTCTCCTCGGAGCCCGCCTAACCTCACATCCAGCCGTAGTGCAATAGTACTTGCGTAAATCACCAGATGTCCCTGTGGTTTGTGTAGCTATCTAAACCCCTCGAATCTCTCGATCCGTATTGTCCAAACGTTAATGATTTTCTCCCTCTCCTTACACCGCGTTCTCACTTCTTATAGCAGTCTGGTATTGATTTTTACCCAAGCATCGACACCTGCTGGGAGTTGTACCCTGCTGAACATTGCCATCAGGTATATTTACACCTACCAGCGGCACCTGCCATATTTATACTGTGTATCATCATAAGCATCATAAGTAATTTGGAAGAATTCTTATTATCCCCCTGTATTCAACTGGTGACCTTTACACTATTTCAATTGATATGCGCAAAGTAAATGAGTTAATTTCTACCTTTGTGCAATCATTTCGGCCACTTTAATGCTAAGAAGGAACATGAACATATATATACAAATTCATGGTTATTTGACATAAGTATTCTATCATATATCTATTATCTATGTGATTCTGTAATGTTTTGACACAGTTACGCGTCTTCCCTATGGTTTTTTCATATTTAATTGGTGTAATTACAGCTATATAATAAATATAAATACATGTGTTTGATAGCTTTGAAAGGCTTCATTCACTACAAACATGTTCCTTCTTGAGAGATAACACTTTGAAATACTTTATTCAATAAATCCTTTTCTTTTTTCCATTACTTTCTTCATTTTTCTCTCTTTTCTCAGGGTGAGATAAAATCGTTATGTGTAATAAAATCATAAAAAAATCATGGCTAACACTGTATTTTGAAAACAATTTCTCATATAAGTGATTGCAATTAATCAATTTAGTTCAAATTAATTGCAATAGCTTTCATTTATAGGAAGAACAAAAACGTGTTTTGACACTGTTACACATGTTTTGACACCTTTTAACATGTTTGCTTGATTCAAATTTACAAAATAATTCTAGTGTGAATTAAGGCTGTTATTGTGATATAAGCATCATTCTAACATGATAGGTTGCTTAATCTTTTGGGAAATATAAATTCAGATGTGTTTTGACACGAGTTCAGGTATATAATTATTACTGCAAACTACCCACATTCTAATGTATGTATGACATTTTATTAAGAAATGTCCATATGATGTTAGATATAAGTCTAATATAAAATGTACAAATATAGTATATATCATAGTTTCCTTTGCTTTTTCCAGGTCAATTCATACTGTTCTGACATGTTTTGACACGGTTACCAATCTCGCTGAGTGTTCCTGATATAGCTGAAATATCATTGAGGGGAGATTAAACTCCTACAATCATCATCATTTATAATTAAACACAATCAAACTAGCCATTATTATCTTTTAATATTGATTCAGGTTAACCTCTAATTAAATGGGAAAAAACAACAACAACAAAACGGAATTAACTCAACCTTGTTTATTGATTGGTTAAATTTAAAGTCACAATAAAATAATTATATTCTAAATGATGCATCGCTAACAAACATGACTCCACGCACAATACTATCAATATACACTGATGGTGAGTTTCCCATGGGTTTGATAAGAAGATGAAAAAAAAGAGTCCTTGATATCACAACCGCTATGCTTATTTAAGTCGCATATACATGCAGGGGAATACAATCTGAAACCAAGGTGTAGGAGATCAGGATGTTGTTGGCAATACTCGTTCTGGTGTTGGGTGTCTGTGAAGGGGTTTGGGGCCATGGCCGGCTCCTAGTGCCCCCTGGACGGTCCACATGTTTTAGAGAAGGAATCGCAGGATGTGTTGCCAACTGGGGTGACAACGAACTCTTCTGTGGTGGTAGAATGGTGAGTATCTTTCTTATCATTTCTTTGAATATGCCAGATATTGAGTTGGTTTATAGAATGCCTATTCAAATATGCTTTGTAGTATCTTAATCTTATAAAGTATTTTTGCTGTTAACCTAAAAGGTATCGGTCGAGTCTTGTAATATGAAATTCTTCATGTTCATATTTTTTGTCAAAACCACCAAAAATAACAAGAAAGAAACACATAAGTTAATTTACATATGATCTTAATTTTTTCATCAAGAAACAATGGGGTCAAAATGGTGGTAAGTGTGGAGTATGTGGAGATGACTGGTCCAAACCTCAGCCACGAGCTAATGAGGTAAGTGTCGCATATAGGGATGGGACTACCACATGAACACAGTATTTGATTGAATTACTGTGTTTTCGTTTTCTTTTCTTTTTTTTAATAATTCATACAAATTTAAGGTCTCCAGTGATATAACAGGGTTATCAGGGATTTAATGTGATGATAGAGTTAATTGCTGATTACGAAATTGTTAACAATTCTTTAGAACTGAACAGACTTTTCAATTTTTGAATTCATTGTCCAAGCTATTCTTGAACATTTATTTTGTTACAGCAAACTGGGTAAGTTTTGACAGGTGTTCTCAATGATAGCCACACTAAATCGGGATAATTAGTACACAAATTAACTTGGTAAAATGTAAAGCAAAAGTGGGAGATTATAGACTGTATGTGTTGTTCTATGTCAGGCAGGAGGCACATATGGCAAGGGAATCATTGTCAGAGACTACAAGAGTGGTCAGCTGATCGACGTCACAGTGGAACTGACCACCCCCCACAAAGGCTGGTTTGAGTTTAGACTTTGCAAAAATGACAACGTCAACAAGTAAGATGGGAGTTCTTTTAAGACATGATTTGTTTTTTGATAATATTCCTTTTTGCCTTTTTGTTTTGCCTGTATCATTTTCTATATATATTATTCGAATTACTGTGCAGTTATCAGGAAATTTGTACGTATAGCATGCTGTCACATCAGTTCTATTTAGCAATCTTTACATATTCAGTATAATTATGAACAAGTGAGCATTTCACACTAAGCCATATTTTAATTTATTTATGATCTTAAGTGTTTCATTTAAGACCAACTGTTCTACACATAGGGTTGTATCTTGAACATTTTATCTTAGGACTTACTACGGACAAATTTAATGTTAGGTAACCTTTACCGAAGGGACATGCTGACCCTTATATCAAACAAACTTAATATCTGGGTAAGGGTAAGCTATGGATGACTCCTCTGCTCTGGCACTATGAACAATACAGGATTTCTTGTTTCAAAATATTTACTTAGACAAGACATTTTGTTTCTGTAATGATTTGATCAATTCCAACAATGAATGAATCATTTTTCATTTATTTCGTTATGACTGGATAGGTCTTGGTTTGATATCCACCACCAAGAGAACATTATGCCATCTGGTGTAGAATGTATGATCTAAAATATCTTGGCAGTCCCCATTTGATAAGATACTAAAACTTGTATGTTATCTGGTGTGAGATGACAATACCTTGCTGCTTACTTTAGAAAAACAAAGAATTTATTAGACTTTTTTGGCTTCATTTTTATCATGGTTAGGGTAAAGTAGGGTAATATAGGCACCTTAAGGATGAACAGCTATAAATCAAAACCAAGCTATTTACATGCAATCTTTTGTTGTTTGTATCAAAACATGTCAATCAATGAATATTTATTCAAGTTTTCAAGACTTTAGTACCAGCCATTTTTTGATAAGAAGAGAAATAAGTTTTTCTTAAAAGTGCCCATATTAGCCATCAGAGAGGGTAATATGAGCACTATGCCCATTATTATTACCCTTTGAACGGGGGTGCTCATATTAGACTGGTAATAATACTATGGTAAACTTCCCCATATTTTTTGTGTTAAATACTGTAGATAATGTTTTAATGGCCAAATGTAAACAATGAGCCTTTGATGAGGTCAGGCTGTTAGGCATAGGATGACAATACCAGTTGCATATCATGATGTAATAAAATTGTTTTTATTTACTTGAGATAATAGAATGCATGCCCATATTACCTTTATTGATTAACACTTGTTTTCACAATAGGGTAATATGGGCATAGGAAATACATTTTACAGATTTTTTCAGATTTTCTAAAGAATGATCACACTAAACTTAAGAAATATATGCTTTTCTTTCTTTGAAGAGGTAAAACAGGTATTTTTCAATGTAAAGCATATTCAATTTGTTATATTCTATCAGAGAATAATTTACAAGTTTGAGGATCAAAAGCAGTGTATTAGGTGGAAAACACAGAATTTTGATTCTAGATACTGATTATGAATGGCTGTTGGACCATACTCATTAAAAAAGTGGTGTTTTACTTAACACTCCTTGTAGCCTTATATGATTTACATATTTCATATATTGTGTTTAGACACAGAACTGATAATGCTTTCTTATTATTAGGCTGTATGACATGATAATATGAAAGGAAACCAACAGGAAGCTAAGAAGTGAAAAAGTAACTTTTCTAACCATATATATCTTACCTAATATTTGATACAGATTCCATGAACATATCTACATAGAGAAATCATTCAATATTTTCCTCAGATTTATTACAATTTTCATTCTTACTGGTATACAGGTAAAAGCTTGGACTAAATGTTATATCTGAGATATGTACCCCAAAATTGAATGTTTGAAATAGGAAATTTTAAAGGCTGGCTGGTATGAAATAGCTATGCGGAATATCAATTGAAGTGAAGAGAAAAATGGATATGGATTATGATCAGAAATTCATAATCCATCAAAATTGTTTTTATAATCATCAAGTGAAGAATAATATGAACACTCATGTGGATAGGCATCATAGTCATAGTAGCTTTGCAACATTAGTATAACCTTTTGATTTGGTGAGACATCAACCTTGTCCAAATATTATGTAACTGTTACATCCAATCTTATTAAGTAACATACTGGCCAAAAAGTATGGTTTAAAAAGGTACAGTTTCAATGCAACTTAGTTGGGTAGGCTTAACGGAGGTAGCAGTTAAGGAATCCAAATTGATACATGAAGCTAGTTCTTTCCTGCCAGTTCATGGTTCCTGCTGAATAAAGGCTCTACTCAAAATGTCAAGACATGTCCCTCTAAAGATGAAGTACTCTATTAATAGGTTAGGGGCAATCTGGAATTCTTTCAATGATGCACCATTGTGTACCAATGCAAGATATGTTCAATGAAATAAATACATAATGCGATCCTTGAATCTGGAAAAGTTAAATACATACTCTTTGCCTATTTTACACTATAAAATCAGGCAAGAATTTGCTCTAAAACATGAAAAATATGTGTGCTGAATTGGCAAAAATGTATGCTGTATTGTTTGGGTTTGTCTACGCCATGTGGTACAAATACTGAATTCCTATTGGTCATAAAAATATATTGTTAATGGATAATGAAAATCATGATTATGAAAATTTGTAATTATGAAACACTATTCAATAAAATGTACTCTTTGTTTACATATTTTTAAATTTAGCAGAATAAATATTAGACATTGTATTCTGTTAAGAAAGTACCCCTGACTAAAATCATGATATTGAAATTAGCAATGATGCAAAACATTAAGTGGCCTGTCATACATTGTTTAGTGATGATGTAAAGTAAGCCCCCATTGCTAATTTCTGTGTTACCCCTCACCTGATTTAGAATGGCAATAACTCAAGTTCTAACTACTCCTTTCAAATAATTTTTTCAGTTATATATTCCTGAAGATTTACATAATTGACTTACATTATTTTTTAATAATCTGAATGACCGCCACCCTTAAAAGGTTGATGAATCTATGTCTATACCTTGAATGAGGGTAATATGGGCACCCTCAGGCTAATATGAGCACCATGCCCATATTAGCCTTTTCACCTATGCCCATATTACCCTTTTCATATAGCTTTACTAGATACATTATAGTTAAACACTATGCTGACCATCCCTTTCCATTCCCCACTCTCTACATTCTAAAGGGTTTATCCTATTTGATAAAAGTTGAATGGTCACAATACTTTGATTTCTAGAGATTTGATGAATGCTCAAAGTCTGACGTATTTGAAACTAAAAGTGTCAGAAACTCACATGGCCATTTAACTAAAAAAATAAAATGTTTCATACTTCTAAAAAACATGCCTGGGTAATGTTATCTGACCCTGTACACAAAAACACAACATTGGACCATCTAAATCTTATGGATTTTTCAAAACCAGGGGTGCCCATATTACCCGCTACGCCCATATTACCCTACTTTACCCTACTTATTATTTGAACAAACAATCATTATTCAATACTGTTCTACATTTTTCAAAGTTTAATGCCCAATTGAGAAATATCTTATATTTTATTGCAATCATAGATATTTCAGGGTTTATTTTCATAATCTTAAAAGTTACGATTGCCCTTGAGCAGTTGCACACTTAAGATCTTAAATTGACATACAGTCCTGTAGCCAGCTTTTTTGAAAGGGGGGTTCCGAACCCCCCTGGCTACGGACCTGACATAATAATATTAAATTTACACCCAGAAAACTATGACATGAAGGAGTTTTAAACAGCTCAATGAAAACAGAAATGTAATCTGAGTTAAAAAACACAGGTCAGAAATGCCATAAGTACTCACTTACAATTGCATCGTTTAATTCTCCCAAAATTTGTACATTGTGAAATGCCCCCTCAGTCATTATAATGTAATCGCATAACAAAAACTTATCCATTAATGCATGGATATATGCATCAAAAAAGGAAGACCATTTTAATGTCAAAAAGTATCAAATTTCTTTTGTTATTAATTATCTACCAAGGTACAAATGTTCTGGAAAATGAATATAATTTATTTGAGTTTATCAATAACTCACTTAATAATAGATTTAGAGCAAACTTCTCAATATAGCATTAGGTGACAATATCACACACATCAAAACCATTGGTAGCTGTTGCATGCTTAACCCTAAATATGTGATCTAAGGTTATTAAATTATATTTGACTATTGCCATGTGCACAGAACTGGAGTTATTTTGTGTTATAATTGTTGTAATTCCAAACCTTCAAATTACCTTAAGGATCATCACCCATGAATGTCTCAACCAGAACCTCCTTGTGATGGATAATGGGAAGACTCGTACAGATCACCCTTTGACCCGTCGGGATAAGTTCACATATAAGGTCCGTCTACCTGCTGGTCTCACCTGTTCCCAGTGTGTCCTACAATGGAAGTACCACACAGGTAAAGTACCTGCACAGCATAGTTAAATGATAAATACCTCTAAAATTGATTCCAAAATTAAATCTTATGAAAACACACCTTCATTATTTGCTTTAACACATCGGTCACCAATTTAAATAACATAAAAGACAAAGAGAAATGGGCTCAGTCCCTAATTTCATTACTGAACATGATATTTAATGAAATATGAAAAATGGTACACTGGCATACTACCAACTTGTATTTGTACATAGGAAATTCATGGGGGTGTGGAGACGAGGGCTGCTGTACTGGCTGTGGTGAAAAGCAGGAGCAATTCTATGGATGTGCCGACATCAGAATTACATAACTGTTGACAGCATTAGATATCTTAACTGTTGAACAAACGTTTGAATAAAATGGTGTTTAATTGTTTCAAAGTGTTGAAAGTTTCGAGAGAAGATCATGTTTCGATTACTTGATGCTATTTTGCAAAGTATGAATCTAATGTATAAGATTAAAAAGTCTGAAGTGACAGAGAAAGCTGTTTAAGCATGTACATGAAAGATGATTGATTATGATACATGAATCTGAAATAGATTTCTTAAACAAATTGTCATTCTACATTTAACTGATTGGAAAATAATACACTTGGTAGCAATATGCCTCTAACAAGATGGAGTAGAGATTATATCATCCTCTCTCTTGTTGTTGTTTTCAATCATAGAAAATGCATATGGAAATGGTACTTTTGCTTCAGTAGCTTCTTACATATTTCAAATTGTTATTGATATATTATTATTTTTTGTAAATACTGCAAAATATCTTCAACTGAAACGAGAGTAAAATAAGAGAAAAGAACACCACAACACCACAACAGGTAGGTCAAATGTGAATGACTTTAAATTCCCCAGTCATGCACTTAGAACTAAAGATTATGTTAGTTTATATGATCTCTGAAGTCCAAATTAATCTTATAATCAAAATGTCCATCGAATGGCATTCACCTTCCTTTAAAATATTTTTGTTAGAAAAGATTATCGAAAGGAAAATGTAGATTTTATCTCACAGTT
The DNA here is from genome assembly GCA_936440205.1 of Lepidonotus clava. NCBI lineage: Eukaryota > Metazoa > Annelida > Polychaeta > Phyllodocida > Polynoidae > Lepidonotus > Lepidonotus clava. The sequence goes on from OW387133.1 coordinate 88,294,852, forward strand.
TAATGCTATTTTAAAGATTTTGCTACAAGATATCTTTTATTATCTTTTTAGGCCAATCAACAATATTGAGATTATCCCTGAACAAAATTATTTTGAGTCAAACTAGGCTCAGCATCACGTTAATGCATGTGACCAAACAGGTGTCTATCACCACCATATTGCACCAACTCTGAATCATGACTTTAACTAAAACATCTAGAGATATAAATGTGAAAATTCAAGATAGGCCTAATCAACATTGAGACCTTGACCATATGTGACATCCTCTGCAAAAAGCAGTCTTATGGCTTGGAATATTGAATTGAGAGTCTTGAGGGCCATTCTCCCGAAATCTCCTCAATTGATCGAAACTGTTAACATCAAAGTATGGACTCACTGTAGCACATAACTTTCATCTATATCAGGTCTCTATATTACCTGCACATAGCTTAGACTTTGAAAATTCAGAAAATGTATGGTTTTGGCAATATCTACCTGTTGGATATTTTAGAAATATCACATGATAAGTGTAAAATCCTGAAATAACTGATGGTAAATTATTTTCTATCATTTCCTCTTTTTCATAAAAAGTCTCTTCTGGTGATTTTTATATATTTGCAACATAATAGTTTGATATTTCATGCAAGACCATGAAAAATCTGATGGCTTTTCTTTCAATGATTCATTTAAGGCAATTACGTAACGTACATAACCAAAGTTTAAGCTTATCTTATCTAAACTAAAGAGGTTATTTCATCATTTCAATATACTTAAATACTTAAAAGATGTGTGATGTACAGGGCGCTTTGTAACATACAGATCCAAATTTATATTGTGCGTTTATGGAAAATGAAAAGATTTGATATACAATGTGGTTCCAGTTCATCAGATCAAATTGGTGCAGGCGCTATAGTCAATGATCATTTTAACCGAAATATACAACACCTGCAGCTGGCCATGGGAACTCCTCAAAATGCTTGGCTATGTATGTTACAAGCTTTGTAAAATACAGAACCAAGGTCTAATCAATTTTATAGAAGAATCTACTTCTCAATGATATGTTACAAAGTTTTTCTTAACATCAACAAGAATTCTGTAATATTCAGAAAGCTTAGTTTGTTAGGAAATGGTAGACATCTATTTCAAATCTTTATTAAATATGTAAAATAATGATTATATATGTCCATTTTGGACAATACTTACACATGTTCATGTCTTTGGCTTTCCACCGAAAGAGGTTAATTTCATGAAGTTTTAATGTTAGGCCACTTTTCCAGAAAAATTGAGGAATTTTCTGGAGGATGACCCTTGAGGAGTCAAACACTGAAATATACTGAATATTGACTCATATTCCAATGAGAACAAAAACAAGATGCTAACATCAGATAGTGTAGATCTAGTAAAATGGCCGTGCCTCTGATATCTATTAAGATAAAAAGTAAAAGAACTTGGGCGTAAAATTGAAATAACAAATATAAATTCATGAAATATACTGCCATTTCTTTTCCCTTTCAGATATCCAGTATCTGTTTTTTGCATAACTTAGCCAAGGAATCCATAGATTCAGAATTCCTATTTTCAGAAATTTAGTTTAATTCCATGGTTATCATGGTAACTATTATTTACATAGCTGTAGAATTTTGCATTCCATGAGCATTCCGGTTATCATGGCAACCACATTTTTAAAAAAACTTGAATTTTTCACCGTTTTATTTGGGCATAAATTAAAATTATCTTTCAATTCCTTCCCCCCTCCAGAGACCCAGAAGCAACACTCTCTTTGTCATTTCTGTGCCTGAACCCCACTGTGTGAATCAAGAAGTGACTTAACTGCCACGTTCCGCGACTCTCTAATCACATTCTCTGACATTCTGTGCCGCTTGGCATCAGACCTTAGTCATCACAGTGCATGGGAGTTCATAGTTGCAATTGGTAATATTATGTTGCCCTGCATCTGGATAAATACATACGGTGCAATTCCATCGTATGTGTGACTCATTGTCTGGAATAACATATTAGCACTTGAGTAAGATATAATTTTTCTTGTAGATCTTATGAAATAGCTCTGGCTGCCCTATACACATAGTAGCCCAGTCCCCTTACAGCGACTAAACTCCAGTTGTATATGGTGGTCTAAAGTAACAAACCTGTCCCTTCCCAAGTTAGTAGTGCTCTGTAGGATACTTGTCACCGGGGAAGAAAAATGTTTTGTACTTTGGACCACCCCATACAACTAATTGTCGGAGTTTAATTGCCACGTGGGGACGCAGCTGAAGGTTTATTCTCAGGATATTTTCATATTGATTTAATTTGACAAATTTCAAGTTGGTTAAAAAAGGTGATAATTGAAAATAATATTTTGCTTTCCAAGGTTTTATAATATTTAATTAGCCCACATCACCATTCATTGCTTGTTGTTTATCATTATTTAATAGTATTGTTATATTTTCTAGTAGAACATGTATTCAAATGGCGTGCGTGGACACAAGAAAAGGGAAATGATGACCACCCTCTGTTGTGCCAAAGTAATATACAATGATGCACTCTCTAACTATATGGTGTACTTGCCCTCATTTCCCTGGTTAGGTCGGCCTATATTCTACTATGCGGTATTTCAGTATTTCCTTGCGATACCATGAAATGACACAAACAAACTGGCCCAAACATGCTTGTGGTAGGGTAGCACAAGGTGGAATATAGGAAATACTTGCGTATTTTCTTGTGGTAGGTCCTACCGCAAATGATTTGATAGGTTTTATATGAATTGCTTGCGGTAGAGTGTACCAACATGTTGGTATCTGAAATGCAAACTACTAGCTATGGCTCAAAAAAGGTATCGCAAATACAACTTACTGCATAGTGGAATATGGCTTTTGTGTATAAACCTAGTCCATGCCTTCACCCAACGTTATATAGCTATAATTGCAATATTGTATTATATTCTACTGTCATCAGTTTCAATATATTAGCTTGCTGGTTAGAATTTATAGCAATCAATGTTGCTACAGGTGTGCATCTTTCCTCTCTCCTCCTATTCTGTAATCAGGGACTCTGACAGAAGACATACAATGTAGAACTGCAAAGGCAGATCCCTATGTGGCGACTTTGCCTTGGCAATAAACTTTAGTAGCCCAGCAATTAAAAAATTGTTGGGACTCTCCAAATGAGAACAAATTAATCCCCTTGCGCTGTGATTAAGTGCACTAATCATCAGAAATTTTGGGGAAATATGTCCAATATTTTGCCAGAAAACCATGGTAATTAGTTGTTTAGTCATCATACATCATGGAACCCCTGTATAGTAAGTCGCCGCCGATTAGCACGTTAGTTGCAACTGTTTTTTTATAATCTAGTTGCCTTATATATAGGGACTAGGATAACAGGCAACTATATTAGGTGTGGTTCCCCACTTGTATCTTGCCATGCTTTCCCCTACATGATATAAATCATTATGCACAAATGGACAATCATCAAAGGAAATGCTGATCACTAATCAAAGATGGTTTATGAAAATGTGATGAATATTAGTAATCAATTCTATGTTGCCACACGAGTTTGTGCAGCCAATTATAAAGGTTAAAACCAACTGAATGTTCTTATGGGTATTATAGTTAAAGTCAAATGTTAGTGCACAATCATGAAGTACATGAGCTTGTGTGTTGTACGAATTACATGAAAATGCATGTACGAGTTACACAAGAGTCACAAAGGACACAAAGTGTGTAACACACAATGTTTTAGTGACTGGAAGTGACCCTGGCAAGAGGTCAAAGTGACCATGTGATGTTGTTTAACCATCAGGAGCCAGGTTAGGGCTATATAAGAGAGTGATTTCACAGAATATACAGTCCCGTCTGCGTACACACTATGTTCACACCTTCTTTCTTCCTGGAAATGGACCATGAAAAGGCTTAGAGGAGTAGAACAGGTAGAAATAACGGTCCATGAGATAGAAATAGATCGAAGTTATGCCAAAAGGGGGAAGTTGGACTTTGAAGAAATAGGAGTAAAATACAAGGGATGAACTCAGACGTATGACGTTGGGTATGAAACGACTGGAAACACGGGCTTGGGCCAACACCACCTTTAGGGATGAGAATATGGGAGATCAGCCTACATGCTACCACCTTTGAATTTTTTGGACATGGTCCCCGTCCTGAGTCTGGAATTGTCGGCCACACACGGCTGCTAGGCGTCCCGCCCCAAACCGAGACACCTGCCCTAGCTCCGATCCATCCCGGACCCAAGACCCGGTGACCCTCAGGGCATCACAAACCATCGTCGACCCCCTTACGACCACTCGCCTGTCTTGTCCCCTACAGCTTTGCAGCAGACCCATACGAGTGCTCGTGTGACTCGTCCTATTTGTGCTCTTGAGATATCAACTGCAACCAGGCTGAGGACCATCAAGAGTACAAATATCTTGAGCAGGGAAACCGTTGAAGAACCACTTGCTTGCCACGGCTCCTAATCTTCCCTGAGAACATCACAAAAGCATTCTTAATAGATTTGAACATTCCAGTAAGAGCCATGGACACATGTTCTCATTGGTTGTATGGACCCATTATGTATAGGTAAAGTAAGTCAGGAAAGAACTTATATTGTTCTATAAACATTTTATACTGTTTATACTATTTTATACTATTTAATAGTGCCCTATTCAATAATGTAAAATTCACGAGTTTCTATGTGTAAATGGTTTTTATTCAAGAAATAGAATATGTAAAACGCACATCAAAATCTATCTATGCTGGTTGTGGGTTTGATCAAACATGTCTTGCCGAATGTAGCATAGTTGCCAAAACTCTTTTGAATGTGTTTTCATTTGAAAGATACTCTTTGAAAAACCTTGGCATTAGGGACCATTCAATACAACTAGGATGCTTAGCTGTACTAAACTACAACTTGTCCCACTTTCCTGGGTTATTCTACATCATAATAGTTGCTTAGCTCGACTACATCCATATGGCCTCAGACAACTTAACAAGTGTTGCTCAGATGTCCTAGCAGTCCGTAGAGCTCATGACCAGCTATGTCATACAACTGACACTCACTGTCTGCATTCTGAGAGAACCATGCCACAAAGTCTTGACATCCTTTGACGTCCACTGCCCTGGAACAAGGAAGGACATGTAAATAAGACTGTAAAAAAGTACTTGCTTCAATATTAATGGTAAGAGTTGTTGCATTTAGAAGTTGTCAAAGGTACTGAGACCATAAGGAAGTAAGTTCTTATGTTATGAATTTACAAAAATGTAACTTTATTAATGACCTGTCAGTTTTGTGAATGGGACTGTTGCGGTGCATAAACCTTAATGGAAAAGTTACTTTTGCTAGACCTTTCTTGGATTATATATCTTGAAACAGACTTGCAAAGATTCCATTTCTTTTATCTTTAATAAGTTAATAAACCATTACTTCGTCTTGATGGACCCATTTACAGAACTGAAATGTCAGTAAAGGCCTTTGGTCGTTTAATGCATGAAGCAGCAACCAAAACTATATATGGATGGTTTCTTATTATCCTAAAGCCTGGTTTTCACTAGCAAATTATGACTGTTAAAATCTTTGGTAATCAGTTATTTTTCCCCAGTAATATGACAAAAGATCCTACTTATTATTTGAAAGAGAAATTCAACCTTATTTTGCTGATATATAACATGTCTATGTTAAACCAAAATTTCCAATGTAAATTTTTGAAATCGGAAGTAAGATGGGCTCTTGGAAACTAGATATGATTCTCAAAATGGCACAAATTCTCAAAAGTAGTCATTTTGAGAGTTCATTAATTTTTATGTTGAAAGTGTTAAAATGACAAGAGGCCTCAAGCTCTTGAAACATAATGCTTTTTGAGACAAAGTGTTATAAGAGGTGCATAGAGCTGGTCTTACTTGCAGAGGTCATTCATGTCCATGCCCACTATACAAGCTGCCATGTGGTCTGTGCATGCATCGCGCCTTGACCTGCCAAGACCCGATACCTACAATGCACATAGTAAAATATAATGTGCCATAACCATGAGTGGTTTCCAGGGCATTTGGAGCATGTGTGTGTCTTCTGGGGGTGTCTATATGACCTGGAGGGGTTCGTTTCAGACCAAGGATGAAGCTGGAAGTCTGTATGATTCCCATGGGTCTTATAGACCCGCAGATGACCCTAAAGAGTCTTCTATATTTTACCACCAAAAAAGATTCAATCATGTTGAAAATCATTAATATTAGGAGCGATACATACAGCCCGGAAATACTATAATAAGGAGAACTGCGGGGGGCATCTGAGGGTGTCTGTACAACTCATAGGGGATTGTTACAAACCGAGCGCATAGCCCTCGGTTTGTATGATCCCCATGGGTCGTACAGTCACCCGAGGACGACCCCTAAGGTTCTTCTTTATTTTATCACCCAAACAAAGCTTGAATTCTTTAGAAAACACTGACAATGTAGAGCGGTGCTTACAACTTGCCAATACGACCTGCCCTCAACACGCAATGCTCAGCGACAGTGCGGGTGATAAATATAAGTACCTAATGGCCCTGTAAGTACCACTCTCCAGCAGTGCAGGTGGTAACAATGGTCATAATCTCATGATTCACTAGCATTAACTCCACCTAGCATGTAGCAGAGTTAATCAGGAAAGACATGTTTGACTTGCTCTGTGATTTTTTACTTATTGATATGATAAAAACTTACAATATATCTATCTGGGGCCTTAAGCTTAGGTAGATAACACCATTTACTGTATGTGACAGTGTTCAATATTAATAAAAAGGTGGAAGACTAGTAAAGGGTTTAAAAATACAACATGCATTCAAATGGGTATGTAACATTGAAATGGGAACTCTAGCATAGAAGGAACTATTACAATAATTACATGGTATGCCGCTCCAACAACCACAACTACTAGGAGGATCAGTTTCATTTTAGATGGTTTATTCTGTCTGAAAAATAGAAATGGTGTTCATGAAACACATAAGACAGTCTATAATTAAGTGAGTATATTGTGCATGCAGGGTCACGTGAACATTTTGGTGATCCCAATTTGTTAATCATATCCACAGGGCTAATAGATGAATATATAGTTCATGAAAACTGAATATAGATAAATTACAATTTTGACTTGATTATATCAGATAGACTACGTAAAATATATTCTTACTATATCAATATTGTGAAAAGTCATATATTCAAAATAATGACCAATATGGCAGCAAATAATTTTCTGGGAACGTGACGTCATTTGCACAACGTCTCATACATTATCACTTAATTGAGTGAAACATAATGCTATTTCATTTTTCTACAAAGTTTACAAATTTCCGTTATACTTTATGTCGAATAGCACTGTTTCTGAACTGTATACTGTTAATATCAACTATTTGGTTTATGATATGTAACAGTACAGAGAAGTAGTATAGTCACTTACCGGATAGTCTGAATGTAGCCACGGCTGATGCAGCAAGGTCAGATACATTGTATCCTCCCATATATGTATGTGTATATAGATATATCTAGGACATTTGGCAAAGATGTTGATGTTCATTACAGTTACTGTTTGGACCATCTAGATAAGTAGATAATATCTGTAATGTTTGGTAATCTATACTCCTGGTCTACTGGAGTAATCAGTGACGTGAGTGCAATTGCCCGAAAGTACTCTGCGCCGCTCGCACCTCCGCTCCGGGAAAAAAGTCCGAGAGAGTACTCTCTGCTATGTAGGGCATTAACTATACACCCCTGTATATTATTCCTACGCCGGTGACCTAGTAATCCAGTGACCTAAAAATAGTCCGCGGTTTTCGCTGGTGCTAACTAGGTCAGAGGAGGCAGGACCCAGTGGCAGCTACAGTGCAGAGATGATTCGCCCGTAGCGAGCGTCGAAGTTGCAGATTGGCCCGAAAGTACCCACTTTTTGTTATTCACTTACATATTACATGGTCCTTAAGTCCAGAACCCCTCAGCCCCCTGCTTCGTTTGATATTGTACCTTTCTGTCTACTTGTACGACCATTTTCCAAATATTCTAAATTAATATTATCATATCACATGGGGAATGAGAACGTCACATTTGCAAGACCTTGTTAGAATTAAGAATGTCATCTTGTAAAGGCATTCTAAGTGGGACTTCATACAAAATTTAAGAGCCAGAATGCACAAACTGAAATATCTTGTTATTACCTTATTTGCTTCATTTCCATATAAAGGCTGGTTTAACCAAACCCTAATTAAATAGAAACTATTTGCTCTTCCAGTCATCACCCGACATTTAATTATTTTTCACATAGATCTTCATTTAACTAGCAGCTTATAAATACTAGAATAATATAGTATAATATGAAGCACCACGGGGGGTGTCCAAGGGGGGCTGTATGACCCATAGGGATTTTCACTAACCAAGGGTGAAACCCAAGGTCAGTATGATCCTCGTGGGTCATACAGCCCCCATCTGACGCCCCCCACGGTGCTTCTTTATTTTATCACCCAAGAAATATTCAAAATATGTCGGAATTACTGAGATTTAGGTGGCCACAATGAAGTGTGTACGGCTTGGCAATACGCCCTCCCCACAATATGCACTGCTCTGCGGCTGTGTGGGTGATAAACCAACAGAAATATGCTATAATATCTGAATATTCATGTCTTTATCATCATGGTAACATGTTGACATTCATTATTTTGAGACCCATGTAAAGAGTGTGTTCCAGGCCAGATCACCCAAACTGCTATATTTTTCTAAGGGTCTCTAATGCTGGATTTTGCGAGTTTTAGACAATGCAATTTTGCACCAACTATGGACCAATTTCAGAAATTGGTTTGACAGGCCATAGTGTATTCAGGTAACCCTACCTACTCTTTTTTACTATTTGTTGGCCCTACCCTAAAATTGGGGGAATTTTCAATTAGTAATGTATTGAGACCTTCCTTGCCTCAGACGGTACGGTATGATGCTGATGAAGGTGTGAAAATGTATACATGTTATCTCATATTGAAGTTTCACATACCTAGCATTCATACCCATATTTGCCTATCACAATGTATGTGCTCTGGCTTGTACATAATGGGTGGTGACCAAACCTATGATACGAAGTACATATCTGCAGCAGTGTTCTGTATTTACAGTGCTGAGATATTATGTCATAAACCCATATAATATCCAATCCATTCATATTATACTGACACAAGGCCAACCAGCAATGTTTCATGGTTCAAACTATATGATCCCTGTTCAGTATAATAGGGTAACCTTTATAAACAGATCGCTTGTTTTTGAAAATATATATGTTTTCTTTTTGTTTAACCACATTCATTGACATGTTCTTCCATGTAGGTAAAAAGTATTTAGCATTTGAAAAGGAAACATATAAGCTGTCTAAGTTGTATCAGTTGAATCAGCTGTATAATAGATATTCAATATTAACAACATACACAACAACATTAAGCTAACAAAGTTGAAAACATTCATGTGCTTAACCAAATTAACTAAAGTGACTTTCGTCGCCCAACAACTAACAACAAGAGTGTCCAAACATGGTGATTAGTCTTTTTAGTAGCTCGGCAACTAGTTATTTGCCAAATTACATATTAATTTCTTAATTGCCGGATGACTAACATTAGTTGCCATCCTTGGTTGCCCAAGTGGGTATGTGGCTTTATGACACATATCAATCAAATAAGACCGACTTTAGTATTTATGGTTGTCTTACTTATGAATATTATAAGAACAATTCCAAGTGACCTTTTACATGGTAGGATTCCCCAAAATATGTTAATCTCAGTTAATACAACCTCATTGATTAGAAGCCAAGTCGAAGGTTTGATTTAATCTTCTCCCGACCAAACCTAAGGCCAGAGATAATATTAGGTTACCTACAAGGACGAAATAGGATCCATGCATGGCTATTCATACAGGTCAAACCTGTATAGTATTGAATTTTAATGGAAAGGGTATTTGGACGTTCTTTCTACAAATGGGCCATTCTCTGGAAATCTCCTTGGTTGATGAAATCATTACTTATTACAGTCAAAACAGTTTGTAGGACACACTTTTCACATGTATTCAGACTTTATAAATTATTAGCATCTAAGGAGACCTGTATGGCTAAAACGTCCCTATTCCACAGTCTCTAATGGGGAGGAAACTAAATATATTTCGTGGGCAAAGTGATTGGCAATTAGACTCCAATGTAATCACTGAAAGAAACCCTCCTTATTAATCTTAATGCTATAGACAATCTTAAACTCTTAATCAGAAGTAAATTCTCATCTGAATTCTGTCTTTTATTATATATCAAATTTGTAGTGCCTAGGCCTATTCCTTCATCATTGCACTGCCCCATTCGCAAGGTGGAATGACGGAGGCTGTTATGCCACACTGGTCAATGATAAGATTATTGCCAAATAAGTCTCCTTAGGGCAATAACTATGTAAACAACCTTCAAACCACACCAAAATTGTCTCATTTGATCAAAAACAATGTGAAATCGATTTATTTCCGCACGAAACGCCAGACGGCGGGGCAGTGGTAGTCTCGATCTGATTTGTTTCCTTTAAATTGACAACTTTATGCTTTTTTCATGCATTATAGCACATAAATTCATCAATATGTTGAACCTAATGCATGAATTGACCGAAATAATACGTTAAAATTCATTAATAAGATGTTTGCGTGCAGGCAGATAACCTCCAGTGCAGGAGGCAAGGTTAAAGGTCAACATGTCTGCGCCTAGCATTGGACATGGATGGGGTAAATATAAAGATTTTTTCTTGTTTTTCATGGGTTAATTGGTTAATTCACAGGATTATTGATGTATGATATAAAAAAAAGAACTAACCGAGGGGGCCCAAAGCCCGATTATTGCCCCTTGTCAAAGGGTCTTGGGCAAAGCCCTCATTGGTTCATGGCGCCCCCGAACTGACCAATCAGAGGCCAGGAAAAGTGTGGATTATACCACCATAATCCACTCTTTTCCCCCTGATGTTCATAGTCCAAACCTCCAGCTGTGAGGGGGTCATTAGTGGAGGCTGGACCATGATAAGACCTGTAATAAAAACAAAACAGGACCGGTGACCCACCCTTAGGGTTACAGAGTGCATCCTGAAATATATATAAAAAAAATGCAAATAATATTAGTATCCTGAGAGGAATTACAAAACCAGAATATACAAGAAACAAACATGGCAATGTAAGTGATATAAGTAATATTAAAACTGATAGATGATTCTGAAAACTGAGGTAAAATTAAAAGCAACACAAGTTAAATGATCAAAGCCCATGATATAACTGATCATGAGACCATAACCGACACAAAGTGTATAGACCATACCCGGGGGTTACTGTGTTTTCTGAAATGTGGAAAATAATAGAAATGGATCTGAAAAAAACATCATTAAAAAGAATGGCTCGTATTGCATCTGCTATGAGGTTATTCATAGTTTTTTTTCTGAAATATAAAAACCAATATTCATAGCTTATTTTCTGAAATATAAAAACCAATGCCAGTAAAAAGTACAGTGCCAATCAGACATAAGTGAAAGTGTTTACCACTACTGAAAAAGTCTAAAAATTGAAATAAAAACAGTCAGTAACATGAGCAAGCATACTTGTCCTTCAACTGAAGCAAAAACCTGTTAAAATACATTTAACACGCTGAAATACATACAAACACCTCAAAAAGTATACTTCCAGTGGCTGTGTGCCCATGTCGACTGTCTGATGGCCTGGAATAAAATGAAGGTTCACCAGTATTGGTGAGGGTTTATATACAAAAAGGGGGGACCTAATGACATTTTAATGGACCACCTTATCTAAGGGGGCTAATGAACCAAGCCGGTTAGTTCATAGTACCTCGGCCACTATGCTCGCTTACGCTCACATAGTGGCCTTGGTACCATGAACTAACCTATACATCTTTCGCAAGCGGGGCAATAATCAGGGCTTTGGGCCCCCCTCGATTAGTTCTGCGTATATATATAATATAGATATACATGTATTGTTTATTAAGTGGCCACCTGACACAATAATGGATAATATTAATTACAAATGCTTAACCACTAATACAGATATATAAAGCAACAAATTTAAAACAGGACACAAAATAAGCCCAAAACTACTAACCTATCTACTGCCAAACTGTCACACAGTGGGAATGATGAAGCAATGACCCCCCTTTTCTTTTTATCCACATGCTGTTGGCATAAGACTTCACTCATCATAGGGCATTGAAGTTCAAATTCGCAGTTGGTAATATATTTTTTGTTTTATTCCTTATATCTATACTGGAAAATACGTTCAGCTCAGATACCCTGCATAGGGATAAATAGTTATGTTGCAATTCCATCATTGGCAAATGTATAGTTCATTTTCCGGAATGACATATTAGCACTTGAGTAAGCTGCCCCCTATGCATTAATGCTTATTCTCAGATACATGAAAACAATTTGCAGGCATTATAATACTTAGCCCACACCACCGTGTATTGTTTGTTGTTTATTATTATTTGTTGTATGTTTTCCCGAAGAATATGTATTCAAATGACAAGGAAGGAAAAAGGTAAAAGATAAAGATGACCACCCCCTGCTGATGCACACTTTGGAAAGTATATCATATGTTTGGCACTGTTCAACATATGGACAATCATCAAAGGAAACACTGATCCTAAATCATAGATGGTTTATGAACACATTCTTAATAGCTTCAAACTTCCCAGTACCTGCCATGGACATATGTACTTGCTTTTCAATAATGTACAATTCAAGTGTGTTTTTATTGAAGGAATATATGTTAAGTTGAGATTTTATCTATGCATTTAAATCAATGTTGGTAACATTTAGGCAAATCATCTGAATTCTTTCAAAAGGTATTCTATCTATGCTGGATGTGGGTTTGATTAAACATGTCTTGCCAAATGTAACATAATTACCATGATTCTTTTGATTGTGTTTTCGTGTGAAAGATACTCTTTGTAAAACCTTGGCATTGGGGACTATCCAAAACAACAAAGATGCCTAGCTGTACTAAAATACTTCTCCCAATTTCCTGGGCTATTCTGAATCATAATATTAGCCCAAACCGTAATCAACTACATCCATATAGCCTCAGACAACTTAACAAGTGTTGCTCAGATGTCCTAGCAGTCCGTAGAGCTCATGACCAGCTATGTCATACAACTGACACTCACTGTCTGCATTCTGAGAGAACCAAGCCACAAAGTCTTGACATCCTTTGACATCCACTGCCCTGGAACAAAGAAGGACATGTAAATAAGACTGTAAAAAAGTACTTGCTTCAATTAACTATAAGAGTTGCTGCATTAGAAGTTGTCGAAGTTACTGTGTTATGAATTTACAGAAATGTAACTTTATTAATGACCCATCAGTTTTGTGAATCGGACTGTTAAGGTATATAAACCTTAATGGTTAATGGAAAGGTCACTTTCACTAGATCTTTTCTGGGATTATTCATTGTGAAAAAGACTTGCAAAGATTTCATTTCTTTTATCTTAAATCAGTTAATAAACCATTACTTTGTCTTGATGGACCCGTTTATAGAACTCAAATGTCAATAAAGGCCTTTTGTTGTTCAATGCATGAAGCAGCAACCAAAACTATATATATGGATGGTTTCTTATTATCCTAAAGCCTGGTTTTCACTAGCAGATTATGACTGTCAAAACTTTGGAAATCAGTTATTTTTCCCCAGTTATATGACAAAAAATCCTACTTATCATTTGAAAGAGAAATTAAACCTTGTTTTGATTATATAATATTTTTTAAATTGGGAACCAAATGGGCTCGTCAAAACTAGTCTTGATTCTCAAAATGGCACAAATTCTTGAAAGTAGTCTTTTTGAGACTGTATTTCATGTGGAGACAAAAAAGTGTTAAAATGACACAAGGCCTCAAGCACTTGAAGCATAATGTTTTTTGAGACAAGTATTATAAGAGGAGTATAAAGCTGGTCTTACTTGCAGAGGTTATTCATGTCCATGCCCACAATACAAGCCGCCATGTGGTCCGTGCATGCATTGCGCCTTGACCTGTCGAGACCCGATACCTACAATGCACATGGTAAAATATAATATCTCATAACCATGAGTGGTTTCCAGGGCATTTGGAGCATGTGTGGGCCTTCTGATATAACCTGGAGGGGTTTGTCTCATACCAAGGATGAAGCCGAGAGTATGTATGATCCCCATAGGTCTTATAGACCCACGGATAACCCCAACGAGTCTTCTATATGTTACCACCCAAAAAAGATTCAACCATGTTGAAAATCATTAACATTAGGAGCTATACATACAGCCTGGAAATACTATAATAAGGAGAACTGCGGGGGGCATCTGAGGGTGTCTGTACAACCCATAGGGGATTGTTGGTTTGTAAGTTCCCCATGGGTCGTACAGTCACCCGAGGACGACCCCTAAGGTTCTTCTTTATTTTATTACCCAAACAAAGCTTGAATTCTTTAGAAAACACTGACAATGTAGAGTGGTGCTTACAACTTGCCAATATGACCTGCCCTCAATATGCAAGGCTCAGCAGCAGTGCGGGTGAAACATGTAAGTATCTAATGGCCCTGTAAGTACCACTCTCCAGCAGTGCAGGTGATAACAATGGTCATAATCTCATGATTCACTAGCATTAACTCCACCTAGTATGTAACGGAGTTAATCAGGAAAGACATGTTTGACTTGCTCTGTGATTTTTTTACTTATTGATATGATAAAAACTTACAATATATCTATCTGGGGCCTTAAGCTTAGGTAGATATCGCCATTTACTGTATGTGACACTGTTCAATATTAATTAAAAGGTGGAAGACTAGTAAAAGGTTCAATAATATAGCATGCATTCAAATTGGTATGTAACATTGAAATGGGAATGCTACCATAGAAGGAACTATTACAATAATTACATGGTATGCCGCTCCTACAACCACAACTACTAGGATGATCAGTTTCATTTTAGATGATTTATTCTGTCTGAAAAATAGAAATGGTGTTCATTAAACACCTAAGACGGTCTATAATTAAGTGAGTATATTGTGCATGCAGGGTCACGTGAACATTTTGGTGATCCCCATTTGCTAATCATATCCACAGGGCTAATAGATGAATATATAGTTCATGAAAACTGAATATAGATAAATTACAATTTTGACTTGGTGTGATTATATCAGATAGACTATGCAAAAGATATTCTTACTATATCAATATTGTGAAAAGTCATGTATTCAAAATAATGACCAATATGGCAACAAATAATTTTCTTGGAACGTGACGTCGTTTGCACGACGTCTCACACATTATCAGTTAATTGAGTGAAACATAATGCTATTTCTTTTTTCTACAAAGTTTACAAATTTCCGTTATACTTTACGTCGAATAGCACTGTTTCTGAACGATATACTGATAATATCAACTATTTCTTTTATGATATGTAAAAGAGTAGCAGTATAGTCACTTACCAGATGGTCCAAATGTAGCCACGGCTGATGCAGCTTTATCAGACATATGGTATCCTTCCATATTTATATATAGATGTATTCAGGACATTTGGCAAAGGTGTTGATGTTCATTACAGTTACTGTTTGGACCATTAGGTAAGTAGATAATATCAGTAATGTTTGGTAATCTATACTCCTGGCCTAAATGAGTAATCAGTGACATGAGTACAATTGCCCCAAAGTACCCTTTTTTGACATCCACTTACACAATATTACATGGTTCTTAGTCCAAAACCCCTCATCCCCCTGCTTCGTTTGATATTGTATCTTTCTGTCTACTTGTACAACCATTTTCCAAATATTCTAAATCAATGTTATCATATCATATGGAGAATGGGAACGTCACATTTGCAAGACCTTGTCAGAATTAAGAATGTCATCTTGTAAAGGTATTCTAAGTGGGACTTCATACAAAATTTAAGAGCCAGAATGCACAAACTGAAATATCTTGTTATTACCTTATTTGCTTCATTTCTATATAAAGGCTGGTTTAACCAAACCCTAATTAAATAGAAACTATTTGCTCTCCCAATCATCACAACTACCCGACAGTTAATCATTTTTCACATAGATCTTAATAGCAGCTTATAAATGCTAGAATAACCAACAGAAATCAGTTTGATATCTGAATATTCATGTCTTTATATTATCATGGTAACATGTTGACATTCATTATTTTGAGACCTATGTAAAAAGTGTGTTCCAGGTCAGATTACCCAAACTGCTATATTTTTGTAAGGGTCTCTAATGCTGGATTTTGCGATTTTAGACAATGCGATTTTGCACCAACTATGGACCAATTTCAGAAATTGGTCTGACAAAATTTAATAATTAGGCCAAGGTACATTCAGGTAACCCTACCTGCCCTATTTATTGGCCTACCCTAAAATTGTGTGAATTTTTAATAAGTAATGTATTGAGACCGTCCTCGCCTTGGTCAGTACAGTACAATGAAGGTGTGAACATGTATACATAGGGGGGGTAGATGGGGGGGTCCCATGTCGCCCTGTCGAATTTAAGAAAACGTGATGTCGCCCTGTCGAATTTAAGAAATCCTGATGTCGCCCTGTCGAATTTAAGAAAACGTGATGTCGCCCTGTCGAATTTAAGAAAACCTGATGTCGCATGTCGTTAGGCTCAAAAAGGGCCGTGTCGCCGTGTCGATTTTAGGGGTCTACCCCCATTACATAATATCATATTGAAGTTTCACATACCTAGCATTCATCCCCATATTTGCCTATCACAATGTATGTGCTCTGGCTTGTACATAATGGGTGGTGACCAAATCTATGATATGAAGTACATATCTGCAGCAGTGGGACTCAGTTCCGTATTTACAGTGCTGAGATATCATGTCATAGACCAATACGATATCCCATCTGGTCATATTATACTGACACAAGGCCAACCAACAATGTTTCATGGTTCAAACATGGATGATCCCTGTTCAGTATAATAGGGTAACCTTTATAAACAGATCTTTTTTTTGTGGAAAATATATATTTTTTCTTTTTATTTAACCAAATTCATTAACATGTTCTTCCATGTAGGTAAAAAGTATTTAGCATTTGATAAGGAAACATATAAGCTGTCTAAGTTGTATCAGTTGAATCAGCTGTATAATAGATATTCAATGTTAACAACATACACAACCTCATTAAGCTAACAAAGTTGAAAACATTCATGTGCATAACCAAATTAACTAAAGTGACTTTCGTCGCTCAACAACTAACAACAAGAGCATCCAAACATGGTGATTAGTCTTTTAAGTAGCTCGGCAACTAGTTATTTGCCAAATTACATATTAATTTCTTAATTGCCGGATGACTAACATTAGTTGCCATCCTTGGTTGCCCAAGTGGGGATGTGGCTTTATGACACATATCAATCAAATAAGACCGACTTTAGTAATTATGGTTGTCTTACTTATGAATATATATATTATAAGAACAATGCCAAGTGACCTTCTACAGAGTATGATTCCCAAGAAAATGTTAATCTCAGTTAACAGGTTGGGGCTACGATGGGAAAAACGGGACGTCCCGTTTTTTCAGGACGCAACCCTTTAAATCACTTCAAAACATTCCATTATAATTTTTTTCATTTCTAAATATTACCCTATACTACAAACAATTATTTGGTCAAATTAAGATTGAATCCCATCATTACAATACTGGTTTAAATCGTTTTAAAAAGTCTGCCTGAAAAAACGGGACGTCCTGTAATAACGGATCATGAAACCGTCCTGTTATTTCAGGACGGGCTGTTTTCTTGGTATGATTTTTGTAACTTTGAAAAAATAAAATTAAATAGAAAAAAAATGCAACGATAGAATTTGAAAATGCAACGATCATTTTGATGCAAACGATGTGTTCTTTCATCACAAATAATTTTTGAATTTAGCAAACTCCTCATTTTCTGAGCATTTTTATTTATGTAAAAATATTAATTGTGAAATTACAAATGGGCCATTTTCTGGAAATCTCCTTGGTTCATGAAATCATTGCTTATTACAGTCAGAACAGTTTGTAGGACACACTTTTTACCTATATTCATCCTTTATGAATCATTATCTAAGGAGACCTGTATGGCTAAAACATCCCTATTCAACGGTTTCTAATGGGGAGGAAACTAAATATATTTCGTGGGCAAAGTGATTGGCAACTAGACACCAATGTAATCACTGAAAGAAACCCTCCTATTAATCTTAATGCTATAGACAATCTTAAACTCTTAATCAGTGGCCCGTTGCACAATGGATTTTCATTGTGAGGATCAAACAACAAAAGCACAACGAACTTTTGCTTAACAACGGAAATTTTCGTTGAACGAAAATGCAATATCTCTGGTTCTAATGAATGAAATTTAAATCTGTAAACTATTATAAAAAGGGAAAAAATAAAAAATCTTAAAGTAAGTTGATACATCAGAACTAAGAAAACTTCTTTGGTGATTAGTCAGCTTTATTGTTAATAGATCCAACGTTTCGGCCCACAGTTGGCCTTCATCAGGGAAAAAAAAAAAAAAAAATTCAGTAAAAGTTACAGCTCTTTGAGGGCATTCTAAATATAGAAAAAAAAAGTGTCAAAACGTTTGTTGTTAAGATAAAAGTAACAACGAACTCTTTCGCTATTTTATTCATTTTTGTTGTTGCGAAACCCATTGTGGAACGGGCCACAGAAGTCAATTCTCAACTTAGTTCTGTCTTTTATTATATATCAAAATTTGTAGCGCCTAGGCCTATTCCTTCATCATTGTACTGCCACGTTCGCAAAAGTGGAATAACGGAGGCTGTTATTCCACACTGGTCCATAATAAGATTATTGGCCCGTAAGTCTCCTTAGGGTGGTAACTATGTAAACAACCTTCAAACCACACCAAAGTTGTCTCATTTGATCAAAAACAATCTGAAATCGATTTATTTCCACACGAAACGCCAGATGGCGGGGCAGTGGTAGTCTCAATCCGATTTGTTTCCTTTAAATTGACAACTTTATGCTTTTGTCTTACGTTATAGGACATAAATTCATCAATATATTGAAGCTAATGCATGAATTGACCGAAATAATACCCTAAAATTAATAAATAAGACGTTTGCGTGCAGGCAGATAACCTCCAGTGCAGGATGCAAGGTTAAAGGTCAACATGTTGGCACCTAGCATTGGACGTGGCCGGGGTAAATATAAAGATTTTTTCTTGTTTTTCACGGGTTAATGGGTTAATTCACAGGATTATTGATATAAAAGAACTAACCAAGGGGGCCCAAAGCCACGATTATTGCCCCTTGTCGAAGGGTCTCGGGCAAAGCCCTCAACCTTTCACAAGTGGGGCAATAATCAGGGCTTTGGGCCCCCCTCGATTAGTTCTGCATATATATATATATAATATAGATATACATGTATCTTTTTATTAAGTGGCAAACTGAGACAATAATGGATAATTACAAGTGCTTAACCACTAATACAGATATATAAAGCAACAAATTTAAAACTAGAAACAAAACAAGCCCAAAACTACTAACCTATCTACTGCCAAACTGTCACACAGTGGGAATGATGAAGCAATGACCCCCCTTCTCTTTTTATCCGCATGCTGTTGGCAAAAGACTTCACTCATCATAGTGCATTGAAGTTCATATTAGCAGTTGGTAATATATTTTTTGTTTTATTCCTTATATTTATACTGGAAAATACGTTCAGCTCAGGCCACTTTCCGATGCCCTGCATAGGGATAAATAGTTATGTTGCAATTCCATCATTGGCAAATGTATAGTTCATTTTCCGGAATGACATATTAGCACTTGAGTAAGCTGCCCCCTATGCATTAATGCTTATTCTCAGATATATGAAGACAATTCGCAGGCATTATAATACTTAGCCCACACCACTATGTATTGTTTGTTGTTTATCATTAGTTGTAATTTTGTTGTATGTTTTCCCGAAGAATATGTATTCAAATGACAAGGAAGGAAAAAGGAAAAAGATAAAGATGACCACCCCCTGCTGATGCACACTTTTGGAAGTATATCATATGTTTGGCACTGTTCTACATATGGACAATCATCAAAGGAAACACTGATCCTAAATCATAGATGGTTTATGAACACATTCTTAATAGCTTCAAACTTCCCAGTACCTGCCATGGACATATGTACTTGCTTTTCAATAATGTACAATTCAAGTATTTCTCCAAGGTTTTTATTCAAGGAAAATATGTTAAGTAGAGGTTTTATCTATACATTTAAATCAATGTTGGTAACATTTAGGCAAATTATCTGAATTCTTTCAAAAGGTATTCTATCTATGCTGGATGTGGGTTTGATTAATCATGTCTTGCCAAATGTAACACAGTTACCATGATTCTTTTGATTGTGTTTTCATGTGAAAGATACTCTTTGTAAAACCTTGGCATTAGGGACTATCCAATACAACAAAGATGCCTAGCTGTACTAAAATACTTCTCCCAATTTCATGGGCTATTCTGAATCATGATATTAGCCCAAACTGTAATCAACTACATCCATATGGCCTCAGACAACTTAACAAGTAGAGCTCAGATGTCCTAGCACTGCATTGAGCTCATGACCAGCTACGTCATACAACTGACACTCACTGTCTGCATTCTGAGAGAACCAAGCCACAAAGTCTTGACATCCTTTGACGTCCACTGTGCTGGAACAAAGAAGGACATGTAAATAAGACTGTAAAAAAGTACTTGCTTCAAATAATGGTAAGAGTTATTGCATTAGAAGTTGTCGAAGTTACTGTGTTATGAATTTACAGAAATGTAACTTTATTAATGACCCGTCAGTTTTGTGAATTGGACTGTGAAGGTATATAAACCTTGAGGAAAGGTCACTTTCACTAGATTTTTTCTGGGATTATTCATCATGAAAAAGACTTGCAAAGATTTCATTTCTTTTATCTTAAATCAATTAATAAACCATTACTTTGTCTTGATGGACCCGTTTATAGAACTCAAATGTCAATAAAGGCCTTTTGTTGTTCAATGCATGAAGCAGCAACCAAAACTATATATATGGATGGTTTCTTGTGATCCTAAAGCCTGGTTTTCACTAGCAGATTATGACTGTCAAAACTTTGGAAATCAGTTTTTTTTCCCCAGTTATATGACAAAAAATCCTACTTATCATTTGAAAGAGAAATTAAACCTTGTTTTGATTATATAACATTTTTTAAATCGGGAACCAAATGGGCTCTTCAAAACTAGACTTGATTCTCAAAATGGCACAAATTCTTGAAAGTAGTCTTTTTGAGACTTAATTTCATGTGGAGACAAAAAAGTGTTAAAATGACACAAGGCCTCAAGCACTTGAAGCATGTTTTTTGAGACAAAGTATTATAAGAGGTGTATAGAGCTGGTCTTACTTGCAGAGGTCATTCATGTCCATGCCCACTATACAAGCCGCCATGTGGTCCGTGCATGCATTACCCGATACCTACGATACACACAGTAAAATATATATCCCATAGCCATGAGTGTGGGGCATTCGGAGCCTTTCATACATATCAATATAAGAAGACCTGTTGGGGTCTGCCAAGGGAGTCTGTATGACCCTGAGGGGTTCATCACATACCTAGGATGAATCTGGAGGTATGTATGATCCCCATGGGTCTTACAGACACCCAAGAATGACTCCTGAGAGTCTTATATATTTTTTAAGCCAAGCAAAATTCAACTATGTTGAAAATCATGAATATTAGGAGTCATATGTTCAGCCCGGCAATACATACCGGCCCCTGTAAATATCACTTACTAGCAGTGTTGGTAATAACAAAGTTCATAATCTGTTCACTAACATTAACTTTACCTAGTATGTCACAGATTTAATGGAGAAAGACATGTCTGATTTGCTCTGTGCTTTTGTGCTTATTGATATGATAAAAAACTTACAAGATATCTGTCTTGGCCGCTAAGCTTAGGTTGATATGGGCCATTTACTGTAAGTGATAATGTTAAATAAAAAGGTGGAAGACCAATGCAATTCAAGGATTCGTTAATCACAAGTGCTTAACTGGGCATGTAATGTTAATGTTGATATGGAAAAGGCTACAGTAAAAGGAACTATTACAATAATTACATGGTATGCCGCTCCAGCAACAGCAACTAGTAGGATGATCAGTTTCATCTTCATTGGTTTATTCTCTGTAAAATAGAAATGGTTTACATTGTATTTATACATTTTATGAAAATTTTACTGTGGTTTAAAAAAAACAAAATCTCTGGCTATACTTGTTTTTGTGAGATTAAACAGAGACTCATCCTTTACCTATGAGGTTTTCATGAACATCATCCATGTGTGTAACACGCAGTAACTGCCACTACAGTAAAACATCACAGAACATAACAAAATGTTGTGATGCATACCGATACACACGACTATGTTACAACTCATGATGTAATACTGCTTTATTTTCATAATTTTCTGATATTTTGGACAATGATCGGATACGAAAATATAGAAGACCCTCAGGGGTCATCCTTGGGTGGCAGGTTGAACAGAGTGTATGACAAGCCGAATGGATAAAATTGGGAAAAAACACTGTTTCTTGATCAGAAGGAAAACCATGTTTTCCCCCTTGGAAAGCAGTATTTTCTGGTCAGAATCAGAGTTATTTTGGTAAAACGGTGTTCCCCCGAGAAAACAGTGTTTTCTGTTCAGAAAACAGTGTTTTCCCAAAATAAATCTGATTCCCATGGAAAAGCATGGTTTTGGTCAGATGACATTGTTTCTTAGGGGCAACACTGGTTTCCTGCCAGAAAACATTGTTTTCTCCAGGGGAAACATGAATTTCCTCTAGGGAAACATGATTTTACCAAATATTTCTGCATAATATATATAATGAGCCCCCTGGTGGACAAATGGAGAAGTAACTCACATCATTATTTCAAGTGATACTTGATACACCCTCAAAATTATCAGTTTAGGATGCAGTTGATACAAACCTCCTAAGCTTTTAAATGAATGGTGGAAATATTGATCTGAATACACACTGAAAACACAAAGTCGTCAGTTTAAAGTTGTCAGAGGGTTGTCATAGGTGACTTTTGGGTTGTCATAGGTGACTTTTGGGTTGTCATAGGTGACGTTTGGATTGTTATAGGTGACTTGTGGGGGCAGAGCAGGGCTCATTTCAGGCCATTGATTCTGTGTGACAACCTTGTGACAATCCTTTGACAATTTGGGGATGGTCAGAGGGTTGTCATATATTGAATTTTGAGGCTGGATGACAACCCAGAGGTTGTCATTTTCTCCCGACTACTTTGAGCCAAAAAGGTTGTCAGAGAAGCAAAAACTGAGAATCAGGTTGTCATAGGGTTGTTACAGAACAAAATGAGAGTCAAAAGTGCTGCCTGATGACACTAGGGTTGTAAGTGAATGGTGCCTAAAACGACAGCCCAAGGTTGTCATGGCCTCTGTCTATGATAAAGTATTGTAAGTGAATGGTATCAAAAACATACAACTCATAGGCCTCCTATGTGTAATGGCCATACCTATTAACTAGTAATAAGATAATAGGAAGCCATTATTATGGACTATGGTATCTACAACATGAAACTATTCATAAATAAGATTTTTTGTATAAAAGATACAGACAACATTGGGTTGTCATTTTTGGCACCACTTTTGACAACTCTGTGTTTTCAGTGCAGGCTTGTTCAAGAATGACTAGGGATTTCATACACTAAGAAATAGCTGACTTGATAATGCAATAACTAAAAAAAACATACCATATAAAATAGATAAAGGACTGCATGCCCATATCCGACCATAACCATTGCCAACCCACCTTACTACAGGATGGGTTAAGATCCATGCATGGCTACTCATACAGGTCAAACCTGTTTATATAGCATTGTATTTCAATGAAAAGGTTACTTCGAATTTTGTTGCTACAATTACACTTTCTTGCTATAATTACAATCAGTTGTGAGTTCTCAGATAATTCACCTAGGTGTCTATGTGAACAGTATCTAGCATCTTTAAAATTAACGTACTTAAAGCAGAAATAGCTAGGTTATATACATATGTTTTCAAGGTTCCGTAAAATAATTTTAAAAAGTCATTATGCAATTGAAAATAATCTATGTATGATAGGATCCAACATGATGAGTCAAGATTGCAGACTGATCACAGCCTAGGCACCGCTCTGCAGTCGGTTGACAATGGATTCATGAGCCGTAAGGTGGTTTTACACTATACGATATCAGCTGCGATTTGATGATGTCGCAGTTCAATCGCACATATTAGAGAAAACATTCTTGGTTATACATGTATAAAATACATAAAATACCCAATTCCTAACAATTGTATTGCCCATGTGTTGGAATTTTCTATGAAATCCTCATTTCATGCCGATATCGCAGCCCATGTCACATAGGTGTAAAGGGGCCTGTACCCACATGATCAGCGTTGGCTTCTGGGGTCAAAATCATACCAACGCCAACGCCGATTTGTACACCGATTCATGCAAAGTCGCCTAGTGGATATTGACCTTTATTGACTTTAAACACTATGACGACGTTCCTATGACGACGTTCCTATGACGACGTGGTCGTAACTACGTTAATGTTCTTATGGGGATAGACACGTAAATCAGGACGATGGTGCCGACGATGTGACCCATGTTGGATACATTGAAACTGCGGTAAACTTTAGCTCTGTGGATCCTTCTCTCATGGAAAGCTAGTGTACAAGGTTAGGAGTAGAGAGTCGATCATTTGGCTAAGTAAATTTGTGACGCAACCAATAACGTATGGTGTGTTAACAATAAAAGATTAGGCCTAATGGAGAATTGTGGAACATTTCTAGCAAGTTTTCTACTTCAAAGTCATGGATTAAGATCAAAGGCATTTGCATGATATTATCTTGATAATAATGGCAAATGCAATGATCAGCCAAAAACTAGATTTCACAGACATTTCCTGGGGTGATTCAATTTTTTTCGGGGTGATAACCCCATTTTCTTGTTAGTGTAATTCTAGTTATATTCTGGTGTTGTGACAAACTTTGTATAAAACACGTGTTTCACACAAGTTTTAACACGTGTTAATTTCATATAATACTGGTGTTATGCAAAACTTTGAGTTTTATATGAGAAAATCGTCTCTCTCTGACACCAGTTTCTGACACATGTAATTACTGAGTAAAACATGTGTTTGATACAGGATTACCCTCGATTTCCGATGAGTTTTCATTAGAAAATCATCAAGGTAACCCTTGGAAATTGCTATCTTTTGACCAGAATTTCCCAGTGTAAACTCGCCAAAACTGGTATAATTTGTCCACGTGTTCTCTAATGAGTTGAGAGTATAAGCAAAAAGTTAAATAGAAATATCTCTTAGTATAAAATATATAATTTGGAAGTTTTCCATAAAAAAACAATATGTCATCATGGTTTAAACACAGTGGAATGATCAGAGATTCACAGATTTCCTGTGTAGCTCAGTTGAAGAACATTGGCATTGTATGTGAGAGGTCCTGAGTTGAGTCCCCCAACGTTTTAACAAATAATTAAACACGAGATTTTCATGAGAATACCCTGAGCAGAAAACTCATGTTAAAAACTCGTTGGGAACACCAGAAATGTAGTCCACGGAATCCCAAGTGTGACACGAGTTTAAAACACGTAATTAGCAACCTGGATCCCGATCCTAGAACATCTGCAACACGGGTCTTTGTTACTTGGGTTGTTACCCTAATTTTTGTGTCTCGGTTTAACTTTGAAAAATGTTCATTTTGAAATCCTAAAAACTAAGTTTTAAATCATGAAATACCTTTTGTGCTGTGAAATATTGGAGGAATTTCGTCTTGCAAAACTGTCCAGTGTCTTCACGTCTTCACTTGGGCGCTTGCTGCTTCACATCTAACTGTGGCCCAGAGGTATGTTAAGTTATAAGGGATGTAATTTAAGTATACTTTCTATGACCCAATTCCTCCTGGCACGTCCTCCCCCCTGTCATGCCAGGGTAGTTACACCCTCAATTCGCATCCAATATAGACAGCTAGAGATAATATCAGGGTACCTTACTACAGGATGGGTTAAGATCCATGCATGGCTACTCATACAGGTCAAACCTGTTTATATAGTATTGTATTTCAATGAAAAGGTTATTTAAACTGTTCTTACTACAAATGGACCGTTCTCCGGAAATCTCCTCGGTTGAAGAAAATCAGTGTTTATTACAGTCAAAACCGTTTGTAGAACACACCTTTCACCTATATTCAGCCTTTATAAATTACCAGCATCTAAGGAGACCTGTAGGGTAAAAAGGGGGTATATCGCGCATTTTATTTTGTTTTATAGAACTATATGAGACGTACCCAGGCCTGGCGTCTATCCCTCTCTTGTGCTCGTGTGCAGGTCCTCTGATGCCCATTTAACCATAACTTAGGTCTATTCCTGACTTCATACTTCATGTTTCGTACTCAAGAATCCTAATCTAGGCTTAAGGTTGCTCAAACCCAAGAAGAGCACATGTGAATTCCAACACTGGAACTGACTAACTCTGTTTTATTACACTCTAATATGTATTCATTCTGATACTAAGTAGATACTGACCGGGTCAGAAGCCCGCGCCCTGTATTGCGGCGAGGGGTCTTGTTCGCCGAGTCGGAGTGGCCGCTCAAGGGCGGCCACTCGGCGAACAAGACCCCGAGACGCAATACGGAGGTGCGGGATTCTGACCAAGGTCAGTATCAAATCTATTTCACCCCCTAACACATTATTTACGTCTGCTGGCGCTGCAGTGCTCAATGGGATG
Source organism: Lepidonotus clava (assembly GCA_936440205.1). Taxonomy (NCBI): domain Eukaryota; kingdom Metazoa; phylum Annelida; class Polychaeta; order Phyllodocida; family Polynoidae; genus Lepidonotus; species Lepidonotus clava. The sequence continues at coordinate 88,321,617 of OW387133.1, forward strand.
CACGGGAGCATTCTGTCCCGGCTCTCGCCAGTACCACGTGCTTCAGGGGCCTCAGGGAGAATGCCTGTGTGTTTGGAGCACGGACCTGGGAGTAAAGACCTTGACCATTCTGTCCCGGCTCTCGCCAGTACCGCGTTGTGTACAGGGGCACTCGGGGAGAATGCAGCGACCTGTATCGCCTGGGCATGACGTCAATACAAGAGTTGTATTGCCCGGGCCGGTGCGTACTGGGGGCCGTCCATAAATGATGTCACGCACAAGGGGGTGGGTGGGTGGTTAGAACAGTGTGACAGTGCCTGAAAACGGGCCTTATTTTCATGTTTAGATTAGAGAATTTAGTGTGACAGGGGGGTGGGTGGGTCCTAAAAATACCCTGAAAAAGTGTGATATCCTTTATGGATGGCCCCTAGGTGTCTGTCCGTGTTAAGAGACGTTGTATCGGGGATTAAATAAATACATATAACCAACCGAGAATGAGGTATGAGGGCTGTTATCACCCAAAGCCTGGACCCCAATATCAGCCCGAGACCAGGGCCCGCAGGGCTGGCTGAAGGCTCATAGGTCTTGTAGAGGTTGGTTATGGATTAGAGGCTGTTTTTTCAGGCACTACTGACTCATTGTCATCGGCAGGAAGCTCCTGAATAACTGTTTTATCGCTGGCAGCGGGCAATAATGCATTGAATTCGACAATTGCCATGCACTCTGCCTCCTCTACCACATAACCGCATGATTTCGCAAGTAAATAATCGCATGTGTAGCCTCTGAAGACCTCTCGTACAAAGCCAAACGCCGTATATCCTGTATGTCGTCAAATTTCCAGTCCAGGAGGTCCATGTTGATGCGTTCGCAATCAAAACATGCAGCGCTTAATGCATTTCGGGCAAGACACAATTTTTGTAAGATGCAGGCTTTGTATTCATGTGCCATTTGTGTGCGAACTACTTGTCTTTATCACACAAGCTTGATAATTCATGCGTTACAATATTAACTACTAAACCTGTATCACCCTAAGGTATAATAAATTTCGATACATTCTTGTGCGATCATTGCTTAACCCGGTCATAATTATATAGTTCATTCTGTGACGTCACTTCTGGTTTGCATATTATCTTGTGCAGTGACCCTATCACCCAAATTCTTGTGTTGACACAACACCACCATGAAATGTGCAAATCACATTTTTTGACTATGATTCAACATTAAACCTAGTGTTTTGTCGTTTTATAATGTTTATACAATCTTTCTTTGTTTAAAAGCTCAATACTTGAATTCAACATTACAAATTCATCACAATGGGCACAAAATTACACTGTAAATAGTTGGGCATGGGAGCCATGTTTAAACGCTGTAATGTTTGGCAACCATACCCACACTTTCTTTCTCGTTATGAGCATCATGTCTAATGGAAAGTACATTAGCCAAATTTTACCGGTTTAAAAACTGAATTACCATTCGAAAACATGTGATTGATAGTAATGTGAATATATATACAATGAATATATGTATATTTCATGTTAGCGTATATACAATCTGAGACAATAATTGATAATTGCAAGTGCTTAACTATTAGTACAGATATACAAAGCAACAAAACTGGAAATAAAATAAGCCCAAAATGACTAACCATCTACAGCCCAACTATCACAGAGTGGGAATGATGAAGCAATACCTTTTTTATCTACATACCATTGGCATCAGACTTCACTTATTATAGTGCATTGAAGTTCATAGTAGCAGTAGGTAATATGTTGCCCTGCATCTGGATGAAAAATTGTGTTGCAATTCCATCATTGGCAATTGTATAGTTCATTGTCCGGAATAACAGTTTAGCACTTGAATAAGCTGCCCCGTAAGAATTATTGCTTATTCATAGGATGTTTTTTCCTGGTCCCTGCAAAAAAACTTAGCCCTGGAAAATAACTTTAGTTGCCCCGTGATTAACAAATTAGTACATTGCCTGTGGCCCAATGCAAGTAACAATGCAAATAATAAAACAACAAAACTTTTTGTACAGTACACATTTTGACTATTAGAAAAACAATATTTAGAACGATTACAACAAGTTGTTAACTTCTCTAGGAATTTTTTCATATTTTTTTCCATTTTTATATCAATTTAATTTGATCCAGAAGAAACAAAGATATAAGGGTTGTACTGTTACACAACTTTGTGCTGTCACACAACCATTCTTAAAATTGTCCTTGAGTGTGTGTTGTTACGGAATGTCATTGTGCAACAGACTACAGTGCTCCGTTGCATAACCAAACCCTCACAACAGCGAGACCACAGCAAGGGTTTAGATTTGAGGTGCTATCTCACCTCAACCCACCCTCGCTGTGATTTGCACAACAGCGAGGGTTTGGTAAAAGTCTCGCTGTTATAAATGCGAATTTCGGCATCAATTTTCGCCAATTTCAGGAATTTTAGATCTAGATGTCTAGTTTCCAGAACCGTTTCCAGAATTAAAATTGGTCCAGTAAAACAGCCCCAAATCAACAGCAGGACCCTTCGCAACAGCGACATCCTTATAGGGACAGGTTGGATTGTTTCAATTTTTGAACATTTTTCTGAGATTTTTGGATGGGTTGGGGTGAGATAGCACCCCTTTTACCCCCTAACTGACTAGTTGATGTATCTTTTAATGTATGCTTGCTACCAAATGAAAAGATATATCAATGGCAAGAGTTATTATTTCAATTAATAGCATAAATTGTGACATTATAATTTGTCTAAAGTACTGGGACCATAAGGAAGATCACTTCATATAAGTGTACCTCTACCAATAATCTGTGAGTTTTGTTGATAGGGATGTTGAGCTGGAAAAGTCACATTTGCTAGACCTTTCTAGGATAATTCATCATTAAAATGACTTGCAAAGATTCCATTCACTTTACCTTTGATCAGATAATACTTACCATTACTTTTTCTTCATGGACCAACATGTGTCTTAATGTCATCTTACAGTTACTGTTGTAATGATAGATCATTGTGCACTGGACCATGCATAGGTGGCCCATTGCACAATTCCTCAATATCATTACAATGCAAGGTAGCAAATTACACTTTTTGTAGCAATTTTGCATGTAATAAAGCACATTTTAAAACTCAAAGAACAAAATATTTAGAATGCTGTAATTGACTTCTAATCATTACAGGGACTAAAGTGCCCCTTTTTACTACAATTTATAGAATTGTGTCTTAATGTTAATTTAAAGTTATCGTTGTTACAATAACTCAGAGTAATAAAACCATGTAAGCTCTCCAAACACCTAGAATGTACCTGGCAGGAACCTCTTTAAAAAATGCTGGTTCCAGGGATTTAGAATGATTTTCTCTAAGCTATTGAGGTATCAACGGCATCGAATAATTAATATGAATTGATAACCCGTAAAAGACGGAGATATCTCAGTATCAAATAAACTAAGTTAATCAACAGGAAAATGAAAAACACAGACCTAAACAAAAAAGAGGTAAGAAGTACATTGTAGTTAGAATTTTATTACACTAGGTAACCAGTGAAAGATGCCTTGCAGACTCTATATTTCACTTATGTTAATGGTATAAAATTAGTTATATAACACATTATGCTTTATATGAAATATAATGATATGTAGTAATTATTCATTAATTTCTCTCAATGTTATTTTACAATTAGGATACTTTTACAAATAATACTATGTTATCAACATTAGAATAATAATTGTAATATGAGATTTACTTTGGGCATGATTTATAACATAAGCATTCGTCGTAGATTTTTATATTATTAGCAGCAATTTAAATTCAGATTTGCATATTTGCATATCATTCATTTCTTTCAATATTCATTGTAAAATTAGCATACTTTAACAAATGTGTTGTCACCATTGTTCGAAAAATTGTTCTAATATGAGATTTACTTTGGGCATAATACCATAAGCATTTGCTGCAGACTTGTATATTGTTAGCAGCAATTTTTCAATAATTATTGTACTATGAGATTCAATATGGGCATATAAGATAAGACATGTATAGACATGTGTAGACATTTATATTGTTAGCAGCTATATAGTTTTAGATCTGCATAAACATGTTGTTGACACTTTGTAGGCTCCATGTTACATAGATATCTACATTGTTATAGTAAACATTTTCTTGTTATCATGAAGTTTATATAATATGATTACACATTGGCTGAAGCTCGATTTCATTGTACAATCAGAGTGATGATATATGGACATAAACTGTGAGTCAAGAGAATGTGACAACCGGATTTAAACATGTAGAGCATTGTGTATGACCCACAGCTATGTCATTGTTGAAAAATATAGGAACATGCTGAACAATCAGCACGCTATTACTAGGTAACAGTTGTAAACATAGGTATGCAACCAGATTAGAAAAACTATGAAAAACTATATGTGTTGGCTTTATAATCTACATACAAGATAACAAAAACGCAAAGCTAGGGACAGCTATTACATAACTAACTAAAACAAACAAAAATTAAGACAAACATTATAACTAATTTTCAAGAGTACATGTAAACATAGGCTTGCTATCAGAGTACAAGTGCTACACTTGTACTCTGGAAAATATTTGTTTGACTTCCATTCCCTTTTTTGTTTCACTCCGTATGCAGTACATTTCTCTTTCATGACAAAGATCTTAGCATACTGAAGGTAAGTTTTGAGTCCTGGTATATGCAAAGGTTCAACAACATGAGCACATACAATCTAAGTTGAAATGATAGAAAACACTTGATCATTGTGCAGGTTCTTCTAGGGAGTAAACAGTGATGAAACACCATAGATTTTTATAGGTGTCTAGTTACTTCTCCAGTGTCACTCTCCACATCGCCCTACTTTGAAAGCAAATCCGCCGGTAATCAACAGGTCAAGAATGTCATCTGTATTAATAAGCTCTCTGAGGGAGACCCCTAGGAACCAGCATGCGGCTTGCTATTCCCTGAAAGTAAAAGAAAATCTGAGCTCTTGCAATACATGTATAGCATGCAAATGAATAGAATTCAAAGATGAGACAGGAGGTTGTATTCTAAACTGATAGGCAAAATTGATTAGTTCTATATATCGCAAATTTACTTATATTTATATCTGCAATGTCCTTTACAGCAGTAGCTGCAATAAGACAATATTCATCTTATTAATGTTTTCAAAAATGAATGTGAAAAACATACCCTTGGGAGTGGAGCAAAACCTTGCAGGATCCTGCCAGGGTTAGGGATATAGGGTCTCGTGGTTCCAGTTGTTTCAATACATTTTTTGAAAATGGATCGGAAGAGAAGTACACCAAGTGTCAGAAAGATGAGAAAAATCCCGAATGACATGATAAGCAATCCCAATGTTTCGGGCTGGCGTTGTTCATCTGCATACAAAAATGAGCTGTTACACATTGAATTGCAGTGTACAATTAAATTATTAGCTTACATATTAATTTTGTGTAATCAGATGCTTAAAAAACGTTAAAAAAGGAATTAAAATATATATGTTGTACAAAATTTCAGCAAATAAATTGTGAGTCATAGATAAATTGTATTTGATGTACGTTTTGATTCACTATGAATCAATTCATTACTTATTGCACATTGAATAGTGCTTCAAAAACTCTATGATGAGAATGTGTTTATATACGTTGCACAATGTTATATGATATATGTCATCCAGCTTATCTACTGTTCAAATTAAATAGAAAAAATAAGATTGTCTGATGCCATCTTACTGATACTACATTGTTCACCAGAATCTTCCCAGGCATACACGCAGCTACAGTTACATCTTCTGCATATTTCCCAATAAATATAATATTTTAAGTATAAGATATGTGAGCCATGAACTAGTGTTTAATTTCTAAAGAACTATAATGAATTTTATAGTGTATAATAGCTGATGTATGCGATAGTAAACAATTAGTCTATTCAATCATTACAACAATGGGTTATTCAATTTCTTTTCACTAATGTTGCATTATTTTTAATATTCACCTGGCTCATCATTATCTTCAATCCGTATAATGAGAAAGCTAACCCTCGATGCATCTATTTCAAGGAACAGGAAGAAAGTTTCTCTTGCTTCAGCTATATTGTCATCAAAGATGATGAGATTGAATGAGACTTCAGTGTCACCCTCTTCTACAGAAATGGTTGTAGCTGGCAGGACGTAATCTGCTGTTCCATTGGTGCTTTCATCTTGGCTGATGATCCTACAGATAAATATGCAAAAATATTGTTTTATCAAAAGTAATTATGAAGGAGCATTTTGTCAGTTCTTGTGGAAAGACGCCACTTGTTTGACAAAATTATGGATACACCATAATGAATGTATTAGATTTTGGTAAAAAAAAACAAGTTTGCGATGCTTCCCTATGTCCCCAGTGGGTATCAAACCCCGCCGACCCATACACACCCCTCAGACCACGTGGAGTTAGTGATTCCAGGGCTTTGCACTGTAAGGGTGACTTTAAAAGTTATCTAAAAAGGCATTTTTTTCAAATAATCATAACTTTGTAGATAACTGATATACAGTTCTATTTTATATATAATATGATTGAGACTGGCCATGGATTAAACAATCCATCTAGACTGGCTTTGCAAAACATATCATAGAATGAAAACATCCTTATTATAACTAAAGTCAGAGAAAATTTACAATAAAGTGAAACAAACTGATTTGAGGCTTTATAGAAAGAATTTATATTTGTGATAATTATGTCAAAATCAATACATTTAGCACATCTGTCATCACTTTAAGATTTACAATGGTATATAATGTTTGTGGCTGTTATGTATTGTTATCATTTTACAGCTAAATCCATAAAAATGAAAAATGAAAAACAAAAAGCTGAAATTTATGATTTTGAGAGGTCCCTATGATAGGATTTCATTGTTAAAGCGATTAAGAGGTGTTTCACCAAAAGTAGAAATCCATTAGAGATATCTGAATCAAGTTTAAATGGGTACACTAAACAAAGAAGAACATAATAAAACCAAAAAAAGCAGATTTCACCATGCTTATTTCTGAGTAAATGCCAGAGTAAGAGAGTGGCCTTTGATATAGAAGTCTAGGGGAATTACCACATTTGCCACACATAAACATTTCTGTGAGACTCAATATCCATTAGAGCCCAACCAGAACTGGTCAGAATGTGCCTTAGGACTTCCCCAAAATATAGAGACCAGAAAAGGTATAGGTTACCAGTGAAATAGAATAACTAAAACCTCTTGAATCGTTATGACTGGCTAATTTCAGTACAATCAATTGTATATAATTTCTTTCTGGCCTTGTTAGTTTTCAATCCAGAGGAGTGATGTTTCATATTCTGAGTGGTCTGAGGCCCCTGCCAATGCATGATAGTCAATTTTGGAATTTTGAGAAAATTTCATTTTTTTCACCAGGTGACGCTATCGAGCAAAGACTAATATACCTTTACATTTGTTGTGTCATTGGATATATCTGTTTGTTTTAACACTTACATAAGTCATAATCTAACCAATGCTCTTGGATGGAATTGAAATTTTAACATGAGGGGGCGCTTGTGCAGACACCTCTTAATCCCTTGAAATGTGCTAATTCTTGATTTTGTGATGAATGTCTATTCATCAGATAGGTAAAGACCGAAATAGGAAAAGTAAGGTACTACGACAAAGTAAAGTATGTTTTGTAAAAGGCCAAAAAAAGGGCCGAAAATGTAAAACCCCGAAAAACCCGAAGGGCCCGAAAAGGCCCGAAAATGTAAAAGCCTGAAACCCGAAAGTCCCGAGAAATATGTAAACCGGAAGTGATAAAGTAAACAGGAAGTGATGTCATTTGTAACCACGTGATCAAAGACAGCCAATCAGGGCTGACCACTAGACTATAAAAGGGGCGGTGAGGCCCGAGAATAAATGAGTTCCTTTACAGTTCTCCTTGTGTCAACATGTGTCTTCTTCCTTTGGTAACTGATAAGATGAGCCGATACGAGTTAATTAACTAGAAGTTTAAGTAAAATAGTAGAAGTTCGAGGAAATTAGGCGAAAACTTAGGACGGGGGCCCGAAGGCCCGAAGGACCGAAACAGGGCACGAAGGCCCGAAACTTGCCCGAATGGAGTCTCGGAAACGCAGGCCCGGAATGGCACGAGGGCCTGAAACAGGGGACGGAAACCCAGGATCTCTCGCTACCAAACAATAGGGGACCGTCGGCCCGACATCCCCGCAGACCAAGACCGAGGGTGCACCGTCCGCAAGAGAGAGCACCAGCATTAGAGAGATAGAAATGACTTCCCCCTGCCCCTACCACTTTTTAAGTAAAATAGTAGAAGTTCGAGGAAATTAGGCGAAAACTTAGGACGGGGGCCCGAAGGCCCGAAGGACCAAAACAGGGCACGAAGGCCCGAAACTTGCCCGAATGGAGTCTCGCAAACGCAGGCCCGGAATGGCACGAGGGCCCGCAACAGGGGATGGAAACCCAGGATCCGGGGGAACGACGGCGCAACCGGCTCGGCCCCACACTACCAAACAATAGGCGACCGTCGGCCCGACATCCCCGCGGACCGAGACCGAGGGTGGACTGTCCACAAGAGATAGAAACGACTTTCCCCTGCCCCTACCACTTTTCTTTCCCCGCAGTCCTCCGCCCGCCGACGAATACCGATTTCCCGATCGACCCACTCAAACCCCCCTCGTGCGCGAGGCACAACTCTAGATATCACATCTCGGTTTCTTGCCCGGATTCCCCGTCCGTCTGAGATCCGAAACAATACCCACGTCCCTCTGTTGTAGAAATCGGAAACCCCGAACTACCGAGGAACATCACAATTTGAAAGGTCTTTTGGGCATCAAATAATGATAAACTGGTCTATAATGTTCCATGACTACTTAAAAGAAAGATCATGATGTCTTCAGTCATCCAATAAATGTTCTTAAAATCCCTATCATGTGTTTTACATGTTTCATAAATGGGTGTAAAAGGTTGAAATATTCAATCTGTCTTAGTGGATAATTATATAGAATATGGCAGAATAATTATTACTAAAGCCTATGCGTTCCCTATATTCCTATAGACCTTTTGCAGATGTGGTCACATGACCATGTTTGGTGATGACCATGCGGTCCTCCAGCCGTGTGAATGTAAAACAAATAAAAATAATTAAATTCTGAATAATCAAAATTGTTAATTTTGTGCCAAGTGCCAATTAGTTTTGATCAAGTGAATTTGGCATCTTCTAAATGCTTTTGAATACCAATTGACAATTGTATTGTTCACCAATAATGGCTACCAGCACATTTAAGAGGCCGTGATATCATCTGCAGAACCTCTAAAGAGCTTTAGGAAATGAAGGAAAGCATAATACGGAAGCTATACATAGTATGGACATATGTACCAATGAGTGATGTCATCATCACATCAAAGTGAAAATGCCTAATTTGATAAATTCAATACAGTTTGGATGGATATGGAAGAGCCCCAAAAATGCACTTACGTCAATGTAAATGATGATAATGCTGTCACTGTGATGGGGACATCCAATTGGCCATTTCCCTCCTGGAGTATGAGCTCATATGTATCAAAGCTTGCACTGTTTGGCATGATCTCTATTATCAAAGAAAAAATGAAAGAACAAAGAAGCCATTATTTAGTAATGAAGTGATATCGCATCATTATTTCATCTATTTGTATCTCATCTCATATAAACCTTATCAGCTGGAAGCCATTGCACGGAGGAAAAACCTTTATGCTCAGATTTCGTTAGGCAGGTGGAAGCGCCTCCTACATAGACTCCGTTGCAAAAATTGGTCAGCAGTTTTTCAAATGACTACTTAAGAAACTACTTTAGAAATTAACTGTTTTATAAAACATTGCATTTCATATTCAATGATTCTGATTTCATCAGTTATTCACCAATACTCCAGTTTTTTTCTCATTGATTAAAACACATCACTCATAATAGTGATACTACGGTAGCATGCCATTTGAATCTCTGACGATCAGATAATCCAGTGAAACATGATGGCTTCACTGTGACAGTCCTAAGTTTCATCCGCTCAACACCTGACAGTAAATTGGGACAGCGAATGCGGGACTACACTGAAAACACAAAGTCGTCAGAGAGCCACTGCAAGGTTGTCAAAGGGTTGTCACAGGTCACTTCTGGGCTCTCATATGTGACTTTTGGGTCATCACAGGGCTCATTTCAGGCCATCAATGCTGTGTGACTACCTTGTGACAATCCTTTGACAACTTTGGGGTGGTCAGAGGGTTGTCATTGTGAATTTTGAGGCTGTATGACAACCCAAAGGTAGTCATTTTCTCCCGACTGCTTTAGGCCAAAAAGGTCGTCAGAGAAGCAAAAATGAAGAATGGGTTGTCATAGGGTTGTCACAGAAGAAAATGAGAAGTCAAAAGTCCTGCCTGACTACCCTAGGGTTGTAGGTGAATGGTGCCTAAAGTGACAGCCCAGGGTTGTCATGGCCTCTGTCTATATCAACCCAGTGTTGTAAGTGAATGGTGTCGAAGCCATACAACTCATAGGCCTCCTATGTATAATGGGCATGCATAATAACTAGTAATAACATAATAGGATGTCATTATAATGATTATGATATCTACAACATGAAAATATTCATAAATAAGATTTTTTGTCTAACAGACACAGACACAGACACAGCCTGTGACAACCTTGGGTTGTCGTTTTTGGCACCACTTTTGACAACTCTGTGTTTTCAGTGTAGGAAGAGAGACAATGGACACACCGCTTATCTACTGTCATCCCAAGGGGTCTCAATCTCTTAGACTAAAGCCCCATACCCACTAATGGATGGACCGCCGGCCAACGACGGCATTGGCATAAAATTATCATGTTTAATAAGGATTGGCGTAGTTGTCGGCGTTGACACCGCCACTGATGACCAACTGTGTGGGTATGCCTTGTCTATTATGTGTGGGTATGCCTTGTCTAAGCAGAGTCGGCCGACGTTTGTGCCGACGTTTGTGCCGAATCCTCCCAAAATCGGCTAGTGGGTATGGTGCTTAAGGTTCACCTCATCAATCTGTCAAATGGTAAATAAATGAATGAAACTTACGAATACTGCATATTTCACCGGCATACCCATTTGGACATGTGCATGAGGGCCATTCTCCGGAAATCTCCTCAATTGATAAAAACAGTGAAAATTATAGTCAGGGGCCTCTGTAGGATGCAATTGTCATCTCCATTCATTATGTATATTACCTGCACGTAGTACAGACATTGAGAGTTCTGAAAATGTATGGTTTTGCCAATAAAAAGTGAGAAAATATGTGAGAAATATAATGCAAATGTTGAAAAGTGCTATAATATCCCATGGTAAATTATTTCTTATTTTACTTATTTTCTTACACAAAAGCTATTCTAGTAATCTTAATATAGTTACAACAAGCTCAAATAGTGTTCCTTGCAAGAATAGCACATATTTTATCTTGTCAATACATACAAAGTCTATTTGCTCACCGACAAATTATTTTTTTAATCACACCAAATTTTATTCAAAGCAATTATGTAACGTACAGAACCAAGCTTTCATCAGCCCTAATTCATTTAAAACAAGTAAATTTCTTTTTGAAATAGACTACAATTGAAGCTCACAATATAGGTAACTTTTGTTAAAAAAAATTGTTTCATTATCTTTTTTGATTAGCCTACTATAAAGAAAAGAACAGCAAATCTTGAAAATGTTGTGTAACGTACAGAACCAAGGTCTGTAACATACAGAACCAAGCTTTCATGAGATCTGTTTGTTTTGCAGAAAAATAACTTTGATACTTATTGTTTTTGTACTCCCAAACATCTGGTGAATACAGTCTTTCCCATCATAATCAATTTGGCCAATTCTTTTGAGAATATAGCTTGAAATACAGCAGAAATAGCTTGGTTATGTATGTTACAAGATGTGTAACGTACAGGACCAAGGTTTTGGCAATTGTGCTGCATAAGTTGTAAAATATTGTTGAATGGAACATTTTCAACATTTTTTCCAGACATGAAAAGCTATTTTGTAATGTTCCACTAAATGAGACTCAACATTATATATTCTTTTAGCCTTAGATGGCAAAAAAGCTTGGTTCTGTATCCTACAAGCTTGGTTCTGTACGTTACATAGGAAATATAAGGCATTATTTTCAAATCCAAATATAATCAAGAATAATGAATATAAACTTGCCCCCTTTTGGATACTGATTATAGGTGTACATGTCTTTAGTTTTATAACCAAAAGACTTAGTTTTATGAAGGTCAATTTTTCAGCTACTTTCATTGGAGAATTGAGGAATTTTCCGGAGAATGGCCCACATGAAGCCCTCATCATTAGGACTACACGTTCCTCCATTCAGACAGGGAGAGGCCAAGCAGGGGTCTATTGTGTTACAAGAACGACAAGTGTTTCTTTAATTCACCCTACCACGGATAGCTCATTTATAGTATTTTAAGCACCTGCAGGTTAACTTTTACCAAGTTTGTTGACAAATTCCTTTGAAATACTATAGAAAATGAATAATTGTCATATTTCCACCTATAATGAATGAATTTTCAAACAACGTGGAAAATATGTAATATATATTGATACAAATTTAAAAGATAATGATCATTAGGTTTTCTTCATGTCATACTAAAAATTGTGAAATGATTTATGAAAATGTCCATGCGAAAGCCTTGTGATTTGTCAACATATTACCCAGCATGCACCCTAATAGAGGCTAACCTGTAGGTAAAAGTCAAGAAATTGGCTTTCCATGGGAGGGGGAATTAAGGACCAACAGACATAAGTACATATCAAATATATATTTAATCAAAGTTCAGTAAAAACAGTGCATGTGATAGACTTCTGTAGAATATTGAATGATAACACAAGAAACCAAAGATACATTAGGAATTACCAATTTGCTATCATATTGATTATTGAGATTTCTGTCAATTATTTTAATGAGAAATCAGAAAAGTTTAAATGAAAGAATCTGGATATAGAAATGTTAGATTGATGGTAATATTTTAGAGTGAAACAATTATGGTGAAATGCACAAGAATATATTTGGATATCCTTTGTGCCTTTAACTAAGCAAGATCTAATATTCTTTATGGGGAGACCTGTGAATAGAACGTTTTTAGTCAATAGATATATTACACGTCATAATGCAAAGAATTTGAAGCATGCAAAACAATTTAACAAACACAAGTTTAAGACATTGTTGCTATATAACAATATTCTGGATCAAATAAACAATGCTAATGCTTATATTAAGTCATTCTATAACCAAATGTACTCTATTACTAGATAGTTCACTGACCTGGTTTATCATTATCTCTGATATGAATAGAAATAATCGAGGACTCATTTCCATTTATGGTCAGTTGTACGGAAAATGTTTCCTCTGGTTCCTCAATGTTGTCATCTATAACAGTCAGAATCAGTATTTCCTCTGTTGTTGAATCACCAATTGCAACATCAAATGTTGCAGGTGACAGGCTGTAATCATCTTGAGAAGCTGTGTCATCTTCGCTCGTAACTCTGTAAGTAGTTGAGAAATAGGCAAGATATTATTCGGGCAGATGTTGCAATTGCTTTGAGACAGCCATTGAATGTTGATTAGAACACAGTTGAATTTATTGTCTTTTGTCTATCCCTGACCAATGGATCAACAATTCAAGGAATCTTTTGACTATCTTCTTCATTTTTATAATCTTATGTTTGTGAAGGGCAATTGTTTTTTTTAGTAGTTATTTTTGTTCAGTTTAAAGAACGGACAACTTATGAGATTTAAACTGATTGTTTCAATGTTTTCAAATCAGGCCCGTACCCAGGGTCTGCTGTGGGTGGGTGGCGAGAATCCCTAAGTGGGACATTTGCTTATAATTTCAGTAATTTAATCCTAAAAAAGAAAGAAGAAAAATGGGGGGGCACCCTCCTAGTTACGGGCCTGCAAATTTACAAATTATGATTACGAATTATGTAAATTTACTAAACATTTTCTTCTGCAGGTTTAGGTTAACTAGAGGAATCCGGACGTCCCAAATCCTCGAGGCCTCCTGGTAAAGTTGGATGGTCCGTAAAGTAGTCACACAACACCAAGGGACCATAGGGGGACTTATTTTGTGCTTTGCGAAAATATGTAGACATTTAACTTCAAATTTAAACAGCTATATAACAGTGAATAATTATTAATATTGTTTGCAGATTTACCGAGAATATTTAGCAGATCTCTCTATTAGTAAATATTCTTACATTTATCAAAGCATCCCCAAATTTCAGGACTATCTGATAGCTGGGCGATTCCCAGTGGGTATAATATATTGGAATTTTGCATGTCTGATCTGAATGGGTGCTAAAATTGGTTGATTCTACCCTTAGATTTGGCCGATTCTGGCACAGATCTGTCAACAGACTCGGGCATAATCGCCTAGTGGGTATGGCCCTTTAGTTAGAAGGGGCAAGATAAGTTTTAAAAGTGATGTTTATTCACTCACGTTATGGTAAACGGTGTTCCTGCGGTAACACCAATTGGAATCTGTACCTGGCCCACATCTTCTGATACATAGAGATCAGTAGGTCTCAGTGTAGCGGTGTTAGCTGAAAACAAATGAACACATTTTGTATTGATGATTGGTAGTGACAGAATTTCTGGAATTTCTACACTGTATTTTCATTCAGTTTGCTATGACACAGTGTTCTAATTGTAAAGAAGATGAAAGGATAATACCACAAGTTAATACCAAAGAACCTATAGTTGTTACACTATTCCACTATACTATTTAGAAAAGAACTGTTTTCATATAACGTGACACTCCATGGGAAATCCAAGCTTATTGTAGGTATACATTAGCTTGGATTCCCATGGAACGTCATATAGTTATAGTTCAAAAAACATTACTTCACCACAATTTAAGAGTCATCACTCTTGACATGAAATTTAGAGTTGTACTACAGCAGCGAAATCAATGCTAATTCATATGTTCTCACAACACTTGCTACCTGAATTAATAATAGCAGCAAAATGCATATACATGGGATCATTATCAGATTGAATTACATCAGATTGATAAAGGCTTGAATATCAAATCAACTTGTTGATTACAGTGTGATACTTTACGAATTAATTAAAGGAAAAAGAGACAGATTTTATGATTACTTCACTTCTTATTGAAAAAAACGCCAATCCCTATTCACCAGGTATAACCCTGGGTAATCTTACTAGAACCTGAGTGTTGAAAAGTGACTTGGACTGACCGATTGGGATTTCTGCAAAGGACTGAAATGCCTTGGGCTATAGGTATGCTTGAGGGTAACCTAAACAGCTTTTGCACATGCCTACAATTGGTAGGGCAGAGGAGAGTTTCAGAATATCTAATATCAAATTTGAGAGAGCGTGAAGACTAAGTAGTGGTGTTAGTAGAGGTCAGGCAGTTTGATAGGTGAACAAAGTAAAGAGGCTTGAAGCTTAGAGTGGAGGTCTTGATGAGTGCTAGGACTCATAATAAGATACTGAGGCCAGTAGGTGAATGTAGGACAGGGGTAACTTATAGGGCTTCGCAAAAAAGGGATGTGGTTACCAAAGGTGAAGGGACTTCACAGAGGTTGGAGCAGCTGAAGGATTGATATACAAAGAACATTGGGGAGCATCTGAAAGTGGCCATATGACCTAGAAGGCTTCAGATGATTCCCATGGTCTGTACAGCCACCCGAGGATGACCCCAAAGGTTCGATATTGTTTTATCCATACAAGATTTAAAAGGTGTTGAAACAAGGAGCAGTACATACAGCCTATCAATATACACTGACCACCATACACACCACTCATTGGTTACATGGGTGATAATGCATGAAATTAGCTCAGGTCATGAAGTGAGTATGTATGGGGTTTCCACAGGTGGACTCGCAATGGCGCTTTGTTGAATCCCCAAAATTATCACACTTCTCATCACACCTTGTACTTACGTATAGGAGATTCATCATATATGTATACACTTAACGTTTCAACGACAATCCCGTTTATCAGAAGTTCCAGGAAACAGTTGCTGACAGATTCTACTACATCATCCTTTATGGCAATGATAAATCCTGCTGTATTCCCATTAAATGTCCCCTCACCACCTATATACTGATCCGGGGAAGTGGCAGTTCCATCAACGGCTTGCACTCTGAAATTTAACTTTAGACCTTTAAAAGGAATTTCTATGAAAATGAGACAATTGTGTAGAAAAATAACTAGTTAGAACAAAATGCAGAGTATTCTATTTGCATCATGATTCATACAGTTTAAATTCTATGAGATATTCTACAGCTTCTATCTTTGAGTATGCCAGCTATTAAGTATTTTTGATGGATTTGCAGTGTATGACCCCATCATATTCAAACTCATAGTTCAGCTTCTAATGGGAACATTTATGAGCAATTTGCATGTTTTCTTTATTATTTCACTGCATGCTGCATGGTAACAGCATGAACGCGTTTTTGAAGCATGGTAATCCAGGGCCTCGATCTCTCTACATTGTTGGTTAGTAAATGCAATAACCACTCTTCCAACATTCCCAATGGGAACTTCTACACAAAATACATAAACAAAACTGGACGAGTGTGCAGATACAGGATGCCGGATCACCCGAGGCGGGAAGCAGATCACTACGAGTCCGAAGTAGTGATCTGCTTCCCGCCTCGGGTGATCCGGCATCCTGTATCTGCACATGAGTCCGGTTTTGTATTTATTATACTTTCACGGAATTGAGAAGCTTAAATGACATATATAGAAGGACATTGGGCAACATATGATCCATTTTATCGGGTGGATTTATTCGATCACCATAATTCATTTGGAACTATATGCGCGGCGGACTATGTTTGAGGAAGGCGCAGAGGTGATTTGACCGACTTCACCGCGACTTCAGACTCGCTGGTATTCTTACGCGTGTTCCCACTGGTGAAAAGGCTCTGTCTTTTGAAATTATTGAACAATTTGGAGATTTCTATAATTCATCGCCATTATACAGTCTAAGTGAGACATATTCCATAATTCTTTTTAATTATTAGCGTTTAAAATTATTCGACCGGCCAGATTCATTTGGAACTATGTTCGCGGCGGACTACAATTTAGCGGAGTGATGCGGCTGAATGACCTACTTTCCGTTTGAACAAGCCGGCGGTTATGGCGCGAAGAGGCGAATTTGATCCTCCGGATTTCTTCAATTTACGGTGAAAATCGCCATCCTACGAGCTCATCCTGGTTGCTGCACGTAAATAAGATACCCGTGATCTACGAGGACGTGTGAAATGTACGTGTCATCCGCTAAATATGGAATTATTCGACCAAGAAGATTGGACATTTTACTCGCCAACTTCGCGCCCGCCGCCATGCTTGCCGGTGCTTACCCCGAGAACCCTCCTCTTCCATCCGCCAGAATTGCTTCAAAATATTACATATCTACGTGGAGAAGGCGCAAAATGCGTGGACAAATGCGTGGAGAACTACGTGGGTGAAAGGCAGATGCTGACATTCAGTATTTATTGGATTCTAGCTTCCCGGCAACAGGGCCCGGCAACAGCCCTTGCCGCCCGGCAACAGTGACAGTGCGCCCGACCTCGGGTCAGGGGTCAAAGGTGAGCCAACTTTCTGGATTCTTATATAGATTGAATTTTACAACTTCAACTCAGAGAAAACCTACTAAATATTCACATTAGATACTTATTTGCTATGAAATACATAACAAATAGACATATATAACAACGTGGAGCGATCGATTTTACCTTAGAATATTTTACAAGTTTGAAAAAATGACTTTGAATTATTTTTACTATTATTTCATTCCAGGGCCTGCAACCGCGCCCGGGAGTCCTGCAACGGCGCAGCTCTTCCCTGCAACAGTGGCAGTACCTCTCAAAGATGAGTACAACTTTCTCATTTCTTATATACATTGATATTTACATGTTCAACAAATACAGGAGTGCCCGGAATCTTACAGATATTATTTAACTTTGAAAATTTCTTAAACTACGTCGGATTTTGCCCGGATTTCTTAGGATTACGCCCGGATTTCTTAGATTTTGCCCGGATTTCTTAGGATTTCGCCCAGATTTCTTAGATTTTGCCCGGATTTCTTAGACTTTGCCCGGATTTCTCAGACTGCCTAGACTTCACATTTGTTGATTGTTCCCACTGTAATAATTGAAATTTATGTTGACAGAGCCGTGGAAGACTGCCCCACTCAGCAGCGCCGAGGCTTGTGAGAGGCTGGAGGAGGATGACTGGAACAAGGCAGCTGATCCAGCTGCAGCTGGGACGATGTTCATGGATGGTGCCGCCTGGCCTGGAGTGACCCCCGCCTGGCCTGGAGTGACCCCCACCTGGCCTGGAGTGACCAACGCTGGACATGGAGCAGCCACCGCCCCCCCTGGAGGAGTTCCTGGACCTTGGGCTATCATCGCCGGACCTTGGGCTATCATCGCCGGACCTTGGGCTATCATCGCCGGACCTTGGGCTATCATCGCCGGACCTTGGGCTATCATCGCCGGACCTTGGGTGATGGCTGCCTGCCCTGGAGGAGTGGCCGCCTGCCTTGGAGGAGTGGCCGCCTGCCCTGGAGGAGTGGCCGCCTGCCTTGGAGGATTTATACTGTGTTGTGGGGGAGGGGGCGTGGCACCCTGCCTCATAGGAGAGGTGGTAGGCCTTGGTGCTTCAATTGCTGGCCCTCCTGGAGGAGTTGCGCATTGTTCACCTTGGTTTGGGACAGGAGGAGGGGCTCCAAGGGCACAGGACACAGGCCTCCTCCTGTGTGAGATTGCTGTTGATGCTGTGAGTGCAGGGACGACTTCGCTGTGAGGGGTGGCACCTTTTCCTTGAGAGTTGTGCCCTCTCCTGGTCACTTTGCAGGAGGTCGCACATCTCATATTGCATGCTCATGTCCGCCGTTGCATAATTGTTCAGGCTGGCCACATTGCTGTGGCCTGTCAGCTGGACAATCACAGTGGGATTTACCCCGCTGTGGAGCAGGTCAGTCGCTGTTTTTTTTCTGATGCTGTGGTTAGTGAGCCTCCCCTTCAGATTGCAGGCCTTGGCCATTTCAGGCACAATCTTCCGCAGTCGGTGAACACCCAGGGGCTGGTTCTTGTACCAGGTCCTGGCCCTGGGGCTCTTGTTGATGGCTACGAAGAAGGGGCTCTCAGGGGCCAACATTTGGGGGGGGGCGGTGCGACTTGAATATTTCGTACATGTGGACTGCACACCTCTCGGGATGCCTCTCATTTTTAAACAGTTTAGGCTTGAAATGCCTGGGATCCCCCTGGCCCTGTCTAGTCTTGGAATGTCGTTCGTTGAACTCCAGGTACACGTACCCATTTTCGTCCTCCACATACTTAATGTCCCCCCAGTTCATTTGTCGGCCCTAGTGCATGCCCCTCAGCCCGAAACACTCCACCATGTAGATAAAGAGCCCTCGTTGCAGAGGTTCCGGGCTGGTCTTAGAGATGGCTCCCTTCTCCCAGAAGATATTCATATGTTGCGCAGTGAGGGGCTGCGATCGGTTGGGTTTGTTGCCATACCCCTCCGCCTTGAGGGCCTTCCTGCGGGTGGCCAGGACATCCCGGCTACTCTGGAACTCCGGGGAGTCCTTTAGGGTATATCCATACTTTTTCTCCTTGAGGTGACGGTCAATGGCCCGGTGCATGCTGGTGAGGGTGTCCGGTTCATACTCGCCCCCTTCCTTCTTTTTAACGACCATGAAGAAGGCACTCACCATGACATTGAGGGTTGAGGGCGGGAGGGCCACGAAGTCGTCATACCCCTGTTCCAGGCAGTACTCGTGGAACCTTTTGACCACCTGTTGTGTCTTTTTCTTGGTGTTCTTGTTCTTGCCCGAATCAATGTAGGCCTCTATGTCGGCCTCGTTCACCCCTCCTACGGCTCCCTGTTCCTCCATGTCCTCGTCCATGTCCTCGTCCATGTCCTCGTCCATGTCCTCGTCCATGCCCTCCTCCATGTAGTCCTCCTCATCAGTATCTGAAAGTTGATAGAAACAGGGAAGATGAAAATGGGTGTGTCTACCTGGAGAATAATGAGCTCCACTCTATGACCAGAGAGGCTAGTCAGGGGGATCCCAGGCATTTTTGGCCTAAACTGTATCTGAATGAGAGAGTTCCTGAGAAGTGAGGGTAACATTCCCCTTACTTGTCACATAGTACTTATCACGTACTTATCACGTACTTATCACGTACTTATCACGTACTTATCACGTACTTATCACATATATTACATGCATTTTTACATGCATTTTTACATGCATTTGATACGTTTCACTGTAGGTAGGGCTATATGATTGTTTGGGTGGGGCATCTATGCTTACCTGGTGGGAGGTAGTCTGGGTCCTCCATGTCAAAATCATGGAAATTTACGTGGGGATTTTCTGACGGATCCGGAGGATTTTCTGACGGATCCGGAGGATTTTCTGACGGATTTGGAGGCTTTTCTGATGGATCCGTCGGGTTTTCCGACGGATTTGGAGGGTTTTCTGACGGCTCTTGTCTGTACACAATGACTGTAGGGCTGGCGGGAGGGGACTGGTCCCAAAACACACCAGGCACCTCAAACACGTCCAAAACTCCGTTTAGGTCCGTTTCGCTAACGTCCGAGTCAAACATTAGCATTTCCCTGATTTGTGTGTCCGTTAATTCCATACTGAACGTCATTTCCGCCGTTTCCGCCGTTTTTAACGGACTTTTCTTACGTGTTTTAGCGGTCTCGTGGGTTTGTTTTGGTCGTCTGGCGTGTTCTGAACTGGCCGCGTCCGTCTCACATGACCAAATCCGCGCTTTTCATTGGTCTGTTAATTAGGTCGGCGTAGGTCAACGTCAGGTCAGCGTAGGTCAGGGGTCAAACTCTCTGTGTGTACATGTATTCTGATTGGTTTAAACTAGGTCGCGCTACTTTTCCGTATCCGTACACTGTACAGATACGCATTTCATATCCGTACACTTTGCTCGTTCACTGTATGCCTATTTAGCAATTCCGGAAAAGTATAATAAAGTGTTTTCTTGACACATCTTGACACATGCAACATAGTTCAACGGGGCATCCCTTTGGCATATCCAGCAAATCATCCTCACCTCCCCTCCAACCTCCTTCTCCCTTTTCTTCAGCTGATCACCACATTTCTAACATCTTTGAATTGGGGTTTTATCCATCTCCTTAATTTGGTTTAAATCTAATTAAATCCACTCTCATTCTTTCGAGTTGACTCGAGTTTAGACGAATAGAGAATGTATGAATATGGAAAATGTCAGAACAATAGGTTTAATGTCTTAATTAGAGTCAAATAACATCATTTGCATATGTTTTTATGACGTTGTGTCAGCAAGAGTGTTTGGGTAATTGGCTCACTGCTTGAGATAACGTGCAAACCAGAAGTGACGTCGCAAAATGAACCATGTGACTGGTCAACCAATGATTGAACGAGAATGTATCAAAATGTATCAAAAAAGGTTATATAAAGCGTGATATCCCTTGAAATAAAGAGTCCCTTTATGGTACTCACTGTGTTTACACCTCCTTCTTCTTGGCTTGAATGACTAAATGCCTTACGAGGGTATGGACCATGGTATATTGGAATGAGAACAGAAGAATTAAGGGTTTGAATTTAGAAGAAGTTGGGCCACTAGAGATACGAGATTGCCCATCCCGGGGCACAAACACGAGAACACAAATCAGGATGGCACGGTGGATGACTGCACGAGTTGCCAGCCAGTATGCTACCACCCTTTATGTTTGACGATAACCCATTCATTGCCCCCTGACAGTCCCGAAGAGCCCCGGTGTAGGAAAACATGAAACCTAGTGACATCTGCATCCGATGTAGCCAGGCTTACACTAGCCTTAGGTTACTATCTGGTCTGGCGTTGAACTGAGGTGCTCGGACCGAATCCCTCCCCACATAGCATCCCAAGTCCTGTTTACCCTCATGCATGAGGCACTACTTCAAGACCCAGGGGCCCTCGTTTGTTCCCCAGTGTAAGGGCCACATTCGTGGGACCTGACTTGGCCCCCCATCAGCCACCCATGTCTGTCCACTCTGTTCCTCCTTATCCCAAGGAGTAGCATGACCGATGCAAGAGGCCTACTCATATAGGGAACAGTGTAAGCGATGACGAGAACCCACTATACCATGCCGCCTCCCTCTGAGGGTGGATGCCAGCAACATCATGAAAAATGTTACCATATTAAAAGAGCATGTCACTGTTACATACTGATTAGAGGAGGTAAAAATACAGCCAAAATACAACATTACTTTGACATCCTAAGAATGTATTGTGAACACAACCTATTGACAGCAGTAAATAACATTATAAAAAAAGCTACAGCTATCTTTCAATCAAGCATATGATGTGAATTTATCTTTCATTTTATCTGTCAGACTCTTTTGCTATTTGACATTGTTATTTGGGATTTTTAATCAATTTGCAGATAACTACACCCCATTCCCTGTCCCTGCCCAGTCTCTCACTCCTGGGCCCAAAGTGACCTCTTCCGTCCTACACAGACACAATAAATACACATAGAAAAAACACATACTAGCCATCACAGTACAAAATAATTAATATAATAAAAACCATCAGGGGTGTCTGAGGGTGAAACCAGGGAGTTTCACTACAGACAGGAGGTGAAAGTACTGAAAACAATTACTTAAGGTGCTTAATATGCATCTCCCTCGTTATGCACTACTCTTTAGCTGTTCAGGTTATAAAATATGAAAATGGCACTAGTGAGACAAGTGAAATTAAGAAGAATGAAGATGAAGTTATAGAAATAATAGTAATAGTATACACACGTTACATCAGACTCTAGAGTTGAGCCTAAATCAATGGAAAGGAAGGTAGCAGTTCCTTCAACAACATCAATGCGAGTGAGACCAAAAGTGGCATCTTGAGCTGTAGGGAAAGAAGACCAAAGGAGAGTAAGGCCAAAACCACTTAATTGGGGAAAAACATGTAATTCCAAGCTATGAATATAGAATGTTTAGCAATAAAATGTAGCCACTTTTAATCTCCCAAATACGGGTGCCTATGTATTTGTCATATGCTATGCATGAATCGTGCACTAAAATTTGGGGAAGTAGCAATCAGTAGTTGGTGGTGCATTTAACATGGGCTCCTATGGGAAAAAACAGGTTATTTTGCACTAACCTTTCGGATATCACTCCAATCTTAATACAGAAAGCGGGAAAAAGTTATGAAAAGAGCTCATACATATCATACAATGCTTGAAATTTGGCTTAGGGGCCTATATACCAATTTTCCCCACAATCGCTGGTGTTCCCATTTTTCCCATAGGCGCCAATGCTAAATAGGGGGACTTATGGATTTCACTGCACAATTTCGAGAACTCCAAACTCACTTGCTCTATGCACGAATGTCACTGTCACACTCCTTAATTTAATGAAAAGGCTCTTGTTCACGCATGTCGCAGTAACAGGGTGATTAAATTTTTTCCCAGGTGGCTACCCCATGTTCTTGTAATTCCAGTTATGTATGTATATTGTAACTGTGGCATTCTGCTGTTTGAGGAAATGGCAGGGTGAGAAAGAGACTAAGCAATGATAGATAACAAGAAGGGTACAGGCAGAAGCAAATTTTCTGGTGTGTCTTGTATTCCTGAGCACACTTACGTGATATATCACCTGTTACATCGTAACATCATTGACACAATAAGTAATATTTTTTTTTTTTTTTTTTTTTGATTGGTTTTATTTGGGCAAAAATGGGTTCGGCTTAGCCGTTCTTCCACCCGCACCCCTTTAACATACAATTCGAGGGAAGGTGCGGGTGCTACTAGATATAATATTTCCACAAGCTGCAATTTTAGCCATGAGAATGGCAATTGGTGATATTAATAATGAGATGAGATGAGATGAACATCTTTCAAATATTATTCAGTTAATACATAAATCACAAAAGTGTTTCTTTTATAAATTCTAGTACAAAGCATGTAACCTTAATACATTTTCATATAGGGATTAATGATATTCTTCTTAATCGTAATTTTAAATTTCTCTTTGTCCAATATATTTCGGTGCTCCACTAACAGGTCATTCCAGCCTGACATTATCCTAAGTTTTGGATTTCTCAAGAACTTTGGATGTTTTACCTTAGGAAGCACAAACAATTTTCCATTATGTCTCCTTGTAGCAATGTCACGTACATCTAACAATTCTTCTTTAAATGATAACATAAATGCAAATTGTAACAAATGTAATTTACGTCTATGTCCCAACCTAAAAATTCACTTAAATGCCTTAAGTAAAATATCCTTATTAGTATAACACCTTATTAGCATAGTTCCTCCAAGATGTTTATAGCTCAAAGGTATTTCATGACACCCAGACCCAGACACAAAATATTATATCAAAAGAATTAGTACACCAGTGCCATAATTTATACAGTGGATGCCTTTTTATGAAAATGACAACATGAGTGAAAACAGCTTTGCCCCATCTTATAGAAAAGCACAACAAAAATATTACCTTATTAGCAGTCCGTGGGCTATTCCACGGGAATAGCCCTTAAATAAGAGGTGGTTTGGGAAAAGTTTTAGGACAAATTTTATTACTATATGTATAGATACGCCGTTTTGAAATATGGCGAGATAATAGTAATTATTTAAGGCCCAAACAATGGGCTAGATATATAGTAATGACAACAGAAGAGAACATAACGGAACATAAGTGTAAGTTGATTGTAGGGAGGGTGGGAGGCAAGACGTCCGTTGTCCCCGGAAGTGTCCGACCAAGTGACCGGGGTAATGTTTGTTTTGTGGTCGGGGGGTTGCCCCTGGAGACCAGCGAGGCGCAGTAGGGGGAGTAGTGGGGGGGACCCCCTAGCTGCGAATGACCTCTAACCCGGGAACCATGTTCTTGGCCATTTGTGAGTAGGCAATATGTTGCTGAGCCCATAATAATTCTCAAACAATGTTCTCTTGTTCTAAGGAGAAGTAGCCTATCCTATTTGTCAGAGAGGTAATACTGTTATTTGAAGGAGATAATAAATAAAAAATAACTTGATTTACCTGATGAACTTCTAAGATGAATCAGCTGCAGAAGAAGACACACAAGCAGGACTCTCCATTCTCGAGTTGGCATTTTGAGAGTGTAGCTGGCAAAACATGAAAAAATATTTCTCAAAAACCATGGAAGTTGTGTCTGGATAGGTTTGTTACACAGCTAATCACATAATTATGATGATATATATAAAGAATGTATCCCTATATATCATATATATGCATATATGTTTTCTTTAACATGTACAAGTTGGGACATGAGTTGGGACATCCAGAAGAATCCATTCGAGATTGAAAATAAAATACATGAATTTGAAGATAGTATTACTCTTTATTCCTATTAAGCTATATGGGTTTTAATAATCATGATACAATTAGGGAGGAAAAGAACTAAAAGAGGTAATCATTATGTGAAGGGAACTGTTTAAAAGTTATTCACAGAAAGGATGGAAGTATCCCCCTGAATGGAATTACCCACATAGACTCTAGTTAGATTTTGTGTCTGGGTCTGGGTGTCATGAAATACCTTTGAGCTATAAACATCTTGGAGGAACTATGCTAATAAGGTGTTATACTAATAAGGATATTTTACTTAAGGCATTTAAGTGAGTATAACATCCTGACTCTCAATTCCTAAGTCCTGAAGGCATACCGTTCCCTTTTTCCCTAGTCATGGCTAAGGGGCTGTCTACTTCACCCCAAAGATCCCTATATGACTCCATTCAAAATCCAGAGCAAGCATGCAACAGCAGGTAACAGTTTCATGTTTGGGAGATGAAGGAAATCAGAGTTCAGGCAATTAATTGAAATTGAATCATTTCTACTGTTATCTAGTGTTGTCTGGTTAAATGGTCTATTCTTCTATTCCAGAAGATCAAAGCATATAAGGTATATAAAAATTGATCTCAAAAAAATTGGCAGCAAAGTTTGATATACTTCAGAACCAGTCAAGACGCTTTGTAATAATATAGTGTTCGTGGGTACTAGGAACATTAAAATGAAGGACGTAGTAAGTTTTACAAAATTCCATTTGGATATCTACAATAAAAACTATGAAATGACTCAACAGCCAGACAGCCACCAAATTACGAGATGTCAAACATCATTTGGCATCAATTTTGAGAAAGCTTTGGTCATTGTGGTCCTGACAAGGGAACATAATCTCCTGTCCCTCCGCGCAAATAAAGCACGTAAAACTGGTTTTCTATGAGGCTATAGTGACTGTGTCATATATATGAAAGAGCAGTGAAAATGACAGACGGTGGCCTATGGTTGTCGATAGTTACCTTACACACCTGCCTTCAGTTACCAGATAGTATGAAAAAAAGGCTAAAAAGCCATGTCCCCACTTGGGCGACTAAACTTTTAGTCGCTAGGCGACTGGTATTGACCCTTTCCAACCATGGTGACCAAGAGCAAAAATAATGACTAGTCACCCATGGCAGAAAGGGTTAACACCTATCCTGCATCAACTAAAATTGTAGTCGCCCAAGTGGGGACCCAGTATTAATGGCACAAAAAGAGATGTTTCATCTCACCTAGTTCAGATAAAGAGGTACCCTGCAGTGAATCTATTTATCAATGTGTCCCCTCAACTTTATGCACTAGCTTGAGCTTGAAATGTAGTTTCTTCATTTTCTTTTTCACTTGCCCTATATATATATATTTATTCATATTGATTATCTAATTTTCCTAACTCAGCTGCCCAAATCCAAGGCTAAGTCAGATTTTCAAAGCTAACCTTAGATTTTACATCTTAAGATAGCTATCCAAAAGCAGAATTTACCTGGTATCCTGCATCTGTATTGTTTCAGCCACATGGATATCAGAGCATGTAAAAATATGAAAAGTAACATTATCAAAAAAAAAATAATGAAGATCAAGTTAGAAGGAGAAACGTCCCAGTTGTTCCCTACTGACCTCACCTTCATGCTAGAATGATTCAGTAAATAGGTTTTTTTTCCCTCACTTCATTGTATAATGATAATACTTCAAGAGATAAAAAAATACCTACAGTAAAACACCTAAAAATATACAGATGCAATGAAAATAATCTGGGATTCCTTGCATATGAATCTACCTTGAATGAATTACTCATCTCTCCATCTTAATATTCACAGCTTTGGAATAAATATACACTGTAAATTAAAAAGAAGAAATGATAAGCAATATTTCGAAAATGCCTTCTTAAGTCAATGTGAATACATATGTTTGTATCCCTGGTCGATAGCATATACATAACTAATGATTACTCATCATCATCTCATTAACTCATAGATTATTAATTGTACCACGGCAATTTACTCATCATTGGACTTTCTCATCATCTTCATCCCTGATGTTAATACACATGAATCTATTATTTATTGTATGCTGGGTCAATCTTGAAAACCTGCCTAATGTCTGGGTCGAAGCACACCCAGGGTAAAAAAAATAGAAAAAAAAAAAAATAATAAAGAAATCAAATGATAATGTTAGAGAAGTTATTGCTGGACCCTAGGTGTCTCAAATGAAGAGACGGTATCTCTTTATGTCAACAGAGGCAAATATCTACCCAGCTTTAAATACATATGTAAAACAAATTACAAGATTACTTACATAAATGTATACATGCCGTTTGGAGGATGTAGGAGCCTTTCGTTTTCAACATAAATGTATACATACGTACATATTTATTGATACAGATGATTGCATATGAATATATTAGGTCACCAGACACATTTCTAATCAAGGGAATTACATGAGGGACATTCGACGGTAAATCTCAGGTCTTCTTCTCATAGTCACCTACATCCGTTGGTCATGGCTGGGTGGCCAAAGGCGACACACCTACCACCAACTAAGAGATAGACAGGGTAGACATCAGCACTCGTTAATCACCCTAAAGGGAGTAGTCATCCACCCTACATATAGTAAGATTAAAGGCCATATTCCACTTTGCGGCGTTTGACCCCACCGCTAGTAAATCCAGGCACCGCAAGGTGGAATATAGAAATTGCTTGCGGTGGTACTAGCGGTGGTGCTTGCACTGACCCACCGCTAGTACCACCGCAAATGATTTGATATTGTTTTATATCATTAAAAAAATTGTTTTGACTTTTTTAAAATTTGATTATGATTTTTATGATTTTTTTATAATTTGTTATTTGTATTCTATAATTATTTTATATTGTTTTCTTTTGAATGCTTGCGGTGGCAGAAACGAACATGTTCGTTTCTGAAGGCTAAATTGCTTGCGGTGCCTAATTAAACCACCGCTAGTGGCAGCCCACCGCAAAGTGGAATATGGCCTTTAGGCTCATCCCGGTATAGGTTCTCAGAGTTGGGGATTCCAAATTATTCTTAAGTTTTAGAGCAAGCATTTGTGCTGGTCACAGCTATTAGATATTCTATAATCTTATCAACTATATTTGTTTTGTAAGTATGTCAGTTGTACCCACTCCCATTTCACAGATGATAGTACATATAATATGATAAAAGGTCAAAATCTTTCAGGGTGTAAAGTCCCCGAAGATCAACTTAACGCATAGACATGCATAATAGAATATATTAAAAGGAGCCAAAACCAATGAATTCAATGAAATTTTCCAAACTCAAATAATCATGGAAATCCTTTCCTTGAGCCTATTCCTGGCCTATATTAAAATCTAAACCATGAAATATGGTAAGAAAATGTTCAAAAACACGGTTTTCTTTTTCAAATCAATTAATGTAGATCTGCAAAAATAGGGTGTGTTTACAAACAAATGCTTATATTACCATATCTTGTGACATTCTACATCACTTTGAGCTAGTTTTCACTGCTAATACTTTACCACTGACCTTAACTGGACTCATCTAACATATTTCTATACTTATCTCAGTTTTGTAAATGTTGTCAATTATATTGTGTTTAGCTCCCTTTAACAATTCTGTTCATATAAATTGATACTTTGACATAGATGAGACATGGTATTCACTCACTGCAGAACAAGCTCTTATGAACAGTTAAAGGATACATTGCACATAACTGCAGGAGTATTATTTTTAATGAATTGAATTTGGTACGCTTTTCACAACTTTTTCTATTAATGCAAAGAATATCGAAGGAAAATTCCTAGTGTTACACAACAGTATTGGACATTCAAAAGCTCATATCTTATGTCAGTTTTTAGGGGAAATCCCCTAATTTATGACGTCACACAGGGAGTTATTGGGAAATCCCATCTGTCCATGAAAAGGAATCCCCATCTCTGTAGAATTTGTAATAATTAAGGGTTGTGCTCTTGAACCCAAATTATGTATATTACATAATTAAGTCTAATACAGTCATAATCAATTGAAACATATGATATTATGTATATCAGGGGATAGCAAGTTAACGTAAGAAGGAATTCCCATAGATATGACGTAGCAAGGGGAGTATTGAGCAGCTCAACAGTCAGGGAACTCCCAAGATTAAATTCTTTACCTGAATAATCCCCCAAGATCCCCACATTTTCACCTTACTTCTTTTGAAATATTTTTTTGAATACTTAAGTCAAGCATATAAACATAAAATAGAAATCCGTGAATTTATGTGCAAGGAACCAGAATAGCACCAAATCACGTACACATCAAAATATCTAAACAGTGTCATGTTTTTTCCATACTGTTGCATAACCATAAAGGTTAAATCAATTATATTAATGCTGATTTAATAAATTACATGTAAACAAGCGAAAGGAGATAATGTATATTTGTGTGTGTTTTGAACAACAATATTAGACATGAATCATTTAAACTTCACCTGGTGGAGGATTTCCTAACAATACCCTTTATGAACTACATGCATGCATTCACTAAATCTGTTTTTATCTTTTTTTATGTCATTTTATCTGTCCTGGATATTCTCAAATTTACATTCGGTTTTCGTAGTACACCAACCAGTAATGCTGTCCATATTGGTATACATCTTATAATCTAATTATCTCGATGTGAGACAACAAAAAACATTTCCAACATGTCTAGACATACCAAACAACATGTTACAAGTTATACGTAATATTGTTCATGAGGATATAATTGTACGGTGTTGCATTTGTATACAATATATTGTTCTTATCATAAAGTATTTATGTGTGCGTGTGCCTGTTGTTGAAGTAGGGATGGATCAGAGGACTTCTATAAAGTTCTATTGCTAACTGTTTAAAGAGAGGGGCCAGTGAAATTATCATTTTATTAAATTCCCATATTAGATTGTAGATACAATGCTCAAATATGGGTATGCAACATCAGTATAATTATAGAGTGATCCTTTGTATAGAAAATCTTGTTCATGTTTCACATCACACATTGAAACTCTGTCCACCTGACACAGGACATGTGTGTGACATCACGAAAATGAGAGTTATATTTAAATTTAGAAAATGAAAATTCCTTTAAAAACCTTTTTTTTCATATTTTTGATATAAACCGTGTAAATTTTTTAACTTTAAAGAATGTGAGGCATATAAAGAATACTAAGGAAAATTACACATTGTTATTTTTTCAGTTTTAAATTTTTTGAACTGCCACAAACAGAGAAATGCACTGTGCAGGCTGCACCAGGGGCAAGCAGTGCATCTCAGTTTCATTCAGAAAAATGTAAAATAACTCACCTCCCCCTACGTGGTGTTATTTAGAAGTATGTAATTTTAAAATCGTGGTTTTATATTATTTCATAATATCCGGTCTACTACAGGTTGTTTATTACTACACCTTTACATAATTTTTTCAATGTCTTTTTTACCATTTCATAAAACCCCACTGACCATACATGGTGTTAATCTATTAAACATGATCTAACATTCTTGTCTTTAATTGCTTAATGTCTTTAAACAATTGTTTCAAATTTCTTTTTTAACATCTCTTAATATCTCTCACCCTACATGTTGTTCATTACATTTACATCATTTTTTAAAATTATTTGTTTAACATTTCATTATATCCCACACACCCTACATGTTGTTTAATATCTTTACATAATTAAAAAAAAAAATTTCTTCCATTTCATATCCCACACACCCACATGTTTAATACTTTTGAATAATGTTTTTAAACTCATTTTTTACCATTTCATAATGTCCCACACACCCTACATGTTCTTTAATATCTTTACATATTTTTTTCAAATTTCTTGTTTAACATTTCATGATACACCGCACACCCTATATGCTGTTTAATACAATTAATACATTTTTCAAAATTTCTCTTTTACAATTTCATAATATCCCGTTGACCCTACATCGTGTCAATTAACAGAACATGATACAATCTTGTCTTTATATTATTTCATAACATCCCACACACCCTACATCTTGTTTAATACCTTTACATAATTTTTCAAAATTTATTTTTACCATTTCATAATATCCCGCACACCCTACACGCTGTTTAATACCTTTACATAATTTCCAAATTTCTCTTTTACCATTTCATAATATCCCATCGACCCTACATGATGTTAATTAACAGAACATGATTTTACATTCTTGACTTCATATCATTTCATAATATCTGACACACCCTATATGTTGTTTAATGCCTTTACATATTTTTTTCAAATTTCTCTTTTACCATTTCATAATATATCGTACACCCTTCATGTTATTTAGTACCTTTATATAATTTTTTCAAATTTCTCTTTTACCATTTCATAATATCCCACACACCTTAAATGGTGTTTATCAACTTTACATAATTTTTCCAAATTTCTTTTTTTATCATTTCATAATATCCCGCACACCCTGCATGTTATTTATTACTTTCACATGACATTTTCAAATTTCTATTTTACCATTTCATAATATCCCGCTCACCCACAATTGATTTCAAATGTTGTAAATACTTTTATTCCGTTTCATATCCCGCCAGGCTGTTCTGTATGTTAGATGTTCCCATGACATGATGTCAAGGACAAGGGCCAATCAGAGTGGAGCTTACAATCAGCTTTGGTCCACCAGCCTCACTCTGGTTTTTCTAAGGGGAGCTTAAACTCCAACAAACTGGATCATTTTGCGGCATAAAGAGAGAGATTATTGATACAATCCTTTGACCAAAAGGCATAATATTGATTAATCTAAGCAGGGAATGAACTAAGAGAGGTATGTTAACAGTTTGGGGCAGTGACATGGGAGGATGAGGTTGTTTCAGATGATTTGTTGTTGTGAAAGTAAGAACATATCCTATCAGAACATTGCCCATGGATTTTGGACCGGGGGTAAAACAATCAAGTCACTATGCTCCGTTGCGCCTCCGGTGCAGATCACTTTAAAAAACTGCAGAGGATACAGATATAAGATTGTGCCTGGTTATTCCCTGGGAGGTGGGGATCACGGCCGTATACCCATGTACATTCACTGGCCCCTCCCTTTAAGGCTTCATTGACTTAAAACAGAGATTCTACTCTTCTTTTAAACACTTAGGTTTCACTATTGGTTTGAACAATTACAATGATGCTTACTTTAAGATCCAGAATGTTCCCACTGCCACGCATGTACTCGTCGAGTGTTGAAACCTGCAGCTGGACTGGTTAAGAAGCATATATGCCTTCACACAGGTAGACAGAGAACATCAGGATGATTTTTAAAAAAACACTATGATGTGCACGTTGCACCATCATTTTATTTGGAGGTATATGCTAGATAACAAAGCTTCTGCTAAGGCCATGCACACTGAGGTATACATTCATTTCCTTTGCATTAAATTAGAACACTTTTTATTGCCAGTTAATGGGGAGGGGTAGATTTTGCTTTTCATCTTGTGGAAAAACACCCTGAGTATGTGAAGTAGAACACATTGATTTAAAGTATAATATTATTTTCTCTCTGTCCACTGATTTTCTACAAAGTATCATATATATTATGAACTCTGTCAGAGAAAAGAAATATCTAACAAATAAACTATTTCACTATTAATATTTTGATCATTTTACTTGTGTTACATTGACTGGTTAGATCTTTTACACCTTCAAAATACAATCATGTCAAACAAAATGTCTCTCCTGAATTATCCTTTTGTCTGGAAAATGATAATACAAAACAGTCCTTGGATTTCATAATGTATGTTAAATCATAAAACCAATATTTTTCAACTGAGCATTGGGTGTCTCAATTATTTCTTCTTTTTCCCTACGGTCTTTCCAACATCACATTGTGATTCCTATCATCAGCAAAAATTTGCTGTTTAAATTGTATTATTTAATTGATTTAATATGAAGTAGACTAAACTTTAAATGATTGTAATGCTGATTTTCTATACCTTTTCATAGTTATCCATCACTAAAACAAAGAGGGAGACTAGATGAAAAATCTTGGGATGTGACAACACATACTGAAGTAATATCATTGGTATGGCATGGATTGATATTGATTTACAATTCTTTGAATTAATGAGTTCACATTCCATTTATATCATGTTGTACATGTTTGACAAATACAGCTTGTTTATAATATCTGTTATATTTTGACTCAACATCTGCAACTCACACTCTGCACTCCAAAGTTAAGAACAATATCCGACCTTGAGGTTCACATTTCTCTTACTGCCCTACAAAGTTTCCTTGTCAAGCCATAGGCCATAACACATCAATCTGTATTTTTTATACATGTAACTGGATCTACATCTGACTGGCTCAAGTGGCGACTCCACCCAACCCCCACAGAGAACATTTTTCAAAAAAACTGGTCCCCCCCCTTGGACTCTTTTCACTGGTTAGATTATGGAGGGTTGGTAACACTGGTAATGTTGCAGGCTAATAGAAAGCATACGGAATAGTAGTTATTAGTGTAAATTATCTGAAATGCTGTGGCGGATTCAGAGGTTGGGGCGGGGTGCACGCCCCTCCTTTTTTCATGAAAATGGATTGTTTGGTTATGTTAAATCCCACCAAAGAGTCATTAAGAAACAAATTTTCAAATACTGCACACGCTCTCCTTTTCAAAATCCTGTATTCGGCAGAGTGTTATTTGTTTGTTGTTTTTTTTATTTATTTTTTTAAAGTTGTTTATTAAGTAATTCACTGCAGGGTTGCCACGGGTTTTCGGTGATATTACAATAACAAATAATGATAAACATTTTGAATGTTTAGGTATTAGTAATCAATGTTGTAAGTACAAAAATATTAAACACTATTATTTGGTTCATAGACCTAGTGCAGACTCATATGCTATAGCTTTGCATATGGAGTGCAACAGTTTAACCACTATACTATCACAGATTTCTTGTTCCTATGCATACTTCAATACTAATATAAGAAGGACTGCGGGGGTCATCAGAGGGTGCCTGTATGACCAATAGGGGATAGGTACATGCCGAGGATGAAGCCAGAGATACATACGATCCCCATGGGTCGTACAGGCACCCAAGGATGACCCCTAAGGTTCTATATTCTATCACCCAATCAAAGCTCCAAATAATATTATGTTAAGAATAGTGAAAAATGACCAGCGGTACATACAGCCTGTCACTACGCACTGACCCTTACATGCACTGCTCGTCGGCTGTGCGGGTGATAAAACGAATGTGTGTTGGGAGCCGGGTCTCTGAGGCAAACATTCCACAATAGGTGTATATGCAGTGATTTAAGAGGGGGGAGTTTAATGGGACACATGTCCCAATTTTTTTTAAAAAAACTATTTTCTTAACCTTTCAATTGAAATTGTAAAGGTTTTGCTGGGACTTTATTTTCATGTCTACTTGCTTATTGTGAGGACTACAGATTTGTAGAAGGCTGGCAATGAGTATTCAGCTGTTGCGTTATACTATTTTAGGAATCAAGTGGCCTTGTTGTGTAGCAAAGGCATTTCTCCTTTTTTGAAAGAGCAGCGCTCCTTTTATTGACAATAATCAAGATACATTTGTACTTTATTTGTTCTTCGCTGAGATTTTTGTATATTTGAGAAAACTATAGTAGACGAAAACAGGACAGACATAGGACATAACATACGTTACAGAGACGAGACATGTGCATGCATACATAGGGTACATTTTTTATACTACTTTTGCTCCTAAGAGACCTCATGTTCAATAAAAATATAATACTTATAATACTTAATGACTACCTATTCTTGCAAAGGGAAATCCACGCCCCCTCTGATTTTAACATAGCACATTTGAACAAAATATAAAAAGCAAAACAGCCCATTTTGTTTGACTTCTAACAATCTGTGCCATCTCTTGAAAGCCTTTAGGTTATTACTCCTTTTACAAATATATTCCTCTGATAGGAGACATCTTGTGAGTTCTAATAACCATTGTATTATTCCCAGATCATATTTGTGAAAATGGTGTTGTCTATATATATAAAATCGACTCTTTAATAAAATGATATTGATGATATCCGATTTTGTTAATTTCTCAGGTATCCCTAGAATGAGCTCACTTTCTCCCAAGTTTTCTGCATTGATGCCTACTACAGTGTTTAACCGTCGAAGAATAGATTTCCAGAAATGGGCAACCTTTGGGCAGTTTACAAAAAAGTGGGGTAGCATGTCCTGCCTCTTATCACAATATTGGCATTCTGGGCTGTCCTTTACACGAATATTATAGAGGTATTTGTTGCATGCAATTATTCTATGGAAAACTTTATATTAGAAAGACTGGAGCTTTGTTTCTCTGGTCACTATGTATGGATATGTGTATAAGGAGTTCCAGTTATCGTTCATTATTCCTAACTCAGGGTATAATGTGTGCCACCTTTTTTGACCAGTGAGTTTAGGGGAGGTGATATCACTTACTATCCAGTACAGCTCTTTACTGCCCAGTTTCAGCATATTTACAGCCTTTGGAAATCTGTCAATTACTCATTGCTCTTCCAATTGTGTGTCCCCTTTTGCAATATTGCACTGAGGTACAGTGCAAAAAGAACTAGAATAGACTGTAGAAGTTAATAATAAAATATTGTAAACTTGTTTGTATTGGCAAGAATATTATAGTAAAACGTGTAACGCTGATACGTGTGCTCGGCGCCAGGCGGCGACATCGTTTAGTGGCTTAGTTAGAGTATATGGAGAGTGGCAAAGTCCCCAGGCGTAGGGACTGCAGCGGGGCTAGCTCACGTCCTGCAGGTACGCACAGGTACAACAAATGATGAAGGAAACCTGTAAGGGTACGTTATGAACCGAAACATCTGGCTAAAAGATACTGGGGATAGCAGGTTTCGCCATCAACATTAGTTTGTATAATAGTTAGAAGTAGAACTAGTTTATATTAACTAAGAATGGGAAGTATGAAAGATAAATAAGACATCGTTAAGTATTAGTGTAAATGGGTATAGCGACAAGCCTTTTGGCTGTTGCTATATAAGCAGTATGAGACTTGAGACAGATGAGCAGACCAAGATAGAGTTCGATCAGAACACATGGGAGCAATAGTCTGACATACGGATCACACGGGTAGTGTTAAGATGGTAGTAACCACAACGATTAGGTGATAGTAAGGATGGGGACCGCTTTGGCTTAGCCTTACGGACTACGTACTGGATGTGACAGAGATTCTA
Source organism: Lepidonotus clava (assembly GCA_936440205.1). Lineage (NCBI taxonomy): Eukaryota > Metazoa > Annelida > Polychaeta > Phyllodocida > Polynoidae > Lepidonotus > Lepidonotus clava. The sequence goes on from OW387133.1 coordinate 88,358,147, forward strand.
CCAATGGTCTCCGTCACCGGTAGACGAGAGGTGAATCTCTCAACAGTGTTGGAGCGTATATACCTTGTGAAAGGGGAAGCTTAACCATAGCTATACCTGGTTGGATCGTTACTGATGTGTTAGAATTGTGAAATAAAAGGAATGAACTGTATGGATGGAGAACTGTATACTTGTACCTTCGGAATATTGTCATGGATATAATAAACTTACCTCTTGCCAAGCACGTGTTTTTTGTATAGGTCTGAGCCCCTTTACTTAGAATCTCTACCACTAAGAACTGAACTATGGTCCAGGATAACATCTATCTGGACAAAGTTAGCTACGTCGACGATTAATCACTAAGAACTCCCCTTTATCTTGATATAACACACTTTATTGACATCTTCGAATAAGTAAAACATGATTGATAAACAATGAAACATTACGCAGTCAATGACGATACAAACGAACCGATATAGGATATGAACAAATACGAACTTTAATAATGATACTCCCCTAGAAATAAACAAAGACAAATAACATCCCGTCTAGCTCAATATTTTTCCTCCATTGACCAGGGATACTTTTGCGCATTTGGAGGGCCTGCAGGAAGTTACACTTGATTTTGTAGCAATTCAAAATTTGCATCTCAGACATGAAATCACCATTTGTCATATATCTTGGACTATTCCAAAGGACCTCGTTCCTGATTTCCAAATCTGTCATCATGGATTTATTATAAATTTCATGCCAGTCCTGGAAGACTTGGCTATAAAATGGATCCTTATTGAATGGTATGTTTGTATCAGTTTTCACAGATATAAAAGCCCAGATACCAAACCTTTGCCCAAGGAGATATTCCATATATTTGCTTGGAATACAGTTGTCATCTAGATACATTCTTTTTATCCAGTTCAGGTTACTTACAAAAATTTCCCCAAAGCCAAACCCCTGTGCTGTATTGGGGCACAGATAGTGCTTCTGGCAACTTTTCTTTGATTAGAGTTCCATATAAATTTAGTAATGATATTATTAACCTCTGTAATGACTTTTATGGGAGTGTGTATTATAGAAGCAGGATATAGTATGATTGGGATAATAAGACTGTTTACAATAGTAACCTTTCCTTTCAGGGATATACTTTGATTTTTCCAGTCGCTGCATATATTTCTAATCTTATCTATGTGCAGCTTAAAGTTATTGAGGTAGTTTTTGTTCCCTGTATTATTGCTACCCACAGTCACTCCCAATATGTTTAATTCATAGCACCAGTTTAGAGTGGGAAGTGAGTCTTTATCAAAGCCTCCCATTGCCATAGATTACGTGTTATTTATCTTTAAACCAGCGTAACGTCTAAATCTTTCAAGGCTATCCAATACATGGTCTAGGGCCTGTGGGGATTTCAGAAAGCATGTTGTATCATCAGCATATTGACTGATCTTAATTTCCGGTCCAACTACATAAATACTTTATACATTTATATTTCTACGAATATTATGTGCTAATACAAAGACAAACAGGAATGGGGAGAGGATGCAGCCTTGCCTTGTGCCATGGTATAGTGTAAACCACTCACTAGGAAAGCCGTTGTTTATAACATAAGCCACAATATCTTTGTATATCAGTTTGACCCACGATATATAGCATTCTCCAAAATCAAATGTTTCCAGGGCCTTGATGACGAAATCCCAACGGATACTATCAAATGCTTTTTCAAAATCAATTGACATTTTAATCACATCCTGCACAGTCCTAACATTCATACCAATATACCTATTTCTTACAAATCCCGTTTGGTCTTTATGGATTATATCAGCAAGATGAGGTTGAATTCTTCTTGCGAGTGTTTTTGTAAAGATCTTATAGTCAGTGTTGAGCAAACTAATGGGCCTCAAGTTACTTAGCAGGAGCCTATCTTTACCTTTTTTGGGAACAAGAGTTATTATGCCGCGCCTTTGGTCTGTATCAAGCTTTCCAATCTCTGAGGAGTAGATTTACCTGTCACTGACAAGGTCACCTACTGATTCCCAGAATGCCTTATAAAACTCGACTGTTAGGCCATCACTGCCTGGGGTTTTATCATGGTTAAGTTGTTTGAGGCTGTTATATAGTTCTAGTTTAGACAGAGGCCTATCTATCATTTGGCGCTGAGAGTCAGTTAAGGTTATCAGATCTTCTAATGACGTAAAGGGACAATTTTCGTTCAGCTCTTCCAACTCTCTTGTATTTTCCCTATATATGTTTTGGAAGTAGGTTTTTTGAGTTGCTAGAATGTTTTTGTGTCCCGTTATTATTGTGCCATCTTCCCTTTGGAGTTGGACAATTAGTTTATTCACATAGTTTCTCTTTTCTAGACCAAGGAAATATTTTGTAGGCCGTTCACAAAACTGATAGTGAATTTACATATTTCATATTTCATCATAATATATCTGATAAGGTTCCAGTTTCAATATCAGCGCTCTCTATGAAATTTAGCATATGCTCCGAAATTAACCAAAAATCTATTTGGGAAGCTTGCACACCCCTGTGAAAGCTGTACCTTCTAGTTTTTGGGTGAAGCATTCTCCACACATCCACAAGGTTGTATTGCTCCATGAAGTCCCAAATTATAGGTCTATACCTTCTTGCCCTTCCTTGGGATGATTGTGAGTTTTTTCTATCTAGAGCTGGGTTCAGTACTTCATTAAAGTTCCCTCCTATGATATAATTTTCTATATCAAAATCTTTTAGAACTTGCATCACTTGATCAAATTTCAATAGTTGATCCATTTCAGATACCTGCGTGGGGGCATACAAGTTGGATAAAATGTAATCTGTGTTATCAATTATGACATGTGCTACAATATACCTGCCAACAACATCTATGATCTTCCTAACATGCTTGCACTGCAGACCCTTAGAAAAGAGGATTGCAACCCCCCTGGATCCTGATGTACCAGATCTCTTCCCCATTCAGCTCACCAAATATGTTGTATGTCTGGTGTACAGTGGGTTTCCTGAAGGAAAATGACGTCAAAGGCACCCTTTCTTAGTTTCTGATATATTGCACGGCATTTATCTGCCATTCTTATTCCATTAACATTAAATGTGCACAATTTCAAGTTATTCGTACAGTCATTCATGGCTTTCTGGCTTTACGTGATACCTTTCATCTGCACATAAAATCCTATGATAGAAGACTATCCCTAAGCCTCTGACAGTAGTCATATGATAAGAAACAGAGGTAACCTTCGTTATATTGATAAATGCATACACTGAACTAGCACTGCCGCACATAAACACATAACATTCAACAGAAAACACATAACATTTAACGAAAAACTCCATTGTAGATTTCATGGAATGGGAGGTGAAGCCACCTGCGATTTTTCAAGTACCTTTTACCTGTAAGAAGTAATATCAGAATGACTATCTTTTGGTAAACCATCTATGAAAATGTTCCCATGTTCCATGCCTTTACATATATATGCTTATAAAGAAGGTAAAGTGTTTGATATCCAAAGCCGTATTAATATTTATGACCCTAAAGTATGTGATTTATACCATTTTATATCATCTATTTCATGTTTTCACTTTACAGAAACCTATATATTTAGGTCTTGGATGTTAGTTTTTGTTTCTTGCGCTGTATTATCTAAGCTGATCAGCCGGCCCTCCATCTGAAGCAGTGTCTCTTGTAGATTAAAAGAGCTTTGAATTTCTTCTGTACCCCCTGTAGTGCCATCTTCTGTCTGTCTAGATTGCTTTGGCTCGTCACCTTTTTCATCCGATAGTCCGGCTTCGTCTGACATCCTCTTCTTCTCATTTTTGTCAGTATTTGTATAGTCCATTTCTGTATTTTCTGGGTGTGCGTCTGTATGTGACATTGGGGCCATTGTTGTTCACAGCCGACTTATTGTGTGTGGGCCACAGAGGTAAGACTCTGTGATTTGGTTTGACTGGCTACACTCTGACCAAAGCAGCTTTCTTATATCCCAGGTCTAATGTCACTTTATATGTTTAAGTTTACGTGACAATTGCTGGCTCCTACTGGCTGTGGCTTAAGTCCCCCGTGGCCCCTAGGTATTTAGATAGTTATTCGAAACAGGGACATTGATTTTGCACCCTAAACAGGATCTGTTCAGTTTTGCCAAAAGTCACTACCGCTATTCCCACTCACATGTGCCTAGTCAGGCAGTCATCTTGACCTCTGTCATGCTCGGTTCTAAATGTTGCTAGACAAGATTCACGGCAAAAGAAACAATTCATTTGTTGTTTACTGTCAGCGTGGTTTAAGTCTCACACCTCGTAGGTCTAAACTGGTTAACCGAAAGTTTAATAAAAGTAGTTTTCCGAACGCCCCCAAACTTGTGGTGCAACTTCAGTTTCTGTTCCTGCCGTATCCCACAACTTCCGAATTATCGCTCAAAACATGATTTACAAAAGTGTTAAAAAATATAGGAAAGACAAATGTTGGAAACTTGTGTCTCTCAGCAATTGTTTCGAAGGTCCTAACCTATCCCTGTGGCGAGTCGCGACCTTCTATCTGCTCAGGAACACTGTTTCAATGTCAATATTATCGGCCGCATTTTCCGTCGACGTTTGCATGTGTTGGGGGGCGTTCTCATTTCTTATTGGGGAAGTGCATGAACAGAGAGTTAGGTGGATTTTACAGGTGAATATAACAACATAAAAACAGTTTGGGCCCAGACCCCAGTAATGACTCTAATTACAATAATTGTTTCTGAAGACTGAGATTACCATTCCAAAATGTAATCTTGACAAACTAATTACTCATATGCTGCAATTTACTCTCAGGCTAGCGTATGACATGTCTAAACTTTTCCATCAGTAAGGTAACCTGACATTATCACCAGCTGCCCTTTCTAACCTGGATTTAGTTTTGTGAATACCAATAGAAGCCTTCAACATGACATGAAATCCAGAGGAATCCATTCCTCAAGATTGAAAATCAAATTTGAAGATAGTATTGCTCTTTATTCTCATCAAGTTATGTAGGTCTTCTTTTCTCAGCTATGTTGGCTTTTTTTTCCATTTCTTTGTTCCTTTATATTAGACTTACTGAACATAAAATGGTGCAGTCTTGTGAGAAAAACTAATACCTACAAATATATATAAAAAAATATATACAAGAGTTGATATTGAACCAAGATTGTAGGTTTTTTGTGACCACTGATATCACTGAGGGAAACTCAATAAAAGACTGATACAATGTGTATATCTAATAAAAACTATATGTACACACTTGTTGGAAAGGTTTCAAGTGGATTGTTCAAAATCATGTCTTTTGACAACAAAATAGTGACATAACAGGATTTACCTAGGATGACATGACCTTGATCTCAACGGGGTTTCCCCAAAACCTAAGTCAAAATAGAATTGGAGAGGAAAAGAACATAAAGGTAATCATTATGTGAAAGGTACTGTATAAAAGTTATTCACAGAATGGATGGAGGTACTCTCCTGGATGGAATTGCCCACACAGACTCTATTTAGTTCCTGTGTCTGGGTTTGACTTTAAATTTGGAAACTGAAACTGTGTTTGATCAAGTTCCAATTAAAATCCTAAAAACAGTGTTTTAAATCATGACATACCTTTGAGCTGTAAAAATCTTGGAGGAACTTCTTCGGTCAAAACTGCTCTATGTCTTTACATCTTCACTTTGTCGCTAGCTGCTTCACATTTAATTCAGGCCAACTGATGTGCTATGTTAATTGGGACATTTCATTTAAGGCATTTAACTGTGAAGAACGTCATGACTCTCCCCTTCCCAGGTCTTGGCGGCACACAATCTTCCCTGCCATGGCTTGGAAGTCAAATGGGCCATTTAACAGAGGATAGAGAGGAACTGTCTGTAAATCAACACCCAGTAAAATGTAATGAAAGGGAGTAGACAGATTTGAGCTGCCAACTACAATCTCAGCGTGATACGAGGATATTCTAGAAAATTCACACAGAGTGACAGTATATTTGTTTGAAATTCGGTATTTTTGGTACTTCACACATGTATAGCCAAGAGTTTTATCTCTATTTTGTGTGAATTCACTGCAACATTATCGTAATTATTGCAGCTCATATCACAGAGTGTTAAGCCTCCTTAAGTAAGTGGTAAGTTTAAGTTTAGGCCCATGCCAGCAAAGGTATCTCCAAATAGGGATTCTTTTGAGACAGACCGGCTCACCTAGCCATGTACCCCTGTCTTGAGCTTCTTGCATGGGGCAACCATATTGTGAGTGGGATTTTTGTTGTAAGCATGAGAAAATTAAGAAGTAGCATTAATACAAGGTACCTTATGATTAGATGCAATTATTTCCACAATATATTCTTATTATTTTGGTGTAGACCAGTAAAAACAACAGGGCAATATGGCCATTTCTTAAATTCAACATGCAACATCAACCTTAGTGAAAGGAAGAAAGAAGGAAACTGCATGAACATGACATTTCTTAAATTCAGGTTATAAATTGGTTAACCATAATAAGGCGTATTTGCACTTTGCGATTTTTGCTGCTATGTTATCTATCCCATACAATCAGGACCGTCTATATTCACCTCCACACTTCCACACTTCCTCTCCTCCGCATCTCAATGCCTCCACCGGGATGCCACTTACACTCATACTGATGGAAATCATGATGTGTGTCAACACCTCGACACCTCCATGCATCCATTTGGATGCCACTTGCACTGACAGAAATCATCGCGCATGTTCACATCTCCACACCTCTATGCATCCATCGGGATGCCACTTGCACTTACAGTGACGGAAATTACGCACATGTCGACACCTCCACATCTGATGAATAAAAATAATTGTTAAGGTGTAATTGTTGATCAGACGACAGTGGGGGACAGATAGGTGTGGATAATGTGAACGACGCCACTTGCATAGTGTGTATATGCGAGTGAAGTTTATGACAGTCAATTAGAATTACTGGGGCATAGCCATTCCTTTCATGACCTAGATACCTCGTCCAGTCAATGTTTTTTTCAACGGGGATGTCATTTCTAAAGGCCTCTATTATTTATTTCAGAGGCCTATATGTTGAATATTCTTGACATGATTATGATTTGTAGATTATTGCATGCCATTTTGGTTACGCTATTTATTCATATAGATTATATTATATTATGATACGTATATCAATGGCTTTTAGGTATGCCAGGAATACAAAGACACATGTTTAACCTTTGTTTATTGAATAAAGGCATAATACTTAATATTCATGGAAAATACCTGAAATTTTCAGAATTCATTATGGGACCGCGTTTGAAGTATTGCAATGATTTTCACTGTAAAACAGCTAACAATATCGCTGTTGCGATACCCTAATATAAGTGTGTTTTGAATTCTCTGTGACCATTTCATTGTGCGACAGGCCAAAAGCAGTCACTGTCAGGGACTAAGCAACTTGATGTTTTTCAGACTACCAAATCCTCAATGATGAAACTGCTGCTATTTGGAGTTGTATTTCTGTTTGTAAAATGTGAGGTAAGTTTTGAAATGCTTTATGTGAGCAAAGAACATTGGTGGGGAATTTTTTTGACAAGCACCAGTAGTTAACGTGCATGCTTTTCAATTGGCAATATCCATGCAGTCAGAATATTCTGACCCCGTTCATGTTTAGATTCGGGCAAACAGCTGCTCATTTATGTTTTCATTTATAATTCAACAGATGTATTATAAGGTGATGTGGAATGAACTGTGTTAACTCAACATCTGTTGATGGTCTCAGTGTTGTTTTATCATTAAATTTGTAATTGAGTAGGAACCAGCACGTTTCAGTCATCTAAGACTTTCATCAGGATTGAATATACTATACTATAAGTGTGTAAACAATTCTTATGGACAGTATTATGTCGACATCATTATGTTTAGCTTTATGGCAATCAGAATCAGAAAGACATATTGCTCTATGTTGCAGATCCCTTGGTCCACTGGGTATGAAGAGTATCAGGAATTCTCCCTACCACGAATAGCTGATTTTCAGTATTTTAAGTACCTGCAGGGTAATTTGGACTAAATCTATCGACAAAAACACAGGGTCCTCTATAGGAAATATAGCAATATTTGCTCTAAATAACAGTAAAATATGCTATCCATGGTAGGGAGAATTGCTGGGATCATGCATCATAGGCATGGCCAGTGAAGACTGCTCGGGAGTTTTAAGGTCCTTATGATACATCGATTGTTGGTATATAGCATCCTTTTCAACATTACTTCAGTGATGACAGCAGAAAACACCAATTTTTTGACTATTTGTAAATCAAAGTATACATGCCTAGAATAAACTGCCAAGTGAAATACAAAAAACAAAAAAAACAAATCCAAGTTAAAAATATTTTTAAAACGACTAAATATACGGAAGATGCGGGTCTCAAAAAAAGTACATCGCGCACCTAAATTCCGGGGAAATCGCGACCAGCAATGATGGGGCTATTTACTATGGAAATGTATGGGGAAAAACAGGTTATTTCGCTCTAACTTTTTAAGTCTTGGTGCAATCTTCATACAGTAAGTGAGAAAAAGTTTGGCAGTGATCCTATACGTGCCATGGAAGGCCTCAAAGTTTGAAGAAATCCCTAGGTTTTCCAGAGTTCTCGGGAATTCCCTTTTTCTCCATAGGCACCAATGCTGAAGGACCCCAGCATTTCCCGTCGTGATCTTCGCAGCGCGATGCGGAAAGGCCCGGGGATTCCCCCCAAATCCTCAGACTCGCATCTTCTGTATAAACCCGTATTTGGCTAATAATAGATAATTTTCATATTCTATGTTGCTTTGTCTTTCCCAACAATTCACAATAGGATAGTTTATCTCAGGACCATCTTTATTTCTCTTAAACTGATTTATGATAATGATGACAATGGCCTTTTAAAACTTTGCCATACAGGTCATCTGGTTATACGGTGATACGCAAACGACATAAACTGGTCTGCTACATTCATGCCAATTCAATATCCCAATAGTTTACAATAGTGGCTGTATTCCATAAACATCAACTGTTCGTACATGTAATGCGTTGTAATTGAGTACAGCACACAGTAGTTATCGGTGGTGTTTGTGTACCAATTCCGAAATTTATGACACCCTTCATCACGCAAAGCACTGAAACAGAAGAGGAGACTGAGCAAAAAAACAAAAACGATATTCAACGTTCAGTGTAAATGAAAATTCTTATTTTTGTTTTCCTTACTGTTGTTGTATAAACTCTCCAAAGCAAATGATATCTATAAAAGGATTACCCTGTAATGCCAGAGCAAGGTTTATCAAAGAGAACCATTTGAAATGTTTAAAGGCTAATTTGAGAGGGGTTGAACTTATTATAGTACTTTTCCAAGAGTAAAATTTAGATTATCTCCCTGAAAGCTTCCTACACCTTTACTGCAACTTTTATAAGTGACTCTTTGTGTTAAGAAACAATCTTTGAAACCATGACTGGAAAAATGTACCATGGTACAGGAAAAACTCAGGAAATTTAATTACAGATTTTGAGTGGGAAGCCCGCTTAAACACATGCCAAGTCTAATATAATGTGACAATATATGATTCAGCATATGTTGATATAACTCCACAGAGGACACTGCTTTCACAATAGGGGTCACCACCTGCTGTGGCTGGACAATGCCACCAGAGGGGGGCGATCAGGGTATGAAGTGTCAGTTCCTTTTCACTGTAACACTGTAACACTGTTTGCCAATTTGTATCACTACTTTCACTCATTTTTCCTTTTAAATGTTATATAAAATGCATAATCCTTTTCATAATTATCATTTAAACCATTCCAAATACTTCATAACTCCTGATTTCCCTCCTCTTCCAAAAAAGCAAAACAGTGTAACAGTGAAAAGCAAAACAGGCTGTATAAATACAAATCATTTCATGTAAATCTCCCTTTGCCTCCTACTGGTGCAGGCATGGGGGATTATATAACCTTTCATAAGAGGGGGAGGATTTGCATCTCTTTGGTTGGGTTTCTGAGGGGAAACATAATATAGAATTGCATAACATTAGTTGTCTTTTGCCACTGAAGTGATAAGATATGTAAATGAGATGACAGGGAGGTTTGCATGAAATGATTTGTATTTACACAGCCTGTTTGCCTTTTCACTGTAACACTGTTTGCCTTTTAGGGAGCCGGAGGCAAATATGGGGTTAAGAAGTATTTGGAATGGTTTAATGGTTATTCTTGAACAGAATTATGCATTATATATAACATTTCAAGAGGAAAAAATAGGCAAAAGAGGGGTAAAAAAGGCAAACAGTGTTACAGTGTTACAGTGAAAAGGAACTGACACTTTGTACCCTGATCTGGGGTGACTGACTGCTCCCCTGACCTTGCGTTTCTGTAATTTAAGGAAAGCAAGTTTCACTGAATGCAACATGGAATATAGCCTTTTACTTGCGTTAATACTTGCGTTCCATGAATGCAAGCACAATGCATCATGGAATATACCTTGTGTTCCACACCAGTTGCGTTCATCACTACTGGACTACTTGCTACCTGGACGCAAGCTGACAACGCAAGTGACAGGAACACATTGTGGAATATAGCTTTATGCCGCATCCCCACTTGGGCAACCAATGACGGCAACTAATGTTAGTCGCCAGACGATTAAGGAAAATGTATGTCGTCGGGCGATTAACTAAGTCTGCGGTGGAAAAAATGTTAATCGCCACGTTGGGACGCTCTTGTAGTTAATCGTCAGAGTACGAGACAAGACATTAGTTGGTCGCCCGGCGACTAACTTTTCACTGGCAGTCATAGAAAGATATTAAACATGTCAAATACTTTGCCCTAAACCCTCGGCGATTAGTGGTTTAGTCGCTAGACATTATGGCGCCAGAGTGAAGTTAATCGTTGGGCTACTAGCCACCTTAGTCGTCCGGCGACCAAACGAATTTAATCGCCCAAGTGGGGACCAGGCTTTAAGGTGTATAAGGTCCTTGATACTCACGAGCAGTCTTCACCGGCCATGCCTATGATGCAACCCCTGAGAAGTTCTGTACATTCGCTGTCATCCGACCCACTGGACCAAGACATCTGTAACATGGAAATAATATTGTATTCTTAGATTGTGATTATTAAGCCCCATACCCACTAAGCGATTTTACCGTCGCCGGGCGACTGCACAAGAAACAATTCGTCGGCACAATCGCCCAGTGATCATAATCACCCGTCAATTTCCTGTGGGTATAGTGCGGATTCTGGGCTACCAGCGACAGACGACGAGATCGCCAGTTAAATTGCTGGTAAAATCACTGAGATTATTAAACTTGCGTGATATGATCGTTGCCCGGCGACAACATAGTTGATTCTCCCAGTGGTCTGTAGCCTGTCACTGCTAGAATCGCTTAGTGGGTATGACGCTTTAGGTAGACATTCAAAATCATATGGCCAAGTAAATAATCATGTATGAGAATGGTTTGTATACTTAATTGACTATTTCTGTTTAAACAAAAATCAAAACTTTCATTCATAAAATCCGAAGGCAAATATAGAGGGGAATACTCTAGATGAAAATTCCAGTGCATAATACAATAATTTGATTTCTGGCCTTTTAGAAGTACAGCCATATATGGCTGTTTAGAATATGAAAAAGAATTGTTACTTGAAATGCTACAGCAGCGACCAAAGCTGTTAGGAAGAGAACCTTCATCTTCGAGGGCTCTGTCTCTGTGAAAGTAGAAATAATGGTATTATTCTCACATGATATACCATATGAAATAATCATAAGGAAAGGGAATAAGAGAATGTAACAAAATAATTCATCTGAAACTAGAATATGATAGATAATCTAATTCATAATTATATTGGGGTGTATTTCTTGCTAAAAACACATTACTAACTGGGCAATTACAAAATGGACAGAAGTGTCATTTTACGTTTGCCTTATGAATCAACTCTCCCTACCACGGATAGCAATTTACTTGAGTTTTACCTGCAGGTTAGCCTAGATCAAGATGCATGCTGGGTAATTTGTAGACAAATTACAAGGCTTTAGTATAGGAATTTATATGAATCTTTTCATTATTAAAAGTTAAACATGATGTAAAACTACAGATCGGAGGATTTGTCTCCAATTAATCTAGTCCAAATTAGCCTGCAGGTACTTAAAGTACTGTAAATCAGGTATCCGTGGCAGGGAGAATTGTAGTGGTGATATTATAAAAGCATTTGAAAGGTCGTAAATTACGTTATGAAGTTATGATAAGATGACGTAACTCAAATGTGATCCTAGGATTCACTCTCAGATACGTTGGTTCCAAGGTGGCCATCTTAGTGTTGTGATATCTTAAGATGCAATTGGAGGGCTAACGTAGGAGCAAAAATTAAACTAGAATTAGAAGACTTCTTATCTTGGGAAATGAGTTTCTTATCTTAGTACGAAGGAAGGATGACATTGGAACCAAAACATCTAAGGACCATTTTGTGACAAAATTTAAAATATGATGATTGTCTTAAGATTACATTGGAATGCCCTACAGATCCAGGGGAGGAATACTTGGGGTCCTGACACCCCCCCCCCTCCTTTTTTTTGTGGACCTCTCAACTACAGAAAGAGGGAAAAATACCGTACCAAACCAGTATGCGCAAATGCATGCAGTTTCAGTACTTAGCCTTTATGCTGACACCCCCCGTCCTTTCGAAAATACTGTATCCGTCCCTATAACTTTGATAGACTCGTCAATACAAACCTGATGTTGACTTGTCAGGAGATGGGACAGACTAGGAGTGTGGGAAATATGATTACCATCATACATTATAAGCTACTGACCTCCATGCAAAAACCATAAATGTGCTATTATTTGCCAGACCCAGTTGTGACTAATCAAACAATTCTCCCTACCACGGATAGCCAGTTTTATGAATTCCACCTGCTGGTTAGCCTAGAACAGGGTGCATCCTGGGTAATATGTCGACAAAACTCAAGGGTTTAGCATAGAACTTTTCATGAATTCTACCATTATTTTGAGATTAATATTAAATCAAACTAACCATCATTATTTTTTGAATTAGTACCCATATATACTTATATTCTCTGAGTTGTTTGAAAATTCATTCATAATAGATGGTAAAAATAGCAATTATTTGGTGATTTTCTATAGTATTTCTAGGGATTTTGTCAACAAAATTAGCCCAAATTAGCCTGCAGGTCCTTAAAATACAGTAAATCAGCTATCTGTGGTAGGGAAAATTACCCCCTGATTAAGCCGGACAGTAAAAAGAAAAACACCCACGCAAGAATGTGGTGTTATTATAACATCGTAGCAACGTTCTGTTTAGTTCTGCTTTGGTTCTTAACTTCTTTGATATTTTGATGGCACCCAAAAAGGTCTTTAGAATTTCAGGTAGTGATGTCATGCTGTAACATTCTTGTGACATTAGTGTAACATTCTTTCACATTATAATAATTTTATTATAACATTCTTTTTTAGTAGGGTCTCAACTTCACTAAAATATAATGTTATTATCACATTCTGTATGAGTAAGTCTCAAATTTACCTAAAATGACCTAGCTGTTACATGAAAAATGGGCAGGTTACAGAATAACCAAAGCAGTACGTGCTTGATGTGTCGCTGCTTGCCTGAGTATTTGATATTTTAAAAACATTTCACAATGAAATGCCCTGGTATCACAAAAGGAGGTACCAGTTTATCTCACCTCTCATAGATGTCGGAACTCAAGTTACAAACTAAATAAATTGGAGTCGTCAGAGGGTGCCTGTATACGAGCATAGGGGATGGTCATGGGCCGAAGGCAAAGCCTGAGGTACATACGATCCCAATGGGTCGTACAGGCACCCGAGGATAACCCCTAACCGCCTTCTATATTTCATCACCCAAACAGTATTCAAATCTCTTGAAAATACTGAAAATAAGGAGCGGTACGTACAGCCTGTCAAACTGACCCTTATATGCACTGTTCGTCGGCTGTGGGTGATAATATATCATCTACTACATGAGACCCACATCTTGGAATGAAGTTCAAGGTATTTGCATCTTATGTCCACAACATTATTAAACATGTCAAATAAATAGCATAATGTTACGGCCCAGGCCAATTTTTCAAACTGTTACTGCAATAAGAATCAGCCAACTGCTGCTCACCCCATAACACTTGTGTGATAATACCAATACTTGGCTGCAATACATACATATCGCAGTCACATGTCGCATAATTTAATATGGCCATTATATTGTTATTAGCTAGCCAGGTCAACTATACGTAAGTTATGTTTCCAAAGGAATGAGCATGATAACCTGATATTCGACGGGGTACTTTTTCATTTAGTAATTACTGCTTACCCAGCAATTGCAAAACTAGATCATAACCTGAATGTATAATGATTAATATAATTGTGTGGCATGGTAGTAAATGCCATGGAAAATGAGTTCGGCTGGGTGTAATTATTTGGTTTCAGAGAGCTACTACAGTAATTTATCACCCGCACGGCTGGTGAACGGTACTTATAAAGGGCATTGCCTATTGACAAGCTGTATTATAAGAAGACCCACGGGGGTCGTCAGAGGGTGTCTGTATGACCCAGGGGTGCGTTCCAATCTGACATATGCATACCAAAATATGTCGTATCGTGGGTCGTATCTGAGAAATGATAGATTTACCACCTTTGAGTTCCAAACTACTTATTGGAGGGGTCGTATTATGTAATCTGTTGGACCCCCTTCAGTAGAATCCAATCAAAAACCGTTGCAAGGTCTACTTGTCATAGTCATAATCTGGTCGTAGACAGGTGAGATATGACAGAATTCTACGACCACTATTTTTGTAATCGTAATACTTACTACAAGTCCAAACGATCCTATGATAATTGAACAATAGATACAGATATTAATAGTCAATCAAAGTAGATAATGTTTTCTGTATTTTCCACCAGAAATCTATGTGAATGATTGCAATATGTATCTGTGATTTATCTTAACACAAAAAAAGTAGGTTTTCATGATTCATTTTTCAAATTGGGTTCCATAGTCAGACAGACCCCATCTGGACGATTATTGGCGCCATGGTTGGCGTCAGTACTAATAGGCTATTCAGTAGACCATTAAAGGTTACATAATACAATCAAGCGACCACTTAGGTTTCAAGGGTTGCTTTCACCTGTTATGCTTGAGTGAGCTCGATTCAATTTTTATACCCACTATAACTCTTTCTAATTACATCTATTGCACTTCATATTTTAGGGGTACAAAGATATTTGATACAGTTATGCTATATGCTAGTATTGGGTGGAAATGATTATCAGTTAGTTAATTAATTTGACTTTTATTCTCTGCGACTTTTTTTCAATAGCATGTCCTTCACGAAATATACACCAAGCACAAGTAGTCCATCACAAGTGAGATCCGACGTGGACCCCCTCCGTAACTATGCCCCTAGCAATGTCCGAGTGTGAATGGACCCCCTGGTCGCAGCCACTTACGGCCTGCAACGCTGAATACTTTGGAACGCACCCCAGAGGAGTATAGGTGTTTTTACACCTATGCGATGATGCTTGCGACAATACAACAATATCGCAGCTTGCGATTTGAAGATATCGCACCCTGCGATGTTTTTTAAATTCCCCCCCCCCATGTCAAGTCGCAGCTATATCGCAGCATATCGCAGGCATTCAGGCTTTTACACACATGAGATAAAAACAAAGATATTGCATGTATATTGGTAGATATAAGGACCCCTTCCCTGGCTGCGATACCACTGAGATATCGCAGCATATCGCACGCAGTCATTTACAACCAACCCCTGCGACATTATTAAACATGTCAAATAAATGTCGCAGCTTGTGATATGGGCCAAGTGGCTGCGATAACAAAATTTGATAATTATCGCACCATCTCCAAGTCGCAGCCCTCTGCGATAACTCATTTACACTGATGCGACTTTTCCAACATCGCAGGGGTCTGCGACTTGGATGCGATCTCTTCATATCGCAGGCATATCGCAGCCCAAGTCGCAATAGTGTAAAAGGGCCTATAGTCATGTACCGAGAGTGAAGCCCGAGGTACATAAGATGCCCATGGGCAGTACAGACACCCTCTGACGACCCCAAAGGGTTTTCTATATTTTATCACCCAAGCAATGATCTAAATATGTTTCAAATAGTGAAAACGACAAGCAGTACATACAGCCTATTTATACATACTGACCTCTGTACGCACCGTTCCTCGGCCGTGCGGGTGATAATGCTCCGTGTATTCATTGTTTTCAACATAATTTTGTACTGTGCTTGGGGGATAAAATATAGAAGACTCTTTGGGGTCATCCTCTGGTGACTGTATCCCATATGGACCGTCGTATAACCAAGCTCTCGCAAACGCCAGAGTTCTGGGAGGGTTTAGATCTGAGTGTCACTCTTTGGTGACAAAACCCTTGCTGTTGCCAAACTTTAACAGCAATTCTCACCTATTGATAACTATTTCCCAGACATATCAGATCTGGATCTATACATTTATCAAAACTTTTCACAGAATCAAAATCGGCTGAGTAGAACAGCCCCAATTCAGCATTACATACCTATCGCAACAGTGTCATCACTGTTGCAAGAGATGGGACTCGCTGTTGGTGCAAACCCTCTCAACAGTGAGCCCATTATGTGACGGGCAAATGGGGATCGTACTACCCTCAGGTTTCGACCTCAGGCTTCAACCTTGGGCGTCGACCTTGGGCTTCGACCTCGGGCTTTGACCATGGGCCACCTTCGGACAAGCCCAGCACAGAGCAGTGTAATTCATTCAATTAATGCTCTGTTCCAATAAGTTTCTTAGTATCACCGGCTCGGAGAATTTCGATAGTCCCCTACACTGTATGTGTATCTGAGAATTGCCCACATCTCCTTCTGGTTATCTATACTTAACTAATTATGAATATAATCATTTAACCTTGATACAATCAAGTAGATCATGGAAATTAATAAATTATAGGTAAAATGATAATAACAAAGAACCAAGCCCATAAACGGTACATAATGCTGTCCCTAGCAAAAATATGATGTTATAATAGCATTATTATAACGTCCTGATGAGTTCTGTTTTGGTTCTTGTTATGTTATTTTGATGGCACCCAAAAACGTCTTTAGAACCTAACATTGCAAATGCAATTTTTTGCATGCATGGGAACAACATTCTGTCTGTATCATACCAAGTTTGATTTTTCACATAAGTGTGAAGTGTGTGTGTGGGCGTAGGGGGGGGGGGGGGTATTAGGAACCCCTAGATTCGCCTTCGTGCAAAAGCAAACGATATGAAAAATTAAAGAATACTCACTCCCATGGACACCAATTAGCCTGTGTTGTGGCTCCATCTGGTTTATTGCACGAGGAATATCGTTATTTATAGGGAAGATTTAACTGCAATGACATTATTGGTAAGTTAACTAACACAAAGTCCACCATACGCATGCAGTCAATGGTTGTTTGAATTATATATCACATTCAGACATAATGGCAACTGATGAGAAATTCAAAATTAGAAATATCTCGCTTGGTTCAAGTTCTGTTGAAGACAAACAACAGAATGTGATATATCAGCTGGTAATGCACGGATTCCTTCACAGGTGGCACCACTGTTTCAATAGTGCATGGTAGACAGTATTGGATATTTCTGGAGGGAGTTGGCATTTGGTTCGTCATAGCAGCTGCAGACTGATTCATGCATGAAACAGACAGTTATCAATTATTGGTATTTTAATTGACTGTATGTTCCCGATATCAACACATCCAATTTTACTATTTGACGAAAACTCTTCATGGAAAACCTGACAACAGAAGGGGTGTTGATGGGGTTCCCTGCGTCGCATGTCAAGTTTAAGAAATGATCATGTCCCTATATTTCCATTTTCCATGTCAATTCCAACGAAGCCCCCATGTCGCATGTCGAATTTAAGAAATTACCATTATCATGTCGTTTATTTTTTCTTCATATCGCTAAGCCTCATGTTGAATGTTGAATTTAAGAAAAGGCCATATCGTCCTGTCGATGTTAGTACCCACAACAGACGACCAGCGTACAGCATAGGTATCAACCATATGGGTTTTCTTACATATTACTCTTTTATTAGTCCATGAAATGAACTGTATCATGGCCCATAATTATGGAACGATGTATCTAACCATTTTTTATCCTCATCAGTCTACACAAACTGGAGAATCCAAGTATCTTTAGAGTAGACTGCACTAGACACAGAGACACCAATCGTGGGGCCCAGGGGGGGGGGGGATACTTGGTCTAGAAATAGGAAATAGTTGTCGAACCCAGATGGACCTGTAGCTGTCAATCGTTAGATTGGCTGAAAATGAAGGGCTGTCGTATGATAAAAACACCATTTAGTAGAACATTGAAAATTAGATTACATAATACTGGATTAAAAGTCAATTGTATGCCGTCAGATTCCTTCATAATGGCTCTTGAACATGTCAAAACATTCAGAAATCAATCGCCGGCAAATTGATAGGAAGAGCGCCCCAACTTTTCTTTAGTTGCCAGGCAACTAGTTAGTTGGTAGATGAATTATTAATTTCTTTAGTTGCCCCCCCCCCCCCCCAGCTTCAACGGTGACCAAGCACAGACCAGTCTCCTCTCTAGTCACCCAGCGACAAACTACCTTAGTCACTCTCACTTGGTTGCCGGCCGCGTCCCAATGTTGCAATTCACTTTTTCAAGTTAAGCCGCGTCCCCACTTGGGCGACCAATATTTTAGTCGCTGGGCGATTAGTGTTAACCCTTTCCAACCACGGCGACCAAGACAAAAAATAATCATTAGTCGCCGATGATAGAAAGGGCTAACACTAAAGCCGCGTCCCCACTTGAGCGACTAACTACGGCAACTAACATTAATCCCCCGGCGACTAGAGAGTAAAGCCGTGTCCCCACTTGGGTGACGAAGATTTTAGTAGCCGGGCGACCAGTGTTAACCCTTTCCAACCACTGCGACCAAGACTGAAATCAAGCTCTTGTTGCTGCTGGAAGAAATGGTTAACACTAATCGCCCGGGGACTAAAATCTTCGTCGCCCAAGTGGGGACGCGGCTTTAGTACGTCGTCGGGCGACCAACTAGAAGCTGGTGAAAAATAAAAGTTGGTCACCACGTTGGGACGCTCTTGCCCTGAAACTGACGGCGACTAGAGGACACATTGGTCCCCCACCTCGTCTACTAACTCCACTAAACGCCAGCGACTAAAGAAAAATATTAAACATGTCAAATATTTTGCCCAAACCCAGGGCGACTAGTGGTTTGGTCGCCAGACATCAGGGCGCCAGTGAAGAGTTGGTCGCCCGGCTACTAACAACCTTAGCCGTCCGCCGACCAAGGACATCTAGTCACCCAAGTGGGGACCAGGCTTAATCGCCGGCTACTAAAGTCTTGGTCGCCCAAGTGGGGACGCGGCTTTAGTCATACGGCAACATACTAATTTCTTAGTCTTCGGGCTACTAAAGTTAAATGCCGGCGTTAGTCGCCCAAGTGGGTTTGCGGCATTATACTGAGTGCACTCCCCCCCCCCCCTGGTGTGATGAGGGGTTGCAGTTACAACATTGGCAGTTTACGATCAGTAGCAGATCGATCCATATCCATAAAGGCGCCTACTGGCATGTGTCGTGACATTTTAGTGGGGTTTTAGAAACTGATCAGAGTCAGGTGCCAGACAAAGAACTGCTATAGATTCCACCTTTTATTGGTCAATAAAATCAGAAAAGGGTTGTGGAGTAATCGAGATGTGCTTGTATGATGACAGATCGGGACTGTGGTCACGTTTGAAGGGGCTCAGTGAAATGCAAGATTAAAGTATTGTGTCATTATTATAGACTTCCTCTGAAGTAGTGGGTATTGTTTTACTGTGATAGAGAGTTGATTAAGATAGCATTCATCTAGAAGTATCAAACTATAAGTTCTGGCCATGTTCAGAGAAGGATGGATGGCCATGGTAGAGAGTGGTTCTAGAAAATATAGCGATTCTTGCCCTGTGATCTGTTGCAGAATATCTGATCATAGCAATGAAAACTTTTAAATCACGCCAGGGGCGGATCCAGGATTAAAAAAAAAAAAACGGGAGGGGGGTGCTATAGCAAGATTTTCGCCGGCACCCTCCGGATGCAGGAGTTTTACATTATTACAGACACTGGCTTTAAGTTCTTTATGATTATGTCAGTTTAGTAAGCAGTACATACGTTGCAGGTTGATTTACATATGTTTACTTATTTATTTTTCTTTTATTGAGTGAACGCTTTATCAATGCATAAAATAATTTTCCAGACACCGTCTGCGGTAAACAAAAGTGAAAGTGTCAGCTGATACATGAATTTCAAGGAATAGAATATGGAAGTAAATATGAAATCTTGAATCTATCAATTACAAGTACTGTTTGCTACATTATATAGAAAACATATATGTTCCATAAATAATAGTTAGTGTCCGCTATACCCATGTTTGTTAATAAGTCTACTTATTAGCAAGGAGTTTATTTGACCCCTCGGAGTTAAAGCCCCGTTCTCGACCGGGAGACGGACGTACTTTACTGGGTTGAAACTCCCGTACCTTGGCGCCAAATTCGTGAAGTGACCAACGGAGTCGCCGGATTACCTTTCAAAAGTGGTAAACCTCGCTGGCCGTCGCATCATAAGCCTTACGTCGGTGGACGTAGGCATAACAAAGGCTGTCAAAAACCCATAACTCTGATAGTTTAAAGTTATCCTGTCAGGTTATTATTAAATCCGGTATTGTGCAAAGCCTACATGGGGACCGGCCATAGGGACGCTCCATCCACAGTACTTTTCATGACGCATCTTTTGAAACTTTCTAACAACTTCCCATAGAAGCGGCCAAATAATGCAGCTGTGACGTGGATGTAAGGCCTGTTGGATACCAGGACAATAAGTGTGTTAATCGCACAATATCAAAGCAAATAAATTTCACCATTCAAGAATAATCTATCCGGGAGAGTCATTTAAGGATAGGGAGATGTGGAGATTGGCACTTGGTTATGGACAGAAGCAGCATCGATGAAGAATATACCAGGGCAAATCCTGAATCCGCCCCTGATATATATATATATATATATATATATATTTTAAAGGTTTTTATTAGTAATAATCATTAAGGTTTCCCTTGGTTTTCAGAGTTATTACACTTACAAATGTAAAAATAATATATACAGGATCACATTAAATCATTACAATAATTTATGTCTCATATTACACAAATTTCAAGTAATTTTCAGTTTATGACAATGACAATATCTAAAATAAATCCTTGTCAATCAACATCAAGTACATTGAATACATATCCATTTTGGGTTCCTATGATTCATACATAAATACAACTGTATGTGGATGATAGATAATATTAAGGTAGTTCAGATTTATGTAGCAGACAGTATCAATAACATTTCATATGTCCAATTGATTAGAAATAAACAGCAGATACAAGCAGGCTATTACTAGTAAACAGTAGATGCGCGATCAATGCCGTAATACATAACAACAATGCCTTAGTGTATAATCAGGTGAAGGTATGAAGATACTTTCTAGATTATTCATTCTAATTTTCAACATCAGGATAAAGCAAGTCTTGATATTCAGTATGCATTAATTTCATTTATCGATTAAAGAAAAATGATGACTCACAATTCTGGACATCCTTATCTAGTAAATTCCACAGAAGACATCTCCGGCGTCTACCCTTAAATTAATAGCAGTTTCAGTAGCTGCCATTTGACGCCCCTTTCATGCCGTTTTACTTGGGGGTCCTAAACCAATCAGAACCGGCCACACCTCCCGCCAATCAAACACCAGCTCTCATACAGCCCCACACAATCACTCCCCACCACACAAAACCCACCCCCCTTCATCCATTTTCCACTTGGTTACCATGAATGTCTCTGATCCCAAACTGCTGTATTATCGCCCACATAAAGGGTGGTAACGCTTGGTTACGGCGGTAGGGGGAGCTGTAAAGTGGGGGGGGCAAAGAAAGGAAATCAGGTGTAAAACATAATCGGCTTAAGTCCAGGGCCCCTGACGGTGTAGAAAAGAGGGGGAGTGGGTCCATTAAAATCACATAATAAAAAAAGACACAAAAGTAGCGCCATCTGCCGGTTTTTGAAAGAACTCAGCCACTAAAATGTTCTATTGGAAGTAAATTGTTGCAAACTTTTTTATGACCTGAAACTTGAATTAGTTTGATAGATATTTTATTGGTTGGGACGCAGTACACAGCTCGCTTATATTTTGAAGTGAAATAATATGACTCATCTGTAGGAAAACTATTTTTATCTGAGGGGCTTTGAATCTGGTGATCTGACGGTCAATATATCCTAGGTTGATATAGGTTCAATATATTAGGTTCAATGCATAAGTAGTTGCCAGTCAAGCAGGGATTTGACAAGCACATTCTGTGACCATACCTTTTGGTCAGATCCTGGGTGGGGTGAGCTGGCTACTGTACCCTTCTACATATCTCCCTGTGGCAACGACTGGGTTATCAAAGGTCTCTGTAGACTACCGGCTGTTGTGTATATGGCCCTGTCTATGGGACCAGGCACATTAAAGAACACCTGCCACGGTTAATGTTTAGGGGTATGGTCTCTATCTTCTCATAGATTCAATCATTTCCATAGATGCGATCATCCCAGACAGAATTGTCAAACTCTGTTCTCGCCGTGATATGACCTTAGATGTTGCTACGGCATTAAACGCCAATAACCAACCAACCAACCTTTTGGTCAGTGTATAAGCTGCCCAATTTTCATATGTTTATGTTAGCTTGAGACTCTCCATGACAGAGACATGTTATAATAACGCTACATTTTGCCTGGGTTCTCTTAGTTCAGTAAGCTTAACGATGAGATTTCAGTTTTAAATATTGCCAGGGCATGATAAATACATAGGTCAAGAAAGGAAAGTCACTCTGTGAAATTAAAGAAATGTACTGTCACATGTCATTTTCCCCTGAAATGGTCTTCTTGTGTGTCAAATTTGAGAAAAGGACAAGCTGCAGTGTTAATTCCAAGGCCCATAAATTCTAGACCAATGCTATTTGTGTAATAACCTTGGTAACTGGAGCCGTGGGGGGGGGGGTACAGAATTTTGGAAAGGGGGGGGGGGGTCTGCATATAGGGTAAATACTAAAACGGCATGTATTTGCGTGCATGTGTGCAACATATTTTCCTCTTTAGCAAGTTTAAGTCCCCACCAAGGGGGGGGGGGATCCGCATATAGGTTAAGTACTATAACGGCATGTATATTTGTGCGCATGTGTGCAACGTATTTTTCTCTTTGACAAGTTGAAGTCACTACCAAAAAAGGGAGGGAGGGGGGTCAGCACCCCAAGCACCCCCTCCTTGTCTGCCCCAGGGGGTTGTGAAGTGTTAACTTATACGACAAATGACCACTTTGTAAACCCCCAGTGGACAAAGTGCAGGTGTCTTCCTCCCTGTGATAAATCAGAATCACCTTACAGCCAAGGAAACCCATACCACTGCTGGGCCCAGGGGGACAGTCACTGTGTTTACTATATTTGTGATCTCCTTTCAGCCATGAAAAGCCCTCCCAGGCAAGCAGTGATATAACAAGCATGGTCTGCAACCATACTTTTTTGGTCAGTCTGTAAACTGCCAAATTTTCATGTAACAGGAATGTTATTTTAGATTGAAACTTACTAAAAAAGAATGTAATAATAATATTGTATTTTAATGAAGTTGAGACCTTAATACTTATAAAGAATTTTATAATAATGTTATTATAACATGAAAGAATGTTACAAGGATGTCACAATAACTTCACAGTGTGACATTGCAATTTTAGTTTCTAAAGACGTTTTTGGATGCCATCAAATAACATAACAAGAACCAAAGCAGAACTAAATAGAACCTTATATTAACATAATAACTTCATATTCTTGCTTGAGTTACCCGACTGTGGGTTCCACCTCTCCTGAAGATACATCCCGACAAGATAAAAAATCAAAGTGTTTATCATATTTGGATCACCTTGCAACTATAGAAACCCCTTCCACTGTTGGCCAGGGCAACAATCACACTGTTTACTATGTATTTGTTCTTTATGTTTTGGTACTGCTATTGCTGGCATTTTTGATTAGCATACCTATCCAATGAAGTTATAATGCAGTAGAACCATTTTGACACCTTATCATGTTTGCCAAATTGATACCTAATAGTGCATTATTTGATGATGGAGCTCAGAATTCACCAAAGCACATTAAATGATTAAAATGTTTTTTCTTAGTGTCATTAAAACCACAGTCTTCAGTTAAAGAATGTAACAGAATGATACACTGAAATGTCACAGTAGTGCGCTGATGTAACCTTTTGGGAGCCATGAAAATAATGTGACCAAAACCAGAACAGCATGGAACAGAATGTCGCTGCAACGTTAGAAATAGCAAGCGTTGCATGCTTGGCTAGACAAAGCTTGTTATATTCCACGTTAGACACGCCCCTTGCAAACTGCAGCAGTTAAAATACTTCTCTATATAACAGAGAAGAATCAATACAAAACAACCGCAGCATACATCCCTCATACCCTGGGATTTTATAGACCGTTTACCAGTTCCCTCATGCTTCAGGACTACTCCCCAGGCAAGCAGTGATGTAAAATGCATGTTCTGTGACTATACATTTTTTGTTAGTCTGTAACCTGCCCAATTTTCATGGATGGAACAGCTGTGTTTTATTTTAGGTAAAGTTTAGGTAAAGTAAAAGAATGTTATAATGAAGATTTTATTGAAGTTGAGACCTTACTAATAAAGAACATTATGATAAAGTTATCATAACATGAAAGAATGTCACAACAATGTTATGATCACGACATAGTGAGACGTTGTAATATTAGGTTCTAAAGACAATTTTGGGTGCCATAAAAATAACTAACAAGAATCAAAGCCAAACTAAACAGAATGTTATAACAATGCTATAATAACATCATATTCGGGCTTGGGCTCAGGACATGCGCCCTGTGCTACTGCATTGGAGGTGGCAGAAAACATTGGTTTTCATGGCTAATTATCGTAACTTAATTCTGATTTTCTAATATTTCATAGACGAGAACCACAGCTACCAAAAACTCTACGAACAAGAAGTTGGTGTTTTTTGGTAGGTGTCTCACGCTATAGTTATGGCCCTTAAGTGACAAGAGACATAATAATTTCTTTAATTCGACATGTGACAAGGGGGACCCCCCATCAAGGGCCCCACAATTTCCACTTGACGCACACTTGCAAACGGTCCAGGGCACCCTGGTTGCGTGCGCAGCCCGGAAGAGGCGGCGTAATGGCGACGGCTTGTTTAGACATGTAACATGACGCGGGTCTGACAGGGGTGACTCGGTGCAAACCCCTGTTGGTTTTTTACCCCTGCCCAGACCAGATATCGATCCTGGTCGCCCAGAAAAAGACGATAAAGAGAGAAGAAGCAGAGGAGCAGCTCTCCAAAAGGGTTGAAAGGAGGGGAGCTGCTCCAATTAGGGTGTCCTGTTTGGGGTAGCATGTCGCCCGCGTCCTGACGTGTATAATTATGGTACGCTAAGTGTACATCTGGATTTGTCAAGATATCCCAAAATGATATCCCAAGCAAGAATATGACGTTATACACCGCGGAAGCTGTGACGTCATTTTGGCGTGAAACCCTGGTTCCAGGGTCCCCTTGGTACAAAATAGTGTCATGTGGTTCCTCTTTGAACCATAGGGAACCAATTGTAAACATTGGCCTTTCTCTCTATATATTAATTTCCCACTATTTAACACCCTGTTTTGTTGACGGCCCCTGACCCAGCGGGTCCCAGGGCTGACCACGGCAGTGGTGGGGGACCGCGGATGATTTGAACCACCCGTCACGTGTCCGGCTCCCGATGACGTCGGACTTCTGTGGTGTATTATATGAATTGTTATTATAATGTTCTGTTTAGTTCTGCTTTGGTTCTTATGACATTATTTTGATGGCACCCAAGAACGTCTTTAGAATGTAACATTGCGACGTTATACTGTGACATTATTGTGACATTCTTGTAACATTCTTTCACATCAATGTTATTATATTGGTATATATCTTTATTGGTAAGGTCTCAACTTCACTAAAATATAATGATATTATGACACTCCTGAAAATTTGGCAGGTTACAGACTAACCAAAAAAGCAGTCACAGAAGGTGTTCATTAAGTTGCTGCTTGCCGGGGATCACACCAATATGTACACATTTTGGATTGACAACAATGGATTCATCTTATTTTGAAATTTTGAAATAAAACAAGTCTCAAGGCTAACCCAGCCAAGGATATGACTTTCTAATAATGCTGCAGCAATGTTCTGGATTGATTCTTGTTACGTCACACTGTTAGGTTACAGCGACATTCTTTTGATGACTTCCAATTACATCACTGCAACCAACTATTGTGACGTGACATTGTGACGTTCTTGTAATGTTATTTATGAGGTTGAGACTTAATAAGAATGTCACAATAACATTCTGTTTAGGTGTGGTTGACACCTAAACTAATAAGATGGTTACAGTAACATTCTGTTTAGGTAAGGTCAAGACTTGACGTAATCAGAACATCACAATAACATACTGTTTAGGTAAGATTGGGACATCCCCTGGTCAGGAGGTCACAACCATGTTCGGTTTAAGTCAGGTCTAGATCTCAACTAATCAGAATGTCGCAATGACATTCTATTTCAATTTCATCTTGACCTAACCTCACCAGAATGTTATGATAACATTCTGATTTGGTTAGGTCTCAACCCCACACCTTGGCTGGGAAAGCATTATCAACTGTCATGAAATATAGCATTACTTGTGGTTTAACACAATTAAAAATTGTCAGGGCCTGATCCAGAGATTTGGAAAAGGGGCAGGGGCTATTGTAAGACCTCCAGCCCGAAGCTCCAGTTTTGAGAATTTGACAGAAGAAGGTTTATATTTGGCCCAAAATAGGGGGGAAGGAAGCGGCGCACACTCTACGCCCTCTAAATCCGCCACAAATTGTAGCAACACAAATTTTAGCCTCATTATAGTAAGATCAATAAACAGTAAAGCCCTATACCCACTAGGTGAGTTCAGCGGTGATGGGCAACAGACAATTGGAGGAATCGGCTGATTCCCAGGGTGGCCGGTAAGTATGGTATATTGGAATGTTCAGTTTGATCTGAGTCGCTGTTAAAATCGGCTGATTTTAAGGGCAGAATCAGCCGATTTTAACAGCAATCTATCGGCCGACTCAGGCATAATCGCCTTGTGGGTATGGCCCTTTAATAGCAAAATTAGCGGGCCCGCAATCAGCGCTCTATATGAGAGGGATGAGATAAGAGGTACTCTCTAGGGATCTCTGTGACAATCACGTACCCCTCCTTCCCCCCTCCACTGAGTCAGTGGACCGTGAGTGTGTGACGTAGCCCCCCTCTGACTGGGACACCTGAGCTACTCCTAACGAGTGACTCACACAGTCACACACACACCCCGACCCCCGCACTTAGATCACATGAAACTCTATCTAGATTCAATAACTTATGATCATTGTGCAACGGGCCACTGAAGCCGCTCGTAATCGTCATATTCTTGCTTGGGTATGTTCCCTGAGGTGTCTGTCGGGTATTCTTAGCTTGCCGCCATTCTCACCCAGAGACACCCCCATATACAATGCATGCCCAAGCAAGAATATGACATTACAATAACGTTGCAGAGACGTTCTGTTTAGACCTGGTTTGGTTCTTGTCACGTTCTTTTGAGGGCACCCAAAAACGTCTCTAGAACCTAACGTTGCAACGTCACACTAGAACGTTGTTGTGACGTTCTTGTAACGTTATTTCACGTAACAATAACGTTATCATAACATTCTTTATTAGTTTGGTTTCAACTTTACCAAAATAGAATGTTATTATAATGTTCATTTTCAGTAAGTCTAAACCTTTTTCCATGTCTAGTCGGTAACTCATACTTAACATGAATAATCTCGCCAAATACAGAAACACCCATCGCGTGCACGTTGAACCATCTAGGACTGCCATGCATATATAGTTTTTGTTATGCTTCCTTGAGTTGTATATATATTTATGCTGAGAGAGATGCACCTTTACTATCAGAATCAGCATGTAAGCATCAAAGCTCCGGCTCCACTGCCCAACTCAACTGGATTGTCATACCTCCAAGAGGCGATAGAGCCTTGACTGCATGTCTATTCTCAAGGAACAGTATCAATATCATACCAGAGAATACGACCCGATTGTCGTAGATATAGCAGGGACAGATTAGAGGGGGGGGGGTCCACCTTTTTTTCGGACCAAATTTCTGTTTTTTTTTAAATGTAAAGTCTACACCCTTTTTAACATAAGTGCCCCCTTCATAACATTTCTCAGTCAACCACTGTATAGAGGAAAACATAACTATATATATTTATATAAAGCTACTGCAAACACCCCAAGACCAGACGATCAAGTCCTACATCTTCCACAGCTCAATATACATAGGACCCTACCCAGCCAGCTTGCAAAGTAACAGAAACGTTTTGCAACCATACTTGTTTTATTCAGTTTGTTACTTACTAAGATGGCAAGTAACAATTACATTATTGATGGTGAGGTTGAAACCTCACTAAATTAGAACGTTTTTATGAAAAAAGTCTTTTTGTGAGGTTAGGACAAAACCCAAACAGAATGGTTGGTTGGTTGGTCATTGGGGTTTAACGCTGTAGCAACATCTAAGGTCATATGACGGCGAAAACAAGGTTTGACAATTCTGTCGTTTGATGATCGTATCTATGGAATGAACAAATCTATGAGAAGATAGAGACCATACCCCTACACATTTACCGAGGCAGGTGTTCTTTAATGTGCAGGGTCCCATAGGCAGGGCCCTACACACAACAGCCGGTGGCCCACTAGGAGCCTTTGATAACCCTGTTGTTGTCACAGGGAGACATGCAGAGGGGAGTAGCAGCCACCTCAGCCCAGTCTTGAACCCGGGCCGCCCGCGCAACAGACGGACACTCTAACCACTACACCACCCCGCCCAAACAGAATGTTATAAGAACATTCTGTTTAGGTTGAAGAACATAACCAGAATGTTATAATAACTTTGCAGTGCAACTTCACAGCAGAAGGTCGCAGTGACCTAATTCGGGTCTGAATGTTGCTGAACATTGCTGCAACGTCACACCTCTGGCTGGAAAAGGTCCTATCCCAAATGCACTCCTCTTGCCACATCAAGCGATTGAGCACAACTCAACTCACCCAGCGAGTTGATATCAGTTGGACAGTGTAGCTGGGGCTTTATGATGTCTGTAGCATGGAACAGGCTGCCTTTTATTGTACAGAAATAGAAAACTGAGAAAGAAGAAAACTCCCTGAACCCCTGGTGGTGGCACGCATGGAGCTGCCTAACATCAGGGTCCTGACAGCGTCATGCGATCAGGTGGGTCTAGACTGAAGTTCCATCCTACCCAGCCAAGGATACGATGTTATTATATTGTTGCAGCAACATTCATGTTAATTCGGTATTTGGTTCTTGTTTCATTCTTTTCATGACTCCCAATTATGTTGTTGAATGTACTGCCGTGATGGTGCACTGTGATGTTGCACTGTGATGTTGCACTGTGATGTTGCACTGTGATGTTTTGATTATGGTCTTCAACCCAAATAGAATGTTCTTATAATGTTCTGTTTTGGTTTCATCCTAAACTCACCAAAAAATAACATTCTGATTTGGTGAGGCTTGAACCTGACCATCAATAACGTAATTGTTATTTACATGTGCCATCTTAATAACAAACTGACTAACAAAAGTATGGATGCAGAATGTTTCTGTTATCTTGCCAGCTGGCTCGGTAGCATACAAGCTGTAAAATTAGTACATAGAAGGTAAATTGGTCAGGAAAGGACTCTAGTCATAATCCTCAAAACATCTCGTGAATGGGTTGGGTCTAGGTCAGGGGAGCCAAGTTTCATGTAGAAATCCAAGTATGCACAGAGTCCATTGATACACCAAAGATATATGGTTATTAGAGCTGAGAAGCTGCCTAGGTATTGACTTCAATACCAACCAAAATCTTTCAAAAATATTTATTTTTCGTGTTAACCTCTGAATATCAGCAAACATCAGGGAGAGTTCCCAGCCAAACATGTGATGTCATTATAATGTTGCAACAACGTCCTAGGGCTTGTTACATTATTTTGATGGCTCTCAATAATGTTGCAACAACATACTGCTGTGACATTGCACTGCGATGTTATTATAACATTCTGGTTATGTTCTTAAACCTTAACAGTATGTTCTTATAATGTTCTGTTTTGGTTTTGTCCTAACCTTACCAAAACTTAATAAGGTTCTGATTCGTCATGGTTGAAACCTCAATAATGTAATTGTTACCTGCCATCTTAGTAAGTAACAAACTGACTAAAAAAGTATGGTTGCAGAACGTTTCTGTTACATCACAAGTTGGTGTGTAACCATTCATGGACCTTTACTTGGAAGTACAGACCAAGTTGTGCTATTTTTGCAAACAATTGAACTATTAAGGTTATTGCAAAGCTTTTGAGTTGAGTCTGAATGGCCAGAGTAGTTACATGTTAGCATGCCCCATTTATACCCAGGAATCTAAAATGAGCTGCCAGTTCTGCGCCCACTCTAACCCAAGACAGTTCGTCGATAACACGCTGAATGTCATTGCATGCAGTGCTTTGATACACAAGGCCATTAAAATGCATAAGCTGCGTGATTTCAAAGATATGCATGTGAGATGAGGTGCCACGCGACCATGTCTACACCAGAAGTTGCTTCTTTGGGCTGACCTGTCATGACTGACTGATTCATTGCTACTGATGCGCCCCTCTCAGTGGGGGGGGGGGGGGGGGAGGGGGGGTTACTTGAAAAGGCAGCGGTCCCTCCCAGCCAGCTTGCAATGTAACAGAAACATTCTGCAACCATACTTTATTAGTCAATAACATTATTGATGATGAGGTTGAAACCTCACCAAATTAGAATGTTATTACATTATTTTTTGGTTAGGTTAGGACGAAACCAAAACAGAACATATAAGAACCTTCTGTTAAGGTCAAAGAACATAACCAGAACATTATAAGTCGCAGTGCAACATCGCAGCAGTAAGTTTCAGCGTTGTAATTGGGAGTCATCAAAATAATCTAACAACAACCAAACCAGAACCAAATAAAACATTACTGCAAAGTTATTATAAGGTCACACCTCTGGCTTGGCTCATGTAATGGTCATGTTATGCAACCATACTTTTTTAGTTAGCCTGTTACTTACTAACATAGCATGTAACCATTGTGTTATTTTTCTGAGAGTTGAAACCTAACCAAAAAAGAATGTTATCATAACGTTCTAATAAAGTAATGTCAAGACCAAATCCAAACAGAACATTATGGTGATGTTCCAATTAGGTGTGGTCGAGACCTCACTTAAAAAGAACATTATCGTAACTTCCTCACCAGGGAAGGTCCCAACCAAACCTAAACAGAATGTTATTGTGATGTTCTGATTAGGTCAGGTGTCAACGCAACCTAAACAGAACGTTATTGTGACATTCTCTTTTAGATGGGTCCCAATCAAACCTAAACTGAAAGTTATTGTGAGGACGTAATATTAACCTCACAATAACTTGGCCAGAACATTAGCAGAATGTCACAATATAACACTGCAACAGTTGGCTGTTATCAAAATAAAGTCATTGCAATGTTATAATGTAACGTAACATAGACCGTTACAGAATGTTGCTGCAACGTTATTATAACATCACACCGCCATCTGGGATAGATGCCTTGGTCCCAATCAATTAAAGCCTGTGTTCCACATGGCGATTTTGCTGCCGAATATAAGAATTTTTATAAATGTAATATAAATCAATAGAAAGTCTTTCCAATCCTCTTTCGAACTGTATGTAGAATGTATAGCTACTAGGCATATTTTCTTAGAAAATAAACTAAATGCTAAATCGGCATGATTAAAATCAGCATAATATCATATGGAAACCCTGACTCAAAGGAAACCATACCACAGTGACACAGTATTGATTCAAGATGTTCAAAATGTATATGCTTCTAAATTTCTAAACCATACCATCAAGAAAAGAGTGGAACATTGTTTTATAACAGCAGCTAAGAAGTTGATCATGAAAGCCAGATGTTACTACTTATGTATTGTGAATATTGTGCAAAATTCCATACTATCCTCTGGAAGACCAGAGCGTAACCTTGAAAAAGATTTTAAAATAATAATAATCAAAGAAAAGAATTCAGAGAGTGCCCCCACTTCTTTTCCCGCCCGGTCATCAGTCTCCCTGTCAGACTAAGAGAGGTGTAAACTGCTCGGCAGTTTCCGTGCAAACCGCTCGGCAGTTTCCGTGAGCAGCTCCGAGATGCACCGAGGGCAGCAGGCCAAGGGCACCGGCCCTGCCAAGGTCATCAACAATTCATCTTGTGCTGGTCGAGTCGCGCGATCCGCCGATCGCACTCAGACACTGCTCACGGTGGGGTGGGGGGGGGGGGGGGGGGTGAGATGTTGAGGGAGGCGTGAGGGAGGCGACCTGGAAGGGTTGGTTCAAGCACTGGGTCAGGGAAAGGCCCAAAGGGTCAGGGGTCAGCTTTAGTAAGGGAGTCAAAAGATTGGAAAAAAAATCATTGTAAAAGATGATACCCACTAGGCCATTTTGCCATTGCCGGGAGACCTGCGACTGGGAGAGTTGCTACGCCGTCACCAGGCGACTGTCATATCAAGCAATTTTGATATCTTAATGCCGATTCTGCGGCCGATTCTGCAGCCGATCCCCATGCTCGACTTTACCTCTGATTCTCCCAGTCGCTCAGCGTGCAGCAATGGTAAAGTCACTTAGTAGTATGGGGCTTAACTGTTGCCTTCGGTAGAGTATAAATCATGATAATTAACTTTAACTTTACTTGCATTCACTTTTTTTGGCTGGAGACAGCATTGTTTGTAAGCAAATCAATTTCGGTCGGTCAAAGAAATTGACTGGGGACAAGTTATAATGTATCAAATGATGAAGTTTTAATCTGTATTCACAGTCTATACTTTACCACAGGCCTGGATTATAGCCATTGAATATTGTGATGAATCTGTTACCACAAACTTTGAAGCTTTAAGCTTGTAATTATGGCAGCATG
Source organism: Lepidonotus clava (assembly GCA_936440205.1). Lineage (NCBI taxonomy): Eukaryota > Metazoa > Annelida > Polychaeta > Phyllodocida > Polynoidae > Lepidonotus > Lepidonotus clava. The sequence continues at coordinate 88,391,284 of OW387133.1, forward strand.
GGATTTAGGAAATCAAAATGTATATACTTGATAGGGATATATGTATGTAATCATACTGTACATAAATATATTTGAATATAAATATGTTCAACTAAATAAGCACATCATAAGTATATGATATACATTTCATACCTTTTACAGTGTGTGTATATAACCATATGTGTGCATTCTATTTTAGTAAAATTTCAGGAATGTCCAATGCCAGGAACAGGATCAGGTATGATCCTTATAAACCACCCCTTAATACCTCCTTAGTTCCCTATGTTATGTTTGTACATATTTGGAAAGTAAAAGCATTGGTCTAGTCAATATGTTTCACCCTGGTCAAAAGTCTTCTTCAGGATATCTAATTATAGAGATATTATCTTTATATAGCATATAAAAAAGTAATCATAAAATATGTTGATGGCTAAAAATCCCTAAAATGACAGACATATTTTATGTACTACATAATATGTACACACACACACACACACACACACACACACGCGCGCGCGCGCGTGCGTATATATATATATATATATATATATATATATATATATCATTCATATGTGTTTTATTTTAGGCATGTTTCAGGAATCATGAGCCAGTAAAATGTACCTGCACACAGTGGGTGCCTTTGATACCAATCCTCCCCACCCCAGGCACACTCACTATGTTTATCAAACATGTTAAAGCCCTCCTCAGGGGCCCTACCCCCCATACAGGCCTTAAACCTGACCCCTGGGAGGCACCTCTAAGTCCAGGTTAAGGGCTATTGATGCAGATTAAACAGGATTAAGGATAATCTCACTAATCCTACACAGAACCTATTCACTGGTCAGTCCCTAATATAAACCATTGGGCACAGTATTTTTCTAAAACGATGTATTTGTGTCATTTGCCCATTAAATTAAAAGGACAAGTTTGTAATAATCATTTCAATCTTTTATAAATAAAAAAATTAATAAATATTTTAAATAAATATTGTAAATAAATATTTTTGTAAACATTTAAGATAAATATTCTAAATAAATATTCCCTGAAATAGTAAAAAAAAATATATTACCTGAAATATTTAAAAAAATAATTTGAATAAATATTTGAATAAATATTCCCTGAAATTGTCAAAAAGAAATTTCTGAAATATAGAGTTCAGCCAGAGGCCTGCCAGTGCAAGCATTGGGACATTAACCCAATATTGTGTTTCTGTCCAGCTTTTAACAATAGCTCACCTAGGCTTGTTTAAGTGCACCGAGGTTTGTACATTTTGTGCCTGGGTCGGTGAGTGTGTAGTTTGTGGTTTGATGAATTGTGAGCATGCTGATCACAGCAGGCGTAAAGCAAAGGGATTGGAAGTCAAAAGGTGTGTATGCACTTATATTTAGTGGCCCACTGCTGGCCCCCTACCTGTTGTTGTTATATGGGTCTCAATAGAGGGAGGTGGGGTTCTAGATATGGGGTCCCAATGTCATGTGTCGAACTTTTAAAATGACAATGTCGCGTGTGTCTGTCACGTATTATTCCCAATGTCGCATTTTGATTTTAAGAAATGTCGATATCACATGTTCCTATGGTTTTAAAGCTCCCTCGCATGTCGTTTAGGCTCCATGTCACATGTCGATTTTTAGAAATGGCCATGCCGCTGTGTCAAATATGGTTGTCCTGACCCATAAAGGTTGTAACCTACGAGTCATAACCTCGTGAACAAGTTGATAATAGAAGTAATCCACTAATGGAGTTGTTGTAGGTTCTTGATGGATCTGCTGGAGGGCACACCGAGTGCAGTTCAACAACAATGGTACAGAATAGAGATCAGCATTAATAATGATGATGATGATGATGATTGTAGTTTATTTAAGGTGTACTCAGCAATTTTGGTTTTTGACTACCAACGGCATTAATGTTAATGATATAGAAAATAAATGCCATCAACATGACGGAACAAGAACCGAAGCAGAACTAAACAGAACTTTTCTGCAACATTATAATAACGTCATATTCTTGCTTGGGTTTACATTCTACAGTCACTCTGCTTTTGCGGTTTCAAACTCATCAAACATTATAACAATATTATTACAATTTAGTAAAGTAGAGACCTTGCCAATACAGAATGTTATGGCACCATTATCTTTAAGTGAAAAAACATAAGCAAAATGTTACAATAATGTCAGAGTGCAATATTGCTACGTTAGGTTCCAGAGGCGCTGCGGATACCCCGGGCAAGAATAATGATGTTATTATAATTTGCAGCAATGTTCAGTTTAATTCTACTTTGGTTCTCGCTACGTTATTTTGATGGCACCCAAAAACACGTGTTATTTTGAGAAAGTCTCAACTTTACCCAAAATAACATAATTGTTATGTGAAAACTGGACAGGTTACAGACTAACCAAAAAAGTACAGTCTCAGAACATGCTTGTTACGTTGCTGCTTGCCTGGGGTACCACCAAAATAACTGAACAAAAACAAAACAAGACCTAAACAGACCTCGAACATTATAATAACTTTGCATGCTTGCCAGTCCTGTCTGCGGTCTGGGCCCTACATGATTAACAGCCCCATGTTGACTAACTCGGCCCGTTGAGCGGTCACGTCCCTCGGGGTACTCGGGCCCAGATAACTACAATGGGGTTAGCTTAACACATCATCGTTGCGGTCATCAGTACAGGAGGTGGGATGAATCACTGCTGGCTGAGCAACAACTGCAACTTTACCTTCAACAAGTTCACATAGCCTGCAGTGACGGAGCCAGGGGGGACCCAGGCAAGCGGTGACGTAACAAGTACGTTCTGCCTCTGTACTTTTTTGGTTAGTCTGTAACCTGCCCCACTTTCATGTAACTTATTTCAGGTAAAGTTGAAACTTAATAAAAATGAATGTTATAATAACATATTTTAGTGAAGTAGAGACCTTAGTCATTAAAGCTGTCAAAATAACGTTAAACTATTATAACATGAAGGAATGTTAAAAGAATATCACAATAACGTCACAGTGCAATATCACAATGATAGGTTCTAAAGACGTTTTTGGATGCCATCAAAATAACATGTTAACATCACAAGAATCAAAGCAGAACTGACACAATGTTGCTGTAACATTAAGATAATGTCACATTCTTGCCTTGGGGAAATCTCCATCTGACCCTTTTGTTGCTGACTTACATTAGACAAAGAAAAAAGACAACATTGCATTTGTGTGTAAAAAATGCACATTTTAGAATTCAGCCTATGTATATGCAGACTCAAGCCCAATCTCGTTTTCCCACATCCTGTATATAACTCTGGCCTGTAGGGGGATGGGGATAGGTAGGGCTTGAAGGGTTTGGGTGAGGTAGCAGGAGCTTTAAGTTGTCTTGACCCCTCCCTTTAGAGAAAGGTGAAAGATCAAGCAATCAAGCTCACTGCGAGCCCTTCAGTTTTGGATTCAGTGTTTTGGCCAAAAGCTGGAAATTTGTTAGTATTTAAAATAGCATTTGTCAAAATTCGCTCAGAGAATACATTCCTAAAAGGTTTCGATAACCATTCTTTCAAATCTTTACTTTTTTCAAAATGTGGAATCCACCAGAGCTTAGCAAATATATTTCTCGCAGTCATAAACACAAAAAGTAGTATTTCATTCATTTAACATTCACTGATGTGCAAGGTTCGCTTTGATCTAGCTTTACACCCAGCCAGCTTGCAATGTATCAGAAACATTCTGAAACCATACACTTTTAGTCAATATGTTACTTACTACGATTGCCCATAACACTTACATTATTGATGGTGAGGTTGAAACCTCACTGAATCAGAATGTTATTACAACCTTATTTGTTGGTGAGGTTAGGATGAAATCCAAACTGAACATTATAAGAACATTCTGTTTGGGTTGAACATTGTAAAAAGAATGATGTGATAATGTCACAGTTCAACGTCATGGCAGTACGTTGCAGTGACATAATCGAGAGTCATCAAAAGAACATAACAAGAACCAAATACAGAACCAACCAGAACGTTGCTACAACATTATAATAACGTCGCATCTTTGGCTTGGTGTGGATGTTAATGATATTATTGGTGTAAACCCATTAGATCATAGATGACCCTGGTGGCTCTTCACACTCAGTCGGCTGAGAGTCAAAATAACGGACAAAACGATGAATCATCCCCCCTCAGCCATGTTTGGTCCTCTAAATAAAACTGCTCTGAATATTTAATGGAATCAAAATAAACGGTGATGTGTTCACGTGTCAAGCTGATTTCCCCTTACAATTCTGACCATGATATCATTGAAATTTTACCCCCAGGCCCTTAGAAATAGAATTGATACCGATTGTTCCCCTAAAACGCACAACTCTCTCCTATCTGACTGTCTGGTTGAAATTATGCATCCGTCACTTTTATCCCAATTTCAAATCATGATTGTTAGATAATTTCATTGACCTGTCATCCAGAATTTGCAAAAGCATATTTAGTTGTATTTCCTTTCTATTTTGATAATCGCGTTGAAAGTAATTTGCTTCTCGAATTGATTTTCGGTACAATTTATCCTTTCAGGTATACTAATTCGATTCAATCAGTTATTAATTAAAACCAGTAACCAGGTAATTGAAAGTTATGAGGCGGGAAACGAAACGATTTTGATATAAATTTATCATTCAACATTCTTGAAGGCTGGCGCTATTATGAAAGCTGTAGCTTCTCACATTAACCACAGCCGACCAAAAAACATCTTCACACAATTCTCATGGCAGCGATTTCAGCACCACGAGAAGAAAAATCTGCCCAGGAAACATGGATGGACGATGCAAGAAAATTTGTGAACATGAAAATTTGAAACTCATTCACAGATAATATTTTTTCAAATGTGTTAGAAGAATATTGGAATATTTTAATTGTTGAAAAAAAGATGAAAATAATTAATCAAAAATCCAAGAGATTTTTTGGACACTAAAATACCCACTAGATGGTCTGTGCATTCCAGACCCTATGGACCGCGACTACTTTTGAGGGCATAAAAATACTGAAATGAAATGCTAGTATCAAGTTAGCACTCTACAATTCTGCCTACCACAGGTAGCATATTCTTGTGATGAAGACTGGCCCAGATCAAGATGCATACTGGGATATATATCTGTAGACAAACAACAAGCCTGAATAAAAGGAATTTTCATGAATTATGGCATAATTTGGAGTTTAATATTATGGAAACTAAGTATTAGCTATTTCTTTTTTTCATTTTGCATCAGTATTTTTTTGTATTTTCATAGATAGAAATATAGCAAATGTTTCTACTTTTCCTAAAGTTTTCCCTGTGTTTTTGTCGACAGAATTAGGCTGAATTAACATACCGCTGATTATAATAGTGTAAAGCAGAGTTTCCTCTCACATACGCTTATATTGGTGCAGAGAGGTAACTCGTTGCAGAGTGTCATTGGGGTGGGAGCCTGGTAACAGCTCTAGTAGCACCTCCTTAGGTTACATCATCGGGGCCCAGGTCGACGACAGGAGCAATTGGCGCCAGCAGGAGTGCAAAGTGACGGCGTGAGCAGGTCAGGAGTAGGGTAGACAGGGGGATGGGGAAGGAGGCAGGGGAAGGCAGGGGGCAGGGAAGGAGTGGGAGTAGTGATAGGGGTAGGGCAGGGTAGGCATGGGGCAGTCCATGCAAGTATGTAACTTATATATACCATTGCCGAAACATTCTGTTTAGTTCTGTCGTAGTTTGTGTTAGGTTATTTTGATGATTTTCAATAATTTTAGGTTAATAGAGACATATGTTTTCCACAGTCACCCCCCCCCCTTTCCCTCAGACTTAGTTGAATGGCCCGAGGAGCCCACTTCCATCACTGAAGTGGGAGAGAGGCTGGGATATAGCCATGAAATTCAAAGGGAGCAGTCTGGTTTTCATAGAAAATAAAGTATGCATATGAGGTGGTTAGAGCTGTTGGGTCTCAATATCAAAGTCTATCTGCTGTGTCACTGTGTCCTTTGTCCTTGACCCACTCCCAGGCCACAGAGCTTATTATAATCTAATGGATAAAACCTCTCAGGGTGTAAAGTCACAATAAAAAAGCAAAATTTCTTTTTACATATCTTTATGACTTTAGCACATAGAGGTTTATCGTAGTCGTTTTTTGTGTGGAAACATTTCTTTTTCGGGCTAGGATATCATATCGTCACAACAATATCGCCAAGCTTGGCAATAACTTTTGGAGTTTCATGAAAGTTTAATGGACAGGCTTTGACTGGCGATAATTCTGTGGAAATTGTTATGGTAGCACTTCCTGATCTTCCCATTTGTGGTTGGATTCCATTCCTTGATTGTTTTCCGTCAGTGTCATTGTTCCAATTTGACTGATGGATCTAACAGCTGCTCAGATTATTCCATGTGCATACTTCTTGGCAAGTGGCAACATAACAAGCATTTTCTGCAACCATACTTTTTTTTCAGTTTGTACCCTGCCCAGTTTTCACGTAACTGTTACATTATTTTAGGTAAAGTTGAAACTTACTAAATAAAAATGTTATAGTTTAGTGAAACTTGAAACCTTACCAATGAATACTGTTATAATAACATAAATTATAACGTGAAAGAACATAACAAGAATATTACAATAACGTTACAGTGTAACTTTGCAATGCTAGGTTCTAAAGATGTGTTTGGGTGCCATCAAAAGAATGAAACAAGAACCAAAGCTAAACAGAACATTATAATATTCTTGCTTGGGCAGTTACTCCCACTGGCAGAGAACAATAGTGTAATAACACTACCAGCAGGGGTCTGTTGTCTCATATAGGCACGAGTCGTCGTGCCAAACTCAGAGCTTCTTATTCAGAGACATTACTCCCCAGAATCGATTCAAGCCTACACGAATTCCGTGATGTTCTGTGCCCCTCATACGTTATAGATGTTTTATTTATTTGATTTGTATCTCAATATAGTGTTGATAATTATTTAATGAGCATGTATGACTATGACGGGCAATGGAATACAAACAAAAATACTCATTTTGGGAGCCTTGCAGATATATTTTAAAAACTTCAATAAGATAGGGTATTTCTGAGCTACAAATCCATAATCATACTATACCTGCTTTTTGCTAAAATGAATCTTTACATAAAAGTCTGAGGACGGGGCATATATATATATATATATATATATATATATATATATATATATATATATATATAAATACGCAGTTTTAGGTGTTAGCCTTGATGCGGACTCCCGACCCCATTCCAAAAATCCCGTATCCTCCCTGAAAGATCGACCACTTTTTCGAGCCCCGCGCATGCGCGTTAAGGTGGGACGGGGCAAGACGCCGCGCGAGCAGGGTGCGTCTGAGGGGTGGAGGGGAGGGGGGAGGGAGAGGGGGAGATAAGGAAAAGTGGGGCTGGCGTGTTGGAATTGTTAGATAAAGACACATGGCGTGATAACTTTCCCAGCAGTGTAGTACGATTAAAACAGTCAGTGCCCTGGTAAGACAAACCCAGGCAAGCAGCGACGTAACAAGGACGTTCTGAGAACGTAATTTTTTTGGTTAGTCTGTTTCCTGCCCAACTTTCACATGACAGTCACATAATTTTTCAGGTGAAGTTGTGACTTACTGCAAAAGAATGTTATAATGACATTATATTCAGTGAAGTGAGACCTTACTAATAAAAAATGAGGTAATAATGTTATCATGATGTGAAAGAGCATTACAAAAAGGTCACAATAACGTCACAGTGCGAAATCACAATGTTAGGTTCTAAAGACGTCTTTGGGTGCCATCAAAATAACATAACAAGAACCAAAGCAGAACTAAACAGAACGTTAACGTTATTATAACATTATGATAACATCATATTCTTGCTAGGAATATAACCACACCTATCTATTTGTTTAATATTATTATGACTGTCATACGGCATTGATCTGGCCAAATGCATGGTGTATTAGCTGGATAAACTCTATCACTGCAGTAACTAAATTTGGGCCCTTCTATTGAGTATGTACACACCAAGGGAGGGAGGAGCATATTTTTCCACGGGGGGTTGGAGGGGGGGGGGGGGTACTATGTATGGAAGGCCCCTTACACAAGTTCTCTAAGTTTTGCCAGATGTTGAGATGCTGATTTCATTTTCGCACATATCAAGAAGAAAAGTCAACCTCCCCTCCCCCTCTCCCTGATCTGTGCCTGCTGTGGGGGTCAGAAGGAGTCTTGTAGTTATAGTGCTGGAAGTTATTGTTGCGGAACTAATAGAAAACTGAGTGGAGATGGGGCGAAAGGGATACCATGCTCTAACGCAGTCAGTTTCAGGAATATGAGGGGAAGTACAAAGTTGGGTATGATGGATCTAGTTTTGTGGAAAAAAATGTACAGTGGGGGTGGGGCTGCTCAATATTCTTCCTACTTTATGGTGAGTTTAATAATAGAAAATGATTATTTAGCTTTTGAGAAACAGATCAGCAACATTATTTTAAAATTTAATCTTAATATTAGAATTGTGACATTACCTTTCACTGCTAAGGAATATGTATTAAAAAGCCCTTTTTATACTGCAAAATGGAATCCACTTGACAGTTGGCTTCATAATACTATGAATAGTGCCATAGACATCTTATGTATCTCTATGCTAGTACTATCATTGAATTTAAAAAAGGTGTCAGAAAACTTACTATGATCTTAGCCTGGCCTAAATTTATGGTAATGAAATATTGTATGTATATGGTATTTATTTGTCATACTTGATCATTAATGCGATAATCATTAATATAGAATGGTTCTCAAACTCATTGGAAGAACTTTGTGTTTACAAAGAGATGTCTTATTTAATAAAAAAACATTGTTCAAAGATGAAATTAATGGAGACACACTCAGGATTGATAAGCTACTGAAGAACTTCTCGCTGGTTGGTTATTATATAATTATATTGCACATCATATTGATGAAAAGACAGAGGCGCGACAAATACCGACTAGGGAGGACTTTCTGTCCCCAAATTCTACAGGCATTAGAAAAGTTGAGCTCTAAGGTGTTGTCTAAGGTGAGTGATGGCTGTTTTGTGCCGTACTGACACCTAGGGTCATTTTCATGGCAAAAACAAGTTGGGACAGATTCTGTCTTTGGTGATCGTATCTATGAGATGAGGGTGACAGGGTGGACAAACAGAAGATTAAACCTGGAAATCATTTTTGCTGTACCTCATCCCTTAGTGAACCCAGCACCAACCGAGAATTGAACCCAAAGAACCACTTGGTCAGTGCTGGGTCCCCCCTATCATCGCCTTCTACAATCAGTAGGGGTTACTGGGGGCCTATATTCTTTGCTAAACACCCCCACCCCCCACCCTCCATGGGTGGCATTTTGAAATAAGTAGATATCAGATTGTCGATATTCACCCTGCAGACCCCCACAACAGCCGACGGTGTCGTTTTTATCGGAATGTACAGAAGTGATTGTGCTGGTATTAGTTTCCAATGAGAGGTGGTAGGAGGGTCCAGGGCAGCTGTCATAACTGTAGGCCCAGGGGGCACAGCAGATAACCAGAGGTTTACTGAGATACACTGAAGGCCCTGCTTACACTGTCCAACTGAACTCAAATTAGTACTTGATTTGATAATGTATCATCACTATCAGTATCACTGACGAACACATTTATGAGGCTAATATTGTGACCTCACTTAATAAGAATGTCACAATAATGTTCTGTTTAGGTGTGTTTGAGACCTCATTTAATAAGAATGTCACAAAAACATTCTGTCTAGGTTAGGTTGACACCACACCTCATAAGATGGTCACAGTAACATTCTGTTAAGGTAAGGTTAAGACCTGAGGTTATTAAAACATCACAATAATGTTCTGTTTAGGTGAGGTTAGAACCTACAAAGGTCAGGAGGTCACAACAACATTCAAGTCAGGTCTAGACCTCACCTAACCAGAATGTCATGATGATGTTCTGTTCTAAAACTGATCTCGACCTAACCTCTCCGAACAGTCTGTTTTGGTTAGGTCTCAATCCCCCCAAAATAATGTAACAGTTACATGACATTTTAGTAAGTAACAGACCCAGCCAACCTGCAACATAACAAAAATGTTTTGCAACCATACTTTTTGAGTTAGTATGTTACTTATTAAGATGGCATGTAACAATTATGTTATTGATGGTAAGGTTGAAACCTGACCAAATCAGAACACTGTTATAACATTATTTCTTGGTGAGGTTAGGATGAAACCAAAACGGAATATTATAAAAACATTATGTTTGGGTTGAAGAACATAACCAGAACATTGCAACAACATCGCAGTGCAACGTCATAGTAGTACGTTGCAGTGAAGTATTTGGGAGTCATTGAAAGAATGTAACAATATCCAAATACAGAACAAACCAGAATGTCGCTGCAACATCATAATAACATCACATCCTTGGATAACATCAGGCCCTTGATACCTATACAACAGCTAGAGGAGGGGTGAGTTTGGGTAATGAAGCTGACTGTAACCACTTACCGGGGCTGATGGGGGCGGGCACCTGGCCCCACACCTGGTCATTATCACCTGGTTCAAGGCGGTACCCCACCGCCCGATTTTACTCGCGATTTCAGAGATCACCAGTGGGAATAAGGATTAAACATAGGCATGTTACATATCATAAGAAGGCATTTCAAATTCCCTTTCAAATGGTGTGTAGCATGCAAGGGTTCTTTTAATATTTAGACCTACCATGATTGGACAGTTCAAGTTCCACATGGTTAAAATCACCGAGTCTGTTATAGGCTTAACTCTACATTGAAGGTGGAACTCCTGAACGTGTTTCCCCATTCCTCAATGTTTTCCTAACTATAAGGTAATTGCTTTATACTAAAAATAATATATACATTTTTATACATGGGAAAAATGCAGCTGTAGCTCAGCTAAGAACGTATTGAAAACTAATTCAATATAATAAGTACATGTATACATACGTGTGTATGTATGTATGTATGTATGTATGTATGTATGTATGTATGTATGTATGTATGTATGTATATAATGTATGTTCAAATATGAAGAGAAAATATCATTTGATATCATTACCTGTTAAGAAACAAAATATACCACAATAAGAATATTGTTATCTAGGATAAGTACGCTGGTGTACCTGAATAAAAGAAGCAAAAAATTGCATTTTGGAGAAAACCATCTTGGGGATGGAGAGTGCACGCATACCCTAGGCATACAGCTATATTTTGGCCACTCTTAATGATATTCGAGCCATGGAACATGCATGTATATAGAGTGCAGTTTAGTTTCCACTGTCAAATCATGATTATTATGACTCCTCTGTTATATAACCTGAACCATCTGATACCAAACATAACCCCCATGGCCACCCTTACATGAATATAACATGTTACCCTTATAATATACGCGGTATACAGAATACTCACGGTGCACGCAATGTACACATCGTTCAGTTAAGTATTGCAAGAGCGACGTGTGGGAAGGATGCCAAAACGCACCATCTAGTAAGGTACAGACACACAGACAGACACCCCAAGCAAGAATAAGACGTTATTGTAACGTTATTATAACGTTCTGTTTAGTTCTGCCTTGGTTCTTGTTACATAATTTTGATGGCACCCAAAAAAGACTTTTGAACCTAATATTGTGATGACGCACTGTAATGTTATTGTGATATTCTTGTAATAATCTTTCACATCATAATATTATATATATGTTCTTTATTAGTAAGGTCTTAACTCCACTAAAATGAACTGTTATTATAACATTCTTTTTTAGTAAGTCTCTACTTAACCTAGAATAATGTTACAGGCTACAGACTAACCAAAAAAAGTACAGTCACAGAACATGGTTGTTTCATCACTGCTTGCCTGGGTCAGACAGAGACACATAAACACAGACACCCCATGGCCAGCCAAGATACAACTGTCATGTTATGCAACCATAGTTTTATGGTTTCTCTGTTACTCACTATAATATCATGTAACTGTTACATTATTTTTCTGGGAGATTGAGACCTAACCAAAACAGAATGTTATTATGACGTTCTGTTCAGGTTAGGTCAAGATCAAATCAAAACAAAGCTTCATTTTGATGTAAGGGGAGGTCAGGACCTCACCTAACCAGAACGTTGTTGTGACCTCCTGACTAGGGGAGGGACCAACTTCACCTAAACAGAAAGTTATTGTGATGTTCTCACTAGAGCAGGCCTTAACCTTACTTAAACAGAATGTTACTCTGACCATATTATTAGGTTGGGAGTCAACTTAACCTAAACAGAATGTTATTGTGCCATCCTCTTTAACCAAGGTCTCAATGTCACCTAAAAAGAACGTTATAGTAAAATTCATGTGGCGTGTGACACATGAGGTTACAATATTTACTGCATAATTAATGTTACAAGGATGTTATCAGAATGTCACAATGTAATTTTGCAAAAGTGAGTTGCAGGGACCCCCTGATCAGGAGGTCACAACAATATTAATGTTCTATTTAAGTGAGGTCTGGACCTCACCTAATCAGAACATCACAGTTGCAACATTATAAGAATGCCATATCCTTGGCAGGGACATAAAGACATACATATAAACATACACAAACACACTCACACACTCCCATACACACACTCACACACTCCCATACACACACCACACACTCACACACACACACCACACACAAACACAGACACACCACACACAAACTTACTCCCACACCAACAGACACAAACACACATACATGAACACACACACATACACACATGCACAGACTCTCACACACACACCCCCAGCACACACACACCACACACACTCTCACACGCACACACACATTCACACACACTCACACACGCTCACATAAACACACACACACTCACAGACACAGACAGACACACACCCAGACACCCAGACACACTCACGCACACACACACATGCACTCACACATGCATGCACACATGCACACACTCTCATACACACATCCCCACCACACACACTCTCACACACACATCACGCACACACACACATTCACACACACTCACACGCACACACACACTCTCACAGACACAGACAGACACACACCCAGACACCCAGACACACTCACGCACACACACATGCACGCACGCATGCACACATGCATGCATGCACACACACATGCACACACACATGCGCGCACACCCACACCCACACCACACTCACACACCGTACACACAGTGACACCCACACCACACTCACACACTGTACACACACCCACACACACCCACACCCACACTCACACGCATACACACACACACACACACACACACACACACACACACACACATCCGCCCTCCCCATCACCTCACCTATCAGACTCAGTAGCAGCAGAAAGCAGTTCCCCAACCAGCCACCACCCAACAAACCACACCAACCAAACCTCTCAGTCAATCCCACGCCGGCCGCCTGGAGAGAGGCAGATACCAGCACACCTCCAGTCCCTCCAGCACCCCTAATGATGACACAAACAGAAATCACCAGTGTTATTACACACAGCTCATAGCCTGCAGTTGATTCTACTCCGCACCCCTTGGAGATGGTTACACGGATATTACTCCAACACCACACTCCTCCGCCTCTCCCCCTCCCCCTACCTCCGTCCGCCCCCACCCATCGCCGCGGCTGACTTGGAGGCAATCGGTCGGCGAATGGAGGCCGGGCGCCGGGAGGGGTTACGGACAGCTAACGGGAGTTTGTGAGAAGGCGGTATGGTATCGGAGTGGTAGGCTGCTGCAGGTGGGAGAGGTAGGAGGTGTGAAACCACTCTGATACGCACAGGGAGAGGAGGCAGATCCTCTGGTGTAAAACGACAGAGGTGACAGATTCTAGAACCTCTGGTACGAGGATGAAGAGGTGACAGATTCTCTGGTACGAGGCCTAGGAGTGAGTGGTGACACAGGCTCGAGCACAAGGAGTGAGAGATGGTGTAGGCTCTCGTATGAATAGGCAGATGTGACAAAGTCTCTAGTATAAAGAGAGAGACAGCCTCTGGGCCCAAGGAAGGAGAGGTGAAGGTATGAGGAGGCGAAGGTGACAGGACCTATGGGGTGAGGAAGATGAGGTGACAGAATTCTTTTATGAGGAGGAAGAGGTGACAGAGCTTTTGGTATGAGGAAGAAGAGGTGACACGGCCTCTTTTACAAAAAGTAGGGAGTAGGAGGTGACAGAGCTTTTGGTATCGTGGCGGAAGGGATGGCAGAACTTCTGGTATGAGGAGGAAGAGGTGACAGAGCCTCGGATGTAAGGAAGAAGAGGTGATAAAACCTCTGGTATGAGGAGACAGAGGTGACAGGCCCTCTTTAATGAAGAGGGAAAGGTGACAGGACCTCTTTTATGAGGAGGTATAGCTGAGAAAGCTTGAGGTGGCAGAGACTCTGTTACGCGGAAGAAGAGGTGACAGAACCTGGGATATGAGGATGCTTCTGGTATGAGGCGGAAGAGGTGAGAGAATTAATACAAGGAGGGAGAGGTGACGGAACCTCTTGTATGAGGAAGGAAAGTTGACAGAGCTTCTGGTATGAGGACGGATAGAACTCAGGTTACGAGGGAATAAGACAGACCTCTGGTACGAGGGTGAGAGGTATATAGGAGAGCCTCTCTAAAGAGGAATGACTGGTGACAGAGCCTCTCGTAGAAGGAGTGATTGGTGACAGAGCCTCTGGTGCATAACGGGAGAGGTATTAAAAGTTGTGGTGCAAGTAGTGACAGATGACAGGGCCTTTAGTACCAGGCTGGGGAGATGGAACATGTTCCTTACCCAACCGGAGGCGTAACATTTATACTAACATTGCAGCAAAGTTCTGTGTTGGTTGTTGTTACTTTCTTTTGAAGACTCCCAATTACATCTCTGCACCCTACTGCTGTGATATTGCACTGTGACATTATTATAACGTTCTGGTTATGTTCTCCAACCTAAACAGAATTTTCTTATAAAGTTCTGTTTTAGTTTCTTCCTAACCTCACCAGAAATAATGTTATAATAACAAACTGACTCAAAAAAGTATGGTTGAAGGACGTTTCTGTTACGTCCCAGGCTGGCTGGGCAGTAGGAGAAGGTGGTAGAGGTAGCGGAGCCCTATCAGCGCTCATTTCACGCCGCCTCCCCCGCCTCAGCGGCCGATCTCTCTACCAGTACGTCCCGCGACTCACAGACCGGGCGGCGCGGGCCGACCTGAGGGGCTCCCCTCCAGGGCGGGCCGGGAGACTAAACACACCACGCCGGTCTCCCCACCCCCGTCGTCTACACCTCACGGGACCCATACCTGGGCCGGGGCGGAGTTAGCTCCCACCTGGATGAGGCATTACCTACAAAGGCAGATCGAGGATTTCCAAAACACATACATACATGTATGCAACATTTTTCCCTCTTTGCCTAGTTTAGGGGTCCACCAAAAGGCGGGGATAAGAACCCCCTGGACTACCCCCCCCCCGCCCCCGATCCGCCCCTGGCCCCCTTACCTGCTGCCTACCCCACCTGGTAAGACGCTGGGCGCGCGTTCCTCCAGGGTTTAATACCCCTACCAGCCCCCAGAGATAATCGGGTCAGGAGGAGAGGGTGACGGCCGGGGACCGATGCACTGATCGACAGAGACGGCGGGGTGGTGTCATACCGGGGATTTATGGGTGTGATTTGAAAACCAGAGGCGTGTTACACGTGTGTATGTATAAGGAATCACGGTGGGAGGAGCTGCTGTTGACGATACCAGCAGCAGCACTGATAGAATTTATTTTATCATCCCATCAATTCGTAAATCTAGCATCCTTTGGATATCCTCAACTACGACTGCACAATCGGACCAGAAGTGAACTGCCGAGTGGGGAGGCCTACACTTCTGGGGTATTAATGATTGATCAATGGTTGTGGAGACACAGAGGACGGATTGCAGTCACTTATAGAAAAGTTGTGGGGTCCTAGGACGCCAAAATCAGTCTGTATAGCACTGCGAGCCCAGAGGTATGGACTTGTCATAATGCATACGGCTCTGCTGGCAATAACATTCACAAATATCCGAGTCTTTATAGATATCACCCCTTGTGAAGACATGGGCTACTATGTTCAATTACAGTGAGTGAGATGGGGTATGGTGGCTATTAGGACTGGTAAAGGCACAGATATATCCAGGAAATCTACCAACTGGCATTCTGACATGTCGACATATTGCCATAAAAGCCAGTAATATCTGCATTGTGAAAACCTCAAGGCATTGCCTCACCTCAGGTTCCCTATCCCAATTCTACGACCTCCCCCTCCAATCCTAGCCCCCAGTAGTAGCAGACCCCTCTCCCACCAAGACCTCCCTCCCGTCAGTCGTCCCAGGCAGTGGGCTCAGGCCCGGGCGGTAGGACGGACCGCTGACGACCAGGATCCCCGTACACTATACAGGCACTGTGGGAAGTGATGGCCAGCAAACTTTATCCTTCATGGATGGACAATTCTTTATGTAAATTGTCAAAAAAAACGTGGATTTATTTTGAAGTTACAAAAAATTCTTAATCAAATATTATATGAACTATTTTAGGTCTTCACACTTTACTGTTCCAACTGACCAGGCTCTGGATAAAATTGCTTCTTGACGTAGGACATGCTGGATCGATCTACATTCTATCAACCATACTGGATTAACTTGTATATTCTGTGTAAAAGTGAAAACCATAACTCTACTCCACTGCACTGTCACAGGACATAAGTGATTAATAAATATCACTGTCATCAACTGGATTAATTCCTGTCTTCTGTGAAAAAGTGAAAGCATAACTCCAAACCACTACCTTGTAAGATCCGCTACTGCCACCTGTAACCCCGCCCCACCATGGAGAGGCCCTTCAGACGACCGACCTGCCTGTACCACCTGTGACCGCGCGTTCACAGGTGAGAACATGGAGAAGGGTGGTATCATGGAGAGGAGTAGGACTACGGAGAGGAGTGGTGATGCTCTGCAGAGAGGTAGGACTATGGAAAGTGGTAGGAGCCCGGAAATCGGTAGGACTATAGAGAGGACAGGTACCAAGAGAAACGGTAGGACCATGGGGAGCGACAGGACTATAGGGAGTAGTACCATGGAGAGGGGAAGGACTATGGGGAGGGGTAGGACATACCACCCCCTCCTTCTACCCCTCTGGATCCTACTCCTCGGCTGTCTCACCACCTCAACCGTCACAGGTAGGTTTATCAACATTTCATGTTTTTGTTGTTGTTATTTTCATGTGTTTTATGTGTATTTTTGTATGTTAAAAAGACAGAATGAGAGGTTCGCCATACAAATTTGTGTTCCTGTTTCCAAAGAATCCTAGTAGGCGGTATTGCAATGTAGGCCTCATACTATTGATGGTACTCTGAGATTGTGATATTTATTTTAAATCAGCCTAACTCAACTTTAAGAATTAAGGATAGACAACACCTCTCAGTGCGCCATTTGGGGTAATCTATATTGCGCTATGTCAATTGGGGGTACAGTAATATAGAAGATATCAAATGCTGCAGCTCTTTCCCGGGGGAGTATTTACAATACTCATCGAAAGATGTATCTCTTGGATATATGTCCATTTTATTTTAAGTTATTTACACTGGTTACAATCGGGGAAACATTCATCCCCGCGCCGGTCTCCCTTTTAGTTAAGGTATTATTTCCTAATACCTTATAACATCTACTTCAGAATGTACATGTTAATGAAATGAAAATGTGATGAAATAAGGTGGTAAATACATCATTACACATGTTATAAAAAGTAGATGGTAGCGAAGCTATATGTATTGCATATTTGCGGTTTTAAAGGTACTTGGGTCAGGTACAGGTACAGGTAATTCCAATTAATTTAAAACATATGTAAAGAAACTTGCGCAATTATAAAACATTCAGTTCCATTTATGAGAAAACCGAGAGGACCATGAATGATAACATCATATGAATATCAAGTGCTTGTCATCAGAGGGTTTAAATGATACCGTGCCAAGAATACACTTTCGTTTAGCCCCCTACTTCCCCAGTCATTATTATCGATATATAAACCTATGGGTTGATAAAACTCTCGCATACCAACGAGGACCTAGTAAATGATGCATTTTCATTGGCAGTGACTTTAGCCTTACACATTTTCTTTTCACCCAGTTCTTAGGCTCATTATGTACGTTGGCATCTGCCCTCAAGAACTAATAATTAATTAATTAAAGGAAACTATAGTGGCATAAATGCTGTAGGTTATACATGCATTTTCGTATTGTTTAAAACCTAATGATACAGGAACCGTTAGACACGGCGATTTCCACACTAGTCTCTTCCCTTTCTTTAATGTATTAGATACAATATAACTTCATATATCAATTGAAATGTAATCATGTTCTCCTTTCGAACATTGTAAAGGCTATATTCCAATTACCGATTTTACTGCCGATTTTGAAAATCGGCAGTGGGAATAAAAGTCAAATATAGATATGTCCTATATCAATGGAAATGTCTTAAAATTGTCTTTTGAATGATTGTATAAGATGTAAGGTCCCATGTCATGTTCTTAGTGAAAATCAAACAAAAACAAAATGGACAGTATCAAAATCGCTATATTATGGAATACGGTCTTAAGCATCTGATAAGATGATCTGTGTCACGCAGCTTCCCTCAGACTCTTTAGTTTAGAAGTTTTAGCTTTTAATTTATTGCATAACACGGAATTCTTTAGCTATTTAGGTATGTTTAGGTATATGTATAGCATATTACTACGGCCATCGCAAAACATCCCTCTCCATCTATTCTTAACCGCAACAAGGTTCAACATTTCGACGAATAAAGGATTCTAACGCATTAAATTTATTTGCTTTTGTGAAGCTTGGTCTTCGAAGGTTATCATTGAATTTTGTAAATAACTGATTTAAAAAAACACCACTAACTATTCCAGTCGGGTTTAGAGATCCCAATTTGCATTTTCTCATACATTCTGCCAACACATATTATAATCCAGCCATGAAGACCATTTCCCTCTATGCGGTTGGTAGCATTTGCGGTTGCTTATTTTAGGAACAGCAAGTAGATTGCAGTTTTGATACCAACGTGTTGGTATCTGCAATCACAAGCAAACCACAGAACACCCATATAAAATAACAAGTGCTGCAAGCAATTGCTGCAAGTAAGTGCTGCAAGTACATATATTCCGCTTTGCGGTACCCTACCGCAAACAGGTTTTCGGCAGTTTGCTTTTGTTATTTTAGGGTACCGCAAGCCAATGCCGAATAGTGGAATATAGCCTTAAGTCTGTGGCCATGTCAGTCGGTTTTGTCCTGGGGTGATTAGGGATTCAGAGTTAATGTATGTTTTGTCCGGGCCTGTATGCATTGCCAAAATAATGTCTAAGTCATTATAGTTTCATTGTGTATACGGCCGGGCTGGGCTGGGCGGAGTCTGGTGGGTTGGAATGGATGTGTTTCATACTGGGAGACTTTTAGTTGTAAATAGCACGGCCACACTGTGCCTCTAAACTCAACTCAACCGTCGAATTGGAGTCAAGCCGGGTCCCCATGTGGCGACTAAACCCCGGCGTTTAGTGCATTTCGACGGCGACCAAGGAAGAAATATTGATCACTGGGCTACTAACTAATCGCCGGGGGGCCAAAAAATTAATCTCCACTTTGGGACGCTCTTGCCATCAAACTAACGTTGACTAGAGGACCCATAAGTCGCCCTACCCACCGATTAACTGCACTAATCGGCGGCGACTAGAGGAAAATATTAAACATGTCAAATAGTTCGCCAAGAAACCACGGCGACTAATGGTTTAATCGCCAGACATGACGGCGCCAGTGTATGCTAAGTCGTCGGGCGACTAGACCACTGATTATCACGTTGGTCGCCGTCCTATTCTTCCACACTAATCGCCCTGTGGGGACCAGGCTTCAGTTGTAGAGTGTGGCATAGGTTAAGACTAGTCTTGGCATTTTTCTTAGACTATCTAGTCTGGTTTTCGAACTTGAAATGTCAAAGATGTCTGACTGGATCATTGGGTCGTAGGGGGAGTGCAGTAACTCAGGCGAGCAGTGATGTAACAAGAACGTTCTGTGACTGTCCTTTGTTTGTTGGTTGGTCTGAAACCTGCCCATTTGTCACGTAACAATAACGTTACTTTAGGTGGAATTAAGAGTTATCAAAAAAGAACGTTATGATAATATCATATTTTGGTAAAGTTGGTAAGTGTGGCCGGGCCTTTAAGCCCAGGCTCCACTGCCTGAGAGTCAAGTTCAGTTAAATATGACTACACTATAATATATGATATAGGCGCATTATGATTGTATTACAGACACATTCGTCATCAAAATTCGGCATTTTGGAGTATTTTGCACATGTGTAACAAAACATTATCTTCAATATGTCATATTATGTATATTTTCTCTGCGACATTGTCATATCGCAACTCTTGTCGTGAAGTGTAATAGGACCTTTAGTTGTCCTCAGTGTTGCAGTGTTGGGACCGTTTCAATAAGGCCTAAAGACGTCGCCAAAGTGGTCTCTGAGTGGAGAGGTCGCACCTGGGATGGTCGCTGGTGTCGGGACCGTTTCAATAAAATTATGTGAACCTAAAGATGTCCCTGTAGTGGTCGCCAGGCAGAGAGTGGTAGGGAGGTGTATCTGGGGACCAGCGACCAGTAGAGAAAATCATGTTTTACCTCACATTACATCAATAATATCAAAAATTATGATCAGAAAAATACATGTAGGTATTCTCGAAAGCTTTAGCTTTGATTTCATATTTTTTACACCAATAATAGAATGTAAGATAGATAAGAAAAATGTGTAGTTTCAAGAGGGATGTGCCTGGAACTTAGCATCCCCAAATTGTTGGATCAATAGTGCCCTGCAGCGACGTCTTTGGATATACCAGCGACGTCCCTGCCAGCCGTCGCTGGGGCCTCTTAAGACGTCGCTAGGGCCTTCAAAGAGGTCGCTGGGGCCTTCAAAGAGGTCGCTGGAGGCTCAAAGACGTCGCTGGTGCGACCTATTTGCGACTTTCTATTGAAACGGTCCTTGGAGGTTGCTCCAAAGACGTCGCAAACAGGTCGCTGCAGAGACCACTACAGAGACGTCTCTGGGGCTGGGACCTCTCTCTTTATTGAAACACTCCCTGCAGGATTCAGGAGCAGGTCCAGGATTTCTGAAAGTGCGTGTGTATGTAGGGGGGGGGGGCAGCAGCATTATAAGCTAAGTACTTCCCTTTGCATGCGAACATCACTTTTCTCTGTCTTTCCACCTACCAAAGCCAACTTATTGACTCTTCATCCCTCCGCCCTATCCACTTTCTTATAATTTCTCCTGGCTTCTCCTGCATTCCCCAACGATTGTTGATGCTCTCATGCCATAGTTCTCCTCCCAGTGACCCAATAGTTCTCCCCGTCCCCCTGGTGGTCAACTGGCCTAATTAATGTAATTTGGTCAGAGGCCAAAGGTGAGATGGGAAAGTGCACCCTTGCTGTGGGGACACTCTGAGTCCAGCAGCAGAACAGACAACATGTAACCACTAAGCAGCAATAGGCCTTCTGGCCTATACTCCTGAGACTGTATAGAGAATATATTAAATATCAACAACATCTCCTGCCTTCAAGTCTTCATCTTATATCCACACCACAAACCAAAGTCTCACAGAATCCAGTTTGACAGTAAATGCTATGTTCATAAGGTGAACGGTATCATAGCAGGACATAGGTAAGACTTAAGGTCACTGGAGGGTCATGACTAGCACCATAGGGTCGAGGGTTCTGTTTACTATGTGGACAAAATGTCCGACAAAAGGCTCTTCATATTATATACACCTTTATTCTTTAGGTGGGTGGACAATTCCCCAGTTTACATACTACCCCCCCCCCCCCCTACGGACACAGTGTATTCACCATAGCCCTCACACCTTCCTGACCTTGGTTGACCCCTCCTTGACCCTACCTGACGAACGTCCTCCCCTAACCGTCCTTGACTTGACCTCTAGCGTCCATCCTGTTGTGTGGGCCTTTCACTCCCTGTACCCCCCCCCCCCCCCCGGGTGGTGGCGGGGGGGCGGGGGCGGGGGTACGCAGTATATGAAGGTAGATATCAACTGCGAAACTACAGCCCCCCTTTTTTTGGGGATTTTACAGCCCCCAGAAAAATTACAATACTCTGACAGCCCCCCTTTTCCAGGAAAGCCCATGGACAGGCCCTTAAAAAGAGCATTTCTGACAGATTTCTTGGTCACAAGCTGATTTCAGAATGTTTTAACTTGTTCAAGAGCCATTGTGAAGGAATCTGATAGCATAACAGTGAGTTTAATGTAATATTATTAAATATAAATATATTGACAGCCTTCATAAATGGTGGTTTGATAATTTGACAGCCTCCCTTTTTCAACCAAATTGGCGATAGTCAGCTACAGCCCCTTGCAGGTCCGACAGCAATAAGCCCCTCCCAGTTTACACCAACATTTAGGTTTACTATGAAATATTTTCAAAATTGTTTCCACACTTGTTCCCTGAAGACAGTTGTATAATATAAAATTAAACAAAGCAATTTGGTTGACAGATTGCACTTGAAATTTGTAAAATACAGCTTTATATTTTGGCCTTTTTCCCAAAGGAACCAATATTAAAGCCTATCAGCCCAGCCTATAATGTCCAACCCTATTTTTCCCTGAAATACATCATTTTAATTGGCTGGAAAACCTGCAAATCTGTCAACTGATGAAATGTGATAAATCATATTGTTCAAATAGTATTTGAGGATATAGAAAAAACATAATTCTTGCTTATTTCAGTTACCCCAAATTTAAAACAGTAATTTTGTCTGACCCTTGTCCAACCCTAGATATGCCCAATGTGGGATGGGCTTGTTGGTGTTGGTACCCTTTCTAGGCCAAGTACCCCCCCCCCCCCCCTCCCCCCCAGCTTACATCTCCATGTACAGACAGGGTGAGTGACTGACTGACTGATGGGGATTCAAGTTTCTTGGATCTTTGAAGACTGCTGAAAACATCTATCACAGTGAGAACAAAGCTGCTGACAAATTTTCTTATGGTGCTTTGAATCTATAGATAATCATGTTATCAGCCATAGGGTCCACACATGTTTCCTTTAGTTCACTACATGCTGATCTCCCCCCTTGGTGGTCCTGCATCAACTATGGGGGTAGAGCCTGGGATTCTGCGCCCTTAACACCTCCTATGATCAGCAATGTATCCCACAGGGATTTATTGCAAGAACTCTCCTGGATGTCCAATAGCATTTTCTTTTTCTCCATTTTTATTCACTTTATTTAGAGTGGTTCACGATCAGAACAAAATATTCAGTTTTCATTGTACATCCTGTGTGATATAGAAAATCTATACAATACAGAGGAAACAGTTGTATTTCAGCTAAAACCATAGATCATATGATAAGAATTGATTATTAATAACCATACATGGTAGCCTATAAACATCAAGGTGAATTAAAATATAGATGGTTTGCAATACATTGATGTTATCTCAATCATATAATCTATAGGAATGGTCTGGGTAAAGTAATCATAACGTAAGTTATTTGTCAGATTTTTCATGTTATTCTTAAAAGGAATGTAACTTGGGATTTGCGTAACCTCAATTGACATATTCCAAATACCAGAAGACTTGTCAAGTATTTTTTAGTAAACTCTAGTTAAAGTCTACTGAAAAGTTTACACAGCCCGATAAACGATCATTAAAAACTATTTGCAATTGACTTAATACTAGATGTTTACAGCAATAGATATTTTTAAATCATATATATGTTGATATATGTTCCATGTGTATTACTGTTATTATGTTAAGGTATTTATGTACTTATCCATAACATAAGCCTATTCTAAGCTGGTGACAAAACTGCGCTACAGCACGGTGTTGCTATGCTGTGACCTTCTCTATGTATCTATACCTCACATTTGGATCCTGTAGATCTTTCAGTTGTCAATAAAAGTGTACTACTACTACTACTATATTTTCTGACATATGGCGGGGTCTTTTTGCTGCGACAAGCCAGTTGTAGGTGCAGGCCCCACTGCGCTCTACAACAATCGGGTTGAGTTGATCTAGTCAGTGGAGCCAGGGCTTTAGTCAATTGGACTAACTTTGATGACTATGCTAAAATTCACATTAGTCAGAATGACTAACACAAATTTGGCTATGGTAACATAGTCATATGTGACTATATCTACTGTTCCCAGAAATCATCTGTGTAACATTACACATTTGTATCTTAGCATCTCTATGTGTAGCCAGACACACTATACATTCTAGAATTACATTCGGTCAAAGGCAGTACAGGAAGTGTAGTGAAGCGCTTTGATACCCACCATCGGGCAAGTCTCAAAGGGGTACGAGTAATTTGGGATGGTTACAGGCCTCCTCAGTAGCACCTGTATTATGGCAAGCCGAATGGGTAAAATTGGGAAGACAAATGGGAAAACACTGTTTCCCCCTGGAAAACACTGTTTTCCCCCTGGAAAACACAGTTTTTCCCCTGGAAAACAATGTTTTCCGGTTTGAATCAGAGTAATTTTGGGAAAAACATTGTTTTCCGGTCGGAAAACATTGTTTTCCCAAAATAACTTTGATTCCCATGGGAAAACACTGTTTTCCTTGAAAACGCTGTTTTCTGTTGGGAAACACTGTTTTCTGGTCGGAAAACAGTGTTTTTCCAAATTTACCCATTCGGCTTGCCATAACTGTCTCAGGTGAAACTTCCTCATTATGAGGCACACCTGTAAATACTGCACCCTCAGCACAAAGTAAATCACAAAGTCCACCTGTACACCCCAGACTGAACCACTTAGGGTCTCAATAACATAACATAAATACCCACACCCGCCACACCCCAAACTAAATTGGTTGTTGCCTTACTCAAATTGCCTGCACTGCTGCATGTAAAGACTAAAGGCGGGTCCCCACGTGGCGACTAAACCACGGGGATTAATGTTGGTCGCCCACTGATTAAGGAGTTAGTACATTGTCAGGCGACTAACTAATCACAGGTAGAAAAGAAATTAATCGCCACGTTTGGATGTTCTTCTTATATATCTGCTGGCGACTAAAGGACACTTTAGTACATTGCCCAATGACTAACTAGTCGCCCGTGGCTATGTCAAAATATTAAACATGTCAAATGATTCATCCCCAAACCACGGCGACCAGTGGTTTAGTCGCCAGACATCTAGGTGCCACGTTTTAGTAAGTCATCGGGCGACTAGACCACTTAGTCTCCCTGTGGGGACCAGGCTTAAAGGGGGCATAGCCGTTGAGCAATCTTATTCAAAACTCCGGCAAAAACTAATTGAGACCAGAAATCGTAAAAAATGACTAGACGTCCTCCGAGTCAACCAGAAGTTATGTTCCAAATGTGATCACAAATCTATCAAAAAGTGGCTTATTGCTTGGAGAATATTGGACAATGTTATACATTGGTTGCAAGCGGCGATCTCTAATAATAAGCCTATCCCACACTGGGTAAATCCCAGGGTTGGACAAAATTATTGTATAAGCCATTGTTGTCTGCTAAAGTTGGTTTACTGAAATAAGCAAAGATTATTTGTTTCTCTATCTCCAAATATTGCTAAAACATTATGATTAATTTAATTTCATGATTATTAATAGATTTGCTTATTTGCCAACCAATGACAATTTTGTATTTCAGGGCAAAATAGGATTGGACATTATAGGTTGGGCTGACAGGCTTTATCGTTAGTTCTGATAGGGAAAAGGCCAATGTAAAAAGCTCCTATTTACCAATTGTAAGAGCAATTCACCAACCAAAGTGCTTTAGTTAATTTTGTATCTTTCAACTGTCTTTGTGAAATAAGCAAGGTAGCAAATTTTGAAAATGTTTCATGGTAAACTTTAAACGTGGTGTAAACTAAAATGGGTACTACTGTAACTCTTTTTTTTCATCTTTTATCTAATCTGGCATTATGTCAGTTTACACCGGTTTTCAGCAACAGCCAGGGAACTACCAACAAGTACATAAAGTGATATGTTGAGATACAATATTGGACATGCACATACAAACTTTGATTTTGAACACAAAGATGGAAATAACACATTCAAAACCGAGTACAACTACCTAGAGTATCTAAAAGATACTATAAATCTACTCTTACTATATCATAAGTCACTTATGTGTTGGGATTATATATTTTGAATAAGACTAGGTTATCCATGGTTAACTAGGTTGACATGGTTGACTAGGTTAACTCATCTTCTCTCCCAAATATATACTGAATCATGCCTGTGTATTATAACTGGCACTGCAGCATTCATTTACAGGTCCATGTACCAGTGACATGATGAGAGGCACCACCTCCTCCCCAAGCATCCAAAACTCAATTTCTGATCAAATCAGCAGCATCATCCATTGCTCCTCTAATCCCATACTCTATCACTAATAGTCAATCACTTGTGACCTCCATAACACCATTCTAATAATCCTACCACCAGCCTACCCCAATAGATAGCAAGTAAGCTTAGTTTTAGACCACCGTCAAATCAGGGTTGTGGATTCCCAGACAAGCAAAAAGCCCATCCCAGTTTGCAGCAACATTGAAGTTTACTATGAAATATTTTCTAAACTGCCTCTGTGCTTCATCCCCCAAGAGAGTTGTATATTACAAAATTAACCAAAACAATTTATTTGGCAGATTGCTCCTTGAAGTTGTAAAATGCAGCTTTAGATTTTGGCCTATTTTGCCACAGGAATCAATGTTAAAGCCTGTCAGCTCAGCCTATAATGTCCAACCCTACTTTGCCCTGAAATACAGCATTTTGACAGCAAATCTGTCAATTGATAACAATTAAAGAATCACAGTGTTCAAGCAGCACTTGAGGATAAAGAAAAACATAATTCCCGCTTATTTCAGTAACCCCAACTATATAAAGGAGACAAGGATCACTTATACCATAACGTTGTCTGACCCTCATCCAACCCTTGGATATACCCAATGTTGGATGGGCTTATTGTGTTACAGTTACATTCTGCAACCATATTTTTTTCGGTAAATCCGTTATTATGTAAACTATGACATAACAGTTACCATAATTATTCTACATGAGGTTGAGACTCACTGAAACAAAGTGTTATAACAACATAACATTTTAGTGAAATTGAGAGCTTACCAACATCGAATATATTTTAATAATATGATGTTCTAGAAAAAGACATAGCCAAAAATATTACAACAAATTTACAGCACAACATTGACATGGTAAGTTCTGGGGATGTTACTGATGCCACCAAAATCAAACAAAAATAATCAAGACAGAACTAAAAAGCATGTCACTGCAACATTGTATACGCATTAATGTTGCATGCTTGCATAGGTTATGACATACCAGGCATATTTCATGCATTTTGCCCTTGCATTGGCCCCCAACTTGTGGGAAGATATTGTAGGAAGATGAAATGATACATACAAACGTTTCTGTTCAGAGGTATAGACCTTGTGCAGACGTGGTCAGATGATCACCTCTTGGTGATCAGCACATGGTGATCATGATCACATAGATAGGAAATATGTTTAGAATCGATGATTCTGAATGTAAATATTTGTTGATAACGATTCATTGAATCTTTTTGAAGAAAATGAACCATAAATATTTATTCTAAATGGTTCATGAAAAGTGATGAAAATAAGTTGATCACCAATATGGCGGATATCCCATTTTGAGAGGTGTGACGTCACCTGCACAACGTCTATAAGAGCAGGGGACAAGCTAAGAGCACTATCCTCTCTTTTCAGCAGTAGATGTTAGTATACCAACATACATGAATGTGGGAGAGCAGTTGGAAAGCTGAACATTTTGTGTCGTGGCAAAAATCACAGCAAAAAAAATATATGCAAAATATCAGAGGGTGCTGATCAGCTATGCTAAACTAGCCTGATGTGTTTACTCCTGTACACAGGCAGCTATTGGGCAATTGGAAATGGCATCCTTGGTTGGCAAATTGAAAACTAATAGGGCAATTACCACAGTGCTGTGCTTCGGGCAGTTTTAGCCTGGGGACGAAAAAAGGGAGAGAGACTACATCATCAATCATCAATGTGGCGGTATGGGTCTACACCCCTGAAACTCTCATGCCTTGACAACTTCCTGAAATTGACAGAATGGTACAAAAGTCTCAGCTTTAAAAAAGTTTTTTTTTTACTGGGGACAAAATGTGCTTTTGGTATATTCTAAATCTAATGTATTGCTAATCTCTGGACGAGCACACTCTGGACAATATGCAAATTTACGCAAAAGAAATTGACTCAAGAATTCTGTATGTTGAACCTTTGGCGTGTTCGGTGGATGCAGCATGGCGCACCACACACACACTTACACACACAAACATACAACATACATATATGTCTGTTTATTTTTGTACACTTATTTACGTGTGCATCTGCGTGTGTCTGTGAGTGTCTGTGTGTTTGTGTGTGTGTCTGTATGATTGTGTGTATCTGTGTCTATCTATGTCTGTGTGTCTCTGTGTGTATATGTATGTCGGTGTGTCTCTGAATATGTGTGTCTCTGTGTCTATGCATGTATGTTTGTCTGTTTGTGTGTCTGTGTATGTCTGTGTGTATGTCTGTGTATGTCTGTGTGTCTATGTATGTCTGTGTGCCTGTGTGTGCCTTTGTGTGTGTGTCTATTCAAGTCGGTGTGCTGTGCGTGTCTATGTATTTCTGTGTGTGTATTAGTCTGTTTATGTCTATGCATGTCTGTGTGCCTGTGTCTGTGTGTCTATGTATGTGTGTATGTCTGTCTCTGTGTTTGTGTCTATTTATTTGTGTGTGTGTGTGTGTCTAATGCCCTTTACAGACTGGGCTCAGAATGCGCATTCTGCCTGTATTGAACTGTCATTATGAGCGCATTTCGAGGCCAGTTTGTAAAGGGTATATGTATGTCTGTGTCTGTCTGTGTGTCTATGCATGCCTGTTTGTCTCTGTTTCCATGTCAGTACTTGGATGTGCAGGCCTGCTGGTACGGAGCAGCTGGGTAGACGTAATCACGCCAGCCGTATCACAGAGATCTGTGGGTCAAATTCCTGAATCCCAGATATCAACACATCAGGAGAACTGTACTCTTTTTAATATCAGTACAATTTCCAGAAATTGCGTACTTGACGAACCTAAAAACATAATTGTGTGTGATTGGATAGGTTTTTCCAGCATAGGCCTGATGTCCAGAGGTGAACTAGGAGAGGGAAAAGTATGGAAAGGCAATTAGAGAACAAGCCAAAGTGTCCACAAGAATTTATATCAGTTTGAATTTTCACTCGACATCAGTGTGACACATTCGCCACATTCATAGAAACTTTTAGCCTCTTTTGGAGCAGGAGAGGCAAAGCTAAAATGTTGTTTGCAAGTATTCTGCATTACCAGTAGGTGATTTCGACCCCCAGCAATTGCTAACTTTTAAGTTTTAATTTCCATTTAGGTATATGAGTTACCCTTACATAACTATTTGAGAGAAAATGTAAGTGCCTTCTGATTATAAAGAGCATGAGTATTTTGACCGACTTGCCGGCGATTTTCGAAATGAAGACTAAAATAAGATGCTGGATAGAGACTTTATTGTGCTCAATTCCAATGTGTAAATTACGTTTTACCCATCATAAAAATCGAGTGCGTTGATGCAGCTAATGTGAGTACCTCAAGTGTGAAAATGTCCAATTATAACCCTTGTGAACTCAGAGCTTCAGTTTCACAGCCTTTAAGAGGGTTTCTCATTTCACATGGTACTAGCAATGAGTCATAGGAGAAGGGAATCCCTTCATTAACACCTGATCGCCTACGATTCCCATCAACTACATGAAAAACTTAAGATGTGGCTCTGAAAAAAAAAAGAAAAAGAAAAAAAAAGTACCAACAAAGGATGCCCCTGGTGTGTCTTAATAGCTTTGTCACAAGTTCAGCGATTACTTCCATGTCAATTGATTTTATATCGTTCAATATTTCAGTTATGGCGTTATACTGACGAACACCTATACAGTGAACAATAAAATAATAAAAAAGCAAAACAATGGTATATTGTTAAAGTTGTATAAACGTAATATAATCATGACAGTTATTTCTTCACTCCTTAATAAAGCATGGTCCCCACGTGCCGACTACAAACCGGCGATTACTTAGTTACTGAGTTACTGAGTCTGATAGGTTGGGGGAAGGGGATGGGGAGGACATCAGAACTGGGGTAGAACCCTGGAAATATCAAGGGGCTTAGGTTGCAGGGGGAAGGGGGATAAAGGAAATAGTTTGCCCAATGTTTTATATTATAATTACGAGGATCCAATCCTCTTTTCAATTTTATTCATTTGTAGTATTGTTTTCTTTCATCATAAGTCCATCTCTCTATGTTTAAACTGTAGAGTCATAGAAGTAGGCCTATTCTACAAGGAGTGAAGTAAATGGTGGCGTAGTCGGGCCGTGACAAACCCCTATATGGGTCAGAAAGCCACCCTCGGACCACCCCATACTTCTAATATAAGTCCCTCCTTCCACGACCTAACCGTTCCTACCACCCTGATGTCTTTGTCAGCCGGACTTGGTTCAATATTTATTCTTTGTGAGATGTTCAGCCCCTCCCATGTTATATTACGTCCACCTATAATGTCGAGATCAGGAAGTAGGTGTGGACACACCTATCTCAGACAGGGTCAACCTGTCACCCGTGGGGGCCTTGGAAACGGCATACCCACAGTCGGCCTGCAAGCCGTTGCTAGATTTGATGAAAAACCGGCACATTGAACTGATTTTACAGGGGCGGATACAGGATTTTGGAAGGCGGGGGGCGCATATATAGTCAATCCTTGGAAGACTGTCAAAAGTCGAAACATGTCGATCATCCGCACATTTATTCAGTTGTCTATTTGAATAAATATCTACATTGTCCAACAACCTGTTGTGGAGTTTGGTGTATCTCGAACTTTTTAATATATAGGTTAAGTACTAAATGGTGTGCATTCATGAGCGTGTATGAAAAGCTTTTTTCTTTTTGGCAAGTTTAAGTCCCCACCAAAAGAGTGCGGGGTTCAGGACCCCCAGGAATTACCCCCCCCCCCCCCCCAAACCATATGGATCCGCCACCTGTTTTACCTACGATTGATAGGCCGACTAGGTGACAATCAAAGTCAGCAGACTTAGTAATGGGGAATAAGTATATATCTTTAGAAAGTTTTTGGGTTTACTCAAAAAGTTCTATGGTTTTCTCAAGAATGGTTTTCTGCTATATTCCCGGAGAAAATCTAACAAATGTAGCATCGCCAGCGTCAAAATTGGTAGGCCCATATAAAATATATGCTTTCGGGGGTGGGGGGAGGGGGTCACAGTGTTCCTGACTCTAGGGATCTGATTTTTTTAATAGGATATTTTGACTTTGAGATGGTGACGTTTCAGACTTAATTATAATCCAGTCTCCGGCGTTGGTTCATTGTAAGTATGATTAAACATAAAGACTGTCAAATCACCTGATGTTATAACATGAAATGTGAGAAACACACTTATGATTTTGCTATAGTGTGACACCCGCCTTCAGCCCTTTGTTCCTGGCATGTAACCTGATCAGAAGGTGGTATCGGTTCATGGCCCACCCAATATGGCCTCACCCAAGGGGGTCTCTGTACAATGGTAATCTTCATAACATAACTTTATGAATAAGGAGCTTAGCGTTTGCACAAGGTCAAAGCAAAGTCAAATGTGAGACTGGTAGCGAACCTTTTGAGAAGGGTGATGGGTGGGTGGGGGGAGGGAGGGAGATCATATTTTAGAAAGCTTCCAAGGACAGCAGAGGACTTGTATATATATATATATATATATATGAACATATATATATATGAATATATATATATATGAACATATATATATATATGAATATATATATATATATATTGAGACTAGAAAGCTGCTCTATGGACCTATCAGCATGTGATAAGGAACGTTTAAAAAATCACAATGGTCAGCCCCATAAAAACAGAGTTGCTATGGGAAAACCATAATTGTTGACCTCCTGGGAAATTTTACCAACGTATTTATATCAAACATGGTTGAATATCATCTATGGACCTGTACTTAGATTAACATTTGATTATCAGCGTGCATTAGATATCGCTGGTAAGTGTATATCTTGTCAAAGCCTTAGGTGTTTTAGTAGATTTGAAAATTCCTATACAGGGGTGTAACCGGTCCTCAAGGCAAGTGTTCCCCTGCAAGAACACTCACCATGGGCGGATACAGGATTTTCAAATGGGGGGGGGGGGTGTCAGCTTATAGGCTAAGTACTAAAACCGCGCGCAATCGCGTGTACGTGCATGGCATTTCCCCCTCTTTTTGTAGTTTAAGGGTCCACCAGAAGAGGGGGTCAGACCCCCTGGACTCCCCCCCCTGGATCCGCCCCTGCTCACTCATAATTTCTGTGATGTTGTACAACATAATGTTATTTGTTTGAGAATTTTGGGTTATAGTAACTATACCAATAAATCATTTGTTTGAGAATTTATCATATGGTAACTACGCCAATACTATATATCAACACACCACAATATTTTCCCTCTATGACTTCACTACAACGGTCTGTAGTGAAAAAGCCCGGCTTTGGGCAAGTGGAGGACAGGGGTACCTTTTTGGACACCTTGCCGTCACAAAGACAGATGTCCCCTAGGTCTATATACTCAGTCTGACAGCAAAGACCCCCAACGTCCATTCCCCCAGGGGGGGCACCCCAGCCAGCTTGTGACGTAACAGAAATGTTCTGCGACCATACCTATTAAGTCACTGCGTTACTTACTAAGATGACATGTTACAGTTATGTTATTGACCGTGAGGTTGGAACCTCACTAAATTAGAACGTTATTACGACATTATTTTTTGGTGAGGTTAGGATGAAACAAAAACAGAACATTATAAGTACATTCTGTTTAGGTTGAAGAACACAACAAGAACGTTATAATAATGTCGCAGTGCAATGTCACAGCATGAAGTCGCAGCGATGTAATTTTGAGTCATCAAAAGAACATGACAAGAACCAACACAAAACGTTGCTGCAACGTTATTATAACATCACACCTCTTGCTGGGACTGACTCTTTGAAGGTTACTACCTACTGCCAAACTAACGCCCCTACTTTTTGTGACTGGCCACTCATGAATTTTAGTTGACCGCCTCTTATTTTTGGTGTATGCAGATCACCACCCCCATAATCAGAGGGTGTCAATGCCGTGAAATAGACAAAAGCAACCGAAGTTGCCTAGGAAAACTCCTCATTAAATCACTATAATATTTTGTGTGAAACAATGTAATATATCAGGCTCAGTTATTGCCCATTGACTGTAATAGAAGTAGTGTATTGCCTCCCCTTATTGGCATAAAAGGGGCTGACCGACCCTCAAATTTTGACGATCACCGCCCCTGCTTCACAGGTCTGTTTTGCAGTTGGTACCCTTTTGAGATCCAAGTACCCCCCCTCCAAAAAAATCCTTTCACACGTCCTCTTCTCAGAATGGCCTTTTTCTGCCCTCCTCGACCCCCCAAACATACAAATTTATATTTGATTATCAGGTAGTTGACACAAATGGATGGTTAACTTTATTGATGTTAGCATGTGAAATGGGACTACTGGCTCGGGGAAAAGGCCGCTTTAGTTGAAACATTACCGGAGTGTTTAGTACGCGGGAACTCCGCTTTGTGAAAGGTGGCAGGGCAATGTGTCGAGAAAAAGGAGTCCTCAAAAGATGTAAAAGAACCCCGCCATGAAAAAGTGAAACGTATCTTCAAAGTAATTGGTGGAATCCATCATGCTAGTCACCAGCGAACTGTGGGCGATAATAAAGAGGGTTAGAGTTACCGGAAAGACGAGTGAAGGGCCATACCCACTAGGCGATTTTACCTAAAGGGCCATACCCACTAGGCGATTTTACCTAAAGGGCCATACCCACTAGGTGATTTTACCTAAAGGACCATACCCACTAGGCACTTTTACCTAAAGGACCATACCCACTAGGCGCTTTTACCTAAAGGACCATACCCACTAGGCGCTTTTACCTAAAGGACCATACCCACTAGGCGCTTTTACCTAAAGGACCATACCCACTAAGCACTTTTACCTTTTGCATTCATTAACAGGTGTCTTAAGACCTCAAAAGATTTTAGAATCTTTCACTGTCGTTTGGGGATGTTAGCATAATGTCGATCGGTGGAAACGCGCCTTAATGTTAATACAACCTTTATCAGACTGACTTCTCCATGGCGGTGAGATGAGTAGCATGAAGACCAGGAGGTTTTGGTGGTGTAGGGGTCAGGGTTCTGTTCCCCCTGGGAGGTCATCTTCTCTGAGTGTTCTGATGACACTGGAGTGGGGGGAATGTACTCCATATGACACCTCTGACACCTCCCTGGGTGGGGGACAGCTCCAGGGTGACTGGTCTATGTCTTTATGAGTTAACCAAAAGAGCATTCAAAGGGGGAAACAGGATCTAGAAAAAGGTGGAGTTCACATTTATCACCCGCACTGCTGAGGAGCTGTAAATAATATAAGGACAAAAAAGGCTGGGCAAATGTATTAATAGGTTAAAGGTAACATATGATGGGCTGAGGATCATCATTGCTCCTACAGTGGGGATAAACCTGAGTGTATACAATGACGAGGAAACACCAAAGAAAGTTCAGAAGAAGCTGAATAGAATGGTAACAGCAGTCAACAGGGTGTTGATTGAAGCCAATTCCCCTGGATCCCCGATCCCTTGGATTAGTAAGAAGATCCATGCTTGCAAAGGAAGGGGCCAATGGGCTCATAAGTACAAACATCTGTCAGATGGGTGCCATTACACCACTGCCATGAAGAAATTCGTAACTGATGAACTATGTAAATGCCTTGCCAGGATATAAGAAGATTGACTGATTCTCAATTATACCTTATCTGTTCGCTGAGCATGAGAGGTATAAGGACAAATAACAATAAAAATATCTGTATCTTGGGTTGGCCCTGTAGGTCGAATTTTGCCATATCTGTTCGCTGAGCATGAATGGCATCTGGTCGACGTGTAGATACCCTACTAGTACATGCAATAGAAATGCTCATACATATTATAAATTTAAAATACTCTCTCAGGGCTGGCTCTGTAGGTCGTATTCTGCCATATCTGTTCGCTGAGCATGAATGGCATGGGTCGACATGCAGCTAATATACTAGTATATACAATGGTAGATACATATATATATATATAAAATGGATTGACTGTGGGAGATTGTGAGGGTGCTCAATCCCAGATACTCACCTGTTCGATGAGCATGGGAGGTATTAAGATATCTCGGCATAAAGGATCATCTTATCAAATCTGGATTGAGGGCTCTCCCACATCGCCTACATTCTATACCGATCTTCCCTACATGATACTACAACTAGATTTTCATCATTGTTCATCATCCGTTCACCCTCAACTCATAATACACTTGTTCCCATGTTCCTGTAGTATGGAGGTTGAATTATATGTGGATGAACATACTGATAAGCATGTCTGACCAAACCTGGGAAATAGGTGATATCCTCAATCGTAAGGGTATCAAAGTAGTACACCTTAATGTTAGGAGTTTACTACATAAGTTGGATGATATTGTACACAATTTGGGTAAATTTGATATATTACTTTTCTCTGAAACCTGGCTATCACCTGATATACCTGACAATATGATTAGCATCCCCGGGTTTAATATAATAAGACTAGATAGAGACCCTGGATTAAATAAAAAAGGAGGTGGGCTGATCATTTATTTAAAACAGGACTTCAACTTCGAGGTGAGTCATACATTAAACACTACTTTCTTGGAATTGTTATCTGTAAAGATTAAAATAGGACACCATAAGCCCATTACCTTAATGCTGATCTACCGTCCCCCCTCAGGTCATATGGATTTATTCCTAAGGAACCTTTCATCCACTATTAAATCAATAGATAGAAATAGGTCGGATCTTCTAATAATAGGGGATATGAATATCGACTATATGTTGAATAAACCCCCAACACGAAAATTACATGAATTAGAACGGAAATTTTTCTTAGAACAACATATTAAATCATACACACGAATAACAGATAAAACTAAAACATTAATAGACTTATGTTTTAGCGACTTCAGAGATCATGCACAGGCAGGTACTATCAACTACAATGTTAGTGACCATCTTCCTATTTTTCTTATAAAAAAGAAAACTAGGAACACTATTACTAAGAAACAGGTACAAGGTCGATCATACATAAGATATGATAAGGATGTGTTTTGTAGGCTCTTAGAAAATTCTGATTGGAGAAACTTTGACACATGTATGGAGCCAGGCAAAAAATGGGAAATATTATACGAGAATATAAAATTATCCCTAGATAAAATATGTCCTATCAGATCGCTGACTGTAGTAGATAAGAAGCCTGGCTGGTTGTCAAATGCGATTATCCTAGCTATGAGAGAGAGGGATAAGGCATATAGGACAGCAAGGAAGACAGGTAGGGAAGCAGATTGGAATAATGCCAGAATACTACGAAATAGGCTTAAATTAGAAATCAAAAATTCCAAATCTAATTATATTAGAGCGGAATTGGAAAGACATAAAAACTCCCCGAAAAAATTCTGGCAACAAATAAATAATTTGTTACCGAACAATCAACAATCCTCAATAAACTCATTAGTCGATGATGCGACAAATCAAGAGGTACTTGGTGAAAACCTATCTGCCCATGTAAATAAGTATTTTGCTAACATAGGTATGGTATTGGCATCCAATTGTAATATAGTTAATGTAGATAATAGAAACGAAATTATTCAAAGGGGACTGCATGATGGACATGAACTCATCCAGAAAGACATTAGTCTGGAGGAGTTATCAAAATTGGTTTCGGAAATAAATGTTAACAAATCTGCATCTATCCCAAATGTAAAGACTCTAGTAGTCAAACATGTTTTCGAATC
Organism: Lepidonotus clava; assembly: GCA_936440205.1. Classification (NCBI taxonomy): domain Eukaryota; kingdom Metazoa; phylum Annelida; class Polychaeta; order Phyllodocida; family Polynoidae; genus Lepidonotus; species Lepidonotus clava. The sequence goes on from OW387133.1 coordinate 88,428,195, forward strand.
CCAATTAGATAGACTTAGGTCAATAATGAACACTTCTTTACATAGGCAAATATTCCCAGACTGTTGGAAACTAAGTACGATCACTCCCATTCCAAAAATAGTTAAACCTAAATTTGCATCTGATTTACGTCCGGTTGCTTTAACCCCATTACCCGGGAAGCTGTTAGAAAAGGTAGTATGTAGAAGATTGCAGGTCTATTTGGAAAATAATGACCTACTATCATCACGTCAGCATGGTTTTCGGAAGAGACATTCCACTATTTCGGCTATTATTGAATTTTTACATGACATATATAAGAATATCAATAGGGGTGCTGACTCATACATCATCTTTCTAGATCTAAAAAAGGCTTTTGATACCGTCTCTCATCCTCTATTACTAAGTAAATTACAAAATTTGGGTCTTGGACAATTAACAATAGATTGGTTCAAAAGTTATTTAAGTAACAGATCACAATGTGTAATATTAAACAATCTTGTATCAGCTACCTTACCTATAGTCTTTGGAGTACCCCAAGGTAGCATATTGGGGCCTACTCTCTTCTCCATCTACATAAATGATATTGCTTCCATGGTGAATTGTGGTGTACAACTCTATGCAGACGATACGGTAATCTACCATCATGACAAGGATTACCTGCAATCTCAATTGGATATCGTATCTAAATGGTGTAATAGTAATTTGTTAACTATCAATATTAAGAAATCAAAATGGATGCGGACAAAATTCTTCAATATAGAAAATAACAATGATCATACATTTATGATTGGTAATGGTAAGATGGAGGAAGTTAGCACATACCGATATCTAGGATTGTTGGTAGATAATAAGTTGAATTACCTACAACATATAAATATGATGAAAAGGAATGTGCAGCTGAAACTGAATCATTTTAAAAGAATCAGATCATCTCTGACTTTTGCAGCTGCTAGGATGGTGTATATATCTACTATTTTACCAATATTAGAATATGCAGATTTCATCTACGATTTAGGAGTAAAATATGTTAATAAGGAAATTCAAAAATTACAAAATCAGGGGCTCTTAATCCTTTCTAACCAACATTTAAATCGGTTTGACAATCGAGATTCTACAAATGTTTTACATGAAAATGCAAAAATTTTCAGACTTATACATAGACGGTATATGCACCTCATGCAGTTTTCTTATACAATAAAGGATGACCCTGACCTGATTGACCATAGAGATATACGAACTAGATTACATGATGGTAAAAGGCTGATTTTGCCGAAATCTAACCATTACAAATTTGTTCATTCTCCTAAGTATAGAGCTATTCAGGAGTGGAATAGATTACCTGTTGAAACGACATTGTTAGATAATAAGACAAAGTTTAAAAACTGTATTAAGAACACAATTGTTGATCCATACCTAAAAGTACTGTATTGAAAACTAAGAAACAAGTATTTTCATCTCATCTCATCTCATTAATATCACTTATGTCATTTTTATGACATAGTATCATGTAGTTACTGTATATAGTCTCTTTTCCCGCTCCCTGAATCAGATAAGTATGTAATTCCAGTGGGAGCGGGTGGAAGATCGGCTATGCCGAACCTGTGAACCCAATAAAAGCAATCTAAAAAAAAAAAAAAAAAAAATACAGGGGGTAGTGTATATTGACATGTCGTACAAACCACTTAACTTTTTCACTATTTAAACATCATTGTTTGGGTGATAAAATATAAAAGACCCTTTGGCGTCATCCTCGGGTGTCTGTACGACCCATGGGGATTGTACAAACCTCGGGCTTCGCCCTCAGTATGTAACGGATGCCTCTGTGTCGGCCTTGGAAACCCTATGCGAATCTTCTTATATTAATAGGCCAAGTACTAAAACGTTGCATGTTTATGTGTGTCCCATGCTTCTAGAGCGAGATCGCCGTTATGCTATGGAGTGCATATTCTTGAACTGAGGCCTAGAAATTGCTAAATCCGGCATCCTTACCAACCTTTCTAGCAAGTCATGGCATAATGAACTTTGTGATCTCTTCTGTACTTATATAGACTCTTTTAAAAAGTACAATATTGTAAGGATTTTTTCCCCATACATATCAACCACATCATTTTCTTATTGTTTTGATAATTTCCTGATTAAATGTCTACACCCTTCCCATAATACCTTTTCTTCCAGAGAAGAAAACTTTAGGTACAATCAAATTGAAATAATGTTGACTTCGACTAGCCCCCACTGTTCTCAAAGAAGTGTAAAATAATGCCACTTTGTTGTACATGAATGTGTAAACAGTGATGTACCTGACACGTTTAGTTGTTCAACACCTGTCAAAGGGTCGGAATAAAAGGTAGCAAAGGAATATCATGGGCTGGCACTCACTGAGCGACCCTTTTATAATAGCTCAAACCGTGGTGGTAATGGAACATCTTGATCATTTTGACCAATCAAGTTGTCCTTATGACTGGCACATTCACAGAAAAATTTGTCCAAAAAAGGTAGCATATAATTTACTAATGTGACGTTCTCTGGTAAGTCGGGGTTGCCGATTCTTACAACAGAGGAACGTGGGGGTTGTTCGGGTCTCGGGGCGGACGGGGAATCCGGGCCAAGAACCGAGATGTGTTTCTAGAGTCGTGCCTCGCGCACGAGGGGGGGCTGAGCGAATCGATCGGGAATCGGCACTCGATGTCGACGGAGAACTGCGGGGGAGGGAAATTATGGTAGGGGTACGGGTCGGCCGGGGGGCGGTCCACCCCTGAGTTCCGGTCCGCGGGGGCGACGGGCCGACGGTCGCCTATTGTTTGGTAGCGTGGGGCCGAGCATGCCGCGCCCTCGTCCCCGCGGACTTCGCTCCCTCGTTCCGCTCCCCATGTCTTCGTACCATACTACGCCTCGGTTTCTGGTACTACTTCGGGCCTTCGTGCCCTACTCCGTTCCCTCGTTCCTCGTTCTTCGGGCCATCGGGCCCCTTACCCTATGTTTCGACTACCTATCTCGAACTTCGACTGTTTTGTCCTAACTTCGGCTTAATTACTCTGTTCGGCTCATCTTTAGCGGTTGTTTCAGGAAAGAGGACACGTCTGGACACCAGGAGAGCTGTTAAAGAACTCTGTTTATTCGGGCCTCACCGCCCCTTTATATACTAGAGAGGTCAGCCCTGATTGGCTGCCTTCGGTCACGTGACCTACAACTGACGTCACTTCCGGTTTATATATTCCGTTTCCGGTTTACATTTCACTTCCGGTTTACATATTTCCGGGTTTCGTTCCATTACGTTTTCGTTATTCGTTCTTTACATATTCGTTATTCGTTCTTTACATATTCGTTATTCGTTCTTTACATATTCGTTCTTTACATCTATTTCGTTCTTCGTTCTTTACATATTCGTTCTTTATATCTATTTCTATTATTACCTTATTTCTATTATTTTAACCTCTATGTATTTTGGCTGAATAGCCGTTCATCACACCCTCCCGCACCTTCTTGAAAGGTGGGAAAACACGTTATACAAAATTTCAACACAGTTCATACAGCAACGACAACAGAACATACTCTAGAACCAGAAACATTTCAATCCTACGCTCCTTATCGGTAGAGGAGGAGGTGTCACCCTCTGTCCTCCCCGGTCTACTTCGGAGGGCCCCCGGGGCCTATCCGGCTAATTATTATTTCTCTTCTTTCTTCGTTTTTCTCTCTTCGTTTTTCTCTCTTCGTTTTTATATATCTTAGTCTCTTTTTATCTTCGTCAGAGTTCTCTATCCTGGATCTATTAGGACTTCCTCTTTTTTTCCGTCTTTAGGATGAGCGAGCCGGTCGTGGCTCTCCCACCTGGGACTGGGGATCGGTCGTGACCCCGTCGCCCCCGCTCCTCTCCTCTGGGCTCTATTTACTTAGCCCCTCGGTGCGTTTTTCCTCGCCTTTTTACCCTCATTAGGACAGAGGGACCGGTCGTGGTCCTCCTGCCCGGGGCCATGGGTCGGTCGTGACCCGCAGTGCCCCCGTTCCCTTCGTTTTCCGTCGTCCAGACGTTCTCCCCTAGTTCGGGTGGAGAATCGGTCGCGACTCTCCCACCCAGAGGCCAGGGCCGGTCGTGACCCTTAGTCCTCTCGACCCTCGATCCGTTCTACCGTCGTTCAGACGTTCTCCGTTGTTTTTGGGTAGAGAATCGGTCGTGATTCTCCTACCCGGTCGGTCGTGACCCCTCGTTCTTCCGTAACTATTACTCTTCTCTGCGTTCTCTTAGGTGATGATGATGATTTTAAGGATGAGTTGAAGAAGAAAGACTGAAGTTTTTGTGGATAGAATGTTCTTTTTGGACTTCGCACCCTCGGTCGCCTCGGCATTCAGAGCCCTCCAGTGACTTTTTCACGTTTGGCAAGGACAACATGTTCGAGCCAAAGGCCAAGGTACCCAAAGAAGAAGATGGCGTTGTATGTGGAAAGGAACTTAACTTCATGCATTAAAGCTTAGAGTGGAAGCTTCAGCAGACGACGTCGCGGGTTTCGTGCTACTTGTCACGGTGAAGCTTTGAGATGGAGTCCGGGTGAAGGTGAGACTGAGAAGATTAGAATCATTAATTATCGATGAAGTGTCCGTTTTCCGTACAGGAACTGAAGTTTGACTTTTACGACACATGTCCTCGTGGTTAACCCAGCATCAAGATGTTCCGTCCTCGACCACGTCGACACATTTGAAGATTTCAGGATTTCAGAAAGAGATGTCGGAGAGAGTCCACCATAGTAAAGTATTCCCGTCACCGTTCCGGGCCCAAGTGGCATGACAACAACCGGAACGGAGACCTGATTAAGAAGATAATTTTGATGAAGTTTCTTTTTGATGACAGGAGCCGGTGCCTCTCATCCCTCCCCCCCTCCGTAAGCAACGGCAGGAAGACAGTCCTCTTTGGGGCGAGAGGGAGGCTCCTTCGTTCTACTGATGAGATGATTTTCCTAAGAAGAGGATTCCTGTTTCGGGCACTCGGGCCCTCGTTCGTTTCCTAGGCTCTCGGGCCCCGCTCTGTTTACTAAGTTTTTCTCTTCGTCCTCCCGGAGGACCGTGCTTATAGACGATTTTCGTGAGACTGTAATACCAACAAATAGTTCGTTAATAGAAGTAAGTTTAAGATCCGGTCTGGTTTGATTTTGGAGTAAGGCCACAGTCGTCCACGGTGCCATGTCACATTGCATGGAGCCACTATGCCTATGACGAACGCCGAGACAACAGCTCCGAGCCGTTCCGGGCTGCTCCTAGGTACGACGGTTCGAAGTTGGTAAGTTGAAGATATTAGTGAGAAGGAGAAGAAGAAGCCGTAGAAAGTGAAGATGGACGACATCAACTGGGACCTGCACCCAACGTCAACCTCTGAGATCCGGAACGGGCCCATTCTCAATAAAATAGCATGTATAGAGAACTCATCCGATGTCGAACTCCAAGAAGGGTCGCTCCTCGTCGCTCTTTACAGACCTCTTGATTTGTCTATCGAGGCATCCGCGGCCGACGTTCCAAGCACCACCTCCCTGTATATTGCAAAGATTACTTCCCTATATGTTTCAAAGACTATTTTGTTTCGTTCCTCGAGAAGAAGACATCAGGAAATACGACATGGAAGGAGTCTCTGTCGTTACTGCAGGTAAGAGATTAATATAAGTTTTAGTAAGTCTATTAATTTTCGTTTCTCGTTCATGTATTGCTTTTACTATATATTACGGTCGGTCACGAGCCAGGGCCCCTAAGTTATCGTCCCTGCTCGTGCCTTGGTCCTCCGGGAGACATCTACGACTCGCCGCAATCCTTTCACGACTCGCTGCATCAACTCTGGCACGATAAAACCAGCATTCAGGTCGAAAAATTCCATTTTGCCGCTCTTCGTATGCGGTAAGAGGCTGAAGACAAGGAAACTCAGAAGATGATGGTACATGAATCCGGGTTCATCCACATTCTGATCGATCCATCCAAAATCAAGAAGACAAAGTTGCAGGAAGTAGAAGTGCCGCTAGAGGACAGAGGCCGTCTCCTCCTCGCCCCCAGATCGCTCAAGGCAGCGCGGGAGAAGGGTTTTCAGTCTTGGCCCGCGCCAGCCTTTCCTCCAGCGGCGAGTCGCCGGCCCACCGGTACCTTATTTACCCCGGCACGACCGTCGACTCAAAGACTACAATGACAACACTATCCGTCCATTCTGATTTCCCTTCTTCGATTCCGCCTCCCAACTTTCACTCTCGCTCCCGGGCCACCCGGCCCGCTATCCATTTCCGCGACCGGACGATCCCGTTCCACCTGCTCGGTCCCAACCAACGCAGCGGGCTCCAGGGAAGAAGAGGAACAGCTACAAACTTGTTTTTCCTCCTAGCGCCTCCTTCCGTCCCGTATTCGCCCCGCAGGCTTGGTAAGTTCATTCCAGTCATGGACCCTCCAGCTCGCTGATTACACTCAACACCTCCTAACACATGTGGTTTCGTTCACTTCCGCAAGAAGATTCCCATAAAGAAACTAATAAGAATAAATTAAGATAAGAATGTTCGAGCCCGCCAGTCCGTTCCCGATGAGTTTAAGTAAAGTTTTCGGGCCCGTCCAGCGGTCTCCAGGAGAGTCTTTTATCCAGGCTTCGGCCTCCTGTGCGGCTCAGGTACCTCCGCCTCGGCCCGGTTCTCTCCCTGGGGGTTTGACACTATGGGTGAGGAGCCAACGCCCCGTAATCCCTCCCCACCCGACTCGCGACGCGCCATCTTCCGCTTCTGGTTCCGTCGCGCTGTTTTTCTTCCGTGCAAGACCTCGAGCAGCATCTACTTCACCCTTCTTCTTGGCGCCGGATCGGCAGCAACAGTCTCTCCTCCCTAGCGGGGAGCTCGAGAAGCTGATCCACCATTCCGCTCTGTTTTTCCGCCTCTCTTGTCGCCTTCAACAAGTCATCCAGTTGATCCTCGTTTTTGTGCATCACTAGGGTCTGAGCCAATTGGACGGTCCGGTTGTGTTCGTTAACTAGCTGGTCGACCCCCGGGAACTCCCTGGTCAACGGCCCCAGTGCCGCCGTCGGGAATTGCGCCATCGCTTCTTCAAATGTCTCTGGCTTGCGGCCCGTTTCTAGTGCCATCAGGAACGCCATAGACGCCGAAGCCATTGCTCTTGTCTTGGCCGTCATTCCTCGCACCTCCCTCGGGGGCCACGTCAGTTGCACCCGAATGGCCTTTTCCGCGTCCCAGTCTCGTACCGCTCGCGCCGTCACCGGAAAGTTTCCCTGTAAGACCTGGTGAATGGCCTGTGTCCGTAATAACTTGAGTCTCGGTGTTTCCCTAGATGGTCCTGCCGTCAGTATCTCCGTTCCTATAGACCCGAACACTGAATCCGCTCCCGACTCGTCCAATTCTTGTTTCTCCGGCTCGTATCCTCTGGTCTCGGCCTGCCCCAACTCCATGTCCTCTGAGTCTTCCACCTCCGCGTCCATGGACTGGGCAGCCGGTATTTGTAATCTGTGTATCACAACCCGCGGTTGTAGCGCCCGCCCGTGTTTATCCTCATCCTTGAGTGGGGTATCCGGTCCTGGCGGCGATCCCATACGTTCGGGCGACGGTGGTCCCGGGGTCTCCTCCGATCCTTGCGACCCGAAAAAACGAGCTCCCCAAACTGGCTCGAGTCAGGTTGTCAACCGCCGCCCGTGTCTCTGGCGTGTCTGGTGCTACCGTAATGTCTCTCATTCGTTTCAATCCTGGGGGCGGCACTATCGGCTGCTTACATACCATCTTCTCCAGGGGTGAATCTGCTTTCGTCGGGGTAGGGGTAGAGAACAGCGGCTGTGTCGAGGCCGTCGACGCCGTGTCCTCCGGCCTGGCCGCATGCCGAACATACTTTACTTTCTCCACTCGCCCCGACGGTTTGAGTCCCTGCCTTTCTGCCATCTCGCGTAGAAACCTCCCTAGGTACAATGCTTCTCTTTCCACCAGCCGGCCTCCCTGTGCTTCCCGAATGCTGTCCTCCAGCTCCCGGTCGGATCTCGCCTCGTGGTAACCCCTGAACGATCCCTCCCGGTTCATTGTTCCTTTTAAATACCCGGGGTACCTCGGGTGTCGTGATTCGTATATCACTGATTTCTTATGAACTGTCATCATAGTAAATTGTGCGTCGCTACAAGGTGGTTCTAGTCCCGTGGTCCGTCTGACTCCTGTCGAGGTCTCAGGCTGCGATGGTCCCAGCTCTCCCGTGCTACTAGACTCAGCGATAATCAAAGACCGATCGCTTCGGGCCGACATACTCCTGCCTGACTCCGACTGGTCCGAACTCGTTCCCTCCTCCAATTCTCTCGGGACTTTCTTGACCTTTTTCCACTTCTTCTTTCGCGACGGCTCCTCCGCCGGGCATCCCTGCGTCGGGGGCCTCTTGAAAGCGAGCGGCTCCTCTTCCTCTTTGACTTTCGGTCGTTGGTCGTCGGACGAACTCACTAATTCCACCACCTCAGCCCCCGGTGGTATTCCTGAGCAACCCGGCTTCGGGGTGGGTGTGGATGTCCGTCCTTTTCCTCTGCCTGGGAGTCCTCGTCCTCTCGGTTCCCGTGGTTCTCCCTGGGCGTTTAACTTCTTAATTCGGCTCTGTACTAACCCTGATATTTGGTCTGGTGTCAGGAGTGGCTTCGGGTTGACCACGGCCCGGCTCGCGCTTCGCGGCGACTCGGTGTCTTCCTTCCGTACTCCTTTCGCGGCCCTCCGAGGGGAACGACGCGTGGGTGTCGATCGTTCCGCCACCTCGGCCAGGGGTCCCTTCCCTGCTGCTTTGGCTGCTTGGGCTCCCTCGCCGGCCTCGTCGGCCTCTGATCCTTCTTCGGTTGCTACCTGCTCCAGCTGCTCGGCGTCGCTGTCCTCGGATCCTCTCGACGCCCTCGGGTAGTAAGGTATGCGGATATGCCGTCGCGGCCTCTCCGGTGCCTCCTTATCCACCGCCCTCTCAGGGGGTTGAAACCCCTCCGGATGGCGCACCGCGTAGTCCCGTTCCATGTTGGCTACCCGGGCCGCCGTTTCATCCCCAGTAGCGAAACTGGTGTACGGCGGTCGTCCTTTCGGGTCCAAGGCGAACGCCGCAGCATACTCCAGCCTCAGAAGGGGGTCTTGCTTCGGCATCCCCCTCTGCAGGTTCCCTTCGTGTGAGTCCGTCATGTGCTTCCTCCAGTCCTGGTGTGTCGAATAGGCTTGACTCGAACACACCGGGCACATGTAGTACTGCTTCCGTAATCCATCGTGCTGGCCTTTAATATGCTTGACCAAGTGCTTAAACTCCTTTCCGTGACAATGTCCTTCCCAGCACTGTCCGCTCATCGTGTCTGTTTTCCGGGCTTTCGGGGCTCGTTCCAATCCTGAAGCTCGTCCCGTCAGCCGTTTCCGTTTTTGTCTCGTGGTGATGCTGCTCGTCTCGCTTCTCTGCTTTTCCTCTTATTTTCTTCTCCTTAGCTCAGTCTGCTCGTCTGCGATTCGATGAATCCTGATCGGCTGACCAGAATGACCTGCTCCGGCAGTTACAGTTACAGTTAGGTGTTTGGATGGCCGAAGGCCATCCTGGAGCATTGGGTGGACAACCCTGCTCCTGAAAGTTGGGTATGGGATGGGTGGTGAAAAGTGAGGTGAGGTGAGAGAATTGTGAGAGTTCCCTTGCCACTAGGTGAGTAGTGGGTCGGGGCCCCTCAGGATAGACCCTGAGGTGCACCCCCGCCGAAGCGGGGACCCCAGCCCGACTATTTACCGTCTCGCAAGCGAGAACGGAGGTCAGCGGGTGGGGGGGGGGAAGGGGGACGACTGACGGAGGGCGGAGAAGGAACACGGTCCTTGATCTGGAAGAGAAGGAGCGAAGTAAGTTAGTGCTGAAACGGAAGCGGTAGAAAATTAGGGGACGGGAGAGGTTATCGGGAACCCGTGCTATGGCACGTGTTCGGATTACCTAGAGGAGGGTGCTGCAAAGGAAGAGAGAGAGTTAGAAACCGTCAGGTGCTGCTACTAGCAGCTCCTGTAGTCCCTCGTACTGCCGACGGTGCTCGTTGTTGAGGATGGCTGTGGCGAGCTCCCGTCCGCTGAGCCCTTGCTCTGCGTCGGGGAGGTGTCGGACGAGTAGTCGGCGTCGGAGGGAGCTGGTGGCGCTGCACTCGGTGAGGAAGTGCTGGGGTGGGCAGCGGGTGGAGTCGTCGCAGTGCGGGCAGAAGAATCCGCCCTTGTGCACGTTGACGTGGAGACATCGGAGGCGAAGTCGGAAGATTGCGCTGGAGAGGTGACCTGGGAGGAGGGCGAGGGCCTTCCTTGTGGCGACTGAGTGGTCCAAGGCGGAGTTCCACCGGTGAGCGGCGGTTCGCTTGGGGTTGTTGACTGCTTCGCGTTACCATCTCTCGATGACTTGGCGGTGGGACTGGGCACGGTAGAACTGGCGGCTGCGTGGGATGGGGACGCAGTCGTCCTTCGAGAGGGCCCTCGTAGCTGCCTGGTCGGCCATCTCGTTGCCCGGGATGCCGACGTGGCTTGGAACCCAGTTGAGTAGTGGAGGAACCGGGAGCTCGGAGGCCTTCTCGAAGATGAGGTTGGTGAGGGCGATGTTATCTGAAACGAGACGACGTTTTAGAGTGAGAATGGAGGATAAGGAGTCGGTGTGGATAACCGTGCGCCCTGGCCCCTGGGATTGGGCGTGTTCCAGGGCGCAAAAGATAGCGAAAAGTTCGGCCTGTAAAATGGTGGCACCGTCCGTAAGGCGGTAACCGCGGCTGTGCCCGTTGGTGAAAAGGGCTGAAGCCGCACGGCCGTTTGCGACCGACCCGTCCGTGTAGTAGACGTGGTCGGAAGCGCGTTCGATGGTGTTGATGTGGTCGGTGGCGGCGGCGCGTGCCTTGGTCTCAGATAGGGAGGCCTTGGCTGCGATGTGGTGGACGGAAACGTGGACGGGGTGGGGTGCCCACGGCGGGCGTACTACCGCTTCCGGTTCTACTTCCGGTAGGTGACCGTTGAGGTCAAGGAAGGAACGGACAGCGCGAAGTCCCCACCTGCGTCTAGATGGAAAAACGGTAGGGTCCTTTATGGCCAAGCCCCGGAGTTCCTCGTGAAGAGGATGGGCTGGATTGGCCGCGATTTTCCCCACGAGGTGTGCTTCGGACAAAGTGGCCCGGGCACGAAGGGGTGGTATATGGAGTTCGGATTCCATAGCGTCGACGCCGGCGGTTTTAGGGACCCTAGCGATAAGACGGAGAGCGGCGTTTTGGACGCGGTCGAGTTTCGCCCTGTGTGAGTCGAAAGCCAGCCCGAAGAACTGGTTTCCGTACTCGAGGACAGGACGAACGGTGGCCACGTAGACCATCCGGAGGATCTTGCCATTCACCCCCGATAGGTGAGACAAGACCCTCATGACGTCGAGACGGCACTGGGCGCGGTCTCGGATGTAGTCAACGTGCGGAGTGAACGAAAGATTTTGGTCTAAGTAAACGCCTAGGTACTTAGCCTTGTTGACCATGCGAATCGGAAGACCATCAAGAGTTAGGTTGATGGTTGACTCCCCTCGTTTGAAGTGGACGGCTTCGGTTTTGACGGCGGAGGTTTTGAGACCGATGTCTCTAACCTTGTCCTCAAAAACGGAGAGAGCGCGCTGGAGGACCTTAACGGCTTTGCCCCGATGGACTCTGGGGACGTAGATGACGATGTCATCTGCGTACCCCAGCATTTTAACCCCACGTGGTAGGACAACTTCATGAAGTTGGTCTACCAAGTAGTTGAACAGCGTGGGGCTGATCGAACTACCCTGTGGGGTGCCGTTATCGAAGTCAGTTACGGCTGACTTTGCCCCTTGAAAGGTCAAGGAGGCTTTACGGTCGGCGAGGTAGTCGCGGATCCATGCAAGGACTTTGCCCTGGATACCGGACTTGGCGAGACCAGCCAAAATGGCGGTGGCGTTGGCGAGTTCGAAGGCTTTTTCTAGATCCACGAATACCGCGATAGGCTGCGTTGCCTTACCAGCGGAGAGGTCGTGGACTAGGGTGGCGATGGCATCGGTAGTGCCGGACCGCCGTTTAAAGCCTGTGGTGTGACGGTGGAGGGGAGCGGCGACGAAGTTAACGCGGTTGAGGATGAGAATCTCCATGATTTTGGAGACGCAAGGGAGTAGCGAGATAGGCCTAAAGGCTCCCTTGCGACCGGGTTTTGGAATAGCGACGAGCGAAGCCGTCTTCCATTCGACCGGGAGGCGACCCAGTCGAAGCGACGTGTTGAAAAGTCTAAGGAGGAGACTTTTCGTTGGAAGCGGCGTATGCTTGAGCATACTGTAAGTGATGGCGTCTTCACCGGGACAAGAGTCCTTCGGGCGGTTCAGGGCTATTTCTAGCTCCTGAATGGTGAAGGGAGTGTCGGAATCGGGAGACTCGGCGATAGCACGGTCGACAGCGGCGGCTCGCTCGGCATGAAGGCGAGCGAGGCTATCGCGAGTCTCGGCGGGTAAGTTGTCGGCGGAGGTACGATCGGCGAACTCGCGAACGAGTTCGTCGGCCTTACCGGCGGGGTCGGGATGAACGGATGTACGAGCCGCAACGCCCTTTACTCGCTTTATGCGTTGCCACATAGAGCTGAGTTTGGTGTCGGAGTTGAGAGAAGTAGCCCACGTGGACCAGGACTTCTCCCGAGCGTTGCGGTTGGCGGCGCGAAGTTTGTGAGTGGCCCGGTACAACCTCTCCCGATTGGAGAGGGTTGCCTGACGACGGTACCGTCGGAGCGCACGATTGACGAGACGTTTGTTGACGCGTACCTCGTCGTCGCGGTACCAGTGATTTTTGCGGAAATCACGGCCCTTGCGACGCGGTATAGCGGAGTCCGCAGCTCGCGTCAGGTGATCGATAACCTGCGCCGCCTCCCCCTCCAGGGTGGCTGGGAAAGTATCGGAAAGAGCAAAAACGGAAAGCTCTTTCGCGAACTTGTCCCAGTCGGCCCGCCGGACGTTCCAGCGGGCGGGAGGGGGCGGCGGCGGTGCGAGTTTGGTAGTGTGAAGGACTACCTGGACTCCGAAGTGGTCGGACACGAGAGAGTCGTGTACCGAAAAGTCGGCTCTCGCGGCGAGCCGACTGTGGACGATAGCGAGGTCAAGACCTCCCCCCTTGACGTGGGTGGCGACGCGGTCGTTCAGGACGATATAGTCGTCCTGAGATTCCAACTGATCGGACAGTTGGCGGCCTGCGAGGGAGGTCTGACGAGAGTCCGGCCCCCACCCGATGTGGTGGGCATTAAAGTCGCCGAGGATGATGCCAGGATACCCCGTGGAAAGTAGGGGTATCACGTTAAAGGCAACACGGGTCCTGCGGCGGTGGACTGTGTGAACGTAAACGGGGCCTTCCTCAAGGTGGACAAGTACGGAAAGGTGTTCGGAAAAATCACCGAGAGTAAGTCGGAGATCAACTTGTTCGGACGGGATAGAGCGCCTGACCAAAATAGCCAGACCTCTGTCCGCGCCCTCCACCAGGGGGGAAAAGTATGTAACGTAACCGGGTACGTTAAGTGGTGATCGACCGTCCTCCCGAGAGACAAAACGGGTCTCTTGGAGGCAAAAAATGTCGATGTTGTCGGATAAGGTGGTCGAAATGATGTCGGCCACCTTATGTCCAGCACCCTGGGCGTTCCAGGATACCGCCTTCACTGTCCCGTTAGGACGGTGAGGCTCCGCATCGTCTGTCTGATGAGAGACAGACTCTGACGGAGGACTTCGGACGCGATCGGATGGGGGTTGGATTGGAGGGAGTCGGTTAGTTGTTCGAACTTGTCGAACATGGTGGACAACTGGCCTAGTTGTTGGTGGACGATTGTTAGTAGGGATGATTGGTGGGCAACTAGCTGACCCGGTTGGGCCAGCGAGTGAAACGGAGTTGGGGTGGGGGTGGCCGGGGGGAGCGAGGGGGTTACCTGTCCTACTGGTGTGACCGCGTTGGTGGGGGTGGGCAGCAGGCCGTCTCCGAGGTGGGCAGCAGGGGTCGGTGTCGGTGTCGGCGTCGTCAGAGGAGTCGGGGTCGGAGTCGTCGTCGTCGTCGTCGTCAGCGGAGTCTGCCAGGCGGACTGCGCGGGGATCGGGGCCGGGTGGAAGGCTGGGGTAGTAGTCTGCGGGGGGTGTGGCTGCGACCGGTTGGACTTGCCCTTGCCTTTGCCCTTGCCCCTGCCCTTGCGGGAGCGGGTGGGGGCAGTGGCGGGAGGCGGCAGGGCTGGGGTCGTTGAGCTGGGCAGCGGCGGGAAGCCCGGGGGCGGTGTCAGCTGGGCAGTCGTCACCGTCGGGGCGGGCGGGGTCGTCATCAGCTGGGCGGGCGGAGTCGTCGTCGGCAGGGCGGGCGGAGTCAGGGCTGGAAGGCGGGCGGGCGGAGTCAGGGCTGCAGGGCGGGATCGGCCGGGGAGGCTGGGGAAGTTGTCGGCTGTCAAGCTGGGAGCTGGGCGGGTTGCTGGGCGAACTGCGGCGGTGATGGACGCTGCTATCGCCTTGCGGCGAGACCTGCTCCGGCGAGCGCTCTGCCTTTTATAGCCGCCGCAGGCGGAAGTGGGCGTGGCCTGCACTAGCGACCCCTAGCGTCAGACTCACCATCCACTTCTACGGTGGCGCCCCCTACTATTTTCCGGTCCCCGGGGCCCGCCGCTGGTCACCGCCTCGCCTGCTTTTTACCTCGCGGCCCTTCGCCCGTCCACGCGTTTTTCCTAGGCCTTTTATTGCCCCACCGGACGTCCTCGGTCCTTTCATCCCTCGTCGCCTTCTCTTGCCTTTTTCATCTTGGCCCTCACAGTGCTTCCGCACACTTCCCGGAGAACACAGGGGCTCGGCGTTATCATCTCCTCGCCGCCGCCCCGTTCTCTTTGTCCTCTTTTACTCCTTTTACGACCTACTTTAAAGCCCGTCCTCGTTTCAGGCCTCGCCTTTTACAGCCGTCCGTTCGTTCCTCCGGCGTTCCCGAGAGTGCCGCATCTACTCTCCTCCGGTCTCCTGGACGCTGTAAAGCGGTATTACCAAGTCGGCATTACTTCAGAAGTCTTCACCAGCTTGCCACCGGGTCTGTCTTCTGTTGTAATCCAACCATCTTTTCCACGCTGTGGTTCCTCCGAACTGACCGGAAAGCGGCTCCGTGGGACTACTTTAGACATTCGGGCCGTCGTGGCTCCCGAACGCCGTTTTTCGTTCCAACCCCGCATTTCCCACCTATATTACATCCGCAAGAGAACCAATCTTCAGCTAGGTAGCAAATCTCTACAGCCTAACGACCTGCACTCCTACTGTAGTGGTCAACGCACCGCCCCGACTCAATGGCCCCAGGTTGATCAGTCCTTTTTGGCCAAAGCCTTTTTGTGTAGCGCCGATTTGGTCGTTCCCTTGGTCCTCTTCCACCTGCGGAATCGAGACACGAAAACGACTTCATCACAAAAAGGGGTGCCCCGTTTCCTTACGTGCCCTAGCGCGCCCCACCCCAAGCATTTACTGTGCAGCCTCGTATCCTTGCTGGTCAGCTACCATCCAAGCTGGCGCAGCGTGTCCTCGGTAGGGTTCCAGGCGGTCCACATGGACCACCCCCCCCGGTTTCCCTCGTTTCTTCCGTACTACCACCCGTCCTCGGTCAAGCACCTTGACGATCAGTGCAGGGCCCATCCATGGAAATCGCAACTTCGTTCCTTTGTCCCTATCCACTACCGTATCGTGCACCCAGACCAGTTCTCCGGCGTGGTATTCCCGCCGAGTCACCTTCCCATCGTACTCGTGTTTCTGATGGATGGCGGCTCGTTTCAGCCCCGTCCGGGCCTCCCGATAGGCCGCGACTAGCCCTTCCTCCAGGCTTTCCACATAGTCGCCTACCCGTCGGGGTTCCTCCTCTGGTCCTAGAGGTCTCCCATAAATCGCCTGTCGCGGCATCATGGTCTGTCGGCCCAGCATCATCATATTCGGTGTCACTCCCGTGCTGGCTTGCGGCGTTGCTCTATAACTCATCATCACGAGCGGGACCATCTCGTCCCATTCCCGACCCGTCGCTCGGCAGCTGGCTTTCAAACAACACCCCAAAGTACGGAAACTTCGTTCTATGTACCCGTCACTCCTGGGGTGGTACGGCGTCGTTCTTGTTTTGTGTATCCCGAATAGTGCACAGACCTGAGCCACCACCTCGGATTCGAAATTCGTGCCTTGATCCGAGTGTAGTTCCCGAAACGCGCCGTACCGTGCTACTACTTCTTCAACCAGCTTGTTCGCCACTGTCGTTGCCTTTTGATCCGGGATCGGGAAACACTCCAACCATTTGGTGAAATAGCATCCCACCATCAGGCAATACTTATTTCCTCGTTTGGTGACTGGGTACGGGCCCGAAACATCCATGGCCAGCCGTTCCATCGGCTCCCCCACTATGTACTGATGTAGCGGCTCCCGTCTTCCTCTTCCCTTTTTCAGCAACGCGCAATCACATTCTCGACATTCCTTCCGCACGTCTTCCCGGAGTCCCGGCCAGTAAAACCCTTGTTCCAACAGGGCCGTCGTCCTGGCGACTCCTAAATGCGCTCCTGCCGCGCCTCCATGGTATTCCCTTACCAACTTGGCCCGTTCCCCTCGGGGAACGACCAACTGGTTCCTCCAACCATGCCCTTCTAGTTCCCAGTACTTCCGATGCAGCACGCCATCCCTGAGGCTTAATCGTTCCCACTGCCTCCATAGGATCTTTGTTTCCCGGGATTCCGGAGATATGGCCTCCCAACCTGGCCGGTCCGCATCTTTTTCCATCCGTGCGACAATCGGCCCTATATCTCGATCCCTCCTCTGCGCTGCTCTCATCTCCTGCGGGGACCATCCGGGCTCGTACTCCCGGGCCCGCGTCACTACTCTCACTTTTTCGGTATTCTCGTGCTCCTCTCCACATTGTTTGCACGGATACCGGGACAACGCGTCAGCGTTCCCATGCTTCCTGCCCGGTCGGTGTTGGAACGACACATCATGCGAGTCGATAATCTCAATCCACCGAGCAGCCTGCCCCATCGGTTCCTTACTTCTCTGCAGCCAACTGACCGCGCTGTTATCCGTCCGGACTATCACGCGTTGACCATAGATGTAGCACCGAAAATGCTTCAAAGCTCGCACCACCGCCAACAGTTCTTTCCGCGTGGTGCAATACTTTCGTTCGTTTGACTCCAGGGTTTTGCTCGTGTAAGCTATCACCCGTTCCTCCCCTCTCTGCTCCTGTGATAGCACGGCTCCCGTTCCCACGTCACTGGCGTCTGTGTCAAGCCACCATTGTCCATCTTCCTCCGGGAATCCCAACACCGGGGCCTCCGTTAGCGCCTTCTTCATCGCATCAAATGCCTCTTGTCGTCTCGCGCTCCACACGAATGGTTCCTCCTTCGTTGCCAATTCATACAAGGGGGCAGCCAACTCCGTGAAGCCGTTTATATGCCTTCTGTAGTACGAACATAATCCCACGAAGGCTCATACCTCGTGGAGATCCCGCGGGACCGGCCACTCGGTTACTTGCCGACACTTTTCGGGGTCGGGTTCGATCCCGTTGAATGAGACAACGTGCCCCAAGAACGGAATCTTCTTCTGGAACAGCTTACATTTTCGCGCCTTTAACTTCAGTCCTGCAGCGTTCAATCGGTCCAGAACCCGTACCAATCTTTCCAGAGTCACTTTAAACGTTGGTCCAAAGACCAGTATGTCATCCAAGTATACCAGACACTCCTCCCACACGATTCCTCTGAGGATTCTTTCCATCAGTCTCTCGAAGGTGGCTGGGGCGTTCACTAGCCCGAATGGCATCACTTTAAACTCATACAATCCTCCTTGAGTCACGAAGGCCGTCTTTTCTTGGTCCTCCGGTGCCATCTCCACCTGCCAATATCCGCTTGCGAGATCCAGACTGCAGAAGAATAGGCTTCCTCCCAAAGTGTTGAGGCTGTCCTCTATCCGCGGGAGCGGATAGGCGTCCACTTTCGTAGCCTGGTTCAGTTTTCGGTAGTCAATACAGAACCTCGTTCCTCCGTCCTTCTTTTTGACTAGAACGGTCGGGCTACTCCACGCACTCCCGCTCTCCTGGATAATCCCTAAATTTAACATATCCTCCACCAGTGCTCGTTCTTCCTCTCTCCTGGTGGCCGGATACCGTCTGACCCTCTGCTTGATCGGCATCTGATCCCCCGTTTTAATTCGATGTTGTACTAAATCTGTCCGTCCTAACTCATGTTTCGAGGTCGCAAACATTTGTTCCCGGGCCATGATGGCTTTCTCCAGCTCTTCGCCCTCCTTCGTGGTCAGGTCTTTCTTAGCCTCCCCTATCATTTCAACGAGCGCTCCTGGGGGTTCCTTTGCTTCACTTCCTATTCCTCGTACCTCTTGTACGAAGGTGGCTTCTCCGAGTACCCCGCCGGTTTCCAATTTCGCGCTCTCGGTCCCTCGGTTGGCCACCCAAACTTCATTTTCTTCTCCCAATGTCACCGTTCCTGGGATCACCTCCAGTCCCATAGGTAATCCAGCGCCGGTGATGACAGCCAGCTGTCCACCCTGTCTTATGTCCATTCTCGCTACTACTGTTACTCGGGTCACTTGGAGTGGGGGTATTTCCGTCGTTTTCTCGATTCGCACGACCTGTCCTCCGACGGTAACTGCCCGAATCCCATCCGTTCTCTGTTCTACTCCCGGGATTCGTTCCCCCTCTCCCTCCCCCTCGGCGGGCAGGAAGATGGCACTCGCGTCGGGCTTAACTGTCAGCCGGTATTTCACCGCGAAGTTGTTTCCCAGGATCCCTTCATCTCTACCGATGTCTGCCACCATGAACGTCCACTTCAACACGCGTGTTCCCAATTTTACTGGCAAGTTCGTGCATCTGTAGCACCGCAACGGACTACCATCCACCGAGCAGAGACGTCCTTCATATCCATCCAGTTCTTCCCTTTTTCGTCCCCACTCTCTCCAGAGGCGTTCCGACAGCAGACTGATCATAGATCCGGTATCAACCAAAAAACGGACGACACTCTCTCCTACCGTCCCGGCCACATAAAGTCCACATTCTCCCATGCCTACTACTTCTCTCGCCGCGCCCGAAGGGGGCCCCGCGCTTACTGCGACGGCGACTGTCCGTTTCCCTGACGCTGAGAACACTCTCTTGCGAAATGGCCCTTCTGGTGACAGTGATGACACTCTAAATCTTCTTTTTGCTTCTTAAACGCCTCCCTCCGGGCCGTTGCTTGTCTTCTAGCTTCCCGTTCTTCTGCCAATTCTTTCATCATCTCCTCCAACTTACCGTTCAAGGCCATGATCTGTGTATTGGCGTCCTCCTCGGGCTTCACTGCCCGCAGGAGGCGGCGTGAGTATCGTTCTTGTATTTCTACCACCTCTACCGCCTCCTCTAGTGTCTTGCATCCTTTCTCTGCACACTTCAGCTGAAGGTCTTCCCCAACTGCAGCCTGGAACGCATGTAATGCTGCTTTTTCCTGGCTAGCGTAGTCGTTGGAGAAGTAGGCTCTCGATGCCAGTCGCCGGGCATTATCAGCCAACTCCTTCGCTGTCTGGTTCTTTACACGTTTCAAGCCCGCCAACTCTTGCAGAGCATTACACGTGTCCTTCTCCTGACCGAACCTCCGGCGCAAGGCATCCACCCTCGCTGAGTAACGGAGTCGTTCCCTGTCCGGGAGTCCGACAAAGTACATTCGTGCCGTTCCCGTCAGCGAGAGAAAAAGCATCGCCGCTTTTTCCTCGGCCGTCCAGCGTCCCAATGTTGCGTACTCCTCAAACTGGTTGATCCATCCCTCGAAATCCGGTTTACCGTCATACTTCTCTGGTCGTAAACTGAACTTCTTCAAACTCGCTCCTTCCTGACCGGTCTGTTGTTGTTGAGCCCGCACATTCTGCTCATCCGTCGGGGTGGACGTTCCCATAAAATTAAACTGCCTACCCATGATGGTCGTGTCCTCCCCTTTGGTCTCGGTTTTCGCACCTCCTTTCTCCTCCCCACCTTCCTTGAAGGCGACGTCAGAATCCATCTGCTCGAAGACTGCCGCAGTCGCCATGAGTATCCAATACCGATGAAACGCCCAAGATCCACAAGTCCGTATGTGCCTATTTCAGCACCACCGCTGCCACCAGTGTGACGTTCTCTGGTAAGTCGGGGTTGCCGATTCTTACAACAGAGGAACGTGGGGGTTGTTCGGGTCTCGGGGCGGACGGGGAATCCGGGCCAAGAACCGAGATGTGTTTCTAGAGTCGTGCCTCGCGCACGAGGGGGGGCTGAGCGAATCGATCGGGAATCGGCACTCGATGTCGACGGAGGACTGCGGGGGAGGGAAATTATGGTAGGGGTACGGGTCGGCCGGGGGGCGGTCCACCCCTGAGTTCCGGTCCGCGGGGGCGACGGGCCGACGGTCGCCTATTGTTTGGTAGCGTGGGGCCGAGCATGCCGCGCCCTCGTCCCCGCGGACTTCGCTCCCTCGTTCCGCTCCCCATGTCTTCGTACCATACTACGCCTCGGTTTCTGGTACTACTTCGGGCCTTCGTGCCCTACTCCGTTCCCTCGTTCCTCGTTCTTCGGGCCATCGGGCCCCTTACCCTATTTTTCGACTACCTATCTCGAACTTCGACTGTTTTGTCCTAACTTCGGCTTAATCACTCTGTTCGGCTCATCTTTAGCGGTTGTTTCAGGAAAGAGGACACGTCTGGACACCAGGAGAGCTGTTAAAGAACTCTGTTTATTCGGGCCTCACCGCCCCTTTATATACTAGAGAGGTCAGCCCTGATTGGCTGCCTTCGGTCACGTGACCTACAACTGACGTCACTTCCGGTTTATATATTCTGTTTCCGGTTTACATTTCACTTCCGGTTTACATATTTCCGGGTTTCGTTCCATTACGTTTTCGTTATTCGTTCTTTACATATTCGTTATTCGTTCTTTACATATTCGTTATTCGTTCTTTACATATTCGTTCTTTACATCTATTTCGTTCTTCGTTCTTTACATATTCGTTCTTTATATCTATTTCTATTATTACCTTATTTCTATTATTTTAACCTCTATGTATTTTGGCTGAATAGCCGTTCATCACACCAACAACCCATTTCTGACTATGTTTTGAAAGCATCAGTTGGTCACTGTTTACTAAGAAAACCATGATAGAAGAATCCTATTGAGTACAGTACCAACTGAAAATACGAATCCGTATTGATTTATATGTACACTTCTACTTAATATAGATTAGTTAAGACTATAATTCTGGTCTCACACACTCCCACTTACAATCCTTCGACATTATTCTTCACAGATCTTAAACTTAGTGAACACAAAAACTTCTCCCTGGGAGTGTTAGAAAATGGCCACTTTGTTGTTTGTTGTACATAAAAGTGTAAACAGTGACATGCCGGACACGTTTAGTTGTTCTCCACCTGTCAAAAGGTCTGGGTAAAAGCTAATAAATGAATAACACAGGCTGGCTCTCACCTAGCTACCCTTATAGAAAGTAGGTCTGACTATAGTGTCAAGTTGTGAAATACTTTTGTGATAACTTACTCAGCCATGTTACGTCTTGACCATTTTCACCAATCATGTAGTGCTTATGTCAGACACATTCAACATGAAGTTTGTCAAATAATTAAGCCTATAATGGGCTAAAAATTTCCAACTAACTAACCACTCACTTTAAGTGTTAGTTAACGGCCACTTTGTTGTATGTGAAAGTGTAAACAGCGACACACCCGGAACATTTAGTTGTTCTACACCTGTTACAGGGTCGGGGTAAAAGGTAATAAATTAATAACATGGGTTGGCACTCACCTAGCCACCCTTGTACTGAGTAGCTCAAACATGGTGTACTGCCACACACACTCACACTGTCATGTGGAGTGTGGAAGGTCTAGGGGGCCTGTTCCCCACTCAGTCTATCTTATAAAACTCAGATCCATATTTTTAAAAAGCTGTGGGCGCTAATAAAAGGTGTTTTTTTTTCGGAATGTTACATAAAATTTTAAATTTGGCTAACCATAGGGCGTGCCCCCCTCTAAATCCACTAAATTAAACAGTTGGTCAGAAGGGAGTCAAGTTAGTCACTTCCCCAGTACCTCCCTCTTACATACACTTTCAGTGGACCTCCGTCAAACATCCCACTTCCCCAGGAACTCCTTCTTACACACCACATCAGGGGACCTTGGTCAAACATCTCACTTCCTCAGGACCTCCCTCTTATGAACACTTTCAGAGGACCTCCATCAAACATCCCACATCCCCATGACTTCCCTCTAACATACACTTCCTCAGGACCTCCCTCTTACGCTTTCAGAGGCCCTCTTTCAAACATCTCACTTCTGCAGGACTTTATTCTTCCGCTACCCTTCACAGGACCTCCGTCAAACACTCCATTTCCCCAGTACCTCCCTCTTACATACACTTTCAGAGGACCTCCGTCAAACATCCCACTTCCCAAGGACCTCCCTCTTACATACACTTTCAGAGGCCCTCCGTCAAACATCCCACTTCCCCAGGAACTCCCTCTTATATACTCTTTCAGAAGACCTCCATCAAACCCCCACTTCCAAAGGAACTCCCTCTTACATACACTTTCAGAGGACCTCCGTCAAATATCCTACTTCCCCAGGACCTCCCTCTAACATACACTTCCTCGAGACCTCCCTCTTACACTTTCAGAGGCCCTCCATCAAACATCTCATTTTCTCAGGATTTCCCTCTCACGCACCCCTTTGCAGGATCTCCGTCAAACATCAACATCCCTCTCACCCCCTCAGGGATGGACCTATCAGTGTAACCTGTTGTAAAATGATCCCCCGTAGTTGGCACAAATTGAGCCGCCCACCTGGGCAGGATTCATCAAGTACTCAGCAGAGACCTTAGACCAGCAGGAGTGTGCACTCCCCAGCTAACTTGTGATGTAACAGAAATATTCTTCAATTGTTCCTTCTTAGTCAGTTTGTTACTTATTAAGATGGCACTAACAATTACGTTATTGATGGTGAGGTCGAAACCTCACCAAATCTAAATATTTGTTGGCAAGGTTAGGACAAAACTGAAACAGAAGGTTATAACATTCTAGAATGTTACAATAATATCACAGTGCAACGTCACGGCCATATGTTGGAGAAACATAATTGGGAGACACCAATAGAACATAAAAAGAACTAAATACAGAACCACTCACTCACTTACTCACTCACTCACTCCTCCCCTAGTGGACCAAATCCACACTAAGGGGGAGAGGAGGCCTGTCCTACCCGTTACCACATGGGAAGTTTGTATGGTGCTGATTATGAAATTTGCAAACTAAACTAACGTCGAAAAAATGAAAGCCATGTGTTTTTCAGGGAAGATGTTGTTATTTACAGAGGTATTCTGTGTATGTGAGTGGGCACGGCAGGATACTTTATATGGCATTGGCAGGGGCGGATACATGATTTTCGGTGGAGGCCAGGGTGGGGGGGTCAAGCCCCATTCGCCCTGGCTGATGGTTGTGTCCCTCACAGATCCGACAAAATTTTTGTATGGAGAAGATCTCACAGCTGATAAAATTATTGCATGCAAGCGATATTGAAGAAATAGCACTGACAAAACACAGTCCTAACGATTGCAAACGTAAATTTTTTCAAGTACTTATCACCTGCAGTTGGCTGCAATTCAAACGATTCAATAAAGGATGTTTGATCTGATAGGTTGAAGACCTGTCGTTTGTATTATCGTTTGCACCAGAATTGCAAACGATAAGTGTCACAAGAGATCGTGTGCACTGCGTCCGCCACGGCGAATGGGCCTTCAGAGTGAAAACTAAGTACTAAAACGTCGCTCATTCGCGCATACAAGGATGACGCTTGTGTCCTCTTTATCAAGTTTAAGTGTCCAACGAAAGGGGTCGTCAGGACCCCCTGGACCCCCCCCCCCCCCCCCCACACTCTCCGGGCCCCAAAACAGATAGAATTTTCATTTCATCTCAACAGCTACAGTAATAAACCCCATGCTCCTTCTGGATTTTTTTTTTAAAGCGATCCGCGCCGAAGGCGCACGGAGCGTAGCGACGTGATCGCTTTACCCCCTGTCCAAAATCCATGGGGAATGTCATGATAGGTTCTGCCCTTACTTTTACAACAACAAATCCTCTGAAACAACCTAACCCTCCTATGTCACTGCCCCAAACTGTCAACATACCTTTTTTAGTTCATTCCCTGCTTAGATTAATCTATATTGTGGCTTTTGGTCAAAGGATTTTATCAATAATCTCCCTCTTTATGCTGCAAAATGTTCCAGTTTGTTGGAGTTTTGGCTCCCCTTAGAAAAACCAGAGTGAGGCTGGTGGGCCAAAGCTGGTTGTAAGCTCCACTCTGATTAGCCCTTGTCCTTGACATCATGTCATGGAAACATCTAACAAACAGAACGGCCCGGCGGGATTATGAAACAAAATAAAAATATTTACATCATTTGAAATCAATAGTGGGTGGGCGGGATATTATGAAATGGTAAAAGAGAAATTTAAAAAAATTTATGTGAAGGTATAAAACAACATGTTGGGTGTGCGGGATATTATGAAACGGTATATAAGAAATTTTAGAAAATTATGGAAAGGTATTAAACAACATGTTGGGTGTGCGGGGTATTATGAAATGGTAGGCCCTATATTAGAAATTTTAGAAAATTATGGAAAAGTATTAAACAACATGTTGGGTGTGCGGGATATAATGAAACAGTATAAAATAAATTTTAGAAAATTATGGAAAGGTATTAAACAACATGTTGGGTGTGCGGGATATTATGAAACGGGATATACGAATTTTAGAAAATTATGGAAAGGTATTAAACAACATGTTGGGTGTGCAGGATATTATGAAACGGTAGGCCCTATATTAGAAATTTTAGAAAATTATGGAAAAGTATTAAACAACATGTTGGGTGTGCGGGATATTATGAAACGGTATAAAATAAATTTTAGAAAATTATGGAAAGGTATTAAACAACATGTTGTGTGTGCGGGATATTATGAAACGGTATATAAGAAATTTTAGAAAATTATAGAAAGGTATTAAACAACATGTTGGGTGTGCGGGATATTATGAAAAGGTATTAGAAATTTTAGAAAATTATGGAAAGGTATTAAGCAACATGTTGGGTGTGCGGGATATTATGAAATGGTATATAAGACATTTTAGAAAATTATGGAAAGGTATTAAACAACATGTTGGGTGTGCGGGATATTATGAAATGGTATATAAGAAATTTTAGAAAATTATGGAAAGGTATTAAACAACATGTTGGGTGTGCGGGATATTATGAAAAGGTATAAAATAAATTTTTGAAAATTATGGAAAGGTATTAAACAACATGTTGGGTGTGCGGGATATTATGAAAAGGTATAAAATAAATTTTTGAAAATTATGGAAAGGTATTAAACAACATGTTGGGTGTGCGGGATATTATGAAACGGTAGGCCCTACATTAGAAATTTTAGAAAATTATGGAAAAGTATTAAACAACATGTTGGGTGTGCGGGATATTATGAAACGGTATAAAATAAATTTTAGAAAATTATGGAAAGGTATTAAACAACATATTGGCTGTGCGGGATATTATGAAATGGTATATAAGAAATTTTAGAAAATTATGGAAAGGTATTAAACAACATGTTGGGTGTTCGGGATATTATGAAAAGGTATTAGAAATTTTAGAAAATTATGGAAAGGTATTAAGCAACATGTTGGGTGCGCGGGATATTATGAAATGGTATATAAGAAATTTTAGAAAATTATGGAAAGGTATTAAAGGGGCTTTCTCGTGCGTGAGACGGCCGTAATTAGCTACGTTGTAACTCCCTGACGGCCGCAGAAATTTCGTGGTGCAACCAATGACGTTGCGTTATTATGTTCTGAAAGGGCAAAACAGGGCACTGGCCGTCGCATCGCTAGGCTTACGTCGGTGGATCTATCTCATTGAACTCAAGGACGAGAACGTCCCTTTAAACAACATGTTGGGTGTGCTGGACATAAAAAGGTAAAAATAAAAAATTATGTAAAGGTATTAAACAGCATGTTGGGTGTGCGGGATATTATGAATTGGTATATAAGAAATTTTAGAAGATTATGGAAAGGTTTTAAACAACATGTTGGGTATGCGGGATATTATGAAATGGTAAAAAGGAAAATTAGAAAAATTATGTAAAGGTATCAAACAACATAGACCCCGTGCCGGTCGCACAGCCACCCCAATAAATCGCGCAGATATAGTGGCGAATTTCGAAGTTCCGGTCCATAGGCACAATGCTTAAGAATTAGTTAATGCCTCACTGTATCTCTTACACTCAGTCTCAGTTCCTAGAAACAATGTTGATATCCATAGATAACTATGATCCTAGTCTACGAAATACTAGAATATTAGAACTATTTTCTGGGAAAAAAACAAGAAATTCAAGGTTTTCTTTCACTTCCAATGCTGTAGCATAGGGCGGATGTCAGGATTAGCCCCGCAGCAAAAGGGAACTGGCACAGGGTCTATGTAGAGTCTGCGGGATATCATGAAAGGGCAACTGAGAAATTTGCAGCGAAGCTGCCACTGAGCGAAGCGTAGGGTTAACATGAGGCAGACAACTGCTCCGTTACACTGTTACACTAGCTGTGGAATAGGGATGAGTTAGCCATTTGGGTATGAATTCCAGGGATGTATCAGAAGAGAGGGATATATGTTCGGTTTGCTACCCCTATGTGAAACAAAGGGCTCTGGATGGGGGGGTCCCATGTCGCGTGTTGAATTTAAGAATAGGCTCTGTCGCCGTGTCGAACTTAAGAAAAGCCCCTGTCGATTGTCACTATAAGCT
The DNA here is from genome assembly GCA_936440205.1 of Lepidonotus clava. Taxonomy (NCBI): domain Eukaryota; kingdom Metazoa; phylum Annelida; class Polychaeta; order Phyllodocida; family Polynoidae; genus Lepidonotus; species Lepidonotus clava. The sequence continues at coordinate 88,454,943 of OW387133.1, forward strand.
ATGTCGCATGTCGAATTTAAGAATTAGCTCTGTCGCCGTGTCGAATTTAAGAATTGGCTATGTTGCATGTCATTAAGCAAAAAATTGGCCTTGTTGCCGTGTCGATTTTAGGGGTCTAGACCCATAAACAAAACCACGGATCGCTTTTTTCCCACGGACACTACGCATTTCTTGTTATAAAACTGAATAATAAGGAAGTTACAGGTAGGCAAAACTTATCACTGCCCCTTCCCTCTGAGGGACCCCTAAATGAGTTGTGTGTGCAATGTCTTATCTGCACTCAGGTGTTGCTGTTGTTTTAGGGGTTTAGCCATTAGGTAAGACAATGCCTGAGTGGGTTGGCTACCACAACAGAGAGGTGGGAACCCTAATCTGCCACCCTTATCATGCCTCTTACACACATGAATTATCTGTTAAGGGGTGTAAAGTAAACAATGACCAAAAGGGCCTGGAATGGGGGATTTGAAAAAGTGTTATAGCCTGCAACTCCCTACCTCCCTATAGGGGTGGACCCTGAGGGCGGACCCCCCTTCGGTTTCCCAAAATTTGATATAACAATATTATTATGCAAAATATTATGCAAAATACCAATACCGTGAAAAATAAAGATTAATGTCACTGTACTATATTTTGAAACCCCTCAACCTTTCTTGGATAGGGCAGGCTACCCATGACATTGTAGCTCTCTGAAGTGAACTTTGACTTTAAAAATTAACATATTAACACTATTCAAGGATAAATGGATATCAACCAGTTGGCTCATTGGAGATAAAGGTGTTATGTGCATTCATATATATATATATATGTAGGCAAGCGGCAACATAAGTTCTGTGATTATACTTTATTTGGTCAGTTTGTAATTAACCTTCCCAATTTTCTCGTAGCAGCTATGTTATTTTAAGTAGAGTTGAGGCTCTGTGAGTGACTTGGTCGACCGCCAAATGTTGAAACAAAGATGCCAGCTGCTAAAGTTAGTCAGCCAGGCCAACTAAACACCCCTGAAATGTGTCTGATATTTTTGGGGGTTAGTCGGCTGACTGAACCCTAAAACTGTGCTTTGTTGCAAACCAAGCTGATGCCAGAGCAGTTAGTCAGTTGAAATTTAGCTGGCCAGGGATGTGTTTGCCCAGTGGGGACCAGGCTTTAATCATAAAGAATGTTATAGTAATGTTATTCTAACATGAAAGAATGTAACAAGAATGTTACAATTACATGTCAGTGCAACATTGCAATGTTAGGTTCTAAAGACGTTTTTGGGTACCATCAAAATAATGTAACAAGATCCAAAGCAGAAATAATGAGAACATTGATACAACATTATGATAATGTCTAATTCTTGCTTGGGATGCTATTGGGTGTTAAAGTCTAGCATCGATAGTAGTCTGTATATTTAGTCGGAGGTTCAGGTTATATACCACATGTATGTGATCTATTTCTGCGCTACTTCCTCATCTCATATATCTTACCTGCTAAGATTATATTTTTTACCCGTCAGATCGCCTACATCTTATTATGTCTGGAATGAAACGATAAGGTTCTTGGGGGATACACCCCTGTACACTCACCTTTTTTTTTTTTTTTTTTTTTTTTTTTATTTCAAAAGTTTTTACCCTGGGTATGCTTCAGTCTGATAAGACTGGTTTTCAAGATTGACCCAGCCTGTTCTTATACAATTAATAAATGATAAATGTTTTCATGAAATGAGTACATTTAACAATCGTTTAAATGGATGAATTATGAGCATATGATAACAAGTCATGAGGTGGAATTTCTTGACTTTACAACAGTATAGTGCCTAGTTATGTAACAATTTATTGCGCATTTTAGTCTTTTGAGAATAATTGAAACAAGATATTGTTTGAATATTCCTTTCATTGACAGGCAATTCATTCCAAAGACATGAACCCCTATAGGCAACACTATTTTGATAAATAGTAGTATTTGGCGTTTTAATCTCGAATAAGGGTGCTTGATAAGCCCTGGTGGGTAGATCGCGTCGGTCAATGTTCTCACCCTTGCATTTTCGCCTATACATGATACAAAGCAAATGAGTTTTCATTCTATCCTCTAGTAAATTCAACCTTGCTGTAGAATGGATTTGTATCTCCTCTTTAATTCTGTAATTATTTGAGCAAAGTCTAAGAAATTTTGTTTGTTTATTTTGGATAATTTGTGTTTTAGTTTTGTTTATTCCATGATAAAAGATATCTCCATAATCAATATGTGGTAAAATATAGGACTTATAAACTATATAACGGGTCGAACTCGGTAGTATATAGCGTATTTTATAGAAAATTGATAATTTGAAGTTAAGGGTTTTTATTAAGTTATCAGTATGTTGATTATATGTTAGATTTGGATCCAGTGTTATACCCAGGTACTTGTATGATTGTGTATTAACAAGTTCAGTATCATGTATTGACACAGTAGGCAAATTGTCACCAAGGCTCTTAAGACGCTGTCTACTGCCAAAGAACATATTTTTAGTTTTTTTAACATTAATAGTTACATGATTATCATTACACCAGGTGGTTAAGTTATTCAAGTCAGACTGAAGTATATTGGAGCACATATTCACATTTTGATGACTCGTACATAGTACAGTGTCATCTGCAAAGAGATATATATTAGAGTTTTTAATTTGCAAGTGCAAATCATTAATATAGAGCAAAAATAACAGGGGACCAAGAACAGATCCTTGAGGAACACCATAACTTAGTTCTCGTGTATCAGATTTAATATTATTAGCTATTGTCATTTGTTTTCTATTTTGTAGATAATTTTTCAAAAGTGCTATTGAGTTATCAGTCATTCCATAAGTAGGCAATTTATTTAATAATATTTGATGATTAATAGCATCAAAGGCTTTTTTAAAATCTATGAATATACATTGGGTAAAAACTTTATTGTCAATAGATTCTGCTATGAAATCAGTTAAGTAAGATGTAGTTAATATAGTTGAATGGTTTTTTCTAAAGCCTCCTTGGTATTTATAAAGAAAATCATTTTGTTCTATGTATGCATATAGTCTTTTATGTAGTAGCTTCTCTAAAATTTTGCCAGGAAGTGGAAGTAGTGATATTGGACGTAAATTATTGACATCTTGTTTATTTCCCTCTTTCCGTAATGGTGTGACAGTGGCAATTTTCCACTTATCAGGGAAGATATTATAAGATATACATTGGTTATATAAATAAGTCATTTGGGTAATCAGTATTTTTAAAGTATCTTTTAAGATTTTTGTAGGCAGTTCAGGAATAGCAGAACTCTTGGATAGTTGAATCTGCTCTATTTCGTTCATCACTTCTGCCTCTGTACATAAGTCAAATTTAAAGATGGGTTTAATATCAGGGCCACTTATTTTAGATACAATTGGAAATTTATTTGCTAAGGTTGAGCCTATTGAAACAAAAAAGTCATTTATATAATTCGGGATTTGGTCATCACTAATTGGTTCAGATGAATTTTGGTCAATAAGATACAGTAAATCAGATTGATGCCTACTATCAGGTATGATTGACTTAATGGTTTTCCAAAATTTTTTACTATTATTCCTATTTATTTCAATCTGCTCATGAATATACTCTTTTTTAGCCATTCGTATAATATTTTTCAGTCTATTTTTTTCTTGCCTAGCTCTAATCCAACAATCTTCTGAATTTGAGTCTCTAGCAAGTTTATAGAGCTGATCTTTTGAAAATATTAGTTGTAGGATTTCATCAGTGACCCACGGGTCCTTTATTTGTTTAATGTTGAAAATTTTTGTTGGACATAGAGTATCCAAAATTTTGATTAAATTGAGATATATGAAATCCCATAGTTTATTAGGGTCACTAATATTATAGAAGGTGTCCCAGTCAATTAGCAGTAGCTCTTCTTCCAATAGTTGATAGGAATATCTGACATAGGATCGTCCTTCAAACTGTAGTTTCTGTTTGGTTTTTTTATTATGCATTTTAGTGACAAATATCAAATTGTGATCACTTATATTCACATTGACAACACCAGAGACTAGGTTGCTCGCTGAATTTGTAAATATTTGGTCTATAATTGTTGCAGTACTATGAGTTTGTCTAGTTATACTTGAAATCAATGATTTGAGACCATAATCAGCCATCATATTTATAACCTTTTTAGTTTCAGGCATTTTGATTTTAAAATTAATATTAAAGTCACCTAATTGGAAAATTTCATGATGTGGATATTGCTCAATGAGAAAGGTCATGTTGTCATCCATTATTCCCAAAGCATTATCTACATTTCCTGAAGGTGGTCTATATGTATTACAAATTATAACATTTTTCATATACTTAAATCTTAGTAAAATATATTGTAATTCTATGTCAATGTTTGAGATATTCAAATGGCCCAAGGTTTGATCATCAATAATGATTCCATCATTGGAATTCATAATATAACAAGCAAGTCCACCTCCCTGTTTGGCTATTACATGATTCCTATCTTGACGCAATAGTGTATAGCCTGGTATATGATAAAGGTTGTCAGGGAAATTTGTATTAAGCCAAGTTTCAGATAATGATAGGCAATGAATTTTGTTGTGCATCAAATATATTTTCAGTAAGTCAAAATTACTATTTAAGCTGCGGATATTTAAATGCGCTATGTGAATACCTTTATGGTCGTGAAAGTTAGTTTTTAAAGCTATTTGTCAGATATGGTGTTGTGGTCAGAATTTCACCTCTCAGTGTATAGTCCATGCTCATCCAAAACCAACTCAATACGTCAATACATACAGCCAGTGACAGTTTAATGTCAGCCGTGTGCATATGACATACTAAGATACAGGTTGCGGTGAGTCCCTATGTTTGTTATGTTTAAAGAATAATCATTTTATTTCTATCCCACCCAAGTAGGTATTAGATAGAAAATGTTACTAACATACTGTAACTTAATTTTTTTAATCAAATTTGTTAGGCATCACCAAAAAAAAAAAATTTAATTATTCTTCGTATAGCAGAGTCACCCAAGTAGGTATTGCTGATATAAATCTTGAACATATACTTTTAATCGACCTTCATCACCCAATTGGGTATTTATGAATTTTCTTATATTGGTAATCCAGTTCGCTACAATTGTCACCCAAGTAGGTATGTATAAATAGATCTCTTGATGTTAGTTGTGTCACCCAAGTGGGTATAAATGATTATTTTTGATATGCATACTATTGATAATATTAAATTAGAAAGTGTTTACGATCTCTGCACCCAAATAGGTATATTATCATCTTGATTGATGATGAGATCATCATACTATTGATAATACTATATTAGAAAGTGTTCGCGATCTCTGCACCCAAGTAGGTATATTATCATCTTGATTGATGATGAGATCATAAAGTCCTACAGTTGTTTAGATTTTAGTGTAATAGATATCCAAATTTGTATATGTTGCCCGGACTATTGCCTCAGCCCATTTCAGTTTCAGCAGGTCGGTTAAGTGAAGGCCGTCAGACAGTTTTTCATATTTATGGAGCCAAATTTGTGATCGATGATCAAATGTATGGATAGTGTTGGCCCACATTGGTGGAATCACGTGTGATTCTGTGTTTAGTGAGGCGATTACCCTGTTCACACCTACCACTCCTTCATCAATTACATGTTGTAATGCATCATGATCCGTCTGATATTTGTTATATCGATTCACGTCAATACCGACTATTGGACAGAATATCGGATTTGGAACATGACTTTAATTCCACGAGAATGGGTCTCATGTATCTTGAGCCTTGCTGAGGTGGTTTGCCAACTCGTCTGACTTGTTCAATGTCTCGATCTACATCTATGTTGCATCCAATGGCCTTGAATACCTTGTCAATGGCCGTTTTTGGGGTGTCATTGGTCTCTGAGATATTTCTGAATATCAGTCCTTTATCACGGGATTTGATTTCCAATTGTTCTATGTCGGATCTGAGTGCATTGATGATAATTGTCTGATACTTTGAGTATTCACTCAGGTGATCTGTGACTTGTAGTTGTATTTGCATCTGCTTTTCAAGCACGTCCACTTTCTTTTCTATTTTAGCTATTTTGTCATCCCTTTTCTTGATCTCCATTTCAAACTCTTGCTTGGAAAATCCATTTTCTGCTGGTGGAGCTACATTTTCCAAGGTCGAATTAATCTTGGCAAGTGTTTCATCTAGTTTTAGGAAACGATCATCAAATTTTTCAATTTTCTCATTCAATTCCTTATGTCTTTGTTGGGATAGCAATGCCTCATGTTCAATGCGTTGAGTCAGGTCCCTGCGTTTTTGTCTTTCCGAACGTTCCCCTTCAGGTGAATCAGGTAATACTGCCGACGCCGGGTATGGCGGGGCTGAAGTGCTATTTTTAGACATGGGTGGTATTTGTTTACGTACAGCGGCGATGTGCTTCTTATACTGCGTTGGTATATTGTCTGTGATATGTTGGTACAAATCAACAATCAAGTATGAGATCGTGTTCAATCAATGTATATATATAGTCACAATACCTTCATGGTGATATGTAAACGCAAATATAAGTGATTCACTGTGTTGGTGTTGCCCAAAATCAATGAGTGCATCGGGAGCTCCGCCGTATCAACCTGCTAACTCGCCATGTTTCAGTTATGAAATCAGAAGGGGCCTTCCATTAAGTACGTTAACACTTAGGTGGGGGTGAGTGGGTCTGAAATTACCGAAAATTTGTGTCCGTTCCTCTACAAATCCAATGCGTATTTTAGCCCATGAGGGGTAGGGGTGTTCTTACATTTTTGAAATTTTGCGAACGTTCCTGTACAGATCCAACGCATATTTTATCCCATAGGGGGGTATTTTTTTAATCTTGCGTGTATACGTACTTAATGGAAGGGCCCGGACTAGAAGTGTTCGCTGTAGAAGGTACCATACCTTTTGATTAATGACCTTGTCAAGTCAGCTGATACAAAACTCTATGATTTCCCGCCCGAGTGCCAGCATCTTTCCCTTTAGTTTAGAGAACCCTGTCAAATACTCAATTCAAGGTAGCATCATTGCTCTTGGCATGTACATGATACCACAGGATATAGCGAATAAACCTTTGAGTATCGTTATTAAGACATGTTCGCGAATGTGGGTCCGTTTTTATGGCAAGCAGCGTCTCCCAGGCAAGCAGCCAAGTAACAAGCACGTTCTGCGACTGTACTTTTTCCGTTAGTCTGTAACTTGCCCAATTTTCACGTAACAGCTACGTTATTTTACGTAAAGTTGAGACTTCCTGAAAAGAATGTTATAATAACATTATTTTTCAGTGAAGTTGAGACCTTACTAATAAAGAATGTTATAATAACATTATTATTGCATGAAAGAATGTCACAAGAATGTCAAAATAACATCAGAGTGTGACGTCACAATGTTAGGTTCTAAAGACGGTATGGGTGCCATCAAAATAACGTAACAAGAACAAAAGAAGAACTAAACAGAATGTTATAATAATGTCATATTCTTGCTTGGGTTACCTTTTAGTATCGTTATTAAGACACATTCACTAACGTGGGGCGGCTTTTATGACTAGCAGACACCTTCCTCGCTGTCCTCATATTTTTACAATATATCCAACACCCTGTGATGGTAAAGTGGAACGGTAAAAAACAAATTACATATTAGTTACTGCCTCAGGGGCCTGGTGGGTTTTTTTTCTTCCCGCCCCAGCCCCAGGAAGGGGGGGTACTGACTCTGCAAAGGTAACTACCAACTGCCAAACTACTGCCCCTACTTTTTGTCACTGACCACTACTGAATTTTAGTTGACTGCCCCCTATTTTTGGGGTATGCAGATCACCGCCCCCCAAAATCAGAGATCATCAATACTATGAAATAGACAAAAATCACCAATATTGCTTAGAAAATCTTCTGATAAGTTTGCTATGCGTTTTTGTTTGAAATAATGTAATATATTAAGCTAAATTTAGAGTAACTGCACATTATTGTTTTAAAGAAGTAGTTCACTGCCCCCCTTATTGGCATAAAAGTGGCTGACCCCTCAATTTTGACATTCACTGCCCCTACTTCACGGGTACTTTTGGCAGTGGGTACCCAGGCAAGCAGCGATGTTACAAGCATGTTCTGTGACAATTTATTTTTTGGTCAGTCTGTTACCTGCCCGATTTTCACATATATAGCAGTTAAGTTATTTCATATAAGGTCAAGACTTCCCAAAAACTAAATGTTATGATAACGTTATATTTTGGTGAGTTGAGACTCTAAAACCAGAATATCATGAAACAGAATATCATGAAAACATAATTTGTACGTGAAATAACATAACCAGAATGTTATTATAATGTCAAAGTGTAACGTTGCAATGTTATAAGTTCTAAAGACGTTTTGGGTGCCATCAAAATAATGTAACAAGAACCAAATCAGAAACAAATAGAATGTTTTAATAACGCTATGATAAAGTCATATTCTTGCCTGGGTACTCTTTTGAGTCCCAAGTGCCCCCTCCCCCCTCTCCATGGGGCCTTGAAGGCACGAGCGGTCGGTGCTAACCCACCGTTAAATGCACCCCCAGAAACAGCCCCCGGAAAACGACCAGAAAAACCACGCACCTGTTGCAAAAACGTAAATACCTGGGAAATTGAAATCTGGCAAAGCGAAACGTACCCCTCCCCCTAGTAGGAAAAAAACGCCGACAATTACCGGAAAAAGGGGTCGGGAAAAAAAGGGCGACTTTGTGTGTAAACATCATTAGAGGGGGCATGTCGCGGTTAGTTTAGGAGCCTGCCGCCAGGGGCTGGTGGGTGCGCGCGTCCCCCCGGCGTCCCCCCCCCGACCTGCCGACGACGCGCGGGGTCGGGTATAGAAGCGGCGGAACCGGAAACGGAGCCTGTTACCGACGTGTTGAGTGTGTCTATCAAGGGCACGATGACCTTGAGATGAATATGAACATATATTTACACACATCCACATTTATCTTTCCTTAATGATTATATTTAATTTCAACCCAGGCAAGCAGCGACAAGCAGCGACATAACAAGCAAATTCCCTGACAGTACATTTTTGGTTAGTCTGTTACCTGTCCAATTTTCACTTGAAAATTACGATGTTTTAGGTAAATTCGAGACTTATTAAAATAGATATATAATGTTATATTTTAGTGAAGTTGAGACCTTACTTATGGAAAATGTTATAGTAATGTAATAATGATGTGAAAGAAAATTACAAGAATGTAACAATAACGTCATGGTGCGATGTTGCAAAGTTAGGTCATGAAGACGTTTTTGGCCGCCATCAAAATAATTTAATAACAACATTGTTATCACGTCATATTCTTTCTTGGGAATACCTTGCAGTGACATTATGTGTTTTTCAGTTTTTGTTCTTGTTACATCACAGCCTGCTTGTGAAATAACAGAAACATTCTGCAAATGTACGTTTTATGTGAAGGTTGAAACCTCACCAAATAAGAACATTATTATAAGATAATTTTTTGGTGAGGTTAGGACAGAACCTATACAGAACATTAGAATAACATATAAGAACATACTATTTAGGTTGAAAAACGTAACCAGAATGTTATGATAATGTTGAATTGCAATGTCACAGCAAGACGTTCAGCAACGTTATTAGGAGCCATCGAAATAACAAGAACCAATGCAGAACGTTGCTGCAACGTTTTTAAAACGTCGCACCTCCAGCTTGGATTTCTTCAAAGGCTACATACAATGCGACTTACTGCTATGTGGTTGCACTGCAAAATCATTGTAATGTTTTGGTTATATTCTTAAATGCTAGCTTCATTATGTTTATAACATTCTTTTCTTTGTTACATATCGTCATCACCAAGAATAGCATAATAATGCCCTGATTTGGTGAGGTACTGACCGCAGCCTAAATAGCATAACATTTACTTTAATTTCTACTTTAGTAAGTAACAGACTGACCAAAAAAGTATACTTTGCAAAACCATACTCTTACATCGCAACTTGGATGATTCATTTGACTCATCGCCATGCCTAAACGAGTTTGCGCAAAAGAATTCTGAAGAAATGCTATGCCGACTACCTGGGCATGTCATAAAGATTTCGAGAAAATCATGTTTAGGATACGATACAATACCAAAGAAATGTTATTGCTAACAAGAAAGTTATGTTTCATTGTCTTTGTCAATTTTTTTTAATCAAACTTAAACTATATAGCATCCTTCTTTGATCACATACATATATTTTCATATCTGAAAATTTGTGAAGAAATATATTTTTAGAATCGCGATATTCTGGAAATATCATCACGATACTGCAATGAGGTATTGGTGGCAACTTTTCAAGTATCGTGAAAGTTTTCTTGACGTGCTTTGACTCGCAATAATTATCACCAATTTTCTATGGAATACCATCCTGACCTTGAGGTGCGGCTTGAGTGTGTGGATGGCGAACGTCAACACTGCCAGTTCTCGCCGTCACGTGATCTTAAAGTGATTCTCACGAGACTTCACGAGAGTTGCAATTAGTGCGGGATATAGACATGGAGGTTCAGGTGTGATGTCGGGGTTGAGAGATGGATGTGTGTCGGGGGGAGTGGGAGTGGGCAGAGGCTTTAGGGATCGCGGAAAAGGGTACGCAGGTTCCTGGTGCACCAACAAGGCAAGCTAAGGATGTTACTTATAGTTCTTATAACACTGGAGCTATTAGAACACTACAGAACGTCGCTGTTATGTCTTTCCTTGGTGGGATGGTAAATTCGGGGGGGGGGGTTCCTTCGAGTAAGTATAAATCAGACCCCCAGCCCCTGAAACCAGCCTCGTGCTAAAGAACGCATTGGATTTGTACAGGCTGTCCAACTAGAACTGCCTGTGGGGGTACCGGGGTGGAGCTTCTGCTCCTGGAAAGAATATAGGCCCCCAGTAGCCCCTGCTGATTGTAAAAGGCAACAATAGGGGGGACCCAGCACTGACCAAGTGGTTCATTGGGTTCGATTCCCAGTTGGTGTCTGGGTTCATTATGGGATGAGGTACAGCAAAAAAGATTTCCAGGTGTCGATCCCCTACTCTTTGCCCGGCCTGTTACCTTTATCTCATAGATACAATCAGCAAAGACAGAATTTGTTCTAACTTGTTTCACTGTGAAAATGACCCTGGCTGTTCAGTACGGCATAAATTATTCATCACTCACAATAGACCCACCCCACATTGTGGTTAGACAAAATGCATTATGGAACACAATGTGTATTAACACGTATATTTGTCCTGGTTAACACTGGTTTCACTAAGGCAGCGGAATTAGAAAGTTATTATAATACTCTTTTGGGGTAGGTTAGGATGAAACCAAAACAGAATGCAGTAAGAGCATTCTGTTTAGGTTGAAGAACATAACCAGAATGTTATAATAATGTCGCAGTGCAACATCACAGCAGTACATTGCAGGAATGTTATTTGGAGCTATCAAAATGACGTAACAAGAAACAATACAGAACGTTGCCGCAACATTATTATAACGGCACACTGCTGGCTGTGAAGCCCACCTGGTCATCAGCTTTGTTGTCCCTAGGGTCTGAGCTAGGTATACCTTCCAGAGCCTGTCGGGGTATAATTCCGTGTAGGGGTCATCCAAATGTCCTATTTTCATGCTGCACTGCATGGGACTCATGCAGTGCCCATGCAGTGCCAATGCCAACCAGTGGTACCAACACCTCAACAACGTTGACCACCCAGACCCTGAGTCTATTGATTGACTGTATTTTGTTAATATATGAATTATCTACAGTATATTTGAAAATAAAGTTTGTCTCCATCCTATTTTGACTTTATCAAAATGCCCATGTTTTATAAGGATCGGTGATCAAATTGGCACTAATCCGTCGGCTGATTCAGTCAAATTCACCTAGTGGGTATGGGGCTTTAAGGGGGTATTCCACTGCACGTCTTGGGATGTGATATGACAATGTTGCTCATATAACAAATTGCTCATATAACAGAAAACACTCTATGTTAAACATGTTTGTCTGACATGCTCCAAATTGCCAGGTTTTAACCAATTCATTTCACCTGTATGCGAATTTATCCGTACATTGTCATATCATTCTGATATTGTAGCCCATATTATGTAGTGGAATCCCCCCTTTTGGGACCAAGCAGCTACAGGGCAGAGGTGTAGGTGTCAGGGCAGGGCAGGGCCCTTGGGGCAGGGCACTAGGGGTGAGGGCGTGAGGGGGGGGGGGGGGGGGCTGGGGGCAAGGGACTAGGGGTGAGGGTGTGAGGGCAGGGGGGGAGGGGGGTGAGAGTGTGAGGGCAGGGAGTAGGTGTCAGTGTCAGAAAGCCTTACCCTCTGGCAATATTTACATGTCTGTGCATGTGATGGATGGGTACGGCTCCCTCCGCCCATCACAGGTGTAACGAGCGGGTACGGTCCGGAGGGGGGGGGGGACTCCCCAAGCAAGAATATGATGTTATTATAACGTTGCAGCAACATTCTGTTTAGTTCTACTTTGCTTCTTGTCACGTTATTTTGATGGCACCAAAAAATGTCTTTTGAACCTAACACTCGGATGTTGCACTGTAACATTATTGTGATGTTATCTCATATTATAATAACATTATCATAATCTTCTTTATACCTAAGGTCTCAACTAAAAAGGAATGTTATTGTACCATTCTTTTTTAGTAAGTCTCCACTTTGCCTAAAATAACCTAACTGTTACATAAAAAGTGTACAGTTTACAAAATATGATTTCAGAGTGTTATGACTTGTTCAAGAGCCACTGCAAAAGGATTTGTCAACATACAATTTACTTTTAATCCAGTATTAAGCATAATCTAATATTGACAGCTCTCCTAAATGGTATATGACAGCCCCCCTTTTTGAGCCATATAGGCAATCAACAGCTACAGCCCCTTGTGGGTATAACCACCCAGGAAAGCATGTGACGTTATTATAATGTTGATGCAACATTCTGTTTGGTTCTGTATTGGTTCTTGTTACATTATTTGGCGACTCCCAACAACGTTGCTGCAATGTACTGCTGTGACATTGCACTGCACTGCAATGTTATTATATCATTCTGGTTATGTTATTCAACCTAAACAGAATGTTCTTATAACATTCTGTTTTGGTTTCATCATAACCTCACCAAAAAATAATTTTATAATAATATTCTAAATTTGGTGAGGTTTTGGTCTAACCATAAATAGCATAATTATTACGTGCAATCCCAGCTGGCGGTGTAACGTTATAATAACGTTGCAGCAACGTTCTGGATTGGTCCTTGTTACGTTATATTGTAACGTTGCAGCGACGTTATTTTGATGACTCCCAATAACGTCGCTGCAACCAACTGTTGCGACGTTACACTGTGACGTTCTTATAACATTTTTGTAACGTTATTTATGAGGCTGAGACTTGATAAGAACGTCACAATAACGTTCTGTTTAGGTGTGGTTGAGACCTGACTAAAAGAGAATGTCACAATAACATTCTGTTTAAGTTACGTTGACACCTGACCTAATAAGATGGTCACGGTTACGTTCTGTTTAGGTAAGGCTAAGACCTGACTTAATCAGAACATCACAAAAACATTCTGTTTAGGTTAGGTTGGGACCTCCCCTGGTGAAGAAGTTACAATAATGTTCTTTTCAGGTGAGGTCTCGACCTCACCTAATCAGAATGTCACTATAACGTTCTGTTTGGATTTGGTCTTGACATTACTTCATTAGAATGTTATGATAACATTCTTTTTTGGTTAGGTCTCAACCTCTCAGAAAAATAACGTAATGGTTACATGTTATTTTTAGTAAGTAACAGACTAACCAAAAAAGTATGGTTGCATAACGTGACCGTTACGTCACACTCCGGCTGGGATCTTAGTAAGTACCAGACTGACTAAAAAGTATAGTTGCAGAACGTTTTTGTTGCGTCAAAGCTTGGCTGGGCACAGTTGGTACCCATTTCTAGACAAAGTACCCCCCACCCCCGAGGGGTATGGCCGGGGGTCGCGGGCTTTTTATTGGCATACAACAGGCCCAAAGCCATTGACATTTGATGGGGCGCACCCACACACATATCTGTTTTAAGTTGTTTTCTTTTCACTGGACCTAAGATTGGCTTACTTAGGCTAGCTTACAGCGAAAACGGTTGGACGCTTTGTTCATGTTTACACACGTTTGCATATATACTACCCCATTGTAAATTCAAAGAGGCATTTAAATGAATTATTACAGTTACATGTTTGGCATTGCTAGATTTTGGCAAGACCTATACTGTTTAACAGATTGAAAACGAAGAGGGAAAATGTCCTAGGGATACTAGAAGAAGTCCAATGTCCGATTATTGATTTACACTATCTTGGAGACCTGCATTTTAATTATGACTAATTTTGTTGACAAAAACACAGGAAATTTTTTAGCAAAATTGATATTGACAATTCAATGATAACTTTTTTTTCCTTTTCACCTATTTGTTTTGGATTGATCTAAAAGTTACTGATCTATTATAATAACGCTATATTTTGGCAAGTCGAGATACCACAGTCAGTAATATCCAGGCAAGCATGTTCTGTAACTGTACTTTTTGGTTGTTCTGTATCCTGCTCAACTTTCATGCAGAGGTTACATTATTTCAGACAAAGTTGAGACTTGCTCATAAGGAATGTTGTAATGGCATTGAATTTTAGTGAAGTTGAGACCTTATTATGAAAAAACGTTTTTACATTGTTATTATCACATGAAAGAACATTACAATAATGTCACAATAACATCACAGTGCAACGTCACAATGCTATGTTCTAAAGATATTTATGGGCACCATCAAAGTAACGTAACAAGAACCAAACCAGAACTAAACAGAACGTTTTAGTAACATTATAATAACGTCATATTCTTGCTTTGGCATAATGAAATACCACAATTGGAAGTAACCTTCAAAGAGTCAGTGTCCCCCCCCCCCCCCGGCCCCCACGCTGCCCCCCAAACAGGGTGCCCCACCAACAGGGGCGCTATGATCGGGGCAGCAGGGAGGGCCGGATATACCCCTAACAGATAGACCATGTTCAATCTGAGTACCATGACCCCCTAGGCCGGCTTCAAGGGCCTACAGGGTAAAAGGACCCATGTCGGCAGGGAGATTTATAGCCGTTTGACCGGGGCATTAAATAGGAAGGTGGGTGGGGGTGGGGGGCGATATGGTATAAGCATGGATTTGAGGGGTGGGGGTGGTGGAACGGATCGTGGACGGGAATGTCAAATATGGGGTATTCTATCATAATCCCACCCTATTTCTTACAGATAAAAAAAAGGAAAATGTTGGTAAAGGATCATATAAATAAAAAACAAATATGTTGTAATATTACAAACATATATTATCAGTGTTCGGCCAGGGTATCAGAAGGTAGGGGGGAGGTGGGTTGCTATATGGTATAAGCATACATGGGGGGGGGGATGGAAATAAAAAGGGTATTGGGCGGGTATATCAAATATGGGGTATCCTGTGACAATCCCCACACATTTCTTATGGATTAAGTATTTATATTTGGTAAGAAATCATAGAAATAAACAAACATATATTTATATATATATTATATAAATTCACATTTGACAGGGGTATATGAAGGCTGGGGAGGGGAGTGTGATATGGTTTAAGCAAAAATATGGAGTGATATAGTGTAAGCCCAACCAAAGAACATGACGTTTTTATAACGTTATTATATTTTTCTGTTTAGTTCTGCTTTAGTTCTTGTTACATTCTTTTAATGGCAGCCAAAAGCATCTTTAGAACTTTACATTATGACGTCACACTGTAATGTTACTGTGACATTCTTGTTCTTTCACATTATAATGACGTTATTATAACATTATTTATTGGTTAGGTTTCAACTTCACTAAATTATAGTGTTATTACAACATTCTTTTTTAAGTAAGTCTCATCTTCACTTAGAATAATGTAACAGTGATGTGAAACCTAGGCAGGTTACAGACGGACCAAGAATGTATGGTCACAGAACGTTCTTTCTAGATTGCTGCTTGCCTGGGAGTACAACGGACGGCGGGAAGGGAAGTCAAACACGAGATGTTCCATGCTAATCCACCCTGTTTCTTACAATTAATATATTTTTTTCATTAAAGAACCATATTTATATATATTCTTCCAATATGCTATATATCATTAGCATATAATTATAGCATGAATACATATATTCCTTTCATATGTATATCATATATTGATATAACATATGCATAATATAGATACACGCATACACACATACATATATCTATTCTGTGTATTCATCTGCATTCTGCATATCTGGTTTCCAATAGATAGATCCGTGTGAATGACTCAGTAGCTATATAGGTTGTTAATAAGACATTGAACAGTTATATAGGAATGATAATGTGGCTTCCATATTCTTTACTTCTTTTATCATACAACTAACACAATTTCTCCGAAATGCTATATCAAGACATATGGTTGGAAAAGTTTCCAATAGCCAAGTGTCCATCCTTAATCTCATATCCCACAAATGGCCGCATTACAACCACTTCCGTTGATCTCTTTGGTCCCAAATGATTAAGTTGTAATACGTCAAACCTGCAGGGTGCATACCCCGCTCTGACCTCTGACCCTCGAGGTCACGGGGGCTGGTGACCCCAGGCAGTCAAGTGTGACAGGGTGACCTCTCAAGGTCAAATGGGGATTGGGTGGGGGGACACGGGATTTGAAAAAGGAGGGGTCCCAATATAGGTAATTAAAGTACTCAAACACGTTTGTGTTCATTCACGTTAATGTGCACGGCGTTTCTTTTATTCTCCCATCTCTAGGTTCCCCAGAATAAAGAAAAAGGGGGGGGGGGGGAGGGGGAGCACAGGTTTGAAAATATTAAAGGCCCGCATAAACATAATGATTATAGGCGATTAGAGTACTCAAATGTCACTCATTCACGTTAATGTACAAAGCGTTTCATATTATCCCATCTTTATAACCCCTCCCCCCCCCCTACGAAAGAAAGGGAGGGGAGAATGATTGCCCCTCCCCCCTCCTGGATCAGCCCCTGGAGGGTTCAGTAGTTGGGGGGATGGCGTCAGTGGGCGGCTTACTTTGATCCTTCACCATACATGTAGGCTTACCAGGGGTCAAATTGTCCGAGGTACATAATTGACAGATCAGAGAACGCTCGGAATGTATTAAAGGCCTACATCTGACATGTAGAATACTATGAAATGGTTCCCCCTTTAATATATAAGTTTATAGAAGTCTCAAGAGGTCCCCAGCTGCAGTGTGACGTAATGGTCACGTTATGCAATCATACTTTTTTTGGTTAGTCTGTTACTTACTAAAATAACATGTAACCATTATGTTATTTTTCTGAGAGGTTGAGACCTAACCAAAAAAGAATGTTATCATAACGTTCTAATGAAGTAATGTCAAGACCAAATCCAAACAGAACATTATTGTGACGTTCTTATTAGGTGAGGTCGAGACCTCACTTAAAAAGAACATTATTGTAACCTCCTCACCAGGGGAGGTACCAACCTAACCTAAACAGAATGTTATTGTGATGTTCTGATTAGGTTAGGTCTTAACTTCTAATGCAGTAATTTCACGACCAAATCCTCACAGAATGTCATCGTGATGTTCTTTTTTCAATTATTTATTTTATCACTTCTTCATGTATAGGCATGTTCTTTTAGTAGCAAACCATAATACTTAAATACCCATATTATAACCACTTTCGTTGATCTATTTGATCCCAAATGATTAAGTTGTAATACGCCGAACCTGCAGGGTGCTTACCCCTCTCTGACCTCTGACCCTCAAGGTCACGGGAGGTCGTGACCCCCAGAGGTCAGGTGTGACGGGGTGACCTCTGAAGGTCAGGGGAGGGGGTTGGATACAGGATTTTGAAAAATATAGGGCGTCAGTATACAAGATAATCCAGTTTAGGATACGATACGATACCAAAAAATCTTATCGCCATACATGATTTTTGTTTTTCAATTTGGTTGCATATTTTTTGTAATCAAACTTAAACTAAACAGCGTTCTTCCTTAGTCACATACGTTTATATTTTGATATATTAATCTATGATAAATTATATAATTTTAAAACCGTGAAATTATCTTCACGATACTGCTTTGAGGCCTTGGTGATATTTTTTGAGTATTGTGACTTTTTTGTGGACGTGTTTTGACTCACGATAAGTATCGCGAAATTCGTGTGTAATGCTATCCAAGTTTATTTTCCCAAAGGGGGAAGGGGGGAAGGCCCGCTGGACCCCCCTGGATCCGCCCCTAGAAGGGTTAAGTAGTTAGGGCGTTGGGTCAAATGGCGGCTAACTTTGATCCATGACCTTACATGTAGGCTTACCGAGGGACAAATTGTTAGAGGTATATAATTGGCAGATCAGAGAACGCTCCGAATGTATTAAAGACCTACATCTGACATGTAGAATATTATATGAAATGGTACCCCATATAAGGTATAAATACGTTCTTATAGAAGTCCCAGGAGGTCTCCGTTCATTCTCAACAATGGAATGGGTATCATAGACCCACTCATTTAAAGTTGAATAAACTTCAAAAACAGTAATTCATACATCTATGTTATAAGGAATCTGTAGAGATGGTTGGCCTTAATACACCGTGAGGCTTTCCTGTTCTCTGTTACTTAAGTTACTATAAAAGGAAAAACACAAAATTTGTTTTGTATTATTATATATACTACGTAAGCATAATTATTATCTTTTAAAATCATTAAATTTGGCATTGGACGATTAAAATGATGGGTCAATCAAAGGGCTATGCGATGGGCAACAAAAAGTAGGGCATCGTGAAAGAGGCTGCCGGACCTAAGTATTGATGTGAAAGGCTTGAACAGCCTTTCAAGTCCTATCAAGAAAATTACCGTTATTCAGTTATAGAATTCCCAAACTGCTTGGATACATGTGATGGCCAATGCTATGTTTATCATATTTCTTTGAACGAAATGCCCTATTGGAGTGGAAATAAACAGGTGATGGATTTTGTCAAGTCTATATTCACCCCTCCCTTCAAACAGACTCCTTTCTCAGCCGATACAAGAAGGGCCCAATACATGTATGAAGTTGCCCGTACCTATGAAACCATTCTGGTGCAACGTGGGCTCAAGGCCAAGCACACACCGATACACCTTGAGGAGAAGGACGCGTGGCGGAGAATGCCATGATCAAGTCTCCCCCTGTCACGTGACGCTGTTTACACCTGTATCCCCCTGGTGGGCAGGTGGGGAGTTAACCCCGGGGATCCCCTCAGCACCCCACGGGGTACATCCTGTACACCTGACACGGTTGGGGTTACGGGGAAGAGTATAGGCCCCCAGTAGCCCCTGCTGAACGTAAACGGCAATGATAGGGTAGGACCTGCACTGACTACCCAGCCAGCTTGCGACGTAACAAAAACGTTCTGCAACTATACTTTTTTAGTCAGTTTGTTACCTACTAAGATGGCATGTAACAATAACGTTATTGGTGGTGTGGTTGAAACCTCACCAAATTAGAACGTCATTATAACATTATTTTTGGTGAGGTTAGGATAAAACCAAAACAGAATGTTATTAGAACATTCTGTTTATGTCAAAGAACATAACCAGAATGTTATAATAATGTCACAGTGGAATGTTGCAGCAGTAGGTCGCAGTGACGTAATTGGGAGTCATCAAAAGAACGTAACAAGAACCAAACCAGAACCAACCAGAACGTTGCTGTGACATTAACGTTATTAAAATGTTTCACCTCCGGCTGGGTAAGGGGTTCTTTGGGCTCAGTTCCCGGTTGGTGCTGGGTTCACTTAGGGATGAGGTACAGCAAAAATGATTTCCAGGTTTTGATCCCCTGCTGTTTGCCCACCCTGTCACCTTCTCATCTATACGACAGAATTCGTCCTAACTTGTTTTTGCCGTGAAAATGAACCTGATTGTCGGTACAGCATAAAACTGCCATCACTCACTCACTCACACCTCACAGGTAAGGGACGCAGGGGGGTACGCAGGGGGGACGCAGGGGGGACGCAGGGGGGACGCAGGGTGGACGCTGGGGGGGTAAGACGCTCACCTGAGGGTCACAATGCCCCCTAGTGACGGCGTCTGTCACCACCTGGGGAGACGCTGAAAGGTGCAGAGAGCGGAGAAAAAAAAACACACCTGTAAGTGTGAATGTCCCCGAATGGCTCCATCCGGGGCGTAAAGTGAGATGTCCACAAAGTGAGGGGTGAGGTGAGGGGGGGGGGGTAGATTTGTTGATCGGTTTTTCAGTGGTTGCTTTACTCCCTGCCCACAGCAATAAGCCCATCCCTCATTGGGGATGTCCTGGGTTTGGACAAGGGTCAGACAAAATAATTGTATAAGTTGTCCGTGTTTCCAAGAGTTGGGTTAAAAAACTGAGCAAGAATTATGTTTTTCTATATCCTCAAGGACTGATCGAAATTTAAAGTTTCATAAATTTTATCAATTGACTGATTTGCAGGTTTGCCAGCCAATCAAAATGCTGTATTTCAGGGCATAATAAGGTTCGACATTTTAGGTTTGGCTGAAAAATTTCGGAGAAATCTGTCAACCTTACTGCTTTGATTAATTTTGGATTTTACAATAGTCTTCACGGAATAAGCGTGGAAGCAATTTTGAAAATATTGTATGGTAAACCTAAACTTTGGTGTAAACTGGGCTTAGCGTATTTCAGAAAATAGCAACGCTCCTGTATGAGAATTGATTCTGTGTGCCAATGCCAGAGCTCAAGTTGTGTAGTGTAAAAGGGTCTTGAATGACTGACCCATACAACTCAACTCAACTATTGAGTTCAGTTTATTTGGCCAGTGCTTTATTCTCAACTAAAAAAGGTACTGTGACAACAACCATGGGGGGAGTCTGAGGGTGGCTGGCCAGCGAGCTTGTGTCACAGAAATGTTCTGCAACCATACATTTTTGAGTCAGTTTGTTACTTACAAAGATGGTAGGTAGCAATGACATGTTTGATGGTAAGGTTGAAACCTCAACAAATCAGAATGTTATTATAACATTATTTTTTGGTGAGGTTAGTACACAATCAAAACAAAATTTTAAATGGAGAACATAGCAGAATGTTACTGCAACATTATAGTAACGTAACATCCTTGGCTGGGTGGTGATGACTCATTGGGGATTGTGGCATATGAAAGGAAAAACCCGGGTTTCATACAAACTATGTTAAAATAACCGAGAATGTGGAGTGCTAAATAAGGCCTGTCAATATTGGGGGAGGAGGGTGGGGGGGGGGGGGGCGGGGTCGGTTCCAGGGGGGTGTTCCAGGGGTCCTGATCCCTATGCCCCCCCCCTCTTTTGGTGGGGAGTTAAACTTGCCAAAGGGAAAAAAGTGTTGAGTGCATGTACGCGAATGCACACTGTTTGGGTACTTAGCCTATATACAGACCCCCCTCTTTCCGAAATCCTGTATCAGCCAAAAATATGTACCACTCATTGACAGTGCCCCTGTTGGGGTACCAGGGTGGGGCTTCTGCTCCTGGGAAGAAAATAGGCCCCCAGTAGTCCCTGCTGATCATATAAGGCAACGATAGGGGGGACCCAGCACTAACCAAGTGGTTCATTGGGCTTAACTCCTGCTTAGTAGGCCTATCTGGGGTCCCTAAGGACTGAGGTACAGCAAACTGATTCCCAGGTTTTGATCCCCTGCCGTTTGCCCATCCCGTCACCCTCATCTCATATAGATACAATCACCAAAGACAGACCAAGTCAAAACATGTGTCTGAAAAGTCAAAATTCGTCCCAACTTGTTTTTTGCCATGAAAATGACCCTGGCTGTCGGTACAGTGTAGAACATCCATCACTCACTCACTCACTCATTGACAGTGTGGGTGATAAAGCAGGCTTCACCTGGTGGGTTTTATATAGGAGGTGTGAGGGGAGGTTGACATGTTTTGTCACCAGTACAAAACCCCGTCCCCAGCCTGTATGGTACCTCGGTTCACTGGGGTTACCCACGGTCAGAGTCACCATTCACCGGTGTCACTCGGGCCGTAAATATTGATCCCATACGTCAAAGGCACAATGCCTTTTTTACCTGGCTGTCAATACAGTGTATATCTGTCAGTCACAATAATGATATAGAATGTTCTCGTCAAAGTGTATGAAAAGCAAAATAACTGCTTTGCTTGCTTGTCATTTATAGTGTATAAACATAATGTCCCCCACAATGCAATAAAGATATACACATCAACATAAATTATGGTTAATATGTTTTCTACTATTATCGTGCCATTCCAATGCTAATATTTTGTTTCATATGCCATATCTAGTCGTTCTAGGGGAGGGTTCAGGATTTCCTAATGGGGGGGGGGGGTGTTCAACATGATATATCATAATTATTCTAAGTACTGAAACAGCGCACATCCATATGCATGTACACAGGATTGCCAGCCAACTTGCAATGTAACAGAAACGTTCTGCAACCATTCTTTTTTTAGTCAGTTTGTTACTTACTAAGATGGCCCGTAACAACTGCATTATTGATGGTGATGTTGAAACCTCACCAAATTAGAACATTATCATAACATTATTTTTTGGTGAGGTTGGGATGAAACCAAAACAGAACATTATGATAATATTTTGTTTAGGTGGAAGAACATAACCAGAATGTTATGATAACATCGCAGCGCAACATCACAGCAGTAGGTCACAGTGACGCAATTGGGAGTCATCAAAAGTATGTAACAAGAACCAACACAGAACGTTACTGCAACGTTATCATAATGTCACACCTCCAACAGGATTGTCCCCTCTTCGGGACCCCCTGGACCCCCCTGGATCCGCCCTTTATTTTATTCATTTTGTTTTTCATAACCTTCTATTAGTTTTTCTTTCAATTCATGTCTGGTCTATGGTCATTGATATGGTATTCTGATAGGGATGGATTAGACTGGATCATGACTGAGTGGGTATGGCAAGGATACGTTTTGATTAAAGGGCTGACAGGAACTTCGCGACTTTTGATTTTAAAGAGGGGATTCGTTGCCGAACGTCATTCCTAAACTGTCAAAGTGTTCAGGAAAATCAACATGGAAACACTCAACATAGGCTGCACTCTTTCGGCGTGTGGAATACAGCCGTTAGGAGTCCAGCATATCTTAGGACAATGTGACTTCAAATACACAAAGTCTGTGCCTTTCTCTCTCACCTGGTGAACTCCTGAATTCCACATCTGGTCGTCAACAATGCATGGACCGTTGCCCCTGGCCTGTGCATCCAACTTCTACAAAGAACTTAGATCCGGAAGAATGAGTCCCATTTTCCTCGGCAGATGTTCCTGTATCAGGGAGCTGCGAAAAAATGTCATACATGTGATAAAGGTATCACATCACTGTACAATGTTGACAATTTTTAAACAAATAATCTAACTGCAAGTCTTTCTATTTCAACTTGAGTATACACATGTATTCATTTAAAAATAACATTTGATATGTTCTTTAGAAACCGTGTACTGCATGGGAATGTTTCTAATATTTACAGGCAGTCCATTCCAAAGACTTTTAGCTTCAAAGACAGGTGATTTCTTTATGTAATCCTTCCGTGTGATAGGTATTTTGATCAATGGTGCCACGCTCTGTCTAGTGTTAACATGTGTACATTTAAGATCTATACAGCATTCTGCAATCAGTCTAAACATTATGTTTAACACAAAGTATTTCCTCCTGTCATTTATGGGTAACAAACCAGCATGAGTAAACAGTTCTAATCGATGTCAGGTTCAATTCTTGACTGGACTGCTATACCTCTGTGCATGTCTCCCTGTGACAACGACAGGGATATCAAAGACTCCTACTCCTAGAGGACCAATGTCCAATGTTGTGTGTAGGGCCCTGTCTATGGGACCATGCACATTGAAAGAACTGGGTAACTGTGTAGGGGTATGGTCTCTACCTCCTCATAGATGTAGGATAATTTCAAATAAGAATTGTCTAAAACCTTCTCACTGTATGATAGCCATGGATGTTGATACGGCTTTAAACATCAATAACCGACAGACTGACGAAAAGAATATGGTCCTATATTGGTCTTTAGAACCAAACATTGCAACATCGCACTGTAACATTATTGTGACATTCTTGTAACATTCTTTCACATCATAATAATGTAATTATAACGTCCTTTATTAGTAAGGTCTCAACTTTACCAAAATATTATATCATTATAACATTCTTTTTAGTGAGTCAAACTTTACCTAGAATAACCTAACTGTTCCATGAAAATTGGGCAAGTTACAGACTGACCAAAAAAGTACGGTTGCAGAATGTGCTTGTTACGTCGCTGCTTGCCTGGGTAGGCTGTCTCTATGAAGAAATGGTCTCTGCCTCCCATCAGAACCAGGCATGAAAGAGGTGCTAAACTAATGTGTAGAGCACGGGGTGGGTTTATTTACACGGCCATAAAAACGTCCCGACAACCAGCAGGGACTTTGAGGTAGAGTGCCACGTGTGAGGCCATAAGACCCTTCTAAATATTATGAAATGAGACTGAGGTGGGAGATGGGGGCTGCATGAGGAGGTTTTTTCCATGCTTCTGCACTAGGTGTAATAGTTCAAGCCCCATTCGCCCTGGTGAACTAAGATTGTTGTAAGTCTCTGCAATCTGTGAATGTTGGACCCGTCGGATTATGGCAGCCCTCTACAACTTGTTGCGTTGCGAAAATATTAAACATGTTGAATATTTTCGTAGAGAACCTGTGCTATTCAACAGGTGATTGCTTGTGAAAATGGTGGCAAGGGAGCTTCCTTTCCAGTGTGAATGCTATATAATCAATTTCTTTATGGCTTGGGATCATTAAATTTTGTCACTCCTGAGACCATTTTCTCACAGGTCTCGACAACACAAACATAAACAATCGCAAATAGGGCTTTAATATATATGTTACTACTTTTTAGGGAATAACGATTTTTTTAAAAAAAATCTGAAATTGGTTGTAGAGTTGCTGATGATGTTCATAACACCCCACCCCTACCCACAATCCCCCTTCTCAGTGTTTGTGGCCAGGCTGGAGGTGGGTTGCCAAAAGCCAAGCAAGAATATGACGTTAATATAAGATTATTATAACATTCTGTTTAGTTCTGCTTTGGTTCTTGTTGTATTATTTTGATGGCACCCAAAAATGCCTTTAGAGCCTAACATGAAGTCACAGTAATGTTATTGTGACATCCTTGTAACATTCTTGTATATTATAATTATGTCACTATAACATTCCTTGTAGGTAAGGTCTCAGTTTCACTAAAATATAATGTTATTATACCTGTCTTTTTCTAGTAAGTCTCAAACTTACCTAAATGATGTAACAGTCATGTGAAAATTGGGCAGTTTACAAACTAACCAAAAAATGTAGGGTCGAAGAATGTGCTTGTTACGTTGCTGCTTGCCTAAGACTTTACCAATGGTAGTCTAAATGGCGAATAGAGTTGCTGATGGTATTATCTTAAGTTACCCTTCATGGTCTCTTACAACCCCTCCCCACTCAATCTTTCTGTAGCCAGGCTTGAGTCGGTTCGCCGCACGTGCAGTAACATTACTGGGCCGTTACTCATAGTGGGAGATGTTGGGGGGGGGGGGGGAGAACAAGATGGAGGTGATAAAAGCAGACCTGAACAAAGTACACAAACTATCTACCTGGGGCAGGTATGTTAACCACTGGGGGGAAACTGAGGAGAGGGGTTTTAGATGGGGGGGTCCCCATGTCCTCTTATCTTATTTACAAAAAATATTATGGTGTCCTATCAATTTGTCAGTATACATGACATTACAATGGCCGTGAATGAGACTGTCTGAGCCTTAATGCCAGGGATATCCCCTTGATCTGGAACTTTAATATCTATAAGAAGTGATTGGTCTACTCTGATTAAACGCCCAAGTGTCATACCTCAAAATTGATAACAATTGTCATATCTATACTCTAAAACATATTATTTCTAAATAATATATATTGATCTGAGAACTAGTATGAAATTATACACAACATATTCAAAGTTAGCAAGTACTAAAACTCGCTGAGATACACCTCAACACATCTAATGCAGGACACACCATGAACTACACAAACAAAACCTAAACTAGACTGAAAATCAAAATGCATAAGTGCTAACAAACCACATCAGACTGAAACAACAGGCAATCAACAACAACTAAGCATAAGCTGTAGGAGCCCACAGCTAAATGGACAAGTGTAAAACTTGAATCTAGACTAAAAACAACTTCAAATGTTAAACTAAACACTCGTATAATGTTACTTTTATGTATTTCTTGTGTACTAATAATGAATTCAAAACCCAAGTTTCTGTACATATGTTGGACATGCCTCCAAGAGAGAGACACATTGCTGTCCTTGACATTAACGGTCCCAAAAGTACAGCTACTTTCAAAATTTTCAAAAACCAATGCAATTTAACATCTACCATTTAGTGCTTTAGGCGCAAAGTCCTATTTGGCAAAAAGGAAAGAACATTATAACCTCTATATAAGATAAGACCTAATTGTAGAAAATAAGTTCTTTACAAATAAGAAAACTATGGTTTTGGAAATTATCAATTGCAGATTAATTATCTACTATCTTTTTCAGCTAGCTTTAAATACTTGATGTTGCATTTTCTTTCAGCGATTTAGACAGGGAAAACAGTCAGGGATACTAACTCTACGTAATAATCTATACAATTATCAACAAAAGCCTTTTTTAGGGCTAAGGTTAGGTGAAACATATTGTATTAGAATGTATAAACTCGTCACCTGCGACTTGGTTTATATAAACTAAAATTTTAAATTAGGAAAGATTTAGATAGGCCTATGATAGTTAAAGCTATCATTATATTTTTGAATTCAGTGCTATCATTATATAACTACTATCATTTAGAAGATCACTATCATTGTTTAGAAAACCAAATTTAATATCTACACAAACCTTTTGGGTATAGTGTTTTTGGCATTAACAATCACCCTACTTTTTAGATTTGCACAGAGGCCAACTTTTGTGGGGAAGGGGGGCATTATGTCATACCTCATAATTGATAACATATCTATACTCTAAAACATATTATTTCTAAATATTATATTGATGTGAGAACTAGTATAAAATTATACACAACATTTTCAAAATGAGCAAGTACTAAAATTATACCCTTAAAGTAGGTCTAATTACCCCCACAGGGTCCAGGTGGAGCCACTTTCCACCTGGAGCCTGACCGACCAATCAGGGCCATGGAGGCTCTAGTAGAGGGAACTTTGAATGCTCCACTCTGGGCAGTGGGGCTGGAGACACAGAACTATGTACATGTGAGTTTTCATGAGCTTTGGCCTATGGTCTTGCTCATAACCTGTGACTGAAGAATTAATACGACACTACTCCTGCCTTCATCTTCATTACTCTCATAAACAACATCCACAATTAGAAAGCACTACCCCAAAACTTAAAAAAAATCACAAGTATATCTAATTTTAAGATCTACTAGGCTAAACCGCGTTATTCTGAATACTTCCTAGAATTATTAATAGTTTGTATATTTATTGATTTGTATCGTTCTTTTTGCCTATATTGTAAAGGACTACCTACATGGAAGATCATTGTCAAATGAATGTGGTTAATAAATAAAAAAACGAAATCCTTATGTTAACCTCTTAACATGAATGTGACGTTATTATAACCTTGCAGGAACATTCTGTTTAGTTCTGCTTTGGTTCCTGTTACTTTATTTTGATGGCACATAAAAACATCTTTTGAAACTAACATTGTGACATTGCACTGTAACGTTATTGTGACATTCTTGATATGTTCTTTCACATAAAAATAATATTATCATAACATTCACTATAAGTAAGGTATCAAATTAACTAAAATAGAATGTTATTATAACACTCTTCATTCTGTAAGTCTCAACTCTACCTAAAATAATGTAACTGTTATGTGAAAATTTGGCAGATTACAGACTGACCAAAAAAATACATGCTTGCTGTGTCACTACTTGCCTGGGGAGAGTGCAAAGGGACTGGATATCATACCTGATATTTTGATCATAAATGCCATGCAGGTGAGGCTAAAGCCGCGTCCCCATGTGGTGACTAAACCTCGGCAAGTAGTTGTGTATTGTGGCCCAAAGTAGCAATTCCATGCAACTCCCCCGATCAATGTTCACTGGTTAGTCACTGGTGAGAAAAAAGTTAATCGCCACATTGGGATGCTCTTGCTACAAATCTGCCAGCGATAACTAGTCACTTTAGTTCCCCAGCCCGACAATTAACTGCACTAACTGCTGGCGACTAGAGAAAAATATTAAATGTTTCAAAAATTTCGCCCAGAAACCAGGGCA
The DNA here is from genome assembly GCA_936440205.1 of Lepidonotus clava. NCBI lineage: Eukaryota > Metazoa > Annelida > Polychaeta > Phyllodocida > Polynoidae > Lepidonotus > Lepidonotus clava. The sequence goes on from OW387133.1 coordinate 88,483,240, forward strand.
ACTAGTAGTTTAGTCGCCAGAAATCACGGCGCCAGTGTATAGTAAGTTGCTGGCTGACTGAACCATCGATTATCACGTTGGATATGATGGGTATGGCACTTTGGGCCACCACAGATGTCTAATCGCTGAGGTTTAGTCGCTACGTGGGGACGTAGCTTAACACTGTGAATGAGGGGTAGGTCAAAGTGAGGGAAAAAAGAGAAAGTGGCAGGAACCATAATTACTACAGGAGGGGGTGATAGAGAAAGGTATATCGTGGAGAGAGTTAAGAGGAGAGTGGAGAGGGGGCGGAGAGGGGAGAGGGGAGAGGGGAGAGGAGAATCCCTGACGTTTTGAGTAGGGTATAAATGCCATGCAGTAGAGACTAGACCTGTAAAAGAGGTGTGGAGAGGTGTAAGGTAGGACCTGTTTCCACACACTGACAAATTTGTGCTGAAATACTGCAGACAAACCAGTATCTTTTGGTCATTTGCACTGACATAATTAAACCTGTATGATCTTGTCATTTGGCCACCCGTTTGAGAAATTGCATTTTTGCCACACAGTAAAGCCTTCCCAATTTACATTAGTGTTAAGGCCTTATTCCATATACCGAAAGTGAGCGGCCCCGATAATGACCATCACCATGGCAACGTTCCATACCGGCAGCCCGCACTTTTGGTGCACTTTTGGCCGCTGATTACGCACTTTCGACCATCGAAAGTGTGTAATCGGAGGCCGAAAGTGTGTTATCGGTGGCCGGTCTATAATCGGCCGTAAATATTTACCAACATGTTCGTAAATTATATCGGCAGAGTCACCGAATATGTATCTGTAGTGGCGAAAGTGTATCAGCCGCACATCGGTGGCGCACTTTCGGTATGTGGAATACGGCCTTTAATCATTCACTACCTTTTTGTATCATATCCCATAGAGAGAAGGGATAGGGAAGAGAGGGTGAGTTGAGAGGGTGTAAAGGGGGGAAGGGGGAATACCTTATGTTTTCATCATAAATGCCATGCAGGGCAGACTAATCCTGTAAATGAGGGGTAGGTCAAAGTAGGGGAAGGGAGGGAAGTGGGACAGTAACTATGATTATTACAGGAGGGGGTAATAGAGAGGGGTATATCGTGGAGTTGAGTGGAGAGAGTTGAGAAGAGAGGGGAGAGGGGAATCTCTGACGTGTTGAGTAGGGTATAAATGCCATGCTGGTGAGACTAGAACTGTAAAAGAGGTGTGGGCTAGGGCCGGTTTCCACACAGAAGCAATCATGTGCTCTTCAGCGGCTGACTTGAATTGCTGAGGACAATATAAACCGGTATGTTGGGGTCTTTTGCACCGACATAATCTAACTTGTTTGACCTTGTCAGTTGGCCACCCGCTTAAGAAATTGCATTTTTGCCTGACACTAAAGCCTTCTTAATTTACATAAAAAATAATGTTTATCATTCAATATCTTGTTGCATTATATTCCATAGAGAGAAGGGAGAGGTAAGAGAGGTTGAGGGGAGAGGGGAGAATCCTTGACGTTTTTGGTAGGGTATAGATGGCTTGCAGGTGGGACTAAAACTGTAAAAGAAGGTCCACAAGAGTGGGAGAAGAAAGGGAATTATCACAGAGAGAATGTCACAATAATGTTACAATGCAAAATTGTCGCAATGTAAGGTTCTAATGTCATTTTTGGGCACAGTTAAAATAATGTAACAAGAAGTAAAGCAGAACTAAACAGAACGTAATAATAACGTTATATTAACATCATATTCTTGCTTAGGTAGCCTGTATGTGGGAACTACCTGACTGCCGGGCCCACACCCCACTTTATAATGAGTAGTATAGGCCCCTCCCCAGGATGTACAATAAATCCTTGTCATGAGAAGGTTAGAAGTTAGAATCACTTTATTCAGCAGAAAATTGGACTTCCTGTGAAGGTACAAGGCTGTAATACGAACAACATGGTGCCGATAATAAAATTCCAGAGGCTTGAAGATTCTGAAAAAAGAGCTCCATATGCAAAGCACTGATTCAGACAAAGTAGAAACATGTTTTGAACTTCATGCCTACTCAGCAGAATGTTACAAAGCGTTGCCTACACAGTATAAAACTTAATTCACCCCATCACAGATAGCATATTTACTGTGTTTTAGCTGCTGGCTAACCTAGATCAAGGTGCATGCTCGGAGATGTGTCGACAAAACACAATATTAAAGTATAGAAATTATTATCCACCATGACATTATTCATGGTTTAACATGGTTGAGAACTAATATTGACCATTTTTTATTTGGTATCTTCTAATGTTATTTTCTTAGTTGGTTTGAAAATTCATTCATTAAAGATAGATATATTACAAAAGAGTGTGTCTTTTCTACAGTTTTCCTATTGAGTCTATGTATGCAGGACCGACGCAAACATTTGCAAAGCTTGTCTTATAGATCTATGGCAACATAATCAGAGAGGTCTTGATATACTGAGTGAATGTAGGAAGCCAACTTATAATAGCCTCATGTTGGTTTTGATATTTTCAATTTTATGTTATACACTTAGAAACAATATGAGGTCATTTATGTTTTATTGTTACTTGTTTTTATGTTACAAAGTATTCAAGTTTCATGCAATTGGTTTTTGTCTTATATAGGTGATGATTGCCAAGTGAATGTTGTATAATAAGTATAACACCGCTTCTAATCACCCTAGGCTTCAGTCCCTCTCTCCCGCAGGCTGTATATCAAACAGTAAACATAATATATAAGTGCTAAATACTAAGTATTCTTTCCATGTTACACTTCAACCTTACAAAATACAAAGCAATGTCTTCACCTAGTTGGTTTGTGCTACCCATATAGAAGATTATTAGAAAATGAGAGGGGTAGGATGGTGTAGTGGTTAACGTCCTTGCCTTCCACTCCACCGGTCCAGGTTTGAGCCTAGGCCGTGCCCACTACACTACCTTACCTTGCCATAGTTCTCACCCCCATAGATTCTGTCAGTCAACTGGTATACACAAACGTGAGTGGTTCTGATATAGCTGAAAATTTGCTGAGCACACCTTAAACTCCAACAATCACTATCATCAAAAATATTATAGCTACACAAAGATGGTCAAGTGCGGCTGTCACCTACTGGAATTTCGTGATCTCCCAGATGGTGGTGCCGTTTAGGAGAGTCCATGCAACCTGTTATGACGCGGCCATAATTGTTACCGTTTTTGTGACGTCATCACGTTTTGTTTATGAATGACGTCAAGAAAATGGCAACCATGACGGCTGCGTTTTAACATGTTGCACGGACTCTCCTAGACGGCACCACCATCGGTAGAATAGTTGCTATCATAATTACAAATGAATGTGTTATCATATATATATATAACATTACTAACCCTCAGCCCCTCTCTCCCCAGGCTCGTCCAATGAGGTGCTCGGGCCGGACGACCCCGATGCGGAGGACATCCGGCGTTTTGACAACGTCATCGTCAACTTCATGAGAGAACGAGGCATCCCCGGGGCCAGCGTGGCCATCAGCAAGAACGGACAGCTGCTCTTCAGGAAAGGTGCGTGCATTCTCTTTATTTTTTCTCATCTTTTTATTTATTTCTACAGGATACAGGATACATTTCAAACTGTGTGTCTGGTCTCCCATTGCAGTCATGTGGAACATTTGGGCACAATTCTGTGCAGGGGTGTCATCCAAATGTCCTATTTTCCATGTTACGCTCCATGGGACTCAAACCCATGCAGTACCAATACCAACAAGTGGTACCAACGCCTCAACGTTGTTGGCCACCCCTACCCCACATTATGAAGGTGAACCACTAAAATTGACATGACAACAGGGGCATTTCTTAAATTCGACATGACATGAAGGATAAATACGACATAGGGATATTTTAGATTTGATGTGAGACATTGTAATCAATAAGTGACAAAAACACGCACCATTGGCGTTTCTTAGATTCAACATGTGACATCGGGACGTCCCCATCAAGAGCCCCTTGATTCTCAGATTCATTTGGAGAGGGGGGGTGGGGGTGGGGTGGTGGGGGAGATCCAGGGAATCTTCACCCCCACCCCCACCCCCACCCCTACCCCCTCCACTGAAAAACAATAATCGAAAATAAAAATGAATTAATGAGTAAAAATATAATCCTTTAATGTAAATTCTACTTCCCCCTGGGGGGGGAGCCAAAAATGTTACATGAAGGCAACCCCTCTCCCTCGCCCTTGTTATATACAAGAGTTTTCAAAATACATCCATACAGTTCATTTTACTTGTCTGTTGTCGGCATGTATACTATTGTACAGAATCTCCTATTTCAAAGTCGGGATCGATTTCTACCCAGACATACAGTCTGTAACTAAATACCATCCTTCCAGACAAAACGAAGTCACTCCATATATATGTATACTGTCCTGTGGTGTCCTTACAGGCCCCTATTACACTGCACGACATCAGCTGCGATTTGGCCTCGTTAAGCGTTAAGACCACTATATATCGTGGCCGTATCGTATACCGCTTTGGTTGGAAAAGTGTAAAAGTGAAAGTCACAGTGGCAAACAACATCAGAACCATATGATAATTCTTCTTATCACAGCTATGTTGTAGTGAAAATGTCATCTTTGGCCACAACAATTATTTGACATGTTGAAATATGTCAATAGGGTAACGTGTAAATACATGAATTGCAGTACATGCCGTATGTCTGACATCCTACAGAAAGGACTGATAGAAAAAAGCCTGGACAACATCATAGTCTAGTATAATACCCCTGAACAGTGTCTAAGCTACAACATGGCCATGACATGACCATGACCCCAGCCGGCGGTGTGACGTTATTATAACGTTGCAGCAACATTCTGGCTTGGTTCTTGTTTAATGCTAGGTTATTTTGATGGCTCCCAATAATGTTGCTGCAGCGTACTGATGTGACGTTGTATTGCAACATTATTATAACACTTCAACCTAAACAAAACGTTATTGTAACTTTTTATTTTTTGGCGAGGTAAGAAAGAAACCAAAAGAGAATGTTTCCATAATCACATAATTGTTACGTGCCATCTTAGTAAGTAACAAACTGACTAAAATAGTATGGTTGCAGAACGTTTCTATTACATCACAAGCTGGCAGGACATGACTACGACTTGAACCCACAAAGTTTGCAATATCACACCATGTCAATAAGCCGTGTCATAATCATGTCTTACATCCCAAGTCTTGCAGTGTTATAGGCCCTTAAGTCTACAGTTCTCTAATGATCCAGGCCCTTGTTGATGGGTGACATCTTCACCAGTGTCCCCCTACCGATCAGCACCATGGTCCTGAACACACGGCCAATACATCATTATACCAGCGGCTTAAGTTTCTACACCCAGGGTGACCTTGTCTTAAAGTTGACATGAACAAGGAACTACTTCTTTGTAGTGCCCTTTGTATCAGTGTGCGCCCCGCGGAGGGTTACTGTCAGAGGGCGTAATCTGACCGTGACGTGTAGGGGCGTAGTGCGTGTGGTGGCCGTTAGGGGAGCCAGGGCCGCTTTGTATCAAGGCCTTGTTCCACTATATAATATTTAGCGCAATATTTGTGGAAATTCCTTATCAAATTTATCAAGAAGTTAAATCGGAAGGTTCTCCTCATAATATTTCATAGATGAATTGGACAAACTTGCAAAGTTTGGCCTTTGCATTTCCCAGTCATAAGACTGAATCCCGTTAGGGAGAACACAGAGCTGCCAAAGATTGGGAGGGTTAGCGCCAAGCTTTGTATGTCCATTTCATCGATGAAGGATTCAACATTATGGATACTATTGGTAGGAAAACTCACCATCTCTGGTTTACGAATTTTAAGATGCCAAATGTTGTTCTTTGGTGAGGTTAAGACTAAACCAAAACAGAACGTTACAAGAACATTCTGTTTAGGTTGAAGAACATAACCAGAATATCATAATAATGTTGCAGTGCAATGTCACATCAGTACATTACAGCAATGTTAATGGGAGCCATCAAAACAATGTAACAAGAACCAAACCAGAACGCTGCTGTGACATTATTATAATGTAACACCTCCCCTTGGGTTTTGCTGTATATATGCAGGATGTATAAGCTGTTGCCATATTACTTATAAAAAGATAGAAATAACCAAATTACCACAGCTCAAAATCGGCTAGTGGAATAGAACATAAAAATACAAGACATCATAAGCCAAAATATCTCTCAGTGGAATACAGCCTTTATACATAGCATGGACATCAATGAAGCGTGACTGATGTGAAGGATGACAGGGATTGAGGGAAGCTACAGTTACCAGAGAGGAAGCTTTCTCATTTCAAAGACTATATTTGTTGTGCAAAGAACCTTAGTAGTTTCTTTTGACTTAGATGGATTTAGACATGTCGAGCTTGTTTTGAATATGTATAATAATAAGAAGCACCGTGGGTGCATCGAACAGTGTCTGTACAACCCATAGGGGATCGTCAGCCCGAGATTTGTATGATCACATGGGTCGTATAGCCAAATGAGGACAACCTCAAAGGTTCTTCTTTATCTTTAAGCCTCATTTGCCCTGGCAAACATGGATTGTTGTAGGTGTGTGCGATATGCAAACGTTGGGAAGAGTGGATTATCATAGCCCTGTACATGTGATTGATTTGGTGCGTCCATGGTTTATTCTTTATCGAGTAGAACAGTTATAAGGCTATGTTTAGACCAGTTTACTATATTTTGTGTTTTACTCATCATGTTCATCTCCATGTTTACCATTACCATCCGTTAGTTTCAACTGGAAGAACACTCAATTTGTAAGTGAAGTTGTCGTATATATATATGTATATATATATATATATATATATATATATATATATATATATATAATGTATGACCATTTCTCTTGCGAAATCATTCATCATGTTGAATATTTTCATGTAGAACCTCTGAGATTCTAGATGTGATTGCTTAAGAAAATGATTGTAAGGAACCTTCCCTTTTGGTATGGGATTAATTTTTCCAGCTTGCAATAATTTTGTCGCATATGGGTCTGTTTGCATACCTTAACACAAGCTTTTTGTAGGTCTCCGTGACGCAAACATCAACCAGGGCGAATGGGGCTTTAAGGGTGGATTCCACATAGCAACAAACACAGGAAAAGTACAGCAACATTCAGCAACATTTCTGAATTGTTACTGTTGTGTTGCCCATGAAAATTACATTGCCTAGCTATTGCTGAGGTCAACAAAGTCAATCAAACTCTAATGGAAGCACTTTGACACAGCAATGATATCTTCTGATATCAGGTTGGCAATCGTGCATTTCTCTTGTGTTTCCCAGCGTTATCCTTGTATCTTTTTAAATTTGTCTCAACGTGGAATCCACCCTTTAGGGAGACTACCATAGTAAAATTGTCAGCCTGTGTAAACGCCCCTTTTGCCCAAGTTAAGTCAAGAGAGAGGTGTGGTAGGCCCTTATAGAGACTCATAGTGAAACTGTTGGCCTGTGTAAACGCCCCTTTTACCCGTCCCTCCCCCTTCCCAATGTTGTGGGGTAGGAGTCACAACACGTTTACCGCAGTAAAGTGGTAGGAGAGGCGTGGCAGGCCCTTAGAGAGACTCATAGGAAAACTATTGGCCTGTGTAAACGCCTCTCTCGCCTGTCCCTCCACCTTCCCAGTGTTGTGGGGTAGGAGTCACAACACGTTTACCCCAGTAAAGTAGGGGAAGAGATTGTAGGTCTTAGTAGATCATAGAGATTTTCGAAAATGATCGTAAAGATAGTCATTTTCGTAAGCAATCACCTCCTGAATCGCCCAGGATCTCTACGAAAATATTAAACATGTTGAATAATTTCGCAAGGAATTCCGTCGCAGAGGTCTATGATTATCCAACGTTTCCACCACAACGAATGGGGCTTAAGTGAAACTGTCGCCCTATGTGAACGCCCCTCTTGCCGTCCCTTCACCTTCCCAGTGTTGTAAGATAGAAGTCACAACACTTTTACCCCAGTAAAGTGGTAGGGGAGGTGTGGTAGGCCCGCCCACAGCCAGGCCGCCGGTGAGTTATTGCCTAAGGGTAGTGTTTTGTCACTACCTGAGAATTGTAGGTACACCGTAGTGAGAAGTTTGTGAAGCATGTTTACCTACCTCTAGCACTCTATTTTATATGCAAGAAAAAGCAAGGCATCGTTTAACCAATCTTATGTGTGTCTATTTTTTTTCATTTTTGTTTTCATTGCCATTCTTTAACACGCTTTTATGTAGGATGATGCTTGAGAGTTTATATTTTAGTAACTATTTTCATGGTTTTAAGTCAAAAGTATAGCTACTTGGTTTCATTTAAAAGTATGCAAACCAGAAAACAAACGGATGTGAAATTAATGTGTTGAAGTTTAAAGTTCACTGAGCACTCTTTAGGCTATATTGGGACCAACTTATGTATGATAACATGTATAATAATACATATAATAATACGTATAATAATACATATAATAATACATATAATGATACGTATTTACACATATGATACGCATCCCAGCCAGCTTGCGAAGTAACAGAAACATTCTGCAACCGTACTTTTGTAGTCAATTTGTTACTTACTAAGATGGCACGAAACAATAATGTTATTGATGGTGAGGTTTAAACCTCACCAAATTAAAACATTCATAAATCATGATATTATTTTTTGGTGAGGTTAGGACGAAACCAAAACACTGTTTAGGTCAAAGAACATAACAAGAATGTTATAATAATGTTGCAGCAGAACATCCAACAGTAGGTTGCAGTGACTTAATTGGGAGTCATCAAATCAACGTAACAAGAACCAAACCAAAAACAAACAAAACATTATTGCAACGTTAGTATAACATCACACCTCCAGCTTGGATAATATGTATAATATGTATAACACATACATAATATAATATGTATACATTATACAAAAGTATGACACATATATGAAACAAATTACGATCCACCCAACAGTATGCCAATTTTTACAGCATATGTAACGTGCAAGCCAGCTTAGCCCCAACTGCACTTACCTATTTAATAACCTCCAACAACGAGAAATGCGGGAAACCATGCATTACCTTCTACACTTGCACACAAACATTCAAACACCAACAAAAGAAAAAGTAAAGTAAAGCGTGTGAGTTCAATTTCACGCCAATCGGGCGGATAGCCTTGCGGCGGTATGTGACATTTTCATGCCTCAGGGGGTGGGGGCGGGCACCCCTCCCTTCACTGTAAACAATACACCTGGGTATAGGTAGGGAATGAGCAGAACAACATGCGCTGAGGGAGAGGTGTGGGAGGTAGAGCAGCTCACCGGGATGATAGCGTGTTGTTTGGGGGCTATGCTGGGCCTAGTGTACAGTAATAAATTAGTATTACTCTAAGCACATTGTTCAGATGACAACACGATGCTATGAAAAGCTATATAATAAGAAGCACCGTACGACCCACAGGGTATCGTCACAACAGCAATTAGTTAGTAGCCCGACAATGTATTTATTCACGAGGCAACTTATGTTAGTTGCCGTCGATAGTAGCCAAAATGAGGAAGCGGCTTTAAAGCACGTCCCCATGTAGCGACTAAACCCTGGTGACTAGTGCATTTCCCCAGTGACCAAGGACAAATTATAGGTCGCCAAGCAACAAATAAGTCGCCCGATGACTAAAAAGTTCATCACCATGTTGGGACGCTCATGTTATAAATCTGCTGGAGAACAGTTTAGTACGTCGCCTGACAATTAACTAGTCACCCGTGGCTGTGGCGAAATATTCAACATGTGGTTTAGTCACCAGACATCATGGTGCCCTTGTATGGTAAGTCGTCAGACAACTAAACCGACGAATATCATGTCGGTCGCCGTTGAATTTCCGCAAACTAAATGCACTGTGGGGACCAGGCTTAAGAGTTAATTTTCTCTACCCTCCCCACCCTGAATACTGAACCCTCACTCAGGGAGAATAGAAGTCAATTTTCTACCAGCATAGCTGTTTTGGTCACGTGACATTTGCCTGTTGCTGCGCACGCACCTCAGAAGTTGTATTGGCTGGTAGTCTGCCTTTTTGTAACCTTTTCACAGTGTGGGTAGGGCCCTGTCAGACCACCTGCCGGCAACAGGCTACAGTAGACCTGCAGGTATGGGGTATATATTGACTATACATGAGGGTTTTTTGGGGATAGGGGATGTTTATGTGTATGTGTACCAACATTACAGAATTCAGTAAAATGCGAATCATTAATCTAGTCGAGATACTGGACATGGTTTTGCATTTCTGATTTACATCTTGCATGTCATGTCATTCGATAAGCCTTTATGCTGTTGTTCAACATAGCTGTCGCGCCATTCACACCTCAACCAGTGGTATCTTTCCTTAAAGTAACATTCTGATTTGGTGAGGTTTCAGCCTCACCATCAATAACGCAATTGTTATGTCCCATCTTCGTAAGTAACAAACTGACTAAAAAAAGTATGGCTGCAAAACCTTTCTGTTACATCGCAGGCTGGTTGGGAAGGGTCAGGGTGTTTACCTTCTCATACATTCAATCACCACCCATGATATAGCCCTGGCAGTGAAATAAGGCTTTTAACCCCAACACAACAATAACCAAAAACCTTACTAATTACATTACATATGCTTAACACTCTCCAGAGTATGTTTGGGCCAGGAAAAAAAATATATATGGCAGAAAAAAACGAACAACATGCCAGCACTGGGATTCAAACCAATATACACCAGTTTGAAGGTTGTATGTCACTACTCTAGGCTACTGTGATGAACGGCTATTCAGCCAAAATACATAGAGGTTAAAATAATAGAAATAAGGTAATAATAGAAATAGATGTAAAGAACGAATATGTAAAGAACGAAGAACGAAATAGATGTAAAGAACGAATATGTAAAGAACGAATAACGAATATGTAAAGAACGAATAACGAATATGTAAAGAACGAATAACGAAAACGTAATGGAACGAAACCCGGAAATATGTAAACCGGAAGTGAAATGTAAACCGGAAACGGAATATATAAACCGGAAGTGACGTCAGTTGTAGGTCACGTGACCGAAGGCAGCCAATCAGGGCTGACCTCTCTAGTATATAAAGGGGCGGTGAGGCCCGAATAAACAGAGTTCTTTAACAGTTCTCCTGGTGTCCAGACGTGTCCTCTTTCCTGAAACAACCGCTAAAGATGAGCCGAACAGAGTAATTAAGCCGCCGCGGACCGGAACTCAGGGGTGGACCGCCCCCCGGCCGACCCGTACCCCTACCATAATTTCCCTCCCCCGCAGTCCTCCGTCGACATCGAGTGCCGATTCCCGATCGATTCGCTCAGCCCCCCCTCGTGCGCGAGGCACGACTCTAGAAACACATCTCGGTTCTTGGCCCGGATTCCCCGTCCGCCCCGAGACCCGAACAACCCCCACGTTCCTCTGTTGTAAGAATCGGCAACCCCGACTTACCAGAGAACGTCACACTGGTGGCAGCGGTGGTGCTGAAATAGGCACATACGGACTTGTGGATCTTGGGTGTTTCATCGGTATTGGATACTCATGGCGACTGCGGCAGTCTTCGAGCAGATGGATTCTGACGTCGCCTTCAAGGAAGGTGGGGAGGAGAAAGGAGGTGCGAAAACCGAGACCAAAGGGGAGGACACGACCATCATGGGTAGGCAGTTTAATTTTATGGGAACGTCCACCCCGACGGATGAGCAGAATGTGCGGGCTCAGCAACAACAGACCGGTCAGGAAGGAGCGAGTTTGAAGAAGTTCAGTTTACGACCAGAGAAGTATGACGGTAAACCGGATTTCGAGGGATGGATCAACCAGTTTGAGGAGTACGCAACATTGGGACGCTGGACGGCCGAGGAAAAAGCGGCGATGCTTTTTCTCTCGCTGACGGGAACGGCACGAATGTACTTTGTCGGACTCCCGGACAGGGAACGACTCCGTTACTCAGCGAGGGTGGATGCGTTGCGCCGGAGGTTCGGTCAGGAGAAGGACACGTGTAATGCTCTGCAAGAGTTGGCGGGCTTGAAACGTGTAAAGAACCAGACAGCGAAGGAGTTGGCTGATAATGCCCGGCGACTGGCATCGAGAGCCTACTTCTCCAACGACTACGCTAGCCAGGAAAAAGCAGCATTACATGCGTTCCAGGCTGCAGTTGGGGAAGACCTTCAGCTGAAGTGTGCAGAGAAAGGATGCAAGACACTAGAGGAGGCGGTAGAGGTGGTAGAAATACAGGAACGATACTCACGCCGCCTCCTGCGGGCAGTGAAGCCCGAGGAGGACGCCAATACACAGATCATGGCCTTGAACGGTAAGTTGGAGGAGATGATGAAAGAATTGGCAGAAGAACGGGAAGCTAGAAGACAAGCAACGGCCCGGAGGGAGGCGTTTAAGAAGCGAAAAGAAGATTTAGAGTGTCATCAATGTCACCAGAAGGGCCATTTCGCAAGAGAGTGTTCTCAGCGTCAGGGAAACGGACAGTCGCCGTCGCAGTAAGCGCGGGGCCCCCTTCGGGCGCGGCGAGAGAAGTAGTAGGCATGGGAGAATGTGGACTTTATGTGGCCGGGACGGTGGGAGAGAGTGTCGTCCGTTTTTTGGTTGATACCGGATCTATGATCAGTCTGCTGTCGGAACGCCTCTGGAGAGAGTGGGGACGAAAAAGGGAAGAACTGGATGGATATGAAGGACGTCTCTGCTCGGTGGATGGTAGTCCGTTGCGGTGCTACGGATGCACGAACTTGCCAGTAAAATTGGGAACACGCGTGTTGAAGTGGACGTTCATGGTGGCAGACATCGGTAGAGATGAAGGGATCCTGGGAAACGACTTCGCGGTGAAATACCGGCTGACAGTTAAGCCCCACGCGAGTGCCATCTTCCTGCCCGCCGAGGGGGAGGGAGAGGGGGAACGAATCCCGGGAGTAGAACAGAGAACGGATGGGATTCGGGCAGTTACCGTCGGAGGACAGGTCGTGCGAATCGAGAAAACGACGGAAATACCCCCACTCCAAGTGACCCGAGTAACAGTAGTAGCAAGAATGGACATAAGACAGGGTGGACAGCTGGCTGTCATCACCGGCGCTGGATTACCTATGGGACTGGAGGTGATCCCAGGAACGGTGACATTGGGAGAAGAAAATGAAGTTTGGGTGGCCAACCGAGGGACCGAGAGCGCGAAATTGGAAACCGGCGGGGTACTCGGAGAAGCCACCTTCGTACAAGAGGTACGAGGAATAGGAAGTGAAGCAAAGGAACCCCCATGAGCGCTCGTTGAAATGATAGGGGAGGCTAAGAAAGACCTGACCACGAAGGAGGGCGAAGAGCTGGAGAAAGCCATCATGGCCCGGGAACAAATGTTTGCGACCTCGAAACATGAGTTAGGACGGACAGATTTAGTACAACATCGAATTAAAACGGGGGATCAGATGCCGATCAAGCAGAGGGTCAGACGGTATCCGGCCACCAGGAGAGAGGAAGAACGAGCACTGGTGGAGGATATGTTAAATTTAGGGATTATCCAGGAGAGCGGGAGTGCGTGGAGTAGCCCGACCGTTCTAGTCAAAAAGAAGGACGGAGGAACGAGGTTCTGTATTGACTACCGAAAACTGAACCAGGCTACGAAAGTGGACGCCTATCCGCTCCCGCGGATAGAGGACAGCCTCAACACTTTGGGAGGAAGCCTATTCTTCTGCAGTCTGGATCTCGCAAGCGGATATTGGCAGGTGGAGATGGCACCGGAGGACCAAGAAAAGACGGCCTTCGTGACTCAAGGAGGATTGTATGAGTTTAAAGTGATGCCATTCGGGCTAGTGAACGCCCCAGCCACCTTCGAGAGACTGATGGAAAGAATCCTCAGAGGAATCGTGTGGGAGGAGTGTCTGGTATACTTGGATGACATACTGGTCTTTGGACCAACGTTCAAAGTGACTCTGGAAAGATTGGTACGGGTTCTGGACCGATTGAACGCTGCAGGACTGAAGTTAAAGGCGCGAAAATGTAAGCTGTTCCAGAAGAAGATTCCGTTCTTGGGGCACGTTGTCTCATTCAACGGGATCGAACCCGACCCCGAAAAGTGTCGGCAATAACCGAGTGGCCGGTCCCGCGGGATCTCCACGAGGTACGAGCCTTCGTGGGATTATGTTCGTACTACAGAAGGCATATAAACGGCTTCACGGAGTTGGCTGCCCCCTTGTATGAATTGGCAACGAAGGAGGAACCATTCGTGTGGAGCGCGAGACGACAAGAGGCATTTGATGCGATGAAGAAGGCGCTAACGGAGGCCCCGGTGTTGGGATTCCCGGAGGAAGATGGACAATGGTGGCTTGACACAGACGCCAGTGACGTGGGAACGGGAGCCGTGCTATCACAGGAGCAGAGAGGGGAGGAACGGGTGATAGCTTACACGAGCAAAACCCTGGAGTCAAACGAACGAAAGTATTGCACCACGCGGAAAGAACTGTTGGCGGTGGTGCGAGCTTTGAAGCATTTTCGGTGCTACATCTATGGTCAACGCGTGATAGTCCGGACGGATAACAGCGCGGTCAGTTGGCTGCAGAGAAGTAAGGAACCGATGGGGCAGGCTGCTCGGTGGATTGAGATTATCGACTCGCATGATGTGTCGTTCCAACACCGACCGGGCAGGAAGCATGGGAACGCTGACGCGTTGTCCCGGTATCCGTGCAAACAATGTGGAGAGGAGCACGAGAATACCGAAAAAGTGAGAGTAGTGACGCGGGCCCGGGGGTACGAGCCCGGATGGTCCCCGCAGGAGATGAGAGCAGCGCAGAGGAGGGATCGAGATATAGGGCCGATTGTCGCACGGATGGAAAAAGATGCAGACCGGCCAGGTTGGGAGGCCATATCTCCGGAATCCCGGGAAACAAAGATCCTATGGAGGCAATGGGAACGATTAAGCCTCAGGGATGGCGTGCTGCATCGGAAGTACTGGGAACTAGAAGGGCATGGTTGGAGGAACCAGTTGGTCGTTCCCCGAGGGGAACGGGCCAAGTTGGTAAGGGAATACCATGGAGGCGCGGCAGGAGCGCATTTAGGAGTCGCCAGGACGACGGCCCTGTTGGAACAAGGGTTTTACTGGCCGGGACTCCGGGAAGACGTGCGGAAGGAATGTCGAGAATGTGATTGCGCGTTGCTGAAAAAGGGAAGAGGAAGACGGGAGCCGCTACATCAGTACATAGTGGGGGAGCCGATGGAACGGCTGGCCATGGATGTTTCGGGCCCGTACCCAGTCACCAAACGAGGAAATAAGTATTGCTTGATGGTGGGATGCTATTTCACCAAATGGTTGGAGTGTTTCCCGATCCCGGATCAAAAGGCAACGACAGTGGCGAACAAACTGGTTGAAGAAGTAGTAGCACGGTACGGCGCGTTTCGGGAACTACACTCGGATCAAGGCACGAATTTCGAATCCGAGGTGGTGGCTCAGGTCTGTGCACTATTCGGGATACACAAAACAAGAACGACGCCGTACCACCCCAGGAGTGACGGGTACATAGAACGAAGTTTCCGTACTTTGGGGTGTTGTTTGAAAGCCAGCTGCCGAGCGACGGGTCGGGAATGGGACGAGATGGTCCCGCTCGTGATGATGAGTTATAGAGCAACGCCGCAAGCCAGCACGGGAGTGACACCGAATATGATGATGCTGGGCCGACAGACCATGATGCCGCGACAGGCGATTTATGGGAGACCTCTAGGACCAGAGGAGGAACCCCGACGGGTAGGCGACTATGTGGAAAGCCTGGAGGAAGGGCTAGTCGCGGCCTATCGGGAGGCCCGGACGGGGCTGAAACGAGCCGCCATCCATCAGAAACACGAGTACGATGGGAAGGTGACTCGGCGGGAATACCACGCCGGAGAACTGGTCTGGGTGCACGATACGGTAGTGGATAGGGACAAAGGAACGAAGTTGCGATTTCCATGGATGGGCCCTGCACTGATCGTCAAGGTGCTTGACCGAGGACGGGTGGTAGTACGGAAGAAACGAGGGAAACCGGGGGGGGTGGTCCATGTGGACCGCCTGGAACCCTACCGAGGACACGCTGCGCCAGCCTGGATGGTAGCTGACCAGCAAGGATACGAGGCTGCACAGTAAATGCTTGGGGTGGGGCGCGCTAGGGCACGTAAGGAAACGGGGCACCCCTTTTTGTGATGAAGTCGTTTTCGTGTCTCGATTCCGCAGGTGGAAGAGGACCAAGGGAACGACCAAATCGGCGCTACACAAAAAGGCTTTGGCCAAAAAGGACTGATCAACCTGGGGCCATTGAGTCGGGGCGGTGCGTTGACCACTACAGTAGGAGTGCAGGTCGTTAGGCTGTAGAGATTTGCTACCTAGCTGAAGATTGGTTCTCTTGCGGATGTAATATAGGTGGGAAATGCGGGGTTGGAACGAAAAACGGCGTTCGGGAGCCACGACGGCCCGAATGTCTAAAGTAGTCCCACGGAGCCGCTTTCCGGTCAGTTCGGAGGAACCACAGCGTGGAAAAGATGGTTGGATTACAACAGAAGACAGACCCGGTGGCAAGCTGGTGAAGACTTCTGAAGTAATGCCGACTTGGTAATACCGCTTTACAGCGTCCAGGAGACCGGAGGAGAGTAGATGCGGCACTCTCGGGAACGCCGGAGGAACGAACGGACGGCTGTAAAAGGCGAGGCCTGAAACGAGGACGGGCTTTAAAGTAGGTCGTAAAAGGAGTAAAAGAGGACAAAGAGAACGGGGCGGCGGCGAGGAGATGATAACGCCGAGCCCCTGTGTTCTCCGGGAAGTGTGCGGAAGCACTGTGAGGGCCAAGATGAAAAAGGCAAGAGAAGGCGACGAGGGATGAAAGGACCGAGGACGTCCGGTGGGGCAATAAAAGGCCTAGGAAAAACGCGTGGACGGGCGAAGGGCCGCGAGGTAAAAAGCAGGCGAGGCGGTGACCAGCGGCGGGCCCCGGGGACTGGAAAATAGTAGGGGGCGCCACCGTAGAAGTGGATGGTGAGTCTGACGCTAGGGGTCGCTAGTGCAGGCCACGCCCACTTCCGCCTGCGGCGGCTATAAAAGGCAGAGCGCTCGCCGGAGCAGGTCATTCTGGTCAGCCGATCAGGATTCATCGAATCGCAGACGAGCAGACTGAGCTAAGGAGAAGAAAATAAGAGGAAAAGCAGAGAAGTGAGACGAGCAGCATCACCACGAGACAAAAACGGAAACGGCTGACGGGACGAGCTTCAGGATTGGAACGAGCCCCGAAAGCCCGGAAAACAGACACGATGAGCGGACAGTGCTGGGAGGGACATTGTCACGGAAAGGAGTTTAAGCACTTGGTCAAGCATATTAAAGGCCAGCACGATGGATTACGGAAGCAGTACTACATGTGCCCGGTGTGTTCGAGTCGAGCCTATTCGACACACCAGGACTGGAGGAAGCACATGAGGGGGATGCCGAAGCAAGACCCCCTTCTGAGGCTGGAGTATGCTGCGGCGTTCGCCTTGGACCCGAAAGGACGACCGCCGTACACCAGTTTCGCTACTGGGGATGAAACGGCGGCCCGGGTAGCCAACATGGAACGGGACTACGCGGTGCGCCATCCGGAGGGGTTTCAACCCCCTGAGAGGGCGGTGGATAAGGAGGCACCGGAGAGGCCGCGACGGCATATCCGCATACCTTACTACCCGAGGGCGTCGAGAGGATCCGAGGACAGCGACGCCGAGCAGCTGGAGCAGGTAGCAACCGAAGAAGGATCAGAGGCCGACGAGGCCGGCGAGGGAGCCCAAGCAGCCAAAGCAGCAGGGAAGGGACCCCTGGCCGAGGTGGCGGAACGATCGACACCCACGCGTCGTTCCCCTCGGAGGGCCGCGAAAGGAGTACGGAAGGAAGACACCGAGTCGCCGCGAAGCGCGAGCCGGGCCGTGGTCAACCCGAAGCCACTCCTGACACCAGACCAAATATCAGGGTTAGTACAAAGCCGAATTAAGAAGTTAAACGCCCAGGGAGAACCACGGGAACCGAGAGGACGAGGACTCCCAGGCAGAGGAAAAGGACGGACATCCACACCCACCCCGAAGCCGGGTTGCTCAGGAATACCACCGGGGGCTGAGGTGGTGGAATTAGTGAGTTCGTCCGACGACCAACGACCGAAAGTCAAAGAGGAAGAGGAGCCGCTCGCTTTCAAGAGGCCCCCGACGCAGGGATGCCCGGCGGAGGAGCCGTCGCGAAAGAAGAAGTGGAAAAAGGTCAAGAAAGTCCCGAGAGAATTGGAAGAGGGAACGAGTTCGGACCAGTCGGAGTCAGGCAGGAGTATGTCGGCCCGAAGCGATCGGTCTTTGATTATCGCTGAGTCTAGTAGCACGGGAGAGCTGGGACCATCGCAGCCTGAGACCTCGACAGGAGTCAGACGGACCACGGGACTAGAACCACCTTGTAGCGACGCACAATTTACTATGATGACAGTTCATAAGAAATCAGTGATATACGAATCACGACACCCGAGGTACCCCGGGTATTTAAAAGGAACAATGAACCGGGAGGGATCGTTCAGGGGTTACCACGAGGCGAGATCCGACCGGGAGCTGGAGGACAGCATTCGGGAAGCACAGGGAGGCCGGCTGGTGGAAAGAGAAGCATTGTACCTAGGGAGGTTTCTACGCGAGATGGCAGAAAGGCAGGGACTCAAACCGTCGGGGCGAGTGGAGAAAGTAAAGTATGTTCGGCATGCGGCCAGGCCGGAGGACACGGCGTCGACGGCCTCGACACAGCCGCTGTTCTCTACCCCTACCCCGACGAAAGCAGATTCACCCCTGGAGAAGATGGTATGTAAGCAGCCGATAGTGCCGCCCCCAGGATTGAAACGAATGAGAGACATTACGGTAGCACCAGACACGCCAGAGACACGGGCGGCGGTTGACAACCTGACTCGAGCCAGTTTGGGGAGCTCGTTTTTCGGGTCGCAAGGATCGGAGGAGACCCCGGGACCACCGTCGCCCGAACGTATGGGATCGCCGCCAGGACCGGATACCCCACTCAAGGACGAGGATAAACACGGGCGGGCGCTACAACCGCGGGTTGTGATACACAGATTACAAATACCGGCTGCCCAGTCCATGGACGCGGAGGTGGAAGACTCAGAGGACATGGAGTTGGGGCAGGCCGAGACCAGAGGATACGAGCCGGAGAAACAAGAATTGGACGAGTCGGGAGCGGATTCAGTGTTCGGGTCTATAGGAACGGAGATACCGACGGCAGGACCATCTAGGGAAACACCGAGACTCAAGTTATTACGGACACAGGCCATTCACCAGGTCTTACAGGGAAACTTTCCGGTGACGGCGCGAGCGGTACGAGACTGGGACGCGGAAAAGGCCATTCGGGTGCAACTGACGTGGCCCCCGAGGGAGGTGCGAGGAATGACGGCCAAGACAAGAGCAATGGCTTCGGCGTCTATGGCGTTCCTGATGGCACTAGAAACGGGCCGCAAGCCAGAGACATTTGAAGAAGCGATGGCGCAGTTCCCGACGGCGGCACTGGGGCCGTTGACCAGGGAGTTCCCGGGGGTCGACCAGCTAGTTAGCGAACACAACCGGACCGTCCAATTGGCTCAGACCCTAGTGATGCACAAAAACGAGGATCAACTGGATGACTTGTTGAAGGCGACAAGAGAGGCGGAAAAACAGAGCGGAATGGTGGATCAGCTTCTCGAGCTCCCCGCTAGGGAGGAGAGACTGTTGCTGCCGATCCGGCGCCAAGAAGAAGGGTGAAGTAGATGCTGCTCGAGGTCTTGCACGGAAGAAAAACAGCGCGACGGAACCAGAGGCGGAAGATGGCGCGTCGCGAGTCGGGTGGGGAGGGATTACGGGGCGTTGGCTCCTCACCCATAGTGTCAAACCCCCAGGGAGAGAACCGGGCCGAGGCGGAGGTACCTGAGCCGCACAGGAGGCCGAAGCCTGGATAAAAGACTCTCCTGGAGACCGCTGGACGGGCCCGAAAACTTTACTTAAACTCATCGGGAACGGACTGGCGGGCTCGAACATTCTTATCTTAATTTATTCTTATTAGTTTCTTTATGGGAATCTTCTTGCGGAAGTGAACGAAACCACATGTGTTAGGAGGTGTTGAGTGTAATCAGCGAGCTGGAGGGTCCATGACTGGAATGAACTTACCAAGCCTGCGGGGCGAATACGGGACGGAAGGAGGCGCTAGGAGGAAAAACAAGTTTGTAGCTGTTCCTCTTCTTCCCTGGAGCCCGCTGCGTTGGTTGGGACCGAGCAGGTGGAACGGGATCGTCCGGTCGCGGAAATGGATAGCGGGCCGGGCGGCCCGGGAGCGAGAGTGAAAGTTGGGAGGCGGAATCGAAGAAGGGAAATCAGAATGGACGGATAGTGTTGTCATTGTAGTCTTTGAGTCGACGGTCGTGCCGGGGTAAATAAGGTACCGGTGGGCCGGCGACTCGCCGCTGGAGGAAAGGCTGGCGCGGGCCAAGACTGAAAACCCTTCTCCCGCGCTGCCTTGAGCGATCTGGAGGCGAGGAAGAGACGACCTCTGTCCTCTAGCGGCACTTCTACTTCCTGCAACTTTGTCTTCTTGATTTTGGATGGATCGATCAGAATGTGGATGAACCCGGATTCATGTACCATCATCTTCTAAGTTTCCTTGTCTTCAGCCTCTTACCGCATACGAAGAGCAGCAAAATGGAATTTTTCGACCTGAATGCTGGTTTTATCGTGCCAGAGTTGATGCAGCGAGTCGTGAAAGGATTGCGGCGAGTCGTAGATGTCTCCCGGAGGACCAAGGCACGAGCAGGGACGATAACTTAGGGGCCCTGGCTCGTGACCGACCGTAATATATAGTAAAAGCAATACATGAACGAGAAACGAAAATTAATAGACTTACTAAAACTTATATTAATCTCTTACCTGCAGTAACGACAGAGACTCCTTCCATGTCGTATTTCCTGATGTCTTCTTCTCGAGGAACGAAACAAAATAGTCTTTGAAACATATAGGGAAGTAATCTTTGCAATATACAGGGAGGTGGTGCTTGGAACGTCGGCCGCGGATGCCTCGATAGACAAATCAAGAGGTCTGTAAAGAGCGACGAGGAGCGACCCTTCTTGGAGTTCGACATCGGATGAGTTCTCTATACATGCTATTTTATTGAGAATGGGCCCGTTCCGGATCTCAGAGGTTGACGTTGGGTGCAGGTCCCAGTTGATGTCGTCCATCTTCACTTTCTACGGCTTCTTCTTCTCCTTCTCACTAATATCTTCAACTTACCAACTTCGAACCGTCGTACCTAGGAGCAGCCCGGAACGGCTCGGAGCTGTTGTCTCGGCGTTCGTCATAGGCATAGTGGCTCCATGCAATGTGACATGGCACCGTGGACGACTGTGGCCTTACTCCAAAATCAAACCAGACCGGATCTTAAACTTACTTCTATTAACGAACTATTTGTTGGTATTACAGTCTCACGAAAATCGTCTAAAAGCACGGTCCTCCGGGAGGACGAAGAGAAAAACTTAGTAAACAGAGCGAGGCCCGAGAGCCTAGGAAACGAACGAGGGCCCGAGTGCCCGAAACAGGAATCCTCTTCTTAGGAAAATCATCTCATCAGTAGAACGAAGGAGCCTCCCTCTCGCCCCAAAGAGGACTGTCTTCCTGCCGTTGCTTACGGAGGGGGGGAGGGATGAGAGGCACCGGCTCCTGTCATCAAAAAGAAACTTCATCAAAATTATCTTCTTAAATCAGGTCTCCGTTCCGGTTGTTGTCATGCCACTTGGGCCCGGAACGGTGACGGAAATACTTTACTATGGTGGACTCTCTCCGACATCTCTTTCTGAAATCCTGAAATCTTCAAATGTGTCGACGTGGTCGAGGACGGAACATCTTGATGCTGGGTTAACCACGAGGACATGTGTCGTAAAAGTCAAACTTCAGTTCCTGTACGGAAAACGGACACTTCATCGATAATTAATGATTCTAATCTTCTCAGTCTCACCTTCACCCGGACTCCATCTCAAAGCTTCACCGTGACAAGTAGCACGAAACCCGCGACGTCGTCTGCTGAAGCTTCCACTCTAAGCTTTAATGCATGAAGTTAAGTTCCTTTCCACATACAACGCCATCTTCTTCTTTGGGTACCTTGGCCTTTGGCTCGAACATGTTGTCCTTGCCAAACGTGAAAAAGTCACTGGGGGGCTCTGAATGCCGAGGCGACCGAGGGTGCGAAGTCCAAAAAGAACATTCTATCCACAAAAGCTTCAGTCTTTCTTCTTCAACTCATCCTTAAAATCATCATCATCACCTAAGAGAACGCAGAGAAGAGTAATAGTTACGGAAGAACGAGGGGTCACGACCGACCGGGTAGGAGAATCACGACCGATTCTCTACCCAAAAACAACGGAGAACGTCTGAACGACGGTAGAACGGATCGAGGGTCGAGAGGACTAAGGGTCACGACCGGCCCTGGCCTCTGGGTGGGAGAGTCGCGACCGATTCTCCACCCGAACTAGGGGAGAACGTCTGGACGACGGAAAACGAAGGGAACGGGGGCACTGCGGGTCACGACCGACCCATGGCCCCGGGCAGGAGGACCACGACCGGTCCCTCTGTCCTAATGAGGGTAAAAAGGCGAGGAAAAACGCACCGAGGGGCTAAGTAAATAGAGCCCAGAGGAGAGGAGCGGGGGCGACGGGGTCACGACCGATCCCCAGTCCCGGGTGGGAGAGCCACGACCGGCTCGCTCATCCTAAAGACGGAAAAAAAAAGAGGAGGTCCTAATAGATCCAGGATAGAGAACTCTGACGAAGAAAAAAAGAGACTAAGATATATTAAAACGAATTATATGAACTTTCATTAAGAAGAGAGAAAAACGAAGAGAGAAAAACGAAGAGAGAAAAACGAAGAAAGAAGAGAAATAATAATTAGCCGGATAGGCCCCGGGGGCCCTCCGAAGTAGACCGGGGAGGACAGAGGGTGACACCTCCTCCTCTACCGATAAGGAGCGTAGGATTGAAATGTTTCTGGTTCTAGAGTATGTTCTGTTGTCGTTGCTGTATG
Organism: Lepidonotus clava; assembly: GCA_936440205.1. Taxonomy (NCBI): domain Eukaryota; kingdom Metazoa; phylum Annelida; class Polychaeta; order Phyllodocida; family Polynoidae; genus Lepidonotus; species Lepidonotus clava. The sequence continues at coordinate 88,506,253 of OW387133.1, forward strand.
AACTGTGTTGAAATTTTGTATAACGTGTTTTCCCACCTTTCAAGAAGGTGCGGGAGGGTGTGATGAACGGCTATTCAGCCAAAATACATAGAGGTTAAAATAATAGAAATAAGGTAATAATAGAAATAGATGTAAAGAACGAATATGTAAAGAACGAAGAACGAAATAGATGTAAAGAACGAATATGTAAAGAACGAATAACGAATATGTAAAGAACGAATAACGAATATGTAAAGAACGAATAACGAAAACGTAATGGAACGAAACCCGGAAATATGTAAACCGGAAGTGAAATGTAAACCGGAAACGGAATATATAAACCGGAAGTGACGTCAGTTGTAGGTCACGTGACCGAAGGCAGCCAATCAGGGCTGACCTCTCTAGTATATAAAGGGGCGGTGAGGCCCGAATAAACAGAGTTCTTTAACAGTTCTCCTGGTGTCCAGACGTGTCCTCTTTCCTGAAACAACCGCTAAAGATGAGCCGAACAGAGTAATTAAGCCGAAGTTAGGACAAAACAGTCGAAGTTCGAGATAGGTAGTAGAAACATAGGGTAAGGGGCCCGATGGCCCGAAGAACGAGGAACGAGGGAACGGAGTAGGGCACGAAGGCCCGAAGTAGTACCGGAAACCGAGGCGTAGTATGGTACGAAGACATGGGGAGCGGAACGAGGGAGCGAAGTCCGCGGGGACGAGGGCGCGGCATGCTCGGCCCCACGCTACCAAACAATAGGCGACCGTCGGCCCGTCGCCCCCGCGGACCGGAACTCAGGGGTGGACCGCCCCCCGGCCGACCCGTACCCCTACCATAATTTCCCTCCCCCGCAGTCCTCCGTCGACATCGAGTGCCGATTCCCGATCGATTCGCTCAGCCCCCCCTCGTGCGCGAGGCACGACTCTAGAAACACATCTCGGTTCTTGGCCCGGATTCCCCGTCCGCCCCGAGACCCGAACAACCCCCACGTTCCTCTGTTGTAAGAATCGGCAACCCCGACTTACCAGAGAACGTCACACTACTCACTAACCCCTGTGTGTCTCTCACCTGCCCAGGTAAGTTAAGTTTGGATCATCAGCCTCCCCCCCTCTAAAACTGGTCTATTTATCACCCGCACAGCCGACAGGCGGTACGTATAAGGGGCAGTGCATGTTTACAGGCTGTACATACCGCTCCTTTTATCTATGGTTTTCAACATTATTTTGTATTTTGCTTGGGTGATGAAATATAGAAGACCCTTAGGGGGTTGTGAGAGGGTGCCTGTATGACCCATAGGGGATCATATGTACCGAGGGCGAAGCTTCTTATATTAGTACGTACCTCTTCACTCTAACTGCTTAGGGGCCATCCATAAATAATGTCACAATTTTTCAGGGTACTTTTAGGACCCACCCACCCACCCACCTGTCACACTGAATTTCCTGTTTTAAACACGAAAATGAGGGCTATTTCCAGGCACACTATTCAACCTACCCACCCACCCAATTGTGCATGACATCATTTATGAATGGCCCCTTAGAACATGAGCCTCATTTCCACATTACAAATCACAGTATGATGTTTTAATTTCTTCTGTATCAGGAGCCAAGAATGATGCCTCATCCTAAATGTGTTGGTGCTTTATTGGGTACCAAATTTATTAGTTCTCAAGTACATAATTATGGCTGTCTCAAGTTGTTTCAGACACCCTATTTTCCCATCTAAAAACATCATCATTTAAACACACACACACACACACACACACACACACACACACACACATATATATATATCTTATCTAAAATACCAACCAATTTATTTTCCTAACGCAGGTACTGATTCTGACATCTAGTTCGAGGTTTTGAGGCAGTTGAGGCTTGCAGTATATTTCGTTTTGTAATTATATAGTTATGAAATTGTACATGTATGACTAGTTGTACAGCGAATTTTCGAGTGAAAAAAGAATTTTACTACTACAAATATGTATTCCCAAGAAATGCAAAAATTCTTCTCTGTGTCTGTCACTATGACCAAAACTCCTTCTCTCTGACGTTGATTGCTAACATATCATTGCTCACCAGACAAATTGGTGCTAAAAGTTGCACCGTTCATCTCCATGTGTTACCATATCACCCTTCTCTGATAGTCATTGATGATGTATTGTAACTCATCATACAAATCGTTGCTAAGGGTCAGCATATAGGCTAATTACTAAAAATGCATGTATTTGCACACTTGAGTGCAACATTTCCCCCTCTTTGCCTAGTTTAGGGATCCACCAAAAGGAGGGGGTCAGGACCCCCTGGACCCCCCGCTGGATCCACCCCTGCAACACATCCTCTCTGACGGTCATTGACAATGTATTGTTGCTCATCATACAAATCATTAACAAGAGTTGCACTGTTTATCTCCATGTGTTACCACACCACCTCCTCCCCTGCGGTCTTTGACAATGTATTGTCCCTCATCATACAAATCATTGCTAAGAGTTCCACTGTTCATCTCCATGTGTTTCCACACTACCAGTTCTCCAGCGGTCATCAATGATGTATTGTCACTCATTTTACAAATCATTGCTAAGAGTTGCACTATTTATCTGCATGCGTAACCACTACCTCCTCCCCTGCGGTCTTTGACAATATATTGTCCCTCATCATATTAATCATTGCTAAGAGTTGCTCTCTTCATCACTATGTGTTTCCACACCACCCCTTCTCCGGCGGTCATCGATGATGTATTGTCGCTTATTTTACAAGTCATTGCTGACAGTTGCACTGTTCATCACTATGTGCAACAAAACACCCCTTCCCTGGCTGTCATTGATGGTGTATTGTCACTTATTGTACAAATCATTGCTAAGAGTACTGTTTATCTTCATGTGGCACCATACCATCCCCTCTCCAGCAGTCATTGATGACTTATTTACGCTCATCATACTAATCATTACCAAGAGTTGCTCTCGTCATCACCATGTGCAACCACACCACCCCTTCTCCGGCGGTCATCGATGATGTATTGTCGCTCATCGTACAAATCGTTACCACGTGAGCCGTCAGTACCAGGACCTACCTGCCTTCATCTTACCCCGAACAGGCCTCCAACTACCTGGTTCCCGATGACATATGGCCACACCTGTCTCCTTCTAAGTCTTTGTTTTTATTAGCCCTCTGTTCCTACTTCCTTGAGGCCTTGGGTTCCCACTAATACCCTGTGGCAAGGCAAATTGTAAATGCTGCTACTAATTTTCATGCTAGTTACCAGTTTCTTTTGGGACGTTTTTTTAAGAATATAGTAGCCTTTCATGTGATACATAAGCCCTCTTTACATGTGGATGTATACATCATTCTCATTTAGGACTTTACTATAGGGATTCTTCACTATACCTTTTTGAGAAGATAGTCTAGGAAACACTAAACACCCTGTTGTACTATAAAATTATGGTTTCTGGCACACAGCGGAACAAGAATTATATACCATTCTAAAAACAAGATGTACACTCTCAAGACACCATTAATCTTACAATAAAATAAATCGATATTGAATAAATTATGCTTTTATAGGACAGCGTTAATCAATTTTCAGAATGATCGGCTGAATCATGAAATATCGTTTTGCCATATTCCTCCATATTCCTCATATTTGTGTTGCAGAATGATTGATTACTTTACTTAAAACATCAACTAGCTTTACTTCTCATCTAAAGATGCAGATACTTTTTGCTTAATGTATTTTGCTCGAGGTGTTTACACAAAACAATTTGGGATTTTTAAAAACCAGGTCCTGATCAAGTTGGTGGATTTATAGGTCACAACCATATCCTCTATTTGTTTATTTATGATGGGGACTTATATGGATGCATGAGTTTTTTCTTTTTTTAAATCTTTACTTAAATGGACAGTTTGCTTTAGAAAGAACAATAATAATGATGTTTACATGGTTCAAAATATTTATTATGTGCAGGTATAAAAGGACAATTGTACAGGGTGTATAACTATTTTTCTAATAACAAATCCTAAATCCAAGTTTCCTGTCTCATCATACTCATACTTCCTGAAATCCTGTATCCACCCCTGTTAAGCCCCATACCTACAGGCGATTTTTCTGTTGCCGGGCAACCGGTGACTGTGAGAATGGCCGTCGACGTCACCAGGTGACTGTCCTATCAAGCAATTTTGACATTTTTCCACTGATTTTCCTGCCAACCCAATTGCCTGTTGCCCATCGCCAAGAATCCACATCATACCCACAGAGAGTCACTCAGCGATCCTGAGTTGTTTGGCGACGTTACCAGCAATTCCCCAAGTCACCCATCACCCAGTGACAGTAAAATCGCTTAGTGGGTATGGCCCTTAAGCCCATGATCTAACTTCTGTGTTTTGTCTTGCAGGCTATGGTCGTGGAGGAGCTTACCGGATCGTCACCCCCTGGTCCCTGTTCCGGATCGGGTCCGTGTCGAAGCCCGTCACTGCCATGGGGATCCTGAAACTGTACGAAGAGGGGAAACTGTGCCTCGATGCCCCAGTCTTTGGGGATAAAGGTATTTAAAATACAAAGGTAGCTGTGCATTTAAAAGCATCACGTGTTTGATAATAAAAAAGCAAAGAAAGCTGCGTATACAACAGATTTATGTTAATAAGTGAATTTGATCAATTATTTTTCAATATGTACAAACTGATATGCACGATTACTGTTTTTAATGGCTGCAACATAGATTCTTTTGAAGAGTGCATACTTAATTACCCCTTTATACTACAATCCAGCAATAGCTGCCTGAGTGCGGGTGTAGCCCCCCACTGAAACAGCCATTTTTCGATTCAATGCTTCAAACCAGATTTCTCTTATCTTGATAGTTAAGGGATTCCAGGGGGAATTCCATGGAAATCCTGGGGAAATCCAGCAATTCATCCTTGTAATCGGTGGGATATAAAGGGTTAATAAATAGGCAAGCAATGGTACTGTGTTTACGTCCAGGCTGAAATTAATGACAATATTATATGGTAATATATCCATTTAAACGAAAATGAAACAGACATGTCACTTTCAAATGTATCTTGATGCGCCTTGATCAATTCAGTAGTGTTATGAATTACTCCTCTTTAAAGTTTAGGTAATTTCATAAAGCTGTTTTAGTTGGGATCTAGAATGAAATATCATAAAGGAATGTGGGGGTAGAAGTTTTGTGAAACCACAGACTCCATACCTAGTGGGATCACATTTCCCCTAAAGGCATACAAGCAAGTCATATTTAAGATATGTGTGGTTCAACAGGGGGCCTATTCATATAGCCTCCGGCTAGTAACCAAGCCTGCTTTCAACTTGTCATGTGTGTCTGTCTGTTTGAGATTTCTCCATTCAAAACAGAGCAAAATAAATAACTCAAAATCTAATTATGTTCAGGAGATATGAAAATCTTGTGTGAAACAAAGGGTACTCTATAATATGAATTGTTTACTTTAGGCAGTAGGTGAACTTTCCTTCAACAAAGGTAAAATCTCAAATAACTTTACCATGGCATATGTGTCAAAGGCAGAATAAATCTAGGTAAAAACTATTAATCTTTTCAAACAGTTAATAAAAAACACATTGACTCCCATTCTATTGAAGCCAATATGAGTACAGTCAAATGAAACCACTCGCACTATAAAGGTGAAAAACTGAATAGGTATAGTCGGGTAGTGTTATAACATTGTCTGGCTGGTGAATGGTGAGTGGTCAATCCTTGTGTTGTGATACGGGCACCTGTACGAAGTTTACACCTGTTTATGGGAATGCGTGCAGTGCTAAAGCCTCATTTACACCTGTTTATAGGACAGGGAGCAGTGCTTAAGTTCTGTTTACATTTGTATTTCGAAGAGTGATATTTTTTCATGCAATGTAGAAAGGTTTTATTAATTTCTCACAAGTACCGCTCATTTAAAAATAAGATCAATAAACAAGCAGGAAAGAAAAAAATTGCTATTTACATACTGCTACATAGGGTCAATTTTGTGAAGACACTAACTCTTTATTTCTAGGAATTTCCGATTAGAAAATTTAGATATTTCTCATAGAAATTTATAGTCACGTTTTCCAATGCTCCAGGTGCAAATGGAAACAGTGAATTATAATTTCATATCAGCTTCGAACTATGAAATCTAGACGAATATTTGGTGACTATATAGAACAAATATTACTGTAATTTTGAATCCTGCCATATATATATATATATATATATATATATATATATATATAGGCACAGGTACATTTAACTGCTAGGTATAAACTAGCCTTTACGTGTCAACAAAGCTTTAGATATTGGTAGTGTAGGGTGCACAAGGTCCCCCTGTGTGGAACTAAGGGGTGCGGGGAACGCATGAATGGTATATGGGGGGATTGGTTGTGTCAGGTAACGGACTCACCTTTCCGGCCAGGTGTGTCTATAACATTACCCCTTCTGTGCTGGGTGAGGTGGTCTCAGGTAACCGCACACTCTGACGTTACGCTCCGCACTCCTCAGGGTCAGGGCTTTAGCACCTTTCAGGTTAAAAACGGTTTAGCTTTTGACAGTTGTTATTGAAGACACAAAGGGACTGATTATAAACAGAGAATTGAATGAGTGAATTGACTTTTGATTCCTTGTGTTACTGGGTAAACACAAAAATGACTTCGACGGGTGAAAGGAAAGGTGATAGACAGTACATCTCAGGTTCTACCTATAAAACAAGTCCTATGAAAACATTATAATATATATATATATATATATATATATATATATAATGTTGAGCTATACCATGCCCTGCCATACTCATAATACTCTTTTATAACTATTGTTCATGTTCATTATGTTAATCTTGAAATCTGCATCATATTCGTATACATGTATTAGGAAAAACACATGTATATAGATATCTTTTACTGTAGGATTGGCCTAGCAAGCTTGGAATGAAGGATAGTTGTTTAACTACTTTGTTTATTGTATTGATGTAGGGAAAGTTATTATGATTTAGTTACGAAGCATCCTACAAAGTTTGGAAAAATTACGCTTTTGTAAACTAATCTAGATAATGGAAACATCTGTATATAAAATTGATATTATTGTAGATCTTACAGTAACCTTGACAATTATTGCAAATGAATCGTTTAAGGTATTGTAAAAGGGAGAACAAAATAACGTCTCAACATATGCAAGGATAATTATATAGATAGGCATAAACACATTCCTTCATCATTATTTCACAAAGACATTGCTAGTTGTATTAATAAACCTAGCTTGTTCTTTTCAAAAAATTAAATACTAACACCTTTCCCTTCCCCACAGGTTTGCTGCGTCGGTTTGTGCCTGCCCCTAAGGGTGACGAGAGGCTGCTCCTGGTTACCGTACGTCACCTCTTACAGCACACGGCAGGCTGGGACCAGCGGTTGGTCGGTGACCCCCTGTTATGGCGGGGGTTGGGTAAGACTATGGGGGTACCCGAACCTGCCAATCCTGACGCTGTGATTGGCTATATGATGACCCAGCCCCTTCAGTTCAACCCAGGTAACTATGTTTGTATTATATTTTTTAAATGGTAAAGTTTAATGTTTTTGTAATCTATCATTACTGTGCGCAAATGACATTTATATTTCTAACAATGCTTATGGGGCATTCATAGTACTTAGGGTTAAAGTATTTAGCAATTTCTCCCAATAGTTTTTAAGATTGACTACACTGTACAAGCCAGGGTCATCGAGCAGGTCACAGCATAGGCATACAAGGACTATGTCATTAACTCTTCCTCTCTGCAAGTTTTCACAACTCCTATTGTATAACCATGGCTACTTCAAACATCTCCAAGAAACTGACTCACGTAGAGAGCAACCTCAGTCAAATTATTCTTTTCTCCACAGTTTCCTGCTACGCCTACTCTAACCTGGGGTACACTGTGCTCAGTCATGTTACCAAACAGGTCACAGAACATAGTGACAAGGATCACATCATTATCCCGTTTCCCCCCACAGGTATTCCCCATGCTTACTCCAACCTGGGGTACACAGCACTTGGTTGGGTCGTAGAACAGGTAATAAGACTTGGTTACGAAGACTACATCATTATCCCATCTTCCAGCTACGCCTTTTCCAACCTGGGGTACATGATACTTATCTGGGGCATTGAACATGTTGCAGGACTTGGTCACAAGGGCTACATAATCATTCGGTATTTCTCCCCACAGGTTCCCGCTACGCCTACTCTAACCTGGGGTACACTGTGCTCGGTTGGGTCATCGAACAGGTCACAGAATAGAGTTTGAGGATTACATCATTAACCTATTGTTTCCCCACTTGCTCTTGCTATGCTTACTCTAGCTTTGGGTACACCATACTCGGTCGGGTTATTGAACAGATTACAGTACATGGTTATGCAGATTACATAGTTATCCCGTTTTCTCCAAAACAGGTTCCCGCTATGCCTACTCTAACCTGGGGTACACAGTGCTTGGTCAGGTCATTGAACAGGTCACAAATCAGAGTTTGAGGATTACATCATTATACCATTTTTCCACAGGTTCCTGCTATATGGTTAGGTTATTGAACAGATTACAGTACATGGTTATGCAGATTACATCATTTTCCCTTTTTTACCCAACAGGTTCCTGCTATGCCTACTCCAACATTGGTACTTGGTTGGGTCAAAGAAAGTGTCACAGGACTTGGTCACAAGGACTATATAATTATCCCGTATTTCTCCCCCACAGGTTCCCGTTATGCCTACTCAAACCTGGGGTACACTGTGTTTGGCAGGGTCATCGAACAGGTCACAGGACATTGGTATGAGTATAACATAATTATCCCGTTTTTCTGCCCACAGGTTGCTGCTGTGCCTACTATAACCTGGGGTATACTGAACTTGGTTCGGTCATCGAACAGGTCACAGGGCGTGGGTATGAGGACTACATCCTTATCCCATCTTTCCTTCCACAGGATCCCATTACACCAACTCAAACCTGGGTTATATGGTATTCAGTTGCTGCTGTGCCTACTATAACCTGGGGTATACTGAACTTGGTTCGGTCATCAAACAGGTTATAGGACTTGGTTACGAGGACTACATCATTATCCCCTACTTGGTCGGGTCATTGAACAGGTAATAGGTCTTGGTCACAAGGATTAAATAATTATCCCTGAACACATCACAGGGCGTGGGTACGAGGACTACATCATCTTCCCGTTTCTCTCCCGACAGGTTCCTGCTATGCCTACTCCAACCTGGGGTACACAGTGCTTGGTCGGGTCATTGAACAGGTCACAGAACAGAGTTTGAGGATTACATCAATATCTCATTTTTCCACAGGCTCCAGCTATGGCTACTCTAACTTTGAGTACACCATACTCGGTCAGGTTATCGAATAAATAACAGTACATGGCTATGCAGATTACATCATTATGCCATTTTTCCCCGCACAGTTTCCCCCTATGCGTACCTACCCTCAGGGGCGGATACATGAATTCCTAGAGGGGGGCCCAAAAACATGAATCTACAGGGGAGGGGCCCCCCACAAACATGATTTGTCTGCCCCCACAGGTTCCTGCTACGCCTACTCTGTCCACTGTGCTCAGTTAAGTCATCAAACAAGTCACAGGGTGTGGTTAGGAGGACTACATCATTGTCCCATATTCTCCCCAACAAGTTCCTGCTATGCCTACTCTACCTGGGATTCATGGTACTTGATCGGGTTATATAGAAGATCACTGGGCATGGTTACGAGGACTACATAATTATCCTGTTTTTCTCCCCACAGGTTCCCGATATGCCTACTCCAACCTGGGGTACACTGTGCTTGGTTGGATCATTAAACAGGTCGCAGGACATGGTTAAGAGGATGACATTATTATCCCATTTTCCTACAGTCTCCTACTCTAACTTCGAGCACACCATATCGGTCAGGTTATTGGACAGATTATAGTATGTGGTTATGCAGATTACATAATTATCCCGTTTTTCTCCCCCACAGGTTCCCGCTATGCCTACTCTAACCTGGGGTACACGGTACTCGGTCGGATCATAGAACAGGTCACAGGCCGCGGGTACGAAGACTACATCCAGGGCATTCTCCGCTACATCAGCATCTACTCCATGAAGATTGGCCACACCAAGAAGACGGAGGCCGACTTCTCTGAGGTAATCAAGGTTTACACTAGAGTGAAGATATCAAAATTGTTTTACGAGAGTATTCATTACAAACTGTTTTTTCCTATATAATATGCATTACCTATTACTCTTTTCTTTGGTAAATATTATTTATAAAAGTTGAGTTTGGGAGATTTGTGAAACCCTGGAAAAATGCGCCAAAGGGGTCTTCTATTTAGCATATATGCAGCAAGAGGGTAGGGGTGGGATTTATTGACCGTTACACAGTATAAGTCCAGGAGACAAGGGCAGATACGTGCCCTGTATGGTGGAATGGTTTGGGTGTGTATGGTTGGTATCCAGGCAACACAAACAGCCAGCCTAACAGTGGCACCACCTAGTGTTAACTGCATTCTCCTATAAGTCCATCCCAGTTTACAGCAAAGTTAAAGTTTACAATGAAATGTTTTAAAAATTGCCTCCATTCTTTTTCCATGAAGTTGGTTGCATAATACAAAATAAACCAAAGCAATTCAGTTGAGAAATTTCTTCCTAAAACTGAAAATGAAGCTTTATATATTGCTTTCTTTCCCATAGGAACCAATGTCAAAGCCTGTCAGACTAACCTACACTGTCTGACTATATTTGCCCTGAAATATAACATTTTGATTGGTTAGCAAACCTGCAATTGGTAAAATTGTATAAATCATAATGTTTTATCAAAGCTTGGGGATATGGAAAAACATAATTCTTGCTTATTTCAGTAACCCTAACTGTGAGAGACAAAGATGATTTATATTTTAAACTTTGTCAGACCCTTGTTCAACCCTGGAAATCCCCTATGTTGGAAGGGCTTATTCGATTGTATGAATTATTAGCATACATGTGAATATTTATATATTATATATATATATAAATAATGTATTATATATATACAATATAAACACAAATACATGCAAAATATACATATATATATATGTATAATATATTATATGCATACATTTCCATACTATATTTCAGTGCGCACTTCGGCTCAATGGAGTGGCGGGGGGGGGGGGGGTCTGATATTTTTGCAAATGTGCGCATGTACTATGTAGAAGGCCCAAAATCTTGATCTTGGAGGAGGTCTAGGAGGTGAGTAACTCTGTCCAAACAGTACAAGGCACCCCGGGTCCCAATCTGCTTCGTAATCTACCAACAAACACATGTCCCGACTCCATGGGGCCCCTCAAAAAGAGCCCGGGACCAAACGTCGGGGCCCACCCAGGGACAGGCAGGGCCTTATCTTAAAAGTGGTATTACACTACATGACTGAAGCCCCATTTGCACTAGTGAACTTGGTTTGTCTCAGGTCTCTCTGGTCTGCGGATGTTGGAAACCTTGAATTTTCACAGCTTTCATCAACGTGTTGCCTAAAGCCACATTTGCCATGGTAAAAGTGGTCGTAAGCCTCTGTGATTTCCAAACGTTGGAAACGTTGGATTATCATAGGCATTTATGGCCTGATCCCTTGCGAAATTATTCAGTGTGTTAAATATTTGTGTAGATATCATGTGTGATTCAATACAAAATTCTTTACGAAAATAATTGCAATGGGGCTCGATTCTCAGTGTGAATGCTATACGATAAAATTTCGACAAAATGATCTCATGCTACTGCAAATGACCTTAGGTGTGACAAAATGATCACATGCCAGCGGAATTGAATGCATAGTATTTACAGTATGAATGATATTATGATCAATTTTGCAAGCTTGTAATCATTTTGTTGTACCTGAGATTACTTGCGAATGCATATGATTATTTTCTTTGACAAGGGCAGTTGGAGCTTGAATGTTCGTAGTGCTGAGACCTGTGACAAAATGATCTTATTCTATTGTAAATTATCTCAGGTGCGGCAAAATGACCGCAAGCCAGCAGAATTGAATGCATAGCATTCACACTATGAGGAAGGGCACCTTGAGATAATTTTCACAAACAATCTCATTCAGAATCACACATAATCTCTGAGAAAATATTCAACTTGTCGAATAATTTAGCAAGGGAACAGGTCACAGAAGGCTATGATAATCCAGCGTTTCCAATGCATATTGCACAGACCCGCAACAAATTAAACAACGTTTCCCAGGGCCAATGGGGCCTGAAACCCCATTCATCCTGGCCGTCACAAGTCTCTGCAATCTGCGAACGTTGGAAATGTATTTTTGCACTGGATATGAGAGATAACATTCTCTGTTACACATGTGAGATACTCTTAAATTGCCAATTGTTAACAATCATAGTACTCTTGCATGCAAATTTTCTGTAATATTGTCATATTGCGCTGACATCGCAGCTCAAAGTTGTGTAGTGTAATAGTGCCTTGAGTGTGTACCAATGGGGCAGATGGGGAGGTCCCCAGGCTGGCACAGGGGGGTCTGATAGGGACTAGGATATCCCCCTGGCGGGAGGGGGGGACTACTTGGGTACCAACTGCAGTCAGACCATGAAGGGGCTGTAGCTGTCAATCGCAAATTTCGCTAAAAAAGGGGAGTTGTCAAATCATCAAACCACCTTTTAGAAGAGCTGTCAATAATAGATTATATTTGATACTAGATTAAAAGTCAATTGTAGGTTATCAAATTCCTTCATAATAGCTCTCAAACAAATTGTCACCTTCTGGAACTGGATTGTGTTGTGACTAAGGAATTTTTAGGTTAACGCTTATTTACAGAGGCTGTCCATGATGGATGCTGAAAAAGGGGGGCTTTCAGAGTATCCCAGTTTTGTGTGGGGCCTGTAAAATCCCCCAAAAAAGGGGGGCGGCTGTAGTTTCGCAGTTGGTACCTACCCTCATATACTGAGTGCCCCCCCCCCAGGGGATATCCCCCTCTTGGACTCCCCCACCTCTTTGATAACCTTGGATAACCTTGGGGAAAGAACCTCCGACTCAGAGACAGGTGTATATCTCAGTTATTGTTATTCTTAGCAATTCATCCTGATTCTGTCGCGACAAAACACTTGTATAACAGTATAGCGTTTGTTTAGGGTTATATGTGATATCCTTTGGTTTACCACGTTCCCCCTGTATGCACTTAATGACCTTGCCAGTGATTATATTGTAGAAAGGTACCTGATGACACCTATAGGCCATTCAAATGTGACCACAAGACAATCATATTATCTTAGAGTTTCATAAGATAATCTTCAATTGTCTGTTATCATCCTTCTTTCGTACTAAGTTAAACGACACATTTGCTAATATAAGAAATCTAGCGTATTTCTTTTCGTAAGATTGTCCATTACTCCTATTGTTGATACTGATGAAGCCTATAGGCCATTCAAATGTGATAACAAGACAATCATTTTATCTCAAAGTTTCATGACATAATCTTCAATTGTCTGATATCATCCTTCACTCATACTTAGTTAAACGACGCATTTGCTAATATAAGAAATCTAGCATATCGTTTCATAAGATTGTCCATTACTCCTTCCATCGATATATACTGATGAAACCTATAGGTCATTCAAATGTGATCACAAGACAATCACATTATCTTAGAGTTTCATAAAATAACCTCCAATTTTTTCAATATCATCCTTCGTTCGTACTTAGTTAAACGACGCATTTGCTAATATAAGAAATCTAGCGTATTTCTTTTCGTAAGATTCTCCATTACTCCTATTGGTGATACTGATGAAACCTACAGACCATTCAAATGTGACCACAAGACAATCATATTATCTTAAAGTTCCATAAAAATAATCTTCAATTTTCCGATATCATCCTTCATTCGCACTTAGTTAAACGACACATTTGCTAATATAAGAAATCCAGCATATTTTTTTCCGAAGATTGTCCATTACTCCTATTGTTGATATCCATTCCCAAGAGTTTCATGTAACATCCTGGCTACCAAAGTGATTGTACTCATTATAGGATATTTCATTATGTTTACTGTTTAATACACTTTTTGAATTATCTCTTTAAATTATCTCTTTATGTACTATCCGACATACCTCTTAGGGGCCTTCCATAAATGATGTCACACGTTTTCAGGGTACTTTTAGGACAGCAAATCCACCCAACCGTGTAACACTGAATTTTCTGTTTTAAACATGAAAATAAGCCTTTGGCAGTGTCACACTGTTCAAGCCACCCACCCCCTTTTGCGTGACGTCATTGATGGATGGCCCCTAATGATCTTCCATTGCCTGATGTCAGCCTTCCTTCATACTAAATCTAGTTTAAATTCTGGCCACATTTCTAAGTGTTATTTTTAATGTTTGTTGAGAACTAAATTCATGAACTATCCTGAAAACAAACGGAAACTGTTCAATGCATAATGTTTGATGTTTGGTACACCTTTCAATACACCGCGGAAGCTGTGACGTCATTATGGCGGGAAACCCTGGTTCCAGGGTCCCCCTGGTTCAAAATAGTGTCATGTGGGCCCTCTTTGAACCATAGGGGACCAGTTGTAAACATTGGCTTTTCTTTAAATGTATTCATTTCTTATGCATGAAACTCACAAGATGAAGAGTGTGGGATAGTGCACATATTCATGTTAAACATTCTTAAATATGCTAAGTTTAGACACAATCTAGCTTTGTTTAACACCCTGGTTTGTTTTCGGGGACTGGGGCACCGGTTGCCGGGACTGACCACGGGAGGGGTAGGAGTACAGGCTATGATTAGAACCACCCACCCATCATATATCCGGCCCCCGATGACGTAGAGCTTCTGTGTTCTATACAATCTTTGCTTGATCTGTTTCTTTTGCATGACGTCATTGATGGATGGCCCCTAATGATCTTCCATTGCCTGATGTCAGCCTTCCTTCATACTAAATCTAGTTTAAATTCTGGCCACATTTCTAAGTGTTATTTTTAATGTTTGTTGAGAACTAAATTCATGAACTATCCTGAAAACAAACGGAAACTGTTCAATGCATAATGTTTGATGTTTGGTACACCTTTCAATACACCGCGGAAGCTGTGACGTCATTATGGCGGGAAACCCTGGTTCCAGGGTCCCCCTGGTTCAAAATAGTGTCATGTGGGCCCTCTTTGAACCATAGGGGACCAGTTGTAAACATTGGCTTTTCTTTAAATGTATTCATTTCTTATGCATGAAACTCACAAGATGAAGAGTGTGGGATAGTGCACATATTCATGTTAAACATTCTTAAATATGCTAAGTTTAGACACAATCTAGCTTTGTTTAACACCCTGGTTTGTTGTCGGGGACTGGGGCACCGGTTGCCGGGACTGACCACGGGAGGGGTAGGAGTACAGGCTATGATTAGAACCACCCACCCATCATATATCCGGCCCCCGATGACGTAGAGCTTCTGTGTTCTATACAATCTTTGCTTGATCTGTTTCTTTTGATCATTTTTTTATCCTTGCTTCCCCAGGTGGAGTACTACCCAACGTACCCGTCCTCCAGGGTCCAATCCGTCTACCCGAAGGCCGGCCTCGTCTCCCCACCCTACGGGGGCTTCTGTTTGGAGAACATGGACTCCACGAGTGGGTGGATCGCCTCAGCCGCAGACCTGGTCACCTTCCTGGACGCCCTGAACTCGTCCCACCCCCGCAGCCTGCTCAAACCGGAAACCTTCAGTCTGATGTTGGAACAGCCCGAGCATGCGCACATGGGGAGTTGGTATGGCATGGGGGTGGTGGTCCAAGATGGCGGCCGGACGTTGTGGCACAGCGGCACGCTAGATGGCAGCACGAGCGTGCTGACGCATGACGAGATGGGGTTCACATGGGCCGTTCTCCTCAATTATCGCCTGGACAACAATGACCTTGACGACCTTGTCAAGTACGCCATCCGCAAGGTGTCGTACTGGCGCCTCCTGCCGTCCCTGCCCGCCGCGCCCTTAGCCGACTCCATCATCTCCAGTAATGGGGTCAACCTTGCCAAGATCATGATCCCGGAGCACAAGTTCCACCACGTGTTCAAGATGATCTCCTCATCCGGGTTCCGCCTCAGCTGGATCGAAGGTTTTACGACAGACGAAGGGGTCTTCTTTAATACAATATGGCGGAAAAGCGACGGCATGAAGTGGAAGGCCTATTTTGGGCTGAAATCCTCAGGGTTCAGGCGGAGGTACAAATCTAAAGTTGCTCAGGGGTACAGACTCGCCCACGTGGACACGTACGTGAGCGGCAAGCGCTTACGTTACGCCGCTGTGTTCTTGAAGGACCAATGGCCAGCCTGGGTTTCCTACCATGGCTATAGCCCACACAGACACCGGCACGAGTTCTACAAGCTCCTCAGGGAGGGCTTCAGACTCGTGTCGCAATCGGTCACCGAGTATAGAGGACGGTTGTATGTGGCTGCCCTCTATGACAAACTCAATCTTGGTCCTTTCAGGGTACGCATGGGCCTGAGTCCTGAGCAATTCGTGAGTGAGTCGGAGAAGCAGGTACGCAGCGGGCGCGTACTGTCGTACATCCAGGCCTATACGCACCGCGGGCTCGTCAAGTTCAGTACTATCTGGACTGTGCGTACGACCCCCGTATGGGCCGCCCGACATGACATGACCAAGTACACACTACTCAACAAGCTGTACGAGTATGCTGAGGTGGACGTGCCGGTAACGTGCATCACGGGATACCAGGAGGATGAACACGTCAAGTTCGCTGGGCTCTGGAGGTAGGGGTTCCCCTAGGGGGTCTCTGGAGGAAGGGGTATCCCCAGGCGCCCCTATGGAGATAGGGGTATACCAGGGGTTCCCCTAGGTGGCCCCATGGAATTTGTTGAAACTCCTTAATGAGCCTTAGGGCATGCCGTCATAACAGATCGGGGTTTTGCCAGGTGGCTTATGGAATGGGTCAAGACTCCTAAATATGGATGTGCCAACATAACAGATCGGGGTTCTGCTAGGTGGCTAGCTTATGGAACGGGTCAAGACTCCTAAATATGGACATGCAGACATAACAGATTGAGGTTCTGCTAGGTGACTTATGGAAGGGTCAAGATTCTTAAATGCGGGCATGCCGACATAACAGATGAGGGTTCCACTAGGTGGCCCTATGGAATGGGTCAAAACTCCTAAATGAGGACATGCCATCATAACAGATATATTGGGGTTCCGCTAGGTGGCTTAAAGAATTGATCAAGACTTCCAAATTTGGGCATGCCAACATAACAGGTTGGGGTTCCCCTAGGTTGCCCTATACATCGTTTTCAATAAGATGGCGCCGCCCTGGTGTAATAAATTTGAAACAATTCTTTGGGAGTATTGCTATAGGTGGGCAAAGTGACAGACTGTGCAGATTCATGGGAAAAGTGTAGTGAATGGATCAACGAAGGTATAGACCTTTTTCATTAGTTTGACGCCTTCCTAGCGGATAATATATGTCTGAACCAATCAGTTGGAGCTGGGCCTGAGGTTTGGGGGACAAGGCGCTACTGGGACAGTCCTGTTGGACCCTCAAAGTCAGAGAATTCAAAAGAGACAGAGACTTTAAAAACATCAATGTCTGGCTAAAAATAGGGGAGGGGCGCTCGGCCCCCTATTCCCCTTAATCCGCCACTGCTATGGAATGGGTCATAAAAGATATGGAGCCAAGGATGAAAAGCAAGCAAAAAACCAAACCCTGTTATAGACCGTTTTCATTGGTGTTGCGTCCTCCTAGTGGATATATATGGACCAATGAGCTGGGTTCCAATGGCACCAGCCTAAAGTTGTGATTGAGTACAAGGTGTCTATGGGAAGGTCCACTATATGTACTGCGCTATCTTGTTAGATAGGGTCAGTGGGCTCAGTGGCGCCACCTGGCTGCTTGGTTGGTTATCAAGTATGATAGTCTGAGTCCCAAGAGAAACTAGTAACCAGCCCAGGGGGACTTGGTTATCTGGTCGGATCATCCAGCCACAAATGATCACATAGAGACAAATAAGCACTGTCCCGGCTTGATTTTGAACAGGTCAAGACTCTGCAAGTCCGAAATTGTAACATTTGCCCGTTGAAGAAACGAGATGACAACTATAATGACATGTTTTCGAGGGTTGTCTTGTCATGTAAACATTAGCAAAAATGAACTGCAGGGACATAGGACAGAGGAATTTCTTAAATGCAGCAGAAGCCGTCGGGCCCCCTCATCCTGCATGGGCTTCTATAATGGATGTAGGGTCATCGGCGTTAGAGTAATAGAAACATCATGAGCCCATACCAGATCCCTCCATGGCCAAATCCCTCTATGGCCATGACTGACCAAACGCTATAGGACACAGATACTCTGTTCTGGTGTGGAGAGGTAAGAACTGTGGTCAGAAATAAGGGACTATACTAGATGGTAGAATGGAATTCAATTTACCGGCAACTTCCATTGTACAACCGCCTAAATATTACCCGATCCAAATACCACACCTTAATCTTCTGTAGTTACTGGCCCTCCCCTACTATCGCAAATGCTCCAAGTCTCCTGATTTTCCAGGAGATCTCCAGCATCTTGGCCTTTTTTTTTTTTTTTTTTTATAAAAACATCTCCCTGAATTTAGAACAATCACCTCCCGGGAATCTCCTGCATTTGGAGTATATATTATATAAAGAAATATGTATTAATTACAGACTGTTATGCTTAATTTACTCGACATCTCTTGTAAAATGCATGAAATTGTATATTTCAAAAAACGATTCTGAAAGATTATATCAACAGGCAACATACATTTAAGACTTTCTTTGAACTTTGAACTTTGAACTTTGGACTGAGATTGAGGTTTTGGCATATATTACAAGATTTAAGATCACAATATGAAAACTGAAAATCTAACTAGGATTCATTTTACATCGATTGTACATTGAATAGAAAACTCCCGCATTCTACCCATTTAAAGCATCTTCGCCTTTGTAACTTTGAGCCTGGCAGACGGTGCTCAGTCTACACAGCACAATACTGTTATCAGGACGGTTTTAAATGCTACCGTTGCTCGCTCAAGAAGGCATGTATCTACTTGAGAAATCATGTAATTAGACATTATTGGCGATTGAGCCATAAGGCGATTAAAGTAAAAATGAGGTGATTTAATGGCTGGAGTCACATTTGAGAAATTTGCTACCGTTTGAAGACAGGAAACCAGCGGAGTCAGTGAAAGTTCTACTTGTGAGGTATATTTACATCGATTACATCACTCACACTTATACAAATGCCTTATCAAGGAAGCCAAAATACTATACTCCATATGGGTGGTAATCATTATACAAACTCTTATCAGTACAATTATATTGAATTATGACGTATTATTGTGTGTAATTATTATTCACCACAGTGTTATCTTTCCTGGCATAGGATACCAGGAACATTATCATTATATTTTCTTTTCTTTTCTCCTAAAACATTGTTTATAACAACTTTCGAAATTGAATAACTATTCTCTGACTAAATCATTGTTACATCTTTCCGCCAGTTTGCTATTTTGAAATAAATTTCACGATCTGATAAAACTTTTCATTGCAAGACACTTGGATAGGTCTGCTTACAATACTCTGTTTAGTATTTCCAATGAACATTGTCAATCCAAAGGTGAATGTGTCCGAATGGATACGACAACAGTTTACTCCTTATCATATGTGTGATAGCTAAAAGCATGAACAATTGTCAATGTATTGAGAAAATCGGAAATGTTGCAGTACCGACTGCGATGGACCACCTTGGACCACTGCTCCAAATTTGGCATGTATAAAACTATGCAATACAATGCAGTCTGAGCAACATTACGCCAACACCACACTACCTATACTTGAGCAGGAAGGATCATACATATACAACACATTTACTATTTGTATATAATGTAACCATAAGTTTGATAATGTATTGCATTTTTCAAGGCCATGGTTTCTATATCTAAGCCACAATCATTGAAGAGCCATTATTGTTTTACAGAGTCAGAAAAGAGTCTTGCAAGAATGTTTCGCCTATTTTTAGTGTTTTAGCATACATTTTTAAAGTGGACATCATTATGTTACCATCATACATATATGCAATTTGTAGTTTCATACCTTATTGCAAAGTGCTAGACCATCATAACTGACAGATGTAATTGAATAAAGCAATATATAACTCCTGTTGAAAGTCCCGCCATATCATAGAGAGGAAAACATAGCCTGTATTTAACCAGTTAAAGTGAGCAACGTCATTACTGAGAACATAAGCACAAATATTTCATATATCTCGTTCTAAAAAGGGTTTGAGGAAAAACACTGTTTATCCAGGAGTATGAACCTGTACTTGTAGAAACAACATCTGTTTGACAACCTTCATAGTTTATGGCTGTACACCTTGACAGCTGAATGTGGATTTGGCTCCTTGTGAAGCTGAAAATCAATGTATGAACCTTGAATAAAAGAAATATCCAACCATCTTCCGATGTTGCTATGTGCTATGCGTTGCTATGGGTCTGCTGGTTAAGAAAGTACCGATTTTGTTCATGTGATATGATTTTATACAGAATCAAAGGGATCTCATTATAACACTAGCTTTAGGAGATCAAAATGGCACACCTAAAATATGTTTGAAAATGTTCAGATATAGATTGGATTTTTACAGAAACATACTATGACATAATCAGCTCTCTGGAATCAGCTTTCATTCGCCCTACCACGGATAGCTAATTTTGAGTTTTTTAGGCAGCTGCAGATTAATTTTGACTAATTTTATCGACCAAAAACAGCAAAATCTATAGAAAATACAAAAAGTTTTGCTGTACATCCATCTAAACAAATGGATTTTCAAACCACCTTAAAAAATAATAAACATATAATTATGTGGATACAAAATGAAAAACTAGTCCATACTGCTCTCTTTCATTAACACCCACAAATGTTGTCGTGATTAATGTAATTATCTATACCGAAGCCTTAGAACTTGTCGACATATTACCAAACATGCACTTTGATCTAAGCTAGCCTGCAGGTAAATCACAGAAAATATGCTATCCGTGGTAGGGAGAAATTTACACCTTTTAGGTTCTCTCTTGGCCAGCAGACCCAAAATGAATTGTATTAGGATTTATTTATAAAGACGACATAATATATTACAAAGCCGAGTGGGGAAATTAAAGTTACTTGATGGAGATCATAGGTCTCATAGAAATATTATGATTGGTATGGTTTGATGCAGCAGATATAATTTTTTTTAAAATACGGAAATTGCATTGCACTGTAACAAGTTAATGTTATTCTACAACAAACTGTATTGTTCATTTACAGCAAGTTTTGCTGTTGGAAAATAAACAGATAAATTTACTGTAGGATTACAAAATTTGTACTGTAAATTTGAAATTACAAGATGAGTATGCATTTTTACAGTACATTTTACTGTAAAATACAGTGACCACCAGGAGTGCAAAAGTAAAAAGTGAAAAACGTTTTTGGCATAATGCTTTAAAACCATTTTTCTGCATGAATCTATTAAATCTAATGATATCAAAAAGTGAATCCCATGCACATGAAATGAACTGACATTTCAGGTTATTGAAATACATACAAATAATTGTAATTATTATGAGATTATTATAATCTGTATGCATAGACACCTTTTTGGTGTAAAGTTTAATGTATAGGTAAGTAATGACCTCTTAAAATTGCTGCAACATGACCCAATGCATGTATGTGCTAGTAAATCTAGCATGATTACATCCCACAACCTCTATACATTGGTTTGTGGTTGGGAATTAACATTTTATTTGATTTATGGGGAATATTCTATGCTAAATTGATGTTAAAAGGCTTTTAATTGGAAGTGCTGTAAAATAACAGTGCACTGTAAATTTACAGTAAACTTTGCTGGCAACAAAGTTTCCAGTAAACTTTGCTGTACAAATACAGTACTTAGTTTGCTGTCAAATTACAGTACTATTTGCTGTAAGACACCTACAGTATCATGTACTGTACACATTACAGTACATCATATGCTGTAATTGTACAGCAAAGTTTACTGGAAACTTTGTTGCCAGCAAAGTTTACTGTAAATTTACAGCACTTACTTTTTACAGTGTGCCTATTGTAACTTCATTCGGACACAGATTATATGTAGAAGAGGTTCTGAAATAACTTTAAATCCATTGGGAGTAAGTTGTCATTCTTTATTAATTTCTGACGATTCTTTGTACTTGTTTGTTATTATCAGGAACCCAAAGCCTGGCATTCACTTTACTTCCCTATAATGCTACTAGGGGGCGCCGTACATTTAGTTCTATGAGATGTAGTATAGATAGTATAGATTGGGACTAAATGTGGCGCCATCTTTTGTGTCATGTACAATATGGAGTTATATATATATGTGAAGACCTATCATTTGCTGAAAATCTTATTCGGAAATGTAGGGAAATGAATAAAGATTACACAAGCTCTGCGCCAACACTATTTCTGAATATTTTCCATTGAGCGTGGCACAATTTAAAATATACATGAAAACCTGAGACCAACAGATGTCGAGTACCAATAGGAAACACAAGATGGCAGCACACAAAAGTTACAACGAGAAAGTCGGGAATGTACCTACGTACAGGTTATCATTGGTTGAGGCACTGGTTATCAATCGCAGATTTAGGAGGTTGAGGGTTGGGGGGGGGGGTGTTGGGGGGGGGGGTGGAAGGCACACACCCCCCTTCCCTCTCTTTTAGGCCAAAGTTTTGTTTTCAATGTAAAGCGGTCCTTTTCAGAATCGCACGCCCCCCGTGTTAGACCGTAAAATGTAAATGTGACGCAAAATGTAAATCAACGTAAATTGTAAATGGAATAAACATAAAATGTACTTCAACGTAAAATGTAAACCAGGTTAACCTAAAATGTAAATATGACCATGTGTAAAATGTAACAATTTAACGTAAAATGTGATTGACACTGAGCAACCTAAAATGTAACACAATAGTTTTAGAGGTACATAATTGCTAAACATGAAGTTGAAGCTTTATCAGTCTAGGAAAATCTGCGGGTCTTTGTCCTCACGACGACCAGAAATTCTGGAATTATTACTAAAATATTAATCTGTATAATATTGTTTTCTGTCTATATTGATAGCTTGTTCAAGTATAATAAATAATCTCAATATTGTGGACAACCTAAACCTATATGTGGATGACCAGATTTTTGCTAATGGTCGTCCTCTGATGACCAGACCTGTGGATTTTAGGGATCTGTATTCACTATATCTGGGGCGTGATATGGGCCCTATACATTTTACGTTTATGACTGTATTTACATTTTTGTATTTTAGGGCAAGTTTTGGAATTACATTTTACGTCAATTTGAGTTACATTTTACGTCAATTTCGATTACATTTTGCGTCAAATTACATTTTACGTCAGATTTACATTTTACGGTCTTACACCCCCTCCCCCCTTTTGAAAATTATGGCCCTAGACCCTAAATTCGATACAGTGACATGGCCATTTCTTAGAATTGACATGCAACACGAGTCTTAGTGACATGAGTGAAAAAGTGAACAACATGACATAACTTGAATCTTAAATTCAGTATGTGACATGGCAGCATCTTAGAGGCGACATGCGACATGGGGAGATAAATGACAGGTGACATGGCCTTTTCTTATATTCGACATGCGACATTATAGACCCCATCAAGGGCACGACAAATTCTGGATCCGCCCATAGTTATCATACACCTTTTTCACTAAGCCTGCTGCCACCTATTGACAATGCAGGCGGCGGGATAGCCTCTCTATAGACTTCCCTTTTGAGCTCCCTTGTACAGTTGTTAATCGTCTTTCATTGCCAATATTTGACTGGAAGCTGCCAATCAATGGGCACTGAAAGGATTCTCAAACTCAGCTTTTGTAAAATAAGGTTGCACTTGGATCCAAGTGTCATCCTAGTGAAGATGTCTAACTCTTGGTCCTGTGGCCCTCTATATAGCACCCTATGACCCGGAGTGTGATACTGGGCAGTCTGCTCTGGCTACAGTCTGTCAGCACCTTCTTAAGGGTCCTGGTACCCAGACAAGACGGCACAAGGACCACAGAGGCTGGGCCTGAAGGCATGTGGACTGTTTTACGATGAAGCGTGGGTGGTAGTCCCCTCATCCCAAGGGCGGATCCAGAAACTTTAGAAAGGGGGTAGGCGCCTTTATTAAAAATGGTCCCAGCGCCCCCTTTGGTCCATTTCTAAATTGTTATGCACCTTTTCGGCATGTCTTCGCCCTCAAAATAGAATTATTTAGAATGCTGTAAATAACCTGTAATCTTTACAGCAACTAGTCCTACCGTGCCCCTTTAAACATCAATTTACAGAATTCCATTTGATCCGGTAGAAAAAAAGATATAGGCCCAATAGGGCCCATAACGCCATTGCTATAGACCATAACTGTAATGGCCCATGTAATGGTCAACAACCACGCTATGACCCGTAAGTCATAGCCGTAAGTCATACCCGTAAGGTGCCAATTTCGCCTCTACACCTGAAAGATGGACGCTGCAATTAAAATTACTTGATCAACTTTGAAGTTTTGTATTAAAAGTTTCATAGCATATACCTTTACATAACCGTCTCACATTTTAGGCACTCTTATTTCCTCTTCATACGAAACTAAACTATAGATTGGATTCCTGGAACACATGATTAACATGAGACAGACAACAATATTTGGAAAACATCTCAATCGTTGGCATTTCAAGACTACCAGTATGACATCACAGGGAATTCCAATTCGAAAACAAACACTTTCATTGGTAAAGTTTAATCCATCTGTGTATAAAAACTAATTACTACACATTGCATGTAGTTTCCATTCAAAAAGCCTAGGGTCATACATATTCGAGGGTTTTCTCTGGAAGTCACAACAATCATGTAAAATTGAAATGGTTCCATGGTCATCGTAATCATTTCTAGTTGTATCACCATATTGGTTCATTTCTAGTTGTATAACCATATTGGTACATACATTCGAGGACTTGATCTGGAAGACACAAAAAATATGCAAAATTAAATGGTCCCATAGTGGGGCCCTTGATGGGGGGTCCTGATGTCGCATGTCGAATTTAAGATACGTCCATGTCGCCCTGTCGAATTTAAGAATTGCTCAATCTCGCCATGTCGAATTTAAGAACTGTCCATGTCGCCCTGTCGAATTTAAGAAATAGCCATGTCCCATGTCCCTAAGCCCAAAAAGGGCCATGTCGCCGTGTCGAATTTAAGGGTCTAGGGCCATCATAGTCATCATAATCGTTTATAGTTGTATCGCCATAATGATACACATATACGAACACTTTATCTGGAAGACTAAAATTAGATATAAAAAATCAAATAGACCTAGATCCTATAATCATTGTACCAGTTTCTGGTTGTGTTGCCATGCTGGTACTTACATACGGGTAACATCTGATTCAGATTGAGGTAGACACTGCCTGTATGCCAGCCATTATAACAGATTATGCGGGTTGCAATTCAATCAACCAGGCCTAGGGGTGTTTTCCCAACTCAGATTTGTGGAATATATGTACAAGTAAATCCAAAACAGAGACCTAATAATATCATTTAGATGAAATATGACCACACCCTCTTTGAACGATTCAACCTATGAGGCATTTTCCCTGGGTGATTTTCATCTAGATGGCACTATTATGAATGAAACATGTAGGCTAATAACTGTAAATTCTTCCTATTTCACCACTCTTGTAAAATAATATATATCTTCAAGATTTGACATAGGAAAGGGACATTTGAGCTACAAAAAGAACATTGGGCCTTAATAACAATGCTGTTCTATGGACATAAAATTAAAGCTTTTGTCATAAAATTACAAATAAAGTATGCAAAATTATCCAAAACATTCATACTGATGTCCAGGACATAATTATCGATACTAGTCTACCTAAAGTTTAGTTTTATAAATTAGGTAGATTGTCCACTTACTAAAAGCCTAGAGCTAAAAGGGTGGTATTATGGTTACATATTGAAGAAAAGTACAATGGATGGATAAATTCCAGCCAAGGTTTTCAGTGGACATAATGATTGACATATAGTTATAAGAAACTTTCAGGATATGTATGTCCTGATAGTTATAGCCATACACGTGGCAAAAATAGTATTGTGGAAACACATCAAGGCCAAACTTTCCAATGTTTTGTACTGCTAGATCTCGTTTAAATGTGTCAAAGTCCTTAAAAACTATGCACCCAGACCTGTCATTCTTCGATATGAGCTGCCAATTCGAGTCGTACAGCTCTCAGAAGGAAATGCAAAGAAGTATTTAAACAAATGCGAATATTATTGAAGGTAAGTAATCAATACTGGAATCACTCCTGTGCCAGTCTTCGGAAGAATCTTTGCATGGTAGATTGGGTAGATTGGGAACATTCACTCCATTACCATAGTAACATGCATCAGTGGCGGATCCAGAGGGGGGCGTGGGGGCACACGCCTCTCCCCTTTTCCGAAAATTGTGCGTTTTTTAATGTAAAATTCAGCCCAAAAAGTGATTAAGGGAAAACATTTTCAATAGCACCCCCCCCCCCCCCCCCCACCTCTTTTCAAAACCCTGGATCCGCTAGTGTCATACACCTCAGTCAAAAAATGTCCTTAGAGTGCCTTGGGATGTGGTATTCTAGGTCATTTCCCCTATAAGTACTTTCACCACAGGCATGGCCACGAACTCGGCCATAAGACAATAAGACCTGTATTACACCAGGCGATTTACTCCACCGAAAATTTGGTTATTTACAATTCATCATGAGGAATATTACAAGAACCCATACTCATTTCATACCATTTGAAAGAGAATTGAGACACCTTTCTAATGGTATAACATCTGTATGATAGGCTGCAATGCACACTCGCAATTTCAGAAATCTAGAGTAAAATTGTATAGTGGAATATAGCGTTAAGGTCGATCGATCCCAAGTATCCATCAACATGCTATATACATAAACATTGGATATATTTTAACAATGGGTGCATAACCGCTCCTACATTCTGGCCGAGTTAATCACGCCGAGAAGGGTCTTTGCACTCCCACACCTACACTGGAATAAGCCCATCCTGTATAGGGTAAATCCAAGGATGGACAAGAGTCAGGCAAAAAAAAACAGTATAGGCAATCATTGTCTTCTACAGTTGGGGTTATTGAAATAGGCAACAATTATATTTTTCTATATCCCAAATTTTGCTAAAACATTATGAATTGTTATATGTTTTTGGCTGACAGATTTACAGATTTGCCAGCCAATTAAAATGCTGCACTTTAGGGCAAAATAGGATCAGACATTATAGGCTGAACTGACAGGCTTTGACATTAGTTCCGCTGTGAAAAAAGCCAATATAATCATAGAGCTGCATTTTCCCAATTTTAGGGGCAATTTGTCAACCAAACTGCTTTGGTTAATGCCACATTATGCAACTCTCTTCATGACAATAACATGGAAGCAGCTTTGAAAATACTTCATGATAAACTTAATATTGGTGTGGGATGGGCTTATTGTGAGGCGGGTCTAGCTCCTTGAAAAGGTGGGGGTACTCTATTATAAAGGGGGCCACCATCTTTTTCAAACTTTTACATTGAAAAGGTTTGAATTAAGAAAAGTTTGTCATACAAATTTAAATCCACAACTGGATTGGGCTGTGCACGATCATTTTTGAGCCATGTACAATCATGGGAAACTAGTGGAACATGTATAATCAAGGGCAACATGCGATCACAAGAAATGAATGACAAGGGGAAGAGTAGATCACAAAAACCTACAATTAGAGAAAGATCGTGCAAAAAAACCTCTTTGGTGATGTACGTTTCTACAATCATGTGTGACCGAAATAAAATCGGTCATACCCATTGTAATGTGACATTTAATCATACAAAAGCATGACCATGCATGGTCTCATCCCCATATGATCTCCATGCTTTCCAAGAGTGAATAACGTCTTTCCCATCCTACCATATCCTGGCCTATATTAGTATAAGAGGTCAGAATGAGGGTTAGATCTACAGAGTCAACAGTCTGCTCTGTGTCATGGTCGGAATTCTCAACATAGAGCCAGAGAGGTCGAATAGTAAGAGGGGCCACATGAAGTACATCTTATAAGTAACATAATAAATTTAGTAACGTGCGGATGATGGATTGACAGGTTACTATTGCTATTGGTCCACTATATAAATGTGGTAGTTTTGAAGCTACTAACTGGTTCAATATACAATGTGAAATACTTGGTATATATATATATATATATATATATATATATATATATATATATATATAGTAATGGTTAGATAAATTATTGATAACTTATCGATATATTATTCAAAAATAGGAGAACAGATAGGAAAATAGGTGATACTGTAAATTTGACACACAAGTAGATATGACAAGAACATAGAAGCTAGGCCTACACTAACTTAGAAGTACATTGTATTATGACATACAGTCTTAGTGGAAAGTTATGGACCCAACCTGCCTCCGGTCACGGTTCAGTGACTTAGCCCTACAGGACTGACTTCCACCCGTCCAGTCTCTACGTATGATATAGTCTCTGGTAGGGGAGTGTGGGCGTTAGTAAACTTCTGTCTTGGCGTCGTTCAGAAGGAGGGAGGATACTCTGTTAGTACCAGGGGGGGGGGGGGTGGTGGTCAGGATTTCCAAAAGTGGGGCTCTGCATAATATGCTAAGTGCTAAAATGCTGTGCATTCGTGCGTACATGTGTACAAGCGTACATGCGTACATGCGTACATGTGCAACATTTCTTCTTCTTTTTTAAGTTTAGATTTCTACGGAAAGGATGGGTAGGGGTCTGGACCCTCGAGCCTCTAGGTATCAATCATACCATTAACGTGCATAGATTATAATGTATGATGCATAACTCGGGTACAATTAGAATGTTCATGACCGATAGCAGGCTTGAAGCTCCATACCCACTAAGCGATTTTACTGGCAACCGGCAACCGGCAACTGACTAGAATTGGTTGATTCTTAGGATCACCAGTTCGTATGGTATATTGAAATATACATGTTTGATACCGGTTGGCCCTAAAATCAGCTGATTCTACTAGCAGAATTGGCCGATTTTAGGGCTCATGAGTCGGCCGACTCGGGTAAAAGTGTCCTAGTGGGTTTGGGGCTTAAAACTTATTTTCTTGACATCAACACTTTTGTTTATCAAATTTGGTACTTTCGTTTCAAGGTTGATATCTCAATACTATAATCAAACATATTCTACCAATATACTCATTGTTAAGGCCATGAAATATTTATTTACACCTAGATGGGTTAAAGTCATGATTTATAATATTTTCATGGTAGTACCCCCCCCCCCCTCCCCTATGGCTCCCCTCACCGTCAGTAGCCTCAGTGTCCCCCCTCACGTACCAATCTCCTCCCGCTCCCTTCCCCACTGCTCCACAGAAACTACCACTACTCACAACAGGCACCACGCTGGACCACAGCGGATCTGGGATACCACTATTACCAGCTCCTGAAATAGGCAAAGAACCAAGGTAAGGGCTTTCAGTCACACTCATTATCTATTATGTTTGTGTAGTCTTTATAATGTGTCATCTGTTTTGCCTGCTTATGACCTGTAGGATCATATACATACAAAGGTTTACCGAATCTCAATTGATCTAATTTATAACAACAGTTATTCCTTATTTTGAAAAACTGTGGCAGGTGCGAATTTGGGGGTGGGGGATAGTGGTGGCCCAAATATAGAATTTTGGTATAGCAAGCCCCCCTTCTTTTCTTTCAATTGCATGGATCCACCCTTGAGTGGCGTCACTATAAAGGTGTCACTGTTAAGCACTTGTGGCTCAAGTGTAAGTTGTTATGATCAGTCATTGTGCAGCAGGTCTGCATATATATCATTTGGCTGCTGTGCGCGATGCTGGTGGCTTCCATGGGTAATCCAAAACTGGGAATTTAGAGGATGTGTATGGACATACTGCCCAGGGCCAATACATGATTTTCGAAAAGGGGGGTCAGCATGAAGGCTAAGTACTAAAACAGTGTGAATTTGCACATATGAGAGCAACATTTTCCCCTCTTTTTGTAGTTTAGGGGTCCACCAAAAGGCGGTGTGTGTGTCAGGACCCCCAGGATCCCCCTACCCTGCATCCGCCCTTGCTGTTTATTTAGGTATTAAAGGATGACTGCAGGGGTGTTAGACTAAATCTAAAACTGCAGCTCCCAAAAGAAGTACTCCCACCTCCCCACAACAGAATTTTTTCTAAAAGTTCCACCTTCAGGGGTGGTACCAGAAACTTTGTGAAGAGGGGCATGGCTATACTAAAAAAAGTCCTGGCGCCAGTTTTACCTTTAAAAAAAGAAAATTGGCTAAAAAAAAAAGGGGGGGGGGGCGCCCCATTCACCCCCTCCCCTAAGTGGCCTCTTTATTTCAAGGAGTAACTATATAACGCATTCAAATTCGCACATTTGTATCTACTGATCTATCTTTCACACTGAAAATTCTGGCAAGCCTAAATCTGCAAATATATGACAAAACTTTAAGCAGGGCATCAATGGTGAAACTATCTAAACCTTTATTAAATTAGTGATTTTCAAACTATTGAAACGCATTGCTCAGGGCTGCTATAATGTGAACGGTCTCAAGCAAACGGTCAAAAAGGCAGTACAGGGGTATGTACATACTGTCATAGATGTCCCAAATCCTTATAATAGATATGCTTGGACAGTAATCGTCATAAGTTTAGATAGCCCAGACAATTGACGGTTTATGATGATTGTCAGGGTCAGCTGCGTAAACTTCTTAAATTTACGTTGACATAATATTAGTTCTTGGCATAAGGTTATGGTAAGTCCATTGTCGTAGGTACATTCTGACGGCCGGTGTAGAGGTCCTATTACACTCCACGACATGATCTACGATATTGCTTGTGATTTGACCACATCGTAGCCATGTCATAGTCTCCTACGATATCATTGATATCACATTAGTGTAACAGGGTATGTTTCAGTCAGCTGACATATCAAATTCACAAGATAGTATGCATTGCAATGGAGAAAAACTGTTAAAGGCAGTAATTTTGTAAACAATGAAAATTTGACATGTTTGAAAATGTTGTGAAGGAAAGTTGCAAATGAAGTGAAATGCTATCCATTTAGTGTCTCTTGTATTGTCGAGGTTAATAGTAGTTCTACACATAAACAAAAGCCTAAAATGCATCGCTTCAGATATCCCTATGAGAGGTGAAAGACCAGTTCCTCCTTCTGCGATGTCAATGTGCAACGATCATGATCCACTTATTGTAGGAAGCTTTCATAGCACAATTTAATAAGGGCTTGAACGACACAACATCATGTAAGGCCCTATTACACTACACGATATGACCTGCGACATGACCAGGGGGGCATTCCAATGTGATCCTAGGATTCACTCTTAGATCCTAGGATATGTTGGTTCCAAGGTGGCCATCTTATTGTTATAATATCTTAAGATGTGATAGGAGGGCTAACTTAGGGGCAACAATTAAACTAGATTCAGAGGACTTCTTATCTTAGTAATTGTGTTGTTTTTTTATCTTAGTACAAAGGAAGGATGACACTGGAACCAAAATATCTTAAGATCATTTTGTGACAACATTTAAGATATGATGATTGTCTTAAGATTACATTACAACGCCCTACAGGACATGACCACAATATGAGCTTATCATAGCCATATGCATGCCGTAGCACCCTACGACATGGGCAGTATCGCCCTAGTGTAATAGGATATGTCGCAGTGTACTACAACATCAAAGACGTGGGAAGCAAGTTTTAACGCAGTAAAGTCATGGGAATAGATGTTGTAAACCATAACCTATTCAACAACACTGATTCAACATGTTAGATAATGCTGCAGTGGTGAAATAGAAATGTCTCGAGCTTCAATACATGTTGTTTTTCTAAAGTCATTGAGAATAGTACTTCACATAGATAAAATCCTAAAATCATCTCAGTGTAGTGTAATACATAGGATAAAGATATAAGCTGCCACATAGCCACGACATGGTCATGTCTTGGCTATGGCATGGCCACGACTTATAACTCAGTCATATGATACTGCATCATGTCTCGAGCTGTATCGTAGACATATCGTGCAGTCTGTGTCACATAAGGAGCTTTTACACTATGCGATATCAGCTGCGATATGACAATGTCGCAATGAAGTCGCACATATTAGAGGAACATTTTTGGTTATGCATGAGTAAAATACTCTAAATAGTCAATTTCATACAATTATACGATCCCTGTGTGTGAATTTTCTGTGATATCTTCATGTCATTCCGATATCGCAGCTCAAGTCGCATAGGTGTAAAAGGGCCTATAGTCTTATAAGGGCTTGAACTAGCCATAGGCCATTGAATCCGACCCGAGCCAACTCCCGCAGGTATAACTCCTGGTCCCAGGGTAGCACATTACCATATACGTGGTCTACATACAATGAGACTAATGTACCCCCTCCCTGACCCCCACCTTTACTTTCCAAAACAATATCTGATGTTTATGTCTGTTAGTAAATAGAATATGTTCCTCTTATGCTGTCCTATGCAGAAGAGAAGCTGTGGACTTCAAAATGGTTGAAAAGATTCGTCTAAGTAGTCAGGAAGCGTTTTCTTTTCATTTTTCAAAATATTTACAGGCTCATATATACATTATATATATATATGGACCTGCATATATATATACATATAACTAACCAAGAAGGGAGTACAAGGGTGGTTATCACCCCGAGCCGGGACCCCGATATCAGCCCGAGGCCAGGGCCCGAAGGGCCGGCCGAGGCCTGATATCAGGGTCCGGCGAGGGGTGATAACCGCCCGAGTACTCCCTTCGCGGTTGGTTATGGATTTATTATACCTTTTCTGTTAGATCTGAGCTCCCCAGAAAGGATGCACAGCAATCAGTGATGGTGGGACTGTGATGCTGCACATTTTTTTATGTTTTTTTCATATAACTCTTTTGATATCCATCAAATCTACAAACAGTAAGCAGTAAAATGTAGCTAGGAACATTGTGCAGATAATGCAAATGTTAGATTTTTTAATTCTTAATGATTTCATTTTTTCATGAATTTTAGAAAAATAAAAAGTTTCTGTATCACACTGCAGTGTGATACAAGGCTGGTTATCACCCAGGTTTGTATCGCCCTGAGTTAAACTCTTAACTACTAACCTTGTATCACACTAAGGTATAATAAATATATATATATATATAATTATATATATTATATATATGTGATATTATACAGGGGTCAGAAAGCAGGAGGGCAGCCTAAACTTACAACAATATAGGTTATACATCTAATTTTCAATGTTATTTGCTTATAAGAACAAGCTCATGACCCATCGAATGCACATGTACCATATATAGGACACTTACAGAATTTTCCAGTAGGCCCCACATGAAAGGGAAGTAGGTTAGAAACAGTTTTAATTGTGCAGACTGTATGGACTGGGAGTGCCGTAGGAGATATGGAACAGTCTTCCACAAAGTTGGAAATGCACCCCTTGGTCTTAAAAAAAAAAGACCCAGGGCGTTTACAGTCTTGAGTTCCCGCATCGTGTCTGGTGCTACAACGTATCAGCCCCGGGGGCTGGGAGATGTTTACAGTTTTTGGATTGGGACTGTCACCCCCTGCTCGGTAAAGACGGTCGTGCTAGGTCTAGTTTACAAAGTAAACATCAAGGTTTGAGGTTCTAGGACGGGGTACCTTGTCTGTGGTCAAAGCACCCCAGGCCAATGTACAAGGGGGTAGAGGACCTCCCAGCCCCCAACCAAGGATTTGACGTTCTTATAACGTTGCAGAAACGTTTTGGATTGATTCTTGTTAGATTACGTTGTAAGGCTGCAGCAAAGTTCTTTTGATGACTCCCAGTGACGTCACTCCAACCAACTTTTGAAGCGTGTCATTGTGACATTCTGATAATGTTCTTGTAAAGTTGTTTCTGTGCCTAATATTGTGACCTCACTCAATAAGAATGGTACAATAACACCATGTTTAGTTGAGGTCGGGACCTCCCCTGGTCAGGAGGTCACAACAATGTTCTGTTTAAGTGGGATCTTGACTTCAACTAATCAGAATGTCACAATGGCATTCTGTTTTGATTTGGT
This sequence comes from Lepidonotus clava, assembly GCA_936440205.1. NCBI lineage: Eukaryota > Metazoa > Annelida > Polychaeta > Phyllodocida > Polynoidae > Lepidonotus > Lepidonotus clava. Next base: position 88,540,360 of record OW387133.1, read on the forward strand.
CTTGACATTACCCCATCAGAACACAGATAGCATTCTGTTATGGTTAACATCTCAGAAATATAATGTAACAGTTATCTCACCTTTTAGCAAGTAATAGACAAAAACAAAAACAATATGATTGCATAACGTGACCGATATGTCGCACCCTGGCTGGGATAGCTGTCTTCCATGACAGAACAGTTTCAGGAAATGCAACATTACCTTCCAAAATTCATTGTAAAATACCTTAAAAGGTTTGAAGACATCGAAAACAGCCCCCCTTCTTTTCCTAAATTTTATTTTTTGCATGAATAAACAAAGGTTTCACATAGGGAATCTCACCACCCCCCTGAATCAGAATCTATATTCACTGGCTTTTGATATGAGATTTGTATGCATATCAGTCTCTAAGATACTGATATTGAAGTTTAATATTTTGATTAGGTAAAAGTATGCATACATTCAAATCCCATTATTATTCTGCGCCAAAGTTTGCTATGATAGTAGAAGTTGCTAAGTTTGACCTGGGGCACAGATAGGACCGGGTGGAGCTGCCACTGGTGCCAGCCTAATCCTGCTCATTCTTATAGGCTTAAAAGGCATGAGGGTACAAGCAAGAATATCATAGGCAGTTGCACTTCGTTTTCCTGTCAGAAAACAAGGGATTTGAGAACTCTGGGAGTTCTGAGAAATATCTGCTATTTCTCTGCGACATATCGTAATACCACAGTGGTGTGTAGTGTAATAGGGCCTTCAATAAAGATGGCCTTATTCAGGTGTGTGTGTGTGTACAGAGAGGCCTGCCCCTGGTACGGGGGACGGTCACAGCCACCCCTAGTGTGTACCTCAAGGATTACATACCTGGATTACCCACTCCTAACTCTATTTTACAAAGACTCAATTATTCATGGATTTTCTCACCAAAAAGGTGAAGTGGGTGCACTTCTTAATATAAGAACTCCAATGTGAAATTCCCCCTACCATGGATAGCTGATTTACAGTTTTCTAGGCACCTGCAGGATAATCCAAACTAAGTTTGTTGACAAGAAAGGAAATTGGCCTTCTGTGGTAGGGAGAAATAAGGACAGTGCACAAAGGTAGTTAATAAAAACACATGTACATGAATAAAGTAAAGAAACGGTCACCAGTGAAGTGGGTGCACTTCTTGATATGAGAAGTCCAAAGCATAGGTCCTGTGAAATTCCTCCTACCATGGATAGCTGATTTACAGTATTCTAGGCACCTGCAGGATAATTCAAACTAGGTTTGTTAACAAGAAAGGAAATTGGTTTTCCGTGGGAGGGAGAAATAGGCCTAGGGACAGTAAACACTTGCCTTATAAATATTTTGTAATTTTTCTCTACTGCTCACGAGAAATTGTGTTTGCAGAACATTTTAACTTAAAATTCATTGTGTTCTACGCCATTATTCTATTTAGTGGTTCCGCATTGTAATTAAAGTTCCTAAAGGCCTGTGTAGCTATAAGGATTGTAAATACATGTCTTTTAAAGTACGCATGCTTCGAATGTTTTCCACATAGGCCTAACTATTGCTCACCATAAGCGATTTTTGAATAACAATATGTAAAAGTAAGGATATCTTTTCATGGTTATACAGAATGTACCAATTGCAAAAAATATGGATTATTCGTGGAAATACTGATGATTGTAAACCCAGAAATGAAATATAAAGAGGAAGCATTTGGACACCTGATACTGAACAAAATTGCAGGACACTAGAACAGTTGTGCAATTTTGCTTTACATTTAACATTTACCAATAGCAGATTTAAGCTGCTTCTAGCGGGGCGTTGAAATCCCCCTGATTAATGGTGGTTGCCCATCAATTAAGAAGTATGTTGTCAGGCAACTAGTTAGTTGCCAGTGAAAACAAAATTGATCACCACATTGGGATGATCTTGCCACAAATCTGCCGGCGATTACTGGTCACTTTAGTTGCCCAGCCCGGTGATTAACTGCACTAATCGCTGGAGACTAGAGAAAATATTAAACATGCAAAATATTTTGCCCAGAAACCACAGTGACTAATGGTTTAGTCACCAGACATCACGGCACTAGTGTATAGTAAGTCGCCGGCAGACTAAACCACCAATAATCACGTTGGTCGCCCTCATATTTTTGCAAACTAATCGCCCTGTGAGGACTGGGTTTTACAGACAACTTGCATTTAAGAATGGTTGAATTATACGATATTGAGACCATGTAATTATACGATATTGAGACCCATTTAAAATTTCGATGATAATATGGTGTCATTCTATGTGTCATTCTATCATATGTATTTGGTATGATATGAGAACCTTTAGTAGAGTTTACCGCATGGTAAGTCCTTTAAATATCTAAAGCTTTTACCATTGATAAAATCTACCATGCATCAAACTTGTAACATGACATCAGGGATTCACTATGCTAATGGGGTTCTGGCTGATCATGCAATGATTTTATTGACTGATAACAGTTACATTAAAAAATGTAATCGACCAGAAACAGCTAAGCGTCATAGTCATGAACACATTACTGGGTTGCTGTTAAAAGCAAATTTTATTGATTTTTGTTCATTACTACATTCACTAGTACATATACCTCCCTTAAAGCACACAATCATATTGAAGTTACAAAGAATGTACAACAGATTAAAGGTCTGAGTCTCTGGTTTTCATGTAGCTGAAAGGATTTTTCGTTTTAGGTGAAATGAAAATGAATGAAAGGGGTACATTTACAGTACCGTCTACCATATATGACAAAAATTTCAGATTCTCTTATATATTCCTAATGTTCCTAATGATGTGACACCACGTTGTGCCTATGACACATGATAATAGACAAATTTAGTCCAAGAGGTGCAGCACCAATACTTAGTTGTCAACATGTTGATAGAGGTATCTATATCGTTTATATTAGGTCAAACGGTGAACCAGTCTCAGTCAATGTTTATATGGCAATTTATAAGAAACTTACCATATAGTAGAAGAAAACAACAGAGGAGTTTTTGGGCTCAATCCTCGATTTATAGTCAATATTTCGAACAAATATTCAACAAAACGCAAAAATTCCGACAAAGATTTTTGATCTGGAAAGTATTGTCATATTGTCGTACAAACTTTGACTGGCACTGCCACCCGACCCTCATTCCTCCTTGTTGTGGTTAGTTGACCAGTTCCCCCCCCCCCCCCCCCCGCCACACACACACACTTTTGGAATCCTTTGTGCCCATGGTACAGGGGCCGATACAGGATTTCGAAAAGGGGGGGTCCATATATAGGATAAGTAATAAAAGTGTGTGCATACGCATGCACACGCGCATCGTTTTTTCCTCTTTGGCAAGTTTGAGTACCCACCAAAAGGGAGGGGGTCAGGACCCCCTGGACCCCCCCCCCCCCCTGGATCCGCCCCTGCCTGGGACGTCTGCTTTCTCCATCTCTCGATAGAACGGTTCTGGATAGACATCACAGAGATGGATACTCAGTCTAAGTTACTCAACTGCAGTGGTTACCTGGCCTCTCCCAGCCAGTAAGTGAGTTTACCCTGACCCCACACTGACAGTTCTTGTCTGCAGACTTTATAGGTAACAGGCTTAGCCCAGCCTAAGTGAATTACTGACCCCAGATGGTACCAATGAATCCCTGCTGCCACCTCAACACTTACAGGGGGAGTGCCAGGAATTTTGCAATGGGGTGTGGGGAGAAAGGCAGACCCGTAACCAGAGGGGGTTTTGGGGGTTCGGACCCCCCGCCGCCTGCCCCATGGACAAATCCCCTACTAAAGTATATGAGCCCCCCTCCCCCGCCCCTAGGATGAAGTATGTAATTTACAGAAATTTTCAAGACCACTCCCGATTTTCTTTTCTATTCTATTCTACAAGTTATTTTCACATGTACTGTCTGCCCCAATCAATTTATAAGAACATTTGAGCCCCATTATTCAAAAAACAAATCGTGCCTGGAAAGGGTGTTACCCCAGCCAAACCTGAGATATTTTTATAACATTGCTGCAACATTTTGGTTTGGTTCTTGATATGTTATTTTGATGGCTGTCGATAATGTTGCTGGAATGCACTACTGTGACGTTGAACTGTGATGTTATTTTAACATTCTGGTTATGTTCTTCAACCTTAACAGTTCTTATAAGGTTCTGTTTTGGTTTCATCCTAAACTCACCAAAAAATAATGTTATAATAATGTTCTGATTTGGGAAGGTTACAACCTCAACATCAATAATGTAATTGTTACGCGCTATCTTAGTAGGAACAAACTGACTAAAAGAGTATGGTTGCAGAACATTTCTGTTACATCACAGGCTTGCTGGGATATGTATTTAGTCCCCTCATTCAGGAGTGCAGGCTTTACAGATATAGATATCTGAATGTTTAAGCCCATCTTATAATTAAAAATTTGCTAGGCACCCCTATTTATAATGTAAAGTATATGTTATTCTACTGTTAGGGATTATTTGCAGAAGAAAACCATAGCCTCATTATCACAAAATAAGCATATCCAATCTTTTTTCACAGAGCCATGATACATTTGGGTAATCACAGAACCATGGCAGAACCATAGTTAGTTGCCAGCACTTTTAAATGTCTGGTCCCCACAAGGAGAACAAAATTAGTTCAGTCACCAGCGACTAAGGTTTGTTAGTAGACTGGCGACTAACTTCACACTGAAACTGTGATGTTTGGGGACAAAATAACTAGTTCCCATGGTTTTGTCGCGAAATACTAGACTTGTTTAATATCCCTCCCAAGTTAGGGGCAACTCGTGCAGTTAATCACCAGGTTACGTGACTAAAAGGTCCCCTACTTGTCCGCAGTTTGATGGCAAGAGCAGTCCTGTGTGGTAATTAATATTTGGCCAGTTAGTTGCCCAACAACATACAAAATTCTTAATCACTGGGTGACTAAATTTAGTCACCAGAGTTTAGTCACACGTGGGGACCCGCCTATATTTGGTCAGGGGGACCTTGATCAATCCCAGGCAAGCAGCGACGTAACCAACACGTTCTGCGACTGTACTTTTTTAATTTGTCTGTAACCTGCCCAATTTCCATATAACAGTTTCTCTATTTCAGCTAAGGTTGAGACTTACTAAAAAAGAATGTCATAATAACATTATATTCTAGTGAAGTTGAGACCTTACTTATAAAGAATATGTCATAATAATGTTATTATGATGTGAAATAACGTTACAAGAATGTCAAAATGACATCACAGTGAGACGTTGAAATGTTAGGTTCTAAAGATGTTTTTGTGTGCTATCAAAATAACGTAAAATGAATCAAAGCAGAACTAAACAGAACATTATAATAATGTAATAATGTCATATTCTTACTTGGGATATCTTTTGCCGCTATTTTCTGAAAGTAGTTGACACAGTGGAGACCAAGCTTAATACTTGGTTATATATAGAGTTCGTGTCTAACAAAAACACATATAGGCATGTGCTCCTCGGGTTACATCAGGATATGTTGGTCTGTCACTCTGACCTGAGGAGGATGACACATGGGTCCTCCTATTTAACCCCGCCTCGTGTCACCCATCACGGGCATTCTGCACCGAGACATTCTCCACGCCATGTGGGAGGATGACACAGAGGTCCTCGTATTTTACCCCGCCTCATGTCACCCATCACGGGCATTCTGCACCGAGACATTCTCCAAGCCATGTGGGAGGATGACACAGAGGTCCTCCTATTTAACCCCGCCTCGTGTCACCCATCACGGGCATTCTGCACTGAAATGTTCTCTGCACCATGGAAATAGTCCATGAGAACAGCCTGTGCTACATAGGGGGAATATGTGCTGAAATCAGGCGTCGGAGGAGGGGGCCTAAATGGGAGGTCCCCATGTTGGGTGTCAAATTTAGGAATAGACACAGATTTAAGTCGGGCGGGGATTAAGGGGCCCACCCCCTCCGTATTTTGCACCATTTTAGTATACATTTCAAGCACGGTAAGATATGTGCTATAGCTTGCCTCCCACCTTTTTTTTGTCAAATTCCTGGGTCCGCCACTGAATATTGTTACACGCTGTGGCTCTAAAGTGGTCCCATCCCAACCAAGAATATGACATTATTATATAATGTTCTGTTTAGTTCTGCTTTGGTTCTTGATACATTTTTTTGAAGGCACCAAAAAACGTCTTTAGAACCTAACATTGTAATGTCACGCTGTGACGTTATTGTGACATTCTTGTAATGTTCTTTCACATTATCATAACATTATCATAATGTTCGTTATTAGTAAGGTCTCATCTTCACTCAAATATTATCTTATAATAGCATTCTTTTTTAGAATGTCTCAACTTTACCTAAAATAAGGTAACTATTACATGAAAATTCGGCAGGTTACAGACTAACCAAAAAAGTATGGTCACAGAGCGTGCTTGTTACGTTGCTACTTATCTGGGACTATTTTGCTGGTGCGCTCTGGGCTGCCGGGGCTGGACCAAGTGGCAGCTACACTGCAGATATATGATTCTCGGTTTGGGATGGGAGAAGATGCAGAGTGCCATTATGGTGTGTTGTGACAGTCAGTGGGGGCGCATCCACCACATCCCAGTCTTACACAAACAGAGTTTCTGTTATCCTTCCACACCGAGTGCACTTACAGTAAAACCTCTATATTTACCGAGCTCTGGACAACGCCCATAAAACCCCACTCAGGGCAATATTAGATGATTTGTCTGCTTTTTATTTCCCTGCATTGTGTGTGACATGATCTCATTTATTGTGCTGTCATTAATGGAAGTGACATTACAGCAAACAAACAATTGGCATGGATCCGAGACAAATGACACTGAGACAAATGGATGGCAAGGAAAGGGACCTCTCCAATGAATTCCCTGTTTCATTTATTAAATGCTTGCCAAATAGTGTGGGTGGTAAGAGGAGCCTCACTTCCCAATTGTCTAGCAAAACATCAATGTTCGGTAAAACTTTCTGCAATTCCTTATTCAGGACATGTAGGTTTAGGGTTAGAGGGAAAGGTGTAGAATAGAATAGTGCAGGATTTAAGTTAGGATTAGGGTAAAAGGTATTGTGGTGGTTTTATGATAAGAAGAACTGCAGGGGGCGTCTGAGGGTGGCCGTAGGACCCATAGGGGATCGTCATGTACCGAGGCTGAAGTCTGAGGTTCGTATTTTATCACCCAGCAATGCTCAAACTATGTTAAAAATACAAAGAATAAGGAGCAGTACATACAGCCACACAATACACACCTCCTTCAATATGCACCGCTCAGCGGCCGTGAGGGTGATAAAGGTGTGGAGAATAACATGTCCTGGTAACTGGGCTGTTGAACAATACCAATTGTAACAACAAACACTTAAATGAATTAATGAAACCTTTCGTTGTCCACTTTGATATCACTTTTTACATCCTTAAAACCCTTTTTAGAATGCTGAAAATGATGTGCATATAGACATACTCTGTCCCATCATATATCAATTTGATCCAGCAGAAAATATATTATAGACGTTTCACCTTATAGATTCCGTTATAAAAATGTCACCTTTAAAGACAAAAGAAGTGTTCTTCAAATCATGGGCAACCAAAGAGCAAGACAATCCCAGCCCAAGGGAACCCCAAGTCTGCACTGAAATGTTGTTGTAAAGATTTTGTAAATTGGCATCAAAAAGCTTGTTCTGTAAAATGTTGTTGCAATCTTTAACGCTGTGATGATGAAGTTTGTTAAGTTGTTACAACCAAATTGCAATGTACGTGTAGCAACATTGCTACAACGCGAACTTGTTAGCTGGACAGCCAAAGAGTAAGAAAAGTGATAAAAGTCGGTTTCTGAGCGGTAGAACTACACGGACAGGCTTTTTCTCATCTTGTACATTTGCTGGGAGAGCTTTAGATGAAGAATAATTTTTTGCTATGTCAGAATATTCAGTAACACTTTCTGAAATTCCGTGTTTAATCCCCCCTCCTACCATAGGAAAGATAATGACAACAAGGCAACATTGCTGTTACATTTGAAAGTGTTGCAGCAACTTCAAATTGTTAGCGACCATCAGGTGAAATCCGAATAGTAGCTGGTGTTCAGTTAAACGGCAGGTCAGACTTTTTGTTATCTTGTACAGTCTGCAGAAAGAGCTTTAGATGAAAAATAATACCTTGTTATGTCCATCTGGTTCCCATACATTTCAAGGTACCAGTGGCTGAGGATTTTGAAAGGTTAACGGTGGGGGAAGGTGTGAAACACTTATTATTAAGTAGGTGTACGTGCTCACGTCCACGTCAACCAGTCCCATGGGTTTAGGGCATATGGAATGATATCCTATACACTATAACTCATTTCACCAATAGCATCTGCATGTAAAATTTAATGTGTGCAGCGCAGGGTCGAGTTAAGTATCTGGAGATGGTTCGAGGGAAACTCAGTTACCAACCTCGAACCATCTCTAGATACTTAACTCGACCCTGCGCTGCACACATTAAATTTTACATGTTATCACACCAACAACATATTTTTCCCTTTTCCACAGTAAATGCGTTTAAGGTGAAATACAGGGGCAGATCCACCGGGTTGGGGGGGGGGGGGGGGTAGGGATCCAGGAAACCCAAGTATCAACCATCTATAAAGCGACACCGTTGTGTCAATTTCGTGGTCGCTATTGGATATACTGCTTATTTGGGTTGTTTTAATATTTGACTATTTTGGGAGCTGTTATGTATTTTTAGTATTTGGGGGCATACCTGATATTTCAATGCCCATTATATTCCCCCAAGATATACAAGTATGAGCGTTAATTATAATTCATATAATCTTATAAAATTTAGCATACATTTGTATAGAAATTGCATTCCCTATAATTGAGTAATTCAATTGCTTAGACAATATGTGTCATAAAATGTTAGATATTGCTCACTAGCAATTTCTAATTCAACCAGGATATCAGTCGCATCATTCTATGGTTCACTCTCTCTACAATCTAGGGTCTTAAATCTCAGAATTGCCTAAAGGCAGAGCTATATAGTGAATATGATGCCCCCCTCAGTCCATATGGTTCTTGTTTGCCTCTGTGCCATGTAAAAAATATTCCGCGGGACGATTACGAGGTAACGTTCAAGAACCTTTCCTCAGTGGTTAGACTAAATTGAAATATATGATGTGTACAATTCTGTTTCTGTAGCAGACATACTACTTAACCTGTGGTTATATTGAATATACATTACAGAAAATATGTTTTCTTTATTCTTAGGGGCGGTCACTCTAGGTACATATTGAATGTACATGTTTCAACGAAAGCAAGGCTATGTAGTAAACAAAATGTTCTACTATGTTAAGGTGATATAGGAAAGAGATTCAATTGAGTTCAATTGATCATAGTTGTATTCAGGTATATATTTTCTAAGTTAAATTCGGCAAAAAAAAAAAAAAAAAAAAAAAAATTACAATCCTACATTCGAAATGATAGTTATTTATATATCAATATTTTGGTAGTTGGCGTATAAAAACTGAAATTGATATCCGCCCCTGAGACTACCTCTCCTGACAAACCTAGGAAGGCCATTAACAGAGTCAGGTCCCCTCAGACAGAAACTCAATAAGGTCAAGCACCCTGACCTCAGGCATAGACAGTTTTCTCCAGAGACATCTGCAGCTCTAAAACTAATGGTTTGTTAAGGGCCATACACACTTGCACACAAGCCGAATGGGTAAAATAAGCCCATCCCAGTATACATGAACATCAAAATTAACCATGAAATTATGTAACAATTATTTTCTGATTTAATCCCCAAAGATAGAAGTGTAAAACAGAATAAACCATGGTAGTTTGGTTGACAAAATTGCTCCTAAAATTTCTAAAATGCAGCTTTATATATTTGCCTTATTCCCATAGGAACCAATGTTAAAGGTAAATGCGGGTGTTAGGCGTGATTTCTTAAAAACCGTGACAAAATTCTGAAATTCACATATTGCTTAGAGGGATGCAGGAGGAATATAAAAGAACTTTAAAATGCATATGTCACCATATGAATTTTAAAGATAGGAGCATTTGAAAATTTGACTGTTTACCATTGGAGCCTATGGCAAAATATACATTTTTTTACATTTAGAAATAAATAACCGTGATTTTTCCTTTAAAATCTGTAAATGTGTGCATATGGCCCCAATGCATATTTTAGATAAAAGAAAACATTAGGTCACCGTGGAAAATCACATTCTATTTATGAAAATATGGAAAATATGGGGAACATCTGCCTCCTCAGCTAGGTTTTCCTACATTTTTCTGTGCAAAATTTCAATTTTTCTCCTGAATATTTTCAAATTTGTTTCTCCAAAGTATTCCATCATGCATAACTGAAATTTCAAGTAAGTCCTACAATAAGAATAAAACCACACCAGGTAGCGCTGCAGTGATCACCCGTATTTACCTTTAAACCATGTCAAACCAACCTATAATGTCCAACCCTATTTTCCCTAAAATACAGCACTTTGATTGGCCGGCAAACCTGCAAATATGTCAATTGGTAAAATCTTACAAATCATAATGTTTTATTAGTACTTGGGGATATAGAAAAACATAATTCCTATTTCTTTGAGTAATCCCAACCCTAGGAGAGAAGGATTGCTTATACTGTAACTTTGTCCGACCCTTGTCCAACCCTGGGATATATCTAATGTGGGATGGGCTTATTGGGAAAACAATGACCGGAAACCACTGTTTTCTGGCACAATAGACACAGAATAGACCAAACACAATAAACACACAATAGACCAAATCTTAAAGCTCCATAACCATAGCTACACTGGAAATCATCTTTCAAAATCTCTACCAAATGTTATTTGTTCATTGTTTAAACACCATGCTCTGTGAATTTCATTTTAAAATTTAACCCATTAATTATATGCAAGGTTTCCTTTAAGCCCAGAAACTTATGCTAAAGGTGCAATTCCCAGCTCTAAGCAACTCATGTAAAGGCTCTGTTTCCAACCCTAAACAGTTCACAGACTAGAAAAAGGCTCTATTCCCAACTCAGAGAGGCCAGTATTGTGATATATTGGTGGTTGTAACCAGCTGTTGAAGCTCCAGATCGGGACGTGACGGGTGCTAACCAGAGTTCATCTAGGCCCACATCAGGAGTGCTTACACTGACACGTGCTTTACATCTCCAATAGGAAAACTGGGGAGGTTAAAACATGCGGATCCGTAAACTTAAGGTTGCGCATTAGTTCTGTAAACCCTGCCAATGTTTATCAGGTTTATATAAACGGCAGAGCTAGACTGTTTAGCTAGACGGTAGCATCCTGGTACTTATGTTGGTTTTTTAGGATGTGATAAGCGTCCTTGCAAAAATACAGTCATGTAATGGGGTTATGGATGAGGGGGTCCCGTGTCACGTGTCAAATTTTGAAAAACAGCCAAGTCGCCTGTCCATATAATAATTATCTCACTTTAGACCCATGTCACATGTCAAAGTTAAGAAATGGCCATTTCCCTGTAGCATGTCTCTATCTTTTTAAAGCTCCTGTCACATGTCGAATTTAAGAAAAAGGCAATGTCATTTGTCCCTTAGTTGCCATGTTGCATGTCGAATTTAAAAAAACGGCCATGTTGCCATGTCAAAGGCCATGTTGCCATGTCAAATTTAAGAAATGTCCATGGCCCCCTGTCGATTTTAAGGGTCTACTCCCATTGTAATGGCTAGGGTCATCTCTGTCAGAGTGTACATTGAGCAATTTGGAGGGCAGTGCTCAATGTAGGTAAGGAGGTCAATAGATTATATGAAAGTGTAGCATACTTATGTGTGAGGACTCTCCATTATTTAATTATTTAGGCACATTACACTTCATAGATGATTCTAAACTATTTTTACCCATTTAATTCCTTATATTCAGCCCAAGGGTTAAACACTATTTTAAAATATATGTGAATAGTTCATGAGCAAATAACATTTAGTGTAATATGTTAGAGTTTTGTATTTACTTTTTGAATAGAATGACCAATCTTGAATAATGTTTACAACATGTAATTTCTACAAGAAAGACAAATTTGACAAAGTTAAGAACAAGTTTACCCACTAGGCATCAGAACCACCAAGTGCAACATATGTGTGGGTCACATTCACCATCAGATTGGCAGATAAATATTGCGTGTCCAAATATAATGACATAGTCATGAGTAGCTATATTTGAATAGCCAGGGACGTCAAACAAGGATGTTTTCATATCACATGCTATAAATATATACTAGTGTGGGGTCATCACCTTCTTATAAATATACACAGACCTAGATGCAGCATATCATAAATACAACTGTACTCATGCGACACTGAATCAACAAATACATAGTATTACCAATAACTCTTTTAACATGACAATTGAATATTTGAAAATAGGAAATGCGAAGGTAAATGAACCAATTATTTACTTTTATTTGAAAATACACACGTTCATGACAAGTATGTTATAGTGAGAGGTAGGTTAATATGGTGGTGACATTGATTAATTCATTTGGTTTAGACCCACTTGGGAAGATAAACTTGGGTGATACACCTTGCATCCTGCTTTTTCCTCTATGCCTCGTTTAGATTGGGCTTCCATAGAGTGAGACGGGCGCGAAAGCAAGATAGGACGAAGATGCTGAATCATTTCAACCAGCTGTGGTTATTCTTTGTTATATGTTATCTTTGTTTGATTGACGACTTTGAAAACTCTGTGTTGACATGAATGTATACTTATACATTACAGTGGCGGATCCAGGGGGGGGGGTGCGTTTGGGGGGACGCCCCTCCATTTTTCCGGAAAATTTAGCAATTTTGAATGTAAAATTCCACCAAAAAGTCATTAAAGAAAAAAGATTTCAATAGCACGCCCCTCCCTTTTCAAAATCCTGGATCCGCCAATGCATTGGTCAAATAAACAATCTTGAATCTTGAATCTTGGGGCAGCAATTGAAGTGTCTAGAAAAGGTTATGATAATTGTGAATATATTGAAAATGCCACACTCATTGCATGCCATTAAAGTTACTTTGGGGTGTTTGCCTTAATTCTTATTACCAATGCAATCTGCTGCAAATCAAATTTTGAAGGTACTTTAGCTTCTATATAGAGGAATTATAGGATAAATATAGACAATTTTCACCATTTCTGATACAGCCTAATAAAGAATTTGATCTCTACCATTGGTTCCGATGGGAAATGGTATTTGGGGTATTCATACTATGGCAGTTTGATTCCCCTACCATTCTAATTGAAAAACACACCTTGACTTTACATTTGCATTGTTGGATATGTTAGAATTGTAAAACAGTATTAGAAATTTTTTGTTTGTAGTTCATATGACCCAGGTGGCACCCTGAACGGCCTCAAGTACCTTTGAATACACCAGATTACCGCTTTCAATTGGCAGTTTTCATTGTACAATTGAGTGTGGCTCTAGTTATCTAAGCTGGATTTCATTTTATGTATCTTATAATTCTTAGGATTATTCACAAATGGTACAAATCAGTTACATGAATACCATTTAACCCTTTTTTTATACCAAAAAACAGCACTAAGCAGTTAATCATGAAATACAAAGAATTTACAAGAATTCCATAATTTATTTCATTCCTGAACAATTCACTTAAACATATCTAAGTGAAGTGGAGGTAACGAAAGTAAGACATTTGTTAATTGATGTTGAATCCTTGCTTGTTCATTCCAGATGAAGACTCCCCACATCATACTGCTGTTCACTGCTGTTGGGATGGCCCTTCCCTTCCTGTCTATCCAACAGGCCACCGGACAACCAGCACCAGACTACTGTGAACCCGGAACACCTCTACCACCCCCTACTGGATGCCCTTCATGTCAGGGGCGCTGCGGTCTCGTGTCAGGCCAAAATAACACCCAATGCTCCTGCGACACTTCCTGTGTGGTGTATGGAGACTGCTGTGAAGACTACAGAGACACTTGTGCATTTGAAGCTGAAAAATCTATGCATATAGACACAAAAATGTTGAATATGAGGACCAAATGTTACACTATAAGATTTAGCTATAAATCCTCAATTATAGATTCCTGCCTTGATGGCACAATGTGTGCCAGCATTAACCGAGGCCAGTTGAATCGGTTGCTTCCTGTTGTTGATGTGGCCACAGGGCTACAATACAGCCATGCTCAGTGTGCTGTGTGTAATAATGTTCAGAAAGCTGAGCCATGGAATGCCAGCATCAACTGCTACAACTTACCATCCAACAATGTCACGAGTGTTGATGAACTCAATCAGCTACTTGCATCTAGAGACTGCCAAGTGGATATATATGGTCCTCCAGAGAGTTACGATACTCGCTCCTGCATTGAAGCAAGGTTCACTGAATGTAGCTCCTGTGCAAACCAGGAACTTGTCAAGAAATGCCAGAGCGGAACTCAATCATACACTGCTGCCTTCGCGGTCAACTACAAAAATTATTACTGTGCTCTTTGCACAGCAAGTATTGCGGTTCGAAGTCCAGTATGTGGAGTTGTTTTCCCAGAATTTGACTCAGGTCTTGGTGCTCAGCCTGCACCAGGCCGGTATGGAGGGTCACTCAGTATCATATTTGACTTCAACCCCTCCAATGGCCTTCAGGTTGGGGGTACAGATTCTGGAAACCTTGCCTGTCCTCCTGGAGAGGTGTTAGTTCCAGGTGGAGGCTGCAGACAAATGACATGCCCTTCAGGACAGCAAATCGTTGGAACCACCTGCTTCCCTTCTGAATATAATGAAACCGTCATTGCTATGGTCAGATTCAACAAAAGTCAAGATGCCTCAGAAGTTTTGGACTATATCAATAAACCTAAGAATACATGGGATCAGAGCATGGCACAGGACATCCAGTCTTTAGATGACCAGGATTATTCTGTTCCCTCAGTAGAGGTGGAGGTCGATAGTCACAGTCCCACCTCCTTCAATGTGACTTCTTTGGTGACTGTATCTCTGACAGAGAACGGTACCTTCAATGAGACCAGTAGGCACAAACTGATCATGGCAGTCAGAGATAAGATTACTGTGGGCATCTATGACTTACTCCTTCAGCTTCGGATGGATCCAAGCCAGGTGCAGGTAGCATTTGATAACAACAGCCTCAGTCTTCCTCCTTGGCAGTTGGATTGTAACTGGGTGTTGTACAAACAGTCGGAGTATACTTATAATGGAAGCCACCTGACACTTACCGAATCAAGTACTACTTATACGAAAAGCCATTTTGAGATACTAGCAGACTCAGCCTTAGTCTGTGTTTTACCAGGCAACAGAGTGGCCTATCCAGAGTATTCTGCTCCCCTGGAAATAGTTGCCCTCATCTGCACAATACTCTCCATCCTATGTCTACTAACACGGATCGTTCTACAGTTTCTGTTCCCCTACTTCCAAAGTTTTGCTGGACGACTACAGTTCCACTTGTGCCTAGCATTATGCCTGGCTTACATATTTATGTTGATTGGTGGGGCATTAAAGGGGACATCCCCTAAAGCCCCATGTTATATTTTTGGAGTTCTCACATATACAACATTCTTGGCAGCTTTTGGTTGGATGACAGCAGCTGCCATTAACACATGGATCGTCTTTCGGCCTTCTTCAAGCTTCGTCAAAGCCGATGACAAAAGCCAGTCACTGGTCACCTATGCCATCCTAGGGTGGATAGTCCCAATCGCATTATCCATATTAGTATTAGGACTTGACTTCTCTACAGTAGACCCACACTTTAAGCCTGGTTTCTCAGAACCCTTATGCTGGATCAGCCAAAAATACGCCCTAATAGTCTACTTCGGGGTACCGGTTCTTTGCAGTGTGGTCATAAATTTCATCTTATTTGTAGTCATTGCTTGTGTTCTTCGTAAAACCTTTAAAGAAGCAGTGACAACAACAGGGTCACCTCAAAAACAACATTTGGCAGTTTACATTCGCCTTTTCATCCTCATGGGTGTATCATGGAGTCTTGGGTTTATCGCAGCTTTCACTGGCCTCCTACCCATATGGATAATCTTTGTCATACTAAATGCCTCACAGGGTGTATTCATCTTTGTGAGCTTTGTATGCAGGAAGCCCATTTTGAAGATGATCTTCAAGAAGTTGACAAAGGATGACCACAGTAAATCCATATCCACTTCTCAGACCAAATCTACAGGGGTGCACTCTAGTGGGGACCATGTTCACATACCTTTATCTTTACAAAGAACAGTATCAGCTTGACCTCCTCTCAAATGGATTCTATTATTGTTGTACTCATCCTTTATGCTGACTTCTCTGAACAAAGACAGATCAATACAATACAACTTAATTCTAGTAGTTAAGTTCATTCTGTTTGAGTCAACAAATTTAATCAAGTATTTATTATGAACATATTTGGCTGGTCCAGACTAAGGGAGGGAGATAATGAAATAGCTAAAATAATAGACATGACAAATCATTAGTATTGTTTTTGCCTAGCATTTGGCAAGTAATCTTTAATTTTTATCTACTGTCTACCTAGTGCAGTGTACATGGCAAAGATTATTTTTGATAAATCTTCCATTAGTTAATAATTGATAGTTTTTTTAAACTGCCTTGCACCTTATCCTGCAGGATAACCTCTGATGGATATTTATTCATTTGTAATAATCATCTTAGCTATTTTGTCTTACTATGAAGTTAACTTCAAGTAAATTGTTTATATATTTTTAACAGTGACTATGGCCAATACAACTGTATCCTTGGTAAAACCCTCGCATCTTATTTCAGAATATAAGCGATAAAGGATCAGCTAGTAACGCAGAATTCTACAAGGTCAAGGGTGCTATACACATTCAAAGAACAATTTGTGGAATAAACCCTCTTGATGTTTAGGTTGAATGGTAGTTATGTGAATTAAATAGTTGTTGTTTATGTCATATGTGTGCTGTGTACATTGAATATATCAACAGCTATGGGCTTTATTGTGTCTAGGTTGCATTTAGAATGATAAGTACTGCTGACCTTAGATCAAAAACTTAATTATAGTCATAGAAAATGGCAAACCAATGAGACATGACCCAGGAATGGTTATTATTGCCATTCACCTTATTATGGTTCACCATAACACTTCACGATTCAGAACTTTGGAGCAGTTTCTGGTTGTATGCTTGCAGTGCTATGAATTTTGGGGGTGGTTATAGCAATCATAATTCTGGTACACTAAGTAAGATAAGATATCTATGAAATACTGAAAAATGAAGACTTAATCTCTAGAAATCTAAAAGATATTGAGTAAAGGAGAGTGCTGCCAGTGTTAAAAAATAGCCGGAGACTGCTTCGGCCCTGCGGCATCACACGTGATAGTCGCGCTTATTAGCGGACTGTTATATGGAGAATAGGGAATTGATATTATTGGAGGTCCATTGTGCAATGACCTGTTACTGTATTCCCAAACAACATTACAGAGTGACTCATACTGTACAATGTCAAGTAAAGCCAGTGTACATTGCCGCAGGATCTCTATTTACAGTACACGGTATGTCCGAAGTTAGATTCACATGCATTTGATGATATCAAAATTATATGTTGAAGTAGGTTTAGGATAAGATGTAAACAGCTTAGTTAATATACTTCTGTAATGTCAGCTTAAGAAGTCTTTCACTTATCAGCCTAAGAAGTCTTTTATTTTTCATAGCCGGCTGGTTCCGATTTTATGAATGTTTGTACAACTTGCTGCACTATTATATATTTTGCATTGCATTAGCATAGTTTGTTAAATGGAGGTGCCTCCTTAGTATGAAACTATTTATATTAAAGTCAATCTGATTCCACAGCACCGTGAGCCAATAAGTAGCCTAGAAATCTGCCATATATTCTAACACAACCATATATTTAGAGAGCAACACAGGAGGAAAAGTAGAATGTGTGTAATAGAACTTGTTCAGAAAGAAGCGGTCTCTACCCCTAGGTTTTTCCCTAGAAAGGTATGTTGACTTCCGTGACTAGGTCACCCAACCAGATGTGTACACAGACACAATCTCCATGAAGGCAAACAGTACTGTCCTAGAAAATATACTTACATGCAAAACTAGTTTTGGCTTTCCCATGGCATCCTACAGTGTTCTAGGACCAGTTTTGAGAACCTAAACATTTTCTGTCAGTTCCTAACAATGTGAATTTTATTATTTCCTTGTAAGTTGAATTAATATGGCAAAAACAAGTTTAGCCGGTGTTATATATTCTGTTGAAATACAGCGCTCCATAGAAAATAAAGCATACGATAGTGAGCGAATAATCCAAACAGTCACTTAATACACCTTTCCCACGACCCTGTGCAGTCCACCAGTCTGCCCACTTTTGGGGCTTTTGGTAACTAGGTCACTTCACTTCATATACCTTAACTATGGGAAAGACCTAAAAGTGTGTTACCAATTTGATACACCAGGGGGCGCCATCTTAATGAAAAAGATGTATATACTCAAGATCAATAAACTCAAAATAAGTACACGTTAAGTCCCCAGCTCAAAACAACAACCACTGGCGGATACAGGATTTTGGAAAGGGGGGGGGGGGTGCGTTATTGGAAAAGAATTTCCTTAATTGCTTTAAGGCCGAGTTTTACATTAAAAAAATGCAAGATTTTCTGAGAAAAGGGAGGGGCCCGCCCCCCACGCCCCCCTTCTGGATCCGCCACTGACAACCATGCAATTATCAGGAAAGTCTGTGAAGGGAACAGTTTTTTGAGGAGGCCACTGTATTCCTGTTTCATTGTTTTTCCTGCAAATTTCTACATACATGTATAAATTGAATTAATAACTACCAACAGCAAGCTTTGTGGTGTGTCATGTACATCTGTGAATTTGTGATAATGTTGTTGATGTTAATCATGTTTGGACAATAAAATAATACCCCTTGCATTTGTGGTGGTCTTTTAATCAAATATACTAATTGCTCCCATCACTTCCTCATCTATACCTACTATGTTGTTGCCACAATATTCAACTCTTGCCCTCAAAGATATTTAAAAGCTGATTTATTCATTACAGATACATTACATTACAGATACTAGATATATAACCACTGGTTACTTCTCTGAGCCACGGATAGCTGATTTAAAATATTTAGACACCTGCAGGTTAATTTGGAATAACTTATTCAACACAAACAGAGAGACAACTCTGTAGCATTGTCAATGAATTCTTGTAAATCTGTCTGTAAAGAATACCTTATTTTTTCTTTATGAAATTGACCAATAGAAAATAATACTTGCAAAGGGATAAGAAAAAGGCAATGCTAGTTTTATATCATGTTGAACCACAGATAATGCAAGGATCAATGAAAATCTGTATACATAAACCTTGTAAATTGTCTTCCGTACATATTTTCCTTTATGCATCTTGATTTAGGCTAATATGCAGGTAAACTAAACGAGAAAAAACTATGCGTGGAAGGGAGAATGTGATATCCCGCTTTGAAGCAAGTTTTTAACAAATGTTGCTGAACAAAGTTCATTAGAACCAGTGGCCCGTTGCACAATGGAATTTCGTAGTTAGGAACACGTTAAGATAGCATAAGAAACAGTTTTGTTGTTACAAAAGTATGGTTTGTTACGAAAATAGTAAAATCTCTGGTTCTAATGAATGAAATTTAATTCTGTGAATTTGATATATGAAGGGAACAAATTAGAAAAAAGTCAGTAAAAGTGACAGCTCTTTGAGGGCATTCTAGATATAAAAGAAAATTGTGTCAAGAAAGTCGTTGTTACGATAAAAGTAACAAAAATAGGTATCGTTAAGAAAATTAATTTTATTTTCACGAAACTCATTGTGCAACGGGCCACAGAGATTTTACTATTTTCGTTGCAATGAAAATTTCGCTGTTAAGCAAGTGTTTTTATGCTATCTTAAGGATAGACAACACCTCTCAGCGGCGAATTTGCGGGACTCTCTTTATACAGGCATATATTATTCTGTGTAGGGTAAGGTCGGGTAATATGGGTATAGCAGGTAATATGGGCACCCCCAATATTTCATATTTCTGTCAGATTTAAGTCCTGTAACCTGTTATCACAATGTGGGGAACCAAAATACATTGACATAAACCATTTCTTTTAAGCAAATTACTATATATTTATCAAAATATGCTACAAAACCTCTAAGGGGGTATCTGAACTTGCTTGCATGCTGTCACATAACCATTCATAAAATATGAGTGAGCAGGAATATCTTGACCATTTAAATACCACATTGTAGTGCAACCTCTTAAGAACAAGTAGAAACCATAGTCTAAGATATAGGGGAAGTAGCCCTTATTCTATAGAGGATCTATGAAAGACTGTTTTTTAGGGTAATATGGGCACCCCCCAAAATCCCATAGTATCCTATGGGAAGTCTAATATGGGCAGGGTTCTTGTGCTGCCCATATTAGCCTCCTTCATTTGTCACTGTAATTCTACAGGGCTAATATGGGCAGGTGTGCCCATATTACCCTAAAATAGGGGGTGCCCATATTTCCCTGTGGTGGGTAATATGGGTTTTGAAAATGCAAAAACTTATTTTCTCAATGTATTAATTATTTTTTGACCAGGATGGTCAAAAACCCACATATTTCTTCATTTACTGATAACAATTCTATAAAAGAAAACAGAAGTTAGATATGATCCTTTCCCTTGATTTCACAGGCAAGGGTCCTTAAGGTGCCCATATTACCCGACTTTACCCTATACAACACAATTATGAGTTTGATATAATTGTATACACATTTAATCAACCCATCTACTGATATAATTCATCTTACAATGAGTACATGCATGTATGTGTACCCCTACCGGAAATTGCAAAACCACATTTTTTACTTTTATTTTTTGAACAAAGATATCTCACTTACTACTCAATATAAAGACCTGAAATCTTCAAAGCATATAGATAACATTCATGCAGAGAGAAGCGTGTCTCAGATTTTGTATTTAGGGCCTAGTTTTTATTTTATAAAATCTAGAAAATAATGATGAAAATAATAATGAAAAGTTTCCCGTTTTTTGGTGTAAAATAAAAAATAATCCCTAAATCAAAAATCTGAGACACACTTCCCTGCAAACTAATGTTTATCACAAGCACCCAAAATTTTGTAAGGGTATCTTGTAACGATAGCCGAGATATTCATGTTAAAAAAATAACAGTGAAAAAATCAGTTTTTAACCCATAATTTCTTTAGTTTTTAAGTTATAACTATGTACTTTATATCAAGAGATAGACAAAAATAAACTCCATCTATTGATATACAATGTAAAAATGTACCCTTACCAGGTATAACGCAATTTCAATAACTGTAAATGGCGAGCTGAGAGGTGTTGTCTATCCTTAACTTGATCCTAACAACGAAATTCCATTGTGCAATAGGCCACTGTAAAGGTCACAGCCCAACTGTTATTTCCTTGTTATGAATGGGCCAGTGGTGAGAAAGGTGTCATGAATTGTCTTACACTATGTGGCAGCACCTCAACCCCCCCTCCTCTGAAGGTCTCAGAGAACTAAATGTGGCGCCATCTGTAGTGTCATATACCTTTCTGGACTGCAGTGAATACTTTGCTGGGCTCTGGTTGGTCCATATTAGAATGGAAAATCTAGTGAAAAACAAAGGAAAAATTCAGGATGCTCCCCAACTATTCCTGAACTGATTTATATATCATACAGTCTGGTAGCTGACTGTTAGAATTTTTGAGAATGCCTTTAGGACAGGGTGTATTCTAGGTGCATTTTGGCAGTGCGGACCTGTCAAAATGAGGGTAGGTACACATTTTTGGCCCTTATTCAAGATTTTCAGGGTTAACCTATGCTGAAATTTTGATATGTTGTGTATGAAAGGTCTGTCAAGAGGCTTAGAATTGAATTTTTGGGCAACACTCTTTCTGAATATTTTTTATTGGATGCTGCGTTACATTAAACTATACAGGAAAACATTTAGTTCCCTGAGACCTGAAACCTTTCTCTTGCACCCTCTCAGTGGAAGGGAACACTATCTGCATCACCTAGGTCTCATTGAACTAAATGTGGCGCCATCTGCCAGTGTCCTACAACTTTCTGTCCCGAAGTGAAGTATTATATTGTATATATTTCTGAATGGCTATGAAAGGACGAAGAACCTTCAAAGGATAAGGATATACTGTAGCTGGCTTATTATAACAAGGCAACGAAACAACTGGTAGATCTTTTAGGATACATTATGCAAGTAAAAGCTTATAGCTTTCTCCATTAGATCAAAATTAAATTTATTTAATTCGTTTTATGATTTATCCAGCTCATATTTTTCTCTATATTCAATTTTTGCCCAAACCAACGACGGAAATGTTTATGAAATTGTTGGGACACGCCCCTCGCCCAAAGTGGTAGCAACAAACAGCTTTGAAATAGGGTTTGTCGCCAAGTATGATGGTGTCTTTCTGCCTGGTGTCAAATGCCCTATATTAGTGGGGTTTTAAGCCGTGTCTCCACTTGGTTTTGTCATCAACATTGCCGTTTTTTTGTTTCCAGCATTTATCGCCCAGAAGCTTCTTGCTTCTATAATTACTTGGTGTCAGGCTGTTTGTTTCTGGCTTCAGACCTCCTTTTATCACTGGCTTCAATTCCCAAATTTCGTCATCCAGTGGAGACACTGTATAAGTGTCTCATAGACCCATATCTCATCACTCCCTTCAGGCCCGTTCCCAGGTTCTGCAGTGGGGGGGTGGCGAGAATCCCTAGGTGGAACTTTTGCTTATTATTTCAATAAATTTAAACCTAAATAGCGGGTGGCCAGATTCCCGAAGTGGAACTTTTCAATATTTTCTCCCGATTTTTTAGGGGGTCAGACGGAATTTGTAAAGGAAAAGAGGAACTTTTTAATTAATTTTGTTCTATGGGGGGGGGGGGGGTGCCACCCCCGCCTACCCCCCTAGTTACGGGCCTGCCCTTATGCCCTACCCCACTGCCTGCCCTCACAATTCAATGCCCTATTACACTACACAACACGATCTGCGACATGGACATGATATGAGCATATTGTGGTCATGTCATAGGTTGTTACGGCAAGAGTCATATCGCTGTAGTGTACTAGTAAAAAGTCGTAATAGCTGCGATATTTATCACAGAAAAAGCCGTGGGTGTCAAAGTCGTATGCTATATCTTAGTCCATACATGGATTTTAACATGTTAAATAATGTCATAGTGGTCAAATAGAAATGTTGTGAATTGAAGTCCATGTTGTAGGTCTCATGTCACAGAGGACATAAGCCTCCTCATAAAAAAAGCCAGAAAACATTACAGTAGTGTCATACCTTCGATGAAGGTCTAAACCACAACATAACTAAGACATGGCCACAACATATTTCTATAACATTGCCACAACATGGCCTATGATAATACTTCAAGTCGTATGTCATGTCGTAGCCATGTCGTAGCCAAGTCATGGAATTGATGTCGTGTAGTGTAACAGGGCCTTCACACACACAACAGGCACTGCGCCGGACCACACTGGAACTTGGAAACCATCCTGCACAAGGCAAAGCACCAAGGTAAGGCCTTCAAAGGCCCTATTACACTACACGACATGAGCTGTGATATAGCCATGATATGACCATGATATTGACAAATCGTAACCATGTCGTAGGGCTCTACGACATGAGCATTATTGCCGTAGTGTAATAGTAAAAGTCGCAGTAGCTACGACTTTAAAGTCGTGCAATACAATTTTTTATCTTACTAAAGTCGTGGGAGTAAATTCTTTTGGAATATAACCTAGGCCACGACATTGATTCAACATGTTAAATAATGTTGTAGTGGTAAAATAGAAATGTCTTGAATTACAGTCCATGTTGTGGGTCTCATGTCGTAGAGGGCATAGGTTCCCCCATAAACAATAGCCTGAAATAATCGCAGTAGTGTAATACCAAGGATGAAGGTCTAAGCTACGACATGGCTACGATATAGCTTACGATATTACTTCATGTCGTAGGCCATGTCGTAGCCATGTCTTAGCCAAGTCGTGGAATACATGTTGTCTAGTGTAATAGGCCCTTCACTTTAAAGCCGGGTCCCCACGTGGCGACTAAACCCAGGCAATTAGTGCGTTTCCCCAGAGACCAAGGATGAAATATTGGTCGCCGAGCTGGCTTCAAGTCGCCCGACAACTAAGAAGTTAATCTCAATGTTGGGATGCTCTTGCTATAAATCTGTGGATGACTAGAGGACACTTTACTAGGTCGCCCAGCGATTAACAAGTCGTCCGTGGCTGTGGGGAAATGTTAAACATGTCCAATATTTCGCTCAGAAACCACAGCAATTAGTTGTTATGTCGCCAGACATTTTAAGTCGTCTGCTGATTACACCACATAGTTCCGGTGATTACACCACATAGTAGCCGGCGAATTTTGTAAAATTAGGAAGAGAATTACTTTTCTGGGCTGCTGGGTACCAGTAGTGGGTTATCAGCATAGTACACCGGGAACTTTCTTGGATGCTGGTGCCTGGCGTGTAAACCAATAGTGTATGGCTGGTACCCAGTGGCCCAGAAAAGTTGTTCTCCACCTCATTGGTCGCCCCATGGGGACCAGCCTTTAGTCTCCCTTATAATCTATCATGTTTGTCTTGTCTTTATAACGTCTTATCTGTTTTGCACAATACAATGGCAGTAATGTGGCTATGTCCTGTTCCATATCAAACAACCCTTGAAAGGCAAAGTTTACTCATGAGGCCTGGACAGAAATTATGTGTCTGACATCAGACACGAGTACACTAATCAATTGCATTTAAGTGTTTCCCATGTATACTATATTGGCCAATACAATAAAAGGAAATGCTGTCATTATTTTTCATACATGTTGACCCCAATTCCTCTTTCTATGGATACTTATACTTTGTGTTATAGACCATCAAGTATTGGCACACACGGTTCAGGATTGGTAGAGTCAAGGAGAAAAGACATTGAATGGTCACACCTACACGTTAGAGCTTCAGACACTAAGAGTGACAAACAGAGACTTCTATAAAGGTAATATTTATTCTTATGCAACAACAAAACCTATGAAGATCTAAGAGGTGTTTCACACTGTTCTTAACTAAAAAAAAACCAGTTTTTTTAAACCCGTGTAAACTATACTATATTGAAAATACATCTGGAGTCACTTGGTGACTAAAGAATGACAGTAAACAAAAAGTCACCTCCTTCATGGAACAGGTCAACCCAGCTGGGGAGCTACTAGATCGCTGGTATAGATGGTTGAAAGCTGTCATAAGTTGATTATAACCCACCAACATCCCGGTGATAGCAGTGGGAAAGGATAACTTACTCATATCACTGTCCGGGACTTCACTGTCCGGGATTTGTAAGTGCAACAGTAGCCTACCTCTCCACTTTAAGTGGGTATATACACCATCCCCTTTTCAAAACTATAACACTCCCAGTAAATTTCCCAGAGCACTTGGAGCCACTCTCATATAAGTTCACAGATAAAGGATTGCAGCAGGGGCTAGTGTTGTAAGTTTAAAGATAGGTTTGAAGGAAAGTCTTTGTCTTGAGTTTGCTACCCATCACAACTTTTAATGGAAAGAATGGAAAAAAAAAGACAAGTGGAGACGGTGCAAAAGACCAACCATAAGTTTCATGCAGGCTGGGACACTAGAAACACCAAGGCGATAGGGATGTCATATAGTCACTTAACTTTCAATTTTCATTATGTAAAATACACTGAAAAAAGTGAAAAGTTAGAAAGTTAGTCAAATCTGGCATTTACCACAACATTTGTGGGTTAGTCACTGGTTGTCTAACTTTCTAACTCCTGTTCATATCCATATTTCTATTATAATACTAACCCCTTAGTCATTTTGACCAACTTTCTAACCCTAAGGTTAGTCAATAGTTAAGTTAGCCTAATTATCATCAGCAGTCATCTTTACTCACAATTAAATGTAACACACGAACAGTATGTAACAATTATGATTATCTAATGAAATTTTTAATTTGTCATATCCCTTAGTCAGATTGACTAACTTTCTAACACATTAGTTGTCTGGGTCACGGGACTACTGTAAACGTATATATTTTCGCGCTGCTAAATTTTCGTGCATTCAGTACTAAGTGACATTTTCGCGCAGTCATAATTTTGCACATTTTGTGGATCTTTCTATCTAATACAAACCATTTTATTTTGTCACTCAAGTCATATTCTCGCACTTTCAAGGCAAGGTGCGAAATGCGCGAAAATATGTACAGCGCGAAAATTAATACGTTTACATTATGTAATTATTACTACAGGTTAATTAGTAATCTAATACATGATATAAACACAGAACTGGGAATTATGAAAATTAATATTTATTACTATTTCAAACATAGGATTGATAGCCAAGAATTATACACTCAATATGGACTCATATAACTAGGGGGTGGCGGTGGTGGCAGGCCATCCCCCCTAACAAAGGATATTCTTCAAAAAGGTCCACCTTTCCTTAAAAATGTCCACCACCCCCCCGTTTTTTTAAGGCAAAGTTATTGAATATATTTGCAAAAGTACACCACCTCTCACAGTAGAACCTTTAGGAAACCTATAGAAAATCAGGCCAGTATACTATAATTGTAAAGTAACACAAACTAAAATACATGCCCTACTTAAAATTAAAATTATACTACTACTAGGATGCATGGCCTTCACGTCCATGTTGCCCACCAGTCATATCTTGATGCATTGGCTCCACCTCGTACCTAATCTGGTAGGGTAGTGGTTAGAGTATCTGACTTGTGTGTGAGAGAACCCCGGTTCGAATCCCTGTCTTGCCCACTGCTTTTTCGTTTTGGATGACTAACTTTTAGTTCATGAGTTAGTCAATATGACTATGACTTAGTCCAAAAAAGGTTAGAAAGTTCGGACAAAAATGCACCGTCAAAATGACTAAGGTTTTGGCAAAAAGTTCGGACATTTGACTAACTTTCTAACGCCCACTTTTTTCAGTGTACCATGAACATCCACCCTATGTTGTAGTTATTGTCATCACTATGTGGAAGGACAAAGCGTGATTTCAGTGTCAAATGGATATGATTATTAAATATCCAGATTGCATTTTCCCTGAGGATGCCATATCTGGTCCTCTCAGTGGATGGGTGTTGATTTCTCCATCACGCCCATCTGCAGTGAGTAGCCCAGCCAGCTTGCGATGTAACAGAAACATTCTGTGACAAAACTTTTTAGTCAGTTTGTTATCTATTAAGATGGCATGTAAGAATTATGTCATTGAGGGTGAGGTTGAAGCCTCACCAAATTAGAATGTTATTATAACATTATTTGTTGGTGAAGTTAGGATGAAACAAAAACAGAACATTATAAGAATATTCTGTTTTGGTTGAAGAATGTAACCAGAATGTTATAATAATGTCACAGTGCAATGTCACAGCAGTAGGTCGCAGTGATGTAATAGGGAATTGTAACATGAACCAACACAGGACATTGCTGCAACGTTATTATAACGTCACACCTCTGCCTGGGCATTGGTTGCTTGGCCATTCTGTGAGTGTGGGAGATTGGCACACCATACCTCTCCATTGATCCACGAAACCACAGAAATGTTCTGCGACAATACTTTCTAAAAATCATAACATACACTTTTAAATACCTATATATCCCTCAAACCTTAACATTTCCCCCTTTCTTTTTTGAATTATTTTGAAAATGTTTAAGTAAATTTAAGGTAACAAACATCAGTATTTTGATAATTTGTGTGCAAGGAACCCTTTAAGAATAATTATGTTGCTTTGTTTTGCCATTCCAGATGAAGAGCTCCGATATCCTTCTGGTATTTGCAGCTGTTGGGGTGGTCTTACCCCCACTGTCTATCCAGCAGGTCACAAATCAACCAGTGCTAGACTACTGTGACCCCAGAACACCGCTACCACCCCCTACTGGCTGTCCTTCATGTCAGTGGCGCTGTGGTCTCGTGTCAGGCCAAAATGACACCAAATGCTCCTGTGACACCTCCTGTGTGGTGTATGGAGACTGCTGTGAAGATTTCAGAGATACATGTCCCACTGAAGCTCAAAAATCTATCCATATAGACACACGCATGTTGAACAAGAGAACCAAATGCCAAACTTTAAACTATCGTTTTTCACATGTGATGGAGGTGTCACTTATAGATTCCTGCCTTGACGGCACTATATGTGCAAGCATGCATAAAGGTCAGTTGAATCAGTTGCTTCCTGTTGTTGATTTGGTGACAGGGCTACAATACAGCCATGCACAGTGTGCTATCTGTAATGATGTTCAGAAGGCTAAGCCATGGAATGCTAGCATTTTATGCAAGTATGTACCATCCTACATTGTCACTACTGTCGCTGAACTCAATGAGATACTTAAATCTCGAGACTGCCATGTGGATTGGGAGCATCCACCAGAGGGCTATGATACTCGCTCCTGCATTCAAACAAGCTTCTCTGAATGTAGTTTCTGTGCAAACCAAGAGCTCATCAAGAAATGCCTGAGTGGAACTCAATCGTACACTTCTGTCCTCTTCAAACACTACAAAAATTATTACTGTGCCCTGTGCTCAGCAAGTAGTGCCCTTAAAAGTGCACTGAAATGTGGAGTCGTTTCACATGGTTGGGACACTCCTGAATTCACCTTACCGTATGAAGGGTCTCTCAGTATCATATTTGACTTCAATCCCTCCAATGGGCTTCAGGTTGGGCGTACAGGTCCTACCAAATTTGTCTGTCTTCCTGGAGAATTTTCGTTACGAGGGGGCTGCTTTCGAATTTGCTCCGTTGGTCAACGTATATTTGGCACCAAATGCATACCTATGGATTTGAATGAAACCATCTCAGCTGTGGTCAAATTCAACAAAAGTCAAGATGCCTCAAAAGTTTTAGACAATATCAATGAACCAAAGAACACATGGGATCAGAGCATGGCACAGGACATTCAGTCTTTAAATAACCCTGATTATTCTATTCCATCAGTGAAGGTTGATATTATTAGTCAAAGTCCCACCTCATTCAATGTGATTTCTTTGGTGACTGTGTCTCTCATAGTGAATGGCACCTTTATTACGACAAGTAGGCATGAACTGATCATGGCAGTCAGAGATAAGATTACTGTGGGACTCTATGACTTGCTCCTTCAGCTTCAAATGGATCTAAGCCAGGTGCAAATAGCATTTGATAACAATAGCCTTAGTTTTCCTCTTTGTAACTGGGTGTTGTACAATCAGTCGGAGTACACTCATAATGGGAGCTACTTGACACTGACCACATCAAATACTACTTATTCAATAGGGTATTTCAAGATACTTGCTGACTCAGCCCTAGTTTGTGTCTTACCAGACTACAGGGTGGCATCTCCAGAGTATTCTGCTCCTCTAGAAATAGTTGCCCTAATCTGCACTATACTTTCCATTCTATGTTTATTAACACGGCTCATTCTTCAGTTCCTATTTCCCTACTTCCAGAGTTTTGCCAGACGCCTACAGTTCCAATTGTGCCTAGCATTATGCATGGCCTATATCTTTATGTTGGTTGGTGGGGCCTTAAAGGGAACATCCCCTAAAGCTCCATGTTATGTGGTCGGAGTTCTCACATATACATCATTCTTAGCAGCTTTTGGTTGGATGACAGCAGCTGCCATTAACACATGGGTTGTCTTTCGGCCTTCTGCGAGGTTCATTAAGGCTGATGAAAAAAGCCAATCTCTGGTAACCTATGCTATCTTAGGGTGGATAGTCCCAATTGCACTATCCATCTTAGTATTAGGACTTGACTTCTCTACAATAGACCCACACTTTAAGCCTGGTTTTTCTGAACCGTTATGCTGGATCAGCCAAAAATATGCTCTTATTGTCTTTTTTGGGATACCAGTCTTCTGTAGCATGATCATAAATTTCATCTTGTTTGTGGTTATTGCTTGTGCACTTCGGAAAACCTTCAAAGAAGGAGTGACCACAACAGGGTCACCTCAGAAACAACATTTGGCAGTTTACATTCGACTTTTCATCCTTATGGGAGTATCATGGTGTCTTGGGTTTATCGCAGCTTTCACAGGCCTCCTACCCATATGGATCATCTTTGTCATACTAAATGCCTCACAGGGTGTATTCCTCTTTGTGAGCTTTGTATGCAAGAGGTCTATTTTGAAGATGATCTTCAAGAAGCAGTCAAAGGATGAACCCAGTAAATCCATCTCAACTTCTCAGACCAGGTCTTTTGAGGTGCATTCTGGTGGGGATCATGTGCACATACCTCTGTCTGCACAAAGAGGACTACCAACTTGATCTCCTCTCGAAATGGGTCGGTTTCTGACAGTTATGTTTATTTTATCTTTCAAGTTGAGTTCTCTCAAACAAAGTGAGATTGATACAATTGAACTTATAGTAACTTAGTATATTTTGTTTGGGTCAACAAATTCAATTAAATATCTATTATTGACTCATTTGGCTGATCCATAATGGGGGATTGGAGAGAATGAATGAAAATTAGAATGAAATTATTAGATAGACTGACAGGTAATGGATATTGATTTGGAGTTGCAATTTAAAAGTCATTTTGAACTCGTTTGTACTGTTTACCTAGTCCAGTGTACATGGCATAGATAATTTTTGAGTAAATTTTCTGACAGTTAAAACTAAAGTAGGGTTTTTGCAACCACCCCACCCCTCATAAGGAAATGAAAATAGATGTATGTTGCTTTATCTGTAATAATATGTTAGCTATTATGTTACTTCTGCTTCCTAGACTCCATCTTGACTATGGATTTAGCTTATAAAGGATCACCGGTCTACATACACTTTACCTAAATCTTCTTCATCCATTGAAGTACACAAATTGGTGTCACTATAAACATTTAATTTTAGTTAAACTGGCCAGGGGAACCAATGCCTGAGATGCTAGGTGGTTCCACAGCTTTGTAACATTGAGGTGTTAGGGCTTTTTTATATAGAAGTTTGTAGATTAAAACCCCTTGTTGTTTATGTTTAAAACAACAGTTATGCATATAAAATATGTGTTGTTTAAGTCATTTTTCTGCTTTGTACATTGCATATGTCAATAGCTAGGAGCTATTGTGTGCATGTTGTATATAGAATGTCAGGTACCTGTTGAGAGTAAAAATGATCAAAAATGTTAGTACAGTCACAGAAAATAGTAAACCATGGAGATTCGAGCCACCAATAGTAATTGTTGCTATAGAGATTCAGAATTATTCTTAATCATTTTTACAAGATGACTCATACCAGCAGGTAAATAAAGCCAGTGTAAACCGACCTAGGAAAACCCCATGAGGTTAATTTTGTATCTATAAATATATTGTTATGGTACAAAGTATGTCTGAATTTAGATTTGCATGTGTTTCATAATATCATAATTATATGTGTTGAATTAGGTTAAGGATTAAACATATTAGAATGCTGTTTAGTTGTATGCTGTCAAAATGTTTCTGCGACACCAGCTCAAGAGGTCTTTCACTTTTCATAAACAACTGGTTCCTACTTTATGAATACTTATATTGTATCAACTTGCTATACTGTTATGATGCAGTGCAATAGAATAGTTTGCATAACAGACATGCCTCCTAAGTTGTGGGCTATTTATATGAAAAACTGTTCCAATTTGCAGCATCTTATGAATATAATTGAACTTGAGCAGAAAATATATGGCCTGTACGCTATCAAGGCATGCCTTGCATATTTCTTACAGGAGTGTTTGATATAGCTATATATTTATGTTTAATGGCATACAAAGCTGACAAGACATATGTGTAACTTATCCCATAGGTTAAGCTCAAGCTAATTAGAATACTGTATCTAGGTATTCTGCATAAATGTATGCTTCTGGAACACCAACTTAAGAGATCTTTCACTTATCAATAATGGATGCTTCAGATTTAAAAAATGTATTATCTTTAACCAACTTGATATACTGTTATTATGTATTGCATTAGAATGGTTTGGTTAATGGAGATCCCTCCTTAGCATTAGAGCTTTATGAAAAACCTAGAAATATGTCATTCTTTCTTACACAACTAAATTCACATGATATCACCTACTAATTCTGAGTAATTTCGTAATTTGGGGTATCTGGTAAATGGCAGTGGGGTTTTAAGATAGGTTACAGAGCCCAGCCAAGGTGTGATGTAACGTTGTGCTACCATGCTTTTTTGGTTTGTCTGTTACTTATCAAAATGTGATGTAATGGTTCTGTTATATTTCTGGGAGGTTGAAACCTAACCAAAACAAAGCTTTATCATAACGTTCTGGTGACGTAAGGTCAAGATCAAAATTTAATTAAAACAGAAAGTCATTATGATCTTCTGAATAGGTGAGGTCCAGACCTTACTTAAACAGACAATTATTGTGATGTTCTGATTATGTCAGGTCGTAACCTTGTCTAAACAGAATGTTTAACCTTATCTAAACATAATGTTCCTATGACTAGCTCATCAGGTTAGATGTTAACTTAATCTAAACAGAACATAATTGTGACATCCTCATTAAGTTTTAGCCTCATGAATAACATTACAAGAACGTTATTAGAGCATAACAATGTAACGCTGCAACAGTTGGTTGCAGTGAAGTTCTTGGGTGTAAAAGAACATTGCTACAACCTACCAGTGTAATGTAATAAGAATCAATCAAGAACATTGCTGCAACGTTATTATAATGTAATTTCCTTGGCTGGCAGTCACTTTTAGGTGTTGCAATGTTTCAGTCTCTTTTTTCTCAAGGTGCGCTATTTTAAACTATGCAGGAAAACATTTAATTCCATGAGACCTGTACCTACTTGACCCACTGTGTGACACTAGGTGGCTGAACCTCCTCTCTCTTTCCCTCCATATCTCTCCGTGTCTCCTTTTGATTGAAGGCAAGACTATCTGACGTAACTGATGAGTATCCATAACCTATTGGGATCTAATACCCAAATACCCCATGTGCAGGAGGATATAATTTGGCTTCAATTATGTACATTTTCATAAAGCCTGAGGCATGAATTTACTTCTATTATGATTCTAACATTGTCATGCATATTTTCAATCCTAAAATACTGATGAGGTAGTGTGAGACAGGGAAAAGGTGTGCTCAATTGAGCGACTGCATTCAGACAGTTGGTCACTTCCTTCTATGCCAGGTCAGTGGTGCCCATGGTTACAAGTTGGATTCAGAACCATTAGCATGGTAACATGTTGTGTATCCGAGGGCTGATATGTAACATCATCAATGTTTGAGATGGGGGTCTCAGCAATGCTCAATTTCCCTCATGAATGTCTAGAGACTCTTGGTTAAAAAAATCTGAAATACTGATGAAAATGTTATTTCCATTCCCCTTGAATG
Source organism: Lepidonotus clava (assembly GCA_936440205.1). NCBI lineage: Eukaryota > Metazoa > Annelida > Polychaeta > Phyllodocida > Polynoidae > Lepidonotus > Lepidonotus clava. The sequence goes on from OW387133.1 coordinate 88,573,598, forward strand.
ATAATTCAATAATTTTGTGTATTTGTCATAGACTCATAGATTCGTGGAAAGTCAGTCTGATGCCATTTGATGTAAATAAAACCGATAAAACAAAATAAAGTTTGCTTCTAATTTATGACAAAGTTCAAAGTATAAGGTGGGTATTCAATCTGCACAGTACATAATTATGCATACCTCTATTGTATCCGACCAAAGATAAGTCTCATGTATTGTAATCCATCATACCTCCTGCAAAATTCTAGCTATTTTCACAATAGATATTTCGGTACAGCCGAGATATTTCCCTAGAATCTTTTTCATATACACTTTGAAAGGTTTATTTATCACCAATAGAATAAATAATCAAAAGCGGTACAATAAGTTTTTGCATGGTTTGGTCAGAACCTCCACGGGAAGAATTTGAACTCATACATTAGACAGGCTCGGGCTTGTCTGAAACCACTTGCTCTAAAACGTGTCAAGAAGTGTAAGGGATGTGTAAGAGCTCTTGCAGTGTAAATGGTATGGGCCATTACATAAGTGTCTCACAGGGGGTCCCCCCCCACCTTGCCTGTAACCCTGGAGCTGCCACTAAACTTTCACCTCCTTAAGTTGACCCAATGACCCAGATAATATAGCAAAAAAAACAAGAAATCAAGAATCAAATATAATCAATATTTAGCTTACAAAATTCCATAGCAAAAGCAAATAAAGGTAAGGTATACTCTTTGGTATTCTTTGGGTATCCTTTGCATTCTAAATTTTGTTGAAAAACAGAAAGGTTAGGACGGGATTAGGGGGAGTAGGGGGCCGGGAAGAGGACAGGGGCATGGCCCTGGTCTCCCCGTGCATTGCTCTGTGGTGCTGACGGGATTAGGGGGAGTAGAGGGCCGGGAAGAGGTCAGGGGGACGGCCCTGGTCTCCCAGTGCGTTGCTCTGTGATGCTGACGGGGTTAGGGGGAGTAGGGGGCCGGGAAGAGGTCAGGGGGACGGCCCTGGTCTCCCCGTGCGTTGCTCTGTGGTGCTGACGGGATTAGGGGGAGTAGGGGGCCGGGAAGAGGTCAGGGGGACGGCCCTGGGCTCCCCGTGCGTTGCTCTGTGATGCTGACGGGGTTAGGGGGAGTAGGGGGCCGGGAAGAGGTCAGGGGAATAGCCCTGGGCTCCCCGTGCGTTGCTCTGTGATGCTGACGGGGTTAGGGGGAGTAGGGGGCCGGGAAGAGGTCAGGTGAATAGCCCTGGTCTCCCCGTGCGTTGCTCTGTGATGCTGACGGGGTTAGGGGGAGTAGGGGGCCGTGGAAGAAAAGAACCTTTTGAGAGGGTTTTCATGCCGATTTGAGCACTTTGAAAAATTTCCAAATTTGAAACATTTATGACTCCCAGTATGAGTCAACTATGGTTCAAAACTGACTCTAAGGTTGTAGCCCCGAATGAGAATGACCATTGTAAACTAGTCACGAAACTGTGAGACTAATAAAACATTTTCTAGAAATTTAGACAGATTTTTAACTTAATTCTTACAGTGAAAACCCCAACCAATGGATTTTGCTAAAAACTTGCATAAATGATATCTAGGCCTATCTCATGCCAAAAATGTCCCCTATTTAATGGAAATCATTTTACATATTTCCCGGCCTCCAGCCATTCCCCTCAGCTTCCCCTATTTGATGGAGTTAAGGTTGTTGGGGCATTCTGACAGGAATGCAATTACCTGATGACTTGTGGAAGAAAAGAACCTTCTAGTAGGGTTTTCATGCCGATTTGAGCACTTTGAAAAATTTCCAGATTTGAAACATTTATGACTCCCAGTATGAGTCAACTATGGTTCAAAACTGACTCTAAGGTTGTAGCCCCGAGTGAGAATGACCATTGTAAACTAGTCAGGAAACTGTGAGACTAATAAAACATTTTCTAGAAATTTAGACAGATTTTTAACTTAATTCTTACAGTGAAAACCCCAACCAATGGATTTTGCTAAAAACTTGCATAAATGATATCTAGGCCTATCTCATGCCAAAAATGTCCCCTATTTAATGGAAATCATTTTACATATTTCCCGGCCTCCAGCCATTCCCCTCAGCTTCCCCTATTTGATGGAGTTAAGGTTGTTGGGGCATTCTGACGGGAATGCAATTACCTGATGACTTGTGGAAGAAAAGAACCTTCTAGTAGGGTTTTCATGCCGATTTGAGCACTTTGAAAACTTTTCAAATTTAAAACATTTATGACTCCCAGTAGGAGTCAACTATGGGTCAAATGTGACTCTTAGGTTGTAGCCCCGAGTGAGAAGGACAATTCTATACATGTCAGAAAATTCTGTGATGATTACAACATTATCTAGAAATTTAGAAAGATTTTTCACCTTATTTTTATACTGAAAAACTAAACCAATGGATTTTGCTAAAAACTTGCATAAATGATATCTAGGCCTATCTCATGCCAACAATATTGTCGGATATATGGGCAGCAAATTTTCTCAGGGACAACTCATGGGTTAAGGATGGGTGCAGGTGGCCAGCCTAATACATCATAGTGGGATTGGATGTGTCCTTCTGGTAGGCCTGAGCCTCAAATCAAGATAGAAACAATACAGGAGGGGGGACGGTTGGTAACCAACCACCACTATAATGTAATGGGCCAGGTACCTGCACCTATCCTTGGTCCCTGAGGTGGGCCCCTGATAATTCAATGCCTGTAAATTCAACAACATTTTTGGCATGAGATAGGCCTAATTATTATTCCTGGAAGGTTTTAGCAAAATCTACTGGTTGAGTTTTCCTGTGTGAAAAAAACAGTAAAAATCGTTGTGATTTTCTAGATAATGTTGTAATCGTCACAGAATTTTCTGACATGTATAGAATTGTCCTTCTCACTCGGGGCTACAACCTAAGAGTCACATTTGACCCATAGTTGACTCCTACTGGGAGTCATAAATGTTTTAAATTTGGATTTTTTTCAAAGTGCTCAAATCGGCATGAAAACCCTATCAAAAGGTTCTTTTCTTCCACAAGTCATCAGCTCTTTGCAACCTGAGAATATCAGGAGGCTAGAGGTGGCTATTCATAGAGGGATGGTCAGGGACATGGAGTAAAGGCTGGGAAATATGTAAAAGGATTTCCATCAATTAGGGGACATTTTTGGCATAAGATGGGCCTAATTATCATTTCTGAAAGATTTTAGCAAAATCCATTGGTTGAGTCTTTCAGTATAAAAATAAGGTTACAACCTAAGAGTCACATTTGACCCATAGTTGACTCCTACTGGGAGTCATAAATGTTTTAAATTTGGATTTTTTTCAAAGTGCTCAAATCGGCATGAAAACCCTATCAAAAGCTTCTTTTCTTCCACAAGTCATCAGCCCCTGTGCGTTACTCTGTGGGACTGACGGGATTAGGATGGGTAGGGGGCCGGGAAGAGGTCAGGGGGATAGCCCTGCAGGTCTCCCCGTGGGTTGCTCTGCAGTCTAGGCCTTTACCAACACCTCTGGTCAGACATAGAAAGGGCTGGGAAATAACTAAAATGAGACAACCAAACATAGTGCTAATTATAGATGTCCCCAGCTGGGCGGGGGTGGGTGGGTGGGGGACCCCCTGTGAGACACTTATGTAATGGGCCATACCATTGACACTGCAAGAGTGTGAACACATCCCTTACACTTCTTGACACGGTTTAGAGCAAGTGGTTTCAGACACGCCCGAGCCTGTCTAATGTATGAGTTCAAATTCTTCCCGTGCTCCATAGACATAGTCATGACATCGCCATAGCATAGTCATGGCATTGTCATGGAGAGATGACCTACTTGGCTCTCATTGGCTCTCCTGATGAAAGCCAACATCAAGTCAAAGTCACTTTGTGCTTTCCATGGATAGTAGGTGGGGATCGTGTGAGGAAAAAACAATCTATTCGTAGGATGAATCATGCAGTGAATATTTTACTCTAATTTAGGTGTTTTATACCACTCATAAGAGTGTTTTGATGGGTTTCTGAACCATTTCTGAACCTAATATGTTCAGAAACTCATGTTCAGAAGCCTACACCCCACCAAGCTTGGTCTATTTCAGAGTTTTCAGAGACATATCCTACATTCATCTCCTTCAAAAAGCCTCAAAATCACGGTGCAGTGAATTAGTAAACTTATCCCTCATAGACGAATATATTAACAACATTCCAATCAAAACCAACATTTTTATTTCGTTCATGACTCAACACAGATTTCCCACTACGACTAGTAAATCCTTTGCTATTTTGTAAGCATAATCTTTACACTCCATATGAGGCCAAGGTCTCCGACTAAAAATAATCCACAATAATTCAGCCACAGAATACATTAAAATACTGACAATCACTAACTTTGTGATTGTGGGATATTAATGACCCACTATATTTCATGGATTTTCCTTTTCAATTTTGTTTCAATTTTTCTAATCCTAAATTGTTCTAATGTCCTTCAAACATACATTAAAATGCATTATATCTGAATTCAGATACATTGTGAATGATTTTGATAAGATTTATCACATCCAAAATCTATCGTAGGTGTTTTCTGGGTGGCATATTTGTATTGTGGTCCCTAAATACACTCCACAATGAATTTTGGTGTATCGTGATCTTCTTTTGGTCGGAACCTCAGGTTTGGTGAGTATCCTCAGCCCCACTGGCCGCTGCAGAAGAAGGCGAAGGTGTTGAGGGAGTTGTTGTTGACCTTCTTGTCACAGTCCAGCCCCTTCCTCCTCTGATGACGGTACTTCACACAGCTGGGGTCAGAGAAGGCACTGAAAGCCCATGCAAGAATGCAACATCACTATAATTTTTCATCGGTCTGTTCAGTCCTTTTCTAGTTCTTGTTCCAATATCTTTGAGGTATATATTCTTATGTTCAGATAAAGATAACATTATTACAACATTCTGTACTTAATGTTATTATAACATAATAACTTTTTTTACTGAGTCTCAACCTAACCTAAAATTAAGTAACTGTTATGTGATAGTTTAACAAGTATCAGACTGGCCAACAATGAATCACACAGGTATACTATGGAAATATTCAACATGTCAAATAATTTCGCTGGGAACCACGTCGCTGAGAGCTGCAACAATCCAATGTCAGATCAAACAGTCATTGTTTTATAGCCCAAATTACTGTTTTTCCGAGATGCCTGTGGCTTCTATTAGTATTTAATGGTAAGCTGTCTGTTGGATTCTGGTTTTAGAACTTTTAGCTTTGGCACTGGCCTCAATTCTCAAATTTTATTGCCCAGTGGAGAGATGGTATATAAGTGTCCTCACCCATGCCCCCATATATCACAACTCATCATGGCCTTACCCCACTGCCTGCCCTCACCATTCACGACCTTATTACACTACGCAAAATGATCTGTGACTTAACCATGACATGAATATGATATGAGCATAATGGTCATGTCATAGGTTGTTACTACTTATTGCAGTAGTGTAATAGTAAAAAAGTCATAATAGCTACGACTCTGCTGAACTTACATCATACAATATTTACCACAGTAAAATTCGTGGGGGTCAAAGTCATATGCTATATCTAATACATATCCATATATTGATTTGACATGGTCAATAATGTCATAGTGGCCAAAAAGAAATGTCTTGAATTGAAGTCCATGTTGTATGTCTCATGTCACAGAGGACATAAGCCTCCTCATAACAGGAAATGTGACAGGGTCACTGAAGAAAAGCTATCCTCGCTGTCCCTACATCAACGTGACTATGACGACGTTGCTACAACGACGACGCTAAGACGGCTTTGCTATGTCGACGTCCCTACGTCAACGTCCCTATGTCAATGTTGCAATGATGACATCGACGTCAGTCTTGTGAGACCTGAAGATTTGCCTTGCCCATGAATTTTGGACAGGGGGTAAAATGATCACGTTGCTAAGCTCCGTGGCGGTTCGCTTTAAAAAAAAAGCCAGAATACATTGCAGTAGTGTAATACTTCGGATGAAGGTCTAAGTCATGACATGGCTTCAACATGGCCATGACATTGCTTCGACATGGTCATGACTTGGCCTATGATAATACTTCAATTCGTAGGTCATGTCGTAGCCATGTTGTACCCAAGTCATGGAATTGATGTCATGCAGTGAAAGCAGCACTTCACACAAACAACAGGCACAGCGCATGCGCCGTACCACGCTGAAACTTGGAAACCAACCCTGCACAAGGCAAAGCACCAAGGTAAGTGCTTCAAGTCTCACTCATTATCATGTTTGTCGTGTCTTTATAATGTCTTATTTGTTTTGCATGTTTATGACCTACTGGATCATATATATGTTTTACAGAACCAGTATAAAAGCAGTTATTCCCATTTATCCCCAACAGTGCTGCTGCTTTTAAGTTGTCACTGTTAAGCATATAATTTTATTATGTGGTTAAAGCTGTGTGAAGCGTAGGAGGATGAACGACTCTTTTGCGTTGGCTTTACTTAAACACTGATAACATTCTATGTAAGATATTTTAACATTATCATATCAGATGTACCTTATCGTTTAGCTTATGGAAATATCTACTAATAAATCAGTAATAAAAAGGGGTTAACAGATTAAACTAAAATGTCTCTGCTTTTATTTTCTGAACAGCAGTTTTTCACTTGACAATGATTCAATGGCAATGAAACTCCTCAAATATGTTAAGAACATTCCTCTCAAGAAAAGAATGTCTGATTATTTTGATTTAGGGCCTGGTTAGTTTTTACTGAATATAAAAACCTCATTTTTTCCAACAATTCTTACAGTTTTTGTCATAAACAAAGACCCTTCTCAAATTGTTTCCCTCAAGGTGAATGTTTCTCATATACTTGAGAAGTTTCATAACCACTGAGTTAAAAGGAAGAAATCAGTAAAAAAATAAAAGTAAAAACTGAAGTTTTGTCCACTCTTTGACATATTTAGAAATATTTAGCTTTAATATGAAATAATATAATGCCTGAACTGAGAAAGAAATGCCAGAGTTGTAAGCATACATGTTTGGTTTCTTTGAGGTTTAATTTGTCACTAATTTCATGAAAAATGAAAGTAATGTTTACCCATAGGTACCCACATACTTTTAATTGTAACTTAATCATACAAAATGAAAATCTTCTACAAATCCAATGTTTGACGCATGAATCAACTTGAGATAATTATCAGCAAAAATGAAAAAAACAGTCTCTTGGTTTATGTCAGATAAAGCAATAATGAAACAGGTTACTTGAGACCACCAACTTTGGTGCAGCCTCGTGGCTTATTTCACTTTCACTTCTGCTTTGTCAACCACATGATTCTCACAATACAATAGCCGTATACTGGCCACATCCTATTCCATGTAACAACACTTGAAAGAGAAAGTTTATTCAAAAGGCCTGCACAGAGATTATATGTTAGATTTCAGACACAAACACACTTATCAATCATATTCAAATGTGTCCCGAGTAAACGATATTGCAGTTGGTCGATACAGAAATAGGAAATGCTGTCATAATATTTCATACATGTCACCCTGGTTCCTCTTTCAATGGGATACTTATACTTTGTCTTTGTGCTATCTGGTATTCGTGCACACAGTTCAGGATTGGTACTATCAAGGTTGGTTAGCATTGGATGGCCACAGCTACAGCATAATCCTTCAGACACTTATTTGACAAGTAGAGACTCATATCAAGGTAATTTTTATTTTTATGCAACAACAAAAGCTGTAACCATACAGAAGTTCTTTGGCACTCGTCTTACCTCAAGGATCTGGTCTTTTAGAATAAGATATTTTGACTAAACATTGGTGGTGTATTGATGTTTCTGGTGTTGGTTATGATAATAATAGTTAAATAAATGACTGTTAAACAATCTCATACTAGGATTTACAATGTAAGAAAGGCCCTCATGATTTTGCTAAAACCAGATTGGTTATCTAACACTGACAAGCAAATTTTTAACAAGTTGAATATTGAATCACTACTGAAGCCCCATTTACTGGAGGTAATATTTTTCTTGCGATTCATTGTGATCTCAGAGTTGTAAGCATTAGTGGGGGTCCTTGTCTTATTTCTTATGATTAAAATTAGTTTCAAAACAGTTTTAGAAAGTAAACAATGTTTTTTTTTCAAAAAAACAATGTTTCAAAAAAATATTTTCCATGGAAACACGTTTTGATGCCTGTTTCAATGGCAACAAGAAATTTATCAAAATCCATAAAAGTTAAAGAAACATTTGTATATAGTTAAAAAATAATAAAGACAAAACGAATCAAATTTTCTGATGATGTAGGCACCTTTATGGGCCTAAAGGAAGAAATGTACATTTGATCTTGATTCCCAGTCAATGTTACTTTTTAAAAGGCCAAATACCAAGAAATCGGAATTGTTACGAAACAGCCTGGACAACACTCATTTCTTTTGGTTTTGCATCACATCTACAGCTATCATAAGGATGTAGCCTATGTGTCCATAAACCATGCTATACAGAATTAATTATCATTCAGTTGCTATTGGTACCATGTAAATCTTTTAAAAAATCCTAGTTTGACCTTGAATGAAAGTCAAGGTAACTCTTTGTAAAAGTCAAATACCAAGAAAATATGAATTTTCTACAACTTTACCAAAGAAGCTTGACATACATTTTGTTTGAGTTACATAATATTTAAACCTAACATAATGGTCGATGTGACTATAAGCGAAAATCAAGAGTTTAATAGTATTCCATGCTATGGTTACCAAAGAAACATTTTCCAAAATCCTAGGTTAGTCATTGAAAAATCTCTCAGATACCTACTATAATGATCTGTTTCACAAAGATCCTAGGAAGAAGGAAAACCTGTGTGGATTAATATCTGTGTTATGAGAATAAAATCTAATATTGTATATACCGAAATTTCTAAATATAAGGCAGCCTTATATTAACCAGTCCACACCTAGGATCCACTGACAATTTACGTAGTTTTGATGACTTTTTTTTATAACAGCTATGAATGTTATAAATTTTCATTGTAAGAAACACAGAGCAACAAGTCTAATTACATCCACTTACAAGTTTAGATTTGTACTTATCATACATTTTCCGAATTGTGAAGGTTAAATTATATTTATTTACCAAGATTTACTTCGTTTTACATAATTACTATTAATAATTTAGTTTACTACGTTTTGTGACACAATTGCATAAGATCATGTTACTGCAGTGATGCTTTGTGAATTGGCTGTGTGCTATTCTATGCAATACAAGTACTTATTTGTATTCAATATACTTTTCTGAAATTGTGAACATGATGTTTCACATATTTATTCAGAGCTACTATATCATGCAAAATTCATAATAGTAAGCAGCAAGTTTCTTTTGGAACTATGCTTTGGCCAACAATTATGTCAAGAGCTCTTGGAGGTCACAGGTTCTGTTCCGTATAGACAACAAAATCAGGTGATTTCGTTGGTTGATGACGTAGGGTAGACTTTTTTCTTGTTTTACCACGCCGTGGTAATACAGAAGAAATATTACCACAGTTGATGTGTTCACTGTATGCTTATTTAGCATTCCCAGAAAAGTATGATAAATAGCCTTATCAACAGTTTGTTAAAAGTGAATTAATTTGGAAATGGGCAATACATAAGTGGAGATGTATGAAATGTTGTTTTATTTGATACTATGTAGATACAAGGATGTTATAATTCTTTTGCATATATTTTCAGGGGCAATTCAGCTATGGTATGGATTAATACATTAGGTTTAGCCCATATGTGATGTGGCCAATAAATGTTGCATCAATTTTTTATTCTTTGTCTTGTTCAAATTGAGGTTTTCATAAAAGGGGCCCTAATGAAATAAGGGACCCAGATGCCAAAACATTTTTATGGGCCCATGTTATCTGGGGGGCAGTGATAGAAGTGTCCTGCACACGAGGTGGTGTCATGATTATTGTTGATATCATGAGTTTTTGGTTAGCCAATATATTGTATGTCTCACTCATTGCATGAGATTAGATACACCAGATAACAAGCCCATCCCGGTTTACACTAACACAAAGGTTTACTATGAAATGTCTTCAAAACTGCCTCCATGCTTATTCCCTGATGACAGTTGTATAATACACAACTAACAAAAGCAATTTGGGTGGTGGGTTGCTCCTAAATATTGTAAAATTTAGCTTTATATTTTGGCAATTTACCCATAGGCACCAAGGTTAAAGACTGTCAGACTAGCCTATAATGTCCAATCCTATTTTGCCCTGAAATACAGTATTTTGATTGGTTTTTGAAGCAGTCCTTGAAAATATAGAAAAACATGATTCTTGCTTATTTCAGTAACCCCAACTCTTGGAAAGAAGGATGGCATATACAGTAATTTTGTCCAACCCTTGTCCAACTCTAGCATATATACAATATGGGATGTGCTTACTGGTTTGATAATTTTCATTGCAAAATGCAATATGGCTGCAGTTATCCCTCCTGGATTTAATTTTAGGTGTTCTATTGATCTATGGACATGATCAACAAGAAAAAAGAATTAATGGGGCCTCCTGTGAAATAAAACGAATTTACACTTACAGGAATTCCAAAATTAATTTTCTTTCCTGAATGATTTTACCTCAACATTTACATCTCTTCTCAAATATTTTATAAATATTCAAATGAACTTAAGGTAATATAATTTAGTAATTTGTAAATTGATGTGAAATACTCTTTTGGTCATTCCAGATGAAGCCCTCCAAAATTCTGCTCTTGCTTGCTGCCATCATGGTTGCCTTACCCTCCCTGTCCATTCAGCAGGCCACAAGTCCACCAATACCAAACTACTGTGACCCCAGAACACCACTACCATCCCCTATTGGCTGTCCTTCATGTCTCGGGAACTGCGGTCTCAAGGCAGGCCAAAATAACACTAAATGCTCCTGTGATACTTCCTGCATTGTGTATGGAGACTGCTGTGAAGACTTCAGAGACACTTGTCCCTTTGAAGTTAAAAATTCTATCCATATAGACACAAGAATGTTAAACAAGAGGACCAAATGTTACTCTATAAACTTAAATTATAGATCCTTAGTTATAGATTCATGTCTTGATGGCATGATGTGTGCTAGCTTAAATAGAGGCCAGTTGAATTCGTTGTTGCCTGTTGTGGATGTGGCCACAGGGCTGCAATACAGCCACGCGCAGTGTGCTTTGTGTAATAATGTTCAGAAGGCTAAGCCATGGGATGCCAAGATCAAGTGTAACAATGGACGATCCTACAATGTCAGCACAGTTAATGAACTCAATAGGCTACTTGCATCTAGCATCTGCATAGTGGAAGCACATGGTCCACCAAAGGGATATCATTACCGCTACTGCATTGAAGAACCGTTCGCCAAATGTACTTCCTGTGCAAACCAAGAACTTGTCAAAAAATGCCATGGTGGAACTCAGTCATACACATATGCTCCTTGGGCCAACTACAAAAATTATTACTGTGCCCTGTGCTCAGCAAGTGGTGCAGTGAAATGTGGATTATTCTACGACCCAGACTATTCTCATGGACAACCAGGAGGCCATGGCCAGGACCGAGTCCCACTCAGTATTATATTTGACTTCAACCCCTCCAATGGGCTTCAGGTTGGGGGTACAGATTATGCAAACCTTGCCTGTCTTCCTGGTGAGGTGTCAGTGCCAGGTGGGGGCTGCCGACAAAAGACATGCCCATCAGATCAGAAACTTGTAGGCACCACTTGCTTCCCTATGAATTTGAATGAAACAGTAACAGCTACAGTCAAATTCAACAAAAGTGAAGATGCCTCAGAAGTTTTAGATTATATCAATGAGCCTAAGAGCACATGGGATCAGAACATGGCACAGAGTATCCAGTCTTTAGATGACCCTGATTATTCTATTCCCTCAGTGGAGGTTTCTGCTAATAGTTACAGTCCCACTTCTTTCAATGTGACTTCTTCGGTAACTGTAGCTCTGACAGAGAATGGTACCTTTAATGAGACCAGTAGATATAAACTGATCATGACAGTCAGAGATAAGATTAGAGTGGGAATCTACAACTTGCTCCTTCAGTTTCAAATGAATCCAGGTCAGGTGCAAATATCATTTGATAACAACAGCCTTAGTTTTCCTCCTTGGCAGCCTGATTGTAACTGGGTGTCGTACAAACAGTCAGAGTACACTCATAATGGGAGCCACCTGACACTTTCCGAATTAAGTACATCTTTTTCAAAAGGTCATTTTGAGATATTTGCCGACTCAGCCTTAGTCTGTGTTTAACCAGACCACAAAGTGGCCTATCCAGAGTATTCTGGTCCTCTGGAAATAGTTACCCTCATCTGCACTATACTCTCCATCCTATGTTTATCAACAAGGATCATTCTTCAGTTCCTATTCCCCTACTTCCAAAGTTTTGCCAGACACCTACAGTTCCACTTGTGCCTAGCTTTATGCATGGCTTACATCTTTATGTTGGTTGGTGGGGCCTTAAAGGGAACATCCCCTAAAGCTCCATGTTATGTGGTTGGAGTTCTCACATATACAGCATTCTTAGCAGCTTTTGGTTGGATGACAGCGGCTGCAATTAGCACATGGATTGTCTTTCGGCCTTCTGCGAGGTTCATTAAGGCTGATGAAAAAAGCCAATCTAGTCCCAATTGCACTATCTATCTTAGCATTAGGACTTGACTTCTCTACAATAGCCCCACACTTTAAGCCTGGTTTCGCTGAACCCTTATGCTGGATCAGCCAGAAATATGCTCTAATGGTTTTTTTGGGGGTACCAGTCCTTTGCAGCATGATCACAAATTTTATTCTATTTGTGGTTATTGCTTGTGTTCTTCGTAAAACCTTCAAAGAAGCAGTAACAACGATAGGGTCACCTCAAAAACAACATTTGGCAGTTTACATTCGCCTATTCATCCTCATGGGCATATCATGGAGTCTTGGGTTCATTGCAGCATTCACAGGCCTCCTACCCATATGGATCATCTTTCTCATACTAAATGCCTCACAGGGTGTGTTCATGTTTATGAGCTTTGTATGTAAGAAGCCCATTTTGAAGATGATCTTCAAGAAGCGGTCAAAGGATGACCGAAGTAAATCCATCTCAACTTCTCAGACCAAGTCTTTTGGGGTGCATTCTGGTGGGGACCATGTGCACCTACCTCTGTCTGCACAAAGAGTATTGCCAACTTGATCTCCTCTCAAAATGGGTAATTTTTTCTGACAGTTATTATTTCATCTTTCATGTTGACTTCTCTCAACAATGTGAAATTAATACAATTAAACTTCTAGTAAATGAGTATATTTTGTTTAGGTCAACAAATTCAATTTAGTATCTATTATTGTCACATTTGGCAGATTCAGAATAGGGGATTGGAGAGAATGAACGAAAATGAGAATGAAATTATTAGATAGACTGACAGATAATGGATATTGATTTGGAGTAGCAATTTAAAAGACATTTTGAACTCATTTGTACTGTTTACCTAGTCCAGTATACATGGCAAAGATAATTTTTGAATAAATTGTCCTTCAGTTTATACTAAAATAGGGTTTTTGTAATCACCCCACCCCTCATAAGGAAATAAAAATTGACATTTATTGCTTTATCTTTATTAACATAATTTGAGATTAGAGACTCCAGAGATTAGAGACTCCATCTTGATTTAACTTATAAAGGATCACTGGTCCAGATAAACTTTACCTAAATCTTCTACATTAATTGTTGCACACAAATTGGTGTGACTACAAACATTTGATTTTAGTTATAGAGGGCAGGAAACCCAATGCTTGAGATACTAGCTGGTTACACAGATTTGTAACTTTGGACTGTTAGGACTTTTTCATAGAGAACTTTGTAGATTTAAATCCCTTGTTGCTTATGTTTAAAACAACAGTTATGCATATAAAAAAAACTATGTGTTGTTTAAGTAATTTTTCTGCTGTGTACATTGCATACATCAACAGCTAGGACCTATTGTGTACAAGTTATATATAGAATGTCAGGTACATGCTTAGAGTAAAATGATTACAATTTTAGAACAGTCACAGACAATAGCAAACTAGGGAGATATGAGCCACCAATAGTCATAACTGCTATAGAGATTTAGAATTAATGAAAGGCCTATTGTGCAATGACCCGTTGTTGTATTCCTAATCATTTTTACAATATGAAAGTAAAGCCAGTGTAAACTGCCCTAGCTAGGAAAACCCTATGATGTTAATTTTGTATCTAGAAAGGTGCTAAGTATGTCTGAATTTACATTCACGTGCGTTTCATAATATCATAATGATATATGTGTTGAATTAGGTTGAGGATTAAACTTATTAGCATGCTGTTTAGTTATGGTGTCAAAATGTTTCTGCGACACCAACTTAAGATATTGTTTACTTCCCATAAACAACTGGTTCCGAGTACATGAATAATTTTATTGATACACAATGGTATACAAGCCTGCAATATATATGCACCTTATCCCATAGGATAAGATCAAGCTAGATAGAATATTACTTAGGTATTCTGTTTAAATTTATGCTTCTGGGAGTTTCACTTATCATAAACGGATGCTTCAGATTTGATAAATATATCATGTTTTACCAACTTGATATACTGTTATTATACATTATATTAGAATGGTTTATTTAATGGAGGTGCCTCCTTAGCATTAGAGCTTATAAATAACCTAGAAACATGCCATTTTTTGTAAAACAACCAATATTTGAAGAGCAACATGATGCAGAGGGAAAGGTAGAATGTGTGTAGATAGAACCTGATTGTTTGTTTGATTTGAACCACTAGACTCTGTGGCTGTGGAGTTTCACCCTTGTTACTCAATCAACAAATCTATGAGAAAGTATACAGACTATACCCCTACATGTTTACTCGAACACAAGAAACCATTATAAATCCTGAACATTTTCTGTCATACCTTAACAATTGGACCTTTCATGTTTTTTTGTTTTTTGTTTAGTTTTTTTTGTAAGCTCAATAATTTGCAAATTGCTTTCGAATGCTAAATGCAAAGTTATTGTATGTATGTTTTTTGTTGATTTACAGCACTCTATATGAAATTAAATAAATAGGAAAAAACTAACAAAAAATTACCTGTTTCCTGCTGACCAGATTATTGTCCTGCATGGACAGATCCCGAAATCTAAAAAAGTAGGGGTGCCCTCATGTAAGATCTGAAGTGCACTATCGATGGTCAAGAATTTTACATGAAAAAAAGATAAATTTAGCAAAAATCAGGGGGCCAGGGGAGCTTGCCTCAGACACCCCTCTCTGAATCTGTCCCTCTCCTTGAATGAGTAGATGTGATGTTCCAAGCTCAAAACAAAAACCCATTCTCAGTCAGGTCTTGGAAGGCAAAGTTTTTTAGGAGACATCTATACTACTCACTTCACTGTTGCACCAGAAAACAATAAATTGTACATATTGATAACTACCAACATCAAGCTTTGTGTAGTAACATGTATTTCTGTGAATTTGTGATGATGTTGTTGATGTTAATCAATTTTGGACAATAAAATGATACCTCTTACATTTGTGGTTGTCTTTTTCAAATATTCTAATTGTTCTCAAATACTTCCTCACTTACACATATGTTTCTGTCCCTAGAATAATCAAATATTGCTCTCAAGCATGTTACATTTATTGATTTCCTAGCTCAAGGTGCAGTACAAGGGGATGATAGATGCCCACTGGATAGTTCTCTGAATCATGGGTATCTGAATTAAACTATATCTAAAGTAAATATATAATAACTCAATAAGCATTTCTAAGTTAACTAACTTGAAAAGATGCATAGTTTGTGAAAGTATGTGGATATCAAAATCACTGTATGCTGAAGTGTAGAAGGGGCTATATTTGCCTTTGCATGTGATGCAAAATGGCGGTAAGAACTCCCTTGCATCACATATTTGACACCCTTGCATCACATTGTCACAGTCTAGCTACCCTTGAATATTTATATTAATTCTAAGTGTGGAAGATGTCATACAATATTAAACTATACAGCAAATCATCTATTTCCGTGTAGGTCTCATGGCACTAAATGTGGCACCATCTGTCCAACAACTTTCTGTCCTGAGGTGAAGGGGATGCCAGTCTCTGAGTGGCTGATAATGGGATAAAATTATAGATGACACCCCCTAATATCTCTCAGTAATTTCATAAATGAGAATCTGTGATATGGGGTGTCTGGTGAATGTCAGCATTTCTTTAAAATAGGCTCTGTGCTCCATGAATTTGGTCGCTGCAAAACTGCTAAAATGAGAGTAGGTCAACATCCGGGACCCTTGTCCCCTTTTGGTGGAAGGGGAAACTATCTAACATAATTGATAAGTATCCTGAACCTATCATGTTAATAACCTTACACCCCACCAAGCTGGGACTATTTCAGAGTTTTCTTTTACTTTAAAGGTAAATATGGGTATTTGACATGGTTTCTTGATAACCATAATAAAATTATGAAACTGACACAGATGTTAGATGAATACATAGGGACTGTAATAAAACTTTAAAAACCATATGTCACCATATCACTTTAAGAGATATTAGCATTTTTAAAAATGACAGTTTATCATTGGTTTCAATGGGAAAAATGAGGGTTTCCCCACAAAAAAATAAATATCCATAATTTTGACACCAAAAGCTCCAAATTTTCAGACAGGAACAGGATACACATTTTAAGATTAAAAAAACATGGGGTCACCTTCAAAAATCTAAACTTATTCCTGAAAATACAAAACAATGACCCCAAAACCCACAAAAATAGCCTATACTTGTTTAAGAAATCAACAAGAATATATCTTTTGGGCAAATTATTGTAAATATTTTGAGTTTATGATAATCAGATCACATTTTGGTAACATTTTATAGAGTTTGAGAAATGTAAAACTATTAACACCAGGTGGCGCTGCAGTGAATTCCCATATTTACCTTTAATAGAAAGCCTACAGCTAAGACATATCCTACATTCAAACAGCCTCAATATATTAACAAAATTCCAATCAACATATTTTTATTTTATTCATGGCTTGACACAGATTTTCCACTATGACTATATAGTGAAACCTTTGACATTTTGAAAGCCTCATCCATTACACTCCATATGAGGTGTGGTGAGTATCCTTAGCCCCACTGGCCACTGCAGAAGAAGGCAAAGGTGTTGAGGGAGTTGTCGAGGGGAGTCATCACCTTCTCGTCACAGTCCAGACCCTTCCTCCTCTGACGGCGGTACTTTACACAGCTAGGGTCAGAGAAGGCACTGAAATGAAAAAGGTCAAGGGCCTATTATACTGGACAACATGGATTCCACAACGTGGCTGCAACATTGCTACTACATGAACTATGACATGAAGTAATGTCGTGGGCCATGTCATGATTGTGTCATGGCTGTGTCATGGCCAAGTCGTGGCTAAGTCGTAGCTTAGACCTTCGGTACCCGGTACAACAGCGACAACCTTGATGCAAGACATTGAATTGTTTCAATACTTCATTATGTGATGGGTCACTAAAAGTCAGGAATTGGTAACAATACACTATAATACAATGCTGTTTTGTGATGTCCCAAGCCTTTGCTGAGTCACATAACAAAACCGTTGCAACAAGGCCGTCCTTAAACAAGGATGTCGCTGTAGCAACGGGTCCCACTGTTGAATTGTGGCTGTTCTACTCAGCCGATTTTGATTCTCTAAACAATTCTGAAAAAAAAAAGACATTTCGATCTAAAATTCCAGAAATTTTCAGCCCAGAAAAATAATTAGAAATGGGTAAAAATCGATGCTGAATTTTGACCCAACAGCAAGAAATTGACCATGTGCTAAAAATTGCTCCTTGTTTTTGTTATGCGACGCGGCACTTGTAATATTGATATGGTATTTCATTCAGTAACTTACCTGCACTTCTCACTGTTTGTTTTCACACTGTTGACGATGTTCTTGCAGTCTTCCATGGTCCAGCAGGTCCTGCTGCCCCTCCGGTACAGGTAGTATCCATGAACCTACCAGAGTATTATGAGATATATACATTAATATTACAGTTTATCGTTAATAAAGATATTGAAGTTTGTTTTCACAGAAATAATACAACAAATAATACAACTAGCAGTTGTAAAAACTAAATAATACAACTAGCAGTTCCGAAAGCTCTACCTATTCAGATGCATGCTGAATTTTGCAGTGTTGAGTTTTAGTTTTAAAACAAGAATATATCTTTTATAAAGAAACAAACATATGATATCATTTAGCATTTACCATCGTGCAAAAAATAGCATAATAGAAATAGAACTAAGCCAGTGGTGATCATTGAAACAAAATTAATGTCTAGTTCTCTCTAAGTATCGTCATCATGGCCATAAAGGAACACAAACCATAATATTGTAATTAGCAAATTAAATTTTGTGTCACAAAACAAACATTATGCAAACTGTACTGTTAGTTCTCTCTAACACAAGCTGCTGTGCCCCATTGCAGAATAACTCTTTGTAACAACATTAACTTTAAGATAAGTTTAAGATCATTTTTGTAACAGCAATAGGTTTCGTAACAGCAACACGCTTATATCCCTGGGTGAAATCAGATTATGTAAATTGAAAAGTTCGTTATGCTATCTATATTTGATCCTCACAAGGAAATTCTATTGTGCAACAGGCCACAGAAGAAATGGACGGAAGGAATATTTACATCATACACCAAGGCTACCACCAGCAGGGCCACCACCAACGTCTTCATCCTGGAGGGGTTTGTTAGCCGCTAATTACCTGAAAATATGTTTTTGAAATCTATTTAGTACTACTAACAATGCAGGAGGAACGTAGGGGCACTACTACAGGGTTATGCAACAATCATATAACAATTACTACACAATTCCAAACGCAACCAGGAGTAACATCATATCATCATGAGTCAAGCTGACTTGTTCTTGCATAGGCTTTTACATTTTTCAAGGCTATGACAACTCCACTAGTGATGTTCTCAACATGAAACCTAATCGGTTTGCTAGATATTAGAAATATGTTAAATTACAGATAAACTGGAAATTTCTTCTCTGTTGGCATGATTGTATAAGATGCATAGAAATAAATAAGTACACTTACTTCGCTGCTGTAGAGTGCAGTGTCAATATCCATAGGGGTGTAGGTTCAAGAGCAGGTTTGTTTATATAGGCCCAACTCTGGGAACCCGGAACCTTGTTCATACATCACGATAGCTACAACACAGAACAACCTCACTACATAATAGGGAAGTGCTAATGATTCTAATCAGAAATATCAGTTCAACTACTTGACCAAAGTTACAATGATTACCAGTTATATTCGTCATTTATGTAATAATATATAATTCATCTTTAAATTAAGAGAAAGGCTTAGAAAATAACCTTGGAAGGGCAGATCAAGGGGGGGGTCTATATACATATAACCAACTGAGAAGGCGGTACGAGGAGGGTTAGCACCCCGAGGCTGGACCCTGGGTCCATCCGAGGGGGTGCTAACTCCCTGAGGAACCCTTTGAGGTTAGTTATAGAGTTATTATATGTTTACTGTTAGATGTGAAGGACACACAGCAATCAGTGATGGTGGGGCTGTGCTGTTGTACATTTTTAAAAGATGTTTTTCATATAACTCTTTTGATATCCATCAAATCCACAAACAGTAAGCAAGTAAAATGTAGCTAGGAATGTTGTGCAGATAATGCATATGTTAGATTTTATATGTCTTAATGATATCATTTTTTACGAAATATTGAAAAACAAAGGTTCCTTTATCACCCTGGAGGGCGGTACAAGGCTGGTTATCACCCAGGTTTGATATGGCATATGTGTATCATTCTAAGGTATTATAAAGGGTGCTCTCCCCCTTTTGGTACAGACTTAAACTTCACATAGAGAAAGAAAAACAATGTATGTGTGACTGTATATGTGAAACTTTATGTACTTAGCCTATAAATGCGGACCCTGCCTAATTTTCTTTTCGAAATCCTATATCTGCCCCCGTGTTGCAATATGTGAACCCGGCTTAAGGCCGAAGGATGAATACCGGATACAGTACTGACAACCTTACACGGCGCCGGAGATGGGTACGGTGATGTATATGAGTAATCAGCATGGTTTACGGGCTCAACAATGTGAGGGCAACATCCTTCGTAACATATAAAGTGTAGCTTTCAAAGGTCATTGCTGGTAATTATGATGATATAGTATGCTATATATAATGTATGATTTGGTATTTCTGTATTTCATCTTGGAAAGATAGCCCTGCTTTGAGGGTAAGTGGCGCTCTTTTTCAGGTTCTGGATTTGATGATGTTATGGTATGATTTGGTATCATCAATGCATTGTGGCCACGACTTGGTTTATCACCCAAACAGCCAACGAGTGTGGTATATACTGTGAATGTATATATTTTTATGCTGCTAAATTTTTGTGCACCAAGCAATGATTAGGGTTTCAGCGCTTTCATAATTTTGCTTATTTGATACTTATTTCTATTTGTTCTATAATATTGATAAATTTCACTCATATCATATTTTCATGCATTTATAGTGATGCACGAAATGCACGAAAATATATATAGTGCATAAAATAATATGTTTACAATATGTATATATGGAGGGGTGTATAGTCTATATGTATTGTACCTCTTCTGAAGAAGAACATATTTGGAGTCATCCTCAGATGGCTGTATGACCCATTAGTATTTTTCTGCCCAAGGGCTTCGCCTGAGGGCTGCGACTTACCCCGGCTATTCTCATACACCCCGCCGGCTCTTCTTATATCATTATACTGTCCTCTATGTACAGGTTCTGTGTTTTTGAAACATGGAACAAACTGGGACTGGAGCAAAGCACAGAAGGTGTGCAAGTGCTGAACAATTGCAAGCCTCCAATAATTTAGCACCAAACAATCAATCCCATTAAACATTTACTAGAAGAATATCTTAGTGTTTAATGCCATTAACTTTGTTGTAACTAAAGTGTTTAGAAAATGTCACTGCAACGTTTTCATCACGGTGCATACTTTGCTTGGTATACATAATTTCAATGTTTCTTAGTTCTATTGTTAGACTCCAAGACACTTTTGGAATCTAAATGTGGGCCATGTGCAAATCTAAATAAAGAGAATTAAAAATGAACAAAACTCCTTCTTGAACACATGCCTGAATACCTGAATGTGAATTATAACTCAACATTTCATTTCATCTCACTCTACCATGTTTCACTAGTTTAAGTTACACTAAATAAGGAATCACCAGGCTCCAAAGACCAAGACTGAGACCTGAGGGACAACAAGCCTGCAGCTTGAGAAGGTTTCAGCATAATAAAATCTTGAAAAAAGATAAAATTTTGTTGCATACTTCCCCGTCTAGTTATGCATGAGAAAAGCACATCAAAATTTTGACAAATAATGCAATGCAACTCTAGCTTTCTCTTTATTTTTGATTGGATTTGTAATGTCTGATGTGGATAGGTACATGCACATCATTTTGTTCAATGTCAAGAGGTCGGCATCAACTATATATATCCAGGCTGGTCTATGTTACTGGTGGGCTGATGTGCCCTCCAGTCCATGTGACTCCATCCTTATGCGCCAGGTGGCACCACCAGCAGTAGCTATTTGATTATTATTGATTATCCAGTTGTTTCATTTCTATGTTGAGATGGTGTACAGGTCAGTGTAGTGAATCAGAGGAAATGCTTGGATCCAACAAAACCTGTTAGCAAAACAGTAGCCACCATGCATACATATTATGTCTGTGCAGTAACAACCATGAAGATATATAGAGTGTTAAGTATATTGTCTTTATAAGGAGGGATATGTCATTGAATTCAATTTTCAATGTTATTGCCATCATGTTTAACAAAACTGAAAGGATGGGTTCATTCTATTGCAAGTGGCTTTTGCCAATTTTCCAAAGGCAATTGTATCTATTGTTTGCAACCTCATTATGCACATGAAATAAAAAGTAAATAGCGGAAAGAAAAGACAATAGGGAGGTATCAGATCGTGCTTTATTCATATACTGTGTATCATCTCTTGCTGATCAAAGTTGTTGTTTTGCTATAGTCTATTCTAAAACGACGTGGACAATATCGATTTAAGGTTACTTGAAATTCTCAAGAGTGATCCGACACTCACAGAAACAATCAGAAATAGCGTTCCCATTGAGCGTTGAAATTACAAAGCTAGGGTCAATTGCTTTTAAAATACAATGTCAGATGCTTGTGATTAGATATCTCTATTTCAATCAGAATTTACTTAACATTGCTCAATAGGTTCCCCCTCAAGTTTTGGTATAGATCCATCATATCCTTAAGTGTATACCAATATTTTGTGGAACTGACCAATTTTTGATAAAACTAGAAATAATAGTTTCCCTGGCAGAAGTAGGAAAAAAAGAGCCAATTTCTTGGAAAATATCAAAAGATGTTAGACTTTGATTGTCAGCAATCTCTAATTCAACCAAAGTGCAGTCGCATCTCTCATTGGGTTCCCCCTTTATTGTTGGTAAATATAAATCCCATACTCTGGATATTTTCTGGAACTAGAAGTTATAGTTTCCAGGACAGAAGTACCGGAACTCTTTCAGCATGTGGTCCAGTGGGGCCATCAGCCTCTCGTCACAGTCCAGACCCTTCCTCCTCTGGGCACGGTACGCCACACACGCAGATTCTGTATACGCACTGCAAATAATGGTTTTTCATCAGATGTTATTTCATGTATTATCTTAAAGGGGAACATCAGTGACAAACTACAACAAAATTGCATATACTCAGTTTTCATCATTTTGATTATAACAGAATGGGTAATTTGGTATATTACACTCAATATGACAGAGCAAAGTAATAAATGACACTTATATATCACAAACCCAAACAGGAACCACAATTGGATAAGTTGGTAAAGTGCATGCTGGGTAATAAAAACAAAATGGCTGCCCCCAGTGGATAGCTTGATAGGCCCTTTTGTGGTCCATAACTTTTGAACCAATGCTCCGATTTGAATTTCAGGTTGGGAGTTTCAGTTTGGGAATTTTACATTCTCTATGCACAAACCACGTATTTTTCACTGGAGTGCCCCTTTAAGCTGCATCCCCACTTGGGTGACTAAGATTTTAGTTGCCAGGTGATTAGTGTCAATTATTTCTCTCATGGACGATTAGTGATTACTTTTGGTCTTGGCCGCCGTGGTTGGAAAGGGTTAATGCTAGTTGTCCAGCAACTAAAATCTTAGTCGTCCAAGTGGGGACACGGATTTAAAGGCATTAATGACTGGATACCTAAAACTCAAAATCCATTACTTACCTCTAAAATTGATTATTAGCCCTGGACCATAAGATCATAATAAAGCCAAAAAGGCATAGGTCACCATGCTCATTTAAAATGTTATTAGCCTATGGGAACAACAAACATTTGCCCTATTCAGGTGTTTGGAAATGGAAATCTAGCATACATTTCTTCCCCAAAACTATTTTTAGGTCTTAGGAGATTTTATTATTCACACCAGGGGGTGCTTCTGTGCTATTTTCCGAATTTCTTGTAAGCTTGATTTAGACAGATGAATTTTCTTTAACTTACTTTAGTGTTATTTAGAAATCAGGTTTATCCAATGGCCAAATAAAAAATACATTGAGTTTTGAAGTCAGGCTTAGACCAAAATTGTGCTTGGCCTTTCAAACTTAGCTTAGTTATCAAAATACAGTGACACTTGTTCATGGCCAAATAAATGACACCACTGTATTGGAAACCGGAAAAGTTAAAGATGCCTTACAAATACTTTTGATTTACACTTGAAATTTAATCCTCAGAGGTATTTATCATTTACAAAAACGTTCATGTGAAATCAATTTCTCTAATCTTAAGGCCAAAATCAAACAGAATATAGTTTTAGTTGATGAGCATAACTGGAGCATTACAATAAAGGGGATGATCCACTGTGCAATTTCGAGTCGATTTTGAAAATCGGTTTGTTGAATAATAGTTTTTCTTATAAAATATATATATATTATTGTCCATAGAGCTTTCAAAAATCCATATGAGAAAAATTCCAAATACACGAAAAATGCATGAGAAAAAAATCAGTTGGCGTTTTATCACATCGTGGATCATGGCCTTAAGGATCCATCAAAAAAACAAAGAAAGTAGCATCCTTGGCTTTCATGCCTTACCTGCATTTGTTCATCGGTCCCTTGTATTTGTTATCGTCTACAATGTTTCTACAGTCTAACATTGTCCAACACCTCTTTCCCCGCCGGTACCGTCTCAGACCGGAGGCCTAGATTTAGAATGCGGAATTTGTATAGTGATACCTATAAAATGTATTTCCTGGCGGTGACGTAACTGGTTCTGGGAACCGTGGTTACGGTAGTTTGCTGTCACGTCACTATAAATATCGGTCAGGTAACCGTTTGGAATTATATGCTCTCCCATCGCTGCCCAGCATACATCACTACTTTAACGTTGTTAGCTTTATGTAATAGGAGGATACTTAATAAACAACTATTTCTAATAATCACCTTGTTACTTGTTCTTCATGATTATTAATAATCATTAATATCTTATTCTAGCTAACAAAGTCGACCATGAAAGCATATAAAACAATTTGTAGTATCAATATTGCATAGAATGGTCAATATAATTGTATTTTCATCTACTTATGTTTCACTATTCTTTTGTCATGTTTTAGGGGAGTACTTTTTGAGTGATTCTACATAATCTGTTTAAGTGACCTGAAATGATCAACAAAATGACTAGAAGTTGTGTCCCCATTACGCAATGCAACCAGAAATATATATATATATATATATATATATATATTTATATATAGCGGAACATGGTCAAGCACTCGGAAAATATCTGACGGTATTAGATAAATGTCACTAGAGATTTCTAATTAGACCAGATTTAGAATGGCATCAGTCAATGGGTTCCCTACTTGAGGCAACCTTAGAAACACTGGTACATATTAAACAGAAAAGCTGGTTATCATGATGTACAGCTGCGAAAGTACTGTTATTTGTAAATAACCCTCGATCAGAATAATTGAAAACCAAATTGAAAACTTATGGAAAGGTGAAACGATTGAATGCATACCCATTAATTATGATGTGTGAAGAAGTACTTACTTGGTATGCCAATGCAAGGCATAGGACAGCAATAAGTAGAACTTTCATCTTTTGGTGTTATTAAGCGTGCTGGGAAATCTAGAATGTAACGGACAGGGAAGGATTTAACTGATTGTCCAGTTTTACCTTGTTCATTTTACACGTACAAAATAACAAATCAAAACGGTAGTTCAGATATTTCTTTCAACTGGTATTCTTATTTAAATGTTACCACACACAAAACAAATAAATTCTACACACGCACACACGCACACACACACACACACACATATATATATATATATACATTTCCACTCCTTTGAACAATAAACTTGATTAACTATATCACAAAAAGGTCCAACACTTGAAAGCACATGGACAATATCAGACAGGAATAGGAGTACTTACTTTGGTATTACCCTTCAAAATACATCCATAAATCGCGACTGAGGGCAGGAGAGTGGAGACTCCGGAAATGGGCCGCTCTTTATACGACAACCGACAACCGCCATTGGCCGGAGTCGCAATTGACCCATACAGAATACGTATTACCCATTGGCAATCATATATAGAAGAGTGTCAATATGTATGTGGGTGTATTGCAATTATCACAGTTATCTGGGTTTGTACGAAAATTACCCAATTCTTAGTCAGGACCCAATATATTGTTCATGGGTCATTTGGTCCCCTTGCTATTGCTAGTTATGATCAATAACTAGGTATTTGGGTTGCCAGTCGGGAAATGCTTTTGTAGTTAATCTTATGTACTTTTTGAGGACATATCTATCAGGAAGCAATTGCAGCATGTGCCTATATTGATCTGATTATATATGGAGGGTAACGATCAGGGTATATGAAGCGTCAGTTCTATTCCACTGTATTCCTGTAACCCTGCTTGCCTTTTTTTCACTATTTT
Source organism: Lepidonotus clava (assembly GCA_936440205.1). NCBI lineage: Eukaryota > Metazoa > Annelida > Polychaeta > Phyllodocida > Polynoidae > Lepidonotus > Lepidonotus clava. The sequence continues at coordinate 88,599,551 of OW387133.1, forward strand.
CCCTTTAAATCCTAAATCTAATGCATAATTCTTTTCACATTTAGCATTAGACCCACTCTTTACTCCTTAATACCCTGTCCCTGCTATATAAATAGCCAAACTGGGTAACAGTGAAATGGAAATCAGGCTGTATAAATACAAATCATTTCATGTAAATTTCCTAACACTTCAGTGGCAAAAGACAACTAATGTTATGCAATTCCACATGTTTCCCCTCATAAACACAACCAAAGAGGTGAAAATCTACCCCCTGTTATGAAAGGTTATGTAATCCCCCATGCCTGCACCAGGGGAGGCGAAGGGAGATTTGCATAAAATGATTTGTATTTATACAGCCTGTTTTGCTTTTCACTGTAACACTGTTTTGCTCTTTTGGAAGAGGAGGGAAACAAGGAGTTAAGAAGTATTTGGAATGGTTTAAATGTTAGTTATGAAAAGGATTATGCTTTATATATAACATTTAAGAGGAAAAATGAGTGAAAGAACTGATAAAAAAAGGCAAACAGTGTTACAGTGTTACAGTGAAAAGGAACTGACACTTCATACCCTGATTGTAAACCTATTTATGAAACCTGTGTATTGTTTGGAACAAAATAAACAAGGGATTATTACAAAATAGCACCATTAGGCCTATCGTAGTAAGAAATCATAATATAGAATATTCAATGAATGTTGTATTACAAAATAACTGTAATTTTTGTTTGAACCTTGCATAACTGCATGGTGATTGAATAGAAAAATTAACCCTATTTACTCCGTCAAGATGTTCTAAAAATGGCCGTTTTGAATAAAGCCTGAGTATTTTATGCATACCATTTTTGGGGAGATAAAATCATATAAACAATCTTTTTATAAGGAACCCACAGCTCGGTCAATAAACCTTCAGCAAATAATAGTTTTGTGTTGATTTTCATTGATGGTTTTTGGCGACCAGTTGGTATTTATTTAGTTTATCTGTATTGTGATGACCATTTCCAACATTCTAGAAGATTTGAAGCAATATTTTTTTTTGATATACACACCTATGTAAAGTTCTACCTTAGGAGTGTTTATACTAGTTATGACTATTGCAAAAGTATCATTCATACATATTCTCTGATGTGCCAATACATTCCCAGCCAAGGATGCGACGTTATTATAACGTTACAGCAATGTTCTGGTTCGTTCTGTATTTGGTTCCTGTTATGTTATTTTGATGATTCCCAATAACGTTGCTGCCTCATACTGCTGTGACATTGCACTGTGACGTTATTATAACTTTCTGGTTATGTTCTTCAACCTAAACAGAATGTTCTTATAATGTTCTGTTTTGGTTTCATTCTAACCTCACCAAAATATAATATCATAATAATGTTCTAATTTGGTGAGGTTTCAACCTCACCATTAATAATTTGTTATTAATAAACAGAGTAAATAACAGACTGACTAAAAAAGTGTCGCAGGTTGGCTGGGTCAATACATATTAATCTCTTTCTGTATCCCTGTGTCCCAGAAATATCCCAGTGAACATGATGCACCCCTTATTCCCTTCCCCAATCCTCACTTCTGATGGCCTAATACATATGGCCAGGCATCCAACCACACTTAATGCCCTCATCATCTGGGTACTGGCCCCTCTTCAGCCCTCATGAACCAATACTCATTCCATACAGAAAATTGTGTGTGGATAAAGGGGTGCTCACACTCTTGGTCACTATGGTGAGGTTACTGTTGGATAAAGCCTGGTCCCCACAGGGCGACTAGTTTGGCAAAAATTGACGGCGACCAACGTGAATTTCGGCGGTTTGGTCGCCCGAGGACTTAACATATAAGGGCGCCATGATATCTGGCGATTAAACCACTAATCGCCGTGGTTTCAGGGCGAAATATTTGACATGTTTAATATTTTCCTCTAGTCGCCGGCGATTTGTGCAGTTAATCGGCGGGTAGGGCGACTTATGTGTCCTCTAGTCGCCGTAAGTTTGATGGCAAGAGCGTCCCAACGTGGAGATTAATATTTTGGCCCCCTGGCGATAAGTTAGTCGCCCAGCAACCAATATTCATTCCTTGGTCGCAGGTGAAATGCTCTAATCGGCCGGGGTTTAGTCGCCACGTGGGGACCCGGCTTTACTCTGAGCATTAAGCCTGGATTACACATCGTGATACATAATGATATTGAAGACAATAATGTCAGAAGTGAAATTGTAGAAATCCTAAGGTAAATACTACTAAACAATTTCATTAGCTGTTACTTCGTTTACACTGTAAAACAATTATTGGTCTACATGGCTGTTAATGTGTTCTTATGAGAATTCATTGTCGTCAATCTAAACATTGGCAATAGAAATAAGCCAATATTGCTGGGAAAGATATCTATTGTCATAGAACCAAGCACTGAAAAAATAATGATTAGAATGTGAGTCAGAAGTCCTAACCTTTTGGGAAAAAAATCAGTCATGTTGACTGAGCCTTTTGGTCCGAACTTTCTAACCTTTTTGTGACTAAGGCATAGGCATTCTGACTGCTCTTTGGTTAGTCTGACTAACCATTTGTGGTATAATGAACTGCATGAATGGTATATATACACTGAAAGCAAATATGTTTAAGGCATTAGTATATCATTGCATGCATAAATGACAGTATCCCTATATAATATTATAGTTCAATCCCTACATACAATTTTGAGATTTAAAGGTTTATGGTGAGCAAAAAGAATTATTCAGTTACAGGAGCTTTCTCCATGGGTATGCATTGGATATTTCTTGTGTGTTTCGTATGAACCCATGGCCAGGAAACTGTGATAAGACTTTCTCCATGCGTATGGATAATATGAGAGATAGCACTTTGACTTACCCTGAAGTTTGACTAGGGTGCACGTGTTCACAATTATATTCACTATAAAAGATGTATGCCCTCGACCCGGTTGACCTGTATTCATCGCTTCTTCGAACTCACCAGTCACAGATGACTGCTTTGTAGGCCAGGGGATGTTCAGCTGAAATCCAATTAAACCCATTTACCTGCCCAGTTCTGAGTACGGAAGTGGGTGTACCTTCATACGTCAACACTATACATCAGCACCCTGGGGAACACTGGGCAAGGTCCTGACTGTGTCACTGATGTCACCCTAGGATATCCCTTGGTGGGCCTTTCAGATCGACCAGGTATTTGATTCCCAGTGCTTACCCGGAAAACATTATTTTCCATGCGGAAAATGGGAAATATTGTTATTTGCAGATTTTACCCATTTGGCTGGCTTAAGCTCATACACGCGGGCACAACAACAGAATCCCGCGCGTGTAGTATTTCTGGTGGACATGGACATAAAGTCTGCACATACTGAGGGCCGTGTATGTTCACATATATAGACTAAGAACATACACACAGACTTTCCCCCCTTTTTTCTTTTTTTTTTATATTTTTCTATGATATTCATCTAAAATAAGGGAAAATGTTTTACTTCTATAAACGCAACTATAATTCAAAATACATCGACTCAGATGAATATACATCGACTCAGATATATATATGTTTGCCTTTATAAGGAGACCTGTATGGGTGGTCTTTGTGTTGGTGTATATATAAGGAGATCAGTGTGTACAAATGAAATCCTATAAGCCTCTTAAATTTGACAGGGCGACATTGGGAATTATTAAATTCGACAGGGTGATGTTAGGTTTTCTTAAATTTGACAGAGCAACATTGGACCCTCCCATCTGCATCCCAAGTTTGCAAAATAGGGCATCAATAGAGGTGCATGAATGGCAGGCTGATTTCATAATACACCAGTGGCCCGTCGCATAACCAAACTCTCGCAAGAGGGAGCGATTAAGGATGGATTTGTTTTTTTCTCGCTGTTTTTTTCTCTCCTTGTTTTGGGGATGTGCCAATCCTCCCTGTTGCGATGGTTTTGTACACACTTTGAATTTAATTTAATTGGCTAATAAATCATTTCCGCCACTTGCCTCCTATACAAATTATAAGCTAAAGGACACATCTAGCATTTACTGAAAACAAAATCTTAAAATGTTAACCCCAAAATGTCCCCCTGATAGATTGAAAAATCAGGAGTGCAAACCATCCCTGTAAGGATGAAAAGTGCATTCGCTCCCTGTTGAACAGGGAGAGGTCTTTTGAAATGTGTCAATGTTCGCTACAGCGAGACCCGTTATGCGACGGGGCACAGGCCAGCAGCCTTCTGAGTGCAAACAACTTCTGCTGGGGTGTGGGATTTGCACACTCTGACTGACCTGCACAGACAGCTATAATATAAAATACTAATGATATACTCACTGACACCAAGGTGGACTAATGGTGCTGGTTAGCATGATATTTTCAAGAAGGGTACCGGCCTGTGTATGTGGAATTCCAAAAGGAAGCTGCAACAAAAGACCTACCTTTCTCTGAACGAGTGTCTCCTAACTAACTTATCCGCATCTCTGATGATAGTTTTTGTGTCTGGCTTTAACTTTGGAAAAAGAAACTAGGTTTGATTCAGTTCCTTTTGAAATACTAAATAAACAATGTTTTAAATCATGAAATACCTTTTGAGTGGTGAAACTTTGGAGGAATTTTGTCTTCCGAAACTGCTCCACGTCTTAACGTCTTCACTGTGTCGCTTGCTGCTTCACATCTAACTCAGGCCCAGAGATAAGTTATTAGGGATAATTAGTTAAGGTATGTAATTAAGTAGACCTTCCGGACTACTCCCAAGTCCTGCTGGCATGTTCTCGACCCTGTCATGGCAGGGTAGTCACACCTGCCATTCACCAGGGAAAAGAAAGGGACTGCCGTAAAAATAACATCAACTGAAAGGTGGTAAAAGGAAGCAATGAAATTAGGTTTTGGGTAACATTTTAGGCCCCTGCAAGTCTATAGGTACCTGCATATTGGAATTCTGAATACAATGTAGATTTCTATCAAGTTACTATCTCCCTAGTCAGTGAGTACTTATTCATTACTTAACTTGCACGGACTCAAAACAATAAATACATATGTATGTGTCTATATCGTCTACTGAAGATAGATGTTCCTCTCATGATAGATATCAATCAAAGTAAACTGACTTTTATAATAGTGGTGGTCACACTTATAAATAGTATAAGATCAATTCTAAGTGACCTTCTAGAGGGTAGGATTCCCGAAAAGAATGTCCATCTCAATGAATACAACCTCAATGATTTGAAGCCAAGGCTAGGGTTTTATTTGGTCTTCTTCCAACCAAATCTAGGTCAATATAGACAGCCAGAGATAATATCGGGTTAACTACAAGGATGGGATAGGATCCATGCATGGCCACTCATACAGGTCAAACCTGTATAGTATTGTATTTCAATGGAAAGGTTATTTAGCCTTTTCTTGCTACAGATGGGCCATTCTCTGGAAATATCCTTGGTTGATGAAATCAGTGTTTATTACAGTAAAAAACGTTTGTAGGACACATCTTTCACCCATATTCAGCCTTTATTAATTACCAGCATGTAATAGAGACATTGAAACTAATGAAAACCCAAAATGCACATATTTACAATCTGTTGTTAGTTCTCTAGGTGAACAGCACCTAGTAACTAAACTTAAAGCTGAAATAGCTTGGTTGTATATGTTTTCAAGGTTCTGTGAAATAATTATGCAATTGAAAATAATCTATATGTAATAGGATTCGACATGATGAGTCATGAGTCAGATACATATAAGTATATAAGGAGACCTGTATGGCTAACTCGTCCCTATTTCACTGTTTCTAATGGGGAGGAAACTAAATATGTTGCGTGGGCAAAGTGATTGGCAACTAGACCCCAATGTAATCACTGAGAGAAACCCTCCTTATTAATCTTAATGCTATAGACAATCTAAAAGTCTTAATCAGTAGTCAACAAGCCTCTCACAGTTTACACAAACATCAAAGATTACCAAGATACATTTTCAAATTTACTTCTGCACTCATTCCATGAAGACAGTTGCATAACAGAAAATTAACCAAAGCAATTTGGTTGACAAATTGCATCTAAAATTGGAAAATTGCAACTTTATATATTTCCCTTTTCCCCATAGGAACCAGTGTTAAAGCCTGTCAGTCCAGACTATAATGTCCAACCCTTTTTTGCCCTGAAATACAGCATTTTGATTGGCTGGCAAACCTGCAAATCTGTCGATTGATGAAATTTAAGAAACCATAATGTTTTAGCAACACTTAGGGATATAGAAAAATATAATTGTTACTTATTGTTACTCAGTATATCCAACTCTAGGAGACAAGGATGGCTTATACTGTAATTTTGTCAGACGCTTGCCTCGGGATATACCCAATGTGGGCTTGGGATATACCCAATGTGGGATTATACCTGACACTGCATTGGTGGTGTGGTGCAAAGTACGTACAGGGATGTGGGAGTCGGTCGTTGCACTTCACGGCTTATAGGGGTGTTTGCCTGGTTGTGTCCCGAAAGCGGGTTGCACGACTGAGTGTGGCAGGCTGATGGGGAAAGGATGTGCCTCATGTACATGAGGGCGGAGCCGTCATGGAGGAGTGGAAGGAAAAGACATTGTGTAGGGGGAAGGAGATGTGTTGGGGTGGTATCCTTTCTCGTACTGGGGGAAGGGGTGTCGACTAACACCTGGGTCTGCTCTGATCGTCACTGGCCTATTGTTGAAATGACACCCTGTATTGTATAGTGGTAGTGCAATGGCTGCTGGCCCAACATGTCATGTCCTGTGCTTTCCATGTTATTCACTTGTGTACCCGGTTTCAATTGTTCTCGTACTGTTGTGCCCTCATTGGTCGAACAGACACCCAAGGATGACCCCAAAGAGTCTTCTATATCTTATCACCCAAACAATGTTTAGGCTGTCATAAGTCCATTTCTGGTAAGGATACATTCAAGAATTGTGTAAACTGGTCATTACCCTGATTTACCTAATACAATTGCTGATGCTTATGATTATATCTGAAGGGATTTTAGACACAAGTTAAAATAATGAAATGTGAAATCTCAATAAAAACATGGAGCTGGGGCCTGTTTCATAATAAACCTCCATAAATTTTGTGTTTCATAACTTATGATCACCTATTACCCTCGTCATAGCTACGTGAGTTTTGTTTTTGCTTATATAATTACACAAGTTTGGGAGGAGTTACGTGAGTTTGGGGTGGATTTATGAGAGCTGGGGTGGATTTACGAAAGTTTGGGCTTGATTTACGAGAGTTTTGTTATGAAACGGCTGTTTCAAACTCGGGTACAGTTTCTGTAAGCCCACAAAAGAATTCTGTAGTGACGGAGGTTATTATGAAACACCCCACTGTTTCCATAAGCATACGTGAAACTTCCGTACCTATGGTGATTCTTATATAGGTGTGAGTCGTGTATACCTTTTTTGATGAACAATTGATTAAAAGTTCATGTGCTCATCTATTTCATCATTGTATACCACCTATACGGAAGATCAATTCTTGCAATTGAGTATGGTTAAATAAAAAAAAAAAAAAAAAAAAAAAAAAAAACGGGCCCCTGTACCAGTCAGTAATCCCAGGAAGACTGTCAGAATGGTCACAAGGTTTGAGATAAATCTTGGTGTAAGAATTCTTACCGTATTGGTAATTTTTTCTTCCATGTGTAAAGACGCTGTGACGGACAGAAATGGTTGTTAGACCACCTTATACTTTGATGTTTTATTCATGAGTGAAAAGTATCTATACAGCAATGAATGCTGCGCTTTACCAACTGCTCTTTTGAATTGCTCTACAATAGATATTTCTAAACTCCTCATTTTAAGTCAGACTAACAATGGTCAGTGATGTCTGTTTTAAACATGATTATTGTTAAAACAAAGTACATATTCAACAATTTTTTAACTATAGAGTCTTCAATAAAGATGACGCCTGTATTCCACATACCGATTTTAATGCTGACAATTTGTATTGTTTGAGTTCTCAGAGAAACTGACTTGGAACCAGATGTCCTATATAAATTATTTTGCGATATTAATATGACATTAATGTATGTTCTTAACAGTTCAACAAGGAAATTAAACCCGAGTAGATATATCTTGTATCAAACTCAAGATTTTATTTGACTTGATTTATGTAACTGAGCATCTGTTACAGTATGCCATGTGAGTTTTCACCAGTAGGGGTACTTTTCACACTCTTCGGAGTGCTTCGCGATGATCTCATCCAGTGCCTTCGTTGATCGCTCTTCGCAGACAAGACCCTCTCTTTTGTATACCTTGTACCAGTAGCAGTCCTCTGAGTTGAATGCGCTAAGATAGCAAATAATACACATTGAATAAGCAATTGCATCTATGATTCACAATTTGTATCACCATTCAATGATCTAGGAATTCATGTGTATGTCTTTGATATTATTTTATTGTCATATTTAGATAAATTCCTTTTATTGTTTTTAGGTAGAGACTACGGCCAGTGATTACAGGTGCAATGAAATATTTACTGATTTTGTATTTGCACGTTCAGTGGATTCAGAACAACATCATTAGCTTGGTCTGTTGAGGTCATATTATTCAGATATTGTTACAGAGCAAATAAAAACACCAAATTTGGTATTAGGGGTCTCTGTAGCATAACTATAAATCTGAATCTGGATGAGAAGCCACCTTGAAATATCAATAGGAAGTGTGTGGAGGCCAAGAAAAAGATTATGGCTGACTTTTGCCATAAAGAATCTTATATCTCAACTTCTAAAATGACTAGAAAGGCATGGTCGAATAGAGTGATTAGGGGGAATTTGAAGTTACTTCCTAGATCCAAAATCCAAGCTGGCATAACAATTTTGGAAAATAGCATGATTTTCAGCTGCCAAAGCATCTAGACTAATGGAAATGGACGATTATACATGCATATTTTACTTCATTTTGGACCCCCTCCATACCTTGACATACCTCTGAGGCAAATGATTATAATTGCACATTACCTGCATATCTTCTCTGGGTCTCCTTTGGCCTGATCAAAAGCCTGTCTACAGTACATCAGTTTCCAGCATGGCATCCCCCCGGGCCGCTTCCCGCGAGTTTCAACATGTCTCCCCTGTGCCTAAAATAATGAAATTAGTACAAGCTATAGCTTGAACTAAAGGCATGGAAAAATGGCTAAATGTCTGACACTTTCATTACCAGGTGGCACTTGTGTGTCTGCCATAACATCTCATCAATATTTTGTGCGAAATATCGATAACTGTGTATTTCATCATTCAATTATGTAATTATTACAGACATTATTGGAATAAGGCATGAACAGATATACAAATGTCTGGCACTTTCATCACGATGTGGCACTAATGTGTTTGCCATAATATATCATCAATATTTTGTGTGAAATATTGAAGGGTATTTATTTCAGCATTGAACTGCATGCAGTAGATGACATGATTATTTCCTTAATAGTAACTCATTAACATACTTTAGACATGTGAATTTAAGCTTTCTCCCCAGATGTATACAGATTTGTTTCATCTCAGCCCCTTGTCAGAAGATGAATATTATACGAAATCCATTTAGTACAAATTAGTACTTTATGCTGTAACCTTTAAGGTACTTGAGGCTGTTCAGGGCGCCACCTGGCTCAAACATTAAGAACTATGACATGAATATCCCTTCAACACTGTTAGGACTACTTAGAAGTCAAATGATGCTGGAAGAAGTATAATCAACATGATCTTTTCTACAATGAAAATATGGTTTCATTTACCATAGAATTAAATAACTTACCAAAATGACTCAATTTCTCAATATCTTTTCAGCATAACTTTTATCAAAAACTGTAAATATTAAAGTATTTAGTTGGAATATTGGTTGGAATATAATGCCAAAGTTATCCATAAGTGATGATAACTATTCTTGATAGTTTTTCTTTAATAGACTGAATTAACCTATAGGTTCAACCACAATTTTAGTCAAATTGTTCAATCAGTACCCTATGTTCCTCACCACACATCCTGCGGCCAGCAAGAACACTGATATCAAATACAGCAGAACTTTCATGGCTGGATCTCCCTCCGCTGCCTGCAACCTACAAAAACAGGTTCCTAAACTTTTGTAAAATTGATAGAAATAGTAAATTAAAATGGCTGGCTCCCAAGCCACAGCACAATAGATCCCTTCATAGCTAAGCTGCGACGTAACACAAATGTTCTGCAACTATACTTTGTTCTTCAGTCTGGTACTAAGGTGGCATATAACAGTTACGTTATTTACGGTTAGGTCGAAATCTCACCAATCAGAATGTTTTTAATACATTTTTTTGGTGAGGTTAGGATGAAACCAGAAGACTGAACGTTATTAGAACGTTCTGTCTAGGTTGAAGATGTAACCAGAACATTATAATGATGTCGCAGTGAAACGTCACAGTAGTATGTTGCAGTAATGTTATTGGAAGCCATCAAAATAATGTAACAAGAACTAATACAGAACCAAACAGAACGTTGCTGCAACATTATAATAATGTCACGTGCTTGCCTGGATCAGGACTTTGAACCATATAGAGTCCCCTGAATCCTGTCTGATCCCCATTTTTTTTAAGAGCATCTAAACAGCTGGCCAGGCATTTAGCAATATCTATATGTATATATTGGAAATTCAAAATTTGTTAAACCAGAAGAGAAATGTGAGAACAGGATGATCCAATACCTAAATTAGTAAAACCAGAAATGCTTACCAATGTTGATCTAGATGCACCCTCACATAGAGACTGAGGAGTGCTATACAAACAAACCAACCACATTTTATAGAACGAGGCCCTCGGGTCGAAATTGATGCATTTGCTATGTAATCAAGGTATTTGCCACAAAGGCAATACTGGAAATCGCCTATCATTTGTTTAGATATGAGCAATGGGGAATTGCCACAGAGATCATACATAATCCTGATAAATATTGCTCTTCTAGCATATTGCTAGCCAGTATGTGGTCCATTGTTCCTTCTGCCTTCTCATAATAAAAACATTGGAGCCTTCCTTTGTGTATATGTATGAACATATCTGCACATAAAATGCACAGCCACTATCACCCTTGCGATTAAGTTCACATTAGGTTTATATAAAAAATAACTTTACAAGTAATTTACCTCGGACATTTGGGCCATTAATTGTGGGTTCTAGAATTTTCAAGACACTTTGATATAATCTAAGTGGTTTCTTAAGACAGCCAAGAACATCACAATATTTCGAAGTTCACCAGACAATCATTACCCAATATTAATGAAACAAGTCCTTTTATTACGATAAAAGCATTTCTAGTTGTGGTACAATGCAGAAGGTTATACTCTATCCTGTCTAGAGTAGCGTTAATGGACCGGAGCTTCAATAATGAAATAGGTACTAGACAATTGTTAATTCAGTGATTCAAAATATTTTGCTGTGTTGATTATTAGATAAAAAAAAAAGCCCAAGAGCTTTTTCTGCTATTTAGAAATAACTTAATAGATGTCTCCCTTTTTGCTTTTGAAGAATCAGAGGTTGAAACATTGTGGTATTACTATACCTGGTATGGGGGTAATTTAAACTGGTCCTAATTATGCTTGTTGATCATTCCAGGAACTTGGATGGAGAGCAATTTCAGTTAAACACAATAGTGGTCGAACTTGAAAGTTCATGGGAAACATCAGTATATAAATATATCAATCTAAAACAATTCATATACATTCTTTCCTATGTGATAGTCCTTAGTACATGGAAGAAATAGTAATAATATCAAACTAAGAACAGTTTTCTTTTGGCATATCAATTTTTATTAGAATTCAGTCATTAAATGAGCTCATCTAATGAAAGCATGTGTGGGTTTATATACATGACTCATTAACATAAGTATCTATTCCTCCTTGCACCTTGTCATGTACTTGTTTAGGAAGTCTTCGGTTATCTTCGTCCAGCGTGCTTCACACACTTGGCCCTCTGACTTGTATACCTTGTACCAGTAGCAGTCTGCACCGTTGTATACACTAAAATCAATCATGTACACCACATAAAGTCTTCCATATATGTATATTTTTTGGCCTCCGTCATCCATAATATTAATACTTTGTCTGTAATTCATCGTATCTGTCCATCATACGTCAAAAATCGCTCTGGGAGCAATCTGTGATGGACGACGTATGATGGATGACAGAGACCAAAAACCGGGCATATGGAGATGTAGCTTAACCCAGCCAAGTTGTGATGTAACACAAACATTCTGCAACTATAATCTTTTAGTCAGTATATTACTTACTAAGATGGCATGTGACAATGGGGGATCAAGGGCTGTTCTGGGATGCCAACCTGTTTACATGCAGGTGTAATGCTGGGAAAATTCGGGGAACTGGTACCCAACATTTGTGATAAGAGGACTGATGGGCGGCGTCCCTGCCCTGCTCATTGCGTTGTTGATGGTGAGGTTGAAACCTCATCAAATCAGAACATTATTATAACATTATTTTTTGGTGAGGTTGCAATAAAACCAAAACAGAACACCATGGGGACATTCTGTTAAGGTTGAAGAATGTAACCAGAATGTTATAGTAACTTCATATGCAAGGTCACGGCAATATGTTGCATCACTGTTATTGGGAACCATCAAAACAACATAACAAGAACCAACCGGGAACCAAACAGAATGTTGCTGCAATGTTATAATTATGCCACATGCTTGGTACGGAATACATCTTAACAAATGGCCCTTTTCTGACCTGCTGCCAGCCAAGGAAATGATGTTCTTATAACGTTGCAGCAACGTTATGGATTGATTTTTGTGATGTTGCACTGTTCAGTTTCAGGTACACTCTTTTGATGACCCCAAATAACGTTGCTGCAATCAACTATCAGAGGGAATGTCACAATAATGTTCTTTTTATGTGTGGTTGAGACCTCACTTGAAGATGTCACAATAACATACTTTTTAGCTTAGGTTGAGACCTAACCTAATAAGATGGTTACAGTTACATATTTAAGTAAGATTAAAACCTGGCATAGATGAAATCAGAATGCCACAATAATGTTCTAGTTAGGTGAGGTTGAGACCTTCCGTGGTCAGGAGATCATCCCAGCCAATGATATGATGCTCTAATAATGTAGCAGCAACATTCTGGATTGATTCTTGTTACGTCACACTGCTAGGTTACAGCAACGTTATATTGATGACTCCCAATTATGTTGATGCAACCAACTGTTGAGACGTGACATTCTGACATTCTGACAACATTCTTGTAATGTTATCTATGATGTTGCGACTTGATAAGAATGTCACAATAACATTCTGTTTAAGTGTGGTTGAGACCTCACTGAATGGGGATGTCACAATAACATTCTGTTCAGATTAGGGTGACACCTAACCTAATAAGATGGTTACAGTTACTTTCTGTTTAGGTAAGTTTAATACCTGATGTAATCAGAACATCACAATAACATCCAGTTTAAGTGAGGGTGGGACCTCCCCTGGTCAGGAGGTCACAACAATGTCCTGTTTAAGTCAGGTCTAGACCTCACCTAATCAGAATGTCTCGATGACATTCTATAAGTAACAGACAAACCGAAGAAGTATAATAATGATCCGTTTAAGTAATCCGAACATCACAATGACACTCTGTTGCTGTTGGTAGAATTATGACATAATGAATAGAATTTCCACTTTGACAAAATATATTGAAGACGGAAACACTTTTTGGATGGAATTAAACTAGCCATAGATATATGAATCTATGATGGCAAGAATCTGTGACAGAATCAGTGACTAAACGGCCAAGAAATGTATTCTCATCTTTTGCAGCAAAAGACAATGGATCATTTCTTATTTTTACTGGATCTGAATTCATATATATTATCATGTTATATCATTATATTGCTGAATGCATTGATGCCATACTACCTGCAGACATGTGAGATCCCCTTTGGTTCAGCCTTTTCAAAACCTTCCTTGCAAAACATCATTTTCCAGCATGGTCTCCCACCAGGACGGATGTCACCAAACTTGCCTTTACTTTGTGCCTGAAAAACATGTTTATGTATCATGTATGCATGATGACAAATATTAATTTCATAGAATATTAATGGCAAAAGGAAAACATGTTGCAAATTACTGTTATCTGCCAAGAAATGTTATAATAACTAGTAGGATATTGTTCCTTACCACCGCAAAAAATGCATGAATTTCAATTCTCACAAATAAATATAAACCTTTATTTTTTTTAAATCCCCTCCAGTGAAACTTGGCAGACCACAAGAATGCACTCAGTCAATTGAATTTGTAATTAGGTGAAAATCAATCCATAAACTTGTATTAGAACCATGGCTAAGCTGCTGATTGTGCGTGAATCTACCTTTAGATTTTAGTAATATGCATTGCCTCGTCATTTCCAGGATTGTGTGTATCTCAATTGAGTAACATAAAAGGGACATCTTTGGATCCTTACCATGTAAGCTACAGCCAGGAAAATGGCACACATAAACAACAGCCTCATTTTGATCTTCAGCTTGGATTCAATCTGTGAAATAGGAATGATAAATTCTCAGTACACCTGTTGGCCCAATGTGTGGTAGCTGCTTCTGGGTAGTTTTCTTAATACAGCCTTTGCCGTCTGGTCTAACTTTTCCTATTGCTTCCTGATTTTCTCATGAGAACATGTTTTTCTTTAAAGAACTTACTAGGATATTATATATACCAGGTAAAAGCCGATGTAAAGATTTTAACATCTGGAAGTATCCCTTCTTTGAAATTCTATAAACATTGGGTGATATTTCAAATTATGCCTCATTTTCCAGTATTTATTAAAATATTTTGCAATTTCTGGGGATAATGTCTCCTTCTGAATCCCGATTATATGTCAGGTGTAAAGGGTAAATGGAAGCAACCTGTCCTTGCTGTCATTAAAATTAATCACTTTTGGTTCTATTTGTCTTTCTTGCATGTTCCCCAAAATTTTCTTTGATATTTAGAAAAAGTGCAAAACTACTTACCTCCACAATTAGAAAACGCACATCTACTTTTATCCCCTCTGGATGATGGACTGAAAAGAGGTACATCTCAACCCCATTTTATAGAATGTGCCCCAACATTGCTGCATTTGCTTTGTAATCAAAGCATTAGGGGCATAGGGATTACTGAAAATTACCTATCGTTCAGTTTGCCGTTCAATGTGATGAATTGTTGTGGCGATCATGTCATTCAGAAGGAAAGCGCTCATTTTGGGAATAGACATCCATTGTTTGACATTGTCATACTGGTACATCAGTGGGTAATTCGGGCTGCGGGTGCCTGGGTAATCGCTAAAATTGCATGGTAAGCACAAGGATGGAATGAATGACCTTCATGCATTGACCTGTTTCAGGATTTTCAGAGGATGCTGTCTTTCTTTAATTTGTGAAACCTTTTACATTGAACGTAGTCATTTTCATGATAAGTATTCTGTGAAAGTCTATTACTCTTACATATTAGAGTTTGGGCTTAACCTTGACACAATGGGATTTAGAGAATCTATAAGAATTTTCAAAACAGCTTATTCAATTCCGTCAAAGGTGATATAGAGATAGAAACTGTAGCTAATGAATACCATTGTAAAGTCTCTAATTCCAGTTGTGCTCATGATCATTCAAAGCTACACTCTCACCTAAGACTTGTTGTTATTTTCATCTTTGTCTTTTTCAATATCCTTTTGTCTTCCAGCCTTCTTGCACTCTTTTCATGCAATATATAGACTCTATATAATGATAGGTTAGGCAACATTGTTCATACAGAAAACTTTCTTAATGTATTTCAAACATCACAGCAAGAAGTTTCGAATTTTGAACTCAAAAAAACAACAAAAAAAACACTGTTCATATGACACTTAGTTGATACTTAATTTCCATACACTGAATTAACATGTTACCAAAGCTTATGACATCTAAAATTGGCATATCAATTAGGACTGTGTGCAACGTATTATTGTAAATAATTTCATATTTTTGCTGAGATGGATATTCCATCAAGCTGTATTCCAGCATAATGCATCACGAAAGGTTAGTAGAAGGATACCAATTTTACAGGACAGATAAACTGTATAGGTCTGATAAGAGCAGCTAAAGGCCATACCCACTAAGCAACTGAGGTGGGCAATGGGTCACTGCTTAAATTGGTTGAATCTTATGATTGGCTGTTAGTTCACTATATTGAAACGTACATGTATTGTATCATAAAAATTTTTGGTAATGTAAATTTTTTCTTACGTGGTGAACTGGTAGGTTATACCATCCTATCCCACTGTGGAGTTTGTTATATTCTTACTGATTCCCTAAATAATCAAAAGGTTACTTCTTATTATTCGGTAACTCACCTATATGTAAATAGACTATAGAATATTTTCTATTCATTACCTGGTGGCTTTCAGCTGATACCAAGTTAATGTATAGCTTTTTTTGTTATGTATTAAAACTGTATAACATGTGTTCACGGATACCTGTATTTGATGTACTGTTTTGGTATTTATGCCTAGCATGAATGATTTATTACAGCACAGAGGGATGATACTGTCACATCTAAATATAAGAAGTATTTGGAATAAAGTAGACATTTTCAGAATGTTTGTTAACCAAAACAACATGGAATTAATAGGATTATCCGAAACTTGGCTGAGTCCGGAAATACCTGATGATTTAGTAATAATGGAAGGTTATAATATATTTAGATGCGACAGATCATGGAGAGATAATGATCAACTACATGCCAAAAAAGGTGGTGGAATTTGTACTTTTGTCAAGAAAGAGTACTCAGTAATTTTATCAAATTTTGATGCATTAAATATAAGTACTAGAAACATTGAATGCCAATGGTTGGAACTAGATCTACCTGACCAAAGAAATATCTTGGTTGCAAATTTATATAGACCTCCCCAAGGTGATATATCAACCTCTATTGAATATTTTGAAAACTGTCTTAACAACTGTGATTTAAATAAGATTGATTTATTTGTTATGGGCGACTTCAACATTGATTTTATGGATAAAGGCAATTCTAATACAAAAAAAGTTAATGAACTATTTACTCAATTTGGAATGAAAAAACAAATTAATGAACCAACTAGATATAGTTCAAACAAAAATAGTTGTATCGACCAAATTTTTACAAACTGTAATATTGTCATGAGCAATGGATGCTTAGATGTTAACATAAGTGACCATGAAATGATATATACCCATAGGAAGAAGGGCCCTACCATCAAAGTCAAGTCCGAATTTAAAGGGAGATTGTATAGAAACTATAATAAAGATCTTTTCTTGGATAATATTAATGGATTAGATTGGAATGATTTCCTTACATCTGACTCACCTGATGAAATGTGGAATCTATTCACAAATGCTGTTTCTGATTGCTTGAATGAAATGTGTCCTATAAAACTATTCAAAATTAAGAAAATTAAAGAGCCCTGGATTTCAGATGATTTACTAGAATTTATCAAAGATAAAGACTTAGCGCTTAAAAAAGCTAAGAAATCTAATTGTAGTGATGATTGGATTCGAGCAAGACGATTGAGAAATGATTGTACAAACCGTATTAGGAAAGCAAAATGTGACTTTGTAAATGAAGAATTGAATATTCATGTCAATGATTCAAAAAAGTTCTGGAAGACTGTCCAAGATGTTTTACCTAAACAAGGTAATAACTCTAAAATTATGTTAATTGATCAAGAAACCAACTTAAAAATTTCTGAATTAGATACAGCAAACTTCATAAATAATTTCTTCACAAAGATTGGTCCAAATCTTGCCAAAAATTTAAATGATCAATGGTATTACAAAGGCCACATTTCTGATATCAAATTGAATGATATCCTGGTGAATGAAATTGAAATTTTTGATATTTGTAAAAACATTAAAATTCATAAAGCCTCCTCAGTGACTGGACTCTCAAGTAGAATATTGAAAGATGTTTTTCTAAGTCGGCCTGATCTAATTACTCATATTATGAATACAAGTCTAAGGACAGGTATTTTCCCAACAGCATGGAAATGTGCTAATATAATTCCACTACAAAAGACGGGTGATAAAAATAATGTTTCTAATTTAAGACCAGTTTCACTACTGCCCCTTCCATCTAAGATTATTGAAAAGGTTATACATAATTATATCACTAGACATCTAGAAGATAATAATCTGCTGGATGTTAAACAAGGGGGTTTTAGGAAAAATAATTCGACTATCAATACTGTTGCTTATTTTACCAATGATATTTTTAATGGTATTAACAATAAATTAATCACAATAGCAACATACATTGATATGTCCAAAGCCTTCGACACAGTAAACCACGACATTCTGCTTGCTAAATTGAAATTAATAGGCATCGATGGTAGTTTGTTGACATGGTTAACTGATTATTTATCAGACAGAAGACAGCATACTACAGTAAATAATATAATTTCAAATGATAACAGGATAACCTGTGGAGTTCCACAAGGCAGTATTCTAGGACCCCTATTATTTCTAATATATATAAATGATTTAGCAACTAGTTTAAGACATACACAATATTTTCTTTATGCTGATGACACTGTTATTTATAAAACTGGTAACATAATAAACTCAACAGAACAAATTCAGTTTGATTTAAATAACTTCAAAACCTGGTGTAACCAAAATAAATTAACAATTAATATTAAAAAAACCAAATATGTCACATATGGACTGAAATCCCAAACGCGTAAATTAAATAACCATATTTTGTACTTTGGTGATAAAAGACTGGAGCGAGTTTCTTCATACAAGTATCTGGGGGTTACACTCGATATGAACATGACTTTCCATAATCATTTGTCAAACTGCTTGAAAAATGTTTCTCATAAAGTGTATTTGTTGTCTAAGTTAAGAAAATACATTAATTGTAGGGCTTCAACAATGATTTATAAAACAATGACTCTCCCTATTTTGGAGTACGGTTGTGTAATCTATGATGGAGCCAATAAACATATAATTACAAAACTTCAAACACTCCAGAATAGGGCACTAAATATTTGTGTAAATACACGTGAACATATTTCTGTAAATAGGTTACATGTAATATGTAATATTGCCAAGTTAGAATATAGAAGATTAATGTATATTCGTCTTTATATGTACAAACAGTTAACAAATGAGGCGATTGTGAACAAACGAAATGTAAGAACAAGGGCTCACGATGCACCCCTTTTCCTGACAAATAAACCTAAAAGTGAATTGTATAAAAGAAATGTTTTTTACAAAGGTGCTATTGCCTGGAATAGTCTTGATATTGATGTAAGAAACTTGGAGACATATCAAAAATTTAAAAATAATCAAAAACATTGGTTAAATACAACTATCATGCCGATTTGATACTAGTTTGATTATTTATAATACTAACAAATTTAATTGAAATTATGTTTATTCATCTCATGTGCTACAGTTATAATAATGTTTAGGAAACTCTTGATGTCATGCTATACAGGACTTGTTTATGAAATACTCAGTACAAATTTTCATATCAGTGAATCACATGTAATATAAGATGTGAGTGATATTTGACCTATTTGTATACATTAATTATTGTTTTGTATTTATTATTATTATCTATGTTGTATATATGTTACTGATGCTTGATGTAAACTAGCATTTATTTGCTAATCAATTTGTCAGTATAAATAAAAGAATTAAAAAAAAATGTTTGATCTGAATTGGTGCTAAAATCGGCCGACAATAGGAGTTGCCGGTCTGTTGCCCAACTATGTTAAAGTTGCTTAGTGGGTATGGGGCTTGATACACCATGTTGTTCTCTGTGTATATTGATATCATATAATTTTTCCAAAGTATTTAACATATTCAAACTGTTTCTACTCCACTAGAATTGTATTTTGTTAGATGAACACTCTAATGAGCATTCTATAATGAAAAAAAAGCTAATCATTTAATTTAGATATTGCATGGAATCTTGCTTTTCTAATCTGTTGATTGCTTCTTCTCAATTAGAGTGATGAAGTTTGCAACACAATCCACCCATCTGGTGGCAGGTGGGCTCAGTGCTGCCACCTAGTGATAAAAACCTATAACAGTTAATTTACCACCCCTTCACAGCTTCTGAATATTGTTTCTCTCTTCCCTCCCCCCCCCCTCCCCACATCTTTCCATTTGAAACAAAAAACATTATCTCACCTCAAGTTAAAAAGTTCATCCTTATTACACTAACTTTCAAGAAAATTAAAAGTTAAATCTCCCAAACCCATGCTTGAATTGTTTTTTCCCGAAGGGCAGTAATGATTGTGTAAATAATATACGCTGTATCATAGTGTTTACACTCTATCAATAATATTATATGAATTTTACACCCCCTGTTCTACAAAACACCTACATAAGTTTAGAAGTACTTTAAATCAATGAAGACAAAGTTAAAGAACTTGGTAATGGTTCTATTTCAAAACAAATGACGTATAAGAACAATTACTTAGAGGCATAGAGTACAATAAGTCAAATAATCAGTACTCAAACATTATAATTATAATTTATTGTTTTGATCACATAGGAACTTACATCAGAGGACTTGAATTATTATGGCGTATTGGGAGTTAAGTGTGAGGGTTTCAGACTATACACCTTTTTCATTAGGTTGTGGCGGCCCCTGGTGAGTTAAATTGAAACAGTGTTTTAGGTCTTTTCCTATAGTTAAACTATAGGCTTCACTTCATATAGGTTAACTATATATAAAGATCTAAATCACTGTTTCAATTTAATTCACCAGGTATTATCACAACCTCATGAAACAGGTGTATGTTTGATGAATACATAGTACATTGATGCCACCTAATTTCACCCTACCACGGAAAGCTCATTTACAGTATTTTAGGCACCTGCAGGTTAATTTGGACCAACTTTGTCTACAAAAATACAGGACAAACTATAGGAAATATGTAAATATTTGCCATATATCACTGTATAATCAATGAATTATCAAACCAATTCAGAAAATGATAAACATATAATAGATAACAAATGAAAATATAGTTGAAATTGATATCCATCAACTTAACCCACAAATAATGGCATAATTAATTAATATTTCTATACTAAAGCCTTGTTGTTTGTCGACATATTCCCAGAATGCACCCTGATCAAGGCTAACCTGCAGGTACAAGTCAAGAAATTGGCTATCTGTGGTAGGATGAATTGTAACGGCATGAAGACAAGGATGGTTGTGATACCCAAGCGAAAAGCAAACTGACTTTGGACTGACACCTTCTGTTGACCAATACTGGGCCAATTTTAAAGTATGTCCATTGATGGTTCATTTATTTTGTGTAGTGGATCATCAGTTTAAGCCAGTTTTCTTTTGTTCCCTTTAAGTTAATCTAGGATACTGCACTGAGGTCAATGCCTAAGGCAATGTACAGTATAGTTTTAAGTTACGCCGCTTTACAGCAGAGTGTATAAAGGCCATGTTACACTATGCGTTGGGTCCATGTTTGTGTCGGGTTGTAGTGCCCAACACGTCTGATATGCGTTTAAGGCTATATTACACTAAACGTCAGACCCGACGCAAACTATATTATACTATGTGTTTTTGGGTCTAGCACCCTAGACAAAACTTTTATATTACACTTCACGTTTGGCATCAAGATTCGCGTTTGCTATTCGCGTCGGCAAAAACACGAATGAAACCTCTCCAACGTGAGCCAGCCAAAGCAAAGTGTAATATGGGGCCTTAATACTCGGTTTGCTTTTCTGAATAAATAGATTTTGCTTTTGGCAAGTGATAGGA
The DNA here is from genome assembly GCA_936440205.1 of Lepidonotus clava. NCBI lineage: Eukaryota > Metazoa > Annelida > Polychaeta > Phyllodocida > Polynoidae > Lepidonotus > Lepidonotus clava. The sequence goes on from OW387133.1 coordinate 88,621,246, forward strand.
TGATTTAAGGAGAATGAAGGTTACCAGTTTGCTATGAATACTAACAATAAAATGATATAATAATGAATAGGTTCAGATAACAAAAAAATTGAATGGCAAGCATCATTGCCATCCGATATACTATACTTTGTACCTACATGGAAGAACATTGTTATGAATGAATGTGGTTGAATATATATATATATATATATATATATATATACATACATACATACATATATATATATATATATATGAATGAATGTGGTTGAACATATAAATATAAATAAATATATATATATATGGCAATGATGGTAGATGAGGCTGTCATCATCAAAACTGTGTATAACCATATGGCAGTGTCACCTACGTGCAGAGGTGCCGGGGAGAAAGCAAATAAAATCGATACAAGGAGTATAAAGATCAGCCTTTGCAGGACTAAACTAAAAGGGTAACAACATTATATGTGGAGGTAGGATGACTATGTTAATGCTGGTGACATTCCTTGGTGACTATACATTATTGATTTTACCTATGCACAGTATGCACAGTATACTGTGTATGATGGGGTATACCACTAGTGCGAGCTAGAGTGACTGAAAATTGTGATCTGTAGGAGAGGTATCATCTTTACTAGAGCCCAACTTGATCATGTAATCAGACTTGTACTTCCACCTTGCTCTAGATTCTCGAATAAACATATGAACCTCTGAAAGTATGCGTCTTCATTAAGAACTTAACACCCTAGCTGAAGCGAAATCTCTACTACTTGGCTGGTATATCACATCTTACCCATGAACACATAGACTAAAGTATGACTGAAGAACATGAGATAAGAAGAGGAACTAGTTCATTGCTTATCGCCACTATAAACATAAAATACACAACGCTCTTGTTGAATACAATAAATCTATTGCTTTTGAAACTCACCATGGATAATGGTTAGGGGATCAATACTTTATTTCATGACATTTTTTATTATCTACACATTTTTTGGTAAGACAAAGAACATTTTGCTCAAAAATCAGTTTGCTACAATTTCTTTTGTCGCATTGTAAGATATTGTATTTTAGATCACTAGCTTTAATTTAGAGCAACATCAACAGCAGCAGTTCTCAAAGAACATGATTTTTAAACAGCAGTTTTTATCAAAGAAGCATAACCTGTTATCCAGTTGACCCTCAAGACAGAATTCATTTTCAAAGAGGCACACCGTCAAAGATCATCAGCATTATATAGCAAGCAAACCACAGATCAATGTTTCAATGATAATTCATCTAGATCATAATTATTTAGTTCAAAATACACCTTTACACTATAAACATAACATTATAAGCATTGAATATATTCCGTTTTGCTTGACCTTAACTCCAGTTCTATATTGCACTTTCATCGCTGGTGATAGATTTATGATTGTTTATTGAAATAAAATATTAATGTCTAATCAGTGACAACGCTCTGCGAAATGTTTTAACATGCTGTCTAATGTTTCCATTAGTCGCGGGTCACAGTTTAGACCCCTTCGTCTGGCCCCCATATACTTCAGGCAGGTTGGAGATACATACACACTGGAAAGGAATATAAAAAACAGTCTTAATCTCAAATTAAGTCAAATTATTAATCCTTACCTTTCAAAAACTAAACGTGTATTGACCAAGTGTATGATAAAATGAACAAGGAAAAGGCCAACGTTTGGCAAAGTAATCATCCACTGTATTTAATAAAGTATTATAGGAAAACTACATGAGGATGTGGGATGCACCAGAATACTCACTGGGGATAAAAATTTCTCCTGCACTCACCCTTCGGGCTCGTGCAGGAGAAATTTTTATCCCCAGTGAGTATTCTGGTGCATTCCATCATCCGAGTGTCGTTTTCCTTTTATTATATGTCGAATTTCATCTGTAAATGCTGAAAATAGCCCAAAATCTATGAATATCCAAAGTGTGTGGTATCACAGAATACTCAACGGCCTGCTTGCACTGCTGCACAGCTCCGTGCATGATGAAGAATACTCACTGGGCTTGTTGTTCTGCTTTGCCTTAGTAAAATATGTAAAATAGTGCACCCATGTGCATTTTCATGAAGCTATGGTGCATCAAACGTGCAGGAAAAACATATTTGTGATGAATTGAAAACAAAAATCATGAAAATCCATTGGAAAGTGCCAAAGTTATCAGATAAACAATCTCCGATGTTCGCCGTGTTCTGCGCGTCCTTGACATTGGCAGCGCGTACCTATAGCAACAAGACCACTCTGTCCCGGCTCCCGGCCCGGCACGCGTGTTTGGGGGTGCCTGAGGGAGAACACTCACACGTCCCAAATGACGCGTAACACGGGATGATCGCTTAGTACTCGCGCACCGACGTATAATAATATAGGAAAACATACAGAGGTTGACAGTACAACCCTGAATACAAGGTGGGTGTCGAAGAATTACTGCCCGAGGCCGTTAGGCTAAGGGCTGTAATTTTTTTGACATCCCACCGAGTATCCAGGGTTGTACTGTCAACCGAGGTAAGGTTTCCTTATACTTTGTAAGTTATAAGCAAAAGAGAAAGGAAATTACCAGTGGAGCAAAGTGGGCAGTATCCCAATGTATTGATTATGCACACACTTTCACTGGTGTCAAGCAGTTTTCCCTAATATTAATTGTTTTCTCTTAAATTAGGACTCTATCACTATCTCCATTTAATTAGACTGCATTATCTTACCTAAAACCAAAAAGATTATCATGCAAATCCATTCAAAATTCACAAAATAAGGAGAAAAACATGTTACACAGTGAAGCAAGGTGGGCAGTATACCTTAATCAAGGCTTGGGGTGATTTTGTGGATGTTTGTAACCTCCTCATATTTTAAAATATTAGGTCATGTTACATAGCAACTCTCATGTGCAAACCCTTAAGATTAATTAGAACACCCTCCTATCTAATTCAGTCCTCCTCTTGATTTGAATCCCAAAACTCCTCTCAGATGTACCCTCATGTTCAATATGATGCTGGGTCAGATAATACCTCTCACAACTGCAATAATCTCTAACTATCATATTAATCTGTAGCAGAAAAAGACATAGTGATTGAAAAAGGCTTACCAGCAAGCCATATATTTTGATAGTTATATATATCAACCTATGCATTGAATATATATATATATATATATATAGAAATATATAGATAGATAGATAGATTATACATGTAGACCATACCTGCACATTTCCCGGTCGGTCTCGGCGTGTGTGACGAGTGTGTGACAGTCGACCATCACCCAGCACTGCTTGGTCCCACGCCGCGACACGTAAAACCCGGAGACCTTTAGGATAGAGGGTAAATCTAATAATGATTATAGTTCAGTATCAGGGGATAGATCAGGGGATCCTGAACTCTCCCCTTTTATGGCTGGAACGCTAAACTACAAATAGAGGTGGTAAATGCCTCGTAAGTTTATTTAGCTTCCTAAAACCTGTCTCTGGAGGGGGTTGCATAACTTTAACGGATGTATAACGGATCTGTAACGAAAACCATGTGTTGCAAAGAGAATAACAGCGACTAATGTGTTGTAAAATCCGTTGTGAATTTTAGCGGATTTTCAGCTATCAATTTCCGCTAATATAATAGGTTAGATAGAAGATATTCTTTAACGGATCCGTTATTTAGAATAACGATATATGCAACCCTGTGCAATCCGTTCGCTGTGCCTCAATAACGCAGAGTGTCTAACGAAAATTTTAGTGGAAAAGTTATGCAATTCACCCCAGGTGTGTTAAAATGCTAAGAAGCATAATATTATCTGCCCACTGGCAGTCTATGCGGCAAGTATTTAATGGATATTCTTAATAATTATTATATTATTTGGGCCATTCCAAAAAGTGCATTTCAATAGTATATATACTGATGGTGATCACTCCAGAACAAGATCCCTGAGCTGTATATTGCCCTGCTGGTTATAGCCCTTCTGAATATAGAAACCAGTGACAATTTAGTTAATATTAGCAAAGGTGATGGACAACAAAGAAGCCACGCAAACTGGGATAATTGCATTGGAAAGCAGATTTTTTTTACAATTAAGTGATAAATGTTTTTGTTAGGATAAATTAATAATCGGTGAAAGGCCCCATACCAGCAGGTAAAGGCAGGTTTCCACCGAACAGTATTCGTTGAGAAAAGATGATATTGCAAACAAATGTAAAAAATTGTAATCGTCAACAAATTGTCGGCTATAAAACCTTTTATAAATTAGCAACTTCTTGTTTCCACTGAATGACTGAAATGTAGTTTTCTGGACGATTCTGGGACATTCTGGACAACGTTTTCTAACGACAAGAGGAAGAAATCTCTGGGAACAATAGATTTAATTGCTTCTAATTGCCTCTGGAAGAAATCATTTTGCTTCTGTCGTCCAAAAATATTCAAAAGGTTTAATATTTGGTCGTTTGCAAATCTTTTACTTTGTCTTGAGCAAAGGTCGTTTGTAGTCATTCACAAATGTCTTTGTCAACGATTTTGTGTTTCCACTGAATGATTTTATGAACGACCATCAAAGATTTACAAATCTTTACAAGTCTTAGCTTGTCTTTAGCAAAATGTTGTTCGGTGGAAACATTGCTCTATCCTTCTTTGCTCTGGCTTCGTAAGGGGAAATGGTATCCTTTCATAAGTCATCATTGTCACCACTTGCAGAGAAAGTTTAGCCTTAGATTTATATTTCAAATTACCAACAGAATAATAGGATTTCATTGAAATAGACTATTTCATAATCAGGGCTAAAAAATAACTAACTCACTTGTGTTCTGCTAGTTTGCTTTTGCAAACCTATCTAGATGTATTGCTTGGAAACAACAAAAATGGCCATCGGCTAATTTGTATGACCCAGCTGAAATGAAAAACCTTAAAAAAGAAAAAGCCTGTGTTGTCCCTGACATAACTTTATCATCAAACATTACTGTTTCCTCTAAAGTTATGTCCTTGTAGTTAATGAGCATGCAGTGATATCACTAAAGAGTCTGACAAATAATGTGAAACATAATATTACATCATACCTGGTAATCCATTGCAAGGAGCAAGGCTGCAATCAGCAGTACTTTAATCATGTTAAGTATTTTCCTGAAATGAGCATCCATGTAACCATACAATTGCATTTTCAGTTTAGTACATTGAGACAAATGATATGTCTCATTAACAATGTTGACCTACCAAATCTACAAAATCATTCCATTTGTAACTTGAATTGCAATTAAATAGAAATATGAAATTCTCAAAATATTACTTTTTAGGTGACACTCTGTTATACTTTTTAGAAAACAAATATGTTGATACAATGTCAACCTACTAAATGCACAATATCATTCCAACTTGAATTCAATTAAATAAAAATATGAAATAATGTTTGTTTTTTGAAGTGGCATTCTGTTATACTGTTAATGCTATGTTGATACCTACTCAGGACTTAATGTTGGCAGTCAGAAGGCCCCTTCCATATGATCTGAGCTTCACACAACCTCACCAAACCCCTATAGGTACTGACCCCAGGGCCCACTGACCGCTATCACCATGTCACACTACATGCCAAGAATCTGCCATGTTGAAATTAAGTATGGGGACAAATTACCATTCGTTCTGACAGCAAGAATGATGGCAAAACATGGAGTTAACATGTAGGGAGATTGAGACCCTGGGAAAGGAGGGATATGTATAATACAGGACAGGGGGGTGCGATGCAGTAATTGTTTCATGGCAATAATGATTCATGTTATTGCCATGGTTTACACACACTTCCCGAGCCAAGGATGTGATATTATGATAACGTTGCAGCAATGTTCTGTTTTGTTTATGTATTGGTTGATGTTACATTCTTTTGATGACCCCCAATTATGTCGCTGCAACGTACTGCTGTGACGTTATCACACTGTGGTGTTATAACAATGTTCTGTTTATGTTCTTCAACCCAAACAGGACGTTCTAACAATTTTCTGTTTCAGTTGCAATCTTACTTCACTGAAAAATAATGTTATAATAACGTTCTGATTTGGAGAAGTTTCATCCTTACCATTAATAACATAATTGTTATGTGCCATCCTAGTAAGTAACAGACTGACTAAAAACAGTTTGGTTGCAGAACATTTCTGTTACGTTGCAGGTTGGCTGGGTAAGCACACTTTTGAAGGCTTTAGCATGAGCCATAGTTAGGTGTGTGCAAACTGGGACAAAAACTATTGCTGAGTGTACATATGGTCGGTACTTTACTCTATATTATATCAAGTTCACTAACAATGTTAGAATTTGTAGAGACAACACAAAAATTGGCATTAGCATACAAAGCATCATTGTCCTGGGGAGAAATACAGCTTTGATTGTTTACTTGTTTTTGAGAGCTGTACTTTTATGATCAGTCTGTTTTGCTATTTACTGTTGATGTTAAGACCCAACCAAAACATACCATTAAGCAATGTTATTATTTTTTTTTTTTTTAATTGTTCATTATACTCATTTGACATTAAATGATCTTCCGTATAAGTGAATCGAACATGAATGATGATAACAAACTGGCATATAATGATGAATGGCTCAAAATAATATTTAAACAAAAATATCAAAAAAGAGAATGATTAAATAACATACATCAAATAGCAAGTACAGTGACCATCAAACTACATTCTTGGTCATTATACAAGGAATGATAGTTTGTTTCTAGTTTTCTCTCAGCAAACCTCTGACACAGAATAGCATGTATATTCTTCACAGAACAGTCACTGTCATAGAACAAGATCTGGTCGCTTGAGATCATCTTGATAGTACAGTATGTACGATGATATGCACATGAGTCACAGTGTATTCATGGACACAGTATATAATCAAGCTGCTTTAAATCATTTCAATCATGACATAGATTCAAATTGCAAATATAAAGGTTATGAGTTATTAGTCATGCTAGTTTAAGCACTGACCAAATAACCAGTCACTTTGGTGCAGTAAATACATATTTATGATCGATTGAGGTATTATGATGTTATGTTATGTGCTGGTTGAAGAGCATAACTAGAATGCAGTCCAGTGTATCTGGTATTGTTACTGGAATGTGGATAAATCTACTGTAATTCATAAGAAACGCACCTATATCTTCCATCATTTTGGTTTTTTTGAATAATTATTCAAAAAAATATATGAAAATGATGATATTTTGTCAAAGAAACAACACAGATAAGACTGCTTACAGACATATAACGTTTCAAAGAATGGCCAAAAATATCCACATTTTTATTTTGAAGCAGGGGATCAGGGAATAATGTTCAAAAATAATAAGAAGGTGATTTTCTTTAGATACGACCTTTGGTCATTCAGCTAATGTTTTCACGATATGTTTAGAGTGTTTTTCAGGGCTAATACTTAGTCTTAGAAGAAATATGAACCCTGCTGAGCAGAACGTTGTCCAATTTAGTCTCCAACATTGGGAGCAAAGCTCAGTGAGAACTGGTGTCTACTCAGGTGTTCAGAGGTCTGCACTTGTTGAAGCCTTAAGCCTCATTCGCCCTGACCTATGGATCTGTCGTACTGAGCTGTGAAAAAATTATCCTATGTACTCACAAACAATCTCAGTTACAACAAAATTATTGCAAGCAAATTATTGCAAGCCACACAAAGATTTAGAGTGTTTTGCGATCATTTTTCGCAAGCAATCTCATCTGAAATCTTACAGGTTTGCTAGGAAAGTATTATCATGCTGAATAATTTTGCAAGGGATCATGTCATAGAGGGCTACGGTAATGCAACCTTTCTAATGTTCACAGATCGCCTGCAATAAACCACATTCTCCAGGCGAATGGGGCTTTATTCGCCGTGGTGAATGTGGTTTATCATAGGTCTCTGCGATATGTGAACATCGGAAACAGTTGAAAGTTGCAGGACCCTGGGACCTGCTCCCTTGCACAATCATTCAGCTTGTTTAATATTTTCATACAGAACCTGTGCGATTCAGGAGGAGATTGCTTGCAAAAATGATTGCAAGGGAGCTTACTTCTCAGTGTGAATGCTTTGCAATCAATTACTCTAGTATACAATATTGTTATTGCACGTTATGTTTTTTGTGAAACCTTTAGACAATTTTTTCATAGGTCCTGATGACATTAAAGCCCCGTACCTACTAGGCGACTGGCCGTGCAGGAATTTCTATCGTGCCACGGCGACTGGCCGTGCCAACGTCGGCACGGCTGACGCCATAAAATTATTAAACATGTTTAATAAAGCCCCATATCCACTAGGCGATTTGGCTTCGTCGCCCATAGCTATGGTGTATTAATATGTACATGTTTGACCCGTATCGAGGGGTGAATCATCGGGCGATTGTCCCGGCGACTCAGATCAAACAGGTACATTTCAATATAGCATACTGATGGGCGAAAAGGCCCAAATCGCCTTGTGGGTATGGGGCTTTAGGATCGGGTTGATCAGCGCCGACAGTTGGTTGCAGCGATGTAATTGGGAGTCACCAAAAGAACGTCGCTGTAACCTAACAGTGTGACGTAACAAGAACCAATCCAAAAGATTATTAGAACGTTATTAGAACGTCATATCCTTGGCTGGGAATGTTCATCTTTGCCCTAAGTGTACTTGAAATCTTTATTTAAATACTTGTCAAAACATTAAAATATCATTTCACATATCTTTCATTAAATGTACCCATTTTTCCATTGAGAATAACCATATTTTTATTGCTTCATTATTCCCATTTGCTTCTTTCACTGTTTTTTTTATTGATCCACCTTTTTATATGAAACAGTCTTTAGAATATTCCTCTAGGATGGGGTCAAGGGCAGGATCACAGTCACCTGCCACCCTGGCAGCCCTGAACGCCTGGCACGGCCCATGGTAAACCCTGAGAATTAAAAGTAAAAACAATATAATACTGTGAATGTATATATTATTGTGCTGCTAAATTTTTGCTCACAAGAAATGATTAGAATTTGCATGCAATAATAATTACGCGCATTTGATAGTTATTTCTATTTGTCCTATAATACTGATAAATTTCACTCAAATCGTATTTTCATGAATTTATAGTGGTGTGTGACATGTACGAAAATATGTAGAGTGCAAAAATTAATACATTTACAGTAATCTTTTTCTTCTTTGAATGAACATGGGGATAAACTACATAAGTAGATGGTAAGGCTCTTTAAAACACAAAATTTGCTATCCATAAACTAAATGTGTATTTCATGTATATATAAATATATATACTTACTTGCACATGGAGTTTGGGCCCTTGGCATGTTGTAAAGCCCCAAAACAAGCATTCATGGCGTCAAAGCAGTCCTTATCGTCCCGCCGGTCAACATTAAACCCCGAGGACTGTGGAAAATTAAATTAGTGTGCCGGGGTGAATACAACATTTCAAAAAGAGGGATGTGTTAAAAGGGAGCCGAAAGTAATATTGTATCAAAATATGACAACATTTTGCAAACACAAATAACTATGAGAACAAACTCTAAGAGTCTAACTTTAGCCATTGGTACAGCATAAATCATGATACATAACTATGATTTGACTTGAATTCCATAATACTCGTGCCATTTATGCCTGAAGACAGCAATGTTTGGAAACAAACCAATCTTGGTGGGTCACCAAAATTGACCGGGGATGAGTTTTAATGGATTTTAATGACTGTATTGACAGTCGGTCTTTTTCCACAGGCCTAGGTCTAGGTTATGGAAATAGAATATATTTCAATAGGTAACAAAATTTGCATAAGTCTGACCCTACATTGCTTTTGGTTCCCTATAATGTAGTTGGTCAATGGTATGCCAGGGAGTGACTGTGCTGCTTAGAAGGCCTGTTTGTCATTAGTTAAGTGCAAAAGCATACAGCGTAGGTTAATGGTTTTTTCGGAGAGAAAAAGCATAAACAAGTTGATTAATAGGTTATTTATGGAAAAGAGACAGTAAAGAGATGGCCACTTCAACATGCAACCACAAGCTGGAATATGTCAGACAGAATGCAAGATCCACCACAGAGATAGAATTGATCATCCACTTAAAAGTTGAGAACACATTACTGATGGAACCTGAGCTTGGAGTGGTTGGTAATGTACTTTTGAAACAGTTTAGGCATTAACATAATTAAAGGTTCATTTATCTGAAATTGGGGGAATGATAAATGAGAGAAGCATGTACAGAACCTTATATAGACCTCGTGTAGATGATATCACATTTTATTATACCTTAGTGTGATACAAGGTTAGTAGCTAACAGAAAAGGTATAATAAATCCATAACCAACCTCGAAGGGAGTACTCGGGGGGTTATCAGCCCTCGCCGGCCCTTCGGGCCCTGGCCTCAGGCTGATATCGGGGTCCCGGCTCGGGGTGATAACCTCCCTCGTACTCCCTTCTTGGCTGGTTATATGTATATGTATATGTCCAATATGGACTGGCCGCCATATTGGTAATCAATGTATTATCAGTAGATTTTGTAATTCTGAAAGATTTAAAACAAAATGTTATGTTTGTGCTACATTTGATTACAACAAACTGTTTCAAGTATAATCAATTATTTTTACTGTTTATAATAAATGAATCTTGAATTCATTTCATAGCCATGTGGTCCTGATCACTATGTGGTGATCACTAACATATGATTGCAAGACCACATGTGCACAAGGTTTATACAGACAGGGTTTTATCGGCTCGAGGAAGTCAAAAGAACTTTCTAACCAAGTACGTATTTGAACATTGTAGTAAACTGAATTCCGCAGAGTGGCATGAGCAGTGGTACATGGCACAACTGATGGATTTATATCAAGGGAACAGTATTCAGACAATCATCAAGCTTAACGGATACAAATACCTAGATGCAGCATAGTTAACGTCAGGAAACAGTAGCTCTAACGATAAGGCTACATTATGCTGACTGAGCATTAATATTGAATAACTCTGGATTAGATCATGCACTCTGTTATAGTACAATGTCGAGAAAGAACCTATTCCTATCTGTGCGTATATTTCCAATGACCACTATATTGTGGTTGATGTGATGCAGATGGTCACCTAGAGCACAAGTGTATATCCAGCAGTTAACAAGGATGTGTGATTCAATAAACCTACCATACCTCTGCAAGCAACTGATCGTTATTTGGACCTGAACCTCCAGATAAGGATAAACCTACCACAACGCTAATACAATTGGCGAAACAAAAAAATAAAAAAAGCTCTACATATCTATGTATCCCATTAAAGTGAACGACTATACAAAATAATAACAGGCTGATGCGCAAAGCTGGAACTATCACCTCATCTTTATTAAAAGGACCTTGCCAGGTATAATTATCATAAAATAAATCCCCTCATAGTTCAGCGTGCTCTAATTTCCATTAGTGCTTGTAATAAAATGAACTTTCTGTAAATCCAAACCTCTATAAAAGAAACTAATGAATGTCTAACTGCCCTCTGAATCAGACTTGTACCTACCTGATATGCTAAGACAAACACCACTAGAGAAACAAGGAGGAACCTCATCTTGTGATTTCTCTCGTCTTTTTTCAGCCTGCAAAAGATACATTTTCATTGAAGCAATAATCTGTTATTAAAAAAGGAATATAATGTTTGATCCAGATGGTGAATGTAGCTCATAAATCATATGTGAAATTTATGAAGAAATGCAGAGGGTTCATATTTCAAACAGCCGAAAGCATGATATAATCCTTCGAATATGAATACAAAAGAAATATGGCTGACAATTGTTTCAATGGTATGAGATCACCATATGGTTTAAAATGATGATAAAATAGAAAAAGAAACTTACAGTCTGAACTCACTTGTATAATATTTAGCCTTTCCGTAAAAATGCAGTATATACAAAACACCAAAAGGTTGTCTGCATCAGGCGTATAACCCCTTATAAATGATCGTATTTAGGGCGCTCTGATAGCTATCGTTGGCAGGCGACATGTTTGTTGCCAACTTGCAAAGTAGCATACAGTCTCATAGTCATCATGTCATGTTCACTGTGAACCATGAAGAGATCATGGATTGCACTGACAACACTGGGAATGAGGACCATGTAACCCCGGGTTATGGCTGTATTCCACATACCGAAAGTATGGGTTGCAAATACAAAACATCTCCAAGGTACAATCAGGGATGTGCACTATCGGCGCAAAATCGGTACAGTCTGGAAGTACACCAATTTTTCACCGATAGTGTGGCCTGCCGATTTTCATCTGTAAAATTGGCTGCTGATTCATAATCAGCAGGAAATAATTACTAACAACGCTGACAATTTTAAGTAGCCACCATGAAATCATGCCAAGTTTCCACAGAACGGCCATGTGCAGTCAATGTGTTAAGTTGACTGACCAAATGCACTTAGATCATTGAGGATGGACAGGGTTAACACTGCTTGGTGAAGTACACATGCTTTTCTATTCCATGGGAACCAACCTTTAGGGCCGTATTCTACATACCGAAAGTATGTGCTGCCGATACTAAGCATCTCCATGGTAATATTCCATATCGGTGGTACACATTTTGGCAGACCATTGGTAGACTTTCGGCGCTGGAAGTGCGCTGAAAGTATGCAACACTGATTTTCACCTTTAATTTCATAATCGGCAGGAAATATTGAACCAACATATTGGTAAATTTTATGGCAATGCTGCCGATTACATATCGGCAGCAGCAAAAGTAGAACAGCTGCAAATCGGCAGCACTCTTTTGGTATGTGGAATACAGCCTTTATTCCTAATACCCACCAAGACTATTCATACCTTGATAACCATTAGGCTGGTGGTCAACGATGCAACAGAGTACCAACCGATTTTCTTCGTATGCATTTTCCACATATTCAGAAATATATTTTTGGGTCAAATTCATTTGATGTCATAGAAACTGAGAAGAAGTTGATAAGATATTAAATATTTTACAATAATAATCATTATTTGTCAAACTGATTTCTGAAATTGGTCAAACATCGTTCTGAAATTGCGTCGTGGATGACCCGTTTACCCAGCTACAAAAGATATATTAAGCAAATAAACTCTCCAATATTTCCATTGCGATGGGAAACAAATGTTCATGCAAGAAAATGCAATGTTCCTCTCTGTTGATTTAAACGATAATATGCAGAAACGTTTTGTGATCTGACAATGCTCTATGTCCTGAAGAATTGCTAGTTCATATCAAACACTCCAGGGGGCATATGTGTGCAAAGGGTTGCGGGAGGAAGTCTGGTGTGCATGTATAGCAAGACTGGAAAGCTCCTCTATGGCCCTATGTGACCATTTCCATGGTGGCTAGTTGGATCCCAGCTAGCCAACTATGACCAGGGTCTGATCATTACCAGTGCATTTTTGGAATAGCAAATAGCACCACACAAGCCATTTAAGCCGTAGGCCTAATGGTCAATCCAAATCTAATCCCACCACCTCCCAGGTGGCAGGCCTGTAGTCCATAACAACAGGTTGTACCCCTGACTGTCCAGTCTCAATAGATCCTATATATACATACATGATCTCTGATGCAGTTTTAATCACTATAGAATGAAATAGCGTTGTCAGCTCTTTTCAGGGTATACTCTTATCATTTAATGCGTAATGAAAGCATTTAAACTTTAGTATTGTGTAAAGAAAATATATGCTTCCATTCATTTCCCTCCATAGGGAAGGGCTTTGAGACCAAGTGAGAAAGATCAACATCTTCCAAACATTACTGATATAATGTTCAAATCAAATCTGTCTGGTCTATATATTGGCATATATAGACCAGATAGATTTGATTTGAACAGACTAATGTGCAGATTTTGATAATAAATCCATTTAATACATAGATATTCTGAACACATTGTTTAGTTTGAGGTATACTTTGATAGTTTTTTATTATTATTCATTTTATTTATCCTGATAGGGACAAGAAGGTTATCCTTGTCTGCCTCCCTATCCAGCCAGTAGTTCGAGTACGTAACGGAGTTTTTTTAGATCTTGGCAAACTGGATATTACACAATACTCAAAATTGGGAAATTCTTATGGTTTCTACACATTAAGTCAGTGACAATAGCATCATTGTAAAAACCCTAATATAAGGAGAACCAAGGGGATCATCGGAGGGTGGCCGTACGGCCTACAGGGGAGAGTCAAGAACCAGGGGCAAATCCCTTTGGGTCGCACAGCCAACCCAGAATGACCCCAAAGGGTCTTCTATATTTTGTCACGCAAACAAAGTACTATTTAATGTTGAAAACATGAAATAAGGAATGGTATGTACTGCTTGCCAAGACACAACCCTTATTATCACCAGCTCTGTCGATGTGCGATGTGTATTGGGGGTGATGCGTATTGACAGGCTGATTGCAATCAGTGTTTTACAACATATTTAGACAGTTTCTTGGGTGATAAAATAAAGAACCACCTTAGGGGTCATCCTCGGGTGGCTGCACGCCCCACGGGGATCATACCAACCTTGGGCTTCGCCCTAGGTATGTGACTATCCCCTATGGGTTGTACGGCCCCCCTCGACACCCCCCGTAATGCTTCTTATTACGGTACGTACTACTCCTCAGCTGTTTGGGTGATAAAACCATGTAACCAGACGATTGAAAAGGAAGCTGCATACATTAAATGCCAGTAAAATAGGGCATGCCCTCAGCTTCCAAATGACACAGATGATGGCCCAGATGTGATAATCATTATGTAAGTCCAATTACCTCTTTGAAAATAATCATCTCTTTATGGCAGCATGGCAACTATAAAAACCCTAATTTGGGTGTACATTGAATAGCATCCCAGGCTGCTAAATGTGCACTTTAATTACTGTCGGTAATTAGGGTAGACTCGTCTGCATGTGGTTTGAGCTGCGTGTGACCTCAACGTGCTCAATCGATTACTCAGGTGTACCAATGATAAAATGAGTCCCACAGAGTCTTAATTAGAACATGATTTATAAGGACCTGTCTTAAGGTAACATGTCTTGATTATGTATCCCAATTGAATGAAGGGAAAAGCCTAAACTCTGGTGAAGTATAGATAATGTGCAATTAAATGCCACACTTACAGGAGGCCCCATGGGGGTCTGGGTAAGAATAGGCCCTCATAGCCCCTGCTGATTGTAAGAGTGGGGGACCCTGCACTGATCAAGTGGTTCTTTGGGTTCGATTCCCGGTCAGTGCTTGGTTCACTAAGGGATGAGGTACGGCAAAAATGATTTCCAGATTTTGATCCCCTGCTGTTTGCCCACCCTTTCACCTTCATCTCATAGATTCAATCATCAAAGACAATTTGTCCCAACTGGTTTTCGCTGTGATAATGACCCTGGCTGTCGGAACAGCATAAAAACATCCAACACTCACTCACTCACATACAGGAAAGAGGCAGCATTCAGGTGTTGTGGAAAGAGGGTTTGATGTAAGGTAGAAATGAGAATGTTAAAAGGAGGTTTTTCAAACTGATGCTATATTGAATATATTTTTCTACTTCCTCAGGAGTGGGCCCTAGCTGAGGACTTTTGCTTCTCAGGTGTTATTCTGGGCTCAGAGTGCAGATCGTTGTACTTCCCAACCTGACCTCTGGTCAGTGACCTAATTACATTAATTTCTTTTGATGAGTGACCTTATTACATTAATTACATTTGGTGAGCGACCTTATTTCTGGCCCACCGCCTAATTCACAAAAAGTAGTTCTAACTTGAACTGACACAAACAGTAAAAATACATAGATACAGAATGTACTGATATTTTCTTTGTCTTGATTGTATGTACACTAATGCTCAGAATATGTCAGATATCTAAAAATACATATTTTATTTGGTAAATCTGCTGGTTCTGAGTCTACACAACAAGTCTTGTGGGAACCAGCAGCTAACAGTCATTGCTGTTTGCTGTGGCTGTTACTTTCCTACAATGCCCACTCTACCTCCTCCCCCTCAGCCCATCCCACAAGCCCATTCATAGTGCAATGATTTTTCTGAATCAAACGCTGCAGAGTAGTGCGCATATTTATTTGATTGCTGATATTGATATTATTTCAAAAGATAGATTTGGTGATATAAAGAGAATTTTAATTATACTCATCTGGGGCCATAACAAACCTTTACAGCATTTGCGTTTCATAAAGTTATGATCAGGTTTTTGCAATTGGCTGTTGTAACTACATGAGCTTTCTTCTCCGCTAACAAGAGTTTAGGTAGGTTCACATGAGTTCTGGCTGAATTTACATGAGTTTTGGCTACATTTTTTTTTTTTTTTTTTTAATTGTTTTTTATTGGGTCTAAGGCTCGGCTTTGCCGATCTTCCGCCACCTCCCACTTTTAATCATATCGTTACATGATAGAGGGGCTGGAGCGATGTTGCTTATTCATACTGGTACATTATGATACCCAATTGAATGAATGATTAATGGGGATGATTTAATGATATAGCAGATGATAATTAACGAATATCACTCCATCAAATAGTTATTCCTTTCGATAAGGCTCCTTGATAGACAATTTTATACTATTCTTGAATGAATCAGTATTATCAATTTGTGCTAGAGCTACTGGTAACTTGTTCCAGGCAACACAAGCCCTATAGAAAGGATCTTGATATGATTTATGATGGAGTAATCTTGGTATTTTGAACATAGGTGCATTGCGTCTTCTAGTATGCACTTCACTAGTAATAATTCAGTATCCTTAGTCAAATTATAAGCATAAGACATAAGATGTAAATATCTACGATGATACAAACGAAAGATTTTAAATTTTTGATGAAGAGCGTCAGTTGACAATTTATGCTGGTAAGGGGTCATGTGTTGATTATTTACTATATACAAAGCTCTATTTTGAATAGACTGTAATTTATAACTGACAACCTTTTGACCTTGATCATATATAAAATCTACATATTCCAAGAGAGGTAATATTGTTGATTTATATATGGTAATAGCACCCAATTGGTTCATAAATTTCCTAATTGATCGGAAATAATTAACCTTAGATTCCAAGTGAGAGATCATCAGTTCTCTGTGAGTACATTTACAGGAGGTTTGGTTGGGTTTTCGTGAGTTTAGTTATAAAACAGTCATGTAAGAGAGTTTCAAACTCGCGTACAGTTTCCATAAGCTCACGTAAAACTTAAGTAGAAAGCTTCTTATGGAAACACCCCCCTGATAAACACGTACTATAGGCCTGCTGACTAAGAATGGACTGAAAAACTTAAAACTTAAGATGTGTTATGCCCTATGATAAAAGCTGATTGCAATGTCATGATATGTTTCTGTGAATGTCTAATCTATATCCGAGAATTTCCAAACATATTTTCTTCTGACATTTTGTCGTGGTGGTATATTTAAACGCTCATTGTTTTATGATAAGATCCCTTTGATTCTTTACAAAATAAAGTCACATGAACAAAATCAGCCCTTTCCTAACCAGCAGACCTTATAGAACCTAGAAGTTCCACCACGATGTTAATCACTCAATGGGTAGTAGCTAGAAGTGCTGTGGGCTTACACTTAAGCCATGCTGGTAGGGGTAGTAGTCCATACCTTAAACCTTTGTCTGTCAAATGAGGAACCCATTGGGAAAATGAACTAAAATGATGGTCATTAAAACCACAAGATTGACCAGAAATCTTTCAAAATATGGTCAATAATTTTGCAATCAACTAGAAATGTTATATATGGGTCACTAATGATTCTAAAATGGACTAAAGATTTCAAATTGGGTCAGAATTTTCAGATGCTTCAGCTAATGGGTTCTCCCTTGCCTCTCTGTTTCCGGCAGATTCAGTGACCTCTGTAGAGGTCAGTGGGTGACATACAAATTACACCACAGGGCCTGAGTGGAATATCAATCGGAATACAAAGGGCCAGTTCACCCAATCTGTCCCATTTCTTTCCCCAGCACCAGATACCCCAGGCTGGGGTTAGGGGCTTCTGATAGTATGCGCTTGAAAGACGCTGTCATGATTTGTATGTTAATGGAGGTATGGGAGCATGTCATGACTGGCCTCAGGTACATCAGACGAATAATACCAATCATAGATCACCTTGTGTAAACGATCTAATGGAATTAAGCAAATGGTGAGGGGAAAATATAATTGCACAGTAAAACCATAGTTAAGTATTTACCACCCATTTCATATCCAAATTTAAGATACATTCCCCACTAAATATAATAGTTTATAATAGCCCTTTTTAAAGGCATAAGTGAGCTTGACTTCCTACTTAAGTACAACAATTGAAAGTAAGCATGATTTCAAACTGATCAAATTACAATTCTGAAAAATATCTACAGTACTTTACCATAAATCAATATGAGAAGGAAAGAAGACATGTTTACGTTTTGAAAAGTTGACTGCTGACGGGTATGTTGTCCAGGAAGGATTATTGGACAATATCCTAATATGATTTGTAAAACTCGCAAGATTTCCAATTGTTTTTTAGATTGCGTTTACCCCTCCAAACTACCTTTTCACATATGGAGTGATACTACAAGTGAAGCACTTGACCTGCAATGCCAATACCAATCTATTTCTGAAACAAGTTTGCTCCACCTCCAGGAATTGCACCTTCCCAAGCAAGCATGCGATGTTATTATAACGTTGCAGCAATGTTCTGTTTGATTCTGTACTGGTTCTTGTTACGTTATTTTGATGGCTTCCAATAACGTTGCTGCAACGTGATATTGTGACGTGTCACTGCGATGTTATTATAACGTTCTGGTTACGTTCTTCAACCTAATCAGGACATTCTTATAATGTTCAGTTTTTGTTTCATCCTTACCTCACCAAAAAATAACATTGTAATAACATTCTGATTTGGTGAGGTCTCAACCTTACCATCAATGACGTGCCATCTTAGTAAGTAACAAACTGACTAAAAAGTATGGTTGCAGAACGTTTCTGTTACGTCACAGCTTGGCTGGGTTGGCTTCCTACGCAATGGTTACTACCCTGGTTGTGCTTGTTCTGCCTTTGTTGTCAACTGGTATACATTGACCATTGGCAATTATAATTTATGATAACTAGCTATAACTTTACTTGAATTCCGTAATACTCATGTCATGTATGCCTGATGACAGCAACATCAATTCTCTAAACAACTCAGTTTTGGTGAATGTGGCTCAATTACAGAGAGTGGGGAGAGTGATACAGGCTTGCCACCCTACGGTCAAAAGCATGAGAGTGGTCTTAGATTGGAAGTGGGTTACACATGCGACAATCTCATCCTCTATCACCCGCACAACCGGTGAGCCGTGCGTACAGAGGCCAGTGGGTGTAAACAGGTTGTACGTAGCACTCCTTGTTTACAGTATTGTACACATATTGGCTGGAGTTATACGTGCGGACATAGCAGGAGATGGTCGCACCTACTGAAATGCTTGTATGCGCGGGCATGAAGTCCGCATACATAGATCTGCTTACATACGCGGACGTTGTGGCCGCGTATATGATTATAGTAATATACGCGGATGTACCCTATTTTTTCATCATAATATCATACATGGCACCTTACCTCATGTCCGCGTATATTATTAGATCTGTATGCGCGACCTTGTGTCCGCGTGTATAAGAAATTCTATATACGCTACGTCCGCATGCGCAACTATCGCGCGTATAGCCACTCCCCACATATTTGCAGAAATGTTTGGGTGATAAAATATAGAAGACCCTTAAGGGTCGTCCTGAGGGTGCCTGACAAACCTACGGGGGCAGGCAGCCCGCGGACTTTGCCCTTTGGCTGTCCTGCACCCAGCAGTGTGCCCGGTACCCCTCTGACAACCCCCGCGAGTATTAGTAGCTCATATAGCCAATATTGATGCCCGCTACCTTTAGAAAATGTTTTGGAGATGCATATCTAGATTTGTTTCCATACAAAAGTTGCTTGCATAGATTCATGTTTTGGGAACTGTTGTATATGTGAGTCTATATAATATTTATTAATATTTGATTGATAAATTTTCTCTATTGACAATTTTAAAGAAATTGAAATTTCTCCAAACAATATGGAAGAAGGGCACATCATACAAATTTAGATATTAGATATATTCACGCATATATAACCTTTAATTGTATAAGCAACCTAAAACCCGCCATCCAGATATTCACAGTATACACAGGATATCCACATATATAAGCTCCGTCATTAGATTGGGCCTGAATCCCCTACACGGGCTGCCCCTATCCACCATCACCCCGTGTGACAGGAGACCAGGGACTGGTGTCACGTCTCTAATAGGGCTCAAGGGGGTGAGTGTAGAGGGGGCTCTATCTATGGGCCTCCACCCAGACATCCCAGCCAACCTGTGATCAGAGACCTTGTATGTATATATATATGATATATCTAATATCTAAATATCTAAATTGAGACCGGAAAGCCAGGGGTAAATCTGTCATGCACTACTGGCCTGCCACCTGGGTGCTGGTTGGATTGGATTTGGAATGACCATTATGCCCATAGTAAAAATGACCTGTGAGGTGCCACCTGCCATTCTAAAGATACCTTGGTAATGATCAGACCCTCACCAGGTTGGTTCCAACCAGCCACTAGGGGAATGGGCACATAGGCCTATAGAGGAGCTTTCCAGTCTCGATACATCCTATAGATACGTACAAGATCTCTGCTGTGATGTAATATAGAAACGTTCTACAACTATACATTTTTAGTCAGTTGGTTACTTACTTAGATGGCACATAACAATTACATTATTGATGGTGGGGTTGAAACCTCACCAAATCAGAATGTTTTTATAACATTATTTTTTTTTGGTGAAGTTAGGACAAAACCATAACAGAACATTATAAGAATATTCTCTTTGGGATGAATGTAACCAGAACGTTGTGATAAGGCCACAGTGTAGCATCACAGCAGGATGTGGCAGCATCTTGATTTGGATCATCAAAAGAACATAACAAGAACCAAATAGCACGTTGTGCAACGTTATAATAACGTTGCAGTTTTTGCAAAGTCAGGTACTGACACAAATCTGAGTGAATGAGTTAGTACTTGCGAGTGAAGCGAGACAGTTATATTAGACAAACCTTTGCATCCTCCAATCGCTATTAACACAGTTATCAGAAATACAAATAGATAAATGAGGACCCTCCAGACATTTATTCATAGCAGCCATTACGCTGCATCTATTGGCTGTTCGCTGAATACTGCCCGCCTCGTGGTCTGCTAATTGTACGCCTTAATTACTGTCAGTAATGAAGGGGGTTCACCACACATGTGGTCCACGTCGACAGGTGACCGAAGGGTACTAAATCAATTACTCGAGAGTTCTTATTATGAAAATGGGGCAAACCAAGATTTCATTAAGCACAGTCTGCAGCATAATAGTTTCTGTTTCCTATAGATGTCATTGTCATGGCCCTAGACCCCTAAGATTGACAAACATTGGCATTATTTTTTTTAATTCAACATTCAAATCCTAGCTTTTTTTGACGTGACAGAAACGTTCCGCAACCATACTTTTTGGGCCAGTTTGTTACTTACTAAGATGGCACATAATAATGACCTTATTGATGGTGAGGTTGAGACCTCACAAAATTAGGATGTTAGCATAACATTATTTTTTGGTGATATTAGGACAAAAGCAAAACAGAACATTCTGTTTGGGCTGAAGAACATAACCAGAATGTTGTGATAATGTCTTTGTGCAACATCACAGCAATAGGTTACAGCGATGTTATTGGGAGTCATCAAAAGAACATATCAAGAACTGATACAGAGCCAACAAGAACGTTGCTGCAAAGTTATAATAATGTCACATCCTTGGCTAGGATAGGCCTTAATTGCATGGAATGTGGGGTTTTCTTAAGATCGACATGGCGAAATGGCCATTTCTTGAATTAGACATTGGGCAGGATAATGAATATGCAACAGAGACCTGTGACAAGGGCATTTCTTAAGTCCAATACATGATAACATGACTGTCTTCTAGAGCCCCTATGTTTCCTCCTAATATGAATCAGGTGAAGGTATTCTTATTGAGAATAAGCCCACCCCATTTTACCCCAACATTGCAGCTTTTCATCAAGTATTTTCGATATTGCCTCCATGCTTATTCTGTGAAGACATCTGCATAATACAAAATCAACCAAAGCAATTTCATTGATAAATTGCCTCTAAAATTTGTAAAATGCACCTTTATATATTGGCCTTTGTCCCATAGGAACCAATGTTAAATCCTGTCAGTCTACCCTATAGTGTCCAACCCTATTTTGCTCTGAATACAGCATTTTGATTGGCTACCACACCTGCAAATCTGATAAAATTCAAGAAACCTTAATGGTTTAGCAGCACTAGGGGATATACAAAAAAAATATGATTCTTTCTTGTTTCAGTGACCCTAATTCTAGGATAGCTCATATGGTTAATTTGTCCAGCCCTTGTCCGACCCCAGGATATACCTAATGTGGGGTGGCTTATATTTATTTTATATGCTTTTTGAAAATAATATCAGAGTACTCCGAGAGTTATCAACTGAGATATTTTAATACCTATATACAAGATGAGTCAAAATGATATTTTCCAGACACTGCTGGTCATTCTAATGCCAATGTTTATCAGAAGGTCTGTTTATTTTTATAAAGGACACACAGTGTGATTAAAGGAGTTATGTATGACAAGATGTATTACAACCACAGTCCAAGAGAAATTCTAGGAACAGATATCTCTCTTTAAAGTCAATTTCAGTAAAGATGAAGCTACGCATGTTGGTTTGCAAGCCAGCCATATGATAGGATCTGTATCAGAGATACTACAGTCCAGCTGCCGAGATCTGGGATCCAGAGACAACTCAAAAACTTGAATTACATTCTGCCATCTCTTGACTGCTTTTCTGTCTCAGTTTTATGACATCTTAAACATAAGTCATAGAACATAAGAAAACTGTACAACCTCAACTAATGTAATGATAAACAAAAGAAGCCCGAGAAGAATTGGCACATAAAAGATTTGATAATTCAAGACAGGACGCTTGCAGGACATAGATATCAATTCTGAGTTGATAAAAGTCAGTGAAGTCAGTGAGACAGTAGGAAGTGATAGATGAAAATGTATCTTTGTAACGAGGTTTAGAAGTCTGGAACAGAGTTGTATGTCAGACAGGGAGTGGAGGATGGGAAAACGTTGCTCCCTGAGATAGCTGTTGACCTCTGAGTTCTGACTGAACAGGTGGGACCGGTGGCATGGCCTTTGCCCAGGTATAATAGACCTGTCCACTTTCAGATGTATTGCTGGCATGATGCAGAG
This sequence comes from Lepidonotus clava, assembly GCA_936440205.1. Lineage (NCBI taxonomy): Eukaryota > Metazoa > Annelida > Polychaeta > Phyllodocida > Polynoidae > Lepidonotus > Lepidonotus clava. The sequence continues at coordinate 88,644,445 of OW387133.1, forward strand.
GTTGGACATAATTGCAGTTTTTGCAAAGTCAGGCACTGACACAAATCTGAGCGAATGGGTTAGTAGTTGTGTTTTCTAACTCAATTAGTTGTTGATAAATGAGGATGAATTATTATTTTCTCTCAATTAGGTAATTAACTCCATTTCAGGTGAACCAAAATAAGGTATGTATTTATGATTTTAGAGTTGGACATTGTGAGCAAAGCTAAAGGGTTTTAACACTGTTACCCATGGGAAAATACCATTTTTGCTTTCCAGTCCTACAGCTACATATTTAACATCATATTGAAAGTAAAAGCTTATAAAGTTTAGTTTTAGGTAATACTACTAGGGAAATTACTTTGAATCAAGTATGATGAACATTTATTGTAGAAATAAGTGGTAAATAATCAAAGGGATCTGATTATAAAACTATATGCGCTTAAATATACCACCAGGACAACATGTCAGGAGGAAAATATGTTTGAAAATTCTCAGATAAAGATTAGACATTCACCGAAACATATTATGACATTGCAATTAGTTTTTATTATAGGGCATAACACATTTTAAGTTGTAAGTTTTTCAGTCCTTTCTTGGTCAGCAGACCTATACTATGTGAGTCTAGATTGATTGATTTACCACCAAAATATACTAATAAAACATTTGTCTGACATCATTTATTTGAGGTTTATATGTTGAAATGATATGGAAAGAATATTTTTCGTTTGTTAATTTTCCCACTGCGTACCATGGTCAAATATCTCAATATAACATGGAAACTAAAAGTGAATTGAGCCTTCTAAGGGGATGCATATTGGTAAACCATTGAAATCCCACAGACTGCTGCTTCGAATTGCTGGATTTCCCCATGATTTCATTTGATTTCCCTCTGGAGTTCTCTAAAGTCCATGAAATTGAGGAAGTTCAAACACTGACCCACCCCTATAGCTGCCAATTTTAGATATGGAAATCCAGTGTGGAACATTGATTATGAAATCGGCTTTTAAACAGTATAATGTTTACTTTTTATTTTGAACACTAATTGAAGTGTTCTCATTGAAATACAATTGTTAATATAAACAAATTTTAGAAATGTTGACATATTTCCATGTGGCCACCGCTAGTTTGGGATCAATACATACAGGCGAATACAGTCAAATTGGAATATATATGGTACATTATAAACTAAAGTAGTAGCTTACATTCACATTTTCTGACAATTACAATGTTTTACAGTTATTTGCACACATCACATTTTCTCAACTGAAATTGTTCAGTGGAAACAGCTTGACGCTTTCAAAACGGAGGCCTGTATGTAGCAGATAGCTGGCTCTCAGACGTGCCCTGACTCTGAAGAAGACATGGTTAATGTGCCTTGGGGTCCTTAAATACACACTCCTTGTCGGCATTGAGGTTAGACTACTGTGATGAGGGAACGTTTTACTGGTGTTCAAGGACTGGAGAATTCTTGATGTCCTACTATTTATCTGGATAACAAGAAATATATAATTTCATATATCTTGACCTAATCTATCATTATCATCTACGTATTCTGTGTACAAAATATTACACAGCTGTATTCCCTATTGTATAGCGTCTATAATACCAGGGGGTTTACCCTGATAATGTTTTTTTCAAATACAAAAAAAAGAAAGGAAAATATCTTTAGATAACATATTGAACTGACTATCTGAAGTCAGTCTGTTTCCTTTTTGTTCACTGCCTGATACAATTTCCATCATTTGTATTAGAAATATAGATTTGGATCCCAAACTTAAAATGAGTACATTTCAGATTAATGCAATCCTTTTCTAATCTAGTCTAAAGACTTCATATATATATATATATATATATATATGTATATATATATATATATATATATACATACACATACGCACATCCATGCATGCACACACACACTCACACACAAACACACTCACACTCACGAACACACACACGCACACATACACTAACACACAAATACACACATGCACATGCACAATCACACACACATAAAGTAACTGCAGTGAATGTACAGACAGAAGTTTGGACTCACATGTATCTGGCCGGAGAGGGGGTTAGCCATATCCAGTATTATCATGAGGGGAATTCCCTTGGGAAATCAGCTCCTCAGATATCCTGTAATAGCATAGGGAAATGTATCGTGATGAATCTAGCACAGGACTCCTGCTTTAGAGTGAGGGGTCCTCAGTTTCTTGTAGGTTAGACCAAGCATATCTACCTGAGTTCAGATAGACGAGGAATTGTGTGGTTGGTCAAGGGCAGGAGCGTAGTTAGTCCTAAAGTCAAAAGGGGTTCCAGGTAAATGTTATGGGGGTTCTGAATTACGGAAATTGCGATATCGGCAATGCATTGAAAACGCAGGAGAAAAAATTACCAACATGTTCGTAACTTTCATCTCCAGTGTTGCCGATTATTGTCAAAATTGTATCGGCGTCAAATCAGCAATGCACTTTCAGTATGTGGAATACGGCCTTGAGGAGTCTTTGGGAGTCACGGATGCCAATGTTGTTGAGGCATTGGTACCACTTTTTAGCATTGGCACTGCATGGCTTCGAGTCCCATGCAGTGCAGCATGGAAAAAGGACATTTGGATGACCCCTGCACGGAATTGTGCCCAAATGGTCCACAGGACTGCAGTGGAAGAACATTTGATAAATAAACTCAGCCTGTATAAAAACCAATTGAAAAAAAAAAGAAAAAAATTCAAACCTTTTCTGTATGAATCGTCCCTTTTTAGAAAATCATTTCAGGAGAATATCCAATAATCTATAGAGATGTAGATGTTAGCTGACGTCTTTGTTTTTAGGGATATAGATTAGATGATTCATAAGGATTAGCTGTTTCCTAAAGAAAACACCAATCACTGGTCTTTAAACATAATAAAATGGTCATTAGAACTTCTCTTAGATTAACTGAAAAGCGCCAATAGAGAGCGAAATTCCCATAGATAAATGACAACGAAGCAGGCTCCGTTAGCTTATGAAAAGTGAAATTCCAATAATTTCTCCTTAATTGGTTATGGAATAAGCCACATTGGCTGTGTGTCTTCTTTTGAAACTGTCACACTGGTAATACTTAATCATTTCGTAATCGTCTAAAAATGCTGACATCCATCAGATTGCTATTGTATTACCGATGAGAGTAAATGTAGTTAGACCTCATGATCAATTCAAACCAATAATCTAAACCCCTTTCGAAAGAAATATCATCACATGTTGGCACTTCAAACCTAATTCCCATCTGCCAATCCAAAATGATCTAAGAATAGAGATAATCTAATTCAGGGATGAAAAACAATTCCATTGCAAGTCAGCATAAAGACGGTATTACACTAGACAACTTGGGCTGCTCCATGACAATGTCATACAGAAGTCGCACATACTTGAAATAAGATTCTGTGGTACACATAATTGAGATACTCCAAAATCGCTAAATCATGATTTATATATCACTCCTGCTGAAACTAAATCAACGTATCACGCCTGCATATGAATTGTCTGTAATATCAATGTATCATGATATCGCAGACCAAGTCGTGTAGTCTAACACCACCTTTAGGTAGTAAAACATGGCAGCTATCGTAAGGTGATTAGAACTGACAGTGCACCATTCAGACTGCAGCCATTAGCGTCAGAGGGCCAAGGACTTGATTGAATGAGTAAAACGGATGATCTGATCGGAGTTTTTGTTCTTGTCAAGAGTAACATTGAGTTGAAAGCAATGCATGCTTGGTAATTATAGATCCTCAACTAAGGCTTTATGAGTTTTCAGCATGCCACAGGCCTTGGTGATAGGTAATTAATTTCTGGTGGAAATTACATCGGTAAAGTGCCCTTAGCGTGAGATAAAGCTGCGTGTTTATCAATTATATCTCCAAGTAAAATCTACCTGATGTATAAAGATACTAGATTAACAAAAAAAGTACGTGTTCAGAGCCTTTAATTGATGCAATGATAGGCATTAACACTGTAAATCAATTTGACTTGGCAACAATATGCAACAAAAATTAATAGCTTTCAACGATGTTTATTCACCAGTTTTTATACTTGGGGTTTAAATGATCACAATGCCTTCATTTTTCCTGTCTCCCTGTTTTCTGATTTCTCCCGTATGTCAAATTTTAATGCAAATAATGTCCCAATACAAATGTGAATATCTGACGAAGCATATAATCATTATCGTAAAAAGCGGGACTTCTATCAAGGTAGATTAGCCTCCGGGAAGACAAAGATGTAAGATGTAGCCAGAACTGAGTGCTGACAAAAGGAGCTAATAGAATCAAAGAAGTATTTATGGTTCACAAGAAGTATTATTTCTTTTTTTCTATTCCTAGCGGCATTAGCAATAAGCATATGTTTTGCTTTGTTTTATGCTTTACAAATGACATTTTATAGAGATTTACAGGAAACAAAGCCGAGTCCGCTGGTAATCGTAGGGCAGGTAATCAGTCGTGTTTTCTCTGATTAAGTCTGGTCCTCGGGGTATTGGATGACTGGATGACGCAGCAAACTTAAGCTCTTAAAGCTGTATTACACTACACGACTTGGGCTGCAGTACAGCGATTTGAGGATAATACATCAAATATGCAGACAAGAGTTATATGATTGTAAAAGAATTAGCAATCTGGAGTACCTCACACGATTGTGTGTAACAAAGAATTTAACTTTCTCATATGTGTGACTTCTATATGACATTGTCATATGAGATGTTGAGTCATGTGTGATATTGCCGGGCTTTCTTGTCAATCAGTGTGCAATTATTTGCTATGTTGTAACTCCCGTAACACTGCGCCAAATTTATTACGTGACCAATCATGTTGCTGGATATACATTCTAACATCACAAAACAAGTCACTAGCCATCACATCATTAGGCTAACATCGGTGGACATTAGCGTAACGATGCACAGATGAGAACATCCCTTTAAGCCCTTATTACATCCACAATTAAAAAGGCCTGCAATGTGAGAACCATACTGCATGATGCAATTACATGTATTTGGGATTGCAGGAAGATGTGCCAGTCTGTTTCACCTTTTGTGTGGGTATATCGCAGCATTATCATAGCCTACTTGAACCATTAAGAGTGCTAGACTACATTGCAATATATTTTCAACCTTTTGTCTACAGAGAGTATTATTCATAATGAAACATATCACACGGACGCCATTTCAATTCATTTGCAACTGACCTCCACCGCATTATAAAACATGATAATATGTGGCTGTTTTTTTATCATTTATTCATACAGGATACAATGCAAACAGTGTGTCTGGTCTCCCATTGCAGTTCTGTGGAGCATTTAGGGGTCATCCAAATGACATATTTTCCATGCTGCACTGCATTGGACTCTAATGCCAACGAGTGGTACCAATGCCTATGCTCTTCAACATTTTTTTGACTCCATGATCAAAATAAGGAATTCATCTTGTAACTTTGAAGGCTTAGCCAAATATGACTTGGCCTATTAGACTGATACGATAACTATGATAATCATCATAGCTGATTCTGACATGATATGGCCATGCCACTGTCACATGACAGTTAAGTCCATATTCTACTTGGCAGCGTTTTCTTTGGTTGGCATTTTACTAGGGGCGTTTGTACTCAGCGCAAGTAAATCAGGAGACCGCAAGGTAGAATATGGCCATTTGCTTGAATTGTTACTTGCGTTGTTGCTTGTGTTGGCCCAACGCAAGAGCCACCACAAGTGAATTGAAAATAATTATCTATGGATTGCTTGGGGAGGCAGAAACCAACATGTTCGTTTCTGAAACTCAAATTACTTGCGGTGGCAAAAACAATCGCCGTTAGTGGTTGCCCACCGCTCTATGTGTCAGCTGCCTCATGTTTGGGCTATTTTGCACTAACTGAGTGCCCAACATGCACACAAACACCCAACAGGTAGGGTAATGAAGATACAAATATATTTATGTATGCATTCATGACCCAACGTGATCCAACGTAACTCAATGTGACTCAACCCCAAAACGTGTAGTATAATATGCTTTGCATTGGGACCCTATGCATAGTATGATATGGCCTTAACCCGAATCGAGTGTTGGGCACTGGGACCCAACACGAACATAGACTCAATGTGTAGCGTAATAGGGCTTAATATTATGTCAACAATATACCAAGCCAAGAACATCTGGTGTTAACGACGTTATGATGGCGTTCTCTAATTGTTCTTGGTGATGTTTCAGACCAATGATCCCATGTTTCTGATGTTAGATATATAGTAAATAGTTAAAGAGAGGGGCCAGTGAAATTTCAATTTTGTAAAATTATTATCTTATACTGTAGTTATAATGCTTAAATATAAGTACAAAGCAATTATTTAACTATGAATTGCTGTCCTGCATAGAAAATAGTGTCTATACATCAGATCATCCATTGGATCCCCTGCCCACCTGACACAGGACGTCTGTATGTGACGTCACATAAAATGACAGTTATATTTAAATTTCAAATTTCTAAATTCCATATAAAAATTATTTTTTCATATTTTCTTTTATAGATCATTTGATTTTGTGATTTTAGTCTCTTTTACACTTATAAAGAACATTTAATAAATTTTGTATTGCATTTCTTTTCAGTTTTATAATTTTTCAACTGTTCTGCTTGTGACGTCACAAACAGATAAATGCTCTGTGCAGGCATTGTCAGATGCAGGCAGAGAAACTTAATTTGATACACAAAAATGTCCATAAAATAAAAACTGTTAGAGATAAAAGTATGAAACTTGCTATGATTACTCCTTGGATGGGAAGGATCACGACAGAATAATACTTTTTGGTCACTGGCCCCTCCCTTTAACAGTAATCACAGACGCAGCACTTGGTTTGGACAATAATTTTAATGAGATAAAACATAGATAAGAACATGGAATAAAATTGTATACAATAATAAAATGGGTTGATATATCACATTGTAGTTTTAGTGGCCCTAGTGGCTTAAAAAGTTCGTAAAAGAGGGTGTGGTTGGCGGGTAGTCGTTCAGCGGATCAGCATGCAGTGTAGAGAGGTGGTGTCCTGCTGCTCTATTTAAGTGCTGGGAGTGGCTGCTGGGAACTGAGTTCTGGGGCAGTGATTGGTCAGCAGATATCAGGTGGTTCATGATGTGGCAGTCAGGGATTGGTCTGGTCATAGCAGTGAACCGAGTATTGGAGGTCAGGTGAGGCTCTCCAAGGATAGGAGGATTCAGGGTGCCATCTAGTGTGGGAGGTGGCTTCACCTGTGATTACTTGAGCAAACCAAGGTGACTGTGATTACAGGCAATTTAAACAATTACCACCCAATGTTTCAAAAATCACCTTATCTTAAAACTTAAGATGTGAGAAACATATTAAGGATACTTCTGATGTGAAACTTGACCATTAATTAAGATATTCATTGAGATTAAAAGTCCTGGAATGCCAAGTGTCTAAGTCCCTTAATTTGTTGGAAAGCAGAATTTTATTGCAGGTTTGAATCAAAACTCATCACTTGTATATACACCATGAAGGTTTTACAACTATCATTGTAATGGTATATAGGATGTTTAGTGATATCCATAAAATAAAAAGGATAACATAAAAAAATACAAAATGGTGAGCAAGTCGGCATATGAAAAATGGGCTTAAGGGAATCCAATGTAGAAAATGCAACATCTGCACTTCTTGACAAACAAATGACTAGTAAGTTGATAATGAAACATGAAATACAATGATATTTTTTTTTATATATTTCTGATACCCTTGTTTTCATCTTGATGTATAACATAGCAGGTGGAAAGCAGTGTTAACGTGATCCATTACAGCTGTAGTTGTTGGGGAGGTAGTGATGGGTAGTGACATAAAAAACACAAGGATCTGATCTGTATAGTAAACTAATGGCCAATAACATGATCCATAAGATGCCAGAGATTGATTGATCATTAGGATAATTGTCTGCTTTAATGACAACATTAGCTGGTTTGATGTATTTACCTAAACACAGCAGGGCCCTACGATAAATCTTCTTTATTGCTTGTTTACATACAAAACCAATAATAAGAATGGGGTTTATATCCCCTTGTTGAGCTAACTGGAGGTGGCGGCTTACTGTACCAGCATATAGTAGCTTTTAAGGCTGTATTTACTCCTAATTTCAAGGTATTATGTACAATTTTTTCTGTGACAACATCATATTGCTGCTCATGTCGTACAGTGTAAAACCTCCTTTAGTGCCTTATTACACAACACAATGTATCCTGCAACCTGACCATGATATATCACGGCAATATGAACATATCGTGGCATTGTTTATCGCAGTAAAGTCAAGGAAATAAATATCTTGGGCCAGAAATCAGGCCACAAGATTTATTTGGCATGTACATGTTTGATAATGTTGTGGAGGTAGTTTACTAATGCTATGCTACATTTGGTAGATGATAGAAAGCATCACCATGTAGCGAAATACCCCGGATTTGCCTTCTGAAACCCCATTGGCTGTGGTGAACGTGGTTTGTCATAGGCCTCTTCAATCTGTGAAAGTTAAAAACTTTGGTTTATCGTAGCCCTCTGTGACCTGCTCCTTTGCGAAATTATTCAACATGTTGAAGATTTTCATAGAGATCCTATGCGATTCAAGAATAGATTGCTTGTGAAAATGATTGCAAGAGAGCCTTCTTTTTAGTTTAAATGCTATTCATTCAATTTTACAAGCTTGCAATCATTTGATCACACTTGAAGTCACTGCGATACGAACATTGACCAGGGTAAATGGGGCCTACACTATGGCATGGTTACGACATGGCCATGACTTGCATTTTTCTAAACTGTACGATATCACGTTATGTCGTCGCAAGTGATTTTGTAGGCATGAAACCTGTGTAGTGTAATGAAAGCTTGACTGTTTTGAATTGCCAACTAGGTACTCAGGCTAGGCTGAAGTCTCGTTTGCCTTGGCTGATTCAGTGCTTGCGATCTATTCAAACAATTTTCCTTTGCTGGTTGGATTGGATTTGGATTGACCATTATGTCTGTGGTAAAAATGACGTGCGAGGTGCCATGAGGTGTCATGGTTGATGAGATTGGTTCCAATCAGCCATTAGGGGAATGAACACACAGGCCTAAAGAGATGCTTTCCAGTCTCTACATATCCTATATACATACAAGGTCTCTGCAAACGACAGGTCTGCAACCGATCAGATCCAACATATTGGATCAAAATGGGCTGAATTCCAGCCATCTCTGGTGGATGATTACTCCCGACAATTATTGGTTGCAATCACAAGGATTCCCTTTTGCCAGTATGAATGTAATTTTTTTCAATTTCACAGACATGCAATCATTTTATTGGCCGCTAGAATAACTATTGTCTTCTCCATGCAGTAAGTTTATCGGAGTGCCATCAAACAGAACAGTCAGCCAGGGCAAATTGGACTTCGCTCTCAATCAAGCCCCATTCACTATGCCCGAGGATTGTGTCGTTTGCAGGTCTGATAAATTTATTGCATTGAAAAAACGGTCATCTAAAGGCCCATCCACCTTGGACGATGGTTCTGTCTGAAGGAGCAACCATAAAGGTATCGCACGGAGGGGACAATATTTTCAATGCCGATAAAATTATCACATGCATGAGAAATTGTAAAAATAGCATTCACACTGGCAGAAGGGGTTCTTGCGATTGAAAACGGTAATTGTCGGGAGCAATTATCCACCAAAATCGGCTGGAATTCAACCGATTCAATCAAACATGTTAGATCTGATCGGTTGCAGAACTGTCGTTTGCCTCATCGTGTGCACCAAAATTGCAAACGATAATTGTCGCATGAGATTGTGTGCACCGTATTCACCACGGCAAATGGGCCTTCAGGGGCAATGAAATCATTGTATGCCAGCGAAATTGAAGAAATAGCATTTACACTGAGAAGAGAGGCACCTAATGATTGCAAATGTGATTTTCTCAAACACTTGCAGCCCTGAATCTTCGGGAATTCATCCGACTTGATCAAACAATTTTCAATTTAACATGTTGGATCTGATCGGTGCAGATTTGTCGTCTGCACTATCATTTGCACCAAGAGACCACACAACAATTGTCGGATGAAATCACATGCACCGCCTCAGCCAGGGTGAATGGGCCTTCACTAAGGACCACCTAAATGAAGGAAGCTACAACAGTCTGCCGCAGCCCTATCAGACCTCATAGCATATACACCATATTCAAGAGGTTGCACAATGGACTGTTCCATAGACGCTTTCTATCCGATTATTTTGGATTAGATGAATCTGCCGGCTGGACACCACACCAATAATAAAGGTATAAAAATCAGCCAAAAAAGGTGGCCTGCTATACACACACTCCCCCCCCCCCCCCCACCCCCTCAGGAATCTTTTTAAAAAGGTCCACTTTTCCTTTAAAATTTTATAATAAAAACACATGAAAAAATGAAAGAAAATATTGAAACGTTCCACTTTAAAAACCTTGCCATCCCTTTTTTAGGTTGAAATTGTTTAAATCGTAAACAAAAGTTCCACTTGAGGAACCAATCAAGGACTGTTAGAAACTTTCCCTAATAATTACACCATCATTACAGTGGTGCGAAGCACAACGTTCATAAAAATGGTGGCTACTGTGAGGGTTGGCACCCACAGTGAGACCTGTCCCTGTTCAAAAGTTTAAACAATACAATCTTCCACTACAAGGACATTGCTCTTGTGGCAGGTTCCGCCGTTGAATTATGCCTGTCTTACTGGACCAATTTCAATTCTGTGAATGGCTGTGAAGAAAAGACACTTAGATCTAAAATTCCTGAAATTTCCAGCCAAGAAAAATAATTAGAAGCAGTGTAAATTGATGCTGAATTTTGTGTATAACAGCAAGACCAAACCCTCATTACTGTTTGCACTGTTAGGAGACCTATATCTAAGTCCTCACTGTGCTCTCACTGTTGTCAGGGTTTGGTTATGAGATGGACCACAGACCACGGATAGAAAAGACAACATTGCTTACCACTGATTTGAGTTTTATGAGTCCGGATGGATGTCCTGCCTTGTTACACTTAGGCTGTTACTGCATAGTCTAAGGGGGTGTTTCACACCGGTTGTAACTCTAAGATTCTGTTTTTAGATAAGGTTTTTATTAAATTGTTATGGTTGTGTATCAGACTTACGATCTTATATTCCTGCTGTTAACTATATATCATGTAGAGCTACGATTATTTCCCTTTAAAAATGTCTTATCTTTAATTTTGAGATATGAGAAAGGTATTTAGGATTCTCCTTGTGTGAAACATGCCCTAAGTGAATACTGTAATGTTCATCATAGGTCTTATCATGTATTAGGAACTCTAGACAGCCAGAACAAGTTATATGTGCAAACTAAATTACAAACTCACTGTTTTTGTGAGGTTCTCGTAAGCATTGGCTAGGTTGTCAGGAGTAAAACTGCAATGACATGCATTTGTACATACACTTTAGCCTTTTACCTACAAAAACAGAAGCTCAACAGTCGCATCAACAACAGTCATTGTTTTCCCGGTGGTCTGTAGAACTACTTTGTGTAATGTTAATGCTTTGTCAGGAAGGTTCACTCTATGTTTGTGTGAGCGTCCCATGGGGTAATTTAGCCATTTGTTTATGGATCACCAAGCTAGATGCTTTTTGCACTCAACTGTTGGCACTTTGTTATTTGTTGCTAGTGATACATTTACTCTGAAGATGTATAATTATTTTGACTTGGAACTTTGTAAATTTATAAGAAGTTTTTAAGTTGTGGATTATAGTTATTAATCGAGCCATGAGTGCAACATTATCATAACGGTATGATGACCTTCTGGCTGCCTTGTTATGTTACATTATAAAATCATGGTGACCTTCTTTTGATGACTTCCTATAATGTCACTTTAACCAACTTTTACAGTGTATCATTGTGACATTCTTGTAACATTCTTACCATGTTATATGCGGTAGAAAATAGCATTTTGTTTTTGTATGGTTGAGACTTCACTCAAAGAGAACGTCACAATAACATTCTGTTTAGGCCACTTTGATACCTGACCAAATAAGATAGCCACTGTTATGTTCTGTTTCGGTAAGCTTAATACATGACCTAATCGGAACATTATGATGATATTTTGTTTAGGAGAATTTGGGACCTCCCCTGGTGAGGAGGTCAAAATATGTTTGTTTTGAGTGAGGTCAGACCTCATCTAATCAGGATGTAACTATAACATTCTTTTTGAATTGGTCTTGATGATTACTTCACTATGACACTATGATTCTGTTTCGGTTAGGTTTGGTTCAACCACTACAATTCTGTTTTCGTTTGGTTTGTTCAACCTCTCAGGAAAATAACGTAATGGTTACGTGATATTTGGTATGTAACACACAAACCAAAAAGATATGCTTGCATAACATAGCCATTACAACTCACCTTGGCTGGGAGAGAATCACACTGTATATAACCATAATTTAACATCTTATTACCTGGGGAAATGGTTTTAGTTTAATTGTTGATGTTGGTGGTTAATAATTGAAGATAAGCAGCTTTATAATTTCAAGGAAATGATTCGCCATGCATTTATAGCATTATGATGAATATTATTGAAATGATATACATTGAATCAATCATTATGGTATTTCTATGAAGGCAGTAAAGTTATCTGGAACACTGCTCCTGAACATTTGCTAGTAGAGGCAAAAAATAGAGTTGTTCGTCTGAAAAGACTATCGCATCAGATGACCTGGAAGATAAAAATCATCTTGATGTCTGGCAGTAATCTATGATCTCTGGGTCAAACTTTGAGCCATGATTTTTGTTGGTCTTTGTGATCATATTAAGCCGGTGATCCATGATGTGACAAAAGGCCAACCGATTTTCTTCTTATGCATTTGTCGCATATTTAGAATCAATTTTCCCTGTGAAAATGCTATTTTTCTGATATGGATCATCTGAAACTCTTTGGGAAATCGATATAGTATAAGAACAATTATTATTTAACAAACTGATTTTCAAAATCGGTTCAAAATCAGTCCAAAATTTCGTTGTGGATCATCGGCTTCAGAGGGAGTCAAGAGATTGCAAATTCTGTTAATTGTTAACGATATTTATATGGCCATAGTGTAGATTTGTGCTTAAAAACAGAACCTACACTAAGATGAACAAAATCTCATCTCCAGTCAATTTTGGTGACTCACCGGAATTGACAAACACAGGAATTTTAGGGAATTCAAGTGCAGTTATGGTTAGTTACCATAATTTGTACTGTAACATTGGCTATTGTTTTTATTACAGTTATTTGAATTTGCAAAATGGTGTCATATTTTGACACAGCATTGCTTCCTTTATTATGTATCAAGCATTATGAAGATCATAAGCATTGGTACAATAAGCCCATCCCACAATGGGTATATCCTAGAGTTAGATCTAGCATTAGACTAGACCCTAACATTAGTTTGACAAGGGTCGGACAAACTAATTGTATTGGCCATCCTTGTTTCCTGGAGTTGAGGTTAGTGAAATAAGAAAGAATTATGTTTTTCTATATCCTCAAGTGCTGCTTGAACATTGTGATTTCTTAATTCTTAATTGGCGGTATCCGAATCTATGAGACAATAGAGACCATACCCCTTCAATTTTATCAAGATAGGTGTTCTTTTATGTGGAATACCTTAAAGGCAGGGTGCCACATACAACGTCCATTGGCACTTGGCCTTTGATAACACTGTCAATGACCAAAGGGGGAACATCCAATACAACAGCAGGGGGACAGAGACTTGAACCACCAGTCTTTTGATTATGCCAACGCTCTACCACTGCACCACCAGGGACATTTCCCAAGTCTGATCATCTACCATGTGTTAATAAAGTCAGTATTCACCTAGCCTCCGAAGTGAACATACCTGCCTCAGACTTGCTCATTTTAATCCTTCATATAATGGGCCAAGTAGGGGCACCCCTTAACACCATGTAGTTTATAGCAAGTGGCCACCAACATGCTGATACCAGTGTGACAGACGGCCATATTAGCCATCACATGGCTGCGCTGGTTTCCATCAGTCCGGGCTGGCAAACAGGTCTATGTTGGCCTGTCACCAGGAATCAGCGGCCATGTGCCTTCTTGCTGGTTCCTGTCAGGTACTCTGGAAGGGAAGCCTGGTAATGACTGTCAGCTCTCTGTGACTTGTTTGTGATACCAGATGTTTGGTCATAGGTGGGTCACAAAATAACCATAACAGAACCTGCCTCAAAACAACCTTATTTGAACATATAATTTAGGTTACAATATGTTGTTATAACCATGTAGCCAGCATGTCATGGTGCAACATCGCAGCAGTAGTTCCTAATCCACATAATCCTTCTTTGAAACTTACAATGTGACGTCGCAGAAACACATACCAAGAATGTCATTTTGTGATGTTGCAGAAACACCTGATAAGAATGTCATTTTGTGATGTTGCATTGGAAGTCTCAGAGACATGATTGGGAGCCATGTCTATAATATGTCAAAATGTGACGTAACAAGGACCTAAAGATGACGTCACAATAACATTATTATAATGTCATTTTCTTGCCTGGGTATGGCCTTAACCCGAATCAGACATGTTGGGCACTGGGACCCAAAACAAACATAGGCCAATTTGTAGTTTAATTAGGGCTTCATATTTTGCAGGTCATGTCTTGTAGTGTAATAGGGCCTTATGTTGTGTCAGAGTTATACCAAGCCAAGAATGGTTTTAACAAAGTTATTTTATTTATTTTTCTTTTATTTGATACAGTTGACACGCCTCAATGCTAGGTGCTTCTTTTCCAGGTGTACACTGTTTCTATACTTTTACAATCAATCCCAGATGAAATGGCAACTACAGGTCATGGCTAGTTTGATATTGTCCTCCCTTACATTATAGAAACATGGATATAATTTACATTATAAACAAAAGAGTAAGTACATAACAGATAATTGAATAAAGGAAGGAAAAAAGAAGGGGGTGGATGGAGGGTACATAAGGGGGATGAGAATGGTTGAACCTTATAGTCTATTAGAAAAAATCAGGATATATATTGGTGTGTTCTTTAAATCAGAATTTAAATAGTTTGTAAGTGTCAGAGTTTTGGACCTCGTTTGGCAGATTGTTCCAAAGTCTGATCCATAATACAGCAGACTTACACAACTGTATTATCAAAATGTCTGGTTCTAATCTCCCTGTTATCGACATATTCTTCCAATGAAGATGGATTATTATATTGTCCTCCAATTGTTCTTGGTGATATTTCAGACTTATGATCCCAAGTTTCTGGTGTGAGATATACAGTAAGGATAGTTAAAGGTAATGTTTCAAAAATCACTTTATCTTAAAACGGAAGATGTGAGAAACATATTAAGGAGACTTCTGATGTGAAACGTGGCCATTAATTAAGATCCCAGCCAAGTTGTAACATTATAGAACCATTCTGCAATCATACTTGGTCAGTCTGTTGCGTAATAAGATGGCACGTAACAGTTACATCATTGATGGTGAAGTTGAAATCTCACTGAATCGGAACGTTATTACAATGTTATTTTTTGGTGAGGCTAATACCCTTAATTCCTTGGAAAGCAGAATTTTATTGCAGGTTTGAATTAAAATCTCATTATTTGTTTATACACCATAAAGGTTTTACAACTATCTTTTGAATGGTATATAGGATGTTTGGTGTTATCCATAAAATAAAAAGGATAACATAAAAAATACAAAATGGTGAGCATCAAAATCGGTGTATGAAACATGGGCTTAAGGGAATCCAATTTGGAAACATCAGCTCGTCTTGATAAACAAATGACTAGTAAGTTGATAATGAAACATGAAATACAATGATGTTGTTTTATATTTCTGGTACCCTTATTTTAATCTTGATATATAACATAGCAGGTGGAAAGCAGTGTTGACTTGATCCATTACAGCTGTATGTGTTAGGGAGGTAGTGATGGGTGGGAGAATAAAAACCTCATGGAACAGATCTGTATTGTAAATTGATGGCCAATAACATGATCCATAAGATCCAAGAGATTGATGGATCATTAGGATAATTGTATGCTTTAATGACAACATTAGCTGGTTTGATGTATTTGCCCAAACACAGCAGGCCCCTACGATAAATCTTCTTGCTATCGCTTGTTTACATACAAAACCAATAATGAGAATGGGTTTTATATCCCCTGGTTGAGCTAACTGGAGGTGGTGGCAGCTTACTGTACCAGCATACATAGTAGCTATTAAGGCTGTATTTCACTATGTGATTTTACTACTAATTTAAAGTATTATGTGCAATTTTCTCTGTGACATCGTTATATAGATGCTCATGTCGTGTTAGTGTCAAACCTCCTTTAGTGCCCTATTACATAAAAGCACATGTCCTACAATCTGACCATGATGTCGAGACAATATGAATATGATAGTTCTAACAGGACACATCAACTTAGAAAGCATCACCATGTAGCAAAATACCCCAGATTTGCCATCTAAAGTCTCATTTGCCATTGTGAAAGTGGTTTGTCGTAAGCCTCTGCGAGCTATGAATGTTAAATACTTTGGTTTATTGTAGCCCTCTGTGACCTGCTCCTTTGCGAAATTATTCAACACGTTTAAGATTTCTATAGAGATCCTGTTTGATTCAAGAAGAGATTGCTTGTGAAAATGATTGTAAGAGGGCCTTCCTCTTAGTTTAAATGCTATATGTTCAATTTCACAAGCTTGCGAAGATTTGGCCAAACCTGAGGTCTCGGTGATACAAAAGTTGACCAGGGCGATGTTGAGCTACATTATGGCCATGACTTGCACTTGAAAAGTTGTATGATATCATGTTATGTCGTAAGTCATATTGTAGACATAATTATCGTGCAAACCGTATCATATAGCGTAATGAAGGGTTGACTGTTTTAAAGTGCCAACTAGGTACTCAGACTAGGCTGAAGTCTCATTTGCCCTGGCCGATGCAGTACTTTTCCTTTAAGTTCCTGTATGGTGCAATGGATCATCAGACACCTTGTATGTTTATATAAGATACATCGAGAATGGAAAGCCAAGGGTAAACCTGTGATGCACTACTGGCCTGTCACCTAGTTGCTGGTTGGATTGGATTTCGATTGACCATTACATCTGTGGTAAAATAATTACCTATGCGGTGCCATAAGGTGTCATGGTTGACCAGATTGGTTCCACCCAGCCACTAGGGGGAGCACATAGGCCTAAAGAGAAGCTTTCCAGTCTCTATTTATCCTATATATACATACGAGGTCTCTGGGATCATGCAAACGACAGGTCTGCAACCAATCAGATCCAACATTTTAAATCACATGTGCTGAATCCCAGCCAATACTTGTGGATGATTCCTCCCGACAATTATTGGTTGCAAATAACAAGGATCCCCTTTTGCCATTGTGAATGCAATCTTTTTCAATTTTGCAGATATGAGATGATTTTATCGGCCCCTGGAATATTGTCTTTTCCATGCAGTTAGTCTATCGGCGTGCCATCCAACAGAACAATTGGCTAGGGTGAATGGGGCTTCACTCTCAATCAAGCCCCATTCCCCAAAGCCAATGATTGTGTTGCTTGCAGGTCTGATAAATTTATCACATTGAGAAGACGATCATCTGAGGGTCAATAAAATCGTTGTATACCGACAAAATTAAAGAAATAGCATTCACACTAATAAGAGAGACACTTAACAATTGCAAACAATAATTTTCAAAGTACTTTCAGCCCTGAACCGATTAGATCCAACATGTTGGATCTAATCGGTTCCAGATTTGTCGTTTGCACCAGGAGACCACATGACAAATGTTAGAATAGACCGCATGCACTGCGTGGGCCAAGGCAAATGGGCCTTCACAGAGAACCACCTAAACAAAGTAAGCTACAACAGTCTGCTGCAGCCCTATCAGATCTCATGGCATATACAGCCTTTTCACAAGGTTGTGAAGTGGAGAAGCCATAAACAGGCCTGAGTTGCTGATTTGCACTTGTACTAATCTCCTTCCTGCCTCGGGTTAGCCGGCAATCTGTATCGCCATACTCGTCCAGTTTTTTTCATAGATAACATTTATAGTTACTTTCTGAGTATTTCGTGTATCTGAAATGAATACATTATCTATACCAATTAAGTACCGTCAGAAACTTTCTCTAATAATTACACAGTCATTACAATAGTGTGAAACACAGCCTTCATAAGAATGGTGGTGCATTACATAACGGGTCTCGCTGATGCGAGGGTTGGCACCCACAGCAAGATCCGTTCCCATTCAAAAATTTAAATAATACAATATTTCACAACAAGGATGTTGCTTTTGTGCTGGTCCCTGTTGTTGAATTGTGGCTGTTCTACTGGACTAATTTTGATTCTGTAAATGGTTGTGAAGAATAGACCTAAAACGAATAGATCTAACACTCCTGAAATTTCCAGCCAAGAAAAATTATTAGAAGCGGTGAAAATCGATGCTGAATTTTGTGTATAACAGCAATACCAAACCCTCATTAAGGTTTGAACTGTTGTGAGATCCATATCTAAGACCTCGCTGTGCTCTCACTGTTGTCAAGGTTGGGTTATTTGATGGTCCACAGACCACTGATAGTAAAGACAACACTGCTTACCTCTGATTTGAGTTTCATGAGGCCAGATGGGTGTCCTGTCTTATTATTCTGAGGCTGTTACTGCATAGTCTAATGGGGTGTTTCACACTGATAATAACTCTAAGATCGTACTTTTAGTTAAGGTATTTTGAAATTGTTATGGTTGTGTATCAGACTTACGATCGTATATTCCTGCTGTAAACTATACATTATGTAGAGTCACAATTATTTCCTAGTGTGAAACGCTCTAAGTGAATACTGTAATGTTCATCATAGGCCTTACTATGTGTTAGGAAGCTCTAGACAGCCAGATCAAGTTATATGTGAAAACTTAATTATGAGCTCACTGTTTTGTGAGGTTCTCTTAAGCATTGGCTAGGTTGTCGGGAGTAAAACTGCAATGACATACATTTGTAGACACATTTCAGCCTTTTACCTACAAAAACAGAAGCTCAACAGTCCCATCAACAATATCCATTGTTTCCCCAATGGTCTGTGGTTGTGTAATGTTAATGCTTTGTCAGAAAGGTTCACTCTATGTTTGTTTGAGTGTCCCATGGGGTTTGGGCCATTTGGCTATGGATTACAAAGCTAGATGCTTGTTGCACTCAACTTTTGGCCCTTTGTTATTTGTTGCTAGTGTGATACTCTGGATACTATGAAGATGTATGTGTCGACTTCAAACTTTTGAAAATTCATAAGAAGTTGTTAAGTTGTTTATTATAGTTATTAACCCACAAAGAGTGTGACATTATAATAACGTTATGATAACCTTCTGGATTGGTCTTGTTTCGTGACATTATAACATCACAGTGATGTTCTTTTGATGACTTCCAATAATGTCACTGCAACCAACTATTACAGCATAACATTGTGACATTCTGGTAACATTCTTGCCATGTTATTATGCAATGTATATTATGACCTTTCCAAATAAGTATGTCTCTGTTTTTGTGTAGACCCCCTCAAAGAGAATATTGCAGAACATTCTGTATAGGTCACTTTGATACCTGACCATATAAGATAGTCACTGTTATGTTCTGTTTAGGTAAACTTAACACATGACCTAATCGGAACAGTATGATGATATTTTGTTTAGGTGAGTTTGGGTCCTCCCCTGGTGATGAGGTCACAACGATGTTCTTTTTTGAGTGAGGTTGGATCTCATCTAATCAGAATGTCACTATGACATTCTTATTGGATTGGTCTTGATGATTACTTCATTAGAACACTATGATTCTGTTTTGCTTAGGTTTGGTTCAACTTCAATGATTATGTTTTGATTTGGTTTGGTCTCAGGAAAATAACGTAATGGTTACATGATATTTGGTAAGTAACAGACAAACCAAAAGATTATGCTTGCATAACATAGCCATTACATTTCACTTTGGCTGGGAAAGAATCACACCATATGTAACCATAATTTAACATCTTATTACCTGGGGAAATGGTTTTAGTTAAATTGTTTGTGTTCAATGGTTTACAAAGAGTTTTGGGCTATGCAAAACCACTAAATTTATATTTTCTTAAGTTTAGAGGAAATCTTGGATTTTATACTAAAAGATGGGCAGCATTAAAATTTCAAGGAAATGATTTGCAATGCATTTATAACATTATGATGAACATTATTTGAAGACATCCATTGAAGAATCATTATGGTATTTTATGAATGCAGTTGAATTGTTGGGAATGCTGGATTTAATGGACTGAAGATTTCTGACATGTATGTAACTTTTAGTAATCTCCTTACATTAATAGATATTCTACCTGATGATATTTTGTGTTTTGAATAATATTTTATCATAAAGATCCGTTAAGGTTTCATGTTAACCCTTTAGACCCCAATCCGGCCATAGCTGCCAGAGGGTAATTTCCCCAATCCGGCCGTAGCCGCCCGAAAATCTGATGTTTTTCTGACATTTTCCTGACATTTTTCAAAGTGTTGATTATATTCAGATGAATTATAACAAAAATACGTTCTATATATCAAATGAAAGCTAAAAATTCCATATCGACCTCCAAAAACATATTTTATTATTGTATATTTGTAACATTTGAAATATATCACATTGGACAGTTGAAATATATCACCTTCAAAATAATTTTCTGGAAATTTCGGGAAGCTTCTGGGGAAATAGACTAATTCACTTTCGAAATAGCTGGGATCTAAAGGGTTAAAGGGTTAAGGTGCCTTAAAGGTAAATATGGGTATAATTCTTAAAAACCATAATGGAATTCCCAAATTCACAGAAATGGTTGTCAGGTGGATTGATAGGGACTATCATGAATAATTGATATTAATAAGGACTTAATTTAACCGCTAGCCTCACATCATGGTTAAAACAAACAGTGGTATTCAGCTCCAGAACACCCACATCAGTAATAATATAAGAAGACCTGCCAGCGGAGTCTGAGGGTGATCCCCATGGGTCATACAGGCACCTGAGGATGACCCCAAGGAACTTCTATAATTATTTTATCACCCAATCAAAGGTCTAAACTGTCTAAAAATAGTGACAATGACGAGCGGCACGTACAGCCTGTTTATATGCACTGGCCTCTGTAAGCACCACTCGCCGGCCGTGCGGGTAATAAAGGCTAATGGGGGAACGTGTATCTATGACAGCTAAAGAACAAAATGTTAAGTGATACATACATCAAAATATGTATGCTTGAATGCATTATGTAAGGATTCTTAACATTTGCTATCACAGGCAAAAGTTCTTTATCTGTAAAGATTATGGCATCCGATGACCTCGAAGAAAAAAGTCATCTTGATGTCTGGCCGTGACTGTCTATGATGTCTGGGTCAAACTGACTAAGTTTTAGCCATCACTCCTTGTTGGTTTTATGGTCATATTAGATGGAGTCAAAAGTCTGCAAATTATATTAACTGCTGAACTATTTGTTCTATGGCCATAGCTTAGGTCTGTGGGTAACATATAGACTGTGAATACAGACTTAAGTACATTGATAGACAGAAAATCACATCCGCCGTCAATTTTGGTGACCCATCGAAATTGCTTTGTTTACAAACATTGCTATCTACAGGCATATGTATACATGACAGGAATATTAGGGAATTCAAGTGCAGTTATAGCTAGTTACCATAATTTGTACTGTACCATTGCCTAAGGTTTTCATAGTTTTTTTGAGTTTTCAAAATGATTTCGTATTTTGACACAACATTACTCTTGGCTCCCATTGATGTGTATCAAGCATTATGAAGATCATTAGCATTGAGAATCACTTAGTTCTTTTCTGCGCTGAATAGAAAATGAATCATAGGGTAAGCGTTCCTTTGCACAGACATCAGTGGTGTATTTCTTCTAAGAATAGTAAAACCCGGGTTAGGGGGAATGTTTTATATTCCATAAAAGTCAGCTACAGTCCTAAATTGATATCCCATGTCTTCCAAGAAAATGATAAATTTATGTGAATATTAGGTCTTTATCGTTCGAAACACGGTGCCTTGCTTTTGTGATGGAGACATCTGATGTGTCCATCTCATTATCCCAATATATTGTATATTTTTTGTATAGAAAGTATTTGGCCCATACTGTATACTTCTGTATGATTAAAGCATAGACCTTGTGCAGACGTTGTCATGTGACCAGTTCTATGACAATCGACCCTGGGGAAACTACCCTGGAGATGACTACCCCTGAGACAACTATCCTTGGGACAACTACCCCGTAGAACAACTACCCCCTAGAACATTTACCCCCTAGGACACCTACCTCTTAGGAGAATTACTCCCTAGAACTACTATCATCCCATAGGATAAATACCCCTGGGACAACTAACCCTAATGACAACAATTCGTTAGGACAGTTACCCCTCTAAAGTAAACACCCCTTGAGACAATTACCCCTATATCTGTATTCCCCTGTAAGACAACTAACCTTTCTGGTCACTGGTGACTAGGGTGACTAACAAGGCTTAGTTGTGTTTTAAAAGGTAGTGACATATTTAGCAAAGGGTGGCTAATAGTCTTAAGCCCCATACCCAATGGGCAATTTTGACACCGGCAGATTCTACTAGAAGAGTCGGCCTATTTCATTGCCGACTCATATCAAACATGCACATTACAATATACTATACTTATAGGTGACCTTAAGAATTGGCTGATTTTCCCATTTGCCTGTCACCCATCGCCACTATAGTTGCCTAGTGGGTATGGGGCCTTAAGTAATCAAGACTGACTGAATCTTTTCTATCAAGATCATAATGATCATGTTGCGTAATTACAGGTAAAGAAATAATACTTAACCACCACTCCCACACACATACTGCTTGCTTGTGTCATACTATGTTTAGGAAACTTGAATATAATGAACTATCAACCTGATTATAAGGCTATTCTCAGTTGTCACCCTCTACTCCAGTCCCTCATCCAACTCACCTACTAACCCTCCATTGAAACACAATGCTTTTGAAATATAGTAACATAATTGAAAACCGGGAAAGTTGGCAGCCCTGCCCACCTCAACCCTCCCCCACCCCCTGCCCCCCGCCCACTTTATAGTCAACACCGACACACTGATACCAGCGAGACAGACAGCCGTATTACCCATCACATGGCTGCGCTGGTCGTCGTCAGACCGGGCTGGCAGACAGGTCTATGTTGGCCTGTCACCAGGAATCAGCCACCATGGGCCTTCTGCCTGGTGCCTGTCAGGTAGTGGGATGGGAAGCCTAGTAATGACCGTCAGCTCTGTGTGACTTATTTATGATACCGGATGACCATCTATAGAAGTGCATTACAGAGTAGGTACAGAATGATGTCAGGTGTGCCCAGGCTAAAAAAGTGACGTTATTATAACGTTGCAGCAATGTTCTGTTGAGTTCTGGTTTAGTTCTGGTTACATTGTTTTATGGTACCCAAAAACGTCTTTAAAACCGAACATTGCGATGTTGTACTGTAACGTTCTTTTGATGTTCTTGTAACGTTCTTTCATGTTATGATATCATTAATATAACGTTCTTTACTGCTGAGGTCTTCTCACATTCTTTCATGTTATTATAACGTTATAATAATGTTCTTTACTGATGAGGTCTCAACTAAAATATAATGTTATTATAACATTCATTTTTAGTAAGTCTCAACCTCAAATACATCACAGTTATGTGAGGATTGGGCTAAGACCAACCAAAAAAGTATGGTCACAGAATGTACTTGTTACTTCATTGCTTGCCTGGATGGGGTGGTTAGCCTGTCTGCCTGTTGTGTGGGCAGCCGGGGTTCATTCAATACTGGGTTGGGGTGGGCTGGCTACTACGCCTCTACATGTTTCGCACTGGTAACAACTGGGTTATCAAAGGTCTCTAGTAGACCACCAGCTGTTGTGTGTAGTGCCCTGCCTATGGGACCAGGCACATTAAAGAACACCTGCCTCAGTAAATGTTCAGGGGTATGGTCTCCATCTTCTCATAGATTTGTTTATTCCATAGATACAATCATCAAAGACAGATTTGTCAAATCCTGTCCTCGCTGTGATATGATGTTAGATGTTGCTGCGGTGTTAACAACCAACAGAATGATGTTATGGTTGAATTAGTGTGTCTGATATCATTGTAGAATTAATTTTGCCGCTGGATATATATAAGTCTGGAAGGGAAGCCTAGTAATGACTGTTGGCTCTGTGCATTTTATTTATGATACCGGATGACCATATATAGAAGTGCTTTACAAAGTAGTTACAGAATGATGTCACGGTCGAATTAGTGTGCCTGATATCATTGTAGAGTTAATTATGCCATTGGATATATATACATCTGGAAGGGAAGCCAAGTAAGGAGCGTCAGTTATTTTTGATATGGGATGACCACCTATTGATGTACTTTACTCAGCCAGCTTGAGACATAACAGAAAGAATACTTTTTTTAGTCGGTTTGTTTATTTCTAAGATGGCACATAACAATCACGTTATTGATGGCAGAATGCTATTATAATATTAATTTTTGGTGAGGTTTGGACAAAACCAAAATAGAATGTTAAAAGAATATTCTGTTTGGGTTGAAGAACATAACCAGGACGTTTTGATTTCACAGTGCAATGTCACTGCAGTACGTTGCAACAACGTTATTGGGAGTCATCAAAAGAATGCAACAAGAACCAAATACAGAACCAACAAAAACGTTGCTGCAATGTTATAAGAACGTCAGATCCTTGGCTGGGTACAAAGTAGTACGGAACGATGTAATGGGCAAACTAGTGTGTCTCATATCATTGTATGGTTAATGTTGTCTAGAAGGGAAGCCAAGTATAACTGTCAGGTCTGTGTGAATTATTTGTGTATGGGATGACCACCTATTGAAGTGCTTTATGGAGTAGTTACAGAATGATGTCATGGTTGAATGAATAATGCAGATGTTATTGTAAAATTAATGCTACTTTTGCATATATGTTCATCTAGATGAGAAGCCAAGCAACATCAAATAGCTCTCTGTGCTATTTATGATACTGGATGACCATCTACTGAAAGGTTGTTACAAATCAATGATATGGTTAGATTGCATTTGATATTCTTGGTAAAATTGACATTATTTTTGGATATATAATTCTCTATGTGAAGCAAAGTTATCACCGTTAGTTATTCGTGATACTTGATTGCAGTCTATTGAAGTACTTTGTGGAGTTGTTATGGAACGGTGTCTTGAATAATGTCATTTATGATATGGATAGAGTGACCAGCTATTGAGGTGCCTTACCAAGTGCAGATTCATTGGGTACAATATGAAACAGAAAGAATATGGTCAAAGCTGCCTAATGTGTATGGGGCTGTACAGAATTCGAAGCTGAATGCAATGGTATGCAAAATAAGATTGGACTTGTCAATGGATCTGGTTGTATTCAAGATTCTTTGGATAATGCAGGGCTTTCTCTTGACAGATATTTTTCCATTTTTGAATTGCTTACTACTTTCATTCATTGGAAGATCTTAAGCATTACGTCTGTCAGTAAATGTATGTGCAAAGGTGGACCAGCTCCTTAAGTGTGGGTTCTTTAACCCAGAAGCAGTATCATTCTTTTGTTTTTTAATAATATTTCATTTGTCATCTTCAGAGTGTTCTGATCTTCCTCATGTTACAATCATTATCTTTTATAATTATAGAATTATGGTATTTACAAAGACTACAATGAATAGAACCCAGAACTGTGAGATACCTTAGAGATTCAAGCACTCATCAATGTCCTATTACAAATCCACCGCTCCAATTTACCGACATTTTGAAAAATGAGATTCAAAGATATCTATGATGTTAGGGTACATTGATTAATCTAATACCATATCCTGTGGTGTCAAGAAAGTCTTCACCTGCTTTTTAAATTCATGAATACTGTCCAGGCACCTAATATTTCTTGGTAATGCAAGCCACAATTTTGCACCTCCAAAAAAAAAGTTTTTTGGACTAATTCAGTACTAGGTATTTTTTAACCAGACATTGACTAACTTCTTGGGTTCTAGTATGCCTGTTTTGTTTCTTAAGCCAAATACCCTATTCTTTGAATACGTACATCGGATTAATCAGATGACAGTCTATTCTAGTTATTAACGTAGTAAATTTTGAAGCCTTTACAAGCTCTGTACGTATCCACCAAAAGTGACTGGTGAGTTGATGCAGTGTTTAGAGCTTGATCGGACGACATCAGTCTTAATGTCAGAACTTTGCATGCTTATCAGATAGTTAAAGCATTCTCGAGATCGTCGCCGATGAAAGAGCTTCTAAACTATGTTCATTCTCTGAGGTTAATCGACAAAAACTAGAGATCATACTCGATGGCACATGACGAAACCACTCAGAACTCAGACATGCAGAGCTATTCATTTAGTTTGAAGGGTATGTTTTCTGTGTCTACCTTTCAGTGCCTTTCTTAAGTGACAAGCGTATAAAGCCTTTCAATAAATTGTTTTATTTCGTCGTTTCTTGATTTACAACACAAAATCCTGACAAAGTACAGGTGATCATTTACAACAGTGTATGCATTCCGAAATACAGCGTAGAAAGGAGTCATGCATTTCCCAGGGGTTAAGCAAGGATGTCATATGAGAATGAATATAAGACACTAAAAGACAAATAACAAATATTTCACCTTTTCATGTCAAGCGATCATTAATAGGTTCGATGTGGAATAACCAAGCTTGTGTATCAATCGTTTAAGTCTCATGAATCACCATCCTCCTACCACGGACAGCTGATTTATCTTCTTCGCAAATATGTAGGCTAATTTTGACCAATTTTGACCTAACGGTGAAACTACGAAAAATAATTGAATAATTATCATATTGCACTTTTGATGAATGAATTTACGAACAACTTGCAAAATATCAGTATATACATTGTTTTTAGAATAATGAAGTCTAGGTTCTCTTCATGTCAAATTAGAAATAATAACATGATCAATGAAAATTACTATGCTAAAGTCTTGTAAAATGACATATTACTCAGCATACACCGTAAAGGTTAAAACCAAGATATTGGCCATCCATGGTAGCATGAATCTTCCCTCACAATCTTAAAACCACAAGCATAAAGATGTACCATTTTGACCACATATTCAGATAACCTTATACATTGATAGCTCCTTTGTAAACCATAAACATATTTTTTTCAAAAAAACAGTATAAGGAGCAATTATTATGTTGGATTGCAATGAAAAGTTGCCCAGGATGAAAGGTCCTTTAAGATTATCCAGTAGTATTTCCCGAACTCCACACTACCCTGGCAAGCCACAAAGGTACATTCTTTGCTGATACTTGTTGTAGTCAGTCTGTTACTTGATACAATTTCAAGTAACAGTTACTTTATTTTAGGTAACATTGAGACTGAATGAAAAAGAGTGTTACAATTCAGTGAAGGCGCGAATTACAAACACAGAATTTTGAAATAACATAACCATTAAATGAAACAACAAATCCAGAATGTAATATATCTTGTCCTAGTGCAACATCACAATAATGTAATTGGATCCCATCAAAATAATGTAACAAGAACCAGAAAAGAAATATACAAACTGTCACTGAAATGGTGTGATAACATTGCATGCTTGCGTGGGTATAGTGCACCAGTACCAAGCAAGAATATGATGTAAGTATAACGTTATTATGACGCTCTGTTTAGTTCTGCTTTAGTTCTTGTTATGATATTTTGATGGCACCCAAAAACGTCTTTAGAACCTAACATTGCGACATCGCACTGTGATCTTATTGTGGCATTCTAGTAATGTTGCTTGACACTATAATAACGTTATCATAATGTTCTTTATTAGTAAGGTCTCGACTTATGATACAAAAAATATAATATTATTTTAACATCCTTTTATAGAAAGGCTCAACTTTACCTAAAGAAACATAACTGTTACGTAAAAATTGGGCAGGTTACAGACTAACCAAAAAGGTATATGGTGGCAGAACATGTTTGTTATGTCACTGCTTGCCTGGGTCTGTTCATTGTATGCTGTGTGACAGTACATTACGAACAGCACCATACGCCAATAGTTGTAGTACAATAACCAAACATTTAGAGATCAATCCTCATTTTCTCTCATAAAACATATAAAGTTTGAGATCAGAGATTAAAGATAAGAGAATTAAGTTGAATATATATTTTGCTGGTAATAAGGATTAATGAATAATGAGGTTCATGTAATTTGAAGAAGTGAGCTTGAACATACTTTCGCACACTGAATGATAATTTAACATAAATAAGGGATTTTTGGATAAAAGTTGTTGCAACTACCAAGATCTACACTTGTGGTGGCTAATACCAGAGACTTACTGGAGATTTGTGTTATGATCAAATCAATAAGAAACCAAAAACAGCATGTTTTTCATTCATGAGTGCCATGCTTGGGTATAATATGTGCAATAATTCCCCATTGATAAAAGTTCTTGTTTTTGATTCTGATTTATCATCTCCTAGATAGTTTTTCCAAATGTTCAGTCATTTTGCGTTGGTTGGATCCCTAAGTTTTTTAATGAATAATTATATCTAAAAGTATGAAACAATCATATCTCTGGAAAAATATATCTAATATATCCAATGCCTGCATTCTTAGATCTCTACAACAACGATGTAAGGGTTATCGTTCAGCCAATGACAAAAACGATCTACAAATGTGTACAAACATTCTATAATACAAATATTAATTTTTACCGAACAGTCTTGGGGGTATTCGTTCCATGTCAGCCTTAAGCTTCAATGACCCACAAGGAACTTAATGTATGTGAGCAGGGGCGGATACAGGTATTTCAAAAGGGTCGGGGTCAGCATAAAGGCTATCATGCGTATGCGCGCGCTGCATTTTAAGTTCAGGGGTCCACCAAAAAGGGTCGGGGTCAGGATCCGCCCATCGTAAGAATAGTCAATGATAGAAATACATTCACCCGAGATCAATGTCTAGTAATCAATGTCAATTAATAGCAAATTGTTTTCCTGAACCCTCAGGATACTTGTAAGCAAGATTCCTAAAACATACTTATGTACTTGTAAGCAAGATTCCTAAAACATACTTAAGCTTATTTTTTCAAAACAATTGTTCATTTGTGCTGACTACAGCCTTCTTAAATGTTTGGTGACATTTGTAAATGTAAATGTTCAAAAATGTCACATGAATGTATTCAAGTTTTCCCACAGGGTTATGGGACTGTCAATCATTACATAAGCATAGGCTGGGCCACCATATTTTAGCATGTAATTCTCATGAGAAATGATCTAAAATCTTTGACCCTTTTTGTGAATTGGTAATCAATGGAATGATCAAAATCAAAATGTAACCGGTCTATATAACCTCAGTGTCCTGCTGTTCCGGCTTTAAATTTGTTCTGTTAGTCTGGGATACAAATGACTTCATTGTGTTATCCGAGGGAGAGTCAAGCCTTCCTGTCGGTCCCCTTGACGGCAAGCGCACCGGCAAAAACTGGTTATTCTGACACTTGAACATTCGACACAGGGCACTGCGGAAGTTCTTCCCGCACAGACTGTAGAGAAAGAAGTTGATGCTGAAGTTACAATAGTAGACAATTGTAAAGAACTGCTGCAGCGTAATGACAGTACTTGGCGGTCGGTACGCGGGGTCGACAAACGTCATGACCCAGCTGTGAACTCTGATCACGTGACTGGGCAAGTTCAAAATGAGGAATATGGTGGAGACGACAAGCAGCATCTTGGTCATGCTGATCTGGGTCCTGGGCCTTAGTGAGGCTGGCTGCGGGTTCGTATTGGTGCTGGCGTTTTGTTCTTCGTTAGTCGTTGGCGTGGTTGGGTTTATCGAAGGTCGCTGTTCACTTTTCGACCTATTCGGGACTAAGTACGAAGCGGTCATGACCATGCGCTTCTTGTAAAAGTACTTGATCTTGGTGGCAAGCCTCACATTCAGAACGAAAATGCACACACAGGGTATGATCAGTGTAATGACCGTGTCGATGTTGTTGAATATGTTCACCAGCGAGCGGTACTGAGCCAAAGGCTGGCACTGTTTCCGTCCATTCATGTCGACCACCCCCGTAGTCCAGATGCCGAAACTGTAAGCGACACAGGCAAACACAGCAAGAAAGAGCACCACCTTCTTAGCCCGCAGAGAGGTGCACATGTCCTGCCTCTTTAACGGATAACACACCGCGATGTATCTCTCGACAGTGAAGCCGACCACGTACCAGACGCTCAGGAAACTACACACGTAAGACAGGTAGACTGTACTCTGACACCAGCCTTCCTTGTGGAACAAGAACACCCTCACATAGTTCAACCAGGTGACGAAGAGTTGTACCAGGAACCCAGTATCCGCGACGGCCAAGGCAGCGAGGTACACGCTCGACGAGAGACGGCGCACGTGCGTCCGCACGAAGACGAAGAACGATGTCACATTCCCCACGAGTCCAACCATGATGATGACTGGGGTGAGGAACTTGTTGAGGCCCCAGAGCAGCATCTGGATGGTGAAGGGCCTGGGCAGAGGTGGTGGGGGTGGCTCTAGGGAGGTCCAGTTGGCCGTCAGGTTTGGGGTGAGGGAGGAGTTACCCTCCAGCCAGGAGAGGTTCATGGTGGAAGCTGACCTGGAAATAATAATGATAAAACGCCAGTTAGATTCTATAAAGAACAAGAGAGATTCAATTGGTGTTGTGCCTATGACGTCATAACTGCCTGTAATGGAATGGTTGCCATATTTTGTTTAATTAAGACTCGCTAAATAACACAAAATTCATCATATAAATCTGATAATTTTATTATCACAAGTCCACAACTGCACAAGGTCTATTAATTATGTATGCCACTATGGGATATAGGGCGGTCGTGCAGGGGTAGAGTGCCCCCTCCTTTTTTGAGGTTTTAGTGTAAAATTCAGGAAAAAAAGGGGGTTGGCCTCCCTCTCTATGAGCGCGCCTACATCTTTTCAAAAAACTGGATCCGCCACTGTGTGAGGTTTGCATGTTAGTTTGGTTTGTAATGCTCATTAGAAACGTTTTGAACGCTCCCCACTCCCCTAAAAGTGAAGCGCACCTATTTTCGTGTATGTATACTCAATGCAGGCCCTTTGCATAATGGATAGAGCTTAAGGTACACTGATAAAGTACTGAAAAGTCAGCATGATTATGGTTAAATACACCCTTTATTTCATCTTTGTGATCTATTGAAAAATGTGTGAGTGTATATAACATTTCTAATAAATCAATTACTCTTTACATATAAAACAAAACTGTATTGTACTATATCCTTTTCCAGTAATTAGGCTCTGGTTTATCCCTGAAATGTTTTTCTGGACTTTTCGCCCCGCCAATAGTAATTCATTTTTGTAATTTAAACAAAAGCATACTGTTTGCATGTATACTGTATTCATACTTGAACTGTGAAATTATATGATTCACACTTCATTCATTGCAATTTAATGAAAACTCGCCCATTAGGAGAATACCTGGCCAGAATAATAGATGAATAAGAAGGAGGAAAGCATTGAATTTCAGACACTTGTGGTAAGAATGCGGAGCTGTATCGTTGTCCCCATGAGACAGATAAACTATGGTGAATGGTCGAGTTGGTGGTCATCGAGGGACAACCACAGACAATCAACTCAGACAAGCAGCACTGTCATGGCTAGACAAAGTATTCATCCCTGGATATTGCCATTCCTGACGGAATCAAAGGTACGATAAAAGGTTTCCAAACCGCCTTAGTGGATATGGGGCTTTAGAAAATTATAATAATTGATGGTTGTCTATCACAAGTCCACAATCTCAAAGTAAATTGCACATTGTCTACATCAGATACGATCCTTGAATGGTTTTGAATGGTAATGGATGAGCACAAATTGGTAAGGGAAAGTAGTTAAGTTTGTATGAAGTTCACAATTTCACTTAAAATGATGCCAGGGTATAACAGATGGATGGGATGTTAGCATGTTACAACAGCCCTGAGATGTTTTGAGGCCCCCCAGTTTATGTGTGCCAATCCTCACTACAGCAAGAGTCGTTATTAAAACTGGTTTGATAGAACAGCTAAAATCAAAGGAAGGGACCTGTCGCAACAGCGACGTCATTGTAGTGAAAATTGTATTGGTTACATTTTTGAACAGGAATGGTTCTCACTGTGTGTGCCAACCCTCGCAACAGCGAGACCCGTTATGCGACAGACCACAGTGGTCCGTCGCATAACGGGTCTCGCTGTTGCGAGGGTTGTCCACCACAGCGAGACCCGTCCCTGTTCAACAGCGAGTGGATCCAACTTTGGCGATAACAGCGATGTTTGTCCACCTGATTTTTTCAATGTAATGGATGGGCATTTTGGGGTTAGATTTTTTACATTCTGCTTTCACTGTATGTTAGATGTGTCCATTGGCTTATGAAATATATAGGAGGCAAGTGGCGGTAATGTATTTATCAGTCAAATAAATGAATCTAAAAAATGTACAAAACCATCGCTGTTGCGAGGGTTGGCACATTGAAAACCTTAAGGATATCCCTGTTGCGAGACTTAAATCTAAACCCTCGCTGTGCTCTCGCTGTTGCGAGGGTTTGGTTATGCGACGGACCACAGGTCACACATTGATATTACCTGGTGTGACAGAGGGAGGCACCTCTCTGAGAGATATCACAGCTGTGTGTCAGGGAGTAGCATGATCTATGACATGAGACACGCAACGTTGAGGACTTTTTTGACATTACCTTCCCAGCCAGCTTTCAACGTAACATAAACGTTCTGCAATCACACTCTTTTAGTCAGTTTGTTACCTACTAATATGGTAAGTAACAATCACATTATTGATGCTGAGGTTGAAACCTTACAGAATTTGAACGTTATTATAACATCATTTTTTGCTGAGGTTAGGACAAAACCAAAACAGAACAATATAAAAACATTCTGTTTAGGTTGAAGAACATAACTAGAACATTAAAATAACATGACAGTGTCACATCGCAGGAGTAGCTACAGCAATGTTATTGGGAGCCATCAAAATAACGTAACAAGAACCAATACAGAAAGTAGCTGCAATGTTATCAAAACATGAGACCTTGAGCTGGGACACTCCCATTTTGGTTGGGACTAAAGTCAGTGAATCAAAAGGAGACACATTTCAAACTATAAGATCATTGCAGCAAATTGCGATCAAAAACATTAAGTTGCCCTAACATTTTTAAAAGAAATCCTCATAATTCTTACAATTCTTGATGAATTTCAATAATCTTGGTATCATTCTAAAGCTAGGAATATGCATAATATGAATCTGGAAGAAAATTGTTCCAACAGAACATTCCAAATGATTTGGAATGTTTGGAATGTCCTCCAAATTTGCCGAAATTTTGTATTTTTCCTGACTTCCATCAACTTAATTCTAAATAGAATCTTTAATTTACATTTTATTTCAATTCTTTCAAAAGGGACTTTAGAGAATTAAATTTGGAATCTAATGATGTGTCATTTACCTAGATGTAAGCATTATTTAGCAAATGAACACAGTCAGAAGGCTGGGGTGAAATTATGAAATATAACCATTTTGCACAGATTTTTACAACAAGCCATCTGGGCGCTGAGCAGCAATTTGAATTCTATTATAGAATGTTTGCTTATTTCTTGCTTATTTCTGTTTTATCCTTCTATACAATTATTTATTATTATTTTTTTATAGGTTTTCTTATGGGAAAACATAAAAAATATTCAATTATAACAGTTTGTGCGGGTAAAATATACTTAAATGCATCGTGATAATGTCCAACTGTGTGCTTGCATCTTACGAAACATAGCATAATTGATGTATTCGGGTTGCTGCCAGGGGTCAACTATAGTTATTTTTTGCCTTTTTTCATGCTTATTGATATCAAAAGTTTAATATCTAGTTACATATAAAGGTCAGATGCTACATTTGCCTTTATTCTATAAAAAGCTTATCAATACTATAGATCTGGTCAACAAGAAACAGCCCATTTTCTGTTCCTTTTATTGTGACATAGCGATAGTTTAAAGTTCTATAAATGTTATTTTATATGAAGAGTTGTACATTAATATAACACATATTATCATTTAACTTGAATGCAGTCTATGCTTATGAGAATGTGTCATTAGTGTTACATTTTGGTAATATTATGAGCACATAAGAAAAGACCAAAAAGACAAACTAACAGGAGTTGACAAGAAATGTTTAGGTTTTTGAGCTGTTTCTTGTGTCCCAGATCTATAGTCCATAGTTCCATCAATCAGCCATTGAAATAGAAAATAGTAGTTTTCAAATATGGTACTTTTTACATATCATGTGCATAATTGGTCAAGTTTTGTATGTATTCCATGGATAAATTGTCAATTTAAAGGGCGGAAAATGCTTTAAGATATCTGAAACTCAAAGGAAAGTTCCTCAGTACATTTATCGTTCATAATATATGCCAATAATTTATGATACCTCTTCATATCATAGTTCAAAACCTTGGGATAGCTTAATATGTCCTTTGATTGCTATTCGCTGCAATGATCTTATAGTAACACCAATGGAAGTAGTTATTATTTTCTCATACTTTTTCTCTTACATTTTATTTCTACTTTTTATTTTACATGGTAAAGACAAGTATAACTTGATAGTTGCCTTGATATCTGCAGTAAACAAGTGATCATGACTTTAATAAGGATATTGTTGCTAGGTTCTTCACCTGACAAGTGACCTGAATTCCCTCTATTAAGGTCAATTGAAATGGGTGTTATGACTGCAATATATAACTGTTTTCACATTGCAGTGTGCTGTCTGAGACTTCAACTTTGCTGACAGAGTACTTTTGGACATCGAAAAGTAAGCAGGATACCCCTGGGAAGGGGGGGCGGCGGCGCTGACTCTTTGAGGATAGGTACCCAAAGCAAAAGTACAGTCCCCGGTTTTCCAATAAGATGGTTCTCTGCTTTGATTTAACAGCCCCCTATTTTTTTGGGATGTCAATGGATAGCCCATTGCTTTTACTGCAGCTATATGATTTGAATACAGAACAAAGCTAAGAAATTAGCTATTTTCTCAAACTTGTAAGAAACAGTCATGCTAGCTAATCCTAATGCTAATCCCCTTATTAGACTTCCTTAACACAACAGCTCCCACAGTATGGTGCCCTAGATGGACTTCCTTTAGGGACTTCTGGGATAGCTACAGCGCCCCATTTTTTCAGCCTAGATCTACGTCTCAGCCACAGCTTCCACTGCCCATTCTGCAGACCTGGGAGGAGTGCCCCCCCCCCCCCCGGGGAGGACACCCCGAGCATGATGGGAGCAGCAATGGGAAAAGGCGAAAAACAAAGGTCAAGCCCAATAAGGGCAGTAATGTTTTCAGACCTTTCTTTTGTTTGACAGCTGGAATGATCAGGCCAGGTCAATTATTCTAATTAATTGTGAAAGACCGTTTAATCCTCACGACACCCGGATGGCCTCGGTTAATAGGGCTGAGTGACAGGTCAAACAGGGTGCTTCGCTTCAGCTCAGGGAACCATGAACTGGGCGATGGATGTCAGTTGCGACCTGATGCCAAGAGGATTGAGGCTAGTTTTCATGCTTAGAGGCTGTCCATAAAATTATGTCACACTTTTTTTAGCATACTTTTGGGACCCAACCACCCCCTTGTCATGCTAAATTTTCTGTTTTAAACATGAAAATAAGGGTTGTTTTCAGGAGTGTCACAATGTTTAACCTACCCCCCAGCTCTTTGTGCATGACATTATTCATGGATGACCCCTTATTCTAATCAACTGTGAAAGGCCGTTTAATCGTCACGACACTCAGATGGCCTTGGTGAGTAGTAGTGAGTGACAGGTCAAAAAGGAATCGTTATTGCAGCTGAGGGACTTGCACACTGAGTGATGGACATCAGGCGTGACTTGATGCCAGAAGGGTTGAGGGTATATTTTCACACTTATTCTAATTAATTGTGAAAGGCTGTTTAGTCCTCACGACACCCGGATGGCCTCGGTTAATAGGGCTGAGTGACAGGTCAAACAGGGTGCTTCGCTTCAGCTCAGGGAACCATGAACTGGGCGATGGACGTCAGTCGCGACCTGATGCCAAGAGGATTGAGGCTATTTTTCATGCTTAGAGGCTGTCCATAAAATTATGTCACACTTTTTTTTAGCATACTTTTGGGACCCAACCACCCCCTTGTCATGCTAAATTTTCTGTTTTAAACATGAAAATAAGGGTTGTTTTCAGGAGTGTCACAATGTTTAACCTACCCCCCAGCTCTTTGTGCATGACATTATTCATGGATGACCCCTTATTCTAATCAACTGTGAAAGGCCGTTTAATCGTCACGACACTCAGATGGCCTTGGTGAGTAGTAGTGAGTGACAGGTCAAAAAGGAGTCATCACTGCAGCTGAGGGACTTGCACACTCGATGATTGACATCAGTTGTGACTAAAATGCCAGTAGTGTCGAGGCTATATTTTCACTCTTATTCTTATTAACTGTCAAAGGCCGTTTGATCGTTGTGACACCCGGATGGCCTCAGTGATAAGTGATGAGTGACAGGTCAAAATGGGCGGGTCACTTCAGCTAAGGGACTCAAGGATTGGTTGATGGACATCAGTTGTGCTTTGATGCCAAGAGGGTTGAAGGTATATTTTCATGCTAAACTTTGTATAGGGGTGTAAATAGGCTGTTGAGGAGATATGCCTGTTATCATAGCTGCCAATGCTCAGACGGCAAACTGGTTGATGGGCGTCAGTTGTGACTTGATTCCAGGAGGTATAAGGCTATATCTTACCACCAGTTTTGTATATGTTAGGATATTTCATGTTCCTTATCACAGCTGAGGGACCTCTTAACTGGTGGATGGATGCCTTTGTGAAAGGGGTTGGCCCTACTCATCCTACTAAACTTAAGCTTGTTCAGGATAAATGTCTATGTATAGAAGGAAATGTACTTGTTGTTACCCCCTCCCCCAGCCAACCTGGGATGTAACAAAAACGTTCTGCAACCATACTTTTTTTAGTCAGTCTGTTACTTGCTAACACAGTACGTAAAAATTAAGTTATTGAAGGTGAGGTTGAAACCTCACCAAATCAGAGTGTTATCATAACATTGTTTTTTGGCGAGGTTAGGATGAAACCAAAACATAATGATCTTTATTTATAAGAACATTCTGTTTGGCTGAAGAACGTAACCAGAATGCTGTAATAACATCACAGTGCAACATCACAGCAGTATGTTGCAGCAACACAATTCAGAGTCATCAAAAGAATGTAACACGGATCAAATACAGAACCAACCAGAATATTGCTGCAACATTATAATAAGTCGCTTTCTTAGCTGGGATATTATACACACCCACCTTGCAGCTGAAGGACTCGTGAACTGGCGGATTGATATCAGTTGTGACATGGGGCTTATTTTCTGATTAATTTTGTACAGAGGAGTAAGGAGGCTGTAGTAGAAGATAATCATAACTATTATTATGCCCACCCACACTGCAGAAGGCCATATTAATGTTAGGGATGATTCAATGCTAGGATGGTGGAGAGTATATTTTCACATTCATGTTGTAAATTTAATATACTCGTTCAATTTCACAGACTGCCACAAATATATGGGTGAATACCCCTAAAATCGAAAGCTCGACATGGACATTTCTTTAATCAACAGGCGACATGGCATCTAAGTGTGAAATGACTTAGCCCTTTTCTTAAATTTGACATATGACAGAGCTTTATAAGGACAAGGACATGTGACAGGGTAATTTCTTAAATTTGACATGGGACATGGGGATAAACTGAAATACGTTGACATGCGACAGGGGCGGTTTTTAAAATTTGACAAGTGACATCGGACACTTGCCATACCCCAAAATACACTGTTTGAACCTCAGAATCTCCCTAAGGTGTCTATTCAGGTATCATTTTGTCTTCACAAAGGTCCCTGTGAGTTACACATGATGGCCCACATGTAATGCTGGGAGGGCTGATGCTGCCTGTCTTTTCCAACTTTTCCCTCTAATTCTTTGGAATACAAGGCTGTACCTAAGATATACCAGTTATTATACCCCCTTAGACAGCTGGGGAAACTGGTTGATAGATGGTATAATGAGATCTGAGTACTTTGTCCAGTCCTTGCCTTACCCTGGGACTTACATCATTTGAGATAGGCTTATTGCAGAGGCTTACCAGCAGATCTATGTAATTAGCTTGGTAACTTTGCATGTGTCACCCTCTGACTGACCTAGGTAAGCATGCAACCTTGATGGAACCCAATAACATCTCTGGAACCTAACAGTGTTATGCTTATGTGAGGATCCCGAGAGGGCACATCCCCCCCCCCCCCTTTTTTATTTTTAGTGAGGACTTAAACTGCCAGACCGAAAACTATGATGTGCATGTGTGAATGTAAACTGTTTTAGTACTTAGCCCATATGCAGACTCCACTCCCTCAATTTCTGAAATCTTGTAACTGCCCCTGGATGCTGCACTCTGACGTTATTGTGACATTCTGGTTACTTTCCTTTGCTAAAAGATAACATTATTATAACACATTTTATGTATTCCTCAACCTCAATAGAATATAATGTTATTTTGACGCCGTGTTTTTTCTCAGCCTCACATGAACTAAAATAACGTAAACATGGAATTTATGCAAGTAACAGACTGACAAAAACAGCATAGTTGTAGAATGTGCCCATAACAGCACAGCTTGCCTTTAACAAATATGCTAGGTGAGAATGAATAATCATTGTTACTTTTGGTTTGGTACTGCTCGTCTTGTTTTATGTCTTGAGATTATATATTAAGATCACGTGGCCTTTAGATCTTTGCACCTTCGCATAAGCCAACCCTCGCAACAGTGAGAGCACAGTGGAACACAGTGACGAGTTAGTTAGCAGTCTCACAACAGTGATATACTTCAGGTTTTCAAAGTGCCAACCCTCGCAACAGCAATGGTGTTTTACGAACTTTGTAAACAGTTAATTTATTGGTAAATACATTTCCACCACCTCCCTCTTGTATATTTCAACAGCTGAGGGACACAGCCGTTATTGACTGAAAACAGAATATTAAAATATTGATCCTAAAATATCCCCCTTACACATCTAAGAATCAGGTGTGCCAATCCTCGCTGTTCGATGCACTCTTTGTGCAACAGCGACGGGTCTCTCTGTCTGTGCCAACCCTCGCAACAGCGAGAAGATTATGTGACGGACCACTGATGTACAATATGATCCACCTCATAGCTTCAGAAAATGAATGATATGGGCTCATTAAGATCAACTGGGAATGCAATTAAGATAGGAATCATTGTAATTATACTACAGCATGGTTTCATCATTAAACTTTCATATGAGTTTATCTAGCAGTTCATCAGGAGCTATTCAGAATACTAGTACCGTGGGCATTCCAATAATGTCTTATGACAATCATCATATCAAAGATTTTGTAATAACATAATCCCAAGGTGTTTTATACTGATTAATGTTAAAGACACTTGCTGAGATAAGAAGTACTTTAGTTTAAAGTTATTTGTATCCAGTTGACTGTCCTATCTCCGTAAGGCTTTAACTTCACAGAACAGTCTTGTTTCATCACAGACCTTTGCGATACTATCGCCTTGCTTCTTGGCTGGAAGTATGACACTAGAATGACCATTTTCAAAAAATCGATGACTTTTGAACTCCCCCCGCCATGATTATTGTATGTTAGCCTCCTTATCCAATCATGGCCTTCTGCTAGGATCTTTTTGCTGCCTGACCACAACCTAACCAGCGAGAGAACAAGGAAAGTTTCAAGATTGTCTCGCTGTTTTTTTTTCATCCTTGTTTACCCCATGTCCATATCGTCCCTGTAGCGATGGTTTTGCACACATTTTGAACACATTTAATTGACTGATAAACAGATTTCCACCACTAACCTCCTATTTATTTCATGAGCTGAGGAACACTGCTATCATTAAATTTTGCTGAAAACAGAATATTAAGATTCACACCCCTGAATGTCCCTCCAGGACATCAAAAAAAGGGATGGTCAAACTATCCCTGTAAGAATGAAAGGTGCATTCCATCGTTGTTCACAGCGATGGGTCTCGCTATGTGTGCGAATCGTCGCTACAGCAAGAGCCGTTATGCGACACAGGCCATGATGTAGTACTTTTGTGTCATTCCTACGGTCTTTGCATGTGGCCCATCACATACTAATGCAAATGTAAGCTCTAGACAAATATATTATGACAGGAACATAATTATTATGATGTGTCTAGCAGATGATTTCTAGCTGTTCTACTGCCCAAATGGTGTTTCCATAAACAGTGTGAGAAGGGGACTATTTAGAGCTAAGAATTGTCAAGAGGTCCAGCACAAAAAGAGAATATAGAGTGAGTGAATGATGTTTTATGCCGTACCGACAGACAGGGTAATTTTTATGGCAAAGACAAGTTAGAATGAATTCTACGTTTTGATTTTGCCCGTCTTTGATGATTGTATCCATGAGATAAAGTTGACAGGGCAGGCAAACAGCAGGGGATCAAAACCTGGAAATAACCTTTTGCTGTACCTCATCCCTTAGTGAACCCAGACGCCAACTGGGAATTGAACCAAATTTTAAATGAGCCACTTGGTCAGTGCTGGGTCCCCTCTTTCTTTAAGGTAGTGCCACCTGGTGGTTTCAAATTGTAACACTTTTTAAGGGCTTTCCCATAGTTAAGGTTGTATTCCATGGTGCGTTCTTGTATTTGCGTTCATCATTTTACTTGCATTAATTATATTCCTACCTGCGTTTCTACTTGTGTTCATGTAACAAAGGTATCAACTCAAGTATAAGGCTCCATTCCACGATGCATTCAGGGGCACTTGCGTTTTAAGGCAAGTAAAACCTGCATCAAAAAACAAGTTTACTTGCGTTTGGATACCAACATGCATGTTGGTATCTGGAACGCAAACTACTTGCATTTCCTATTTAGAGAGAATGCAAGTACTCCCCAATGCACCGTGGGATATAGCCTATAGGGTATATGAAGTGAAGTTACGTATTTACCAAAAGCCCTAAAAGGTAGGCAACTCAGGGTACTGCACAGGTTCGTGGGAAAGGTATATTAGCCTAGGGCATTAAGGGTTGGGGAGAGGGGTGTATTTTACCTGTCAAATCAGGCTTACGGTTACATGCGGACCGTGCCATACTTGATCTCAATGTGCTAGGGTCCATAACCCTGGCCTCCTCAGGAATCCCCAGAGGAGCAGGCATGAATAATTTAC
Source organism: Lepidonotus clava (assembly GCA_936440205.1). Lineage (NCBI taxonomy): Eukaryota > Metazoa > Annelida > Polychaeta > Phyllodocida > Polynoidae > Lepidonotus > Lepidonotus clava. The sequence continues at coordinate 88,685,711 of OW387133.1, forward strand.
CAGAGAACAGCAGAATTAGGTGACACTGGGTGACCTTTGTGTAGGTAAGGTGTGAAGGTTAGGGGCCTCCTGATGGGGCGGGGTAAAAACGAAAACTCAGTGTTTTACTAAAGGAAACCTTGCACATAACTAGAGAATATGTATTTTTCAATTAAATCCATGCATCACGATGTTCATAGCTAGCATATCTTATGTGAGGAAAATCTAAGGTGAATTCATAATTTTTGAAAATGTTATGGGGACATTGACAAACTTGAATTGAGAAACCCCATTTACTCTTGAAAGATGGAAATATGAATATTTGGTTATATACAAGAAATTATTGGTATAAAGTTGAATCTTAAATGATCGTCCCTTCATAGGGAATTCCAAGTTATTTCTATGGGAAATTCCCTTCATCCTGATGTCACATGGTGAGTACTTAACAGCCAAGAAATTATAGAATTCTCAAACTTAATTTTCTTCTCTTTGTGTTACATTGTTTTTCTGGGAGGTTAGGTCAAGATCAAACTGAAACAGAATGTCATCATGACGTCCACATGAGGTCCAGGCCTTAATTAAACAGAAATATTGTTGTGTCTTCCTCACCAGAGGAGGTCCCAAACTCACCTAAATGTTATTGTGATGTTCTGATTATATCAGGTCCTAACCTTACCTAAACAGAATATTACTGTGACTATCTTATTAGCTTAGGTGTCAACCTAACCTAAACACAATGCTATTGGGACATCCTCTTTAAGTTGGGTCTCAGCCACACCTAAACAGAACATTATTGAGATGTTCTTGTTGAGTGAGGTCACATGTTACAAGAACGTTATCAGAACATCACAATGTTGGGTTGCAACAGTTGGTTGCAGCAACATTATTGGGAGTCATCAAAGGCACGTAGCTGTGATCTAACAATGTAACATAACAAGAATCAATCCAGAATGTTGCTGGAACATCATTAGAGTGTCACTCCCTTGGCTGGTACAAGCTGTGGCCACTGTTGATGAAAGGGACTAAACCTTGTTTGTCACAACCTTTAATTAGTCTCTTAGGTTTAGTTGCCTCTTGGGGATGTGCCTTCTCTCTAAGGAACTCTCCACTATCACTTAAATATTGATGTGCTTGTTAGGACTAGTGTAAAAAGATACAACCTTGACGTTATTGGGTTTACATGTGTTATTAGTACTGTCACTATGTCAGCCATCTCTGTACGTACATACTTCTTTACAAAATGTAGGTTCCACAAATAAATAATCACTTAGGAGTTGTTGTTTATGGGTGCAGTAATAGTAGGATAAAATTGTTAGTGCCTTTTTCTCTTGTGGCTAAGCATAACTTGAATATCAATACACGTATATTCATCACTTACATCAGTAGGTTTATTTAAAGGGAGTCAAAAGCAATGTATGGTCATCATTTTTCAAATTCTGTTAGTTATTTAAATAATTCTATTGCCATACCCTAGGCCTGTGGTAGAATATAGACTGAATACAAATTTAAACTGCATTAAAAAACCATAAGTACCTGTCCCCGGTCAATTTTGATGACCCTCCAATATTGGTTTGTTTTCAAACATAGCTGTCTTCAGGCATACACGATAGGATTATTGTGGAATTTAAGTACAGTTATAGTTAGTTATCTTGGCTAAAATGGCTAAAATTAAACTGTAGAATGTGTTTTCTTAACTATTTGATTTTGCAAACTGTTGTCACATTTGGCACAACATTGTGTTTGACTCCCTTTGAGGCAAGAATTATGTTGAGAATTGTGATATTTCTGTTCATCAACCTGAATTATTTTTGATTATCATTATCCATTAGTTCAATCACGTAAGCTGCTTAGGGCAAAGAGATTCCTCCTTATCTGGGACGAAGCTATTCAACTGAAAACGTGTCCACCTTTTTGCAAAGGTTTTTTCTTTCTTTCTTCCTTTTTTTTTTTTTTTACTTTTTTCATTACCTTGATTTAAACAACGATCAGTGTTTTCACAATGTTGATTCTAAAAACCGAAGCAGAAGCCAAAATTCGTATTGGACTTTTTCTTGTGAAACTTTGATTAAGATGAGACAGTATTTTCACCAAATACTGAAATTAGTGGAATTGGGACAGGTTGCTGGGAGTTTTAGCCCAATAATTCAGCCAGACACGATTCACCTTGTGATTTTTAGAGCAATGTAGGCTTAATCAAGATGAGTTATGAAGAATTTTCAATTGTTTCTAACCACAAGCCTGAAGCATAACATTTTTCAATTCTCAGTCTTTTTAATTAGGTTTTGGATTATTTTCTAATCTAAAAAAAATAAAAAGATTGACAGATTAGGACAAAAATTGAGTTGCCAAGAATACACCAAATGCACATGGTTTCAACCCTGAGCGACAAAGGATGATGAATGTTGTATCCCTTTTTCCCTCCTAATAGGAGGTGAATTGATAAACGATAAGACTGAGGGACTGTGACCCTGAGTTAGACAAGCATATCCAGTGGGTATCAGCTGAAAATTTAATGTCAAATTACCGATTTCTATTTCCAATTATCTTCCTCTTATTTGGCCTCTGAGATAGATCAGAAAGCAGCTATGACATGAAATGCAGGGAAATCAGTGAATTGTTTGACTAACTGATGGATCAAGCAGTCCAGGTTTCTAAACACTGTACTAATGGTTGGTCCTGACTTAAGTATTACTTTTAGGGGCGTTCAAATAAGTATGTGTAAGGGGGAAGGGGGTTGGAATTTATTTAAAATGTGCTTACGTTCTATTACAAATCCATGGGGTACTTTAACTCTAGGGGGTGGGGTCTTAGATTTTTAAAAATCTGTTTACATGTGCTTATTGGAAGGTCCCTAATGCCCCAATCGCCTTAGACCATTTTCCCGTTGCCGAGATCACCGGAAGATTTATCTCAAGCATTCACAACTAGCTTTAGGTGCGATAAAATTACCGTAGGCTAGAAACCTGATAGTATAGCATTCATACTGAGAGAGAAGTTCCCTTGCGATCATTTTCGCAAGCAGTCGTCCCTGAATTGCACAGGATCTCTACTAAAATATTAAACATGTTGAATAATTTCGCAGGGTACCACGTTCTATCATCCAACGTTCTAAGATCACAGAGGCCTCTGACAAACCACTTTCACCACGGCGAATGGGGCTTTAAGGAGGTGATCATTTTGGCATAGGACTGGAATCACAAGAGTCAGCAGCATGAATGAAGACATGAAATTTAATCTTTTCCGCAGTTTTGCAGTCCTCTTACGGTTTAAAGTGGACACTTCAGGACACAGGATTATTCCTACTAAAATACAAAATTGTACCACGAGCGAAGCCAAGAGCTCCATTTAATCTCAAGAGTACGGTCACATCTCCAATGTGGCCCTTCAGGGTATTATCCTATTTGCCCACTTTTGAAAGAAATATAACATTTAATTTCACCTAAAAATCTTGTTTTCAATTCAACAAGAAATACACAGTACAGACTGAGGGGGCATAAAGCAATCATTATTGCCCCGAGTCGGAGTGCATTTGATGCTTCGAGGGCTTTAGCCCGAGATGCACCAAATGCATGGAGAGAAGGGACAATAATGATTGCTGAGTGCCCCCCGAGGTCTGTACTTGTTTTATTTTACACCAATATCCCAATCATGTTTGAAAATATGAACGTAAATTCCCTTCACCTACCTACCAACCACATTCCATTAGTCCACTGGAGAGTTCCTATTTATGAATTTAAACATAATATTGCAATCAATTCATGCATAATTGTTCATACTTTGACAAATTTAGGCACTCAAAGACATTAAAAATGCATGGAATTTAGGGATCTACACCCATTAGAATAGAATAATATTCATTTCCAAACCATTAGGCCTATAATACAACTGCGATCATTATGTGATATTCAAAACGTGGCCGGTACCAAATCCTGATTTTCTACGCACCACCCTATTAGCTAATGTATGTAAGTGGGCATAAGGCAATATTACACTATGCGTCAGATCTGCCTTTGCATTGGGTGAGGTTGCCCAACGAAAAGGTTTTGCGTTAGGGCTTTATTAAGACCATAGTACACTACCCATTTTAGCTCACATTGGCTCACATTGGCTTGCGTTAGCTTGCATTGACTCGCATTGCTTTGCATTGGCTCGCATTGGCTCGCATTGGCTCGCAATGGCTCGTGTTGGCTCACATTGGCTCGCGTTGGCTTGCATTGGTTTTCGTTGGCTCGTGTTGGTTTCAATGTTTTTTACATGTCTGTAAAATGACACATTGGGCAACATGACCCAATGCAAACTTATATATATATAATGTATAGTCCCATGTACTGTTGTTGTATAGTCCTGTCCTTGGTAAATCAATGTTAATTAAGAAATGATTATGTGTATTAAGAATTGGTTGTATGTATGTTAACGCTGAAGGTGGGGGGAGAACAGGCGAAAGCTTGACCCCTTTCAGGGTAATGCTGGAAAAAAAAAAAAAAAAAAAAAAAAAAAAACTTCATCCGGTGCATAGTTTGATATGGCCTTTACTTCCAACTATTCTCTGTCCTGTTGTTGTGGTACTAGGCATTCTCCCCGGTATCAAAGGCCTAGCGCCAATGGCCAGTGTGTGGTGCCCTGCCAATGGGACATAGAAGAGAACACCTGCCTCGGTAAGAGTGTAGGGGCACGGTCTCTAACTTCTCATATAGTCATTCACCCAGGAGCTAGGTGAAATATACAAAGCTCAATTGCCACTGAGTCAACAGCAACAACCCATTCTTCCTCCTGAGACTGACACCACCATCTCAATAGTATCCACCTGGTCAGCCCCTATTATACCCCCAATCCATTAATACCCCCAGTCACCTGATCCCCTAACCCGCCACCTCCCCCTCTCCACAGACAACCCTCTGTAGGTGGTTGAGAGGTAAGCAGCTATAGGGGTGGATACAGGATTTTCGAAAGTGGGGGGGGGGACTTAACATAAATGCTAAAGGCCGTATTCCACATACCGAAAGTGCGTTGCCGATTTGACGCCGATACAATTTCGGCAACAATCGGCAGCATTGCCAATAAAATTTACGAACATGTTGGTAATTTTTTCCTGCCGATTTTGGACTGGCCGCCAATAACACAATATAGGCCGCCGATATCGTAATTTCGACCGCTGATAATGCAATTTAGGCCGCCGAAATTGCACTGAAATGACAGGCTACCAGTATGGAACGTTGATATGGAGAGGCTCACTATTGGCGGCCCGCACTTTCGGTATGTGGAATACGGCCTTTAGTACTAAAACTGTGTGTAATTGTGCATATATGTGCACAACATTTTCCCCTCCATTTGTATTTCATGGGACCACCAAAAGTGGGAGGGGGGGAGGGGGATAAGGAGCCTCCGGGACCTGATACTGTCAGTATCCCTGGTGTTCAGTCTCAAAAGTGATTGAGGACAATGGAGATACAAAGAAGAGTTTCTATTATGTATGTATGTATGCCGCTCGGGTGATCTGAAATGCACTAAAACCTGTGTACGTGCTAAATGTGATTAAAGGCACTAGACAGATTGAGATGCAAAACGGTTTCTTAGAGTTCCCATTTTCCCAAGGAAGGGCCCTTACTGATGCTGTAACACTTCTCCTGGTCGCAGATGGCCCCATTCCCAGGCAAGCAGGGACATAACAGGCACATTCTGCGACCATACCTTTTTGGTCAGTCCGTAACCTGCCCAATTTTCACAAACAGTTACGTTAGGTTAAGTTAAGTTGAGACTATAAAGAATGTTTTGGTAATATTTCATTCTAGTGCAGTGGAGACCTTACCGATAAAGAATGTTATGATAATGTTATTTTAACGTAAAAAAATATCACAAGAATATCACAATAACGTTACAGTGCAATATCACAATGTTAGGTTCTAAAGGTGTATTTGGGTGTCATCAAACTAACGTAAGACGAAGAAAAACAGAACTAAACAGACCACCCCCACAACGTTGAAATAACATTGTGTTCTTGCTTGGGAACTGCCCATTCCTACCCGTGGCACATGCATATAAATGTTTCTCACAGTATGAAGGTATAATGAATGAATGATTTACCCAGACCACACCACCTACTGTGGAACTCAGTCAAAGAAGGACTAGTCAGACAATCCTGGGATTACTTTCCCTTTGAGCACATGTCAATTGGTTACTTTTAACCACCTGCATCTTTGCATACATACATAGTTAAATAATGCCTTAACCATGGGTGCATAGTGCAGAACTTTCTCTTTTCAATGATATATATGAATCATTATTGTGGACGTAAGCCTTGTATTTTATAAACATTTTTCAATATTAAAACTTTTTATCAAATTTTTGGCCAATGCATATATGGGAGCAAATCTCACTCCCTTATCAGCATTATGTAACAAATAACCAACAACATTGTCTATAGGTTAGTTTCTGGAATAGGTAATTTGAGAATTCAATAAGCCCATCCCAGTTTACACCAAAGTTGACCATGAAATATATTCAAAATTGCCTCCGTTTTTTTTCCATATAGAAAGTTGCATAATAAAAATTTAATCAAAGCAATTTGGTTCAGAAAATTGTATAATGCAGCTTTATGTATTGGCTTTTATCTCCTAGGAACAAATGTTAAAGCCTGTCGGCGCAACCTACAATATCCAATCCTAATTTGCCCTGAAATACAGCTTTTTAATTGGTTGGCGAACCTGCAAATCTATCAATTGGTAACATTTTAGAAAATTACTTTATCATCAATACATAAGAACATAGGAAAACATAACCTTTTTTATTTCAGTAACCGGCCTAACTCCAGGAGACAAAGATGGTTTATACTTAAATTTTGTCCAACCCTTGTCCAACCCTGGAAATCCTGTAAGTGGGATGGGCTTATTCTATTCTGTCTCTGGCAGGGAAGGTACTCTACTGAGAATAGTTTAAACCTATCAGGTTTCAGGAAATTCAGTTGAGGAGAACTGTTTTAAATGTCATGCATTCCCAGTGTGGGGCATTGGCTGGAGGCTCAGGGGTATTGGATTTCAATTTGCAGGAGCAATGCTTTAAGTAATTGAAACTTGATATTTCTTTTTGACAATTATGAAACACAAAGAAATTTACGAAATGCAACCATCAGAGCAGTTGACAAAGTTCAAGAGGCCCAGACAAGCAGTGATGTAACAGGCATATCCTGCAACCATACCCTAAGCAAGAATATGACTTTATTATAATGTTATTATAATGCTGTTTGGTCTACTTTGGTTCTTGTTACATTATTTTGATGGCACCCAAAAACGTCTTAAGAACCTGATATTGCGATGTCGCACTGCAACGTTATTGTGATGTTCTTGTAACGTTCTTTCACATTATAATAAGGTTATTATAACTTTCTTTATTAGTTGGGTCACAACTCGACCAAAATAAAATGTTATTATAACATTCTATTTTGATAAGTTGTAACTTTACCTCAAATAACGTTATTGTTATATGACAATTGGATAGGTTTCAGAATAACTAATTGAGTACAGTCACAGAATGTTCTTGTTATGTCGCTGCTTGCCTGGGACGTTTTTCAGTCAACCTGTCATTTGTTAAATTTTCATGTAACAGTTATGCAGTTTCAGGTTAGGTTGAGGCTTACTAAAAAAGAGTGCTTTAATAACATTACAATCAATTTTAGTGAAATTGATACCCTACAGATAGAAAGTGTAATAATACTTATTTTTATATGAAAGAATGTAAGAAGAATATAACAATAATGTTATAGTATAACGTCACACTGTTAGCTTCTAAAGAGGTTTTAGGGTGCCATCAGAATATTGTTACAAGAACCACTAAACTGACAGTTGCTGCTGCATTATATCAGCATCAGATTTTCTGGGGAGCATTCTGTTTGTTTGACTCTTAAGGATTTTTACCAGTCATTTATTACTGCACTCCACTATGTACAAATCTTTAAATCTATCTTACATAACAAACCACTGGGGTCCAGCCTGGATCACCAACCCTGGATGAGTCAGGCATATCAGGGCACTATTCCACAAAAAGTGTTCGTAGGTGATGCGTTTTCTCTTTGAAATGTGCGCAAATAGTCTAAATAAGTATCCGTAACGTCAATTACGTACACTTACATACACAAATGTGCACATACAAAAAAAAAAGGATTTTGATTCATTTTTTCTCTTTTCTCTTATAGCTTCGTGAGTTTTCATCCGATTCTAATTTGGTTTTCATTAATAAATTCCTTATAAAATAAGCTTTTTCATGTATATATTATTGTGGCCTTAACATTTCATAATGAAAATAATATTGAACTATTAAAAATGGGCTACAAACACTACAATACCTGTAGCAGCTTTTAGGGGTGTATGCACACTTTTGCATACCTGCTTACAGTACGCAGATATGACATTTTTGTTGGTATCTTGTTTCTGCAACGAAATATGATTTATGAATGTTCCTAACTTTTTATGGGATGGCCCCCAGACTCTGAGCTGCCCTGCAGGCCCTGCCTCCAGGCTGATATATCCTGACACACCAAGGGTTGATGAATCCCTTGGGGACCCCCATACCAGCTGGTTATATATTTATCACATCCTGGTGTGACATAAGAGATATATCTCAAAGCTTAAACTAATTGATAAGCAGATATTTATATCTTTTACTGCCTAAAACACTGTTTTTATCTCCAAGCTGATAACCTCTAACATCTACTTAACTTGTATCACCCAGTGGCCCTTTTCTAAGTACCAATATTAATTGTAACCGTGAAAGATTGCTAAACAAATTTCCTTGTCCACTTTGGCCATTTTTCGCAAGTCAAAAAGAATTTGATATTAGGAATACTGGGGGGTGTTCCAATGTAATCCTAAGACAATCATTATAATCTTACATTTTGTCACAAAATGATCCTGAGATATCTTGGTTCCAATGTCACCCTTCCTTTGTACTAAGATAAGAAACTCATTTACTAAGATGAGAAAACCTCTAAATCTACTTTAAATTTTGCACCCAAGTTAACCCTCTTATCGCATCTTAAGATTATTATAACACATTGGAACGCCACCCAGTATTATGAGCTGTACAGAGTATATAGAGCTGTCTCAATCTCACCAAGAGTTAATGCATAACCACTATGGCACAGAATACAAAATACCAGAAGGGATAAAGGAAGATGGCAGAACTAATTAATTGGGAGGATTAATGCCCATACATAATATAGACATTCCGGGGAAAGGCTTAGCCAAATGGCCCCCAAGGCCATTGTTTAGACAGTGATATGTCAAAGATATGATAAGAGAAAAAGAAACAAAGGACGGTTTTTAGGACTGATCAAATATACACATCATGTACCATAAAAGAATAATTAAGTTATAGATAAGGCAGTAATTTCTTGTCACAAAACATATTTCCAATCATTGTATAAACTTTGACCGATGAGAATCCACTTATGTTTTGGTTGGGTAACTATCAAATGGTTGCTTTTTTTTTTTTTTTTAGTTTTTTTTTTTTTTTTTTTGCTCATTGTTATTTGTTATGATACTCAATTCAATGTATCCCTCTATGAAATATATCCCTAGCACTTGAATTATCACTGTTGGTAATGATCATGATATAATGTATCTAATAAAAAAGCTGATCATTTTACGACGGTGGATGACACTACTCATTGTGCCTCGGCCTGTAGCGACCTGACTGTCAAACCCGACTACTATTCTAGTTTATAGTAAATGTAAAAATGACAGCGGCAGGAAAGGATCAAATTGGAAACGTCATTTCATTGTCAGCTACCACCTGAGTCTATATTTGGAATAGGGCGATCATTGCCCTTTCAGCCATACTGATATCCTCTAGAATCGTTCAAATTCCAACATATCAACATCACTTAAGGTATGACATATTTGCCCAGAATTAATCATCGGTGATGTTGCAGGGCGACTGTAATATCAAGCCAGTATTCTACGGGCAAGTATCTTTTATTGCATGCCAGACTGGCGCCAATACCGACAATAAGCTTTAAGTCACTTGCCAAGGGCTTTGGTTGCCTATGGGGACCAGGCTTTAAAAGCCCCTCATGGCAACTAAACCCTGGCGATTAATGTTTGTCACCCAATGATTAAGAAATTAGTATATCACAGGGTGAATAACTAGTAGCCAGTGGAAAAAAGTTAATAGCCAAGTTGGGACATACCTGTTAACTAAATGCCAACAACTAAACATGTGAACGGTTGTATTAAAACAGTATCCCATAAAATGTTATTACTAGGCAAGGTTAGAAGGTACTTAACTGAGTCAGCAAGCATCCGTATTTATAAGACAATGATACTTCCTTACCTTGACTATGGTGATATAATATATGAAGGAACTACTGATGCTAATTTGGTCAAGTTACAACGAATACAAAATGCTTGCCTGAGACTTTGCGCTAAGGCTAATAGACGTCTACCTACGATAGAGCTGCATCGCAGGTATAATGTTGGTGACCTAAAGGCTAGGCGCAAGGCTCACATGAAAAATTTTATGTATAAGTTGAAACATGAGCAATCTTTAGTTGATGATAGAAATATATGTACTTGTGCACATACAGCTCCATTATTTAAAATTACTGTCCCAAAGAAAAATAAGTTTATGAAAAATCCTTTATATAGAGGAGCTTTGCTATGGAATAATCTACCTGCAAAAATCCGCAATATACCTTCCTATTCCTTTTTTAAATAGTTGAATAAACAGGATATGCTTGATGTGAACCATATCTAATGCTTTAAGTAAAACCCCTTACTTTAAGCTAAACTACTGTTGTAATTGAATGGATGTGCACACCCTTGTCCAATCTGACTTTATTGATTTTCACTTAACTGACTGAAATTGTATATATGATGTATATATGTTATCCACAAAAAATCATCTGGTTACATATCGGGTTATGTAACTGGCGACTGATTAAAACCGACTCATGTAGCCGACATTTGCCAGTATAAATAAACGAATTTAAAAAAACTAAACAATTTAGTCACCCGCCAATTAGCTCTAATTGCTGTAGTTTGGTTACCGGCATGGGCGAAATATTAAACCTACTTAATATTTCACTCACAAAACATGGCGATTAGTGGTCAGTCTCCAGACATCACAGCACCAGGGCTAACTAACCATAGCCACCAGCGACTAAACCAATCTTGGTAACCCTGCGGAGACCAGGCTTTAGTTGCCAAGGGCAACCAAAAAGTTTCACATGTTGGCAACCAACTTACCATACATTTTTAATTAGGTGGGTACAAATGGTGGCGACAAGCTGCTTTGTCGGTGGCATTTATTTTTTTCAATTCGGAGTAACATGTTTTACATGTAGTAGGAAACTATAGGATATTGGAACTATGGAAAGTATTCTAAAGGCATCACTTACTTGCGATACCCTGAAATTCCACATGGAAAATCACGTAAACTTACTTGCGCTAGGGTAATGCAAGGTGGAATATAAGAAAATGCTTGTGGTATATGCTTGTGGTGGGTGATTATGCAAATGATATTGATTTTCTATGGAATTCTTTTAATGGGGTATACCAACATGTTGGTATCTGGACCACACATGGCTTCACTTAAAACCTGAATGGTCGTAAACTTGTCAAAAACTTGTCAATTTGACTTTTCAAAGTATCTGTAGAGTTTAGACTTGTTGCCTTGTCAAAGACTTGTCAAAGAAATAGAGGGAGCCACTGTTTGATTTGAGTGACTTTTGGTCTACCAAATAAACATAATTATGTATTAATCATTATAACATGAACCTATTAATGAACCGAATAATGAAATATTTTCAGGGATTCAGTATTTCATGTCATAATAGCCATTTTGACATTCTACTACTCTTTATCTACTAGATATGAAGTGTAAAATGTTTCAGACACCTTTTTTTTTATGAATAATGATCTCATAGAGATGGTAAGGGTCACGTCAGATACTGCAATGACTACAGCAGTTGAGCAGCAATGTATTTTTGGATTCTCCTGCAATAACGATGGCTAAATCAGGTTGGGTCAGTGGAGAGAATACAAACAAGAGGGAATTACGGGGCAAAAGTGTGCACTGATGGGCAGCAGGAGGAATCTTACATTATCAAAGTTGATGATTAAGACTTGTCAATTTGACAAGGTGAAGAGTCTAGATATAGACTTGTCAATTTGACAAGGTGATGAGTCTAGATTTGTCAATTTGACAAGGTGATGAGTCTAGATTTGTCAATTTGACAAGGTGATGAGTCTAGACTTGTCAATTTGACAAGGTGAAGAGTCTAGATTTGTCAATTTGACAAGGTGATGAGTCTAGATTTGTCAATTTGACAAGGTGATGAGTCTAGATTTGTCAATTTGACAAGGTGATGAGTCTAGATTTGTCAATTTGACAAGGTGATGAGTCTAGACTTGTCAATTTGACAAGGTGAAGAGTCTAGATTTGTCAATTTGACAAGGTGATAAGTCTAGATTTGTCAATTTGACAAGGTGATGAGTCTAGACTAGTCTTTTTTTGCACCTTCAAAACGGCAAGGCTAAACCTGTCAATTTGACAAGTTTTTTGAGAGTCTGGGTTTTTAGTGTTGTGGTGGCAATGGGGAACACCGCAAAGGGGAATATGGCCTCAACTCGGTGGCTGAGTTGCTAGACGTTGTCTGCATGTGAAAACTTTTACTCATTAATACCTTGTCAGCGCTGTTGCCACAGGGTCTCAAACCACCTCAACAGTGGTGACCAAAAAGGTCTTTCAGTATAAAGATTGCATTTCTCCCCAGATTCGGTTAGCCTTGGTCACCACCTGATCCTCTCTGCGCATGCGCAGACCGGGCTGGCAGCCTGCCAAGGTGGGCCCCAGGACCACCTGGTGCTGCTTTTGTGAACTAGTCTGTCTAACAGGGTTGAGAGCCTCCCTCGGTTTGACATTTGCTGTTTTTTTTTTGTGGTAACGTCCTTCAAGATGGGCACTGGTACCTGCTTTTTCACCTCTCCTGCCAATCTATTACTCCAATCATGGATTCCCTTTTGCTTTTTTTCCTACTGATTTCTGAGAAGGTGATCATCATCTTATTGAAAACAAGCGTGAAGGGGGTAGTAAAAACACTCAAAATGGTTGCCAGGGAGAGCTATTTCTGGTTTTGACTGTCTGGATTTTAGTCAGATGTCGGCAGAAAGGGGTCAGCGATAATGGAGGAAGACTTTTAAGGTACTACACATGTCACTGAGAAGGCCCATTAACAGATTGGTCATGTGACCACACTGTATGAACCCCTCACTCCCAACAATGGTCTCAATCTTAATCCGGAAATCCTGCCATTAGATATTATAATAAAGCCTGGTCCCCACTTGGGCGATTAAACTATAGAATTTGATGTATACTAACGTGGTTAGTCGCCCGGCGACATACTAAAGGGTGGCGCCATTATGTCTGTCTACTAACCAACTAGTCGCCCTGGTTTCTGGGCAAAATATTTGACATGTTTAATATTTCTCTCTAGTGGCCAGCGATTAGTCCCCTTAATTTGTCGGGTTGGGGGACTAAGGTCACCCCTAATCGCCGGCAGTTTGAGGGCAAGAGTGTCCCAACATAGGGATTAATTTGTTAGTAGCCCGTACAATCCCCTATGGCCCGTTGCACAATAGAATTTCGTTACTAAGATAAAACAACGGAAGCACAACGAATTTTTGCTTAGTAACGAAAAGTTTCGTTGTAACGAAAATACAATATCTCGGGATCTAATGAATGAAATTAAATTCTGTTAATTGTTCTAAACTAAAAATTTTTTAGAACAAATTCAGTCAAAGTTACAGCTCTTTGAGGCTATTCTAAATATAGAAAAAAAATATTGCAAAACCATCGTTGTTAAGATAAAAGTAACAATGAACTCTTTCGTTGTTTACAATATTTTCGTTGTTACGAAACCCATTGTGCAACGGGCCACTGTGGCCCCTGTTGCCCGTTGCACAATGGGTTTGTAACAACGAAAATAATTTTTTTGAAAAAGATTAATATTTTCGTAACAAGGATGGTTTATACACATTGTTTTTCTATATTTAGAATGCAGCCAGCAGTGGCCCGTTGCACAATGGGTTTCGTAAGAACAGAAATATTGTAAATAGCGAAAGAGTTCGTTGTTGCTTAATAAATTATTTGCAAGTATTTTCTTAACAAAGATAAAAGTGGACCGTGACACGATTGACTGTTAATAAAGAAAGAATTGCAGTATTCTCGTAACAAAGATATCTTTATGACAACAAAGATATCTTTGTTACGAAAATACTTGCAATTCTGTCTTTGCATTCCGGGGGTAGCACTCACGCTTCGTTGGTGCCATTGTTGCGAATGATGACTGACAGCTTGTTGTCTCGCTCGATGTAAATAAAGACTTCCCGCCTATTTTCTAACCGTTTTGGATTTGAATATGGTCATTAAGGTTAAGTTTTCTATTTTTCGTAACAAAGATATCTTTGTAAAGATATCGTTGCAAAGATATCTTTGTTCATTGTGCAACGGCTTTTCTTCCCTGTTTTGTAGAGGGGTTTTCGTAACAAAGAAACATTTTGCTATTAAGCATTTGTTCGTTGTGCTTTCGTTGTTTTATCCTAAGAACGAAATTCTATTGTGCAACGGGCCACGGAGAGCTGTAACTTTTACTGATTTGTCCTTAATTTTTTTTCCTTTTTACATCAATTTACAGAATTCAATTTCATTCATTAGAACCAGAGATTTTACTATGTTTGTAAAATCATAACAAAAATATCTTTAACAAAGATATCTTTGTTTGGTCCTAACAACGAATTCTATTGTGCAACGGGCCACTGAGAAAGACCCCAAAGGTCCTTCTATATTTTATCACCTAAGCATTGTTCAAAATATGTTAAACAATGAAAATGAAAAGCAGCACGTTTGGGCCTGGCAATAAGCACCACTGCAGATAAATACCGCTTGTCGGCTGTGCGGGTGATAAATTTCATATATATGCATGAATGACAGAGAGCTGTTTTTTTATAATGTGCATATATTCATTTATAAATCTAATGCGTACTTTACACAGGCATGGGTTTAGTGATCTTTTTAAAATGTATGCATATGGAATGCCCCTCATAGGCAGACCTAGGGCAAAAATTGTAAATGGTGACCTATCCATTACTCATGTTGTCCGCTACTCCTAGGTTAGCGATATTCAATTTACCACGTGTCATTCAGGAGACGTATAAGAAGATTAGCCGTCACGAGAGTGAGGGAGTGATGGAGGTTTTACGCCGTATCGACAGCCAGGGCCGTTTTCACGGCAAAAAAAAGTTGGGACGAATTCTGTCTTTGGTGATCGTATATCTGTGAGATGAAGGTGACAGAGTGAGCAAACAGCAGGGGATCAAAACCGGGAAATATTTTTTTTCTGTTCCTCATCCCTTAGTGGACATAACACCGACTGGGAATTTAACTGAAAGAACCACTTTGTCAGTGCCGGGTCCCCCCTAGCGTCTCTTTCTACGATCAGTAGGGGCTACTGGGGGCCTATTCTTCCCCGGAACCCCCACAGGGTGCCAACACGAGAACATGCAGTATGAAACTCTCACACTGACTCCCGCTTACATATATATATATATATATATATGAAAGGCAAATAGCTTTATTCTTATTTTCATTTAGATATGTGTATGTTAATGTACACATCCAGTCCACACTATAGCCCAAGGCTGAATTAAGCTGGTCACTTTTTTTAAAAAATGTTATGTGTATGGGGCCTTCCATTTAGTATGTATGCACATTTTCAAAAATCTCAGACCCCCACCACCATTGTGCAAAAAAGAAAGAATTTGATCTGTACTAGGACATAAGCACTTTTTCAAAACTCCCCGCCCCTTAATGCGTACATACTTAATGGCAGGCTCATCCCAGATCATTGCAAAATTCTTTCAAGGAGTGCTAACCACAAAATATTCATGAAAATTCATCCCAATGATACAATAAAATAGCCATGATAACAACATTTGTGACCGTGATATTTCAGTGTTTTTTTTTTCTTTTGTTTTTAACCCAAAAACGTTCCAATGTCTTTCAAATACGCATTAAAAAATATCAAATGCCAATTCACATAATATATTGTGAATGATTTTATCCAGTCAAACCTCCGATGATAAATTTGCATGTAACGTGGATGTTAATTTGGTTGGCAACCCCGTTACTGTCGTTTTACTATCGGGAGCAATGCTTACCCCCCCCCCCCCCAAAAAAAAAACAACAAAAAAAACAAAAAAAAACATAAAAAACAACAACAACAACAACAACAACAACAACAACAAACAAACAAACAAACAAAAGAAACAGCATTCTGAGAGAATAACAAGGATATTAGGTATTCAACATAGTCAAATTATGAAGTCATCCTGTTTGACAAGTATTAATTTTGATAAAAATGTAGCAACTCATTTCTCCTTTAACAGAATAGTCTTCTAATAGATGTAAGAAGGCAATATTTACATAGGCATTAGCTTTTAAACCTTATTTTCAATGTTGATTCGTGAATGACCTTGAAGATTTGTGAATGTTTTCTGGACATACATTAGGTTCACGGAGGCCTCTTTTATTATCACTTGAAGGTTTTCGTTAACGTTTTATGGTCACCCCCCTCTGTCCCCAACCAAGGATGTGATGTTATTATAACGTTGCAGCAACATTCTAGTTGGTTCTGTATTGTTTTTTTGTTTCATACTCTTGATGACTTATATCAGCATTCTGGGGTTATGCTCTGCAACCCAACCAGAATGTTTTTATAACATTCTCTTATGGTTTGGTCTTAACCTTACCAGAAAATAACATTATGATAACATTCTGATTCGGTGAGGTTTCAACCCCACCATCAATATATAGCTTAACTGTTACATGCCATCTTATTAAGTAACAGACTGACCATAAAAGTATGGTTGGAGGAGAATAGTTCTGTTGTGTCACAACTTGGCTGGGTCCCTTCCGGTCTCTACGCACCAATCACCACATCCCTAACCAGGCTGCGGGGGATGTAATCAGGTTACGGATGTGACTTGAATCTTTAATGGAATTGGCACTAAACCTGGCACTAAAGCTTATTTCTACATAACAATCCCAGGCAAGCATGTGACGTTATTATATCCTTACAGCAACGTTCTGTTTGGTTCTGTATTGGTTCTTGCTACGATATTCTGATGGCTCCCAATAATGTTGCTGCAACGTACTGCCGCAACGTTGGACTGTGATGTTATTATAACATTCTGGTTACATCATTCAACCTCAACAGAATGTTCTTATAATGTTCTGTTTTGGTTTTGTCCTAACCTCACAAAACATGTGTCTCCCCACACAGAAAGGATGCTCCGACGGGGATTTATCTTAAGCTCTACAGGTAATATTAAGGGAGATATGGGTAGATTTGTGAAAAATAGGGATGAAAATGTCTTAAACCAACTTTTTGTGTAGAATTCAGTTATCCTACTCTAAACATTCCATTTTGTTTGAAAAACATTCTATTTAGAATGTTAATAGAATGTTTTTCCTCCAAAAATTACCAAACATCAGATGTTTGGTTACCATGGAAACAACAAAATTTTGCCAATTTTGTCAAAAATTGTAACCCATTTGAAAAAACATGACTTGATTGTACTACCAGTCCAAACAAAAAGAGATCATCTTTTATAGAACAAAAGTTATAAGCTTAATAGCTTTTATGACTTTTTGTTAATTTATGGAGAAAATATTTATTTAATTACTAAATATCTAGATAAATATTCAATATCCGGGCTTTTTGCCATTTTCAGGAATACTGACCGTCCTGTGTTCAACAGCCTGTAAATTCCTTGAAAATTATTTACTTTTGATGTTCTTGGTATCATTTTAAAGCTTAAAACATCCTCTTTAATGCCTAATTCCCGCCTGGAGCATCCTTTCTGTGTGGGGAGACACACAATGTTTTAGTAACATTCTGATTTGGTAAAGTTTAGACCTAACCATAAATAACATAATCCGTAAGTAACATACTCGGTAAGTAACATACTGACTAAAAAGGTATGGTTGCAGAACGTTTCAGTTACATCGCAGCTTGGCTGGGATAGGCACTGTTGAAACATGCATTATAGCCAGAGGTTAATAAGGAGACCATTATATATCATAAATGCATGGAAACATTCCAGATCAGATTGCTTGTGTGATGAATGTCTATTCATCAAATGGTAAAGACTGAAATATGAAAAGTAAGATAATACGACAAAGTAAAGTATGTTTTGTAACAGGCCCGAAAAAGGCCCGAAATTGTAAAACCCGAAAGGCCCGAAAAGGCCCGAAATTGTAAAAGCCTGAAACCCGAAAGTCCCGAGAAATATGTAAACCGGAAGTGATAAAGTAAACCAGAAGTGACGTCATTTGTAACCACGTAATCAAAGACAGCCAATCAGGGCTGACCACTAGACTATAAAAGGGGCGGTGAGGCCCGAGAATAAATGAGTTCCTTTACAGTTCTCCTTGTGTCAACATGTGTCTTCTTCCTTTGGTAACCAATAAGATGATCCAATACGAGCTAATTAACTAGAAGTTTAAGTAAAATAGTAGAAGTTTGAAGAAACTAGGCGAAACTTAGGACGGGGACCCGAAGGCCCGAAGGACCGAAACGGGGCAGGAAGGCCCGAAACTGGCCCGGATGGAGTCCCGGAAACGAAGGCCCGGAATGGCACGAGGGCCCGAAATAGGGGACGGAAACCCAGGATCCGGGGGAACGACGGTGCGACCGGCTCGGCCCCACGCTACCAAACAATAGGCGACGGTCGGCCCAACATCCCCGTGGACCAAGACCGAGGGTGGACCGTCCGCAGGAAATCTCGAAGAGAGTACCGGCACTAGAGAGATAGAAACGGCTTCCTCCTGCCCCCTACCACTTTTCCTCCCCCGCAGTCCTCCGCCCGTCAACGGAAGTGCCTGTACCCTGCCCGGTGGCTGGGGCCCCTCGTTCCAGCCTGGCTGATGCACCCCTTCCCCATCGACGAATACCGATTTCCCGATCGATCCGCTCAAACCCCCCTCATGCGCGAGGCACGACTCTAAATATCACATCTTGGTTTCTTGCCCGGATTCCCTGTCAGTCTGAGATCCGAAACAATCCCCACGTCCCTCTGTTGTAGAAATCGAAAACCCCGAACTACCGAGGAACGTCACACTTGCAAACATGATTACACGGGAACTATCTTCCTAGTGTGAGTGCTGTGCATGCAATTTCGCTAGCCTGCGATCGTTTTCTCTTCCACAAGATTTTTCTCACATACATGAGATTTTCACTGGTGTCTGTGACAATACCAAACACCAGGGTGCATAGGGCCTAAGAAGACCCTTAGGGGTTGTCCGTGGGCCGACAGACAAACCTATGGGTAATGTACTGCCCAAGGGCTTTGTCATTGAGCAGTACACTGCCCGGTGGTTCTTCCTTCGACCCTGGAACAACCCCTGCGGGTCTTCTTATATTAGTATGACATATCTAATTTGGAAATGGAGCAGAAAGAACATGAAATGTGACTAGACTAGGCAAACATATCGGAGGGCTACCTTTTTGCTAAGATTAATGATATGGATGGGCTGCTCTGCAGTGCTTATCATAGAGTACTCATTTTAGTTTCATTCCATTATTTGTATAATGTTTATTTCCTTTCTATAAATCTCACTGATTAATTGACTCCTGAAATATATACACTGTGCTTATGTTTAAATTACTATTCCTCACATTTCACAGGGCAGTAAAGTCATAGTGATATGTAATAGGACCAATGATTTTAAATAAACTCACACTCTACAAAACGTCTGTAGACATTAATAATTGCGTAGCATATTCATATCCATGTATTCATTGCATTCATGCAATCCACCAATACTATTTGTTAGCTTTAAGATAAAAGGCTATTAATTCAGTAGCTTTTAGACATAAAATAATATGTTTCAGAGGAGTCCCTTATCAAGTCCACTAACTTTTCCGTACTTACCTTCAATTCCTGACTTGATTCATTTTTGCCTTAGGAGAATCTTCCTCCATCCCCTCAGATAGAAATAATTGAATTACTCCCCTTAGGAAGGTCATAAACTTTAATGAAGAGGAGAGACTGACTACCTTAGCTGAGTGGAGAAAGTCAGAAATGATTTTTCCTCGAACATAATATATTTCTTTCCCTCCATACTTTCAGTCTGCCAGCCTCCACTGGTAAGCTCCAATAACTTAGTAGGTTCAGCTAAACACAGAGCTAGTGGTGCTCTTTGGTGCTATGTGCTAGAATGCGAATAAAGAATTTAAGTGATTTGATGCTATTTGAAGGGTAAAGCCTTAAGGTCTTTAGTGTTACAATAAAAGCAGACTCGGTCATCAGCTTTCAACTGCAGAGAAGTCTAGACTAGCTCTAAAAGCACCGAAACATCTCTTAATTGGTTGAAATGAGACCTGCCTTGTATAATCTTAACTGCAGATTGTCCTGGGCTTAGAAAGGTCAAACGTACAGAGACTCGCTTGTACTTATGATTTCTGCAATGCGCTTTTGTAGTCGATGCTAACTAAATGGTTAAAGGACAGCATCTATGTTTAATGAACTGAGTATCAGGTATAGGCACTTAAAACCAGGTTTGAGACAATCTTTGTCACTATTTTGGCTGCAATCTCAATGCATTTCATCTAGGGCAGAAAATCAATTTCAAATTTTATATTGTTTCGTTTACAATAAGGGTTTGGGGAAATTGGACACGGCAACATTGAAAGGTTTACTACACAACAAAGCACTGCCATTGCAATAATTTGTGATTAATTTCTAATTTAAACCACCAACACCTTGGAATTGCTAAAATTTCACAGCAGCAGCGGTAATAGTTCATCCTATGAAACTGGACCCAACTGATAATGGATGAGATGCATTTTGATCACGGCCAGTTCCCAGCATACACAATACGATACATACCATTGTGACGCCTATAAAATAATTGAAAAGACTATAAGCCCATCCGAGTTAACATCAAAATTATAACTATTGCTTCCTAATTTATTCCTAGCAGTTTGGTCGACAAACTGCCCCTGATGTTAATGGAATCAAGGGAAATGTAAGCTGGTTTCTGTTTTTCTAATGGAACCAATGCTGAATCTTTCTATCCAACCCATAATGTCCAACCGTGATTGCCTTGATATACACTAATTGAGACAGCAATCAATACCTGTAGATTTGTCAGAATTAATTATAAAATTTTAGAAATCATAATGTGTAATAACAGTATTTCAAAATATATAAACTTTATGTTATTCCATTGATGTTACTTGTGGAGAATAGAAAAACTTATACTGCTGTTTTTCGTCCAACCCTCGTGATGTACGCCATGTTCTGGCCTTATTGGGTCAGATATTCTGAATATATTTTGATCCCTAATAAAGAACACATATATAAGCAGTATAAGAAATGTTGGTCAGACTGTCATAAGACTCTTTGTACCCTGTTCATAGATCTTTGCGTTCGCCCAGTGGCAACGACTGGGTTATCAAAGGTTCCTAGTGGGCCACCAGATGTTGTGTGTCTAGCCCTGTCTATGGGACCAGGCACATTAAAGAACACCTGCCTCCGTAAATGTTTAGGGGTACGGTCTCTACCTTCCCATAGATTTGTTCATTCCATGGATGTGATCATCAAAAGACAGAATTGTCAAATCTTGTTCTCACCATGATATGACATTAGATGTTGCTACAACATTAAAACTAAATAACCAACAAACCAACGCTGTTCATACAAGCCCGAATGCAGTGGGGGGATGATGTGGGATATGGGTCACACACCCCCAAGCTGGGCCCGGTCACCTCTTTAAAAAAAATATATTTTAGTTTTCCCTCCTCCCCTCTTATCTTGGACCACTGCTATCCCCTCTCTTATCCCTGCTAGCCCCCTGTTAGTGCTGTAAAGTCTATCTCTTGTCCTTTACAGCTCTCTGATGAGCATGCGAGATTCACGATGTAACCAATAATGATGATAATGTTGCTGGATTATGTTCAAACATTACAAAATACATCGCCAGCTAATATGTCACTACACTAAGGGGTGGAGCCCCTAACCTTCACAACCCATGGACAATACCCCATCTTTAAGCTATTTTACCTTTAGCAAGTCAACCTTTTGGAAATGGTCACCCTACTATGAAAAGTTCTGGATACGGGCCTGTCATAGATCACAGATTATGAGCATATATATTTATAGTATGTGTGAGCTGAGCTTCAGCCATCACTACCATACCCATCCAATATTTCCTTATTTGGTCTGTCCTAGGGTTTCCTGCTGACGTCACGGTGTCTGTCAGGAGACCGATGACCAGGTGGTCCGGATATTAAGTGGGATTTACATGGGATTTACACGGGATTAACACGGGAAGTTGGGTAGAGCACCAGACCTATCAACCCAGGCTAGCAGCGACATAACGAGCACATTCTGTGACCATACTTTTTTGGTCAGACTGTAACCTGCCCAATATTCACATAACAGTTATGTTATTTTAATGTAAGTTTGACTTTCCAAGACAGATTGATGTAATAAGGTTTTGTTTTTGTGATGTTTAGACTTAACCGAAGCAGAACATTATAATGCAATTTTTACGTGAAATAACATAACCAGAATGTTATTATAACATCACAGTGCAATGTCACAATGTTAGGTTCTTAAGACGTCATTGGGTACCATCAAAATAATGTAAAAACAACCAATCCAGAACCAAATAGAACGTCATAAATGTTATAATAACGTCATGTTCTTGCTTGGGCAGACTATCACTAGTCACGGAGACAGCAAGGTGCTGACTTATTTTGTATCCAATGGCAAGCCCCCTTTGTCCAAGAGTAGATTCACTGACTTATCACAATGATGCTAAGACAATCTGTTTCATTCTGTTTTTACTAAAGGTACTTGTACCTATTCAGCAGGATTTTAACTTGTGATATTTTGTCTATACCTCCTCAGAATTTTCTTTAATACATCATGAGTACATTGCCAAAGGAAAAACAAGTTTTCCCATTTGGTTTTTCAATTTGGGGATTGTAAACATTTGAGGTATTTACTAGAGGTTTCTATGGGAAATACCTGAGTTTTTGAATTTCAGAAATCTGAGGAAAATGTTTTTAGTGTTTTTTTCTAGAAATTCCTACATATTTAAATCTTGATCTTATTGATATTCAGTAAGAAAATCGAAGGGTTTTACTGTTTTGATCATAGACTTCCCTATCATCCCTATAGTAACAACTAACACACTGTTTGTGTGTAGCAGCAGTATAGCCATAGCAAATAGAAGGTTCCTCTGGTATGCACTAGTTGGCACTGCTGGGATAGGTCCCAAGTACCTTTAAGGCTGTATTTCACGTACAGATTGTGTACTAACAATTTCCCGCCGATATACTTTCGACAGGGCAGACATACTTTCAGCAGCATTGCCAATAAAATTTACCAATATGTTGGTAATTATTTCTGGCTGATTTTGTACTGGCTGCCAATATCACACCTATCGCACAATATTCAGTGGCCAACATTGCACTCTCAGCGGCAGAAATTGCTGTGAAAGTACAGGCCGCCACCATAGAATGTTTTTATATTACATTATTCTGATATCTCTGAATAATGTTTCTGTAGTATACTGATTTCACTATTGCAGTATACTGGTTCCATCTTCAAACAAAAATGAATGTTTAGCTTTAGTTGGGTCTTGATATTGAAAAATAATGTTAGAATGATATTCCAATTGTCGTTAGGTCTATATCATGAAATTATTAAAAACAAGGGGGAACAGAAATTCTTTTTTCCCTTGTTTGCACATGCTGTTCAGGGATTTAGCCTGAGACATACGTGCATACAAACTGGTGCAATAACAATCGCCGACAGCACCCACAGTCTGTGCTTGATTTATTTGGTATCAGTTACACAGAGAAATGTTGAATCTTTTACTGACAATACAAAATTTGGCATTAGCATTCTCATACAAGCAATACTGACCTCAGTGGCAATCTTTTATTCATCCGTTTATGAGAGGGCAGGACAATGATGAAGGTATAGGCGCTATTACATTGATATAGAATAAGATGATGAAGGTATAGGGACTGGAATCCGGATATAGAATAATGAGCAAAAAGGTATTGTGACTGTTACTTTACAACTTGGCTCGGGGATTTCAGAAAGACAGTGTGTCCTATAACCTTCATAAATTGGCAGATAACAATAATAAGCCCTTCCCATATGGATATATCCCAGGGGTTGGACAGGGGTCAGACAAAATTACAGTACAAGCCATCCATGTCACCTAGAGTTGGAGTTACTGAAATAAGCAACAGTTGTATTTTTCTATATCCCCTAGTGTTGCTAAAACATCAATTGACAGATCTACAGGTTTACCAGTAAGTCAAAAAGCTGTATTTCAGGGCAAAATAGGGTTGGACATCATTGACTAGGCTGAAAGACTAGGCATAACATTGGTTCCCATGGGTAAAAGCCAAAATGTTAAAAGCCGAAATTCACCAATTTTCAGAACAAATCGTCAACCAAATTTCAATTAGTTAACTTTGTATTATGCAACTGTCTTCATTGAATATTTCTCATTGTCAACTTTAATATTGGTGTAAACTGGAATGGGCTTATTATAGTTGGTTACTGACCAAAAGTATCCTTGCCAATATTAGCATCATCAGGGTCACTCTTAAGGAATACAAACTAGTTTACCTGAGAACTACTTTTGGCACTCACCTTGAACTCAAGGCAAAGACGGCACACTATCATCCTAAACCTAGGCAGATTCCCTAAGCTGAGAGCAGGTGAGGCAAGAGAAACACATTCTGTGCCAGAAACAGCAGGCGAATGCTTTCAGCTTCCGCTTTCGGGCTGTTGATTTCCCCGAAGGTGGTAGCCATAAGTGGCAGCCATACACCTGAGTCACTCTAAGGGTCTGTCTGAGGACTCGTTAAGCAACCGAGAGGGTCATAATGATATAAATCAGCTTGTGCAGAGACAGGCTCAAATACTCTGCCCAGATTGTCCCCCGGGGACCTTCGGGGACCCGCGGGGACCCACAATAGTCAGTCTGGGCCCTACTGAAGCCACTTATTACACGCTTCTTACCTACTGGCTATCTGAACTAGTGAGGCTGGAGGTAGCAGGAATATAGAGTAAGAAGATTACATGCTGAGAGGAATAAGACTCCTTGACAGGGCGCATAATGATGAAGATAGATGAGGCTGAGGAGGTTTGGTATAAAAAAGATGGTCATGCCACTCCGGAATATAATGTTCCAGATTGCCTGGTGCCATATTTCCTGGTCATAGTGTGAAGATATTGTTTGCAATTGGTGCAAATCTATCTGTTGGGCTTTTTGAATGCAACTAATATTTGTCATGAGTATGATGAACGAAATAAATTCTGGTCGAAAACTACCAGAACTGGTCAAAAACTACCAGATTTGGTGTTCCCATTGAGCGATTTGACCAGTTCTGGTAGTTTTCGAGAAGAAACAAACGACCAGAACTGTTCAGGACAACCAGAATTTAGTTTAATCATCCAAATGGGTATCCCCCTTAACACTACCCAATACCTGGGCGGAGATTCAAGGGATCAAGAGATCAAGAGTGTCAAGAGAAAAAGCGATATGGGGTAGAGCCAGTTTATTTTGGCAAGTTCAAATCTAGGGACATCCTAGGTAATCTGTGTTAGAAGTCAAGAGAACACTCACGTCATTTTTGCTTTTTTCTTCCTTTCCTGAAGCTTTAGGTGGGACCTAATGCTAACAATAAGACCATCCCACATTAGGTATATCCAAGGGTTGGACAAAATAACTGAATAAGCCATCCTCGTTTCCAAGAGTTGAGGTTACTGAAATGAGCAAAAGTTATGCTTTTCTATATCCTCAAGTACTGAAGATTATGTTTCTTAGATTGTATCAAAAGACAGATTTTCAGGTTTGCCAGCCAGTCAAAATGCTGTATTTCAGGTCAAAATAAGGGTAGGACATTATAGGTTGGACTGATAGGCTTTCACATTGGTTCCTCTAGGAAAAAGCCGATATATATAAAGCTGCATTCTACAAATTTTAGGAGCAATCTGTCAAACTGCCTTTATTACTTGTGTATTATACAACTGTCCTCCGGAAATAGGCATGGAGGCAATGTTGAAAATATTTCATAGTAAACCTTAATGTTAGTGCAAACCGGGATGGGCTCATTACCTTAATAATATCAGATTATAATATAAAGAAGTTGTCCCTAACTCTCCTAATAATATCACGTGAACCCCTACTATCTGGTATGGCATAAGTCGCACATAAAATTAATGCTCATGCTGAAATGTATTGTCACCAGATCGATTACAACGTACCTCACCTAATTTATTGTTCAGGAGCAATAACCAATCTTATGGCATTCCTAACGAGGCAAAGGCATTTAAGATATCACTAAAGTTGCACCAAGGAAGCAATATCCATAATACTGGTTGGACAGACTGGCGCCTTCCATGGCTATGAAAAGGTAAAGTTGCCTGCCTAACCGACAATAAGGGTGTCCGCTTGCCCCTTTTATAGAAGGTTATTTTGTTTACCTCTCCCAACAATGACGGTTATATCGCCTACAATATAAGAGTCATGTGGTTCAAGCAACATTCACCCTGGTCGATGTTCGTGTTGTCGAGAATCCATAGCATTCACACTGGGAAGAAGGCCCTCTTGCAATCATTTTCACAAGCAATCTCATTTTGAATCACACAAGATCTCTACGAAAATATCAAACATGTTGAATAATTTCGCAAGAGATCAGGTCGCAGACAATAATAGTCCAACGTTTCCAACATTCACAGATCACACACTGAAAACACAGAGTTGTCAAAAGTGGTGCCAAAAACGACAACCCAGGGTTGTCACAGGCTGTGTCTGTGTCTGTTAGACAAAAAATCTTATTTATGAATATTTTCATGTTGTAGATATCATAGTCATTATAATGGCTTCCTATTATGTTATTACTAGTTATTATGTATGCCCATTACACATATATAGGAGGCCTATGAGTTGTATGGTTTTGACACCATTCACTTACAACCCTGGGTTGATATAGACAGAGGCCATGACAACCTTGGGCTGTCACTTTAGGCACCATTCACTTACAATCCTAGGGTAGTCAGGCAGGACTTTTGACTTCTCATTTTCTTCTGTGACCACCCTATGACAACCCGATCTTCATTTTTGCTTCTCTGACGACCTTTTTGGCCCAGAGTAGTCGGATGAAAATGACTACCTTTGGGTTGTCATCCAGCCTCAAAATTCACAATGACAACCCTCTGACCACCCCAAAATTGTCAAAGGATTGTCACAGGGTAGTCACACAGCATCAATGGCCTGAAATGAGCCCTGCTCTGCCCCCAAAAGTCACCTATGTGAACCCAAAAGTGACCTGTGACAACCCTTTGACAACTTTGCAGTGGCTCTCTGACGACTTTGTGTTTTCAGTGCAGAGACCTACGACAAACCACGTTCACCAGAGCAAATGGGACTATAGAACCTAGCTGTGGGGGACATGCCGGCCAAATTAATTCAAGGTAAAAGTGGGTATCGGCATGTCTTTAAAAGCCATCATAAAGTTTCCAAATTCACACACCTGTTAGATAGATGCACATGGACTAGACATTTATAAAAAAAACATTATTCATTAAGAAGACGGAGAACAATATTGGCAAAGCCAAGGAAAATGTCCCTGGATTGTAATCTCAGAATCTCAACTAGTCGGATTTTCTTTACATTCAAGAAACTGCAACAGGAGTCTCCAAGAAGCTTTCTGAGAAGCCTTTGAGTGTAGACTGACAGTCTATAAAGTCACCGATATAGACCCAGGCAGGTGTTGGGAGATCACTAGCCTGAAGCCCCATTCGCCGTGGTGTCGCAGCTCTCTGCGATCTGTGAACGTTGGAAACGTCGCACTTTTGTAACCCTCTGCGATGTGATCCCTTGCGAAATTATTCAACATGCTTAATATTTTCGTAGAGATCCTGTGCGATTACATACGAAATTGCTAGCGAAAATGATCGCAAGGGACCTAAATCTCAGTGTGAATGCTATACGATCAATTTCTATAGCCTGCGATCATTGTCTCATCCATCAGATTATTATCGTAGGCATGAGACAGAATTTTCGCCGCTCTCTGCGACAGGACCATTGGCCACGGCGAGTGGGGCTTGAGCGTCTTATAAGTGGAAGGGGGGTGGCCCCTGTTAAGGGCCTATTAAGGCGGGTTTCCACTGAACGGTTTTCGTTGAGAAAAGATGAAAACTGCAAACGACTGTAAATATGGTAATCGTCAGCAAATTGTCGGTTGTAAAAATCTTTTACAATTGAAATATTTGCTGTTTCCGCTGAACGGCAATATTACAATGATTCTGGAACTTATTGGACGACTATTTTCAATGACTAGAGCCAGAAAACATAGATAACAATGAATTTAATTGCTTTTAATCACTCTTGGAAGAAATTGTTAGCTACAGTCATCCAGAAATATCAAACAGGTATGATATTTGGTCGATGGTGAATCATTCACTTTTGTCTTGAGCAAATGTTCTTTGCAGTTGTCCACAAATGTCTATACCAACGACTTTGTGTTTTCACTGAATGATTTTCCGAATGACCATCGACTATTTCCTAATCTTTTCAAGTCTTGGGCTGTCTTGAGGATGAAACAGGCCTTTACACTACATGACATGGATTCCATGACTTGGCTACGACATGGCTATGACATTGCCTATAACATGAACATCATAGGCCATGTCATATCCATGTCATAGCCATGTCGTGGCCATGTCGTGGCCATGTCGTGGCCAAGTCATAGCTTCAATCTTCATCGTGGGTATTACATTACACTGGGCTATTTTATCTATTCCCTATCATATTTACTACGACATGGCCTGCAATTCAAGGAATTTGAACCTTTCCTCCATGATATTATTCAACATGTTGAATATATGTCGTGGTCTAAAGTTATGTCCCACGGTATTTATTATCATGACTTTGCTGCGATAAAGAATTGTATTGAATGACTTTAAAATCATTGATATTAAGAGACTTACCCTATACATTACGACGATAACACCCATGTCATATGACATGACCACAGCATGGTCATGTTGTGTTCGTATCGTGGTCATGTTCTAACTGGTATCGTGTAGGGTAATATGGCCTCTAATTTTAGTACTTTTGGTTGGTAGGAAATCAGCAAGGGACTGATGGTGGACAATGTATGTAACATTGTCATAAATTTGGCAAGCTATTTCTCTCTTTTTTTTGTAGACTTCTATTCAAATGGCTTCTTGCAAAAAACCATTCCAGCTCGTGCTTGACCAGAATTGGTCGAAACGACCAGATTAGTTTGATTGTTTGATTGGTACTCCACTTTTGTGACTATTGCATGGCTGCTTCAGTCTGGTCCATGCTTGTATGACTAAACCCTGGTAACTACTTTAGTCGCCGGGCAATTAAGAATTTAGTACATGTCAGGCTATTAACTAGTCATCAGTGGAAAAAAATATCAATTGCTACATAGGGGCAATCTTGGCATCAAACTGCCAATGCTAAGAGAATGCTTTAGTCGCTTAGCCTGGCAAGTCACTGCACTAATCGCCGGTGACCTGGGGGAAATATGAAACATGTCCAACATCTTGCCTTGAAACTACCGCAAGGTGGAATATAGCCTTAAAGGATGTTGATTACAATATCTGGATACAAAGTGTGGCCTTAACACAGGAAGAGTCTAAAGAATTATTGCGAGAAGATGGTAATGAAACATTCTATATGCTCGAGGGGATGAACGGCCTTGTAGACTGGTGGCAGAAACTTAAAAAGTAAAAGACTTTCTTCTAAGTCAAAAAGCATGAAGGAGGGTGAGAGTATTAGAACTGTGACTGATGTGAAATGAATCCTGCTGTGAACGTGTTTTACCTGGATGACATTGAAAAAAAAAACTATAACTTATTTACGGCACAGATCACATGGTTAACTCATTTTCTAGGTTTGGTCCCAGATATATACAATGCAAATCTGACATATCACTCTTATGAAAAAAACATGCGAGAGATATCTTCTGTTGACATTCAGACAATTTTTGATCTGTTAACTTGTCGTTCAGAGCTCTTTCTGATTTCTATATGACTTTAACATCAACATAGTGTTTGCTTGTCAAAGATTTATACGACAAATTGAAACATGTACAAGTCATAAAGATCCAATTGAAATCAATGGTATGGCGAGGGATTTATTCGCCTTATCTTATGTTATGGGGCCTTCATTGCCTGTTGACATCAATTCTAGTTCTGGGGCCTGTTTCATAACAGTGGGAGATGTCGTTGCAGGTCTGGTGGACCTTGTTACAAGTTACCTGTGTGTGCGTGGGTGAGGTGTAGTAAAGCCTGGTCCCCACTTTGCCGACTAAATTTCCTTGGTCGGCGGACGATTAAGCTTGTTAGTAGCCGGGGGACCAACTCCTCACTGGCGCCTTGATGTCTGGCGACCAAAGCCTTAGTCGCTGTGGGTTTTGGGCAAAATATTTGACATGTTTAATATTTTTCTATGCCCGCCAGTGAAGAGTTAATCGGCGGGCGACTAACTAAAGTCTTGTCTCGTCGTCCGACGATTAACTGCAAGAGCGTCCCAACGTGGCGATTAACTTATTTTTCCACCGGCCACTTAGTTAGTCGCCCGACGACGTACTTGTTTCTTAATCGTCCGGCGACTAACGTTAGTCGCCGTCGTTAGTCGGCCAAGTGGGGACGCAGCATTACAGTTCTGGTGGACTGTGCTCAGGGCGTGCAGCGGGTGCTTGGGGCCAATCGACCAGCCCACCCAGCTAAGCTGCGACGTAACAGAAACATTCTGCAACTATACATTTTTAGTGAGTTTGGTACTTACTAAGATGGCACGTAACAATTACGTTATTTATGGTTCCGTCAAAACCTAACCAAATCAGAATGTTATTAAAATATTATTTTTAGGTGAGGTTAGGATGAAACCAAAACAGAATGTTATAAGAACATTCTGTTTAGGTTGAATAACCTGACCAGAATGTTATAATAATGTCGCAGTGCAACGTTGCAGCAAAACATTGCAGCTATTGGGAGTCATCAAAATAACGTAACAAGAACCAAAACACAACCAAACAGAACGTTGCTGCAACATTATAATAATGTCACATGCTTGCCTGGGCAGCTTCCACCCCGTCACACTGAACGTGTTCCCTGCACTGCCTATCATCACTGTCTGCTCCCACATCCCTGGCAGGGTGGCTGTTCAGGTATGATATGTCAAGTCATAAAATAAGGGGCATATTATTGATTTTCCCACTGCAAACGTTAAGAAAGTTGTCGTTAAAACTTTAGTTATTAGGATATTCCCTAATATCTCTGTTTCTACTAGTACTCGAGTAAATTGAATTCTGTCAATTGAATGAAAAGGGGCTATAAAATTTAAAAACAAAAGCAGCTCATTTACAGAATTCTAAACAGTTTTTGTGTTTAAGCTCCAAAACATGTGGTATCATGCAAAAAACTGCTTATGAAATTTGTCGCAGTAACAGTGGGTATCATATCAACAATAGGTATTGTGCAATGGGCCTCTGTTGACATCCATTCTGTTCCTGGTACTGGCCGATGGGTGGACATATCCCTCTATCAAGGGCTCATCATTCTCACACTGTTCCTATACACATGGGAAGTAAGGGGAGTGAAAACACTCATTAATAACGTAGAGACAGGGTGACTAGTTACTCATAAATTTGAACGCTTTTGTCTGCCTCAATAGAACCCTTGCAGTTAAATATTGAGTTAAGCACCAACCAAGAGCCAAGTTTGTATTATTCAAGAAAGTCTGCCCAATTACCACTTCTTAATATGGACGATACACACTGCACTCTGTACATTCCAAACTACTGACTACAATATATTCTGCCCTGTTCAAGCTACTCAATATAGCCTGCCCAGTTCACTCTATAGGAAAATATACAGAGGTTGACAGTACAACCCTGAATATAAGGTGAGTGTCGAAAAATTACTGCCTGAGGTCGTTAGGCTGAGGGCTGTTATTTTTGTTTACATCCCACCAAGTATACAGGGTTGTACTGTCAACCGAGGTAAGTTTTCCTTATATCATATATCATATTTTATGTATCATACAGAAAATAGAAAGGAAATTACCAGTGGAGCAAAGTAGGCAGTATCCCAATGTATCAATTATGCAGACACTTTGACTGGTGTCAAGCAGTTTTCCCTAACATTCATTATTTTCTCTTAAATTAGGACTCTATTACTACCCCCATTTAATCAGACTGCATTATTTGCTTTATTATGTAAAATGTTTTCCTCCTGCAAATTAAGGAGAAAAACATTTTACATAATAAAGCAAGATGGGCAGTATAAATCAATATAGCCTGCCCATTTCACACAACTCAATATATTCAGCCCAGTTCAAACTACTCAATATAGCCTGCCCAGTTCACACTATTCAATTCACTCTGCCAAGTTCAGGCTACTCAATACAGTCTGCCAAGTTCACACCACTCAACCCAGTTTGCCCAGTACACACTACCGAATCCAGTCCTGCCAGTTCAAACTTTTCAATACAGTTTGCCCAGTTTACAATATGCAATATTTTCTTTCCAGTTCAAACTGCTCAATGCAGTCTGCCCAGTTCACACTTCTCAATTGATTTTGCCCAGTTCACACTATCCAATCCAGTCATCCCATGGCCAGTTAACACCACTCAATACAGTCAGTGACAACTCTAAAAAACCTTTGGGCCTACAAGAAGAGTATTCATCATTTTTGTACTACACCATATATGCCGCGTCGCATAACCAAATGCTTACAACAGCGAGAGAAACAGCCGAAGTTTTGCTGTTATATGCAAAATTCAGCATCGATTTCCACCCATTTCTAATAACTCCTCCAGGCTGAAAATTACAGGGCTTTTAGATCTAAATTTGTAGTTTACAGACTTAAAATTGGTTCAGAAGAACAGCCACAAATCAACAGGGGGACCTATCGCAACAGCGACATCCTTGTTGCGAGAGGTGGTAAACAACCCTCACAACAGCGAGACCCATTGCGGCAATGGCAACAAAAAGTATCTTCCTATCAAAATAACAAATGCCATTTAGGGGCACAGCCTGAGGCCAGAGCTATGACCAGAAGTGTGAAAAAACACTCAGAAAGGGGAAACAGAAGATGCCAGTTGTAATGATGTTGTCCTTTCAGTGATAGTTCTATCTGACAGGGGGTGGGAGGTAGGGCAGTGGACAACAGGTCACATGTGAAGTACATCAGACCAGAGCCCGATGTCGCTCGCGGGAGGTGAGATGTTATTCCCTCCGCCGAACTCATTTCTCAGCAGGAGAGCGTGACACCCATGCATTATGTGATGACTAATCGCAGGAAAGCTGTAGGCAAGGTTCAGGACCCACGGAGCCCATATTTTGTAAAGTTTTGAGAAACCCATGCATATAGCAACCTCAAACAGGGAATAACAAGCACGTTCTGCAACTATAATTATTTTTTTAATTAGTCTGTAACCTGCCCAATTTTGATGTAACAGTGACGTTATTTTGAGTAAAGTTAAGACTTACTAAAAAAAAGAATGTAATAGTCAAATTATTATTACTGAAGTTGAGACCCTACATATAAAAAAACATTATAATAATGTTATTAAAATGTAACAAGAATGTCACAATAACGTCACATTGTGCTGTTGCACTGTTAGATTCTAAAGACATTTTTGGATGCATCAAAATAATGTGACAAGAACCAAAGCAGAACTGAACAGAATGTTATAATAGCATTATAATAGCATCAAAATTTTGCTTTGGTAACCAATTCCAATCCAAATATGTGACGTTGCAGCAAGTTCTGTTTTGGTACTTAGTATATTATTTTGATTGATCCTTTTAACATTGCTGAAAAGTACTGCTGTGACATTGAACTGTGAAGTTATTTTATTGTTCTGGTTATGTTCTTCAACATAAACAGAATGTAAATTCTGTTTTGGTTTGGTCCTAACCTCACAAAAAATGATGTTATAATCACATTCTGATTTGGTGAGGTTTCAGTCTCACTATCAATAATGTAATTGTAATGTGCCATCTTAGTAAGTAACGGACTGACTAAAAAAGTTTGGTTGCAGAACTTTCAGTTACATCACAGGCTGGCTGGGAAATCATTCGTCCAGACATTCTTCCCATTAAAGTCAATCTGCCCATCCCCATCCAAAGACTCGTACAGTTAATATATATGTATTTTTTAAATGTAACTGGAAAAATAAACATATATCACATGTAGGACATCAATCCCAATTACCTGAAATCAGCGCTCATCTTTTGACCTTTGACTGTTCATCGGATGTATCTTAGGCTCTGTATAGGGCTGAATCCATGGTAACAGTCCCTGGTAGACAACCAATCCATTCATATGAAATCAAATATTGCATCATTATATTTCTAAAAACATGACTTGGAAAGTAAATATTTATATTGCATATAGGACATCTATCCCTATTACTTGAAATCAGCACTCATCTTACGACCTTTGACTGTTACTCAGATGTGTCTTTGGCTCTGTATAGGGCTGAATCCATGGTAACAGTCCCTGGTACAGGCAAAAAAGGAGGCTTTCAGTGTTAAATGTCTAAGAATTAAGTATGTTAGCATTATTTTTTTGTTTAATTACAAAACACATTGGGCGTGAGTACACATTAGATTTGTACAGGTACTTACATACTTGATAGAAGTCCCAACACTTGAAAAGTGAGCTATATATAATGTTATATTTATGTATTTATGTATGTTTTTATATATCGGAAGTCAGTCCCAATTACCTTCAATCTGCACTCAACTTTCAATCTTTGAGTGTTCGTTAGCTATGTCTTACATTTTCTATAGCACTGAATCCATCATAAAAGTTCCTGGCAGACAACCCATCCATTTATATTGTGATGAATGGCTATTCATCCAAATACGTAAAGAGACCAAATAAGAGAAAATAAGGTAATATGACAAAAAGTATATATGTTCGTAAAAGGAACGAAAGTGTAAAGGAACGAATATGTAAAGGAACGAAAGTGTAAAAAGCCCGAAAAAGAGGCCCGAATATGTAAAGGAACGAAAGTGTAAAGGAACGAATATGTAAAGGAACGAAACACGGAAAGATGTAAACCGGAAGTGATATGTAAACCGGAAACGAGAATGTAAACCGGAAGTGACGTCAGTTGTAGATCACGTGACCGAAAGCAGCCAATCAGGGCTAACCTCTAGGGTATATAAAGGGGCGGTGAGGCCCGAATAAACAGAGTTCTTTAACAGTTCTCCTTGTGTCCAGACGTGTCTTCTTCCCTTAAACAACCGCTGAGATGAGCCGATACGAGTTAATTAACCAGAAGTTAGAGTAAAACAGTAGAAGTTCGAGATAAATAGGCGAAATTTAGGACGGGGGCCCGACAGCCCGAGGAACGGGAACGAGGAACGGAGGACCGAGGTAGGGTGCGAAGGCCCGAAACTGTCCCGGATGGGGTCCCGGAAGTGTAGGCACGGAACGGCGCGAAGGCCCGGAACACTGAGCGGAGGCCCGAGGTCCGCGGGGACGACGGTGCGGCTGGCTCGGCCCCACGCTACCAAACAATAGGCGACCGTCGGCCCAACGACCCCGCGGACCGGAATCCGGGGTGGATCGCCCTGTCGAGGTGAA
The DNA here is from genome assembly GCA_936440205.1 of Lepidonotus clava. Classification (NCBI taxonomy): domain Eukaryota; kingdom Metazoa; phylum Annelida; class Polychaeta; order Phyllodocida; family Polynoidae; genus Lepidonotus; species Lepidonotus clava. The sequence continues at coordinate 88,721,425 of OW387133.1, forward strand.
TACCGGCCTGGGAGATAGAGTGAGACGAACCACGGCCTCCCCTTACCCCTACCATAATTTCCCTTCCCCGCAGTCCTCCGTCTGACATCGAGCACCGATTCCCGACCGATTCGCTCAGCCCCCCCTCGTGCGCGAGGCACGACTCTAAAAACACATCTCGGTTCTTGGCCCGGATTCCCCGTCCGCCCGAGACCCGAACAATTCCCACGTTCCTCTGCTGTAGGAATCGGCAACCCCGACTTACCAGAGAACGTCACACTGGTGGCAGCGGTGGTGCTGAATTAGCACATACGGACTTGTGGATGCTGAGTGTTTCGTCGAAATTGGATGCTCATGGCGACAGCTGCAGTCTTCGATCAGATGGATTCTGACATCGCCTTCAAGGAAGGTGGGGAGGAGAAAGGAGGTGCGAAACCCGAAGTCAAAGGGGAGGACACGACCATCATGGATAGGCGGTTTAACTTCATGGGAAAGTCCACCCCGACGGATGAACCATCCAGGAGAGCGGAAGTGCGTGGAGTAGCCCGACCGTCTTGGTGAAAAAGAAGGACGGAGGAACGAGATTCTGCATTGACTATCGAAAATTGAATCAGGCTACGAAAGTGGACGCCTATCCGCTTCCCCGGATAGAGGACAGCCTCAACACCTTAGGCGGGAGCCTATTCTTCTGCAGTCTGGATCTCGCAAGCGGATATTGGCAGGTAGAGATGGCACCCGAGGACCGAGAAAAGACGGCCTTCGTGACTCAAGGAGGGTTATACGAGTTCAAAGTAATGCCATTCGGGCTAGTGAACGCCCCGGCCACCTTCGAGAGACTGATGGAGAGAATTCTCAGAGGAATTGTGTGGGAGGAGTGTCTGGTATACCTGGATGACATATTGGTCTTCGGGCCAACGTTTGAAGTGACTCTGGAAAGATTGGTACGGGTTCTGGACCGATTGAACGCTGCAGGGCTGAAGCTGAAAGCACGAAAATGCAGGTTGTTCCAGAAGAAGATTCCGTTCTTGGGACACGTCGTCTCATTAAACGGGATCGAACCCGACCCCGAAAAGTGTCGGCAAGTAACCGAGTGGCCGGTCCCTCGGGATCTCCATGAGGTACGAGCCTTCGTGGGATTATGTTCGTACTATAGGAGACACATAAACGGTTTCACAGAATTGGCTGCCCCCTTGTATGAACTAGCAACGAAAGAGGAGCCTTTCGTGTGGAGTGCGAGACGACAGGAGGCATTCGATGCCATGAAGAGGGCGTTAACAGAGGCCCCGGTATTAGGATTCCCGGAGGAAGAAGGACAATGGTGGCTTGACACAGACGCCAGTGACGTGGGGACGGGAGCCGTGCTATCACAGGAGCAGAGAGGGGTGGAACGGGTAATAGCTTACACAAGCAAAACCCTGGAGTCGAACGAGCGAAAGTATTGCACCAAGCGGAAAGAACTGTTAGCGGTGGTGCGAGCTTTGAAACATTTTCGGTGCTACATCTACGGTCAACGCGTCATTGTCCCAACGGATAATAGCGCGGTTAGTTGGCTGCAAAGAAGTAAGAACCGATGGGGCAGGCTGCCCGGTGGATTGAGATTATCGACTCGCATGATGTGTCGTTCCAACACCGACCGGGTAGGAAGCATGGGAACGCTGACGCGTTGTCCCGGTATCCGTGTAAACAATGTGGAGAGGAACACGAGGGTACCGAGAAAGTGAGAGTAGTGACGCAGGCCCGGGGGTATGAGCCCGGATGGTCCCCGCAGGAGATGAAAGCAGCGCAGAGGAGGGATCGAGATATAGGACCGATTATCGCACGGATGGAAGAGGATGCGAACCGGCCAGGTTGGGAGGTCATATCTCCGGAATCCCGAGAAACAAAGATCCTATGGAGGCAGTGGGAAAGACTGAGCCTGATGGATGGCGTGCTGCATCGGAAGTATTGGGAATTAGAAGGACATGGTTGGAGGAACCAACTGGTCGTCCCGAGAGAGGAACGGGCCGAGTTGGTGAGAGAGTACCATGGAGGAGCGGCGGGAGCGCACCTGGGAGTCGCCAGAACGACGGCCCTGTTGGAACAAGGGTTTTACTGGCCAGGACTCCGAGAGGACGTGCGGAAGGAATGTCGAGAATGTGACTGCGCGTTGCTAAAAAGAGGACGAGGAAGACGGGAGCCGTTGCATCAATACATAGTAGGGGAGCCGATGGAACGGCTGGCCATGGATGTTTCGGGCCCGTACCCAGTCACGAAATGAGGAAACAAGTACTGCCTGATGGTGGGGTGCTATTTCACCAAGTGGCTGGAGTGTTTCCCGATCCCGGATCAGAAGGCAGTGACGGTAGCGGACAAGCTGGTCGAAGAAGTAGTAGCAAGGTACGGCGTGTTTCGGGAACTACACTCGGATCAAGGCACGAATTTCGAATCCGAGGTGGTAGCTCAGGTCTGTGCACTGTTTGGAATCCACAAAACGAGGACGACGCCATACCACCCCCGGAGCGACGGATACATAGAACGAAGTTTTCACACTTTGGGGTGCTGTCTGAAAGCTAGCTGCCGAGCGACAGGCCGGGAATGGGATGAGATGGTCCCGCTCGTGATGATGAGCTATAGGGCAACGCCGCAAGCCAGCACGGGAGTGACACCGAACATGATGATGCTGGGCCGACAGACCATGATGCCGCGGCAAGCGATATAAGGGAGACCTCTAGGACCGGAGGAGGAACCTCGACGGGTGGGCGACTACGTGGAGAGCCTGGAGAAAGGGCTAGTCGCGGCCTATCGGGAGGCCCGGGCAGGGCTGAAGCGAGCCGCCATTCATCAGAAACACGAGTACGATGGAAAGGTGACTCGGCGGGAATACCACGCCGGAGAACTGGTCTGGTAGTCCCACGTAGACTCCGAATGTCTAAGTAGTCCCACGTAGCCACTTTCCGGTCGGTCCGAAGAAACCACAGCGTGGAAAAGATGGTTGGATTACGACGAAAGACAGACCCGGCGGCAAGCTGACGAAGACTTTTGAAGTAATGCTGACTTGGTAATACCGCGTTACAGCGTCCCGGAGACCGGAGGAGAGTAGATGCGGCACTCTCGGGAACACCGGAGGAACGAACGGACGGTTGTAAAAGGCGAGGCCTGAAACGAGGACGGGCTTTAAAGTAGGTCGTAAAAGAAGTAAAGATGAAAAAGAGGACGGGGCGGCGGCGAGAGGATAATAACGACGAGCCCCTGTGTTCTCTGGGAAGTGTGCGGAAGCACTGTGAGGGCCAAGTGACAAGGCAAGAGGAGGCGACAGAGATGAAAGGACCGAGAACGTCTGGTGGGGCAATAAAAGGCCTAGGAAGAAAACGCGTAGACGGCGAGGGGTCGCGAGGTAAACGGCATGCGGGGCGGTGACCAGCGGCGGGCCCCGAGGAAATAGTAGGGGCCGCCACCGCTGAAGTGGTTGGTGAGCTTGACGCTAGGGGTCACTAGTGCAGGCCACGCCCACTTCCGCCTGCGGCGGCTATAAAAGGCAGAGCGCTTGCCGGAGCAGGTCATTCTGGTCAGCCGATCAGGATTCATCACATCGCACAGCAGACGAGCAGACCAATCTAGAAGAGAGCAGAGAAGTGAGACGAGCAGCATCACCACGAGGCGGAAACGAAGAAGGTTGACGGGACGAGCTTCGAGTTTGGAACGAGGCCCGAAAGCCCGGAAAATAGACGCGATGAGCGGACAGTGCTGGGAAGGACAATGTCGCGGGAAGGAATTCAAACACCTGACCAAGCACATCCGAGGCCACCACGAAGGAGTACGAAAACAATATTACATGTGCCCAGTGTGTTCGAGCCGAGCATATTCGACACACCAGGACTGGAAAAAGCACATGTGGGAATCACAGGAAGGAAACCTGCTGAGAGGGATGCCAAGACAGGACCCCCTTCTGAGACTGGAGTATGCTGCGGCGTTCGCCTTGGACCCGAAAGGACGACCGCCGTACACCACTTTCGCTCCTGGTGACGAAACGGCGGCCCAGGTAGCTGATTTGGAACGAGACTTCGCTGTACGTCATCCGGAGGGATTCTTTCCCCCCGAGAAAGCGGTGGACAAGGAGGCACTGGACGGGCCACGGCGGAGGGTTCGTATACCATATCACCCGAGGGCATCGAGAGGGTCCGATGACAGCGACGCCGAGCAAGCTGAGCAGGAAGCAGCAGAGGAACTACCGGAGGCCGCCGAGACCTCAAGCAGCCAAGGCAGCAGGAAAGGGACCCTTGGCCGGAGTCGCGGAACGGTCAACGCCCACGCGCCGTTCCCCTCGGACCGAGGAAACGGCGTTGATGGCTTCAACGCAGCCGTTGTTCTCGACCCCAACCCCGACGAGGGCGGACTCACCCCTGGAGAAGATGGTGTGTAAGCAGCCAGTGGTACCGCCCCCGGGACTGAAGCGGATGAGGCACATCTTAGTGGCACCGGTACCACCGTCTTCTGTGTTTCCTTGTCTTCAGCCTCTTACCGCATATAGAGTGGAATTTCTCGACCTGGATGCTGGTTCTAGCGTGCCAAGACCGATGCAGCGAGTCGTGTGATGACTGCGGAGAGCTGTAGATCTCTCCCGAGGGCTCGTGCCCCACTAATAATAAGTAAACAAGACGAAGTTAATAGACTCACAAAATATTACTTTATATATTAATATCTTACCTGCAGTAAAAACCGTGACTGCTTCCATGTCGTACTCCCTGATGTCTTCTCCCCGACGGACGGAACAAAATAGTCTTTGAAACATATAGGGAGATGGTGCTTTGAACGACGGCCTCGGATGCCTCGATAGGTGAATAGGGTGGTCTGCAAAGAACGATGGAAGCGATCCTTCATCCCTGCCTTGGAGTTTGCTGTCGGATGAGTTCTTCTCTAGATCCAGTCTCCTGAAGCTGGCTGAGATGGGCCCGTTCCGGGTCTCAAAGGTGGACGTCGGATGCAGATCCCAGTTGAATTCCTCCATCTTCTGTTTCTACAACTTCTCCTTCTTAAAATATTCTCAACTTACCTACTTCGAACCGCCGTACCTAGGAGCAGCTCGGAACGACTCGGAACTGTTGTCCCGGCGCGTGTCAAGGCGTTCGAGTGGTTTCATGTAGATGGGCATGGCGCTGATGACGACTGTGGCCTTACCCCAGAATCAAACCGGACCGGATCTTAAACTTACCTTTATTACGGACTATTTGTTGGTATTACTGTCTCAAGAAAATCGTCAATGAGCATGGTCCCTCGGGAGGAAGAAAATTTAGTAAGCAGAACGGGGCCCGAGAGCCCGAGAGACGAACGAGGGCCCGAGTGCCCGAAGTAGGAATCCTCTTCTTAAAATCATCTCATCAGGGGAACGAAGGAGCCTCCCTCTCGCCCCCAAGAAGGGTTATCTTCCTACCGTTGGACACGGGGGGGGAGGGATGAGAGGCGTCGGCTCCTGTCATCAAAGAAACCTCATCAAAAATAAAATTGTCTACTCATCTGGTCTCCGTTCCGGTTGTTGTTGTGCCACTTGGGCCCGGAACGGTGGCGGAATACCTTATTAACTACATTGAACTCCTTCTCAGATATCTTCCTTTGCCTCTAAAATCTTTGAGTGTGTCGGCGTGGTCGAGAGCCGATCGTCTCCTACAACTGGTGCTGGGTTAACCACGAGGCCACGTGCCACAGGGACATTCCGACATGGCCGGAGACTGCAAGGTCAAACTTCGTTCCTGCACGGAAAACGGACACCTCATCAACAAATAACAATTCCAGTCCTCACATACTTACCTTCATCCCAACTCCATCCAGAGTTTCATTGCTAGTGGTAGCACGAACTCCACGGCGCCATCTTCTGAAGCTTCCTCTTGGAACTTTAACGGTTGAACTAAGTTACTCTCCACATCCATTGCCATTTCTTCTTTGGACCGGTGGGTACCTCGTCCTCTGGCTCGAACATGTTGTCCTTGCCAAACGTGAAAAGTCATTGGGAGGCTCTGAGGGCACGAAGTCTAAAAGGAACATTCTTTCTACAACATTCTTTCTACAAAAACTTCAGTCTTTCTACAAAACTTCATCTTCAAATCATCATCATCTAAAGAACGCAGAGAAGAGTGATAAGCGGGAGGACGAAGGGTCACGACCGGCCCTTGCCTCCGGGCAGGAGAATCGCGACCGATTCTCTGCCCAAAAAAACAATGGAGAACGTCTGGACGCCGAAAAACGGACAAAAGGTCGAGAGGACTAAGGGTCACGACCGACCCTTGCCTCTGGGAGGGAGAATCACGACCGATTCTCCGCCCGAATTAGGGAGAACGTCTGGACGACGGGAAAAAGACAGAACGGGGGTGTTGCGGGTCACGAACGACCCATGGCCCCGGGCAGGAGGACCACGACCGGTTCCTCTGTCCTAACGAGGGTAAAGCAAGGAAAGACAAACAGGGGATAAATACATAGAGCCCAGAGGAGAGGAGCGGGGGCGACGGGGTCACGACCGATCCCCAGTCCCGGGTGGGAGAGCCACGACCGGCTCGCTCATCCTAAAGGAAAAAAAGGCGGAGTACGGGTCCTGATAGACCAAGGATAAGAACTATGACGGAGAAATACGTATATATATAAAAGACTAAGATATGTAAAACGAACTATATGAACTTCGACGTGAAACGAAAAACGAAAGGCGAAGAACGAAGAACGAAGAAAGAAGAAAATAAGAATTAGCCGGATAGGCCCCGGGGGCCCTCCGAAGTAGACCGGAGAGGACAGAGGGTGACACCTCCTCCTCTACCGATAAGGAGCGTAGGATTGGTAGTTGAAGAATGTTTCTGGTTTTAAAGTATGTCCTGTTGTCGTTGTATAGACTGGTATGAGGTTTTCCCACCTTTCAAGAAGGTGCGGGAGGGTGTGATGAATGCCTATTCATCCAAATACGTAAAGAGACCAAATAAGAGAAAATAAGGTAATATGACAAAAAGTATATATGTTCGTAAAAGGAACGAAAGTGTAAAGGAACGAATATGTAAAGGAACGAAAGTGTAAAAAGCCCGAAAAAGAGGCCCGAATATGTAAAGGAACGAAAGTGTAAAGGAACGAATATGTAAAGGAACGAAACACGGAAAGATGTAAACCGGAAGTGATATGTAAACCGGAAACGAGAATGTAAACCGGAAGTGACGTCAGTTGTAGATCACGTGACCGAAAGCAGCCAATCAGGGCTAACCTCTAGGGTATATAAAGGGGCGGTGAGGCCCGAATAAACAGAGTTCTTTAACAGTTCTCCTTGTGTCCAGACGTGTCTTCTTCCCTTAAACAACCACTGATATGAGCCGATACGAGTTAATTAACCAGAAGTTAGAGTAGAGTAAAACAGTAGAAGTTCGAGATAAATAGGCGAAATTTAGGACGGGGGCCCGACGGCCCGAGGAACGGGAACGAGGAACGGAGGACCGAGGTAGGGCGCGAAGGCCCGAAACTGTCCCGGATGGGGTCCCGGAAGTGTAGGCACGGAACGGTGCGAAGGCCCGGAACACGGAGCGGAGACCCGAGGTCCCCGGGGACGACGGCGCGGCTGGCTCGACCCCACGCTACCAAACAATAGGCGACCGTCGGCCCGACGACCCCGCGGACCGGAATCCGGGGTGGATCGCCCTGTCGAGGTGAATACCGGCCTGGGAGATAGAGTGAGACGAACCACGGCCTCCCCTTACCCCTACCATAATTTCCCTTCCCCGCAGTCCTCCGTCTGACATCGAGTACCGATTCCCGACCGATTCGCTCAGCCCCCCATTCGTGCGCGAGGCATGACTCTAAAAACACATCTCGGTTCTTGGCCCGGATTCCCCGTCCGCCCGAGACCCGAACAATTCCCACGTTCCTCTGCTGTAGGAATCGGCAACCCCGACTTACCAGAGAACGTCACAATATGTAATCAAATATTGCAAAATTTGTGATGGAAAAACATAACCAGTCATTATATTTCTAAAAACATGACTTGGAAAGTAAATATTTATATCACATGTAGGACGTCAATCCCAATTACCTGAAATCAGCGCTCATCTTTTGACCTTTGACTGTTCATCGAATGTGTCTTAGGCCCTGTATAGGGCTGAATCCATGGTAACAGTTCCTGGTAGAGGCGATAAGAGGCTTCCTGTGTTCGCTAATCTCCTGGGTCTTACATCAGGCGCATGCGCAGAGACTCTGATCTATGAGGGCCCTCTGACATCGCCTTTAGTCGGTAAAGATCATAGAGCCCGTAAACCAGGGATAGGTGACCCGCGGGGTAATGGGACTAGAGCCCTAAAACCTTAAAAACTGAATCTTGCCTGACAAAGCTAATTCTAAAGTATTCTACTTTCTAGGCCAGGCCCTAAAGAGGGATATTCTGTTATGACAAGTGACATTCATGTTGACATGCCTGTCAACCTTGTTTTTCTGATGGCATCTGTATAAATTAATTGCATAAATATATGTTAAGCCGCGTCCCTACTTGGGTGACTAACAAGGTGTCACAGAGAGACGGCAGCCTACCACTCAGTTAGTCAGATTTTGTCTGAAGCTGGTGATCCACGTTGCGACGTTGTTCAAACCGAACAAAAAAATTGTGACTGAACCGATTTCCGAACCGACGGTTTTTTGTCGGTTGGGAATCGGTTTGCCAATTAAACATATTGCTGCTTAAATCGCTCAAAAATCGTTCCAGAATCGCTCCTCTACCCATGATCCATAGCGAAGGGGAAAAACGATTATTTACTTGTATTCTTGATCACAAACTAATAGGAAAACAACGTGAAAAGAATTGGTTCATCAACTTGTCAGAATTCTGCAAATATTTTAACATTTCATCTCTTAATATAGTCAATACGACCCGAAATATATAATTTTTTATCTATTTGATTGATAAAAAGTGAAATAGAAAAATACTCATCGTAAAGCATTAAAAAATATATCCCATAAAAGAATATCCATTTTGATACATATTGGTAATATTTTTGCTCTAATATAGTCAAAAATTCATGAAATAACCTTAAAAATATGCAGACATAATCAAATCGGTCCAGAATCGGTCCAAAATTATTAAACAAGTTTAATAATTGTGTCGGACCATCATCGGTTGGAAATCGGTTGGAAATCGGTTGGTCTCACAAGTGTCGGTTGGAAATCGGCTGGAAAAAATCGGTTGACATGATCCACGTTGCGATATTTTCCAAAGTGAACCGATTTCCAGCCGATTTCCAGCCGATTTCCAGCCGATTTCCAGCCGATTTCCAGCCGATTTCCAGCCGATTTCCAGCCGATTTCCAGCCGATTTCCAGCCGATTTCCAGCCGATTTCCAGCCGATTTCCAGCCGATTTCCAGCCGATTTCCAGCCGATTTCCAGCCGATTTCCAGCCGATTTCCAGCCGATTTCCAGCCGATTTTGGAGATAGAAAATATTTTGGAAATCAGTTGGAAATCGGTCCAATTTTGTCGCAACGTGGATCACCGCCTTGACTCAAAGTCACCTGCCTCTCCTTGACCAATCAGATGGCCAGAACATATGGGCTGAATGTGTGGGTCTCCCCAACATCTAGAGTAGTGGAACAGATCATGAGTGGTGCTGCGTGAGTCTATTGATGTACATGCAGGGAACTACCTTTGTCACTGGTTCCTGGCAAGTACACTGATAACCTATATATTGCTGGTGACCAAAGGCCCAGAAAAGTAGTTCTCCTCTTCATTCATTCCTGCTGTGTTGTTGGCAAGGGTACGTTACAATAGTAATTGATGATACCCGCTCAAGCTTTATGTGAATCTGTACATAATGAAGGGGACTGAGTTCATGATTGATGAAGCCAAACCCTTTAGACCCTATAAAACAGAAAAATTGACGAGAACTAAATCCATAAGACCCCATAAAGTTCATCTTAAGGTAAAAAGAAAAGAAAATGGGTTGTTTTTGTTACTGATTTATGCCATGTATGTATACAGGTATTGTGCCTGGATTAATTTATTCACCATAAATCGGTGGGAAACAGGTGTTGCCATGACAATACCCCACAGAAAACCCCCAACCTTCTCATCTACTGCCACCGATGTCTGAAAGCATGGGCTATAGGATCTACTTTGTTGTCCGATAGGAATAATGTGGTTTGGGAAAAAGCTATGGATAAGAGAGAACATTGAGCCCTTTGGACCAGATGGAACAGTATCTTCTCAGGGGCTGAAGGAGTGTGATATCTGCTTTTGTTCCTGCCATCAAAATATTATAGATTCACTCAGATATGCAACTCTGATGATCGCCTATGAGATTTTGGTGAACGTCAGAATGGTGGTGCCCTCTAGGAGAGTCTGTGCAACCTGTTTTAATGATCCGTCTCTGTTGCTGTTTTGTGACATCATCAACGTTTGTTTACATTTCGGAAAAGCGTATAAGAGACATAATTCTTTTGTTTGAAATGGTTTGCATGGATTCTCATAGGGGGTGCAACAATCAGTGACATTCACAATGAAAGTCATTAATCTTTCTTCTGTACTTTCGTTGCTGCCATGGACATCTTCTGTTGAGCTGACTGAGTGGGCTAAGAGGTTCACATTTATCATTGATGAATGGAGTGCAAGATCAGTTCAAGAGGCAGGTACTTGTGACAAAGTTCATATTTTACATTGCACTAATGAAACTTCCTTGATGGCTCATGCCAATGTATGTTATACACATTGTTAACCCTTGAAACTCCAGGTGATTGGCCAAGATGATGCATAGAGTACCTCACTCTATCTGATAATATAACCGCCTCCCCATAAGTTGGGCCACGATTACCCAAGGGGGGGGGGGGGGGGCACTTAGTCTAGAAATGGGTACCAAAATGGGTCAGACCATCAAGGGGCTGTAGCTGTTTCCTGTTGGTTCATGTGCACAGCTGTGACGGCTTTAATTCTGTATATACATTTTCATTGTGCATTTGCTGTTATATATTTTCATTGGAAAATATAAAACAGGGATACCGCAGTGAGGCAGCACCGTAAGGAGGGCATTGGTCCCACTGATACAAATAGGCACCGCCCTTGATATGGACCTGGCTGTTAAATAGGGCGTAAAGTAACCAATAACCAACCAACCAAAACCTGAACCTAATGACCGTCCAAAAAGTATGTGTAAATCCCTAATGGACATCACGAATCGTTAGAGTATCAACCATTATCATGCGTCATGATGAAGGTTGTCACACCGCGGCAAGAATGTGACGTTATCATAACGTTATTATAACGTTCCAGCTTGTCCTAGTTTGGTTCTTGATACATTATTATTTTTATGGCACCCAATAACGTCTTTAGAACCTCACATTGCGACATTGCATTGTGATGTTATTGTAACGTTCTGGTTAGATTGTTTCAAGTAAAAGTGATGTTATTATAACGAGCTCTTTTGGTGTGGTCTTAACATCACCAGAATATAACGTTATTATAACATTCTATTCTAGTAAGTCACAACTTAACCTAAAATAACGTTCCTGTTAGGTGATAATTAGGCAGGTCTTGGACTGACCAAAAAAGCATGGTCACAGAACGTACTTGTTACGTCGCTGCTTGCCTGGGGACTTACCGGTTCTAGTATCCAATCCGGCTTCTCATTTTGTAACATCATTTTGTTCTAACCTTTAAACATGTTAGTGTTGCCAGAGGCTTGTCTGATCACCCTTTTAGTGTAGAGTGATAAATCTAATACAGTCTAATGTCCCGTCTTCTAAGGTATTACCTCGTGACGATAACAATAGATGTCTAAGGTGGTAAAGCATAGCACAAACAGTGGTACATTAGGGTCGTATATAACTCCTTTATGGGGCTCTAGATGGGGGGTCCCATATTGTGTGTCAAATCTAAAAAACGGCAATGTCGCATGTCTTTGTCGCTTATTCTTTTTCAATGTCACATGTCAAATCTAAGAACTGTCCATGTTACATTTCACTATGTTTTTAATCCTTTCTGTCATGTCGTTAAGCCCCCATGTGGCATGTTGAATTTAAGAATTGCCCATGTCGCCGTGTCAATTTTAGTGGTTCACCCCAATCTTGATGGTGCTGGCATCTATATAATACATCAGAATGGTACAACAGTTAAATGCAAATGCAGAAAGGTAAAGTCATAATGTAGACAAACAAGTTTTTTTTGATAAGCCATGTACTATTGTTGAAGAGACATTTGTGATCTTCAAACGCTGCAGTTGGTGAATGTGTTCATAACATAATGAACTAGGAGGTTTTACTTTTATGTTATTTGTAGGGAATAGTAAGCATTAAGGGATATAGTTTGAAGTTTTCAAATGAAAGGATGTTTCTTTGTTAATGTCCATCACATAATTATTATACAACACTGACTTCCCGTTATCATTTCACCAGTCCTTAGGCAAGTCACCTCAGCTCACACAATGCTCCCAGGAGGGGGTTGCATAACTTTCCGGTATATTTAACCGATGTGCAACGAAGCTACACTGTTGCAAAATAGATAGCGGATACCCAGGGGTTGCAAAATCCGCTAATAAATTTCCGTAAAAGAAAGATTTTAATGTATTTTCCGCTAAATACGTCCGCTAATACTATAGAATACACATAAAATATTATTTAACGGAATCGTTAATTAACGGATTTTCAAATAACGAAATATGCAACATAGTATATGTCCGTTCGTTGTGGCAAAATAACGGAAAATTATAGCGAAAAACATTAGCGGAAAGTTATGCAACTCCCCCCTTACAAAGTTCAAACGGTTTGAACAGCTCAAAGTTCTGGACCTCCATGTCCTACCTCATCACTACAACCTAGCTGTGGAATTAACTCCCTACTGCACAAGACATGGACATGTTGGGCCTATGACTAGCAATAGCCTTTTTATATATGTGTGATCTTAAACTTGGACTGATACTACTTCAGTGCAATGACATCAGTGGCCTGTTGTACAATGATCTATCGTAACAACTACATCTTTAAGGATAGACAACACCTCTTAGGGCGCCATAAAGGGTAATTTAAATTGCGCTCTCTCTAGAATAGGTACATTTGGCTAGTGTATATCAAATGATTAATTATATTTTTCTCTATCATTTGATATAAAGTATTTTTTCATAACTTTTAAATTAGGGACATAGGAGGTTAAGTACTGATTTTTTTTTATTTGGGTCCTAGTTTTTATTTTATGTAAAAAAAACGGGAAACTTTTAACTATTTTCTTCAACATTATTTTCTTGATTTCATAAAACAAAAACTAAGACCTATATAAAAATTCTGAGACACGCTTCCCTCCAAATGAATGTTGTCTATACACTCTGAAAATTTCATGTGATTCTATAGAATATTAAGTGAGATATCAGGTCTGATTTTTGTTTTCCAGACCTGCTCATATAGCCATATCTCTACACATTATAGTATGAATTATATGAGTAGGCCTATATTGGGTCATTTAAAGACTATCCAATGATATAAGATATGCTATAGATATTAAAAAATTAAGCCCTCCTTAGAAAGAGTCTCAACTTTAAGAGAGATCTTGTTATTACAATAGTTATTGTTATAATGAAACCACTGATATCTCTGTTTCTACTGGATCAAATTAGATTCTGTAATTTGAAACAAAAAGGGGGTACTGCAGGGCTATAGATTATGAAAATAGCAGCTCATTGATATCATTCTAAATAGGTTTATTTTGAGGGTCAAAACGTGCAATATTACACACAAAGTAATACCATGACAACATGTGCCCTCCCTGTCCCTAAGGTGAAATAAGTAATGTAATCATTTGTACCTTATCCAGCTGGACACTAATCAAATGAATAGGTTATCAGCATTTTCAGGGTTTCCTGGCCTTGTTCAGTCTTCACTGATGTCGGGTTACAGTACAGGCAGATGTGACAGCCTGTCATTGTCAGACTCAGAGTTGTTTACTTATATGGCCATATTCCACTGTGTGGTAGGTTTGCTTGGCAACTGTCACATTTCAGGGAAGGACAGGGGGTTTCTACCGAGGACCATTACCGTTAGAGTCCCTGCAGAGCACATTGTCTCCCTCACAATGAGAGTCAAGATTGTGTCTATCTGTCAATGGGTATCTCAGCCTTTCCCTGGAAAAAACTGGATGTGTACCTTTCTGTGCCCAGCAACATAGGTATTGTGATCACATCGTAAACTCTATTAATTTTTACTCTTTGGGCTTAGGTTATACTTTTGTAAAAGTTCCATGAGTTATCGTTATTGCTTTTCGAAAGGGACAAATAATTTTGTCATGACGAGAATGTAAGTATAAGATAATCACTCATAATATCAACGTTATAGTAATTCACTAAACAAGAAATGTATAAAACACAATAGAAGTCAAGCGGACACTATATTAATTAGATTAACCAATCAGCATTCAGTAGGTGGTTGATGAGCCTATAAGAGGTCAAACCTCAAACTGAAATAAAGGAATAGTTGCCTTCCATCATTTTGGAGGAAAACTACAAGATACACCTTAAAGCCCCATACTCACTACGCAACTTTAGCAGCGACGAGCAATGGGTGACTGGGAGAATCGGTCAACTCTTAAGAGTTGACTGTAAGTATAGTATATTAGAATGTGCATGTTTGATATGAGTCGGCATTAAAATCTGCTGACTCTTCTAGTAGAGTTGGCTGATTTTGCACCAGTGAATCAGCCGACTCACATCAAAATTGCCTAGTGGGTATGGGGTTAAAGGCGATGTTACACAACACAACGTGAGCTGGGATATGACAATGTCACAGAGAAGTCACACATGGGTAGTTTCACAGAAGAGATAACATTCTTTGTACCACATGTATGTAAGATACCTCGAATTGCCAATTTCTACTAATCATTTTAGTCTTGTACATGAATTGCAAGTTATATCATAATTACTGTACTGATATCACAGCTTAAGTTGTGTTGCATAATACCACCTTCAGCGCTGAGAAGACTACCAAGGACAGAGCTGGGAATTATGGGGGAATTTCACAAGACATTGCAGATCAGCCAGATCACAAAAATGCAATAAAGGGACATGAGCTGCCTTCATTGGTAATTCGTTTCAGGGTGCTTCTAGCTGTTACCCAACCATGATACACCCCTATGCTTAAAGGCCCTTTTACACTCCATAACTTTAGCTGCAATGTCAATGTGAATGTGTCACAGACATACAAGGACAATATTATCATTTGAAATTGACAATTTGGTGTATTTTACACATGTGTAACAAAGAATATTGTCTCTAATATGTCTGACTACACTTTGACATCATCAAGTCTTGACGTGTAATACCGCCTTTACTGAATTACCCACACTGGTCCCATGCCATTCACGAGTTGCACTTGTCCACTGGCCACCTCCATTCCCTCCAAGTAGGTAGTTACACATGAAATAAGACACACAGATCAGCAGGTAGACAGTAGGCAGTTGTAAACTTTTTGTTCAGGTCATATTGCACTACGCATCAGCTGCAAGCATTGGGGCCATTCATTTCTTGTTTTATCATGTTTAACAAGGTGGTTTGCTGTCCTTCAACCACACATATCTTGTTATCTCTAAAGTAGGTTGAAAGTAGCAGGAATGAAATTCAATTTTAAAGTTTGTTTTTTTCAAATATAAGCTTGTGTGAGCCGGAACAAGTTATCTGGCAAGGAAGACATTTTTTAATAGATATTTTACATCTCACTCATAAGCTTAGCTTGTATCTATGCCTGAATTATGTCCCAAGTGTTCATTATTTGATTAGCATATGTTCAAGCTAACTCTAATTAACAAAGCTAACCAAGAATGTAATAACCACATGCTGAACGATGATGCATGTTGTTGGGCCCAACATAAAGGCCCGACATGCGGCTTTAACCACGTGATCTATGAAGGGGCCTTAAGTACAGCCATCCATCCAGCCGAGCATGCGCACTGACACCTGCTCCGGTCCCGCCTACCGCGTCTCCATCAGAACGAGGCTGCACTGGTGTTCAAGGGGGGCACTTAAGCCCCATTGAGCTGATGTGGATGGTCAGTCCGTACTTAAGTTTAGCCATTCTAGTGTTTAGACTCAGACTCAGGGCTAAAGTAATTTCTCGTTGTCAAAGGGGAAGAGTAGAAGGGAGGAGTCAGGTGATGTATGTTATTACACCCATATATAAGGCACTATACACACAGCATTAGAGCAGAGCACTGTTAGCTTTTGTTGGTTTAACATCCTGGAAAGGTCAGAATTAGAAGGTTGTTCCTGGAGTTGGAATTGAAGCTGATAGATTGAGTAGTTGGCTGGAGCTTTGGCTGAGTGTGGTTGAGAGGTACTTACCCTTTGGACTGGTCATTGTCATCGAGAGCTTGAGATCTTGTCATGAGTATGTATACCCACTGGACATGATAAAGAACATCCTTTCATACAATTGATGTCTTTCATAAAACGGAACTATTATATTGTATTGGGCAACACCGTCTGGTGGAGATTGACTGCAGAGGGAAGCTAGCTAATATCCTGGGACAAATGTGCAACTTAAATGAAGCCCTAACTATAATGGATATTTAACATATCATAGTTCACTGTATCCACTAGGCAATTGTTACACAATCGGTCAACTGATCGACAGTAAAATCTGCTGATTTTAAGGGTATTGGCCAATTCTAGCGCCAATTCAGGTCAAACATGCATATTTCAATATGGTATACCTACTGGCGATAATAGGTATCGACCGATTTTAGCACCAACTATAATGGTTCCCATTGCCGGTTGCTGCTAAAATTGCCTAGTGTGTATGGCCCTTTGCTATATAGTGGTAGCTACCAATTGCAAAACTACTCCCTCACTCCTTTTTGGGGATTTTAACAACCCGCCTTTTTAAACATACTTCATGAACAGCCCCTGCAATTAAGCATTTAACAAAACATTATGTTGTCACAATATAGTATCAGAAGGTGACAATTTGTATGAGAGCTATCATGAAGGAATCTAATTACCTAAAGTAGACTTTTAACCTACTAATAAATGCAATCTATGATTGACAGCCCTCCTGAAAGGTGATCTGATGAATTGATTGCCCCCCTTTTTTCATCCAAATTTATCATCTACAGCCACAGTTTATACCCATTTCTAGACTTAATTATACCCTTTACAGACTGGGCCCAGAATGCGCATTCTGCCTTTATGTTATTACCCGCACGTCTGATGAGTGGTAGGTATAAGTGATAGTAAACCGCCGCGGAGGGGGAGTTTATGCTATATAACCTCCGAGGCGTCAGCCGAGGAGGTTATATAGCATAAACTCCCACTCCAAGGCGGTTTACGAGCTTATACTACATCCCATATGATAACAGACATGTTTTGGGGTGAAAAGAAACTTAAATTATGGGTAGTGAAATATAGATTTTATATATATATATATATATGATATTATATATATGTATATATATAGGCCTACTGTAAAATATATGGTCTATACAGAAGTCTCAATTCTGCACCTCCGCTGACCAAGGGTTGCATTAGTGTAGTGGATAGAATGAATGCCTCTCATGCAAGAGGTCCTGGGTACGAATCCCCTTGGATCTGTTGTTCCTTTTTATATTTTAAGAGGACGTCCCCTTCTATTTTGAGGTCCTTGCATTGTATTAAAAATTACTCTTAAGACTAGTCGGTAAACATTATATCAAATCATTTTTTTCATCACTGGATACTATTTTGTATTAATTTGAAATTTTTCTGTAATATAATTTTATCATATTAACACACTGGATAAAACAGATGTGTATTGAACAACTGCCTCGATAGGGTAGTGGTTAGGCTCTGGGATTCCCAATCAGAAGGTCCATGGTTCAAGCCTGGGCTTTCCCAGAATAAATCACACTTTTCAAAATTAACATAAAGAAATGAAAAAAATGCTCAAATAACCTCCTGTTCAGTACATAGAATCACATGTTATTCCAACCTTTCCCAAATAACCTCCTCCGGAGGTTATCTGGATAACCTCCTCTGGAGGTTTACCTGGTAAATTAACCTCCTAGATGGTCAGATATCGTAGGTTACGTCCAGAAACCTCTCAGGTGAACAATAGGAGTGTGGGCCGGTAGGAGTATAAGGAATTAATGTACAGCCATCCTGTATGTACTGCTCGTCAAGTCCAAAAAAGTAGTTCCGGCACGATGTAAAAATATTGAATTTGATGTCAAATCTTTAATATTGGATGAAAATTCCTGAAATTCAGACTGAGATGAAAATTATCAGATGGCTGAAAAAAAATTAGAACTTTTTTTTCTTGAGCGTGTATGAATATGGGTACCACTCCACAAAACTTGTCGCACTACGCACTATGACAAAGTGAACACTTAACATCTAATTTTGAATGTTTCAAAAAAAGTTCAGTAACCAGACTGGAGAGGCTAGGCCTAGGTTGGACACTATAAGGGAGTTACCATGTAACCATGTAATGGTAGTGATATGATGAGACTCCTCCTGATGTGCCACCTGCCCGCCCACGGATAATCATATATGTAAATAGGGTGGATCCTCCTCCTCAGGAGACTGAATGGGTCTGCGGACCGCACACATGGCCACCAGCCTCCAGCCTCCAGCCTCCAGCCACCTGGGCAGCGCGGACAGCTAGTGGGCATTAGGATCGCCAGGGCAATGCATACAACCAGTGGGCATCAGGGCCACCAGGGCAGCACAGAGGGTGACGCGGAGGGCGACGTAGAGGGTCATCAGACAGAGCAGAACTGAACTGTCAATAAAAAGTGTGAACCTACTTTCTCTGTGTGTGTTATATTACACTACGCTAGGAGAATGGGTCCCTTGTTTTTTTTAATAATTGTGTCGTTATTTGGCTTTTGCTCGGGTAACAAAATATAGAAGACCCTTAGGGAACGTCCTGGACGAACCTCCGATGTGCTGGACGGCGCGTGGGCTTCACCCTTGGGCCATCCAGCACTTTGCCAGTTCGTCTGTACACCCTCGGACATCCCCCCAGGGGCTTTAGTACTGTTATTGTTTTGAGGCTAGTCTCTAAAGGGTAGTGCCCCCCCCCCCTCCCAGGGTAATGCTGGCCGAACTGATGGTGAGGCGTTTACATTATTAGATAGAGTGAGGTACTTTATGCATCATCTGGACAATGTGTGATGAACACAGACACGTTATTCGTGACACATACCCCTCTGTCGGCTTGATAACCTGCACCCACAAAGTATTGACAAACGCTCATGTCAAGCATCGCTGTCAAGCTGTATAAGCTAAAAGGCCATATTACACTTTGTGCTGGTCTACTTCCATTTGCAGCATTTTACAATTAAAGGCCATATTCGACTGATTCAACTATTTGTGATGTTTCACCTCACATTACTAAGGACACCCACTTCGAAGTAGAACATGGCCTTAACACATGTTATTCTTAACATCCCAAGATGGGATACACAGAACTGGATGAGTGTGTTCACCCAATGTGAGGTCAAATGTGTATGGGTATTTGTGTAGGTAGATATAGTCCAAGAGATGTGGCACTTTTATTTATGTGACTGAGGCCGAAAGGTTTGAAGGTGGTTCCCTAACCCAAATTTTCCATAGAATTCAAAAATCCATTTTTTAGTTGTCAAAGCCTCCGGGTTTTAGGTGAAAAATGACGTTTTCTGATAAAAAGTAGTATTTTCTGAGCAAAATGTGAATTTCAGTATTTCCTCCCCAGCTACCCTTAAAACAATGTTGGAAACTTGTGTATGCAATCAAATTGAAGGGTAGGACCTAGTGAACAGGGGAAATGAACAAAACTAAAAAAATTGGTTGGTTTTCATGGTAACAAGTGATGGTTTTGGTGGAAAATAGTCAAAAAATGATTACATTTTTTTTCCCGTTACCTATGGTGACCACCAAATACAAGTTTTCAGTCTAAATATTCTTTGGTACATTCAATAGTATCCAAATCTTAATTAATATAGCAAAAATGATGAACTATCTTGAATAAATTGGGTCTAAATTGACGTAATCTGCCGATAAGTGCCAATTTCATGAAAATTACAATATTGGTATTATATTGACGATTTGATGGTTTAAAGCCATATAAAAGCATCACAGGTGCTTAATTACTAATTCTGTAATGGGAATTACATAAACAAATCAATAAAAGCTAGGCAGGTGTCAAAAATCAACATGGCCGCCTAGGCCTCTTATATTTAAAATAGGCTTGTATCTTATCTTCTAGAATGGATAGAAAGACATGGTTGGTATCTATATTAGGAGATTCAAAGTCCAGGAATCTAAATTTTAATGTTTTGAGTCTGTGACAGAAGGGAAAATCCAAGATAGCTGACCTATTTTGAATATTACCACCAATATAAACATATAAGGTATACACAAAATGGCAATGGTTTTAGTATCTGTGGTTTTCTGTATGAATAAGGTCCTAAGTAGTCAGACCTTGATCCTGTGTTAGTCCACAAACCCCAAGATGGCCTACTTAGGTAGTATAAGATTGTGTAATGTGGCTGTCATAAGTCTAATGCATTCATGATTCATGAATATTAATGATAATTACAAAGAAGAGTCAGGTTCATTGATTAATTTTGTCATAGTTATGTACCTTGTTGTCTCCAAATGTGAAAAGGGAAACAACTTCACTTTTAGGGAATGCAAACTTCAGAGTAGTTGGTTCTTTAATTCATTTTGGACTATCAAGACTAGGTAGACCAGTAGGACAACAGCTGAAATGACAACTAAAAGCAGTCTTATCCTCAATTGTACATTGATCCCAGGCAATTCAGCTTATTCTTTTAACATTTTTAGTAAGAATCAAATACATCCATTGAAGAAGAAAAAATAGAACCCTATTGCTATATTTGCTGTATTGACCTTTTAGACTTAAGGGATATGTGGGGTTCTCTCAATCACAGGAATCTGTAATGGATCATTTGCCATATATCTAGTTTTCCTATTACAAGTGACATATAGTTCATGAAATGTGATCTTCCTGGTATTACAATTAAGGCAATGACCAAAATATATCAACATCAAATGAATGAGTTCAAGATCCCACTACATTTGTCAGTGTGTCTAGTATCAATAGGCAACTATGGTAACTAAACAAAGATTTTAAATTAGAAGAGAAGATAATAATATCCCCCTCATGTCACCCTAACTAATGTTATCAACACTTGAACCCTCAGAGCAGACTATCAATAGCTGGAGGATGGGAAATGTAGCATTGAGGTGAAGGCCTATTGCAGCTTATCAAAGAGGACTGTTGTCTACCCATATCTATTTTGAGACATGTACACAAGTATAAAGGGTTGATTTAGGAATTTTCAATATTATAAAAATAATCCTGTGAGGAAAGCAGTCATATAAAACACACTTCTTATGATTCCCATGAGTAAAAGGCAATCATATTCTATTGTTGGAGACATTTATGTCTCTTAATATCCTTATTCAGAATTATTGATGACTTCGAGATGACCAATATGAGTAGACATAAAATAGTGGTAACTGTTTCAAGCAGATTATATCTCAATAATTTACTCCCACCTTGATCACTTGTCAGGTCTCTACCAGTCATTCAACATCTTTTACCTCTATAAAGGTATATGTAATTGCTATCATTTACACTTTATCCGTTAACTGATGGACTGTGAACTTGATCTTCTGTACATATCTGTCATTAGGCTATAGTCTCCATACTACCATAAGTTGCCAAAGCACATGGGTGTACAATCTTGCTGCAGTACAGTTATGAAGTACTTTCTAATGTTTTTCATGAGTATATGCCCCCCACTAATCAAGAGATTGTTTTAGATACCTTTAGTGTGCACACAGTAGATACACACCTAAATCAGTAGCAGAAATGGGAATGCTCTCCCCCTCTCCCATTTGTTTGTTTGTTGGGTTAGTTTAACGTCTGGCCAACCCTTTAGGGTTCTCTTACCAGACTGTACAAGGTAAAGCTTTGCAGCTAGTTTTATTCCACAGGGGTGGTAACTGAATCTATGAAATGAGGTGCCTATTTGTAGCAGTGGGACCCAATGCCCTCTTTATAGTGCTGCCACATTGAGATATCATGTCATAGGCCCAGTTATGTCATAGACCAGTCATGTTTTGTGGTTCTTGGGTGGTGACGTGGCCTGGGTGACTCTCCTCTAGGTGAAGACCGCAAATGACCAGGTGAGTGAAAAATTATTTTCACATGGCCCTCCTTTTCCCGCCTGTTTTGTAAGCCGGCTGACCATTGGTCAGTTTTGTGTACCGGTACCCAGGGTGTGTGTATCGGCTGCTCTCATTGGTCAGTGTGGGGGGGCTCTGCTGGGGGCAGCAGGCCTGCCCTGTGTGTCAGGGGGTGCGCTGAGGCACCCTACAGGTAAAGTCTGTCTGACAGTCACCACATCTATGAAAAAAGATAGAAGTAGGGGATATGGGAGTTTGGGTTATGGGGAGGGGGGAGGGGAAAAAAAGTGGTTATTTTGGGGATTATTATCTTAAGTGACCATTGACTGTTTCGGCGGTTTTTGTTTGCGGTTTTGGAAGATTACCTCATCAGTTGTATTTCACTTAGAGTATATTATCATAAAAGAATTTTTGTGTATGTATATAGCATAGGCTGTGTGTGCATGGAGGGAGGCTCTAATCACTATGATTTTTCTGGTTTGTCCTTTATATGTTTCTGGTCATTGGCTGGTCTTGGGCAGTATACTTGGTGGAGGAAAATCATTTCTTATATTTTTTCAAGGCATCTTTTACAGGGCCCCACACACAAATATTCTGGAGCAACGCATTCCATCAGTGCGATCCCAGAATGCCTTGTAAAAAAATAAGAAATGTTTTGTGGTTCTTACTTTATACTGAGTGCCAGGCAAGCAGTGACCACTGCCATTGTTAAAGTTTTTGGTGTGACTCCGCCAGGGATAAATCCCAAGACCTCCCAGCCTCAAAGCAGGCACTTTACCAATTGAGCTACCAAGTCTGGTCTCCCCATTTGTCACCTTGTATGAACAGCATGGGGCTGCTGGGAACACATTCTTCCCAGGAGGTTCCTGAAAGAACCCCCACCCCAGATCCCCTTGGGGGACCCCTCTCCCAATCTTTTCTTGAGATTGCAGGGGGAGGGTACTCTCTGTACATTTACCTAAATTCAGGGACAGGCAGTAATCATTTTCAAGACCTCAGCATCGCATACAATTAGGTAGTCCACTTGGTCTTCAAACCAACCAAAACTGCTGCCCATAATGTTTGATCCATCTAGGAAATAACCTGTGAATTCAATTAAGAAGGAGGTATCTGTTACCTAAACTTTGGTAGGTTACTATCTCTATGATCTATGCAGAGTAATGCTTACAAAGCACAATTGAGAATTTTTTGTGTGTAAATTGCACATTATAACATTCTTCTTATGAATTCCACAAAACTGTTTTTATCTTATTCATTTCAAAACTGAATTTATTGTTGAAGTGCTGAATAATAAAGACACCTTGCAATATCTAATGCTACTTGAATAGGCCATCTTGGACTCTTTAGACTAATACAGGATCAAGGTCTGACTACCTGGGATCCTATTCATACCGATAACCACCGATACTAAAACCATTCTCATTCATGTATAAACTTTATGTAGTCAAGTTAGTGGTAATATTCAAAACTAGTCAGCCATCTTGGATTTTGGCTTTTTCCACAGACTCAAAACATTGAAATTCAGAGTCCCAGACCTTGAATCTCTTAACATAGACATCAACCATGTCTTTCTATCCATTCTAGAAGATAAGATACAAGCCTATTTTTATTAAGAGGTGGCCATGTTGGTTTTTGATACCTGCCTGGCTTCTATTGATTTGTCTATGTAATTCCCATTACAGAATTAGTAATTAAGCACCTGTGATGCTTTTATATGGCTTTAAACCATCAAATCGTCAATATATACCAATATTGTAATTTTCATGAAATTGGCACTTATCGGCAGATTACGTCAATTTAGACCCAATTTATTCAAGATAGTTCATCATTTTTGCAATATTAATTAAGATTTGGATGCTATTGAATGAACCAAAGAATATTTAGACTGAAAACTTGTATTTGGTGGTCACTATAGGTAATGGAAAAAAAATGTAATCATTTTTTGACTATTTTCCACCAAAACCATCACTTGTTACCATGATATCCAACCAATTTTTTTAGTTTTGTTCATTCCCCCTGTTCACCACGTCCTACCCTTCAATTTGATTGCATACACAAGTTTCCAACATTGTTTTAAGGGTAGCTGGGGAGGAAATACTGAAATTCACTTTTTGCTCAGAAAATACTACTTTTTATCAGAAAACATCATTTTTCACCTAAAACCCGGAGGCTTTGGCAACTAAGAAATGGATTTTTGAATTCTATGGAAAATTTGGGTTAGGGAACCACCTTCAAACCTTTCGGCCTCAGTCACATAAATAAAAGTGCCGCATCTCTTGGACTAATAGCAACATGTTGATAACTGAAACTACTCAAATTCCTCAAATACTCTAATTGCCAAAGCCATGTAAGATAAGGTCTTATTTTTCCAAGATAAACTAGTGTGAATCAGTGAGTGAATACATAAAACTTGTAAACCAGCGCCTAAATAACTCTTCTGAGACATGCTTCCCTTAGAACTAAATTTGAAGATTGTATCTTATTTAATTATTTGTTAATTCACAGTTTCTATTTTCGTCATATCACCAAAATGAAATCACAAGACTTAATTTTACGTTTCATTTGGAGTATAATATGTTAGTGTACCTAGTGTAGTTACAGAGAAAAGCAAGATAATCTGAAATGCACCCTATTGATCAGTTGTCTATGCTTAAGGTATATTGGTTCCAACGTCATACTTGTTTTGTACTAAGATGATAAACTTATTTACTAAGAAACGAAATCCTGAAAATCTAGTTTAATTTCTGCTCCTAAATGCATCTTAAGATGTTATAACACTAATATTAATATGGCCACCTTGGAACCAACATGTCGAAGGATCTAAGAGTGAATCCTACGATCACATTGGAACACCACCTGTATACAGCAAATTATGATTATAATAATGCATAAATCCATAGATAGAGAATACAGTGTTAACTATACTAATGTAAGAACTGGACCCTCACTGTCGCTAAGGTGAAGTAAGTAATGTAATCATGTACCTTATCCAGCTAGACACTAATCAAATGAAAAGGTTATCTGCATTTTCAGGGTTTCCAGGCCTAGTTCAGTCTTCACTAATTTCAGGTTATGGCAAGAGAAAATGACAGTCATTGTCAGACCCAGAGTGGTTTGCCAAAGTCCTCTATGTGGTAGGTAGCATTTGGTAGTTACTACTACAAAGAATATCACACCTTAAAAAGGATACTTTCCAGATGATTATATTTGATCCAAAACTTGGGTACCCATAGTATTATTCCGTAACTAGCATTAAGCTGTTGATGAACTTTCCTAGGCAATTATCTGGTCGTGTAGAAGGCATTGGGAATACTAACAAGGACCATCACCCTTAAAGTCCCTGTAGAGCCCATTGTCTCCCTCAACAAGAGAGTTGAGATCAGGTTTATCTGTCAACGGGTACTACTTTATACAAGTGGCTTGGCTAAAGGTGGGTCCCTATGTGGCAACTAAATGTACATTTAAATCAATACAGATAGTATCAATCAATAACTAGCATTAAGCTGTGGATTAACTTTACTAGGCAACTGTCTGGTTTCAGGAAAGGCCTAGGGATTTCTACGGACTGCTTGGCAGCCATGAGGGTGATAAAATGTTATCACTCATGATATCTAGCTATAGTAATTCTCTGCACAAGTAATGTATAAAACACAATAGCAGTCACGTGGCTACCACATGAATTATATTAACCAATCAGCATTCAGTAGGTGATTAATGAGCCTATAAAAGGTCAAACCTCAAACTGATATAAAGGAATAGTTGCCTTCCATCGTTTTCTGGGGGAACTACAAGATACACCTTTAAGCCCCATACCCACTAAGCAACTTTAGTGGCGACACAGGTGACAGGTGACTGGGAAAATTGGCCGACTCTTCAGAAACGTCTGTAAGTATAGTATGTTGGAATGTGCATGTTTGATATGAGTTGGCGCTAAAATTGACCGACTCTTCTAGTAGAGCTAGCCAAGCCAATTTCGCACCAGTGAATCAGCCAACTCTCGCCAAAATTGCCTAGTGGGTATGGGGTTTAAGGCAACACAACACGACATGAACTGGGATATGACAATGTCACAGAGAAGTCACACAGAGTAGAGATAAAATTCTTCCTACCATATATGTAAGGTACTCCAAATTGTCAATTTCGACCAATTATCATAGTCTTGTATGTGAAGTGTGAGTTATATCATCATTACTGTACTGATATCACAGCTCAAGTTGTGTTGCGTAATACTATCTTTAGTGCTGAGAAGACTGTCCAGGACAGAGCTTGGAATTATGGGGGAATTTTACAAGACATTGCAGATCGACCAGACCACAAAAATGCAACATGGGCTGCCTTCATTGGTAATTCATTTCAGGCTGCTTCGAGCTGTTTCCAAACCATGAAACACCCCCATGCTCATTGAAAGGCCTATTACACTCTACAACTTGGGCTACAATGCCAATGTGAGGACAAGGACAATATTATTGTTTGAAATTGACAATTTGGTGTATTTGACACATGTGTAACAAAGAATGTTGTCTCTAATATGTCTGACTACACTTTGACATCATCAAGTCGTGTAGTGTAATACCTCCTTCACTGAATAATCCACACTGTCCCCATGCCATTCGCGGGTTGCACTTGTCCACCCGCCGCCTCAATACCCTCCAAGTAGGTAGTTACACAAGAAATAAGACACAAAGATCAGCAGGTTGGCAGTAGGCAGTTGTAAACGTTACTAATGTTGTAAACTTTTTGTTAAGGCCATAGTAAACTACGCATGGGCTGGCATGCGTTGGGGCCATTCATTTCTTGTTTTATCATGTTTAACATGGTAGTTTGCTGTCCTTCAGCCGCACATATCTAGTTATCTCTCGAGTAGGTTGAAAATAGCAGGAATGCAATTCCACTTCAAAGTTTGTTTATTTAAATGTAAGCTTGTGTGAGCCGGAACAAATTTTCTGGAAAGAAAGACATTATTTTGATAAATATTTTACATCTCACTTAGAAGCTAAGCTTGTACCTAAGCCTGAATTATCTCCCAACAATTCATTATTTGATTAGCATATTTCAAGCTAACTCTAATTAACACTTAAAAAGATGAACCAAGAATGTAATAACCACAAGCTGAACGATGACGCATGACGTCGTGCCCAACATATGGGCCCTACACGGAGCTTTAACCACTTGATCTATGGAGGGGCCTTAAGTAGAGCCATCCATCCAGCTGAGCATGCTCACTGACACCTGCTCTGGTCCCTCCTCCGGCATCTTCATCAGAACAAGGCTGCACTGGTGTCTAGGGGGGCACTTAAGCCCTAATTATACTACGCGTCAAATTGCGTTCACATTTGGTGGTTTTGCCCAACGCAAACGCTCCATCGTAGAGTGAGGTACTCTATGCATCATCTTGACAAAGTGTGATGAACACAAACAGGTTAGTGGTGAAATATCTCCTCTGTCAGCTTGATAACCCGCACCCACAAAGTATTAACAGACGCTTATGTCAAGCATCCCTGCCAAGCTGAATAAGCTAAAAGGCCATACAGCACCTTGTGGTGATCTTCCATTTGCGGTGTTTTACATTTAATGCATGGTGTTAAAAAGATCGCAAGGTGGAATACAAGAAATTGTTTGCATGTTTTGACCCAATGCATAGGCAAATATAAATAAGTGTGTATCGACGGTTGTGTTGGTAGGTACCAACATGTTGATATCTGAAACTACTCAAATTCCTAAAATACTTCAATTGCCAAAGTCATGTAGGATATACATATAACCAGGCTTATGTCAGGGTCCAGCTAAGGGGTGCTGACTCCCCGAGGACCCCCTTTGAGGTTGGTTATTGATCCATTTTACCTTTTCTGTTAGATCTGAGCTTCTAAGGAAGGATGCACAACAATCAGTGATGGTAGGGCTGTGATGCTGCGCAATTTTTTTTATATTTTATCATATAACTCTTTTGATATTCATCAAATCCACAAACAGTAAGGAAGTAATATATAGCTAGGAACTCATTCGCTAAAAGAAGAAAGCCTCAAAATCTATTTTTATTTCTGCTACAGAGTTATCCCTCCTATTGCATCTTAAGATATCATAACACTAAGATGATAACCTTGGAATCAACATATCTCAGGATCTAAGAGTGAATCCTAGGATCACATTGGATTGGCCTCCGGTGTACAGTGAATTATGATATTAAGAATGCATAAATCTATAATAAGAGAAAAAAAGAAACACCTTAGAATCTATTGCCATTGTAAGTGTACAACTATCATAAACTGAACAATTGTTCCAACTACGCTAAAATGTAATTATGACTTTTTTCAATTGGATTTAATATATATATATATATATATATAATTTATACCAAGCCAAGTTGGGATGTAACAGAAACATTCTGCAACCATGTCCTTTAAGTCGGTCTGCTGCTTAGATGGCACATAACAATTACATTATCAGAACGTTATTGTAACAATATTTTTCAATGAGGTTATGAAAAAACAAACACAGAATGTTATAAGAACATTCTGTTTAGGTTGAAGAACATAATCAGAATATCTTGATAACATCACAGTGCAACGTCACAGCAGTATGTTGCAGCAACGTTTTTGGGAGCCATCAAAATAACATAGCAAGAACGGGTACAGAACCAAAAAGAACATTGCTGCAAGCTTGGCTGGGTATATATATATATATATATATATATATATAAATCTTACTACTATGTAATATCCTATATATATATATATATATATGGGTTTAACAGAAGTTAAGCCAGGATATTAATGAACTAAAAAAGAAGTCTTGATCCCCTCGTTGGCACTATGTCTTTGTAATGAATGTAAAGATGACCTATGACGGTCATAGGATTCCGGTGTGATAACTTCTGCCTATATATAGCCATGATGAAGTGATTGAATGGGATTGAAACGTGCCATACGACCAAAAATCCCTCCCTATAAGTATCCTAGTTGATCTCACATGTTTGATATTCTATCTTGTGCAGTTTTTGAACCTCAGCTTATCATTATGTGTAGCGTTAGTAGAATGCAAGTTGATACCATGGGGACCAGCGTAGCACTTTTGGTACCAAATTCCACTGAAAGTGCCAGAAGTGTTAAAATGTTGCATGAGGATTACCAAATAACACTCAACATTGGCGCCCCAAACTTTTGGTCTATGGGATACAGCCCTGAGTATGGTTCCATCATCAGGAACTGTGAATGAAACCAACCCAGGCAAACATGTGACATTATTATAAAGTTGCAGCAACGTTCTGTTTGGTTCTGTATTGGTTTTTGTAACATTATTTGGCTGCAACGTACTACTGTGATGTTGCTCTGCGACGTTTTTATAACATTCTGGTTATGTTATTCAACCTAAACAGAATGTTCTTATAATGTTCTGTTTTGGTTTCATCCTAACCTCACCCAAAAATAATGTTTTGATAACATTCTGATTTGGTGAGGTTTCAACCTAATCATAAATGACGTAATTGCTATGTGGCATCTTAGTAAGTACCAGACTGACTAAAAAAGTATAGTTGCAGAATATTCCTGTTATGTCACAGCTTGGCTGGGACTTTACCAAGCAGCAGGGCACTGACCATGATTTAAACACTTACATACCAAGAACCAACAAAGAAAGAAAGAATGAAAAAGACTCGCTCACTCAGGGATGGGAAAACTGCCTCCTTACTTCCTTGCACCAACAGATGGAGGTGGTGTATGAGTGGGAAAGTACTGGTGTGATTAATTGGTGGACGCGATACCACAAGTCTTTGGTGGGCTAGTAGGAAATTGGCAGTTTGAATAGGCGGTTAAAGGGAACCAAAGGCAATGTAGGGTCAAGATTCTGTGCGCTACTGAAAAAATTTATTTTCTATGGCAATAGCCTAGGCATCTGGTAAGATATAGGCTGTGAATGAAGACGTAAACTACATTAAACTGCACTAAAACACATCCCCAGTCAATTTTGGTGACACACCAAAATTGGTTTATTTACAAACATTGCTGTCTACATACATACATGACAAGAGTATTATAGAACTGAAGTGCAGTTATAGCCATGATTTAAACTCTACCAATGGCTAAAATTGAACTTTTGGAATGTATTTTCATGGTTATTTTAGTTTGCAAAATGTCATGATATTTTGACTCAACATTGCTTTTGGCTCCCTTTAATATCAGTGGTTTCACAGTCTGTGTCCATCGATCTGTTTTGCACAAATGCCTCCCAGTAAAGCCTTAATTACAATATGCTCCGGGTCTCTGTTCGCATTGGATAGTGTTGCCCAATTTGAATGACTCAAGGGCTGTATTTAGGCCATATTACACTATGCATTGAGTTGCATTGGGGCCCAACAAGACCCAACGGATAGAGTATTATACCTCACATTTTGATTCGTGTTTGGGCTCATGTCGGGTCTTGTTGGTTGCCTTGAGTCACATATTTTTACAAACATGTTGGTAAAACAAAGCAAAACAGAAGCATTGGGTGCCGTGACGTGACCCATTGATACACCAACGCTTAGTGTAGTATGGCCTTTAAGGCACATCCCCAAAAGGGAACTAAACCCCAGTGACACTGGTTGCCTGGTGATAAAGAAGTTAGTACGTTGTTCCACAACTAACTAATCGCCAGAAGAAAAGAAAATAAATCGCTATGTTGGGACGCTCTTATGATCGAAATGCTGGCCATGAGAGGTGACATTGGTCGCTGTGCCCAGCGATTAACGGCACTATAATTGCTGGTAAATAGAGAAAAATATTAAAAATGTCAAATATTTCACCCAGAAATCATGGTGACTAGTGGTTTAGTCATCAGACATCACAGTACCAGTGTATGGTGAGTCGCTGGCTGACTAAACCACCAATTATTTTGTTGGTCATCTTCATATTTTCGCAAACTAATCGCCTTGTTGGGACCCAGCTTCAGACTTTCTAGAAGGGACTTTATCATCAGATAATCACTAGACATTTTATATATTCTTTCTTTATTCAGAATTTATGAGTATAGAGAGCTGCTCTCCTGTCTTAATGTTTCTGAGATATATTTTCCACCCTACCATCCCTTCAGATAATCACTAAACAAGCATTTCCTATGCCAACCGATAGCGGAAACTTATCGCGAACAAAGACAACTCTGCTAAATAAGATTGAGAGAAATGTGTCTGAACGATGAGTTTGGAGATTACGGAAATGAGCCGCTTTCCAGTCATAGTGAGAGGTGTCTCTCAACTTGTCTCATCTAATGTTCGATATAGACGTTGTGAAGATGAGGTCACAACTGCCCATATGCATGTGGGGTGGTAGCCATATTGGTGATCAAGTTATTTACCATTCTGAACCATTTAGCATACATTTTTTAGTTAAAGAGTCTCATTTAATAATACGTAATACAATAATCATCTTTTAGAATTTATAAATTTTGATTTACTTCATGACTATGTGCTCTTGATCGCCATCTGGTGATCACCAAAATATGGTCATGTGACAGCATCTATAGTGGCCATAAAGGGTAAAACATACTAGTGATCAAACCAGATATGTTTGATTTTCATGAGTAAATGACAATCAGGTTTCAATCAAAAGAATTAGAGAATCAAAAGACAGCCTTCACAGGTGTAGTGAAGTGAAGATAAAGTCACCTTCTCAATGTACTGATTGATCTTCATATACAAGATGGCAGCAGAATTGAATCATCCGACGAGCATGTTTGAGGCCTTTTGCAAAGATAAGTCCTCAGCTGTACTCCATTGCATGATAAAAACAGCGATGGTTTTGTTGGAGAATGGCAAATTTCTGCTGGTGTACCAAAATTCAGCATCAATTTCCATTCACTACCAATCATTTTCTGGGCTGAAAATTTCAGGAATTTCATATCTAAATGTATATTCTTACAGAATTGTATACAGAATCAAAATTGGTTCAGCAGAATAGCTACAATTCAACAGCGGGACCTGTCATAGAAATGACGTCCTTGTGCAAGGACCTCCTTGTTGCGTTTGGTTATGTGACTGAGCACTGGAGCCTACAGTACAGATACTTTTTGAGATGCACATTTTGTGTTTTACAAAACTTATTCAATCTTTGTTGCATTGTCTGATTTTAACTCTTTTGCACTTTTTGGCCATAATGTGGCCAGATGCATAATAACCATAAAATATACACTGTTGCGTAAAGCTCCAGCATCAATTTTCTCCTTTTAAAAATCATTGGTGAAATCATTCAAGGCTTGAAATCTCAGCAATTTTAGGTGAAATCATCTACTTTTAGAACACTAGAACTACTTCCAGAATCAGAATCGGCCCAGCAGAACAGCCACAATCCAACAGCCGGACCCAACTCAACAGGGACGTCCCTGTTGCTACACATTGGATTGTTTCATGGTTTTATTATGTGAAGGGCCAATGGGCATTCACTTGACGGCCGCCTGCTGATGGTATGGGAAATCATTTATTTGTATCTTATCTTACCTTGTTTTTGTGTGATTTGCTATTTTCATGTTCAGGATTGGGGTACTTTTTACTCCTTGTTTATGCAATAGGATTTGGCCCCGTGAAAAACATCCATTGTTTGTTACGTTCAAAATACTGAAATAAAACTAATGCCTCCACAGAGCTATAGCAGAAATAGAACATCATCAGATCGACAGGAGAGCATAAATTGGTGAGGAAAAAACACGCGTACTTTGGGATTTGTTTCTCATAGAATGAAGTTTTTTCTAGAAAAAATTAAATTGGTGTTATTTTGGAAGATAATCAATTACAGAAAATTCGAGTGTAATCAAAATAAAACCTGTTAGAATTTTGTGACAAATAATAGCTCCATTTTGCTAATTAAAGCGTTTTTATTGTTCACTCTAGTTTCGTGAACACCCCAACTGAACACTGGCTGACTACTCTACTCATAATTCTATTTTTGTAATGTTGACCACCACGTATACATATCATCTTATTTTATGATTGCAGAATTTCAGGATTAAAATTCTCTTTTAAAAGAGCATGGAATATTTTGCTGAGGATGCAGGGTATGTAGAGTAAAATGGGGTTAAGAATATCGGAAATCCTGGAAATTCACCACACTGCCAAGTCTATGAGACTTCTCTACCACCTGCAAGATACAATATGGACTGAAGTTCAAAGTATTTTTACCCTCAATATCATTATTAAACATGTTGAATGAATGTTGCCTAAGTTATTGCCTAGGACATTTATTTCCACAACTTCACTGTAACAAAGGGAGTATCTACAGCTAATCCTCATGGGCAACTAAAGTACAGTAACTAATGTGATGTCACATCCCCACTTGAGCCACCAATGACTGTGAACAACGGTAGTCGGCTGCCAATTAAGAAATTAGTACGTCATCGGGCAACTAACTAGTCACCCAGCGACTAAAAGATCGTCTCCAAGAGGACGATCTTGCCATCAAACTGCAAGTGATTAGGGTGGACAAAGGTAGAGATTAACTCATTTACTTTGCGCATGATAATTGAAATAGTGTAAAGGTCACCAGTTGAATACAAGAGGATACTAAGAATTCTTCCAAATTACTTAGCTTATGATAATACATAGTATAAATATGGCAGGTGCCGCTGGTAGGTATAAATATACCTGATGGCAATGCTCAGCAGGGTACACCTCCCAACAGGCGTCGATGCCTGGGGTAAAAATCAATACCAGACTGCTATAAGAAGTGGGAACGCAGTGTAAGGGCAGAGAGAGAAATCATTAACGTTTGGACAATACAGATCGAGAGATTCAAGGGGTTTTAGATAGCTACGCAACCACAGGGACATCTGGTGACTTACATAGTACTACCGCACTACGGCTGGAGGTGAGACTAGGCGGACTCTGAGGAGAAAGCTTACTCTACACTGAATTGGAATTGTAACACCTAGGAACTTATCATCTCTTCACTGGCAATTGTACGCATCACCGTATCCACCAATAAACTTACCCTACTGCCAAGCGTTGTTCATGTTATGGATTGAGCGTCCATCTCGTGGACTTACTTACCACTTGACTAGCACCCATTAGGAATAATATTAATGACAGTGATTATCTCGGACAATGCACTATAACTATAATTAACCGTAAGCCATACGAAAGCGTTCAAGGGGACGCATTATCTGCCGTGCTTGGAGACTGAGTGCACTAATTGAGGGCAACTAGGGAAAAGTATCAAACATGTAAGATATTTTGTCAGTAAACCACGGTGACTAGTTGATTAGTCACCAGACACCATGGCATAACTGTTTATATAGGACACCGCCAAGTGACTAACAATGTTAATCACTGCTGATTTTTGTAATCTAGTCACCCTAGCAGGGACCAGGCTTTAATCCGATGGTGATTAGTGAATAAGTACGTCGCTGGGCGACTAACTAATTGCCAGACTACTAAAAAGCTAATCCCCACGTTAGGACGCTCTTGCCTTCAAATTAGAGGTATTTTGCTGGAAATATTTTGCTGCAAAACCACGGTGACTGTCTAGTCGCCATAAATCACGGTGCAAGTGTTTAGTTAGCCGCTGGGCTACTAACTTACCTTAGTCCCTGTAGAAAAAGACTATTTTGGTTGACTTGTGGGGACTATGATCGATTGTAATAGCAATTGATTGTCTGCTGTTACGCACGTTTTTCACACGTCTTTACCCTCGAAATAAAACTATTTAGATTGCTGTGGTCTTTATAGGAATTATTCCTATGTGGCCCGTCGCATAACCAAACTCTCGCAAGAGGGAGCGATTAAGGATGGATTTGTTTTTTTCTCGCTGTTTTTTTTTTTTTTTTTTTTTTTTTTATTTATTCAACCACATTCATCAATAACAATGATCTTCCATGTAGGTATAATACATATGGTGGAAATAGGAAATAGTTATATAGTTTGGTAATATGTTCAAGTGTAAGTATGATTACAAATGTAGCTAATATACAAGGAGGCAGGCATAAACGGACACTAAGTTAAGTGTCATGTAATGATGTTCAAGGCAAATACTTAACGGATTCTTGCAAGTTCAGTCACTAAGTTAAGTGCTGTTTGATATTGTTCAGTTGACAATATTTAACCATATGACCATATGGCCGAATGGCCGAGTGCGCACTAAGTTAAGTGGCACACTGATTGGACTTCACAAAAACATTAAGTATCAAGGCAGGAAAGTATCCAATTGATAGTGTTTCGGTGTCACTGAGTATATACATACACGGATACATATTAAATAAATTCAATTCGACTTCCTAGTGCTTACTCAAGCTGATTTTGACTTTGGAGCCATAACTTTGTAGTCCTTTTAAAGCTAGTGATGTCAGGTAGTTCCTTGACATCATTAGGCAATGTCTCCCATAACTTTACACCAGTATGTCTCCCATAACTTTACTCCTTGTTTTTGGAATGTGCCAACTGTCCCTGTCCGATGGTTTTGCACACACTTTGAAGTTAATTTAATTGATTGATAAATACATTTCTGCCACTTACCTCCTATATATTTTATAAGATGAGGGACACTGCTATTATTTGCTGAAAACAGAATATTAAAACCCCAAAATGTCCCCCCGGGACATGAAAGAAAAGGGGTGGTCAAACCATCCCTGTAAGGATGAAAGGTGGATTCGCTCCCTGTTGAACAGGGAGAGGTCTTTTGAAATGTGCCAATGTTCGCTACAGCGAGACCCGTTATGCGACGGGGCAATGGTGCCTCTTTTAACATCAATATACAGAATTCTATTTTATCCATTAGTAAAAAAGATATTGGCGTTTTGCAAAAAGGATCATCTCAACAAAGTTGTCCTTGTAAGGATATCTATCTTAAAGTTATCTTAAAGTAATCCTTTTTACAATCGTTAAACAGTAAACAAGAAAAAGTTTGGAAGTAATCCCAGGAATGCAATACAAACCTTCAAATTTTCGCATTTGTCAATTTTTCGCATAATCATGAAAATTCACGTTTTCTCCATAGGCGCCAATGCTAAGCAGCCAGCATAAAGAGCCCGGAATTTCACCAGGCGACATTGGACATGGCTAGGATACAGCTAACCCATTTACTCCGTATACACATCTCAGTCAGACCTACAAAACTGTCCCTTAACATTATATCAATTTGTATTTAAAGGAAGCC
Source organism: Lepidonotus clava (assembly GCA_936440205.1). Taxonomy (NCBI): domain Eukaryota; kingdom Metazoa; phylum Annelida; class Polychaeta; order Phyllodocida; family Polynoidae; genus Lepidonotus; species Lepidonotus clava. The sequence goes on from OW387133.1 coordinate 88,757,633, forward strand.
AAAACCAATGCAATTGAAAACATTGTCAAAACTCAGATAAGCAAAGAAATATGTTAGATAAGTATATTTAAGGTCTTGGTAAAGCATAAGTGAAAACTAGCTGAGCATGGAAACATGTTTTTAATGATTATCTGCCATAATTCATGGTTTAGATTTTAACGTGGGTTAGAAGTAGGCTCGAGGAATGGATTTTCAAGATGATTTTGGAAAATTCCATTGAACTTATTGGTTCCGGTTCCCTTTAAATCCAAATGTATCTTGGTGGAATTCTGATTTAAATGCGAAGGAAACCATATTGCATTTCTGTTAAGTCAAATGCCCATCAATATCAGTTAGTAGGCAAATTTTGGGGAAAATGGAAAGATCCTGGGAACTTAAAGGCAGCATAATAGATTATTATGGTTTCTCAGCATCAAAAGTTTTAACTTTTCAACATATAATCTCTATTCATTCACTTTTCATGCAATCAGACACTTGTTTATGGTTTGATATTACATGTGTATTTCAGTCATGGTTTATATGCTTCCAGGAAATAACATATTTCATTCAAGTACTGAGTTTTTCTTCAAATCTATTTCTCAAAATGGTTCAGAATGTGTCGATTATTGTATCATACATTGCCATCCTTAGAAGGCTGGAGGCCTTCCGTGAGGTAGGAAATTGCTTACATTCTTTACGGGCAAGTGTTATGCATATAGAATGTGTCTTTCAGCTAAATTTACATTTCTCTGAGGCACCACGACAAGGATGTGGGGAACGGTGCAGGTGGTCTCCGTTACTCAAGCCTGGTCCCATTCGGGTGATTACATTTCCTTGGTTAGTAGCCCAGTGATTTGCTCAACACTGGCGACGTGATGTCTGGTGACTAAACCACTAATCTCTGTGGTTTCTAGGCAAAACTTTTGACAAGTTTGATATTTTTCTATACCCACCGGCCACTAGTTAATCACTGGGCAACGTACTTAAATGTCCTCTCTTTGCCCGGCGATTAACTACAAGAGTGTCCCAATGTGAGGATTGATTCTTAGTTGGTCACCAAGCAACCAATATTTCTTGTTTACTCACCGGGGAAAAGCACTAATCACCGCCGTTAATCACCCAAGTGGGGACACAGCATCAGAGTCTGTTGGACAAACCCTCTTTTAAATTGCAATATTCAATAACTGATTAATGGTTAAGAATAGCATTATTGCATCTGATGGAGTGACAAATCCCTCAGACAGCTTTTCTTGTGTTAGGACTTCCACTAAAATTTTGCTTTCATAACGAGGAGGGAGATAAGGTTGACTGTCACCTCTATTCAAAATCAAGTTTCAAATTTCTCACACGCTTTATGCAATACTGTTTCTTTTCTAAATAAAGAAATAAAATCACCCCATATTGGCTCATATAATTATCTATGTTGCCTGAATTAATTATTCCACTTGGCCGACTAACGACAGATTAGTGAAAACAAGTAACTTTCACCGATGACCAAGGGCAATATACTAATCGCTGGGTGACTAACTAATTGCCGGACTTCTAAAAAACTAATTGCCACGTTGTGATGCTCTCGCTATAAATCTGCTGGCCACTAGAGGACATTTTAGTACCTCGCCCGGTGACTAATTGGTCACTGGGCGAGCCATGGGTGATAAGTTATAACTTATCATCCATGGCTATGGGGAAATATTGGACATGTCAGTTGCAGTACATTAATGTCACAGTGTAATGTCAGCAGCACTATTGGGTGACATCAAAATAACGTAACAAGAACCAAGTCAGAACATCACTGCAACATTATTGCTTGGCTGGGTAATCTTTATACCTGTGATATTTGATGTCTCATCGGACTCTCCATAAGCCAGAGGCCACAGAACTGTCTTTACATCCCTGAGACTGTTAATTTATTATACCTTAGGGTGATACAAGTTTAGTAGTTAAGAGTTTAACACAGGGCGATACAAATCTTGGTGATAACCAGCCTTGTAACACCCTGGAGGGCTACACAGAAACTTTTCATTTTTCTAAAATTCATGAAAAAATGAAATCTCATTAAGAAATAAAAAATCTTACATATGCATTATGTGCACAATGTTCCTAGCTACTTACTGTTACTGCTTACTGTTTGTGGATCTGATGGATATCAAAAGAGTTATATAGAAAACTGTAAAGCATCACAGTTCCACCATCACTGTTGCTGTACATCCTTCCTTGGGAGCTCAGATCTAACAGAAAAGGTATAATAAATCCATAACCAACCTCGAAGGGAGTACTCGAGCAGTTATAACCCCTTCGGGCCCTGGCCTTGGGCTGATATCAGGGTCCCAGCTCAGGGTGATAACCACCCTCGTACTCCCTTCTTGGTTGGTTATATATATGTATCATACATCTTTATGCAAGCTTAAAGGTAAAAGCTGGTATCTGGTATGATTTCCTGAAAACCATGATGAAATTCCCAATGAGTCACAGTGATATGCACTACCATGAACATTTGTAAAAGATATGTCAGTGCATACATTAACAAGATATTATCAAGAAAAAAACTAATATTTGCTATAAGCTTCAAAGTCTCTCAAAAGGAATATAGTAGACTTTTTTTTTTGAAATGTTTTTATTTTAGACTGGGTGGCTTTCAGACTAGGCATTGTTTTCCTGCACATTAAGGAAGGTGAATTTCTTCTCAAGAAGAAGTGAAAAAGTACTGTGAAAACCCTGCACAAACTCTATTCTTGCTTGATAAACGTACAGAAACATGTTTCTGCGTTAACAATTTTTTTGATATTTTTAAGGCCGTATGCCACATACCTAAAATATGCGCTGCCGATAATGAGCATCTCCATGGAAATGTTTGATATAGGGAGCATCAATGATCTGCGGCTGAAAGTGCTTCATCGGCGGCCGAAAAGGCCATATCGGCAAATTTTATCTGCAGGGCTGCCAAAGGTGTATTGGCTGTAAATCGGCAGTGCACTTTCGGTATGTGGAATAGGGCCTTTAGTTTGTGTTGTTTTGATCAATTTTGGTTCATATTTTAAAGAAATTGAGTGTCTTGAATCCAGGGGCCATTAAGTTATCTTCGTACCTGATTAGTCCCATTGCATACATTTTTGTTAAAGTTTCATATCTTGAGATTCATTTCATGATAGAAATGATGTCATGGCAAAATAACCCATAAAGCCCTTGTTAAAAACAGACGATTCTTGTCCGATAAAACAATTATCAAAATTCGCCTGATGACCTGATGGCGCTGCAGTGGTTAACCATAATTAACTTTAAAGACTAGTCTCAGGTGCAACACTCGAGTGTCATTAGAGCATGCCAAAGAAACTGATATGTGAGCAGTGGTGAAATATTTAAACGTCTGGAGAAGCTTAAGAGAAAGGGATTGTTTTGGGGATACTCTATGCCACCTAAAGGTTCTTCCTAGTTAATAGAATGTTAATAGTTAATCCGATGCCACTGCTTTGTGTCTGGCAATTTCTAAGTCTGTTATTATGTTTAAATGATGTCGTTTAAAGTACTCTTTGATTCTTGAAAATGTGCTAATGTCTCACAGTTTACTTATAGGTAGGAGGCTAAGATGTCTTGATGAGCTTATATATATATATATGTATATATATATATATATGTATATGTATATATATATATATGAAATTGTTTCTCTCTTTTAAGGCCGTATTCAACATACCAAAAGTGTGTTGTTGATGCTCCGAAACCATTAGAAAACAACTTTATCAACATGTTGGTAAATTTTTCCTTCTAATTATAGTGGTTGCCAATATCGCATTTTCGGCAGCCGAACATGTCCTTTTGGGATTCTAGGACAATCACCCCTGGGACAATCAGCCCTGGGACAACTACCCCTGGGACCACTACCCACTAGGACTATTACCCACTAGGACTATTACCCCCATAGGACAACTACCCCTGGGACAATTACCCCTTAGGACAATTACCCCTTAGGACAATTACCCGTATGGGTAGGACAACTACCCCTATAGGACAACTACCCCCATAGGACAACTACCCCTCTAGGTAGGACAATTACCCCTTTAGGACAACTACCCCCCTTGATAGGACAACAACCCCCATTGGTAGGACAACTACCCCCATTGGTAGGACCTGCACTTGGTGTTCATGGCAGGGCAAAGGAGGGCTAGGCCTATCAATGGGTGTAGTTGTTCTATTAATGGGGGTAGTTGTCCTATCATGGAGGTAGTTGTCCTATCATTGGGGGTAGTTGTCCTATCTATAGGGTTAATTGTCATAATGGGGTAATTGACCTTTATATAAGGGTAGTTGTCCTATCTAAAGGGGTAGTTGTCCTATAGGGGTAGTTGTCCTATAGGGGTAGTTGTCCTACAGGGTAGTTGTCCTACCCATAGGGGTAATTGTCCTATGGGGGAGTTGTCCCAGGGGGAGTTGTCCCAGGGGGAGTTGTCCTGTCACCCCTTTTGGCCACTGAAAGTGCACAAAAAGTGCACAACTACAATAAAGAATGTACAAATTGACTTAAAACAATGAAGTTCATCATCAATTGTCAGTACATTTTTTTTTATGTTCTAACAACCTTTCCAGTGGCATTATTATGAGGTGTGATGAACTCAACAGGAATTTTAGCTTTTGTAGCTAGGAGGAGAGGAATTTCAAAAGGTTCCCTATAGGTACTTTAATTGGGGAGCCCATTGAGTGATTTCAACTGAAATCCTGGTCAAGTCACTATCTTAGCCTTGTTTTGGATCTACATAATTCAGGTATTTATACAATTTGAGTACCTTGAGAAACTTCCCCTGATAAACTATTTTTAGATCTTCAAATAAGTTTGTCACAAAAATCATAATTTCTTTTACATAGCTGCCCTTCTTAACCAATTGAAAATATAAGAAGAATGATGTTCAAAACCAAAATGACACTAGAAAGCCTGTCTATTTGATATCTTTTTTTCAAAAGGGTCTGAAAAAGTTCCTATGTACTTCATGGAAGGTGCAATAGTCATTTGTGCACGAGTTGACTATAGATGAAAAGTTCCAAAGACCATAAGTGCCCAAGTCAATACATAAGTGCTGAGAGGGCGACAGTTTAGTACCGCCCACACAAAGTCCCCAAGATATGACCAAATGAATGTCAGGGCCCTCTCTGAGCAGATATTTGCCATTCTTTTCTCTGCAAACAGCAGCAATGATGAAGGGGTGTGCAGACATGGCCCTCTAGCAGATTGGTGAGCAAACATATCCTCCCACATTTTCGTTTCGTTCATTTGTTCAAGTAACAAGCATGTCGAGTATCACGTCAAACTGTATTTACAAACAAACATAATTGTCCTGCTCATATTGCAGAATTCAGAAAAGCAAATTAAACCTATGCCCAAAGACCAGTACACTCAAAAATCACTATGTATTTATCCATGTTTGTAGTTTGAAATCTGTCTAGTTTGATATAACTTTTACAAAAAAGAAATCAAAATAAAACCAGATATTGGATATGTGATCACAGTTTCTGAAGTGCATCTTTCATCCAATTATGGCCTTTCGGACACTAGACATGTGACGGGTTTGGGTGGTATTATTATCTCGACATTGGCTGGTCATGTTTGTCATGATCCCAAAGGTCCCATGTATACACCACACAGGACTCCTTCCTACTGGCGAGGACACACACTCCAACACATAATATATCTGAATTTCTCATCATAAGCATAAAAACCTTTCCATATTGATACACCTGCATTCCTATATCATATGTGTGCGTATGGATGTTGGGGGCCATGGATATGACATTTCATGTGAAAACAAATATTGTCATGCCCTTTTGCTTTATCTGGAATGATTGGCCGTAGGTCAGATCAATCGACCAGGAAGTATATGATATGAATGGAGGCGACTGCTTTTGACAGGCAAGTGTGGCCTCCAAGATACTCCCTTACATTTCTTACAATAGAAATGTATGATAAATGCCAGCTATTTTTAGGATTCAAGAGTGTATTGGTACTTCACAACAACAAGACTTTTGAATATTGGTACGTGTCTTTAGACGTTCTGATGTTTGTTATCCTTCGTTAGGAATCTGTAACCTTTAATCACCTGCCATGTCTTCTCTAGGTTATTTATAAAGTATTTGTTTCACAGAAGTCCATAAAATCTCCTCAGATGGTAGTTATCGAGTTCAAGATTTTGTCACTTCCTTAACTCGTTTGAGACGATATAGATAGTATACTGCACGTGTGAACGAGGCTAGGGCTTGCTGCCTTCTCAAGACAACAATGAACAAAGTTTCTAAAATTTCCCACCCTTTTTGAGTGGGTTTACCCAGGGTAAACCTCTATAGGGGAGGGGGGGGGGGGTTGTTCCAAATCCTACTAAATGAGAGTAATGCTTTTATACATCTTTGATGTAGAAATACACTGATAAACTTAAAAACTAAATGCTAGTCAAGCATTACTAGCTTTGCTGGTCAAAATGATGGTACCTGGCTAAATCACATAACCTTTTCTAGTAAGTTTAGACTAGTGTGAGACAGTCACATTTCACTAAGGTTGGATTTCATATTCTAAAATGTAAACTTCACAGGTGGATATAAGTGCATGACCAAATCAATACATAACTGCTGAGAGCGCCTGCACTGCCACACAAAATCCCCAAGATATGACCAAATGGATGTCTTTGCATTCTCCAAGCAGATGTTTGCCACCATTTTCTCTGCAAACAGCCGAATTTATGAAAGAGAGTGTAGACTTAGCCCTCCTGCAGTTTCTTGAACAAACATACCGTCCCCCAGTTTCATTTTGAGCATTTGTTCCTGTAACAGGGATGTCAAGTCATCATGCCAAGCTGTGTGTTCAAGCAAATACCACACAGAGATATTCATGACTCTGATGAATGACAACTCTTGAGGTTCATTTATTATCTGGAACACATCAACTATGATCAATGTTTCCTTACAGCATACTCTTCACAGTAAGATCACAATTATACCTGTTCCATTGCTTCATAAAACGTGTTTATATGGCCATACATATTTTCAGGATAGTGTGGTTATGTCTTCAGATTAAAAAATCGTTAGATATGTACAAATGAGATTGTGCTTTTCATTGAGATGCCTGAACTTTCATGACTTACACCTTGGTTTGTTACACCCATTCCTCATAAATGTACGACTATTCTAAAACTAAATTATAAGATTAAACAAAAAACATAATACCAACCTTACAGTGATCTGCACGGAATACATTTGCAATAAACCATTTTCAAATTATCTTGTTTAAATTGCTTATTTGAGGAGTGTAAACTAAATGTGTAAGTAAACCTTTGCCCCAAGTCAACTATACTAAAAGATCACTGTATTATGTATTTATCCACAATTACAGTTTGAAATCTGTCCTGTTTAATACAACTGTTACAAAGAAAAAGAAAAACTCGTTATTGAATATATTCTGCAGAGTATGAAGTACCTCCAATTAGGGCATTTGAGACACTGGATATGACATTGCGACGGGTGTGGGTGGCTTTATCAGCTGGACATTGGCTGGCCATGTTTTTCATGATCCCAAGGGTCCACACATACACTCCGCTAGCCAGGCGACACTTACACCAACATTGCTAGGATATGCTCAACAGGTTTCAAAAGTGACCTATATGAGTGCTATGGAAAGAGCAAAAATTCTAATAAAGGAAGTTCATTCAAAATAGTTTTATATTATTATACTTCCCTGGCCTTGTTATCCATCAATGATAAGACTGTTTTGGGACAATATTAATATCACTTCAAGATCTAAAACTGAATTATAGGATGATATTGGATCACTCATCTATTGAATAGTCTTTCAGGTTGGAGTGTGTGAATTTTATGAAAAATGTGTGTTCATCCTAAATGGAAGGCCAGTTAACCATCTCTGTATGCAATGGCTATGGATATATTGAGGAACAAAGACCCATAAGTGGCCAAGTCAATACATAACTGCTGACAGACAAAGTCCCCAAGATATGACCAAACAAATGTCTCCGACAAGATGTTTGCCATCATTTTCTCTGCAAACGGCAGCATAGAAGAGGGAGAGTGTGGAAGTAGCCCTCTTGCAGATTGGTGGGCAAACCTACCATCCCCCGGTTTCATTTTGAGCATTTGTTTCTGTAAGTGATGGGTCACCACACCAAATGATTATTGTGGCTGTATTCATGTCTTCTAAACATCACAGAAACAAAAAGGGTTCCCTCTAGAGAATGATGCAGCTCCATCCTACTATATAAAACTTGTATACCTACTTGATGTATAACCACACTGATAATCTTAAGGGTATATTTTTAACCAATCTGACTAAATCAAATTGACCTGCTCTAAATCAAATAAGTTTTCCTAGTCAGTATTGACTAATGCGATTTACATAGATGGTTACATTTACTTTAAAACCGTGTCCCCACTTTGGTGACAAAGATTTTAGTCATTGGGCGATTATTGTTTACCCTTTCTTCCAGTCAGTTCTTCATTATTAGTCAGTCTGACTAGCTTTGATGGTTAGGCCAGATCACACAAGTCAGGATGACTAACACAATTTGGCTATAGTAACATAGTTGCAAGTGACAATGCCTACGGTGCCAAGGTTATCAGTGAACCCTGAAAAGCTGGATAACAAGATGTATAGTTTAAAATCTGTCCAGTAAATGAAATAATGAAAAGAAATCTAACTCAGAGTAAAAACAGACATTTGCTTTGTATCCTGTGGGGGTACTGTGGTGGAGCGACAATAAAATGGATGTTTTAAAGGGCGACAATAGGGGGGATCCAGCACTGACTAAGTGGTTCACTGGGTTTGATTCCCAGTAGGTGTCTTGGTTCATTAAGAGATAAGGTACAGCAAAAATGATGTCCAGGTTTTGAACCCTGCCGTTGCCATCCCTGTCACCCTTATCTCAAAGATATGATCACCAAAGACTGATCAAGTTAAAACATATGTCTGAAACCTAAGAACTCATCCTAAGTTGTTTTTGCAAAAATAACCTTGGCTGTTGGTACAGTGTAAAACATCCTTCAGTCACTCACTTTGCTTTGTTATTCTAAGTCATCTGAAGGGCATCTTTCATTGAATTATAGCCTTGGTTTTCAGACATTGGACATGCAGACCGATGTTCAGTGTCACTGGTTTTATGCAGCAGGCATTTGTGTGTTGTGCTTTTCGTAACCCCAAGGGACATAGTGAACACCAAACCATACTATTTTACATTCTTTATGCAGCCACAGGGACACCAACACCAACACATGATGCTCGCAGCTCAGGTTTGGTGTGCATGGTCCACTACTCTTTCTATCATAAAATTCTGCTTTCAACTTTTCTCAATAATACTTGCTCCAAAACATAGAAGATTTCTCTTTTTGAAACCCGCAGATAAACCTAGGCACGCTCCTGGACACAAACACGCATTCACGTGAGCGTGCACACAAGCGAACGCAATAGATATATCTTGTATTTAATCATACATTTAATGTTTTTATACTTTAATCTTTAACTAAATATATAAGTTTAGGGGTCATGGATGCAGTATTTGATCTGAATACAAATGTCCTCATGTCTCTTTGGTTCAATGAGAATACTTTTCTGCTCGTCCATTTAATCATAAGGTGTATTGTTATGCTTGAATCAATCAGAGAATTCTCATGAGTATGAATACATGTACAGAAATCAAAAGAAAGACCTTTTTAAACTTTCCATATCCTTCCCTAGGGATCTTCAACATGTCTTTATGTATCTCCCAGGCCGGGTCATTGACAGAGAAGCTGTGTGAAAATGTTTATATGATTTACTGAAATTATTCTCAAAGAATTGAGAGTTCTCAAATCTATCATCAAAGTTGTCATTTTCTGAAACTGTGTCATACTGCTTTTATGCATTCATAGTATACAATCATGTAATGATGACATAGAAATGGGGTAAATTTCTTTTGAAGTTTAACCTCAACTGCTTATTCATGTTTCCTAAAGATAGAGTGCCCTCCTAAATGAAACGAGCGCCATCTGACTACAAACACTTTCCTTACAATTTAAAGTACTTGAAAAAAAGATTAATTTGGGACGGTGAAGCAGAAGACTGCACTAAGATTTGCTACAGTTCTATTGACCACATTATTGCCCAGCTAAGCATGGGAAAGTTATCATAACATTGCAGCAACATTTTATTTGAATTTACACTGGTTCTTGTTTACACTATTTTGATGGCTCCCATGGCCAATAACGTTGCTGCAATATACTGCTGTGACATTACACTGCAACGTAATTATAACATTCTGGTTACATTCTACAACCTAAGTAGAATGTTCATATTGGTTTCAACCTAACTTCACACATTAATATTACTATACAAACTTTCTGGTTCAATGAGGTTTCTACCTCACCGTCAATAATGCAATTGTAACGTGCCAACTTAGTAAGTAACAGACTGACTAGAAAACTATGATTGCAGAGCGTTTTTGTTATATCACAACTTGGCTTGGTATTACCCAGCTGCATTACCCTCCGGAGGAACTTCCACTCTTCCACCACCTGAGTCAGACCACGCAATCATCTGATTTCCAAAAATAGAAAGAAACATCGGTCTCAAAGGTGGCTCTTTTCTATTACCCCTGTCAACCTCCAGGTCATGGCAAAGCGAAGGAAAGAAGACCACACAGGCTCTAGCACCCATCTCATCATGACTTGTGCTTCCTTTGTTTTTTTATTCTGACATGGTACAGACGCATAAGTCATACCGTCTAAGTCATATTCTTCTAAATCTTATCATTCTAATGTATGCCTAGCATGTATTTATAGAATTAAAACCGCCATTGTTTGTTTTAGAAACAGATTGTGTATATACACACACATATATACAGTCGATGAAGACACATACTTTATATATCCATATATACTATTTTCATATACAAATTTACACATAATATATTATATAACTAACTTACGTATGTGTGATATTGAAATAAACAAATTAAAACAAAACATATAATGTATGTGCACATTTTTTGAGATGGAACTGGGTTTGGTATTATTGTATACCAACTGAAGAATGAAACTTTCCTCCACTCGTGTACATTTAGTTTTACAAACCTGGTTATAGTCAAGACGCTGACTAGACTAAACAGCTATCCAAAATAATTCAACAATTTGATTGCCTAGTAATAACAGTTAAGACAGAAAACAGGCAGACCGCCGTAAACATATTTCACACAAATTTTTGTTACTCCAGTATAGAATTAAGTTAAGATGAGCATAAAAGTTTAAACCTATTGGATGCCAAACTGTGGTACCCAATAACAACCAATGAAAAAACATTGTAGCAGGCATTCAATCATCAATAAATTTACATTTAAATCAATACAGATAGTATCAATCAATAACTAGCATTAAACCTTGGATTAAATTTACTAGGCAACTGTCGGGCTCCAGGGAAGGAATTGGGATTTCTAACGAGGACCATTACCATTAGAGTCCCTGCAGGGCCTATCGTCTCCCTCACAACGAGAGTTGAGATCGGGTCTATCTGTCAACGGGTATATCAGCCTTTCACTGGCAAAAACTGGACTTGTTCCTATCTATGCCCAGCAACATAAGTATTTTGATTACATCGTAAACCCTATTTACTCTTTGGGCTTAGGTTATACTTTTGTAAGAGTTCCATGAGTTATCGTTATTGCTTTTTAAAAGGGACGAATAATTTTGGTACAACGAGAACATAAATACTAATATAAGACAAGGGTGACGGGACAAACCAAAAGGTGACAAGATGGCCAAAGGACGAAGTCTGTGGGCCGTCCTGGGTCGTCCCGGCACCTGAGGATGTCCCATAAATTAAGGGTCCTCTATATTCTATCACCCAAAAAATATGAAAAATGATGTAAAAATAAATAATACTGTAATACTTTGCTTTTTTTTTATATGGCCGTGTGCGTCTACCAGGGCCCATGCTCTCCAAGTGGAACATTGCTTCTCCGATCGGGCTTTGCTGCCAGGGTTTGTGCTTGGAGCGGTTCGTCTGGGTTGTTTATACGCAAAATTCGTCTACGGACCGCTCGGCAGCCGTTAGGGTGATAAAATGTTATCACTCATGATATCTAGTTATAGTAATTTTCTGCACAAGTAATGTATAAAACACAATAGCAGTCACGTGGATACTACGTTAATTAGATTAACCAATCAGCATTCAGCAGGTGATTGGTGAGCCTATAAAAGGTCAAACCGAAATAAAGGAATAGTTGGCTTCCATCATTTTCTGGGGGAATTACAAGATACACCTTAAAGCCCCATACCCAATAAGCAACTTTAGCGGTGACAGGCGACGGGTGATTGGGAGAATCTGCCGACTCTTCAAAGTTGCCTGTAAGTATAGTTTATTGGAATGTGCATGTTTGGTATGAATCAGCACTAAAATCGTCTGACTCTTCTAGCAGAGTTGGCTGATTTTGCACCAGTGAATCGGTCGACTCTCATGAAAATTGCCTAGTGGATATGGGGTTTAACTTTAAGGCGATGTTACACAACACAACATGAGCTGGGGTATGACAATGTCACAGAGGAGTCACACAGAGTAGAGTTAACAATCTTTGTACCATATATTTGTAAGGTACTGCGAATTGCCAATTTCTAACAATTAGTTCATTCTTTAAAATGAATTGCAAATATCACAGCTCAAGTTGTGTTGCATAGTACCACCTTTAGCACTGAGAAGACTACCCAGGACAGAGCTGGGAATTATGGGGGAATTTCACAAGGCATTGCAGATAGGCCAGATAACAAATATACAATGAAGGAACATGAGCTGCCCTCATTGGTAATTCGTTTCAGGCTGCTTCCAGCTGTTTCCTAACCATGATACACCCCTATGCTCAAAGGCTCTATTACACTCCACAACCTGAGCTGCAATGTCAATGTGAACAATATTATCATTTTAAATTGACAATTTAAGTATTTTACACATGTGTAACAAAGAGTGTTGTCTATGACATGTCTCAATACACTATGACTTTGTCTTATCGCAGCTTTAATTGTGAAATGTAATACTGTCTTTAAGGGGAGTATTACACTGCACGACATGGGCTACGATATGAGGGCAATATGACGATATTACAGACAAATTCCCAGAGTAACAAAATGGTTAAAAATTGGCAATTTGGAGCATGTCACATATGTTTAGCATAGAATTTTCTATTTCATATTTTTGAATTCACACACTTATACAGTTGAATTAACTTGTCTGGTTTTGTGTGGCTTTCTAGTTTTCTCAAATTTATAAGTAATATGTGCAATTCCTCGTCATATCGCAGCCCATGTCGTGTAGTGGAATACTGCCATCACTGAATGACACAACCTGGCCCCATGCCATTCACGGCACCTGCCGCCTCAATTCCCTCCAAGTGGGTAGTTACACAAAAAAGAAGACACAAAGATCAGCAGGTTGACAGTAGGCAGTTGTAAACATTGTGACTTCTGTTGTACACGTTTTGTTAGGGCCATTTTACACTATGCATCGGCTGGCACGCATTGGGGCCATTCATTTCTTGTTTTACAATGTTTAACATGATAGTTTGCTGTCCTTCAGCTACACATATCTTGTTATCTCTAGAACAGGTTGGAAATAGCGGGAATGCAATTAAATTTCAAAGTTTGTTTATTCAAATATAAGCTTGTGTGAGCCGGAACAAGTTATCTGGCAAGGAAGACATTTTTTTGATAAATATTTTACATCTCACTTAGAAGCTGAGCTTGTACCTATGCGTGGTTGTTTGGAGAACAACGCCAGTGGGCTTAGAATGTGCCAAAGCTAAAAAGTTGTTTGAAGCACTTCTGGCTGAAATTACATATCAATATTTGATCAGTGTGTTTACTGGATCAGTGGCCTGTTTCACAAGAAATCTCTGTATGGCTACATTAGTTTTGCATTTGATAAAGTTACGATCACCTTTTGGGCTGCCATAACTACGTGAGTTTCATTTTCTTTTACATGAGTTTGGTTGTGTTTATGTGAGTTTTGGGTGTATTTACGTGTATTTGATTTGATTTGGGGCATATTTACCAGAGTTTGGGGTGCATTTACAGGAGTTTTGTTATGAAACAGAAGTTTTAAACTTGCGTACAGTTTCCATAAACTTACATAAAACTTCAGTAGTTATGGAGCTTCTTATGAAAGACCCCAAAGACCATTATCACATGCCTAATCATCTCCCTAGTATTCAGTATCCGATTAGCATTTCCAAGCTAACTCTAATTAACACATAAAAAGACAAACCAAGAATGCAATAACCACATTCTGAACGATTATTGTGTCCACTGGATCGGATCATTATCACACACCTACCTCTCTCCCTAGTATTCATTATCTGATTAGCATATTTCCAAGCTAACTCTAATTAAGAAAGCTGTAAACCAAGAATGCTATTACTGGATGCTGAATGATGATGAATGGCGATGGGCCCATCATACAGGCCCTACACACGGCTTTAACCACGTGATCTATGGCAGAGCCTTAAGTACAGCCATCCATCCGGCCGAGCATGCGCACTGACACCTGCTCTGGTCCCACCTCCCGCGTCTCCATCAGAACATGGCTGCACTGGTGCCTAGGGGGCACTTAAGCCCTAATTATACTACGGGTCAAATCGTGTTGCGTTTGGTGGTTTTGACCAATGTGAATGCTTGACGTTCAGGTCATATTACACTTCACCTCGGACCCAACGCGAAATATATTATACTATGCATTTTGTAGGTTTTGGGGGTAGTATACTACGTGTTTTGGGTGTTTTGGGGGTCGCATTGGCACGTGTTCGGTCACGCTGGGTCGCTTTTTTTACAAACATGTCTGTAAATCAATGTGAATCTGATGAGTTGGCCGACGCGACCCAATGTGAACGTGACTTGGCGCTTAGTGTAATATGGCCTTTAGTTTATGATGGTAGCTATCAACTGTGACGTATCATCCTCTGCACCAAAAACGATAGTCTGTGAGTAATGACTCTCTTATGTAGATCATTAACTTTATACCGGCATTATAAGATTACTACAGCCTGTAGCCTAAAAATAGTCCGACAGTTTTCCCTAGTGCTTACTAGGACACAGGGGGCTTATTAAGTGGAAGCTACAGTGCAGAGATGATTTGCCGTATAGGGAGCAGAATTTCATAACGCTATAAAATTACAGCCCCCCCCCCTCCTCCCTCCCCCCCTCCGTTTTGGAGGTTTTATAACCCCCAGCAAAACTGGGATACTCTGACAACCCCACTTTTTCAGCATACCTAATGGACAGCCCCTGCAATTAAGCATTTACCAAAACATTCTGTGGTCACAATACCATATCCAAAGGTGAGAACTATTGTTCTAGAACTATTATGACGTAATCAAATTAAAGTTGACTTTAAATCAAATATCGAGTATGTATACTCTGTTATTACAGCCCTCCTAAAAGGTGGTTTGCTGATTTGACACCTCGCCCCTTTCTTTTTTAATCTAAATTGTAATTGGTTATTAACAGCTACAGCCCCTTGTTGGTCTGACCGCAGTTGGTACCCATTTATAGACCAAGTACCCCCTCCACACCCTGGGTGCTGGTGGCCCGACTGATGGGGAGGCGCTTACATTATCAGACAGAGTGAGGTACTCTATGCATCATCTTGACAAAGTGTGATGAACACAAACATGTTAGTGGTGGAAAGTCCCCTCTGTTGGCTTGATAAACCGCGCCCACAAAGTATTGACAAACGCTCATGTCAAGCATCCCTGCCAAGCTGAATATCCTAAAAGGCCATATCATACACCTTGTGGTGTTCTTCCATTTTATCACCCACATGGCCGACGAGCGGTGCATATTGGGGGCAGGTCATATTGCCAGGCCTTATGCACCGCTCATCATTTTCATGCTTTTTAACATTATTTTTCATTTTGTTTTGGTGGTAAAATAAAGAAGGACCTTTGGGGTCTTCCTCGGGTGGCACAAACCTCCCTGAGGATGGTACAAACCTCGGGCTTCGGCCTCGATATGTGACGATCCCCTATGGGTTTTAGGGCCACCCTTGGATGCCCCCTGTGATCCTTCTCATTATATGAGGTGTTTTACAACTAACGTGCAGTGTTCAGAATATCGCAAAGTGCAATACAAGAAATTGTTTGCATGTTTCAACCCAATGCAAAGACAAATATGAGTAATTATGTATCGACAGTTGTGTTGGCAGATACCAACATGTTGATAACTAAAACTACTCAAAGTCCTAAAATACTCCAATTGCCAAAAGCCATGTAGGATATACATATCCAACTGGGAAGGTGGTACAAAGGGGGTTAGAACCCCGAGGCTGGACCCCAATATCAGCCTAAGGGCAGGGTCCAGCCAAGGGGTGATGACTCCCCGAAGACCCCCTTTGAGGTTGGTTATGATTTATTATACATTTTCTGTTAGATCTGAGCTCCCAAGGAAGGATGCACAGCAATCAGTGATGGTGGGGCTGTGATGCTGCACATTTCTTTACGTATTCATCAAATCCACAAACAGTAAGCAAGTAAGATGTAGCTAGAACTCATTCACTGAAAGACAAAATCCTGGAAATCTATTTTAATTTCTGCTACAAAGTTATCCCTCCTATTGCATCTTAAGATATCATAACACTAAGATGGTTACCTTGGAATCAACATATCTCAGGATCTAAAAGTGAATCCTAGGGTTATGTTGGAATTGCCTCCTGTATACAGTGATTTGAAATATTAAGAATGCGTAAATCTATAATAAGAGAAAAAAAGAAACACCTTAGAATCTTTTGCCATTCTAAGTGTACAACTATAATAAACTGAACAATTGTTCCAACCACCCTAAAATGTAATTATGACTTTTGTCAATTGGATTTAATGTGTATATATATATACCCAGCCAAGTTGCGACCTAACAGAAACTCTCTGCAACCATGTCCTTTTAGTCAGTCTGCTACTTAGATGGCACATAACAATTATGTTATTGATGGTGAAGTTGAAACCTCACCAAATAAGATTATTTTAACATTATTTTTCAATTAGGTTAGGACAAAACAAACACAGAATGTTATATGAACATTCTGTTTAGGTCGAAGAACAATCAGAATATCATGATAACATCACAGTGCAACGTCATAGCAGTATGTTTCAGCAACGTTATTGGGAGCCATCAAAATAACATTGCTGCAATGTTATGATAATGTCACTTGTTTGGCTGGGTATATAATATGTGTATGTAAAACTTACTACTGTGTAATATCCTATATTTACGGGTTTAGCAGAAGTTAAGCCAGGATATAAATGAACTAAAAAAGAAAAGATCCCCTCTTTGGCACTATGTCCTTTGTAATGAATGTAAATATGACCTATGAAGGTCATAAGTTTTCGTTGTGATAATTTCCACCTAGTCATTTTTTAAACGATGAAATGGGATTGAAACAATGTGCTATACAACCAAAAATCCCTCCCTATAAGTATCCTAGTGGATCTCACATGTATGATATTCTATCTCGTGCAGTTTTGGAACCTCAGCTTATCATTATTTGTAGCGTTAGCGGAATGTGAGTTGATACCAATTCCACCAAAAATGTCAAAAATGTTGACATGGTTCAAGAGGATTACCAAATAACACTCAACGTCGGCGGCCCCAACTTTTGGTATATGGGATACAGCCCTGAGTGTGGTTCCATCATCAGGAACTGTGAATGAAACCACCCCAGGCAAGCATGTGACATTGTTATAACGCTGCAGCAACATTCTGTTTGGTTCTGTATTGGTTCTTATTTTGATGGCTCCCAATAATGTAGCTGCAACGTACTGCTGCGATGTTGCACTGCAACGTTATTATAACATTCTGGTTAGGTTATTCAACCTAAACAGAATGTTCTTATAATGTTTTGTTTTGGTTTCATCCTAACCTCACCCGAAAATAATGTTTTGACATCATTCTGATTTGGTGAGGTTTCAACCTAACCATAAATGATGTAATTGTTACTTGCCATCTTAATAAGTACCAGACTGACTAATGACCAAAAATGTATAGTTGAAGAACGTTCCTGTTGCATAGCAGCTTGGCTGGGACTTTACCAGGCAGCAGGGCACTGACCATGATTTAACCACATACACACCAAGTACCAACAAAAAAAAGAAAACAAAAAACAAAAAACAATCTCTCTCACTCGAGGATGGGAAAACTTCCTCCTTACCTCACAGCACCAACCGATGGAGGTGGAAGCACCCTTCAGAAGGTCTATGGGTGGGAAAGTACCAGAGTGATTAATTAGAAGACGCGATACCACAAACCTGTGGAAGGCTTATAGGAAATTGGCAGTTTGTATAGGTGGTTTATGTCAGTAGTTTCACAGTCCAAGCCCATCAATCTGTTTCGCACAAATATCTGTCTGTACAGTCTCCCAGTAAAGCCTTAATTACACTATGCGGCAGGTCCTGTTGGTGTTGGGTAATATTGCCCAATCCGAACGACTCATGGTGGGGCTGTATTGAGGCCATATTACACTATGCATTTAGTTGTGTAAGGCCCACCAAGAGCCAACAGATAGTATATTTAGTATAGTATGGTCATGTTTGGTTGCGTTGGGTCTCGTTTTTCACAAACGTGTTGGTAAAACAAAGCGAAACAGGCGCATTGGGTGCCATGACCTGACCTGTTCATAGACCAACACTTAATATAGTATGGCCTTTAAGGCGCATCCCCAAGGGACAACTAATCCCCAGCAACATTGGTTGCCTGGTGATTAAGAAGTTAGTATGCTATTTGACAACTACAGCTAACTAATCGCCGATGGCAAAGAAAATTAATCACCATGTTGGGACGCTCTTGCCATCAAACTGACGGCAAAGAGAGGCTACATCGGTTGTTGTGCCCAGCAACTAACTGCACTAATCGCCATCGACTAGAGAAGAATATTAAACATCTCAAACATATAGCCCAGAAACCACAGCGACAAATGGTAATGATATCACAGTGCCAGTGTATGGTAAGTCGCCGGATGACTAAATCATTCACCGATTATCATATTTCTGCAAACTAATCACCCTGTGAAGACCAGGCTTTACACTGTCTAGAAGGGACTTCATCATCAGATACTCACTAGCTAGACAGCCTTTTCCTGTGCCAATTATCATCAGACAATCACTAGACATTTTATATATTTTTTTCTTTATTCAGAATTTATAAGTATACAGTACTGCTCTCTTGTCTCAATGTTTCTGGGATTGGAAAATATTTTCCACCCTACCACCCCTCCAGACAATCAGTAGACAGCCATTTCCTATGCTGATAGATAGAAGTAACCGATCGCGAACAAAGACAATTCTGCTAAATAAGATTGAGAGAAATGTGTCTGAACGATGAATTTGGAGATTACTGAAATGAGCCGCTTTCCAGTTATAGTGAGAGGTGTCTCTCAACTTGTCTCATCTAAAGTTCGATATAGACATTGTGCAGATGAGGTCAGAACTGCCCATATGCATGTGGGCTAGTAGCCATATTGGTGATCAAGTTATTTACCATTCTGAATCATTTAGCACACATTTTTGAGTTTAAGAGTCTCACTGAATAACACTTAACAATAATGGAACCTACAGTACAGATTTTTGACTAAAGTGTGAATTTTCACAATTTTGCATGCACATTTGTGTTTTGTCCCTGTTGCACTGTCTGATTTAACTTTTTTGCACTTTTTGGCAGTAATGTAGTCATGATCAGTTGCATGATAACAAATAAAATAGACACTGTTGTGCAAAACTCCAACATCAATTTTCTCCTTATTAAAAAAAATCATTTAAGGTTTGAAATCTCAGCAATCTTAGGTGATATCATCTACTTTTAGAACACTAGAACTACTTCCAGAATCAGAATCGGCCCACCAGAACAGCCACAATCCGACAGCCGGACCCAACTCAACAGGGACGTCCTTCTTCCTACACATTGGATTGTTTCACGGTTTTATTATGGGACGGGCCAATGTGCATTCACCCAACAGTCGCCTGTTGATGTGATGTGGGAAATCATTTATTTGTATCTTATCTTAGCTTGGTTGTGTGTGTTTTTGCTATTCTCATGGTCAGGATTGCTGTGCTTTTTACTCCTTGTTTATGCAATAGGATTCAGGCCCGTGAAAACACTCATTGTTTGTTACGTTAAAAATACTGAAAAACCTCATGCTTCCACAGATCTATGGCAGAAATAGAACATCATCAGATCAACAAGAGAGCATAAATTGGTTAGGAAAAAACTAGCGTACTTTGGGATTTTTTTTCCAGAAAAACTTAAATTGTTGTTATTTTGGAAGAAAATCAGTTATAGAAAATTCGAGTGTAATCAGAATAAAAACCCTTAGAATTTTGTGACGAATAATAGTTCAATTTTGCTAATTAAAGCGTTTTTATTGTTCACTTTAGGTTAAAACTTCGTTTCTGCCATTCCCTATTCGGCCTGAAAGGAGGGAGGCCTGTCACTCTTAATTTGATGTTTTTGAATGGTCTACTATTTTCCTTTTATTTTCGTGAACACCCTATGCGAACACTGGCTGGCTACTCTACTCATAATTCTATTTTTGTAATTGTGACCGCCATACATATAATCAAATCCAATTAAATGTACAACATTTTCAAACTCAGATAAGCATAGAAATATTTTGGAAGAGTATATTTAAGGTCTTGGTAAAGTAAAGTGAAAACAAGCTCAAACCAAAGTAGAATTCAACGAAATATGGCAATACGTCCTTTTGCTTGTAATTGACCTGAGCAAGGAAACCTTATTTTAATGACTATCTGCCATATTTCATAGTTTAGATTTTAACATGGGTTAGAAATAGGCTCCAGGAATGGATTTCCATGATTATTTGAGTTTGGAAACTTCCATTGAATTTATTGGTTCCGGTTCCCTTTAAATCGTAATGTATCTTGGTAGAATTCTGATCTAAATGCGAAGGAAACCATTTTGCATTTCTGTAAAGTCAAATGTCCATCAATACCAATTAGTAGGCAAATCTAGGGGCTGATAGAAAGATCCTGAGAACCTAAAGACAGCATGATAGATTATTATGGTTGCTCAGCATCAAAAGCTTTAACTTATCAACATATAATCTCTATTCATTCACTTTTCATGCAATCAGACAGTTGCTTATGGTTTGATTTTACATGTGTATTTCAGTCATGGTTTATATGCTTCCGAGAAATTAAGTACTGAGTTTTTCTTCAAATCTATTTCCAAAAGTGGGAAAGAAACTGTCGATTATTGTATCATACATCGCCGACCCGAGAAGGCTGCAGGCCTTCCGTGAGGTAGGAAATTACCTACATTCTTTACGGCCGAGTGTTATGCATATAGAATGTGTCTTTCAGCTAAATTTACATTTCTCTGAGGCACCATGAAGAGGGATGTGTGGAACAGTGCAGGTGGTCTCTGTATCTCAAACCTAGTCCCACTTTGGGTGATTACATTTCCTTGGTTACTAGCCCAGTGATCAGCTCCACACTGGCACTGTCATGTCTGGCGACTAAACCACTAATCTCTGTGGTTTCTAGGCAAAACTTTTGACAAGTTTAATATTTTTCTATACCCACCGGCCACTAGTTAATCGCTGGGCGACGTACTAAAATATCCTCTCGTTGCCCGGCGTTTAAATACATGAGTGTCCCAATGTGGGGATTGATTCTTTAGTAGCCCGGTGACTAGTCACACAGCAACCAATATGTCTTGTTTGCTCACCGGGGAAATGCACTAATCACCGCCGTTAGTCACCCAAGTCGGGACACAGCATCAGAGTCTCTTGGACAATCCCTCATTTAAATTCCAATATTCAATATCTGATTAATGGTTAAGAGTAGCAAAATTGCATCTGATGGAGTGACAAATGCCTCAAACAGCTTTTCTTGTATAATGACATCAACTAAAATTTTGCTTTCAAAACAGAAAAGGGAGATAAGGTTGTCACCTCTATTGGAAATTGAGTTTCAAGTTTCTCAAGTGCTTTATACAATACTGTTTTGTTTCTAAATAAAGAAATAAAATCACTCCGTATTGGCTCATATAATCATATATGTTGTCTGAATTAATTATTCCACTTGGCCAATTAACAACAGATTAGTGAAAAAAAAGTAGCTTCCACCAACGACCAAGGGCAAAATACTAATCGCTGGGTGACTAACTAATTGCCTAACTTCTAAGAAACTTGACGCCACATTGGGATGCTCTTGCTATAAATCTGCTTGCCACTAGATCATTGCAGCAAATAGCGATCAAAAACATTAAGTTGACAACTCCTTTTTTAAAGAAATCCTCATAATTCTTACAATTATTGATCAATTTTGATCATCTTGGTACCATTCTCAAGTTAGGAATATGTAGATTAAGAATCTGGATGAAATGTGATCCAACTGAATATTCCAAATGATTTGGAATGTTTGGAATGTCTTCCAAAATTGACTGAAATTTTGTAATTTCCCTGACTTCCACCAACCTAATTCTAAATAGAACCTTCAATTTACATTTTATTTCAATTCTGTCAATAGGGGGTTTAGAGAATTAAATTTGAAATCTAATGATGTGTCTTTACCTATTATAAGCATCATTCAACAAATGAGCGCAGTCAGAAGGCTGAGGTGAAATTATGAAATATCACCATTTTTGCAGGTTTTTCTTTCATATGCCATCTTGGCGCTGAGCAGCAATTTGAATTCCATTATAAAATGTTTGCTTGTTTCTTGCCTATTCTTGTCATATCTGTTATACAATTATCTATAATTACTATCTAACAAATTTTCTGATGGGAAAGTATGAAAAACTTTGCAATCAAAAGAGTTTGTGAGGGTAACATGTACTTATATATGATGATAATAGCCAGACGGTTTGCTTGTACCTGACTGAAGACAAGATAATTGTCATATTTCAGTTGCTTGCAGAGGTCAATTGTAGTCATCTTATGCCCTTTTTCGTGATTTTTTGAAATTAAATGGTTTATATTTAGTTAAATAAAGTTCAGATACTACAATTGCCTTTATTTCATAAAAACCTTATGAATATTACCCCATAATGCCATCAAATAGGCTTTGAAATAGAAAATATCAGTTTTCAACTGTGATATTGTTTACATAAAAGGTGTAAATTCAGGCAGGTTTTGTACGTATTACAAGGATAATTTGTCAATTTAATGGGCTGAAATTGCTTCAAAATATCTGAGACCCAAAAGAAAGTTCTTTAGTACATTTATCTCTCATAATGTATGCCAATAATTGATGTTACTCATTTCTATCACAGTTCAGAACCTTGGAAAAGCTTAAGATGTCCATTGATCGCTATTTGCTGCAAGGATCTATAGAGGACATTTTAGTACCTCACCCAGTGTCTAACTTATCACCCATGGCTATGGCGGAATATTAGATATGTCAGTTTCAGTAATGTCACAGTGCAATGTAACACTGGTGTGTTACAGCAGCACTATTGGGTGACATCAAAATAACGTAACAAGAACCAAGTCAGAACATCACTGCAACATTATATTACTTGGCTGGGTAATCTTAATACCTGTGATATTTGATGTCAGGAAATCTCATCAGACTTTCCATAAGCCAGAGGCCACTGAACTGTCTTCACATCCCTGAGACTGTTAATGTATCACAAATCTTTACGCAAGCTTAATTTACAAAGGTAAATGCGGGTATCTGGTATGATTTCCCGAAAACCATGATGGAATTCCCAAAGTCACAGAGATGACTGGTGACAGAGTAGGAAGGTGAATTTCTTCTCAAAAAGAAGCAAAAAAATACTGTGAAAACCCTGCAAAAATCATATTCTTGCTTGATAAACGTACCGAAACATGTTTCTGTGTTAACCATTTATTTGATATATTTAGTTTGTGTTGTTTTGATCAATTTTGGTTCATGTTTTAAAGAAATTGAGTGTATTGGATCCAGGGGCCATAAAATTATCTTCGTACCTGATAAGGCTCATCACTTACATTTTTGTTAAGGTTTTATATCCTGAGATTCATTTCACAAGAGAAATAATGTCATGGCAAAATAGCCCATAAGGGGAATCATCAAAACAATATAATTCTTGTCCTATACATGATTACTGATGATAAAACACTGATCAAAATTCACCTGATGACCCTGAAAATATGGCCCTAGATGGTGCTGCTGTGGTAAGCCATAATTAACCTTAAACAGCCAGTCTCAGGTGCAACACTCGAGTGTCATTATAGCATGTCAAAGAAACTGATATGTGAGCAGTGGTGAAATATTTAAATGTCTGGAGAAGCTTAAGAGAAAAGGATTGTGTTGGGGATACTCTATGCCAGCTAAAGGTTCTTCCTAGTTAATAGAATGTTAATAGTTAATCTGATGCCACTGCTTTGTGTGTGGAAAGGTCAAAGCCTGTTATTATGTTTAAATGATGTGGTTTAAAGTACTTTTTGATTCGTGAAAATGTGCTAATATCTCACAGTTTTCTTATAGGTAGGAGGCTAAGATGTCCTGATGAGCATATATGTTTCTCTCTCTTAAGGCCATATTAAACATACCAAAAGTGTGCTGCCGATGCACTGCCGATACAATATCGCAAGCATTAGAAAAAAACGTTATCAACATGTTGGTAAATTTTTCCTTCTGATTTTATTTCACCCCTAATGGCGTAGTGTCTATACATTTCCTACTTAAATGCTGTATTCCCTGACCAGGGGAATAACAAAAATGATACGACCCTGAATTAAACTCTTAAGTACAGAGGCCAGGGGAATAACAAAAAGATATTCCCCTGGAAAACCAAGAAAACAAAAGCCACGCCCCCCTCTACAGGCTAAACCAATAGGAATACAGGGAGCCAGGGGAATAACTTTTATCAGGCCATGCCCCCAAATGCTATCATCCAATCAGAGGCCCCAGGGGAATATCTACGTTGCGTTGCTATGTCACGTTGCTACGTCACGTTGCTATGCATGTAATTCGGCTGTTTGTTTATGTTTTGTCGTAACTATTATCTGTTGATATCTCTGCTGATATTACACCAATTTTCACAGTTAAAAGTATGTAATTAAGAGAATAGAACTCATATTATATTCCTGTGAATTCATATATTCATAGGGGTCGAAATAAATCCAGCACAGACCTTGTGGGATATCAAAATTGTTATTCCCTGGGTGTTACAGGGTCGAGGGACGTAGCGTAGCGTAGTCCCTCTGATTATGTAGTGGTTGGTAATATCACACTTTCAGCAGCCAACATCTCACTTTAAGTGTCCTTTTGGCCACTGAAAGTGCATCAAAAGTGCACAACACCAATAAAAAATGCTACCTCAGAGAAGCTCACTGTCGGTGATGCGCGTTTTTTGTATGTGGAATATAGTCATAAGGGAATAAACCTGAAGATAACCATAGCAATATTCTATGGGTAATCTGTTCAAATTGACTTAAAACAACGAGGTTCATCATCAATAGCCCATATTTCTTATTGTTATATCCTGACAACTTTTTCAGTGACATTATTATGAGGTCTGATGAACTCAAACAGGAATGTCAGCGTTCATAGGAGGTGCTTTAAGCGGGGAGCCCATCGAGCAATTCAACTGAAACCTCGCAGTTGAAGCAATTAAGAAAAGTGAAAAATAATTAGAAATGTTAGAATGTTAGATATTGGTTTGTAAGCAACCCCAAATTTGACCAGAATCTTAGTAGAATCGCTTAATGTGGTCCCCTCTTTAGTTAGTGTGTTTTAGTTTCTCACACATTATCTAAGAAAACTGTTTAATATTTTTTCCAAAGGGATCTGAAATGATTGAAAATGTGCTTGTGTACTTCATAGAAGGCCCAATAGTCATTTGTGCATGAGTTGACTATAGACGAAAGGGACCAAAGAGCCATGAGTGCCCAAGTCAATACACAACTGCTGAGAGGGCAGCAGTTTGGTACCGCCCACACAAAGTCCCCAAGATATGACCAAATGAATGTCAGGGCCCTCTCTGGGCAGATATTTGCCATTCTTTTCTCTGCAAACAGCAGCAATGATGAAGGGGTGTGCAGACATGGCCCTCTAGCAGATTGGTGAGCAAACATATCCTCCCACATTTTCGTTTCGTTCATTTGTTCAAGTAACAAGCATGTCGAGTATCACGTCAAACTGTATTTACAAACAAACATAATTGTCCTGCTCATATTGAAGAATTCAGAAAAGCAAATTAAACCTATGCCCAAAGACCAGTACACTAAAAAATCACTATGTATTTATCCATGTTTGTAGTTTGAAATCTGTCTAGTTTGATATAACTTTTACAAAAAAGAAATCAAAATAAAACCAGATATTGGATATGTGATCACAGTTTCTGAAGTGCATCTTTCATCCAATTATGGCCTTTCGGACACTAGACATGTGACGGGTTTGGGTGGTATTATTATCTCGACATTGGCTGGTCATGTTTGTCATGATCCCAAGGGTCCCATGCATACACCACACAGGACTCCTTCCTACTGACGAGGACACACACTCAAACACACAATATATCTAAGAATTTGATTTTTTTCTATTTCTTATCATATGCATAAAAACATTTCCATATTGATACACCTGCATACTTGTATATATCATATATATGGATGTTGGGGGCCATGGATATGACATTTCATGTGAAAACAAATATTGTCATGCCCTTTTGCTTTATCTGGAATGATTGGCCGTAGGTCAGATCAATCAACTAGGAAGTATATGATATGAATGGAGGCGACTTATTTTTACAGGCAAGTGTGGCCTCCAAGATACTCCCTCACATTCCTTGCAATGTGAATGTATGTGATGATAAAGGCCAGTTCTCTTGGACTCTAGAGTCTATCTGTACTTCATAACAACAAGGCTATCTCTTGTGATATTGATCAGTTTTATAAGAAACTTGGTTTCAATGTTTGTTGTCCTTCACTAGGGGTCTGTAACCTTTAATACAATCTCATGTCTTTCCCAAGGTTATCTATAGTGAATTTAGTTTTAAACATCGTTTTTATAATCCAATATTATGCATATGATGCCATAAATTTGATAAAGAAAAACTTTACTGTCATGCAGCACCAATTTATTTATAGAGTGTTTTTTTCACAGAAGTTTATATGATCTCCTCAAATGCTTCAAAACGAGATGGTAGTTGGCAAATTGAATATGTTGACACTTTTTAAACCCATTTCAGGCTATTTTTACAAGATGGTATAGACAATATAACTTATGAGGTACATTTCTTTTCCAATTTAACACCAAGTTATTATTGTAGCCATATTCATTTCTCCTATCTAGAAAATCAAAGCAATAACGAGTGCTCCTGCAAAACATAATACACCTAAATCCTACTATATACAAATAATGCTTTTTATATATCTTTGATGTATAAACAATTGTGAACAAGGGTTTTTTTGTGTGGTATAAATTGAAGAGAAAACTTGAAGGCAGGAGATGTTGTTGATGTTGAATATGTATTTCTCTACAGTCTTAGGAGAGTAGGCCTAAAGGCCTGTTGTTGCTTAGTGGTTACATGTTGTTTCTTCTGCTGCTGGACCCAGAGTGTCCCTTACAGCATACCTGCACCTCCCACCTGACCTCTGGTCAGTGACCTAATTACAACTGACCAATGAGGGCAGGGGGGGGGGTGCTAACTGTCTAATTACCATAAACTCTATGATGTAATAAATAATATGCATATATGATATACCTTTTGATTATCATGATTGAGATATAAAATATGTATGTTAATAGAAAATATGATATTAATATATTTTATATAATAGATTTGATGAATTTTTGTAATTGTTAATGGGAGGATATGCCATGCCTAAACTTAGGTATGACATAATGCCCCCCTTCCCTGATAAAATTTGGCTCTGCACAAATAAATTAGTCTTTCAAAATTTCTTGTAATTGACCTTTCAGGGAGTAAAGAGTTTATGATTTTGTTCTTTCATGTGTGCACCTGGAATTTTTGTATTCTAAACAATGATAGTGATCTTCTACTAGATATCAATTATATAATGATAGCATGAGATTTTAAAACAATGAAAGCTTTAACGTTTATAGGCTTATCTAGTCTTTTCTAATTTAACTTGTTAGTTTATCTAAACCAGGTCGCAGATGACAAGGTTATAAATTCTAATACAATGAAATTCACCTAACCTTAAAATTAAAGGTATTCGATGATAATTGTAAAGATTATGATTAGTGTTAGTTTCCCTAACTAAATTTCCCTGTCTTTAGGCGGATCCCCACTTGGTGACTAAACCACGGCGATTAACGTTGGTCGCCCGCCGATTAAGAAATAAGTACGTCGTCGGGCGACTAAATTATGGCCAGTGAAAAACAAAATTAATCTCCATGTTGGGATGCTCTTCCCATCAAACTGGCGGCGATTAGAGGTGATATTGGTCGCTCTGCCCGACGATTAACTGCACTAATTGCCGCCGATTAGAGAAAAATATTAAACATGTCAAATATTTCGCCCAGAAACCACGGCGACTAGTGGTTTAGTCGCCAGACATGACGGCGCCACTCTCTGATAAGTCGTCGGGTGACCAAACCCCCGAAAATCACGTTGGTTGCCGCTGTTTTTGTGCCAACTAATCGCCCTGTGGGGACCAGGCTTAAATCTCTGAAAAAGAAGTCCTTAATTCTAGCTGAAAATTGAAAATGGAGAATTAAGTATAAAGTATGCATTATATGGGTTAGTTTTATGCAGTGGAATTATGAGAAAGGTAATATTGTCCATTGTTGTTGTTGTTCATTTTGAAGTTCTAGTAGTTGAGGCATTGAATTTGCATTTGGATTATGTTTATTGTTTATCATAATTATGGTATGACACAATGCTAATCTTAAGATCTAAATGCTAGTCAATATGACTAACTTTGCTGGTCAAAATTATGGGACCTAGCTAAATCACATAACTTTTTGTAGTCAGTTGTGACCAGTGTGATTTACATAGAGAGTCACATTTGACTAAGGTTGGATTTCATATTCTAAAATGTAAACTTCACAGGTGGATATAAGTGCATGACCAAATCAATACATAACTGCTGAGAGCGCCTGCACTGCCACACAAAGTCCACGAGATATGACCAAATGAATGTCTTGGCCTTCTCAAAGCAGATGTTTGCCATCGTTTTTCTCTGCAAACAGCCGAATTGATGAAGGAGAGTGTATACGTGGCCCTCTTGCAGATTGGTGGGCAAACATACCATCCCCCAGTTTCGTTTTGACCATTTGTTCCTGTAACAGGGATGTCAAGACATCATGCCAAGCTGTGTGTTCAAGCAAATACCACACAGAGATATTCATGACTCTGATGAATGACAACTCTTGAGGTTCATTTATTATCTGGAACACATCAACTATGATCAATGTTTCCTTACAGCATACTCTTCACAGTAAGATCACAATTATACCTGTTCCATTGCTTCATAAAACGTGTTTATATGGCCATACATATTTTCAGGATAGTGTCGTTATGTCTTCAGATTAAAAAATCGTTAGATATGTACAAATGAGATTGTACTTTTCATTGAGATGCCTGAACTTTCATGACTTACACCTTGGTTTGTTACACCCATTCCTCATAAATGTACGACTATTCTAAAACTAAATTATAAGATTAAACAAAAAACATAATACCAACCTTACAGTGATCTGCACGGAATACATTTGCAATAAACCATTTTCAAATTATCTTGTTTAAATTGCTTATTTGAGGAGTGTAAACTAAATGTGTAAGTAAACCTTTGCCCCAAGTCAACTATACTAAAAGATCACTGTATTATGTATTTATCCACAATTACAGTTTGAAATCTGTCCTGTTTAATACAACTGTTACAAAGAAAAAGAAAAACTCGTTATTGAATATATTCTGCAGAGTATGAAGTACCTCCAATTAGGGCATTTGAGACACTGGATATGACATTGCGACGGGTGTGGGTGGCTTTATCAGCTGGACATTGGCTGGCCATGTTTTTCATGATCCCAAGGGTCCACACATACACTCCGCTAGCCAGGCGACACTTACACCAACATTGCTAGGATATGCTCAACAGGTTTCAAAAGTGACCTATATGAGTGCTATGGAAAGAGCAAAAATTCTAATAAAGGAAGTTCATTCAAAATAGTTTTATATTATTATACTTCCCTGGCCTTGTTATCCATCAATGATAAGACTGTTTTGGGACAATATTAATATCACTTCAAGATCTAAAACTGAATTATAGGATGATATTGGATCACTCATCTATTGAATAGTCTTTCAGGTTGGAGTGTGTGAATTTTATGAAAAATGTGTGTTCATCCTAAATGGAAGGCCAGTTAACCATCTCTGTATGCAATGGCTATGGATATATTGAGGAACAAAGACCCATAAGTGGCCAAGTCAATACATAACTGCTGACAGACAAAGTCCCCAAGATATGACCAAACAAATGTCTCCGACAAGATGTTTGCCATCATTTTCTCTGCAAACGGCAGCATAGAAGAAGGAGAGTGTCGAAGTAGCCCTCTTGCAGATTGGTGGGCAAACCTACCATCCCCCAGTTTCATTTTGAGCATTTGTTTCTGTAAGTGATGGGTCACCACACCAAATGATTATTGTGGCTGTATTCATGTCTTCTATCTAGAAACATCACAGAAACAAAAAGGGTTCCCTCTAGAGAATGATGCAGCTCCATCCTACTATATAAAACTTGTATACCTACTTGATGTATAACCACACTGATAATCTTAAGGGTATATTTTTAACCAATCTGACTAAATCAAATTGACCTGCTCTAAATCAAATAAGTTTTCCTAGTCAGTATTGACTAATGCGATTTACATAGATGGTTACATTTACTTTAAAACTGTGTCCCCACTTTGGTGACAAAGATTTTAGTCCTTGGGCGATTATTGTTAACCCTTTCTTCCAGTCAGTTCTTCATTATTAGTCAGTCTGACTAGCTTTGATGGTTAGGCCAGATCACACAAGTCAGGATGACTAACACAATTTGGCTATAGTAACATAGTTGCAAGTGACAATGCCTACGGTGCCAAGGTTATCAGTGAACCCTGAAAAGCTGGAAAACAAGATGTATAGTTTAAAATCTGTCCAGTAAATGAAATAATGAAAAGAAATCTAACTCAGAGTAAAAACAGACATTTGCTTTGTATCCTGTGGGGGTACTGTGGTGGAGCGACAATAAAATGGGTGTTTTAAAAGGTGACAATAGGGGGGATCCAGCACTGACTAAGTGGTTCAGTAGGTGTCTTGGTTCATTAAGAGATAAGGTGATGTCCAGGTTTTGAACCCTGCCGTTGCCATCCCTGTCACCCTTATCTCAAAGATATGATCACCAAAGACTGATCAAGTTAAAACATATGTCTGAAACCTAAGAACTCATCCTAAGTTGTTTTTGCGAAAATAACCTTGGCTGTTGGTACAGTGTAAAACATCCTGCAGTCACTCACTTTGCTTTGTTATTCTAAGTCATCTGAAGGGCATCTTTCATTGAATTATAGCCTTGGTTTTCAGACATTGGACATGCAGACCGATGTTCAGTGTCACTGGTTTTATGCAGCAGGCATTTGCGTGTTGTGCTTTTCATAACCCCAAGGGACATAGTGAACACCAAACCATACTATTTTACATTCTTTATGCAGCCACAGGGACACCAACACCAACACATGATGCTCGCAGCTCAGGTTTGGTGTGCATGGTCCACTACTCTTTCTATCATAAAATTCTGCTTTCAACTTTTCTCAATAATACTTGCTCCAAAACATAGAAGATTTCTCTTTTTGAAACCCGCAGATAAACCTAGGCACGCTCCTGGACACAAACGCGCATTCACGTGAGCGTGCACACAAGCGAATGCAATAGATATATCTTGTATTTAATCATACATTTAATGTTTTTATACTTTAATCTTTAACTAAATATATAAGTTTAGGGGTCATGGATGCAGTATTTGATCTGAATACAAATGTCCTCATGTCTCTTTGGTTCAATGAGAATACTTTTCTGCTCGTCCATTTAATCATAAGATGTATTGTTATGCTTGAATCAATCAGAGAATTCTCATGAGTATGAATACATGTACAGAAATCAAAAGAAAGACCTTTTTAAACTTTCCATATCCTTCCCTAGGGATCTTCAACATGTCTTTATGTATCTCCCTGGCCGGGTCATTGACAGAGAAGCTGTGTGAAAATGTTTATATGATTTACTGAAATTATTCTCAAAGAATTGAGAGTTCTCAAATCTATCATCAAAGTTGTCATTTTCTGAAACTGTGTCATACTGCTTTTATGCATTCATAGTATACAATCATGTAATGATGACATAGAAATGGGGTAAATTTCTTTTGAAGTTTAACCTCAACTGCTTATTCATGTTTCCTAAAGATAGAGTGCCCTCCTAAATGAAACGAGCGCCATCTGACTACAAACACTTTCCTTACAATTTAAAGTACTTGAAAAAAAGATTAATTTGGGACGGTGAAGCAGAAGACTGCACTAAGATTTGCTACAGTTCTATTGACCACATTATTGCCCAGCTAAGCATGGGAAAGTTATCATAACATTGCAGCAACATTTTATTTGAATTTACACTGGTTCTTGTTTACACTATTTTGATGGCTCCCATGGCCAATAACGTTGCTGCAATATACTGCTGTGACATTACACTGCAACGTAATTATAACATTCTGGTTACATTCTACAACCTAAGTAGAATGTTCATATTGGTTTCAACCTAACTTCACACATTAATATTACTATACAAACTTTCTGGTTCAATGAGGTTTCTACCTCACCGTCAATAATGCAATTGTAACGTGCCAACTTAGTAAGTAACAGACTGACTAGAAAACTATGATTGCAGAGCGTTTTTGTTATATCACAACTTGGCTTGGTATTACCCAGCTGCATTACCCTCCGGAGGAACTTCCACTCTTCCACCACCTGAGTCAGACCACGCAATCATCTGATTTCCAAAAATAGAAAGAAACATCGGTCTCAAAGGTGGCTCTTTTCTATTACCCCTGTCAACCTCCAGGTCATGGCAAAGCGAAGGAAAGAAGACCACACAGGCTCTAGCACCCATCTCATCATGACTTGTGCTTCCTTTGTTTTTTTATTCTGACATGGTACAGACGCATAAGTCATACCGTCTAAGTCATATTCTTCTAAATCTTATCATTCTAATGTATGCCTAGCATGTATTTATAGAATTAAAACCGCCATTGTTTGTTTTAGAAACAGATTGTGTATATACACACACATATATACAGTCGATGAAGACACATACTTTATATATCCATATATACTATTTTCATATACAAATTTACACATAATATATTATATAACTAACTTACGTATGTGTGATATTGAAATAAACAAATTAAAACAAAACATATAATGTATGTGCACATTTTTTGAGATGGAACTGGGTTTGGTATTATTGTATACCAACTGAAGAATGAAACTTTCCTCCACTCGTGTACATTTAGTTTTACAAACCTGGTTATAGTCAAGACGCTGACTAGACTAAACAGCTATCCAAAATAATTCAACAATTTGATTGCCTAGTAATAACAGTTAAGACAGAAAACAGGCAGACCGCCGTAAACATATTTCACACAAATTTTTGTTACTCCAGTATAGAATTAAGTTAAGATGAGCATAAAAGTTTAAACCTATTGGATGCCAAACTGTGGTACCCAATAACAACCAATGAAAAAACATTGTAGCAGGCATTCAATCATCAATAAATTTACATTTAAATC
This sequence comes from Lepidonotus clava, assembly GCA_936440205.1. Lineage (NCBI taxonomy): Eukaryota > Metazoa > Annelida > Polychaeta > Phyllodocida > Polynoidae > Lepidonotus > Lepidonotus clava. The sequence continues at coordinate 88,791,384 of OW387133.1, forward strand.
AATACAGATAGTATCAATCAATAACTAGCATTAAACCTTGGATTAAATTTACTAGGCAACTGTCGGGCTCCAGGGAAGGAATTGGGATTTCTAACGAGGACCATTACCATTAGAGTCCCTGCAGGGCCTATCGTCTCCCTCACAACGAGAGTTGAGATCGGGTCTATCTGTCAACGGGTATATCAGCCTTTCACTGGCAAAAACTGGACTTGTTCCTATCTATGCCCAGCAACATAAGTATTTTGATTACATCGTAAACCCTATTTACTCTTTGGGCTTAGGTTATACTTTTGTAAGAGTTCCATGAGTTATCGTTATTGCTTTTTAAAAGGGACGAATAATTTTGGTACAACGAGAACATAAATACTAATATAAGACAAGGGTGACGGGACAAACCAAAAGGTGACAAGATGGCCAAAGGACGAAGTCTGTGGGCCGTCCTGGGTCGTCCCGGCACCTGAGGATGTCCCATAAATTAAGGGTCCTCTATATTCTATCACCCAAAAAATATGAAAAATGATGTAAAAATAAATAATACTGTAATACTTTGCTTTTTTGTGATATGGCCGTGTGCGTCTACCAGGGCCCATGCTCTCCAAGTGGAACATTGCTTCTCCGATCGGGCTTTGCTGCCAGGGTTTGTGCTTGGAGCGGTTCGTCTGGGTTGTTTATACGCAAAATTCGTCTACGGACCGCTCGGCAGCCGTTAGGGTGATAAAATGTTATCACTCATGATATCTAGTTATAGTAATTTTCTGCACAAGTAATGTATAAAACACAATAGCAGTCACATGGATACTACGTTAATTAGATTAACCAATCAGCATTCAGCAGGTGATTGGTGAGCCTATAAAAGGTCAAACCGAAATAAAGGAACAGTTGGCTTCCATCATTTTCTGGGGGAATTACAAGATACACCTTAAAGCCCCATACCCAATAAGCAACTTTAGCGGTGACAGGCGACGGGTGATTGGGAGAATCTGCCGACTCTTCAAAGTTGCCTGTAAGTATAGTTTATTGGAATGTGCATGTTTGGTATGAATCAGCACTAAAATCGTCTGACTCTTCTAGCAGAGTTGGCTGATTTTGCACCAGTGAATCGGTCGACTCTCATGAAAATTGCCTAGTGGATATGGGGTTTAACTTTAAGGCGATGTTACACAACACAACATGAGCTGGGGTATGACAATGTCACAGAGGAGTCACACAGAGTAGAGTTAACAATCTTTGTACCATATATTTGTAAGGTACTGCGAATTGCCAATTTCTAACAATTAGTTCATTCTTTAACATGAATTGCAAATATCACAGCTCAAGTTGTGTTGCATAGTACCACCTTTAGCACTGAGAAGACTACCCAGGACAGAGCTGGGAATTATGGGGGAATTTCACAAGGCATTGCAGATAGGGCAGATAACAAATATACAATGAAGGAACATGAGCTGCCCTCATTGGTAATTCGTTTCAGGCTGCTTCCAGCTGTTTCCTAACCATGATACACCCCTATGCTCAAAGGCCCTATTACACTCCACAACCTGAGCTGCAATGTCAATGTGAACAATATTATCATTTTAAATTGACAATTTAAGTATTTTACACATGTGTAACAAAGAGTGTTGTCTATGACATGTCTCAATACACTATGACTTTGTCTTATCGCAGCTTAAATTGTGAAATGTAATACTGTTTTTAAGAGGAGTATTACACTGCACGACATGGGCTACGATATGAGGGCAATATGACGATATTACAGACAAATTCCCAGAGTAACAAAATGGTTAAAAATTGGCAATTTGGAGCATGTCACATATGTTTAGCATAGAATTTTCTATTTCATATTTTTGAATTCACACACTTATACAGTTGAATTAACTTGTCTGGTTTTGTGTGGCTTTCTAGTTTTCTCAAATTTATAAGTAATATGTGCAATTCCTCGTCATATCGCAGCCCATGTCGTGTAGTGGAATACTGCCATCACTGAATGACACAACCTGGCCCCATGCCATTCACAGCACCCGCCGCCTCAATTCCCTCCAAGTGGGTAGTTACACAAAAAAGAAGACACAAAGATCAGCAGGTTGACAGTAGGCAGTTGTAAACATTGTGACTTCTGTTGTACACGTTTTGTTAGGGCCATTTTACACTATGCATCGGCTGGCACGCATTGGGGCCATTCATTTCTTGTTTTACAATGTTTAACATGATAGTTTGCTGTCCTTCAGCTACACATATCTTGTTATCTCTAGAACAGGTTGGAAATAGCGGGAATGCAATTAAATTTCAAAGTTTGTTTATTCAAATATAATCTTGTGTGAGCCGGAACAAGTTATCTGGCAAGGAAGACATTTTTTTGATAAATATTTTACATCTCACTTAGAAGCTGAGCTTGTACCTATGCCTGGTTGTTTGGAGAACAACGCCAGTGGGCTTAGAATGTGCCAAAGCTAAAAAGTTGTTTGAAGCACTTCTGGCTGAAATTACATATCAATATTTGTGACCAATCATGGGATTTGGTGTCCTAGAGGGGGAAAGTATGAATTTGAATTTGCATTCCTACCTTTCAAACAATGCAAACCATTTATAAATATTCCCATTATAGGCTGAGATATGGGAGTTTGAAATCCCCTATGCGGTACACACTGGTACACCCCTGTTTTACCATCTGTGCTCCATTTCCATATTATAGCTCCTTGAACCAAACAATATTTAATCAAAAATTACAATTTTCTTACTTATCAAAATTATTCAAAATACAATAACTTTTTACATAGATCTTCATTCAAATAACAGATTTTACTACCAGAAAGTGAAAAACTTCTGTTATAAGAATTGACAAAAATATTCTATGCAATCTGAACATTCCTTTTTCTGTTACCATGGTAACATGACAACATTCCTTATTGCAGCACTCTTTTAAAAGAGGATGTCCCTTACAAAATTACCCACAATGCAACTTTCATAAATAAATAGAATGATTTTTTGTTCATAATCTTAATCTCTGGAAAATTCTGCCTAAGTCACATTTCTTAAGGAAATATGCATTAGTTGCTTGTTTTCATCAATTACTCACTTAATAATGGACCTAGAGCAAAATGACTAAAATCCCTCTAGGTTACCATATCCCGTGACTGGTCACATTTGATCAGTGTGTTTACTGGATCAGTGGCCTGTTTCACAAGAAATCTCTGTATGGCTACATTAGTTTTGCATTTGATAAAGTTACGATCACCTTTTGGGCTGCCATAACTACGTGAGTTTCATTTTCTTTTACATGAGTTTGGTTGTGTTTATGTGAGTTTTGGGTGTATTTACGTGTATTTGATTTGATTTGGGGCATATTTACCAGAGTTTGGGGTGCATTTACAGGAGTTTTGTTATGAAACAGAAGTTTTAAACTTGCGTACAGTTTCCATAAACTTACATAAAACTTCAGTAGTTATGGAGCTTCTTATGAAAGACCCCAAAGACCATTATCACATGCCTAATCATCTCCCTAGTATTCAGTATCCGATTAGCATTTCCAAGCTAACTCTAATTAACACATAAAAAGACAAACCAAGAATGCAATAACCACATACTGAACGATTATTGTGTCCACTGGATCGGATCATTATCACACACACACCTCTCTCCCTAGTATTCATTATCTGATTAGCATATTTCCAAGCTAACTCTAATTAAGAAAGCTGTAAACCAAGAATGCTATTACTGGATGCTGAATGATGACGCATGGCGATGGGCCCATCATACGGGCCCTACACGCGGCTTTAACCACGTGATCTATGGCAGGGCCTTAAGTACAGCCATCCATCCGGCCGAGCATGCGCACTGACACCTGCTCTGGTCCCACCTCCTGCGTCTCCATCAGAACATGGCTGCACTGGTGCCTAGGGGGCACTTAAGCCCTAATTATACTACGGGTCAAATCGTGTTGAGTTTGGTGGTTTTGACCAATGCGAATGCTTGACGTTCAGGTCATATTACACTTCACCTCGGACCCAACGCGAAATATATTATACTTTGCATTTTGGAGGTTTTGGGGGTAGTATACTACGTGTTTTGGGTGTTTTGGGGGTCGCATTGGCACGTGTTCGGTCACGCTGGGTCGCTTTTTTTTACAAACATGTCTGTAAATCAATGTGAATCTGATGAGTTGGCCGACGCGACCCAATGTGAATGTGACTTGGCGCGTAGTGTAATATGGCCTTAAGTTTATGATGGTAGCTATCAACTGTGACGTATCATCCTCTGCACCAAAAACGATAGTCTGTAAATCATGACTCTCTTATGTAGATCATTACCTATATATTGGCATTATAAGATTACTACACCCTGCAGTCTAAAAATAGTCCCACATCTTTTCACTGGTGCTAACTAGGACACAGGGGCCTGACCAAGTGGAAGCTACAGTGCAGAAATGATTCGCCGTATAGCGAGCTTCGATGTTGCAGAATGCTGTAAAATTACAGCCCCCTCCCTCTCTCCTTTTTAGAGGTTTTACAGACCCCAGCCAAACTGGGATACTCTGACAACCCCACTTTTTCAGCATACCTCATGGACAGCCCCTGCAATTAAGCATTTACCGAAGCATTCTGTGGTCATAATACAGTATTAAAAGGTGATAATTTGTTTTAGAACCATTATGAAGGAATTTAATCAACTACCTAAATTTGACTTTAAATCTAGTATATAGCATATAATTATAATCTATTATTACAGCCCTCCTAAAAGGTGGTTTGATGATCTTTTTTTATCCGAATTAGTGATTGACAGCTTCAGCCCCTTAATGGTCTGACCACAGTTGGTATCCATTTCTAGACCAAGTACCCCCCCACACCCTCGGTACTGGTTGCCCAACTGATGGGGAGGCGGTTACATTATCAGATAGAGTGAAGTACTCTATGCATCATCTTGACAAAGTGTGATGAACACAAACAGGTTAGTGGTGAAATATCTCCTCTGTCGGCTTGATAACCCGCACCCACAAAGTATTGACAAACGCTCATGTCAAGCATCCCTGCCAAGCTGAATGTTATAAGAACATTCTGTTTTGGTTGAAGAACATAACAAGAATATCATGGATATTATGGACCATGGAATTAGATATATGGTTTTATTATGGGAAGGGCCAATGGGCATTCAACAGACAGCCGTCTGTTGATGTGTTGTGGGAGATCATTTATTTGTATCTTATCTTAGCTTGGTTTTGTGTGTTTTGCTATTTTCATGGTCAGGATTGCTGTGCTTTTTACTCCTTGTTTATGCAATAGGATTCAGGCCCGTGAAAACACCCATTGTTTGTTACGTTAAAAATACTGAAAAAACTCATACTTCCACAGATCTATAGCAGAAATAGAACATCATCGACAAGAGAGCATAAATGGGTCAGGGAAAAACAAGCGTACTTTGGGATTTGTTTATCTTAGAATGAGTTGTTTTTTTAAAGTAAAACTTTAAATTGGTATTATTTTGGAAGAAAATCAATTACGGAAAATCTGAGTGTAATCAAAACAAAAACCCTTATAATTTTGTGACGAATAATAGTCCCATTTTGCTAATTAAAGCGTTTTTATTGTTCACTTTAGGTTAAAATTTTCTGCCGTTCTCTATTCGGCCTGTAAGAAGGGAGGCCTGTCACCCTTAATTTGATGTTTTTGAATGGTCTACTATTTTCCTTTTAGTTTCGTGAACACCCCATGCCCTAACACTGGCTGACTACTCTACTGTAGAGTAAAATGAAGTTAAGAATATCAAAAACCCGGATATTGCACTACACTGCAACTTTTTCTAGGATTTTGACTATGAGAATTCTCTACCACAAGAAATATACAATATGGACTGAAGTTAAATGTATTTTCACCCTGATTATATGTTGAATAAATGTTCCCTAAGTTATTGCCTAGGACATTTATTTATCATATGTCAAATTCATAGCGCCTATACCTTAATCATTGTACTGACCCGCGAGCAAAGGTGGAATCACTGATGGCGTTATGCCACAGTGTACAATAATAAAAAAATATTGCCACGTAAGTCACTGTAGGGCAATAACAGTGTTTGCTGGTGTGGGAACTACGTAAATTACCCTCAAACTATGCCAAAATTGTCTTATTTGATCAGAAAACAACGTCAAATCAATTTATTTACCAGCAAAATTCTCTGAAAGCGTTCTTTCATCGCCATCTTGCGCGACCTAGTTTCCTCATGAAACGCCAGATGGCGTGGCAGTACCACTCTCAATCCAATCTCAATTTATTTGCTTTAAATTCGCAATTCTATGCATTTTTCATCCCCTTTAGCACGTTGATTAGTCAAAATATTGAAAATAACGCATGAATTGACCGGAATAATGCGTTAACATTCATAAATAAGACGTTTAATGCGCCGAGCAAGTGGTAGTAAGGCTACGTCGAGGAGGTGCAATCAAGGCATACAGCAATGCCCGGCTGATAATCTGAGGTAAATAAAGAGAATTTGTGTAATTTTTTCAGGGTCTCAGGGTCTAAGTCTCAGGGTATTTGATATATAATAAAACAAGAACTAACCTCTTGAGCACTCAGCAGCGATTATTGCCCCTTGTCTCAGCCTATTTTGAGGGTCTCGGGCAAAGCCCTCGACCCTCAAAATAGGCTTCGACAGCGGGGCAATAACCTTGGCTTTGTGCCCCCTCGGTGAGTTCTGTGTATTTCCACAACTTCACTGTAACAAAAATTGTATCGTACAGCTGGTCCTCATATGGCTACTAAAGTACGGCAACTTATGTAATGCCATGTCCCAACTTGGCCGACCAACGACGTTGAATAAAGTTAGTCGCCCGCCAATTAAGAAATAAGTACCTCATTAGCTGATTATCTAGTCACCTGGCAACTAAAAATCGGGACAATTTTGCCATCAAACTGCCGGCAATTAGGGGACACATTATCCGCAGTGCCTGGCAATTGAGTGCACTCATTGCTGGTAACTAGGGAAAGATATCAAACATGTTTAATATTTTGCCAGTAAACCAAGGAGACTAGTTAATTAGTCAAGAGACACCATGGCATAAATGTTTAGGACATCACCAGACATGTTAATCACCACTGATTTTTTCAATCTAGTCACCCAAGTGGGGACCAGGCTTTAATCCGCCGGTGATTAGGGTATAAGTACATAGCTCGGTAACTAACTAATTGGCAGACTACAAAAAAACTAATCCCCATGTTGGGACGCTCTCGCCATCAAATTGCAGGTACTTAGAGGTATTTTGCCAGAAATATTTTGCTGCAAAACCACAGTGACTGTACGTATAGTCGCCATAAATCACTGTGCAAGTGGTCTTGGTAAAGTATTAGTGAAAGCTAGCTGAGCATGGAAATATGTTTTTGATGATTATCTGCCATAATTCATGGTTTAGATTTTAACATGGGTTAGAAGTAGGCTCGAGGAATGGATTTCCAAGATTATTTGATTTTGGTAAATTCCATTGAATTTATTGGTTCCGGTTCCCTTTAAATCCAAATGTATCTTGGTAGAATTCTGATCTAAATGCGAAGGAAACCATTTTGCATTTCTGTAAAGTCAAATGCCCATCAAAACCAATTAGTTGGCAAATTTAAGGGCTGATGGAAACCTAAAGACGGCATTATGGTTGCTCAGCATCAAAACCTTTAACCTATCCACAAATACTCTCTATTCATTCATTTAATAAGATACATGTTTATGGTTTAATATTACATGTGTATTTCAGTCATGGTTTATATGCTTCTGAGAAATTATGTATTTCATCTAACTACTGAGTTTTTCTTCAAACCAATTTCTCAAAATGGCTCAGAATCTGTTGATTATTGTATCATACACTGCCAGCCTTAGAAGGCTGCAGGCCTTCCGTGAGGTAGGAAATTACCTACATTCTTTATGGGCAAGCGTTATGCATATAGAATGTGTCTTTCGGCTAAATTTACATTTCTCTGAGGCACCACAATAAGGATGTGTGGAACAGTGCAGGTGGTCCCCGTAACTCAAGCCTGGTCCCCACTTGGGTGACTACATTTTTTTTGGTTAGTAGCCCTCCACACAGGCGCCGTGATAGTCTGGTGACTAAACCACTAATCTTTGTGGTTTCTGGCCACTAGTTAATTGCTGGGCAATGTACTAAAATATACTCTCATTGCCGGGTGATTAACTAGAAGAGCATCCCAATGTGGGGATTATTTTTTTAGTAGCCCAGTGACTAGTTAGTCGCCCAGCACCCAATTTCTTGTTTGTTCACCGGGGAAATGCACTAATCACTGCCGTTAGTCACCCGAGTGGAGACACAGCATCAGAGTCTCTTGGACAATCCCCCATTTAAATTGCAATATTCAATATCTGATTAATGGTTAAGAATAGCAAAATTGCATCTGATCGAGTGACAAATGCCTCAAATATCTTTTCTTGTATAATGACATCAATTAAAATTTTGCTTTCAGAACAAAGAAGGGAGATAAGGTTGTCACCTCTATTGAAAACTGAGTTCCAAATTTCTCACGTGCTTTATGCAACACTGTTTCTTTTCTAAATAAAGAAATAAAATCACCCCATATTGGCTCATATATTTATATATGTTGCCTGAATTAATTATTCCACTTGGCCAACTTATGACAGATTAATGAAAACAAGTAGCAAAATACTAATCGCTGGGTGACTAACTAATTGCCGTACTTCTAAAGAACTTATCGCCACGTTGGGATGCTCTTGCTATAAATCTGCTGGCCACTACAGGACATTTTTAGTTCCTCACCCGGTGACCAATTAGTCACCGGGCGAGCCATGGGTGATAAGTTATAACTTATCATCCACGGCTATGGGGAAATATTAGACATATTATTAATGTCACAGTGTAATGTCAGCAGCACTATTGGGTGACATCAAAATAACGTAACAAGAACCAAGTCAGAACATCACTGCAACATTATATTACTTGGCTGAGTAATCTTTATACCCGTGATATTTGATGTCTCATCGGACTCTCCAGAAGCCAGAGGCCACTGAACTGTCTTCACAGCCCTGATTCTGTTAATGTATCACACATCTTTACACAAGCTTAATTAAAGGTAAATGCGGGTATCTGGTATGATTTCCTGAAAACCATGATGAAAGTCACAGAGATATGCACTACCACGAACATTTGTAAAAGATACGTCAATGCATGCATTAACAAGATATTATCAAGAAGAAAATTAATATTTACTATAAGCTTCAAAATATCTCAAAAGGACTACAGTAGTATTTTTTTAAACGTTTTTATTTCAGGCTGGTGGCTTTCAGATTAGGCATTTGTGAAAGGAAGGTGATTTTCTTCTCAAGAAGAAGTAAAAAAGTACACTGTTAAAACAAGTGTTTAGAACCTAAACACTTTACTAAACACTTCGGCACATCCAGTTTTGGAACACTTTATTTCCCTAAACATGTGTAAGTTATTGGTGTATAGAGCTAAGTGTTTAGAAATGTGTGATGTTTAGGTGTTTACTTTGAAGTGTTTAGGTCTCCAATGTGTTTTAGTCTAAATGCTTATGATTTAATTGATGTTTAGCAAATGATTTTTAGCTTCAAAGTGTTTAGACTGCATGGCATTTAAATCAATAAAACCAATATCCTTGGTAATTTTCACCGAAATTATTCTGGATTGTTACGTACCTACAACTCAGAGAAGAAAACATGTTTCCTGATCTCAAGTGATCAACAAAGAGGTACAATTCAAAGAGTTGAACCCCTCTCAATATTATGCATGGAGAAATGCAGAATTGACCTCTGAAGTGAGAAAGGGCTTAGGTACCTCTAGTGGGTCTCAGAACCTTAAGACCCATGCCCTAGTCCCTATGTCTGTTTGCATATGGAAAAGGTGTCTAAACAAAGTACATTTTCAAAACCTCAAACAAGATAATTTTCCTTAAACTCAAAAATACATTTCTTAAACAATCTACAATACCAAGAAGATTCTCTTTCTTTTATACTTAATTTATATCAACATTTAGAAGAAATCTCTAATAACTACAGAGCATTAGCATACAGTGTCACCTGGTTGAGTACAGTTTAACTACACACATGGTAAATCTAATACATGTTTAGAAGTAGAAAGTGTTAAGCCCCATACCCACTGGGCGATTTTGATCAGAGACGGCCGATTCAAAGTGCTAAAATCGGCTGACTCTTCTAGAAGAGTCGGCCGATTTCAGCGCCGACTCATATCAAACATGCACATTCGAATATACTATACTAACAGGCAATCCTGAAGAATCGGCCAACTCTCCAAGTCGCCCGTCGCCGGTTGCCGCTAAAGTGTCCTAGTGGGTATGGGGCTTTAAGGTATTAAACACCTGCAATGTCATGTATTCAGATTCTAAGCATATCTAATCCAATACAGGTTTAGGAGTAGAAGGTGTTTAGGTTTTGAACACCTGCAGTTTCATGTGTTTATTTTCTAAACATATCTAATCCATACATGTTTAGGAATTTTAAATGTTAAGCTTTGAAATACATGAGACTTCTTGTGTTTAGATTCTAAACATGTTTAGCTCTTTAACATGTTTAAAGTCTAAATGTCATTTTTACAGTGTACTGTGAAAACCCTGCAAAAATTCTATTCTTGCTTGATAAACGTACCGAAACATGTTTCTGCGTTAACCATGTTTTTGATATTCTTAGTTTGTGATGTTTTGATCAATTTTGGTTCATGTCTTAAAGATCTTCGTACCTGATTAGGCTCATTGCATTCATTTTTGTTAAAGTTTTATATCTTGAGATTCATTTCACGAGAGAAATGATGTCATGGCAAAATAACCCATAAAGCCATTGTTAAAAACAAATAATTCTTGTCCTATACATGATTACTCATGATAAAACAATTATCAAAATTGGCCAGATGACCCTGATTAGTTGAATGGCCCCTGATGGCGCTGCAGTGGTTAACCATAATTAACCTTAAAGACTAGTCTCAGGTGCAACACTCGAGTGTCATTAGAGCATGCCAAAGAAACTGATATGTGAGCAGTGGTGAAATATTTAAATGTCTGGAGAAGCTTAAGAGAAAAGGATTGTGTTTGGGATAATCTAAGCGAGCTAAAAATTCTTCCTAGTTCATAGAATGCCGTCAGATGCCACGGCTTTGTGTCTGTACATTTCTGAGCCTCTTATTATGTTTAAATGATGTGGTTTAAAGTAATTTGTTGATTCTTGCAAATGTCCTAATGTCTTACCTTTTTCTTATAGTAGTTATAGCAAGGAAGATAAGATGTCTTAATGAGCATGCATTTTTGTTTCTGTCTCTATAGGCCATATTCCAAACACCGAAAGTGCGCTGCCAATGCTCCACCGATAGAATATCGCAAGCATTAGCAAAAAAACTTTGTCTCAAAAGATTTTAAACTTAATTGTCTACATGCATATTTTGCTGTCAAACACTATATCTTTTGCAAATCTACCCAGTAGTCTTTACACATAAGGTTTGGGAGAAAAATTCACAGTAGAGCTAAAATGAGAAACTTGGAATGAGTTGTTGCGGGTCTAGGTATATTCTATCTTCATGTTTAACTTGTACATATTCATGGTTATGCCAGGGGCTCAGGTCACCTCTGCCCTCAAAGCACCTTCAAAATTCAGTCTGGGCGACCCTCAGGTCGGAAGGTGCAATAGTCATCCTAGGATCTCAAGCATAAGACAACACGGGATCAAATATTCACAGTGGAGCACCTCAAAGGACACTGGTTTATTTTTGGGTAACAGTCTGCCTTGTGAACACTTCTGTAAGTTTATGGTTAATTATAGTTATAGTGAATTGTCTGAGATAATCACTGTCATTAATATTATTCCTAATTGGTGCTAGTCGAGTGGTAAGTGAGTCCACGAGATGGGCGCTCAATCCATAACATGAACAACACTTGGCAGTAGGGTAAGTTTATTGGTGGATACGGTGATGCATACAATTGCCAATGAAGAGATGATAAGTTCCTAGGTGTTACAATTCCAATTTAGTGTAGAGTAAGCTTTCTCCTCGGAGTCCGCCTAATCTCACCTCCAGCCGTAGTGCGGTAGTACCGTGTAAGTCACCAGATGTTCCTGTGATTTGCGTAGCTATCTAAAACCCCTCGAATCTCTCGATCCGTATTGTCCAAACGTTAATGAATTTCTCTCTGCTCTTACACTGCGTTCTCGCTTCTTATAGCAGTCTGGTATTGATTTTTACCCCAGGCATCGACGCCTGTTGGGAGGTGTACCCTGCTGAACATTGCCATCAGGTATATTTACACCTACCAGCGGCACCTGCCATATTTATACTGTGCATTATCATAAGCTAAGTAATTTGGAAGAATTCTTATTATCCTCTTGTATTCAACTGGTGACCTTTACACTATTTCAATTATCATGTGCAAAGTAAATGAGTTAATTTCTACCTTCTGCACTTGTACAGCCACAGACGAATGCTGATTGGCTAAAACAGATCACATGGTACATCCCAATAAATCTTGCGCTTACCCCATAAACCCAGATTTTTGTGTTATCCAAAACACTTTCAACCTTTTCATGATATTAAACCTTTCGAGTTACTATCTTAGTATTGTGTGTAACTACTATACATAATCCAGATATCAATACAACCTCAAGAAACAGTCCCTAATAATCACACAATTACTTCGTGATCTTAGAATAAGTTTGTTACAAAAATCATATTTTCTTTTGCACAGCTGCCCTTCTTATCCAATATAAAATATAACAAGAATGACTTTTTTGAAACAAAATATCTCAAGGTCTAAAATCAAATCGTATTATGACATTAGAAAGCCCGTCTATTTGATATCTTTTTTTAAAAGAAGTCCATATATTTGTACTGCTTGGAAGGTGCGATAAGCATTTGCGCATAAGTTGACCATAGACCTCGTCAAGATGTGGTCACGTGACACATTTTGGTGATCACCACATTTTGGTGATCATATCACACAAATTACACAGAAATGTTTGTTCTAGATGCTTTTAAAATGTGAATAATCTGGGAATTGTGACGTCATCTGCACAACGTCTATAGACGAAAAGAACTAAAGATTCATAAGTGCCAAAGTAAATACATAACTGCTGAAAGGGCAACAGTTTGGTAGCCTATACCGCCTACACAAAGTCCCCAAGATATGACCAAATGAATGTCAGGGCCCTCTCTGAGCAGATATTTCTTTTCTATGCAAACAGCAGCAGTGATGAAGGGGAGTGTGGACATGTCCCTCCAGCAGATTGGTGAGCAAACATATCCTCCCACATTTTCGTTTTGTTCTTTGTTCAAGTAACAAGCATGTCGAGTCTCACATCAAACTGTGTTTACAAGCAAACACAATTGTCCTGTTCATATTACAAATTTAGAAATGTAAATCAAACCTTTGCCAAAAGACAAGTGCACTCAAAAATCACTATGTATTTATCCGTGATTACAGTTTGAAATCTGTCTAATTCAATATAATTAAAAAAAAAGAAAATCAAAGACAAAATAAAACTGGTTATTGGATATGTGATTGCAGTGTTTGAAGTGTCTCTTTCATCCAATTAATGGCCTTTTGGATACTGGACATGTGACATGTGTGGGTGGTTTTATCAGCTCGACATTGCCTGGTCATGTTCGTTATGATCCCAAGGGTCCCCCCGCATACACCACACAGGACTCATTCCTACAGCCTAGGCATGCTGGCTGGTGAAGTGATTGAACCTGTTGTGCGGGTGGCCTGGGTTCAATGCTGGGCTGTGCTGGACTGACTGCTCCAACCCTCTGTATGTCTCCCTGTGCCAACGACAGGGATATAAAAGGCCTTGTGCCACCAGCTGTTGTGTGTTTGACCCTGTCTATGGGACCATGGACATTAAAGAACACCTCGGTAAAAGTGTAGGGGTATGGTTTCTACCTTCTCATAGATTCGATCACCATCACCACCCTTGATATGACCTTGGCAGTTAATTAGGGTGTAAAGCAACCAATAACCAACCAACCTTCCTACAGCCGAGGACACACACTCCAACACATAATGTATATAAGAAATTTGATTGTTTTGATGTCTTCATTATCATATGCATAAAAACATGTATGAATTTCCATGTTGATACACCTCTATATCTTTATTATATATGTGTGTATATGAATGTTAGGGGCCATGGATATGACATTCCATGTGAAAACAAATGTTGTCATGACCTTTCACCTTGCCTGGAATAATTAGCCATAGATCATTTTAATCAATCAAGCAAGAAGTATGTGATTTGAATAGAGGCAATAGATTTTGACAGGCAAGTATGGCCTTCAAAATACTCTCTTACATTCTTTACAATAGAAATGTATTTGATGATAAAGGCCAGTTATTTTTAGGATTCAAGATGTTGGTAGATTTTATAAGATGTTCTGATGTTTGTTGTCCTTTTTTAGGGATCTGTAACCTTTAATCACCTGCCATGTCTTCCCTAGGTTATTTATAAAGTATTCGTTTTACAGAAGCCGATACAATCTCCTCAGATGGTAGTTATCGAGTTCAAGATGTTGTCACTTCCTTAAAGGGACGTTCTCGTCTGTAAGACGGCCGTAATTGGCTACGTTGTAACCCCCTGAGGGCCGCGCCAATTTCGCGACGTGACCAATGACGTTGCGTTATTACGTTCTGAAAGGGCAAAACACGTCGCCAGTAACGCTGTTGCTAAGCTAACGTCGGCGGACTTATCTCTGTGAACTCACGGACGAGAACGTCCCTTTAACTCGTTTGAGATGATATAGATAGTATACTGCACGTGTGAACAAGGCTAGGGCTTGCTGCCTTCTCAAGACAACAATGAACAAAGTTTCTAAAATTTCCCACCCTTTTTGAGTGGGTTTACCCAGGGTAAACCTCTATAGGGGAGGGGGGGGGTTGTTCCAAATCCTACTAAATGAGAGTAATGCTTTTATACATCTTTGATGTAGAAATACACTGATAAACTTAAAAACTAAATGCTAGTCAAGCATTACTAGCTTTGCTGGTCAAAATGATGGTACCTGGCTAAATCACATAACCTTTTCTAGTAAGTTTAGACTAGTGTGAGACAGTCACATTTCACTAAGGTTGGATTTCATATTCTAAAATGTACAGGTGGATATAAGTGCATGACCAAATCAATACATAACTGCTGAGAGCGCCTGCACTGCCACACAAAGTCCACGAGATATGACCAAATGAATGTCTTGGCCTTCTCAAAGCAGATGTTTGCCATAGTTTTTCTCTGCAAACAGCCGAATTGATGAAGGAGAGTGTATACGTGGCCCTCTTGCAGATTGGTGGGCAAACATACCATCCCCCAGTTTCGTTTTGAGCATTTGTTCCTGTAACAGGGATGTCAAGACATCATGCCAAACTGGTTGTACAAGCAAATACTGCACAGAGATATTTATGCCTATGATGAATGACAACTCTTTTGGTTCATTTATTATCTGAAGCGACCCAGCTATGATCAATTTTTCCTTACAGCATACTTTTCACAGTAAGATCACAATTATATCTTTTCCATTGCTTCATTAAAATTTAATGAAGCAATGGAAAAGATATAATTTAATTGTGTTCATTTGGCCATAAAAAAGAAATGTAACTTTTAGGATAGTGTGGTTGCGTCTTCAGATTAAAAAACTTTAGATATGAACACAGGACATTGTGCTTTTAATTTACATACCTGAATTTTCATGACCTTGGTTTGTTACACTCATTACCGATAAATGTACAACTATTCTTAAACTAAAATGAAACAGAAAACACAAATACCAACTTTATGCTGACCTACATTATGGAAAACATCGGTAAAAGCCCTTATTAAATTTAGTTTGTTTAAATTGCTTATTTGAGAAGTGTAAACTAGATATGTCCAAAGTCAACTGTACTCATAAATCACTTTGCATTTATCCATTATTACAGTTTGAAATCTGATATCTGACAATTTAATATAAAATAATAAAACCAGTCATTGGAAATATTACTGAAGAGTCTATACATCAAGTACATCTTTCCAATTATGGCCTTTTGGACACTAGACGTGTGATGGGTGTGGGTGTTTTTTTCAGCTTGACATTGCCTGGTCATGTTTATCATGATCCCAAGGGTCCCAGCATACAATGCACTAGCCAGGCGACACCCACACCAACGTTGCTAGGATATTCTCAATAGGTTTCTAAAGTGACCTATATGAGTGCTATGGAAAGAGAAATATTTTCCAGTAAAGGAAGTTTATTCAAAATAATTTGATATTTTTATACTTCCCTGCCCCTGTTATCCAATCAATAATTAGACTGTTTTGGGACAATATTAATGGATCGCTCACCTATTGAATATTCTATCAGGTTAGAGTGTGTGAATTTTGTAAAAGCTGTGTTTTCATACTAAATGGAAGGCCCAGTAACCATCTCTGTGTACATTGGCTATGGATATATTAAAGGTAAATATGGATGTTTGGGGTTGATTTTAAAAAATAATGTGACAAAATTCTGAAATTCACAGGCTATTTAGGTTGATGTATAAGGAACATAAAGAAACTTTAAAAATCATATGTCACCATACCAATTTCAGAGATATGAGCATCTGAAAATATGACTGTTTAGTATTGGGTTCTATGGGGAAACGTAGTCTTTTCAACATTCAAAAATAAATAACCATGATTTTTACTTTAAATGCTGAAAATGTGTGGGTAGGACCCCTATGAGTATTTTAGGCCAAAGAAAACCTAAGGTCATCATGGATATTTTGATTTTATTCCTAAAAATAAGATAAAAAGTGAAGAAAAACTGCTTAATCAATCAAATATGAATACTTATCCTTATATTTTTTCATTCACAAAATCATATTCATCATTCCTAAGTCCACCCATATTTACCTTTAAGGAACAAAGACCCATAAGTGGCAGAGTCAATACTTTACTGCTGACAGACAAAGTCCTCAAGATATGACCAAATAAATGTCTCCGACCAGATGTTTGCCATCATTTTCTCTGCAAACAGCAGCATTGGAGAAGGGGAGTGTAGACATGTCCCTCTCGCAGATTGCTGAACAAACAAACCATTCAACAGTTTCATTTTGAGCATTTGTTCCTATAACAAACATGTCAAGTCATCATGCCAAAATGTATCACCTTAAGACTTGATATGTCATGTTCGTTCCTCATAAAAGTACAGCTATTCTAAAATTAAATGAAACAGAAGTCATTATTACAAACCTTACTACGATCTACAGATGACTGAAATTAAAAGAAATCAGCCATTGACAAAAGTCTGTTTTCTATTTACTCGAAGGTTATGTCACCTCCTGCCATTGTTAGTCTGACCTATTTTGATGGTTAGGCCAGAATTCACAGTAGTCAGGATGACTAACACAATTTGGCTATAGTAACATAGTTGTGCCTACTGTGCCAAGATTATCAGTACACCCTGAATAGCTGGAAAAACAAATATGTATAATTTGAAATCTGTACAGTAAATGAAACAATTAAAAGATGAAATCTAAACTCAGATTAAAACCAGACATTTGCCTTGTTAACCCGTGGGGGTACCTGGGTAGGGAGACAATGAAAGGGGTGTTGTTAAGGGCATCATTAGGGGGGACCCAGCACTGACCAAGTGGTTCACTTGGTTTGATTCCCGGTTGGTCTCTGGAATCATTAAGGGATAAAGTACAGCAAAAATGATGCTCAGGTATTGACTCCCCGCTGTTTGCCTGCCCTATCACCCATAGTTCGCAGATATGATCACCAATGACTGACCAAGTTAAAAGAAATGTCTGAAAAGTCAGAACTCGTCCTAAATTGTTTTTGCATTGAAAATTACCCTGGCTGTCGGTACGGAGTAAAACATCCTTCACTCACTCACTTTGCTTTGTTATTCTAAGTCATCTGAAGGGCATCTTTCATTGAATTTTAGCCTTGGTTTTCAGACATTGGACATGCAGACCGATGTTCAGTGTCACTGGTTTTATGCGGCAGGCATTTGCGTGTTGTGTTTTTCATAACCCCAAGGGACATAGCCAACACTAAACCACACTATTTTACATTCTTTATGCAGCCACAGGGACACCAACAGTAACACATGATGCTCGCAGTGTAGGTTTGGTTGGCATGATCCACTACTCTTTCTACCATAAAATTCTACTTACAACTTTTTCTCAATAATGCTTGCTCCTAAACATAGAAGATTCCTCTCTTTGAAACCTACCACCAACCCGCAGCTGGACCTAGGCCCAGTCCTGAATACACACATGCATTCACGTGAGCGCACACACAAGCACACACATATAGATATTTTGTATTTATTCATAAATTACATTTATTTATAATTTAATATTTAGTGGTCATGTATGCAATATTTGATCTGAATACAAATGTCCTCATGTCTCTTTGGTTCAATGAGAATAATTTTCTGCAGGTTAGCCTAGATCGAGGCGCATGATGGGTAATATGTCAACAAGACACAAGGCTTATGTATGACAATTTTCAATAACCAAGGCATTATTTGGTTATCAATATCAATATCAACTATCTTTCATTTGTTATTCACATGTGTCAATGAATTTTTGGGTTAATTCTTTCATTAAACTTAGAAATATGGCAACTTTCTGTGATTTTCCTATTGATTTCCATAAGTTTTTGTTGACAAAATAAGCCAAAATCAACCCAAATAGAATGTTTTTTATAACATTCCATTTTGGTTTCTTCCTAACCTCCCAAAAAATTAATGTCATACAAAGGTTCTGATTTGTGCCGACAAAATAAGCCAAAATTAGCCTGCAGGTGCTTAAAATACTGTTAATGGGCTATCTGTGGTAGGGAGAATTGCATTACCCTGTAGATGAACTTCCACTCTTCCACCACCTGAGTCAGACCACACAATCATCTGATTTCCAAAAATAGAAAGAAACATTGGTCTCAAAGGTGGCCCTTTTCTATTACCCCTGTCAACCTCCAGGTCATGGCAAAGCGAGGAGAAGCAAACCACACAGGGTCTAGAGCCTATCTCATCATGACTTGTGCTTCCTTTGTTTTTTTATTCTGACAAGGTACAGACAAATAAGTCATACCATCTATGTCATATATTTTTTTACGAAATGCCATCATTCTAATGTATGCTTAGCATGTATTTTTAGAATTAAAACTGCGATCTAGAATAGTTTGTTTTAGAAACAGAATGTTTATATATACACACATACACAGTTGATGTAGATCCATACATTCTGTATTCATATGTATATATATATATATATATATATATACATATACATATACATATACATATGTTTTAGTTAACTCACATACGCATGATGTTGAAATAAAGAAATTAAAGCAACACATAATATGTGTTGTTTTAAAACAATTAAAAATTAGAAATTAAAACAACACATAATATGTGTTATTTTAATTTCTTTATTACTGTTACTGTTACTGTTTAAAAAAAATATGCACATACATTATATTATAATGTATGTGCATATTTTTTTTTAAACAGTTTTATTGCCATCATCACATACATACATGGTCTTCCTGGTGGACAAATGATAGATGAAATGAGATTAATGATATGATACAATTTTCCACAATCAATCAAGTCAACGACAGTTTATGCATATTGTACTCAATACCGATAGCATCACTTCCATACCAGTTCCATTATTGTCGGTACACTTGCATAAAATGGATATGGGTTTGGTTTTGTGATTTTCTCCAGCTTTTTTCGAGTATGCAAAAAACATAGGGTTGACTACCACCCCTCACCGTGCACTATTATATTATTCCCAACTGAAAAGTAAAACTTTCTTCCTCCCGTGCACATGTAGTTTTACAAACATGTGGCCCGTTGCACATTACTGATCGTAACAATGAAAATCAGTTAAAGAATGAAACCTTTCCCTTCGTATATCAATTCATAGAATTTAATTTCACCCAGTAGAAACAGAAATATGAAAGTGTTGCTGTTGCGAAACCTATTGCTGTTGCAAAAACGATCTTAAGGTTATCTTAAAGTTACTGACTCGGATAACACAAACAAAAACAGCTATCCAAAATAAAGCAACTATTTGATTGCCTAGTAATAACAGATAAGATATGAAACAGGCAGACAGCTGTGAAGATATTTCACACGAATTTGTGTTACTCCAGTATAGAATTAAATTATGATGAACATAAAAGTGTGAACTTATTGGATGCAAAACTGTGGTAGCCAATAATTACCAATGGAAAAACACTGTAGCAGGCATTCAATTGTCAATAAATGTACATTTAAATCGATACTGATAGTATCAATCCATAACTAGCATTAAGCTGTGGATTAACTTTACTAGGCAACTGCTGGGCTTCAGGGAAGGAATGGGGATTGTTAACGAGGACCATTACCGTTAGAGTCCCTGCAGAGCCCATTGTCTCCCTCACAACGAGAGTCAAGATTGGGTCTGTCAGCTAGGCTAAAGGCGGGTACCCATGTGGCAACTAATAGCTGGTCCCCACGGGGCAACCAATATTACCAAAATTGACAGCGACTTCGTGGTCTAATCGCCGGGCGACTTACTAAACCCTGGCGCCAAAACGTCTGACGACTAAACCACTAGTCGTCGTGGTATCTGGGTGAAACATTGGACATGTTTAAAATTTTTCCTATGGCCACGGACGATTAATTAGTCACTGGGTGACATACTAAAGTGTCCTCTAGTCGCCAGAAGATTTATAGGAAGAGCGTCCTGACGAGGCGACTAAAGAATTTTTTCACTGGCGACTAACTAGTCGTCTGACGATGTACTAACTCATTAATCGGCGGGCAACCAACGTTAATCGTCGTGGTTTAGTCGCCACATGGGGACCCGCCTTAAACCATGGTGATTGACATTGGTCACCTGCCGATTAAGGAGTTAATAGTCATGGACCGATAAACTAATCACTGGTGGGAAAAAAATTAATCACCATGTTGGGACACTCTTCCCATCAAACTGCTGGCAAGTAGAGGTTGTATTGGTTGTCCTGCCAGGCAATTAACTGCACTAGTCGCTGGCGACTAGAAGAAAATATTAAGCATGTCAAATATTTTGCCCAGAAACCATGGCGACTAATGTTTTAATTGCCAGACATGGAGGCACCAGTGCATGGTAAGTCGCCGGCCGACTAAACCACCAATTTTCATGTTAGTCGCCATCATATTTTTGCGAACTAATCTCCCTGTGGGGACTGGGCTTTAAAGGACTCCTACACAGCCGAGCAGCGGTACGTGTAAGGGTCAGTGCTTACTGACAGGCTGTACATACCACTCCTCAATTACAGTATTTTAGGAATACTTTGCAGAATTGTTTGGGGAAATAGAAGATCTACAGAAGAACATTTGGGCAGTGTACTGCCTACGGGCTTCAAACGTGGGCAGTGTGCTGCCCGGCAGGCCGTCCTTCATCAACCCTTGGACACCCCAGGCGGGTCTTTTTATATCAATATACTGGCTGCTGGACTTAAAGAAGCCAATATATTACTCCTGGGCCACATATCTATTGTGTCCAAAGAAGATTTCTGAGTGTGACTTATGGTAATCGTGTCAGATCACCTGAGGAGTTTTACCTGAAGGTTTAACATGTAAACCTCTGGAGGAAGGTTACCTGTTACTGCATCATTTTTGGAATTGAACAGTGCAACATGGCCCCCTAATGTCAAATTTGAGTATATAATGACAGGGGACATTTGGCACTTCTTTTTAACACACATCATCAGAAGGCCTCCACGCAGGGTCCTGGTCTATGGAAAAGGATATTTTCTCCCTGAGATACTATTGTTGTTTTTCCTGTTTGTTCTCTTCCCATTTTAACCACTTTGCTGTAGTTGCTGTGTAGTATCAGAGGCAGATCCCAGCCAATTTGTGACGTAACAGAAACAGTCTGCAACAAAATACTTTCTTAGTCAGTTTCTTTACATTGTTATGAATCAGAACGGTAGAGGTAGTTAATACTAGAGCCTCTAAAAAGATTAATTTTAATCTAAAGAAACCAAGACTAACCCAAACTTTCAAATCGCCATATTATCTTGGGGGCACCCTTTGGGCAAAATTACCTAAAGATACTCAGAATAGCGAAAATCTTGTCACATTTAAAAGGAAAGTTAAAGATCTGATTGCTGCTGGACTCTTCGTAAACCCAACTCAAGTCGTACAATAACTAAATATTCTATGACGGCAATGGAATTGGTTTAAAAATAATACATAAGTAGGCGTGCCAAAATGTTAAGCGAGGTATTATTATTACTTCTGTTATTTGGATTGTCGAATTGTTAAATACTCACATGAACTGAAATAATGTTGCACATAGAATTGTAATCTTTGCTGTTGATACCTAGAATTTGTTGAATTGCTATTGCCTTTGCGGACAGCATAAGGCTAGAAAATCAGCATATATATTTTGCTGAAGTCTTAATCTGTATAATCTTTCCTGAATAAAAAAAAAACAAAAAAAACCGTAATTATAACATTATTATTTTTTGTTGGTGAGACAATGAAACCAAAACAGAACAGAAGAACATTCTGTATAGGTTGAAGAACATAACCAGAATGTTATAATAACGTTGCAATGCAATATCACAGCAGTATCTTGCAGCAATGTTATTGGGAGCCATCAAAATAACCAGAATGTTGCTGCATTGTTATAATAGCATCAGATGTTTGGCTGGGAAGGAAGCTTTCAAACAAGGGGATCACCTTTTGTACATTGGTGCACCACTCTACTCCATCGTCCCCACTTCATTAGTCCCCAGTAAATTGGCAGGAGCAGGGTTCAGGACCCTTTGAACCCTCTACTCTTAAATCTACTCCTTTATTATTTAGGGTTTAGTAATTGCCAAACCTGTGTTTGTGTTACACAAAGAACTACGGTGAGGTTCCTGGAATATGTTTATATCTACGGCAGACCTATTCCACTACTTCAAGTATTTGCAAATTTTTCTTTTCTGTTAGATCTGGATTGATATTCTTCAATAGGAAAAAGTCATGAAAATGAAGGGATTTTTAAAAAGAGGGGGAGGGAAGAAAATGAGTGCCTATATCAACCCGAGGCATGATAAAGTTCATTATTATACCTTAGGGTGATACAAGTTAAGAGTTTAACTCAGGGTGATACAAACCTGGGTGATAACGAGCCTTGTTACGATCTGTAGGGTGATACAGAAACTTTTTATTTTTCTAAAATTCATGAAAAAATGAAATCATTAAGAAATAAGAATTCTAACATATTATATATTATCTGCACAACGTTCCTAGCTACATTTTACATTATATGAAAAAACATTAAAAGAATGTGCAGCATCACAGCCCCACCATCACTGATTACTGCGCATCCTTCCTTGGGAGCTCAGATCTAACAGAAAAGGTATAATAAATCCATAACCAACCTCAAAGGGAGTACTCGGGTGGCTATCAACCCGAGCCAGGACCCCGATATCAGCCCGAGGCCAGGGCCCTTGATATGGGGGTCCCGGCTTGGGGTGATAACCTCCCTCATACTCCCTTCTCGGTCAGTTTTATGTATGTAGTCAAGAGTCTAAAGCATCACTGATACAGTGTTATCACTCTGCAGGTTGATACAGGAAGTTGAAGTAGTTGTGGCAGTAGAAAATAGTTCCGCTTATTTTATTTGTCTTTCGAGTTCACTTTAAAATTTTGCCAGAGTATGATGAATCATAACCAACCACGAAGATGATCCTCAGCCGTAGGGTATTGAAAATACAAATGTTATTTTACTGCTTCCCATCTCCACTTTTAAACACTTTATAGTATACTTCATGGCATCAGGAGCATAGACCTCTCTATTTTATTGAAGTTTTTTTTTCAGATTTTATATCTTTTCTTAAAGAAAATAGACATCGTAACCTCTCCCTAAATGGAATATATGTTTCGTTGGAATACTGGTATCATACCTATTTAATTGGCCTCTCTATGTAGATTGCTATAGAGATAAAACTCCTTACTGTCCATGCTTACAACTTTTACTTCCACAGATCCAGGGGGGGGGGGGGGAAGACACATTGTCAAAAGCTATGCATAAGTAGCAATTCATCTAACCAAATTGCAGAGATAAGCATATGAAGCTTAGGAGCTCATCGATGGAGTTTAATATACTCAAAACTTCAATTTGTCAGAGGCAGAATCTCTGATCCGCTCATCTTTTTGTCGTAAATTCCTAACAATAAGGCCCCTGCACATGGTGCCCTGAAAGCCGAATACGGATTGAAATTATAGCTCACTGCATAAGCCAAGATTCAATAAGGTATTACCTGTGTCTATCAATTCATAGACATGTTGGGGCTGTTCCCAACATCTAAACTTTCTGTGCTCATCTGGGATGATTAATATGGGAATCGTGGAAGTGTTCTCTGTGCACACTGTTAGCAGTAGAGATGGAGATAGCAGGATCAGGCTAAGGATCAGAGAGATGATCAGTTTAAGGCTGGAACCCAATAAGGCCATCCCACTGTCAAACAATATTAAAGTTTACTAAAAAAGTATTTTCAGAATTGTCATCATGCTTATTACATGAAGACAGTTGCATTATACAAAATTAATCAAAGCAAGTTGGTTGACAAATTGCTTTTTCAATTTGTAAAATGTAGCTTTATATGTTGGCTTTTCCCCCCATAGGAAACAATGTCAAAGCCTGTCAGCCCAACATACAATGTTCTACCTGATTTTGCCCTGAAATACAGCATTTTGATTGGCTGGCAAACCTGCCAATCTGTCAACTGGTAAAATTTAAGAAATCATGTTTTATCAATACCTGGGGATAGAGAAAAATATAAATCTTACTTATTTCAGTAACCCTAACTCTACGAGACAAGGACACTTTATACATGAATTTTGTCCGACCCTTGTACAATCCTGGAAATACACCCAATGTGGGATGGGCTTATTTTGAATCACATTTAGTTTTTAGGGAAGAAAACATTTAGGGATTGAAGCACCACCTGACACAAACAATCACTGAAGATTGAGCAATAAGATATATTATGAATTGAATAAGGATCAGGAAAAATTATCTGCAGAAAACAGATCCTTTGGTAGCTACCAATGCATTTTGTGCAAACTTTCATCTTAGAGAGGTCTATCAGTCTATGCCAAATAAGTGCATGTGTAACAGCGGATGATGGTTTTGTCAAAACACGCACTGTTGTGCAAAGATCCATCATTAAATTCACCCTTTCATGATAATTTTACTGGGCTGAGAATTTCAGGACTTTTAGATCAAGGGATCTATTTTTCAGAACTATTTACAAGATCAAAATCAGTTTAGTAGAATACCCACCATTCAACAGCAGACCCATTAAAATAGGGATGTCCTTGTTGTGAGACATGCGATGAGCCATAGTGCTGCGCAACAGTGAGAGAACAAAGATGGTTTCAAAATTGTCTCGCTTTTTTATTCATCCTTGTTTTTGGGATGTGCCAGTCCTCACTGTTGTGATGGTTTTACACACACTTTGAATTTAATTTAATTGACTAATGAATACAATTCCGCCACTGGCCTTATGTACATTTTATAAGCTGAAGGACATACTTTTAAAACATAGCCTTTACATACAAAGCAATATATTTTTCAATGTTAAAGAGAATAAGGGTCATGGAAGCTGTATATAAAGGCGGTACAATAGTCGGAAACAGTGTAAATGGGTACGTCTACATACGTAATGTAACCATTCAAGACTCTTTCTCAATTTCATCGAAATGTCTATAACAAGTTCCAGTTACCCATATTTTGTCAGTAAAGTTGACATATACTTTACATCATCTTTACTCCGGCTGTTAACGTTACTGTATTACCTACCTCATTTTAACTTTTGTCTATAAATTTAAAGGAATATTCACTGCATGAACTGTAAGATTCATTATCTTGACTAAGTGTTTAAACCTTAAGGAGCCATTGAAAGAGATCCCTCTTGTGTGCACCCTGACTGACCTTTACCTTTCTGCTGAGTCAGCAAGGGTGGCTGGGGCGACCCTGAGCCTGTTGGGCTTGGTGGGCTGACTGCTGTCTGGCTGGGGAGCCAGGGGAATGAATTATTTTCCAGACCACGCCACCTAGTGTGGGATATAGACCACTAACTGTTAAGGTCATATTACACTACGCGTCAGACCCAATTTGCGTTGGGTCGCCTAACCCAACGCAAAATATTCGCGTTATTTTAAAACCGACGCGAGCTAATTGCCCAACGCAACCCGATGCATACCCAGCATGACCCAACACATACCCAATGCAACCAAAAAAAGCATAGTGTACTATACTTTGCGTTGGGTTGCGTTTGAACCCAACGCAACCCTAAGCCTAGTGTAATATGCCCTTAATACGGCATTAAGGCGAGTCAGACGCGTTGGGCAACATGACCCAGCGCGACCAGAGACCTGATGCGTAGTATAATTACTCAAACAAGCTTGGAGCCTATGTAAATTGCTGATTTTACACCACCTATAACTTTTGGTTTATACAAAGTTGCATCATTCTGTATATATGTATCGATAGCCCCAATCTTTGTCTTTTTTCTGATACATATGCCATCTGTGTGCATGAGCGAGCCGACCAAATCACATGTTTGTAAACCAGTGGGGACCTCCTTTAGTAATGTTTAAGATGGTGACACATTGCAAAACTAAAAGCAGTTCCTGCATAGTAATAAATCAGCAGTCAATGCAACTTTACAAAAACACTTGACACATACCTCAGGTTCAATTTGTTCTCATAGAAAATTATAGGTTTAATTAATTGTGTCAGTGCGGATGATAGCTAAATGGAACCATTGTTCCTGACTGCCAACGTTTTTATCACTTTCACTGGAATACTCCATAGTTGGCATTGCTATAGTAACTTCTTTTGATATTCACTTAAACCTTTCACCCAACGGGGACTGGTGCTTGAAGCCTTAGTCGCCATAGTAGGACAGGTTTGGTTTCCAGAGAATGACAAAAATTAGACGAATGCACATGGACTATAATGAAACTTTAAAGGGAGGGGCCAGTGAATATAAAACAATACATTTTCATGACCCTTACTGTCCAGCTGGGAGTGGTATGTGTATTTTTCTAACTTTCAAGGAGTGGTTCCTGAATGTACCTGGAGTACCTTGCACAGTGCATTTGTCTGTATGTGACATCACAAGCAGAACAGTTGAAAAATTATAAAATTGAAGAAAAAAACGAATAGACTATTTATTAGATATTATTTTTAAGTCATCAGATTGAATGATTTATAAAAGAAAATGTGAAAAAAAATATGGTTGTTATGGAATTTAGAAATTTAAGATTTGAAGATAACTGTCATTTGTGTGACGTCACACACAGATGTCCTTAGTAAGGTGTGGAGAGGGTTCAGTGTGTGATCTGAAATATAGACAAGGTTTTCTAAGAAAGATATCAACTTATAGTTATAGAAATGTTTTGTACTCATATTTAAGCATGATTTGAACGGTATAAGATGAGAATTTTACAAAATTACAATTTCACTGGCCCCTCTCTTTAACAACCGTAAGCAACCAAATTTATTCACAAGATAAAAACACTTGAAAAAATGACTGCTAACCATAGGCTTCAATGGGAAACAATCACATTTTCCCCGTCTAATATTAGGTATTGATGATTTTGACATTGAAAGCTGTATATGTTACGATATGTAAGATAGAAACAAAATATACATTTGAAGATAGAGAAAACATGCATTCACGATCAAAAATCCAAACTTATTCCTGATAATACCAAAAATTCATCCTAAAACACCACAATATAGCCTATTCATGTTTCAGAAGTTTAAATTAACATATTTCTTGAGTAACTTAATCTGATGGTTAGATTAATATTGATCATTTTCTAAAGAGCTTGAGCAATGAAAATGTATTATTACCAGGCTGTACTGTAGTGAATACCATATTTATTCAACTCTAAACTGCAATAATTGAGTCCTCTCTAACAGAAGGTTTGTATGTTTGAGGGACTTTTCATAGGATCAGTGCTGCGTCGCATAACCAAACTCTCGCAACAGCGAGACTACAGCAAGGACTTAGTTTTGTGTCCTTAAGGTTTGCACTATAACAATCCTTGCAATGGTGATGGTTTTGTACACATTTTGGACACATTTAATTGACTGATTAATACATTTCTGCTACGTTCCTCCTATACATTTCATAAAGGACACTGAAGGACACATCTAACATTTAGTGAAAACAGAATGTTAAAATAAAAACCAAAAAATATCCCCCAACACATTTAAAATTTCGGTGTGCCAACCCTCACAGTTGTTAGGAAAGTTGGATACACTCACTGGTCAACAGTGATGGGTCTCGCTGTGTGTGCCAACCCTCACAACAGCGAGAAGATTACGTGATGGACCACAGCCCCCTACGAAGACCCTTAGGCCAAAGACAGTTGACCTTTGCAAGCCTTTTGTCAGTAAATCCATTGACTCATTCATCATTCAATACAAGGTTTCCGGTAATCATTTGCCCTGTGTCGCGTAACCTAAATACCCCTTTATTATGACATAAAGGGTAATGCAATCTTTAGTCGGTAAAAATTAAAGATAATTGGAACCAAATCCAACGATCCGATCCATCCACATTGATCTTATTCAGATCTGATCCGTGGTGCGTTTTATTATGAAATAGGGGAGAAAATAACTGAAGTTTAACTTTCGTGAACTAATGAAGCCATTTGTCTTCACTCCTACTTACTGCAGTTTGATTTCTTGGCAGATCATTCAAATTACCCTACTGGACATTTCTGACTTCTAATAAAAGTGTTAAGGCAATGAAGAGATATTTTGGAGGTCTAGACACTCAAAAGAGCAAAATGCATATTTTTTGTTTGAATTGGGTAATATCACATGAAAAGATCCAAGCAAATAGTGCTCAAATGCTCACATTTTTAAGTTTACTTACTATAACTTATCTCAGAATTGTTAAATGCTCTTGATTCTCTAAACACCTTGAACACATAATTAAATCTATTGAGATTCCTTTTAACAAGGCCTAGTGCCCAGTAGATGGAATATGCATCCCTGACCTGGGGATGAGGATGGACAGCACAGCATAGAAAAAGTAGTAAAAAAGCATTGAACTCTGGCAAGGTGGGGAATCTTACTACCATGGGGTAGCTATGTTGGAACTAGCCCAAATCAGTCCACTGCATGCGTTCCACTGCATGTATTTGGACTATAGGGCATGCTGTTCACCATGAAAACAAGTATGCATGGTATGAAAACAGTTCTTAATACACAGGTGGGCGTCATTTATGCAGGCGTGTATTTATTTATTTTTTGTGTCCCGGAACTTGAGATGGGAATGGGTTGTTGCGGTTTGCCCCACTTGACGGGAAGGGGGTCTGGCAGGAGTGGGGCTGATCGCGTTGGTTAAAGGAAACCTTGCACTTAACTTCAGGGTAGTTATACTAGTTGTACTATTGATGTAAGTAAAATGGAAGGAAAATATTAAGTTTATACACAATAAGCCGATTCCACTTTGGGGTATTTCCAAGGGTTTGACAAGGGTTGGACAAAATAGACATGTATGCCATCTTTGTCTCCAAGACTTGGGATTACTTAAATAAGCAAGTTCCCCTTTCACAAGCAGAGACTGTGAGTACATTATGATGCCTGATGAGATATTGTACCTAAACCCTGTTACAGTCCTCTTGTGCTACCAGCCAACAACTTGGTTGGTTTGCAGTGCGTTAAGCATGGAAATGCTTTTATCACTGCTTGTGCAACCCCCCTCTTTACAGACCACTCCCACCCACCACACCACCTAGCCACCTATGGAGGTACAGATATGCAACTGAAAGGTCAACAGTGGGGCCATTCCACTCTACACAGGGCACCAGAAATTAGGCACATGTCACATGTCACTGTGAGCCTATCGACTCACTGTGACGGTAGGCTTTGTACCCTACACTTGTATAACATATTAACCCTGCCTATCTACTTCTCATCGAGATATCATCTGCAAGTTAATATGAGTCATTAATATTCTGTATTTCAAACAAGGTTGAGGGATAAGTGTCCTAGGGGGTAAGTGTCCTAGGGGGATAAGTGTCTGGGGGGTAAATGCCAGGGGGTAAGTATCGGGGGGGGGGGGGGGGGGGGGTAAGTGTCCTAGGAGGTAAGTGTCTGGGGTAGACCTGTGTCATAAGGGGTATGTGTCCTAGGGGATAAGTGTCCAAGGGGTAAGTGTCCAGAGGGTAAGTGTCCGTGGGGTAAGTATAATGACACCACCTATGTTAGTGAGTTTTAAAAAAAAGGGATATATTCATTGCTTCATGTAACTGCAAACTCACTCTGCATTGCTGGGCATCAAAAAGACCCATACCCACTAGGCAATTTTAATGTTGACAAGCACTAGACAACTAGGAGAATCGCTGATGAAGTCGCCAAATGACTTGGTTGTCAATGGATTGCCAGGTAATTCCTTTTGGCTATGGTGTGCTGTCCGGCCACCGGGTGACGAGCGATTGGATTGCTGGTAAAATCGCCAATAGAATTGTTGGTAAAATATAAAACTTGCTGAATAGTGCAGTCACCCGTCAAATGACAGTGATTCTCCCTGTCAGCTTTCACTGATAAAGACGCTTAGTGGTTATGGCCCTTACAGATTATATAGCTTAAAGAATTATTGAGAACAGGTGATTAGAATTCGAGTTATTGTCATCCTTAATATAGACCACCTCATCTCTAATTGGCTGTTCTTGACATACTGAATGGAGATTATATCCAGAAAGGACTGAGCACAGGCAGTAAATTGCTTATTTTCTCATTATGCTACTACTAGTAATGAGCTTGAGGATCCCTGCACCAACATAAATATAATTATCTGACTATAGAATTGAAAAGAACACGCCAACGAAAGCTGCAAGCCTTGATGTGGACGGCACAGAATACTATAGTAACCCAGGCAAGCATGCAACGCTATTATAATGTTGCAGCAAACTTCTGTCTTATTCTGGTTTGGTTCTTGTTACATTATTTTGATGGTATCTAAAATTGTCTTTAGAACCTAACATTGCGACTAATTTACTTTATTAACATGCTGTATTTGTAAGGTCTCAACTTCACTAAAATGTGAAATTATCATAAAACTCTTTTTCAATAAGTCTCAACCTAACCTAAAATAGCGTGTCTGTTAAGTGAAAATTCAACAAATAATAGACTGACCAAAAATGAATGGCCACATAATATGCCAGTTCTGTTGTTTCTTGTTTGGGTTAAGAAGAGACTATTATAGACTATAAGGTCAGATATATTCACCGTTGGAGCCCTGATGGCCATGGGATGACAATGCCCAAAAGGTGAATATATATATAATGGAATACAACATAATTGTGTCCTCTTCTTTTATGTAACGTATTCAATGTTTAAAAAATGTTGATTTATCAACAAAAAAACTAGTGACGCCGTTGTACTGACGGCGATATGATTTGAGCTACAGCGATGTAACTATTTTGTTTGTTTACCTAATTATCAATGTTTATTTGTCAATTACCAAAGGTTAGGGAGTCAGTTTTTGTTCAACATATTAGCAGAGGTTAGGACAACATTCTAATTGGCCTCATACTAAACTCTTCGCCGATTGGAATTTACATAAATGGACAAAATATATCCAGATTATATGATGAAGTAATTTTAAGTCAGTGCAGGTTTGGATACGGCGTAAGAGCCCTCTTCTTAATGTGATATCTATAGGAAAGAATCTTATTGACATCGTTACATTGGCCCTGCTTTCTACTTTGCTAAAACGTTGCTACAACACTACTTTTTGTGGGTTCTAGGACATATACCCCCCGGACACATACCCCCTGGACACTTACCCCCCGGACACTTACCCCCCGGACACTTACCCCCTAGGACACTTACCCCCTAGGACACTTACCCCCTAGGACACTTACCCCCTAGGACACATACCCCCTGGACACATACCCCCTGGACACTTACCCCCTAGGACACTTACCCCCTAGGACACTTACCCCCCAACCTTGGCTTATAATGTAGAGGTAATTATGTGGTAAGAACTTAGTCTTTCTAATGGAAAGCAAACTAGATATATATCCCTCTCTTCTGATAGTTCTTTAGGATTCATACCTAAAAGGCTAACCCGTCCCTATTCCTAGTCCCTATTTTCCACAGTGTTTAATAATGGGGAGAAAACTAGATATATATCCCTCTCTTCTGATAGTTCTTTAGGATTCATACCTAAAAGGCTAACTCGTCCCTATTCCTAGTCACTATTTTCCACAGTTTTTAGGTTGGGGGGTAAGTGTCCTAGGGGGTAAGTGTCCTAGGGGGTAAGTGTCCTAGGGGGTAAGTGTCCAGGGGGTATGTGTCCTAGGGGGTAAGTGTCCTAGGGGGTAAGTGTCCTAGGGGGTAAGAGTCCGGGGGGTAAGTGTCCAGGGGGTAAGTGTCCGGGGGGTAAGTGTCCAGGGGGTAAGTGTCCTAGGGGGTAAGTGTCCTAGGGGGTAAGTGTCCGGGGGGTAAGTGTCCTGTCACCCTTTTGGTTCTGTGACTTTGGTTGGTGGTGCACGGTGGGTGGTGAAATCATAAATACACCCATTTTGTCTTTTGATAAGCACACTAGACACTGTAACTATATGTAACTGCAAGTCAGATATCCCTATTAATAGATGTTTGGTTCGTATAACTGTCTGCACAGCAGTTTGCATGTGGAAATACTTCTTCATTTGTTATCTAGTAGCTAAGTGGCATGCTCCTACAGGTTCTCTAGGGAGTGAGTGAGTGATGTTTTTTTTTTAGATGGTATCAACAGTCAGGGTAATTTTCATGGTGGAAACAAGTAAGGACGACATCTGACTTTTCAGACATGTGTTTTGATTTGGTCAGACGTTGGTGATCAAATCAATGAGGTGAGGGTGACAGGGCAGGCAAACAGCAGGGGATTAAAACCTTAAAGTCATTTTTTGCCGTACCTCATCCCAGACACCCTGTCTACCGCTTTTTAAGGAAGATGTACCTGATTAAGTTTTAATGAGAGTGTATGTAAGATTCTAAGTTGAGAAACATAAATTAAGGTTAAAGGGTTCCCCATACCTTAAGATTCTTACAGTTACCCACTAGGCAATTCTGACAAAGTTTTTCGACTGATAGGCGCTAAAGTCAGCTGATTCTTCTGATAGAATCGGCCGATGTCAGCGCCAATTCATATCAAACACATACATTTCAATATTGCATACTAATTTGTGTCTCAATCGGTGAAAAAATCAGCCAATTATCCTGGTAAAACTGTACAATTTTAGGGCAAATGAGTCGGACGGCTTTGTCTTAGTGGGCATGGGCTTTCACAGTGGATCCTGCTACAATACAATAATTTTTCTAAGAATTTGTGCTTCTACAACAGGTTCACATTGCATTGGTGCAATTATGTTACGATTAAGTATGTAATTGCTCTTGATTCTGTTGTTACCCTTGTCGGAAGCAGAGATTTCTGAAGGTGTGAACTAGACTTATGTCAACAATGTTCAAGTATGACCTACCACTGTGTTCATATTAGGTTCAGAGCCAAGTTGTGACCTAAAAGGCCATACCAACTTGCCAATAAGCCCATCCCAATTTGCAACAACATTAAAGTTTACAATGAAATATTTTTGAAATTGCTTCTGTGTTTATTGCATGAAGACTCTAACATAACAAAATATTAACCAAAGCAATTTGGTTTACAAATTGCTCGTAAAATTGGTAAATTCCAGCTTTAAATATTTGCCTTTTTTTTCTATAGGAACCAATGTTAAAGCCTGTCCGCCAAGCCTATTATGTCCGACCCTATTTTGCCCTGAAATATAGCATTTTGATTGGCTGGCCAACCTGCAAATCTGACAATTGATGAAATTTAAGGAATCAATATGTTTTAGCAACATTTGGGGATATAGAAAAATATAGTTGTTACTTATTTCAGTAACTCCAACTCTAGGAGACAAGGATAGGTTATACTGTAATTTTGCCCAACCCTGGGATACACCCAATTTAGGATGGGCTTATTGTCACACAGTCCGCTTTTAAATTGGTGGAATGCATTGGTTTTTCCACCAATATAAGCACCAATTTATATGCGGACTGCATGCGGGTATGCCTTGTCCATGCTAGTCAGAGATGGCTGACAGGAGCACGGACTGGAACAGCAATCGGAGGACCGTACCTTATTAAGTATGTTTGATAAATTGACGTTGACCTCTGACTACCGCAGCTAACTCTGCACAGAATCAGTTGCCCATCACCTCATCACCCAGTCTGTATAGGAATTTTAAGGTATAGGTGTGGGACTGGTTTTTAGTCAGTCTATTTTCTCTTAAAATTATGAGGTTTTTTTTGTATGTTTTTTTATTCGCTTTATTTATCCTGGTTGGGTTAAGGATGTATTTCCTTGTCTGCCCCCCTATCTAGCCATAAAGATGTTACATTCTTTATTCATACCACATCTCATATTTAGAACAATATTAGTGAAACACACCTATTTTAGGTGTAAAACCACATAAAAGTGAGTTTCTCCCAAATGACACCAGGGGGGAGTTGGGTGCAATACAGTTTTGCACTGAATTTAGACTAATAAGCAACAATAATACCTTGATAGAAGTATAAACATTCAGATAAACATGGATGGCACAGTTTGGCCTCATAAACATTCACATTAATACCACAGAAGAAGTCTATCAACAACTGCATAATGGCACAGCTTCAATTTGAATGGGAATTGCATTCCCCAAAATAAGTGTGCATGGGATTTGCATTCTCCGAAGTGGGTCTGACTGGATTTGTATTCACATAAGTGAAAGTGAATGCAAGTCGCATTCCCAAAATGAATCTGAAATGTGATTCCCATTCATAAAACTTCGTCTATTACACTACTTGCTCTCTCCTAGCCCCAACCAACTCTGCCCATCACCAGCTCCGCAGGAGTATTCAAGCTCTCACCATTCCCAGCTGGTGACGGACACAATCTATGGGCGACCGAAACAAATTAACAGTCACAAAACAGGATACTCTGAAGAGATCACCACCAGTGTGGTCACCCCATTGTGACTGGTCATGCAATCCCTCTAGCGAGCTGTTTTAATTTGCGTCAGGAGGGAGTCGAGAACAACAGGGGGGGCAGACCAAAAAACATCCACGATCTCTCGTGGGGGTGATCTGACATCCACGAGAAGAAATATCCACCCAGAAAACATGCACGAGAACTTTTGGACATGAACATTTCGTAGAAAATCATACTAAAATCAGTCCCACAACATATTTATTTACAGGAAATACTTCTTCAAGACTGTTAGAAGGATATAGGACCACTTAAATTGATTGCTGTGCTACGAGAACTTAAATACTCACGAGAGCAAATTTTGTGATCGTGGGTATTTTATAATTAGTTCTCGTGGGTCCAGAGTTCCTCGTGGATGTTTTTTGGTCCGCCCCCCAGGCCAGCCATACCCCAGTTACACAAACCAATAATCTGTGATTTAGAAATACAACTTCCACGATCCAATAATCTAGAATTTCAAAATACAACTTCATTACAACACCCTTGAAAAACAGAACATTATTACCACCTCATTTTCTATCAAGGTAAAGTTCACAGTTTTAAAAAAGAAATCTACTTTTATAAGTAGATTATGCATAAGAAAGACTCAACACATGAGGAAACAAATTCCCTTGATGAATTGGATAAGTAAAACAGTTTAGATGACAATAAGCATTGCTGCGTGGTTGTCATGGATTGGGCAGATCGGATTCTCAAGGTAGAATATCCAAAAGATCATTTGAATAAAAACAAATTTATTGTCACAAGGCCTCTATGAAGATTATCTCAAGCCCACACTCGTGATCGGCACTAAAATTGGTGATTCCACCTGGATAATCAGTTGCTTTTAGCATCAATCTATATCAAACAATCTATTTACAATATAGTGTACTGCCTGGTAATCTAACCTGGTGCAAGAATCAGCCAAATCTGTTTCAGCCTGGTGGGTATGGGGTTTTCAGTATGCGTGTAAATGCCTTATTACACTACGCGACATGAACTGCGATATATAACAATGTTGCAGAGAAATGACACAAGTTAGAGACAAAATTCTTTGTTTCACATGTGTAAAATTTTAAAAAATTGCCAATTTAAAACGATTATGTCGCTCCTGCATGCAAATTTTCTGCAATATTATCATGTCGCACCATATCACAGCTAAAAATCGAGTAGTTTAATAGGGCCTTAAACGTCCTTTAAAGCTGCAAGGGCTGCGTGTTTCCAATTTGTTTTCCAGATACCTCCAAGGTAGGTTAGATTGCCCACCAACAGGTCACAATCCCCACAGCCTACCCTGAGGCTAGCTTGGGGTGGACAACCTTAGGTCAATGGAAAGTACTGAGCAGAAGGAGTGGAGGACAGAGCAATAAGCTCATCCCAGTATACATCAACATCACATTTTACCATGAAATTACATCGCAATTTCTTTCTGATTTCCTCCCCAAAGATAGAAGCATAAAACAAAATAAACCATGGTGGTATAGTGGACAAATTGCTCCTACAATTTGTAAAATGCAGCTTTATGTATTGGCCCCATAGGAACTAATGTTAAGTCTCTCAGCCCAACCAATAATGTCCAACCCCTATTTTCCCTAAAATGTAGGATTTTGATTGGCTGGCAAACCTGCAAATATCTCAAAAGGTAAAATTTAAGAAATCTTAACATTTTATCAGTACTTGGCGATATAGAAAAACATAATTCTTATTTATTCCAGTAATCACAACTCTAGGTGACAATGATGGCTAATGTGTTTATTTTGTCCAACCCTTGTCCAACCCTGCCCAAGCAAGAATATGAGGTTATGATAACGTTATTATAATGTTCTGGTGAGTCATGTTTTGGTTCTTGTTATGTTATTTTGATGGCACCCAAAGACGTCTTTAGAATCTAACATTGCGACGTCGCAATGTAAGGTTAATGTGACGTTCTTGTTATGTTATTTCACGTTACAATAACGTTATTATAACATTCTTTATTAGTTAGGTCACAACTCGACCAAAATATAACATTATCATAACGTTCTTTTTTGATAAGTTGTAACTTTACGTAAAATAACGTTATTGTCACGTGACAATTGGATAGGTTTCAGATTTACTAAAAGAGGACAGTCGCAGAACGTTCTTGTTACGTCGCTGCTTGCCTGGGTGGGCTATACCCAATGGATGGGCTTATTGGCAGGAGCAGCATGAACACAGACTCAGAGAAACATAATATCCATATTATTTGTGTGTTGCCATATATTTTAGTTGACCGGCGACTAGTGTTAACCATTTCAAACAACAGTGACAAGGAGCAAAAATAAACACTAGTCACCAACAGAAAAGGTTTAACACTAATCATCTGGCTACTGAAATCTAGAGGCTGGTCCCCACGTGGCGACCAATATTACAAAAATCGATGGCTACCAGTGGTATAATCGCCCGTGACTTACCATACAAGGGTGACGTGATGTCTGGCGACTAAATGACTAGTTGCCGTTGTTTTGGGATCAAATATTGGACATGTTTAATATCTTGCAATAGCCACGGGTGACTAGTTAGTCATTGGGCGTCATACTAAAGTGTTCTCTAGTTTCTAGCAGATTTATAACATGAGCGTCCCAATGTGGAGATTATCTTTTTAGTCATCAGGCGACTAGTTAGTTGCTCAATGACCAATATTTCATCCTTGGTAGCTGGGGAAATGCACTAGTCGCCGGGGTATAGTAGCCACGTAGGGACCCATCTTTAGTCGCCGATGTGGTGATGTGGTTTTTCAATACATTACTGTAATCTTCCTGAATTCTCCCAACCACTGTCAGCCAATTGCTTGAGTCTTACCTGCGGGATAGCCTATATATTAATCAGAGTTTTAGAAAATTAAGCTGCAGGTGTTCAAAATGCCAATAATCAGCTATCCGTGGTAGGGAGAATTGGCTGTGGATCATTCTTCCTCATTCTTCATTTCCTGTCTGTTTTTTAGATAGATCTCCCAGACACTTCATTATGGTGAGAATGCATGAGTTGTATCCTCAGTGGCCCGTTGGACAATGGGTTTCGTAACAACGAAAATATTGTAAACAACGAAAGAGTTTGTTGTTACTTTTATCTTAACAACGATGGTTTTGTAAAAAATAAAATTCTATATTTAGAATAGCCTCAAAGAGCTGTAACTTTGACTGAATTGTTTCTAAAATTTTTCTAGTTTAGAATAATTAACAGAATTTAATTTCATTCATTAGATCCCGAGATATTGCATTTTCGTAACAACGAAACATTTCGTTGTTAAGCAAAAGTTCGTTGTGCTTTCATTGTTTTATCTTAGTAACGAAATTCTATTGTGCAACGGGCCACAGTAGCCCGTTGCACAATGGATTTTTGTTGTTAAGATCACTTTAAGATCACTTTAAGATTGTTTGCTCAACAGGAAAATATTTTGTTGTTACCAAAATCCTAAAAACTCTGTTTCTAATGAATGAAATTCAATTCTGTAAATTGGTATATGTATGAAAAGTTTTTCGGTAAAAAGTACAAATCTTTGAGATTATTCCAAAGAAATGATCGTTGTTACGATAAAAGTAAAAACGAAAGGTTTTGTTGTTTAATTAATTGTCTTTGTTACGATCATTATTGTGCAAAGGGCGACATGTGGTTAACTATGACATTGTTGTTAATATTATATTTTAGTTGCGAAGCCAAGTGACAACAAAGACCTTTTACAAATGGTAGACACTTGCCAGGCACTTGGTATGAAGCAAGAACCTTGAAACATAACTGGTTGACCTTATGTCAGTATAGTGTCACTAGGGGGAGGGGTTTCCTCCACCAAAAACCAGCTTTCTCTCTATCATCATAATGAAAGCATTCAGCCACTGCTCTCACATGTTTCCTAACTATGGCTTCTGATATGTACACCTTTCCATGAAAGGCCAGCTCTCAGCGCGAACCCTGGTGAATCCACATTCGCCCTAGCTGTCATACATCTCTGTGATCTGCAAAAGCTGGAAATGGTCCTTTCAGAAGTTATTTAATATGTATTGAATTTTTTCATGGAGAACCTGTGCGATTGCAGAAGAGATTGATTGTGACAATGATCGATGGGGAGCTTTCGTTCCAGTGTGAATGCTATCCATTGAATTTTGCTAGCTTGCGATAATTTTTGTTGCACCTGAGATTATTTGTGAATGCATAAGATGATTTTTTGGGGCAGGTCTCAGTGACACAAACATCGACCAGGGTGAATGGGGCTTCAGAGGAATGCAGACTCATACGGTATGCAATGTTGTCTACTGGCCTGGGGGGCAGAGCAAGTGAGAAGTCCTGCCTGTTCCAATTATATTCCCAGCCAGAGGTGTGATGTTATAATAATGTTGTAGTAACGTTCTATTGGGTTCTGGTTTGGTGTTGTTACGTTCTTTTGATGACTCCCATTTAAGTCACTGCAACCTACTGCTGTGATGTTCTACTGCGATGTTATTATAATGTTCTGGTTATGTTCTTTGACCTAAACAGAATGTTCTTAAAACGTTCTGTTTTGATTTCCTCCTAACCTCACCAAAAAATAATGTTATAATAACTTTCTATGTTGATGAGGTCTCAACATCACCATCAATTATGTTATTGTTACGTGCCATCTTAGTAAGTGACAAACTGACTAAAAAAGTATGTTTGCAGCATGTTTCTGCTACATCGGAAGCTGGCTGTGTTGTCAACTGACTGCACTGCTATGCATGCAGAATGTGTGTTTGAGGCGGGTGCACAGGAACTTGAGGCAGAAACCTTGTTCATTTCTAAAAATAGATATGTCGAGAGTAGACATTTTCCATTTGGGTCCATGTGACCATTTCCCTGGTGGTGGGTTGTAAGCCAGTCAGTCAACCATGACAAGGGTCTGACCAATACCAATCTATCTTTGTAAGAGTTTAGTTGCACCACAGCCCAACCATTGCCCAGGTGGCGCCCCTGTAGTGAAAAATAGATTTCCCAATAGCTTTCTGCTATAGAGATATCTATTTTATATATATATATATATATATATATATATATATATATATATATATATACCCAGGCAAGCAGCAGCGTAACAAGCATATTTTGCAACCATACTTTTATATATTATATAACATGCCCAATTGTTACATAACACTTACATTATTTTAGGTAAGGTTGAGACTAACTCAAGATAGAATGTTATGATAACTTTATATTTTAGTGCAGTTGAGACCTTAGTAATAAAGATTGTTATAATAGCGTTATTATAGCATGAAAGAACATTGTAAGAATGTTACAATATCATCACAGTGTGACATCACTCTGAAGATGTTTTTGGGTGCCATCAAAATAATATAACAAGAACTAAGCAGAATGTTATAATAACATAATGATATTGTCATATTCTTGTTGGATGGCGTGCTGGGTGGTGAAGTGGGTAGAGTGTCCGTCTGTTGCACGGGCGGCCCGGGTTCAAGTCTGGGCTGAGGTGGGCTGGCTGCTACTCCCCTCTGCATGTCCCCCAGTGGTAATGACTGGGTTATCAAAGGTCCCTAAAGGACCACTGGCTGTTGTGTGTGTGGCCCTGTCTATGGGACCCTGCACATTAAAGAACACCTGCCACAGTAAAAGTGTAGGGGTATGGTCTCAATTTTCTCATAGATTTGATCATTCTATAGGTACAATCATCAAGGACAGAATTGTCAAATCTTGTTCTCACCGTGATATGACCTTAGATGTTGATACAGCGTTAAACCCCAATAACCAACCTATAACCAACTATTCTTGTTGGATAGTTTCCTTGCCTTGACAAAGCACTGCTCAGAAGGGTTGG
Source organism: Lepidonotus clava (assembly GCA_936440205.1). Taxonomy (NCBI): domain Eukaryota; kingdom Metazoa; phylum Annelida; class Polychaeta; order Phyllodocida; family Polynoidae; genus Lepidonotus; species Lepidonotus clava. The sequence goes on from OW387133.1 coordinate 88,832,221, forward strand.
TCATTTGTTATCTGAGAAAGGGCATAATTAGTAAGTACGGAAAAACTCATTTCCTTTTATTGTATTAAACATGTAATAAAGCTGATAATTATGGAAACAATGCCTCATAAATAAATGTCTGGTGCCTCAGTCTCAAACTGCTGTAAATCTTTATTGTGGTTGGCAGTCAAGTAGGGCTGAAAATCATTCTTCGAAGAATTCCCGATATTTTTCTAAATTAAAACCCCATACCCACTAAGCAACTTTTGCACAGTTGAGCAACAGATTGGCGCTAAAATTCGCCAGTTTTGGTGATCAGCTGTCATTATGGTAGATTGAAATGTGCATGTTTGAGTTGAATTGGTGCAAAAATAGGCTGATTCTAGAGGTAGAATCAATTTAAGCACAGATCTGTTGCCCAACCGTGTAAAAGTTGCTTAGTGGGTATGGGGCTTTAGAATCGACTGGTCTAACACAACTGCAGACATTCCTAATACATCTTTGGATATGGATTATAATGCATCACCCCTCTATGCAATAAAGCCCCATACCTACCAGCGCGAATTGGACCTCATGAATAAGTCCTTTAAGGTTTAAGCATGAGATACTGAAATATAGACCCATGCTTGTCATGGGGCAGATCCAGGAATTTGAAAAAGGGTGGCTTGCTATAGAGAATTTTGGGGCTGCTTCCTCCAGGCGCAGGAGCTTTAAATAAAAACATTTTTTATTTGGGCCAAAATGGGGGGGGGGGGGAGGGGGGGTTTCCACACTTACTTGTCTGATTTTAATAGGCATAAAATAAACTCATAATCTAGTTTATGCCAATTAACTTCGACAAAATAATTATAACAAGTTGCATGGTGATTTCTTATGGCATTAACCATCATTTAGTTATCCTTGATGTTAAACCTGACATATGTGGAAGAATGTAAAAACGTTTGTTTTTTTTGTTTTTTTCACAAACATTAATTTCTAATTTGATAATACCTAAGCAGTCATGAATACTAAAAATATTCACCTCGGGGGAATTTTGATTAAGAGCTTAGTTTATTTTCCATAGTGTACAATCATTTACGTGTAAAAAATAGAATTATATATTGAGAGAGTTATAGGCATTTAAGCGCCCAACACTATATAAACATTGATCCCCCTACTCTAGTGTATGGTCACAACCTAGAGCCTTTGGACACCCTCCTGCATGGATCCGCCCCTGAATGACTGCAAATCCACACTTGATAAAACGTAATGGCCGCAGTTGATAACACCTTTGGGGGTCCGAAGCAACAAATCTTATTTATCTCCATTCTGGCCATTCTGGTGGTGTGGGAAGGATTCACCCCACCTTTCCTTCGCTACTCCTATATTACTGAGAATCCAAAGCAAACATTGCAGGGGACCCATGAAACCATGACAGTACCTAAAAGGTTGGTCCCCACATTGCGACTAAAGGCCATATTACACTATGCGTCTGGGGACCGTTCGCGTTGGGTCGCGTTGTCCAACGCGTCTGGTTTGCGTTATTTTACAGACATGTTTGTAAAAATCCTACGCGAGCTGGGTGCCCATCAAATGCCAACGTGAGCCAATGCGAGCCAATGCGAGTCAACGGGAACCAATGCGAGCCAATGAGAGCCTTACTTAGCCACCAGGCAAGTAAGGATGTAGTATGAAGAAAACGGGAATCGCTAATCTGGGATGCTAATGCTATTGGTTAGAGGACATTTAAAGCCCTATACCCACTAGGTGATTTTACTGCTGATGGGCGACAGACGACTGGGAGAATCAGGGATGAAATCGCTGGGCTACTGCAGTCACCGGGGAACTCTTGTCGGTATGAGGTACTTTTTGGACGACTGGCCATGGATGACGGGATCTCCAGGAAAATCATTGGGAAAATCAACGGGAAATAATAAAAATTGCCTGATGTTCCAGTCGCTCGGCAATGACGACAACGATGCTCCCAGTTGCCCGTTGCCCATCGATGGTAAAATTGCATGGTGGGTATGTGGTTTTAGTCACTTAGCCTGGCGATTAACTGTACTAATCACCAGTGACAAAGGGGAATTATCAAACATGGCAAATATTTATCCAGAAATCCACGGCGACTATTTATTCAGTGATTAGACATCAAAGCACCAGTATCTACTTAGTCCTGAGGCTAAACTTTTAACTAAAGCCTGGTCCCCTTTGTAATATTCAGCGGTGTAGTCATCGGACGATTTACAATAAAAGGGCACTGTGATATCTTGTTCAATATTTTGCCACAAAACCAAAGCAACTAGTTATCTAGTCACTTTGGTTTTGTGGCAAAATATTGAACATTTTTAACATTTCTCTATACCAACTTGCGACTAGTTAATTGCTGGGCGACATACTAAAGTGTCCTCTAAGTGCCAGCAGATTTATACCCAACGCGGAGATTAATTTTTTGGTTGCCTATCATTTTCTTCTTGGTAGCTGATGAAAATCACTGATCGCCGAGGTTTAGTCGCCCCGTGGGGACGTGCCCTAAAGCTATTCACCAGCGACTAATCTAATTTTAGTCATCCTGTGGGGACCAGTCTCAAAGAGGCACCATCTCAGTAATGAAGCCCGTAATAAACATGTACAGTGAGACCTAACCAGGCCATATCAGAGGCGAGCCTCGCTTTGAAGCTGACCAGAGGGAAATGTCAATGGGGAAATAAACACCCGGCAAACATCCGCGGGGAGAGTGTATCTCGGGTCTAATGGAGAGTGATGGGTCCTGAGGGATTAGGCCCCTGCTTGTCAAACGTCCACCCCCGGAGTGTTCCTTATACACGGTTATACTTATGAGGTATCATTTCACTTAGATTTAAGTAAGCAGTGAGGTAGCCAAGAGGTGTGTGTGTGTGGGGGGGGGGGGGGGGGGGGATGTCTGGGTGTCTGGAACACCTTTAATTTCCCAAAATGTAAGTAGAATATAAGAAATCTCATGAAAAGTATGGGTTGGAACCCCTTTACATACACCGGGAATCCCCTTACTTTTACTTGAGACCTCCTTTGATGTTAGGGCTGGCTATGCCCCTTATAAGGATGCCTTCCAGCACCTTATTTAGCAGTTGCTTATACCCAGGAGCAGTACAAATCACCAAAATAATGTAACTAGAACCAATATATATCCAACCAGAACGTTGCTGCAACTTTATGATAACATCGCATCCTTGGCTGGGAAATCATTGGCCACATCCATCATCATTTGATTACAGATAGCGAACATCATTAATATACGACCTCCGCAGGTCGAGATTAGAAATCACGGTGTATGACCGACCGGGCAGCTTTTTATGATGACCTTATGAGGACTAAAGCCTGGTCCCCACAGGGCGATTAGTGTGGAAGAATAGGATGGCGACCAACGTGATAATCGGTGGTCTAGTCGCCCGACGACTTAGTAAACCCTGGCGCCGTCATGTCTGGCGATTAAACCACTAGTCGTCGTGGTTTCTGAGCAAAATATTTTACATGTTAAATATTTTCCTCTAGTCGCCGGCGATTAGTGCAGTTAGGCGCCGGGCGACGTACTAAAAAGTCCTCTTGTCGCCCGGCGACTAACTGCAAGAGCGTCCCAACGTGGGGATTAATTTTTTAGTAGCCCCGCAACTAGTTAGTCCCCTGGCGACCAATGTTTCTTCCTTGGTCATCGGGGAAATGCACTAATCGCCGCCGTTAGTCTCCCAAGTGGGGACGCGGCATTACGAGGACTAATAAGACCAGCGGGTATTGAACTACTGACATTATATCACTGTAAATGCCAGCGATGACTAGGGAATCGGTTTGATAACGTAAGCTTTTTAAGATGCTGCCACCTCCCCTCCCCCCGTAACAAAAATATATAAATTAAATTAAATTAAATGAATTATTGAACAAATAAACAAGCATTCAAACAAACAAATAAATAACAACAAAACTAACTATATAAGAATCTAATGCGAATTAAAACTGTACTTAAGCCCTTGACCTATCCCCAACGCTCTTTTTGTACATGATGTGATTAGTCGATTCCCTTCTAAGGTAGGTTCACTGTTCCTTGGAATATTACAAAAGCTTTGAAGAAGTCAGTGATCACAGATAGTATCTACAGTTCATGTGAATAAGGCAAAGACATAACAGAATGTGGGTATCTTGGGTTCACAGCCCGATTTTTTTTTCACAAATATCATTCTAATGTAATAATCTTTACAGTGGGCAGGGGTGGGGCAGATCGCCTCAACGAACTGAAGCCCCATTCACCGTGGCGTATTTTAGTGTCGCAGAAGCCAGGGAAGATTTTATCTCAAGGATTCGCAAACAGTCTCAGGTATGACAAAATGATTGTAAGCTAAAGAAAATGATTGCATAGCATTCACACTGGGATTCAGGGTAGCTTACGATCATTTTTGCAAGCAGTTTCGTATTGAATCGCACAGGATTTCTGCAAAAATATTAAACATGTTGAATAATTTTGCAAGGGATCAGGTCATACAGGGCAATGATAATCCAATCGCAGAATCGTACGACAAACCACCTTCACCAGGATAAATGGGGCTATATGGTTTTAAGTTTAGGTTGCAGAACGTGGTACAATTTGTAAAAAGTCATCATCTGGAGCGCACCAAGGTTTTATTGGAACCCATTTTGGCTTACTTTGAATCCCCTCAGATTTACCCGAAACCCTGAGATTTCCACAAGATTTCCATCCATTCCCCTTTCTATTGGGGATATCCGGAGGATTCCCAATCCTTATCAATTTGAGAATATTGTTTGCAGGATCGATAAGGGGAAATTAGATCAGCTTTTGAATGATTTATTGGCCGTTTTTGTGTGTTGAATACCCTCAAAATTGTTCTATTATAGAACAATTATGGAAAATCTTCAGGCGGTCATTCCCAAATAGGGGTCTAAAGGGTTAAAACCCTTCATACCTTAATTAAAGGGTGAAAACAATCAATATTGGGTATTGCCAAAGGTTGGCAAAACGGATGAACTATTGAAATACATTATATGACCTTAACTGAGACCCATCATTAAATATAGACTGTGAAAGCAGGCTTTAACTTGGTCAAAATTAGAATGCAACATGTCCCTGGCCAATATTGCTGACCAACCAAAATTGTTTTTTTTTTAACATACATTGATGTCTACAGACAGGAAAGACAAGAGTTTTATGGAATTCTAGTATAATTCTAATTATTTTCATGGCTAAGCTAAGCTTATGTATTTCTATATCTATTTAAGTATATAAAGTTTTGTCACCTTTTAGGACATAATTATTATTAATTTTGCTTTTGATTCCCTTTAAGGTTTGGTACGAGTCTTCCTACCACTATTTCCCTAAGTTCTCGAAATGAAATTAAATAAAAAAGAGAGTTCCATGAAGAGTCAAAGCGAAACAAACTCTATTTTCAGACCCCAATTCGGCCCGTCCGTGTTCTGATTCCAATTTACCTTGTCTCCAAGACAGCAGGATAAATACTTAAAAAGACAAATTCTACAGTTTTTGCAATGATTCTTGCTTTTTGTTGACAAGATTACCTGTTCTTTTTTCTGTCTCTGATTGGTCTACTGACTGGTTGAAGCCTTAATGACAATACAGGTGGACTACCATGGAAAACACAGACATCTCAGTCCTGTTTAAAAACTAATCTTTCCTTGAGACTTAATTTATTGATGGTGGTCCATAAAAGCAGCTGCCACGTCTCATGATTTGTCTCCAATGGTGTCGGTTTTTGACCTGGTCGGTCGCAAAGGTCTGAAAGTTGTATGATCCCTGACAATCTGACATTTTGGGTCGTGAGACCTTAAAGTCCCCTGATTAAAGGACAGGAGGATAAGAAGGATGGATACTCAATGGCATTTTGGATTTTCAAAGACGAAATGAAGTAACCAATCGAAAGTCTTGGACGCTTGAAAGGCATTTTTTCGTGTTCTAATGAACCATGAATATATATATATATATACATAATTGTGGCTCAGATATAAGGGGCTGTCCAGAAATGATGTCACACTTTTTTTGGGGTATTTTGAGGACCACGTGTCCTACCCAACTGTCACGACAACTTTTCTGATTTAAACATGAAAATGAGGCCCGTTTTCAGGCAGTGTCACACTGTTCAAAACACCCATCCACCCCCTTGTGCGTGACTTAATTTATTTCTTTAAACCGTGTATTCTACCCCCATTTAGAATATGACATTAAACGTAATTATAATTTCCTGTTTAGTTCTGCTTTGGTTCTCTTTTGATGGCACTCAAAAATGGATTTAGTACCTAACATGGTGACATCGCACTGTGATGTTATCGTGACATTCTTGCCATGTTCTTTTATGTTATAAAAACATTACTATAATGTTCTTTATTACTAGGGTCTCAACTTCACTGAAATATGATGTTATCGTAACTTTCCCGAGGAATGTAAGTCTCAACTTTACCTAAAATAACATAACTGTGAAAGGATGAAAATTGGGCGGGTCACTGACCAACCAAAAAAGTATGGTTGCAGAACGTGCTTGTTACGTCGCTGCTTGCCTGTGTAGTCTGAAGGGGAGTTTTGTCCATTATCCATAGAGTAGCCCATAACATATACTGTGCCTGTTATGTATTGAACAGAAGTTGAACAATTTGTCTCGTAAAGATCCCTTTTATGTCAGTGCATTATAAGTCTCTTAAAGATCCCTTTTATAGAGCATGCGATGCTTGGAATAAATTGCCTGTGAAAATTGCTCAAATCGGGACAGGAGATTTATTCAAGTCTCAAGCCAAACAGTTAATAATAGGTCCTCATTGGAAGACTGAGATGGTGATGCACTAATCTGGGAACATCTCTCAATATACCATCTCATTATTTCATTCATCCCATTATCATCAATTTGGTATCATGAATAAATGTACTCTTGTTCCAACTGTCCTGCCCCACAAGTAAATGTATGCTAATAAGTGGGGGCAGGCGGAAGATTGGCTAAACCAAGCTTGATTAACCCAAAATAAAACATTAAAAAAAAGTTCATTTTCAGGCTAGTATGTAAAGGGTAAAACAACACTCAATTACAGATGTATGTCCTTTTCAATCTAGACCTCAGAATTTACACTTGGCTTTGTGAGCAGTCACTGAGAGCAGATTCTGTGGCAAGCTATTTACAATAAAAAAAGACAGTAGGGAGTTGCTCCTTCCTTGTCTAGCAGACAGCCCTAAGCCATGTACCCAGTATTCACATCCACCAACATGTTAACTAACATTGATGCTATACTGGGGTGCGTTCCAAGGTGTTCAGCGTTGCAGGCCATATATAGCTGCGATCAGGGGGTCCTTTTTCAGACTGATATTGCAAGGTGCCTATTTACGGAGGGGGTCCACGTCGTATCTAGTCTTATGCTGACTACTTGTGACTGAACAAAATTTTACTTAGAAAATTACAGCACAAAATTATCTATCATCACACACAAGAATTATGGGAAATAACACAGAAATAACGACATTACAGTCAATTCAAAAATTGAATCGAGGGTAGTCAAGCATGACAATGATCTCAAGATCCTTGACCAGTGGCCACCTTAGTACCAGGCGCCCCTCTGTCTGCCACCTTTGATTGGCTTAATTGCCTATGGCGCCACAGTCCAGACCTTGCAACGCTGTAGGCAATTTATTGTTGTTTTAACAACTTTTTTTTCTTAAACATCTTTTCAAGTAAGATTTAATCTAACTACAACAATATTTGGGTGTTTTTTAGAATTGTAAACATCATACAAACTTATTGGTCCCTTTTTTTAAAAGATCAGATTCTTTTTGATCTGAGGTGGAAGATAAAAGTGTGGTTCTTACCATCAAGCAGACTACCAGCTCTCGAGTCATAATCTATATAGCTCAAATACATCCCACATACAATATACTTTGGTGTGTGCACGTGGTTGGAATTAAACCTTACACCAACATTTTGTTGGGATTTTTAAGGACATTAATTCATGTGAATGAAATATCTTAGTGAAACCTCCTTAGGATGTCGTTGTGATGTCATAAATAACATGAAAAAGATGTAATTTCTAGTCACATTGCGATGTATTTCTGTAATGATATTATCACATCAAGTGAAGTCCTCACTTATCACATCAATATCACATCACAAGGTGATGTCATAATGATGTCATTTTAGGATGTCTCAGAAAGACGTGAAACATACATCAGAGTTAGTCAGTGTATGATGTCGCGTGTGACACCTTTATGACATGAAATGGAGTCAACCATTTTCACATCATCAAGACGTCACAATGTGATATAACTTCCATGACCATGTGACGTAATTATGACGTGTATATGACCTTACATTCTTAGCTCGATTACCGATCAGTTATCTGATAACCCTTCATTTGAACAAGATATTTGTGTACAATAAAATAAATGTCAGTGGGAATATCCTCGCTCCTACATTGTCCCTTTTTACATCCACCAATATGTAACTAACATTAATTTTGTAACGTGTAATACGTGTATCTGATAAGCCTCCAATGCTAAGCCCGTATTCCACATGCTAATTTTTCTACAGGTTCTGAAAATCGGCAATTGAAATAAATGTTAGATATAGATATGTTATACATTAGCAGAGAGGTCTTACAGTGCTCTTTTGATTGGTATATAAGAAGTAAGGTCTCAATTCATATTCTCGGAGAAAATCAAAGAAAACACAAAATCGGCAGCATGAACGTTGATATATGGAAAAGGCATTAAAAACCACTAGTCGCCGTTGAAAGTAACGGATAACACTAATCCGCGTTAACGTTGGACGCTGCTTTAGACATGTCCCCGCTTTTTCACATCCACCAATATGTTAACTAACCTTAATTATATAATATGTAATACATGAATTTGATAACCCTTCATTGTAACGGGATAGTTTTGTTCGATTGGCAATTGGTTGAACCATGTTAAACCCAGGATAAATACATGATGAAAAAATAATCAAAAGAGACAGTCAATACAGTCAATGAGATACGCAGAATAGAGAGTCGCTCCTACCTTATATCCTGCAGCTACAACTCCCTTGGATCCCTGTGGTCCTGCAGCGACATGGGGGACCGTCCCAGCCCTCTGCAGCAGTGGGTTCGATTGCAGCCCGGTGAGTTCGGTTTGGCGCCACGTCTTACTCCGCCGCCCTCACTTCCTCCTACTGCGCCTCCCGCCGCCACTGAGCTACTCACTGAGGGTGTGTGCTTGGAGAGTGACGGAGCAGCTCACCTGGTACTGTGGGTGGAGAGTGGAGGGGTGTGTGGAGAAAGGCTGTCACGCTCCTGTTCGGAATACCAGAGGTCGATCTATACATATGCATTCTTTGACCTAGTAAGGACGACAATAGGACGTTTTCCTTTTGCTTGAAGTACCTTTCGGTTGGAGTATTTGTCATAAGCATTTTGAGGAAAAAAAAGGGAAAAAAAAGAACTCCGATACTACCTCCATAAGCACATACGTTTCTCAAGCTCAAATAGGTATAGTTTTGAATCATATTGTTGTTGTAATAGGGTTTGATAATATCTTTTCCAGCAAATAGAAATCTATGGCACGTAGATATATATATATATATATATATATATATATATATATATATATATATATATATAAAGTTCAATTAAAGGTAAATGCATAATTGTCCCATTACAGTAACATGATGCATGCTACTACGTGTTCATCCCATGTCAACCCTGGCTGACCCATCCATATCTCTACCTGCACAATCCCTTCTACTCCCTACCCACTCTTAATTTAGCCCTTGCTCACCCCCTGCTAACCACCTGCTCACCATCTGCTCACCCCCTGCTCACCTCCTGCTCACCCCCTGCTCACCCCCTGCTCACCCCCTGCTCACCCCCTGCTCACCCCCTGCTCTCCCCCTGCTCATCCCCTGCTCACCTCCTGCTCACCACCTGCTAAACTCCTGCTCATCCCCTGCTCACCTCCTGCTCACCTCCTGCTCACCAACTGCTCACCAACTGCTCATCACCTACTCACCCCCTGCTCACTCCCTACTCACCCCCTGCTCACTCCTTGCTCACCCCCTGCTCACCACCTGCTCACCCCCTGCTCACCCCCTGCTAACCACCTCCTGCTAACCCCCTGCTCATCACCTGCTCATCACCTGCTCATCACCTGCTCCTCCCCTGCTCACTCCCTGCTCACCCACTGTTCACCCACTGTTCACCCCCTGCTCATCCCCTGCTCATCCTCTGCTCATCCCCTGCTCATCCCCTGCTCACTTCCTGCTCACCCCCTGATCATCCCCTGCTAACCTCCTGCTCATCCCCTGCTCACCAACTGCTCACCTCCTGCTCACCCCCTGCTCACCTCCTGCTCATCCCCTGCGTACCAAATGCTCATCCCCTGCTCACCCCCTGCTCAATCCCTGCTCATCCCCTTCTCATCCCTGTTCACCCACTGCTCATCCCCTATTCACCCCCGGCTCATCCCCTGCTCACTTCCTGCTCACCCCCTGCTTATCCCCTGCTAACCTCCTGCTCATCCCCTACTCACCAACTGCTCACCCCCTGCTCACCCCCTGCTCACCCCCTGCTCACCCCCTGCATACCACCTGCTCACCCCCTGCATACCACCTTCTCACCCCCTGCTCACCCCCTGCTCACCCCCTGCTCAATCCCTGCTCATCCCCTTCTCATCCCCTGCTCACCCTATAGCCCTATACCCTCAAGGCAATTTTATTCACCCCTGCTCACCCCTACTCACCCCCTGCTCACCTCCTGCTCACCCCTACTCATCCCCTGCTCACCCCTACTCACCCCTACTCACTCCCTACTTATCCCCTGCTTAGCCCCTGCTCACCCCTGCTCACCCTTGCCAATCCACTGCTCATTTCTGCTCATCCCCTGCTCACCATCTGCTCCCCTCCTGCTCATCACCTGCTCCCCTCCTGCTCGTCCCCTTCCCATCCTCTGTTCAACCCTGCACCCCCTGCTCACCCCCTGCTCATCCACTACTCATCCCTTGCTCACCTCCTGCTCACCCTTACTCACCCCTGGTCTCACCTGATCCCCTACATATCCCCTGCTATACCACCTCCCCCTGCTCACCCCTGCTCACCCTCTTCACCTAATCCAATGCTCACAAACTGCTCACACATTGCTCACACACCCCTGCCCACCCCCTGCCAATCCTCTGCTAACATCTACTCAAGCCTAACTCAACCACAGCTCAACCCCTGCCCACCCCATGTTATTCCCTTCTCTACCTCCCCCTTTGCTCCCCACTACTCCCTCTGGTGCCTTTTTACACCCCTATTTGTCTGAATCCATCTCCTGTCTGTCCCATCCCCCTGATACATGCTGACCACCCTGTATCTCCTCCCCCCAGGCCCCCCGAATAGCTGCGATCTGCACGCCCGGGCCCTGTAATCGGCCTCATCGTCTGTAGGGAACCCATTACGCGTTGTGCGCCCTCCTGTGTCTTAGGCTAAGGAGCTTGTCCTAAGGCCAAATGTCCTGCAGATTACCATAAGGGGACATCTCTTGCTCCCAAATCCCATCCCATCTCCCTCTTGGCAGTGAAGATCAGTGCTCACTAGGCGATTTTATTGGACTTAATTCACGAAAGGCCCATTCGCCCTGTGACGTGTTGCATAACCAAACCTCGCAACAGCCAGAGAACAAGGATGGTCTCGTTGTTTTTTTTTCTTGTTTTTTTTTCCAAGAGCCAATCGTTGCTGTGGCAATGGTTTTGTACACACTTGAATTTGATTTAATTGACTGATAAATACATTTACACCACTCACCTTCTGTACATTTCATAAGCTGAAGGACTCACTTCACATTTAGTGAAAACAGGATCTTTAAAAAATAACCCCAATGCCCCTCCAACACATTGAAAATCTGGTTGTGCAAACCCTCGCTGTTGGGATCAAAGATGGATTCCATTGTTGTTGAACAGCAATGGGTCTCGCTATGTTCGACAATCGTCGCTACAGCGAGAGCCATTATGCGACACGGCACAGACCAACATGGGGCTTGTGATCTGTTGCAGCAGTTGTTGGTGTGTAATTCCAGTGGCCAGTTGCACAATGACCGGTTGTGAAGGCAATTGATTGTACCAAAGAAACCTTTCCTTGTTAATTTGATTGTTGTTATGCACATGTTTTGCACATCTTCATCCTCAAAACTATTAAGAATGATGTAAATAGCCTGTAATCTTTACAGGAACTAGTCCTACAGTGCCCATTTTAACATCAATTTACAGAATTCCATTTAATCTAGCTGGAAGAAATATATAGGAATTCCCCAACAAGGATTATCTCAACAAAGTTGTCCTTGTCAGGATATCTATCTTAAAGTTATCTTAAAGTTATCATTGTTATGGTAGGTCATTGTGCAATGGGCCACTATGGCCCGTTGTACAATGCAATATCTCTGGTTCTAATGAATAAAATTGAAATCTCTAAAATGTTATAAAAAGCGAAAAAATTAGAAAAAAAATCAGTAAAAGTTACAGCTCTTTGAGGGCATTCTAAATATAGAAAAAAAAGCGTGAAAATGTTCATTGTTAAGATAAAAGTAACAAGGAAATGTTCCGTTGTTCTTTTACTTTCTTTGTTATGAAAATCATTGTGCAACGGGCCACTAGTGCAAACAATAATGCAAACAACAAGTCTGCAAGTGAACAGATCCAAACAGATGCGAGATTGGTTCGTTTGAATTCTGGCCGATTTGTGGTGAAAAGTACTGCAGAAAATGATCAATTGCAATTACAAAGTGCCACTCTTCTAAGTGTGAATGCCATCTCTTAAATTTTGGGGATATGCATTCATTTCATCTGCCCCTAGAATATTGTCTTCTCCAAGCGAAGGTCTGGAGGTCTACCAATAGATCACGTATTATTCTGTCTTTTAAACTTGTGTTAACATTTGCTGACCTCGTGACACCCAGATCTAACCCAGATCTAAAAACATTGGAAAAGATGGCTTGACGTAAGCCTTGAAAACTGTTGTAGACTTTTAATGTTGAAGCTCCAACCAAATGACACCTGCTAAGCATCTACAGTTCTTCTACTCACTACTTTCAAGTCGTCTGAAGAGAGTGTTTTGGGGCTCAGATATTGTGCCAATTTTCATCACATAGAGTGTGAAATTCAATTCCTGCATTATTCTAACTATTAATTCTTGTTTAAATTAGCCTGTTTCACCTTGAGTGTACTGATTGGTGCCCCAGTTGGACTGCAGTTTGCACTGTGGATGGTCGTTATGGCCTACGTCCTACGTTTATGCAAACTGTCTTTTTGCTAAAGTTGGTCTTCTATTTTTCAAATGTATATTCGGTATTTATAGTTGATTTAATATGTTTTAACTTGTGGTCATGGTATATATTGGTGACCATGTATTTCTACTCTGAAACTACACTCCATGGCAGCCTCAACATCAACCTGAAATCCTTCTCGCATTTTGATAATGGATGATAACTTACTAAATCTTGGTAGGGGGTTACATATTGCGCATCTCAATGTCCAAAGTATAATGGGGCAAAAACTAGATTCATTAAAATTAGACTTACAAAGGAGTAAAATTGATATCTTCACCTTATCGGAAACCTGGCTAACTGAGACAATTCCTGATAAATGTATAGAGATTCCTAATTACACTATTCTGAGGTTAGATAGAAGCTGGTCAGATCAGCCCAACAACAATGTTAAGAAAGGGGGTGGTCTTGCAACCTACATCAAAAATGACATTGAATTTTCTGATAAGAGATATGCGCAACAATGTACATCTTCTAGGGACCTCGAAATGCAATGGATATATGTTAAACTAGATAATGTAAGACCGATTGTAATTGTCAATATATACAGGCCACCTCAAGGTGATTATAGAAAGTGCTGTAGACTAATAAATGATGCTTTTGACTCGGCGAATTTTAAGGATAACACTGAATTCTTTGTACTAGGGGATTTCAACATAAATATGCTAGACAAGGGCAATGCTTCCACAAGGGAATTAATTTTTACAATGGAGTCTTTGGGATTGAAACAACTTGTGAATGTACCTACTAGGATTTCAGTCAGGAATAATGGCCTCACCAAAACTGTGATAGACCTGGCCTTTACAAACTCTGATATTACTAAATTTGTGGGGACCTCTGATCTGAACATTAGTGATCATTTAGCTATTGTTATGACAAGGAAGAAGGAGTGGATCAAGCGCAACAAAATTGATTTCAGGGGCAGATCATATAAAAACTACGATAAAGAAGCTTTCCAGGCTGGGCTGCTCGATTTAGACTGGGCAGAATTCTATGACTCGAATGATCCAGACTTCCTTTGGTCCTTCTTGAATAATGCCATTTCAGATAAAATAGATGTAATGTGTCCCATGAAAACTTTAAGAGTAGCTGAGATTAAAGAACGTTGGCTAACTAGAGAAGCAATAGAAGCTATACGAGACAAGGATAGATTACTAAGGAAAGCTAAGAAGACAGGTCTATTACGAGACTGGGAACGAGCCAAAGAGATAAGAAATACTGTAACTAGGGATATACGTAATTTAAGGGCGGATTATCTCAAAGAGCAACAGGAAGCCTACAAAACTGAACCGAAAAAATTCTGGAAAACAGTTTCGGAAATTTTTCCCAATAAAACCAAAAGCTCAGCTCGTATTTGGCTTAAAAATGAAGGGACAGGGGAGGATATAAATGATGATGATACGGCTGATTTCATGAATACATTTTTCACTTCAGTTGGTCCCAGATTAGCTAGTAAGCACAACTCTGTCTGGTCGTATTATGGGATGAGATCAGAGGATGCTATCCATCCACCAAGAATTAATGTAGAAGAGGTTATACTATTATGTAGGGAGATAGAAGTCCTTAAATCATCAGGTCTGGACAATTTGTCAGCTCGAATTTGTAAAGATGCTTTTATGGTACTCTGTGAGCAACTTTGCTATATATTTAATATATCATTGGAGTCAGGTATTTTTCCTGGGGCTTGGAAAGTTGCCAAGGTAGTACCTCTTTTCAAAGGCGGTGATAGGGAGGTGGTTGGAAACTATAGACCAGTATCTTTACTGCCACTACCTGGCAAGCTAATGGAAAAATTAGTACACAGCAGAATCTCGCATTTCTTGGAACAAAATAAAATACTAACTGGCCTACAGGGGGGTTTTAGGAAGGGCTTCTCCACAACGAATACTATAGCTGATTTAACAGATGATCTGTTTAATGGGATAAACAAGGGGAATACTACCCTGGCTGCTTTCGTGGATCTCAGTAAAGCATTTGACATGGTTAACATGACAATCCTGGCAAAAAAACTAGACCAAGTTGGGATTAGACGGTCAATGCTAACCTGGTGTAAAAATTATTTGAATAATAGGATACAGATAACTATTGCTAATGGGAAATCATCTTCCTCGATGGAGATTGTATGTGGGGTTCCACAGGGCTCTGTGCTGGGACCTTTATTCTTCTTAATATACATTAATGATCTTCCAGATGCAGTTACTGATTGTAATATACAACTGTATGCAGATGACGCAGTACTCTATCAGTCTGGTGTAAATAGTGAAGAGGCTAGGGTAAAGTTACAGCAGAGCATGTACAAATTTGAAAGATGGTGTACTGCCAATATACTAACAATTAATGCTAAAAAAACTAAGCTAATGGCTTTTGGTAGTAGATCTAAAGTGAAGAGAGCCAAAAACATTAATGTTGAAATTAATGGTACTAGGATACAGCAAGTCCCATCTTTCAAATATCTGGGTATAACTCTGGATCCCACGCTAAACTACAAACAGCATATCAGGAATACTGTTAGAATAGTTCAACATAAGTTACTCTTACTTAGCAAAATGAAGAGATACCTTACTAACCAAGTTGCGCTTAAAATTTACAAGTCGATGTTACTACCGTATTTTGATTATGCAGATGTGATTTATGCAAAAGCAAACTCTAGTGAGCTGAATAAACTACAACGTTTGCAAAACAGATGCCTGAAAATTTGCTCTGGGTATGACAGGTTGTTCAGCACAGAAAGAGTGCACAAGTTATCATCTACGCCTTTCCTGGCTGACAGAAGAAAGGCTCATGTATTGAATTTTATGTACAAAAGAAAAGATAAGCATCACCTTCTAAATAATAGGGAGATTAGAACAAGAGCACATGATGCTCCTCTGTTTATTGTTCATGTACCTAGGAGTGAAGCTTATAAAAGAAGTGTCCAATTCTATGGCAGCTCTACATGGAATGAACTTAGCCCTGCACTAAGAAATACTGATTCCCTCCAAGCATTTAAATCAATAATGAATAGAGAAATGATGCGACCGCTCGATAACATACTTTTATAATTAGTCTAGATGATTATTGTTGAGTGCTATCGGGAGATTCATTTTCTAACCTTTATAACCCACATGGTCACTTGCATTTGTATTTTCTTTTTTGCAATTAAGGGGCTCACTCTGAGACCAATTCTAGAATCAATTAAGATTTAGTTAAATTTGTATTATCTGTACATACATTGTTGTTGTAGTTGAAATCATATAACCATCTGTAAAACAGAACTCGGATTTAGAAATTAATGGTTACCCTGTACATACACTGCTTAAATTGCTGATATGCAAATACCACATATGTGAATGACAGTACTTGTATTCGGTTTGACTTTCCCGCATTGTGTTGTGTTTTGTATTTACCAGCCAATCTAGATGTATCACGAAGGCTGGATGAACAAAGAAAACTGGCGTGCGCCAATGTTCTATCCAGGATAAATAAAAGGAATAAAAAAAAAGAAAAGCGATAAGTTTATCGTAACTCTCTTTGACAGAATGATTGGCCGGTTGGAATGGGCCTTCTAGCCCCATACCCAGTAGGTGATTTTATCAGCAACTGAAGTCAAGGAAAAATCCCATACACAAACGACAATTCTACTGGCAATGTCAGCAAAGAAAAGCCCCATACAAATCAGGCGATTTTACTAGCAACTGAAGTCATGTAAAGACCCATACCTGCTAGGTGATTTTACCATCAAACAAAGTCAAGAAAGCCCTATACCAACTAAGCAATTTTACTGGCCATATTAATCAAGTAAAGCTGCATATATACACATTAGGCGATTTCACTGACAACAAGAGTCAAATAAAACCCAATACACATGAAGAGATTTTACTGACAACCGAAGTCAAGTAAAGTCCAATACCCACTAGCTGATTTTATCAGCAATTGAAGTCAATTTAAGCCCCATAACCACTCCGGATATTTAGCAGCAACTGAAGACAAGAAAAGCCCAATACCAACTAGGCATTTGTTTACTGGCAACCAAACTCAAGAAATGGCCCGTACCGACTAGGCAATTTTAGTGGCAACTACAAGAAAAACCAAATACACAGTAGCAGAGTTTAGTGACACCAGAAGTCAAGCAAAGCTACATGCATATTAATTTGGCAACTAAACCCATTGAATACTGAAATAGTGAAACAATTCATTGAATGTCTCAACAGGGATGTCTCTGTTGCAACAGGATGTGATGTTGAATTGTGGCTCTTCTGCTGTGCCGCGTCGCATAATGGGTCTCGCTGTTGTGAAGATTGGCACATTTTAAAAGACCTGTCCCTGTTTGAAATTGAGTGTTTTTGATGTATCGGCGGGACATTTTGGGGAGTGAATCTTTATATTCTTTTTTCAGCAAATGATAGCCGTGTCCTTCAGCTTATGATATATATAAGAGGTGAGTGGCGGAAATGTCTTTATATGTCAATTAAATGTGTGGGTAACAGGGAGAGAAAAACTAAACCATTCTTAATCACTCGCTGTTGCAAGCATTTGGTTATTCGATGTGGCTGATTTTAATTTGTAAATATGTTCTCAAAAATATGTGTTTACATCTATAATTCCTGGAATTTTCAATCTGGCGAAGTGGGTGAAAATGGATGCTGGATTTTCACACAACAGTGTGTGATTTCATAAGACATCATTCGCAACAGCAAGACCCATTATGGGATTGGTCACAGGTGAATATAAGGAATGCACTCATGATATTGTAGTGTGAAACCCAAACTCAAAACCCTACAGAAACCTGGGCTGCAGATAGGAGGATATCGAACCAAAATGAGATATCCCACTCGGTTTAAATGGGATAATCCTTTAAAATTATTTCATCCCAAAGTGGTGAAATGAAATGATATACCATGAGGTAGCAAAAATCAATATTGTTAATGGCCACATGCAGGCCTAAGCTTAAGGCCGCAGGCATATAGGAGTGCCGACCAAAATACATCAACGAGAATTCTGTGCCATGAGAAGTTTAAATACCTACGTTCACAAAATTTATTCTTGTGAGTATTTTGATTCTCATGGCCCAGAATCCAATTATTTTCATTTATAAGAGATGTAAATAAATATATATAGGAATGATTTTAGTATGATTTATCAATACATTTTCATGGGTAAAAGTTCTCATGAATGTTTTCTGGGTGGTCATTTCTTCTTGTTGGCCTAAAATCACCCAGCGAGAAATCTTGTTCGTTTTTTGGTTGACATCCCAGGTCTTTACTGTTTGGTCATACTTTTAAAATTAGGTATTTTTAGTTTGACAAGGTAATATTTAAGACTTATGATCATGATGTACATGTTGTTAACTTTATATATATTGTGATTTTCTCCGGGTAATTGGGGTTTCCGAGCTCTGCAACGAAGGGGTTTTCGGGTTTCTCAGTCTTGGGCTGATCGGGAGACTGGTTTGCACACGAGGGTGAAAGGACAGGTCGTTTGGTGGAGCTCTTGACGATGAGCTAGGGTTCATTCTACGCAATTGGAATTGTCTTGATGGGGCATATTCGGGGTAGCCGGGGTTCCTATCCCTGCAACTCTCAGTAACTCGGGTGCAGCGCCAGCCTGTCCTTTTGTCCAGGAAGTTGGGTCGTTGCTCACGGTCAGAGGGTGGTAGTGTGAGGCCGAGCGGGTCGCAGCTTCGTTCCTGTCATGCCAGGCTGACTGCTTACTATTTTGGGCTTCCGTACTGGGCCGGTCTTCCATGCTCGGGTGAGGTATGAGGCCAGTTAGGGCTTTCGTGCCATCTTCGGGCTTTTCGGGCTACGGTCTAACTTATCTGTATTTCGGGATCCAAAGTTTTACTCAGCTATATAGCTATTTGCTGCTACTCTTAGAAATATCAAGCTTGGGCAATTGGAAGGCAGGACATCTTAATGGAGAGACTTGTGAACACAAGGACTACTGACAAGGAACTGTTTATTCCGGGCCATAACGCCCCTTTTATATGCTACGGGTCGACTCTAATTGGTCACTCTGATCATGTGACTGTCATGACTTCATATCCAGTCACCATAGTTTTTCGAGCTCTCATACCCAAATACAAATTTCAGTACATTTTCGTACCCATTTCGTTCAATCACATCATTTCATTATTAGTCAGCAATTTCTGTATTATTCAATGATTTCACGATACAAGTTGATTATACTCGATTTCTAGCTCAATATTTCGTATTGCAAAACATGAAAGGGCAATTCATCACAATATCGAGGAGATTTGTGATCAATGGCTATAAGGTGATCTTATCCTAACATGTAGGATGTCGGAAACACATTTGTGATTTATTAATCAAAGACAAAAACAAAACTCTTCCTAATGTCAATGTCCACTTAGTAAGTACAGGACCTGTAAGTATGAGTGGGAGAATGTACAGCAACTTTTCTTAAGTGATGTATCAATGAGTCCATCCAATAAATACATATAACCAACTGAGAAGGGTGTATGAGGTCTGTTACCAACCTGAGGTGCGCCTTGATATCAGCCTAAAGCCATGTTTCCACTTTGCCGATAAACCACCAGCGATCTGGATGTTGCCGGGCAACAAGGGGTAGATAAAAGTCGCCAGGCAACGGGAAAAAGTCACTGGGTGTTGGAAAAAGAGTCGCCAGGAAATGGAAAAGTTTATTGCCACATTGAGATATGTTCGGCAACTAAAACACGGCAATAAACAAGGGTATTTTTGCCTGGGATACTGGCACCCTTCTGTCTGGCGATATACCCTCTTTGTTGCCAGGGAATCTTGGCGTCAGATATAACATGTTTGATCGAGTTTATCGCCGATGTTACCGTTTTTTACAAGTCGCCGAGGTTCATCGCCAGATGACGGGGTGCTTCGATAATTACCTGGCACCAGACTATGGGCATCTCCAAGCAAAAATATGACGTTGTTATAATAACGTCACAGCAACGTTCTGGTTAGTTCTGCTTTGGTTCTTGTTACATTATTTTGATGGCACCCAAAAACGTCTTTAGAACCTAATGTTGCGACATTGCATTGTAACGTTATTATGACGTTCTTTTCACGTTATGATAGCGTTTTTATAACATTATTATAACATTCTTTATTAGTTAGGTCACAACTTTACCAAAAATATAATGTTATTATAACGTTCTTTATTAGTAAGTTTCAACTTTACCTATCATAACGTTATCAATAGGTGAAAAGTGGGCAGGTTTCAGATCAATCAAAATAGTACAGTCACAGAACGTTCTTGTTATATCGCTGCTTGCCTGGGTCTGGCTTCAGAGACTCCTTTGTCGCCGGGTGCAACAGAATTCTTTATCATGAGAGTGGAGACACGGCTTAAAGGTAAATACGGGTGACCACTGCAGCGGCACCTGGTGTGATTTTATTTTTATTGGAGGATTTACTTGAAATTTCAGTTAAACAGATGGAATACTTAGAAGTAACATGTCTGAAAATGTGCATGAAAAAATACTTTTTTTTTTGCACAGAAAAAATTAGCAAAATATTGCTCACAAGGCAGATTTTCCTCATATTTTTCATAATTTTGTAAATAGAATGTGATTTTCCACGGTGACCGAATGTTTTCTTTCATCTAAAAAAAAGGATTGGGGCCATATGCACACACTTACATCATTTAAAGTAAAAATCACGGTTACTTGTGTTTGAATGTTAAATAATGTATGTTTTGCCATAGGTCCTTATAGTAAACAGTCAATTATTCAAATGCTCTTATCTCTAAAATTGATACGGTGAAATATGAATTACTGTACTGATCATTTCCAATCACATAGGGTCTTCTCTCCTTATGTGAATGTTATATTATTTTCAATTTCACTGGCATTTAATAATTTCATTGCTTCTTGGATGATCGTCTTCCAGTGTGATAAGTTTTTCGCTGCCCCGTGCAACAAAACATTGGCCATTGCAAATGGGGCTATACTATAGCCTTGAGTGTTGAACCAGTCCTCGAGTTGATATCACTTGGTCAATGTAAATTTGGAGTGTACAAATCTATTCTCTCCCCAACCCCTAATGATGTCACTTAAGCCTGGTCCCCACTTGGGCGACTAGATTTCTTTGATCACTGGGCGACCAAGGTAGTTAGTAGCCTGGCGATTAACTCCACACTGGCGCCGTGATGTCTGGTGACCAAACCAAGTCGCCGTGGTTTGGGGGCAAAATGTTTGACATGTTTAATATTTTCCACTCGTCGCCGACAATTAAAGCAGTTGGTCGCCGAGCTAGGTGACCAAAGTGAGCCCTGAGCGCCAGCACTTTGATGGCAAGAGCGTCCCAACGTGGCGATTAACTTTTTTAGTCACCGGTGAGTAGTTAGTCGTCCGACAACGTACTAATTTCTTAATCATCGGGCGACTAATGTTGGTCGCCGTCGTTGATCGCCCAAGTGGGGACGCGGCATTACTGTTAGTAAACTGAATGAGACCAGTCAAAGTGTGCACACGGGAAAGATACTGCCAAGGTTGTGATACTGCCAATTTTGCTCGTCTGGTAATTTCCTATCTATTTTTCCCATTATTTATGAAAAATGGTATATAATATAAGGAAAATTACCCTTGGTTAACTGTACAACCCTGAATACTCAGTGGAATGTCAGAAAGATCATAGCCATCAGCCCTAACGGCCTCGGGCAGTTATTCTTTGACGCCCACCTCGTATTCAGGGTAGTACTGTCAACCTCTGTAGGTTTTCCTTTAGTATTGGGTGACCCTCTCTCTTGACCCTGAGACCTGGCTGGGGTTTTCATTACAGAAACCATAAACATCTGTGTGTTTACACTCAGTACTTGTCCATGTCACCCTGACGTTACAATTATAACAATCATTCTTCTTCCTGCTACTGCTGCCTCTTTTAGGACCCCTTGGTTTCACTGCACTATCAAAGCAGTAGAACTTCATTTTGCTGCTGATTTGTGGAACAAATAATAATTATATTACATGTTTCCATATATTTTTTAATTCAATAACACACTTGATATTTATCCAGGCTATCAGGGACTGTCAATGAATCAAATATTTGAGATTTTTTTACAAGACAAATATAATCCCTTTGTTGAGGGATACACACACGATTGCCACTATTTTAGAGTATTTGGTAGAACCAATCTACTGCACACCACCTTGAACCTGACAATAAGCCCATCCGACACCAGTTACATCCCAGGGTTGGACAAGGGTTGGACAAAACAACCATATAAACCATACTTGTTTCCTAGAATTGGGATTAATGAAATAACCAAGAATTATGTTTTTCTTTATCCCCCAGTACTGATCAAATATAATGATTTCTTAAATTTTACCATTTGACAGATTTGCAGGTTTGCCAACCAATCAACATTCTGCATTTCAGGGCAAAATAGGGCAAAATAGGGTTGGATATTAGGTTGGACTGACAGGCTTTACCATTGGTTCTAGCTAAAAATGTAAGGTCACATTTTAGAAATTTTGGGGGCATCTGTCAACCAAATCACTTTTGTTCATTTAGTAGTGTGCAACTCTCTTTAGGGAATAAGCTCGGAAGCAATTTTACTAATATTTAATGTTAAACTTTATTGTTGGTATTAACTGTTATGGGCTTATTAACATAAGTTGGCCGGCAATTAACAAATTAGTACATAGCAGGGTGACTAACTAGTCACCAGTAGAAAAAGAGTTAATAGCCAAGTTGAAACACACCTGGGGACTAAATGCCGACAACTCAACAATTTAGTCGTCCACCAATTAGCTTTAATCATAAAAGTTTGGTCAATGACAGGGGCAAACTATCGAACTTGCTTAGTATTTCACACACACACCACAGTGATTAGAGGTTTATTTGCCAGACATCACAGCTCTAGTGTTTAGTTAATCACGAGGCTACTACCTTAATCATTGTTGACTAAATCAATTTTGGTTGCCCTGTGGGGACGAGGCTAGACTATACAAGGTTCTGGCACTATCGGAAGCTAAAACTATCGAGTTGAGTTCAGTTAATCTTGGCATTCTGGTCTATCTCTATCTAAATCAAACTTAGTTAGTTCCAGACAGCAATATTATCTCAAATCACGTAGGACACCAAAAGGACTGAAGATTTGTGTGAGATGATCCAGACCTGTCCTATTTCTGTGGTTTGTTCTGGAAATGCTAAATTATCCTGTCCCCTCTTAAGTCCTGATTATGCGTTGGGTACCTGGGGGAGCGACCAAGAAAAAGATACGAAAAATTGCGTCCCATGAAAAGTGAAAATACCCACGATAGCTCCTTTTCCTATCGTGGAATTTTAGAAACCAAAGATTTTCGTGGTTTTTCCCCCCCCATTTTTTTTCAAAATTATACAATCTCAAAGTGTCCTAATATTCTCTAAATACACATTAGAAAGTATTTTAGTTGATTATATATATAATAAATGACTTTAGTATGATATTTCACTGAATTTTAATGTCCACGAAATCTTCGTACATTTTTTCTGGGGGAGGAATTTCTATTGTGGCCACGAAAAATGAAAAAAACAAAATTTTGTATATTTTTCTTGGTCGCCCCCCCTGGTCGCGTTAGGTCCTATGACCCAACTATCTGACTCACGTTGGGGGTGTATTAAGGCCCAACGTGAAGCATATCATACTATGCATTTGAGAATACTTTAGGCACATGTTGGCACGCATTGGCACGCTTTGGGTCACGTTGGGATGCGTTATTTTACAAACATGTTGGTAAAATATTGTGAATCAGACACATCGCGAAATGTGACCAAATGCGAACATGATCCGACGCATAGTGTAACATGGCCTTTGGTGGTTTGTGGAACCTCAGCATTAATAATCACATTACAAGGCACCAGGGGGATGAGGATGCACATACATATCTTCATGAAGCAGTCCATAGGTTAATGGATAGTTTACCTCTCTCATATATAGTGAGGGCTATCAAACAGAAGAGAGTGTATCCTAAATATTTGCAGGTCCAGTTGGGGTCCAGAGGGTCCTGAACCCCTTCTCCTTTTAGGTGGACCCCTATACTAAAAGAAGACAGGAAATTGCCAAAAACATGTACACAAGTGCACCCAATCTTAGTACTATATGACTACCACCGTCTTTTGGATGTGTTTTATCTGCCCCCTTGCCCTTGCCCTTCACAGGTTGATGAGGATTTTAAGAAGGTAGATCCATACGTGGGCTAAGTGATAAAATGTTACATATTTAGGGTTCACGTGAGAAACATTTTTCTCTATGTTTAGTCCCCACCATAAAAGGGGAGGTCGAGCCCCCTTGACCGTCGCCGTTGGATCCATCCTTGTCAGAGAGCAATACGTCCTATCTGTGTCAGTCTACTATGTCAGTGGTGGATCCAGAGGGATCATCCAGAGAGGGGGTGCAGGGATACACGCCCCTCCCTTTTTTGCAGGAAAATTTTGCATTCTTTAATGTAAAATCCCCCCCCCCCCCCCCACACACACACACACTTTTCAAAACTCTGGATCCGCCAGTGTATGTCCCACATCCACGAGAATTCTGTGCTACGACAAGTTAAAATTCCCACAATCTCACAATTTGTTCTTGTGGGTATTTTAATTTCCCATGGCACAGACTCCAATTTTTTCAACCATTAAAGTCTGTCAATGTCCTTCTAACACACTTTAAAAAAACTATTATATGAAAATAGATAATGGGACTTATTTCATGTACAAATGTTCTTGTAGATGATTTTCGGGCAAAATGTTCTTCTTGTGACTATAAAATAACCCACGCGAGAAATTGTGGATGATTTTTGATCAGCCCCCCAGAAGTTCGTGTCTGATCTTATTTAAGCAAAGACTTTGTTGTTATAAGTTCGGGAGATTTTTTTCAGATTCTCAAAGATGATTACTGTTCTGGGTCTCTTTCCATTATGGATTTATGTTTAACTATAATTATGCCATTTATGGGGTGATATGGCCACACACATATCAAAGTATCAAGAGCCGGGTCAGGGGAATTAATCAATCTCCACCAGGTGGGGCATTGCTCTGTAAGGCTACCTAGGACTGCCACACCCCCTGCTGCCACCTGGGAGTAGCTGGACTAGGCCTGTCACCTCACTGGGGACAGTCACTCTCACCAGGACACCTGGGGGGCGGACCAAAAAACATCCACGAGAACTCTGTACTCACGAGAACTTAAAATACCCACGATTGCTCAATTTGCAAAAGTGAGTATTTTGTTCTCGTGAGTCTTTGTTTTGATATTTTCAACACTTAAAGTGTACCAATGTCCTTCTAACACACTTTGAAATGTATTATCTGTAAATTAGTTTCTTATGGATATGATTTTAGTAAGATTTTTCAAGGAATTAACATGTCCAAAAGTTTTGTGGATGTTTTCTGGGTGGATATTTCTTCTCGTAGACCTCAAACCAACCCCACGAGAATTCGTGGATGTTTTTTGGTCCGCCCCCCTGACCTGGTTAGACCTACATGATGGACACACCCAAACAGTAAATTCTGTCTTTATTTTATCATTGGGCCGTTTTTGTGCCTGTTACCGTTGTGAATAAAATGACATATTTCGCCAAAACCTGTTCCTTATTTCCCTCCATCGTTTATTACATTATGTAACACAGGAAACCACCAGCATGTTGATATTTCTAGTGATAGAACTAATACAGTTCAGAGAGAGGACTATGCTGTGTTAGGACGCTATCCTACAAACAGATGCTATCCAACAAATGTTTGTGGTTTAGTGACTTTTTGCAGGATAGCATCGCCACAGGATGCTAAGCTACAAACAGATGCTAAACCAAAAATATTTTAAGGATAGCATCTTTCCAAAAATAGACACTAAGTCATAAATATTTGTAGCTTAGCATCCTTTTGTGACTTAGCATCACCACAAGCTGCTAAGCTACAAACAGATCTGCTAAGTCACAAATATTTGTGGGATAGCATCTCTGCACAAAGCTTTGTTAAAGTATTATACAGCAAAGTTACCTTTTCTGTAGGATTGAAAGGGGATGTCAGGTCTTTTATGTACAATGCCCCAAAATGTTAAGTTCCTTATCTTTATTTTAATAAAATGTCCAATAAAATAAATAGTATATATTTGTCTAAACGTTTTTAGCTTTCTATTCAGGGAAATGTGAGATGACAAATCATGGAAAATATGCATTTTTCAGTGGGGGGGGGGGGGGATGATTCAAGGGACAATTTCTAGTAATCGCTATATGAGAGGTGATAGACATTAACGTTTTTCTGAAACTTTGGTCTTTTTAGTACAATCTTCAAAGAATATTGATAGAATATGTGAAAAAAGGGTTGTGTGCAACAACTAACAACTAGATATACAAAATTAGGTTTTATGTCCTGCAAATGGAAGAATCAATTAAGATGTGTGAGTAATCATTCTGAATGTAAACCGATATTTCTTTATCTATATATCTATTATCCTTCACTGCTATGAAGTGACAAGAGGCTGAACAGCTGAAGTCTTATTTTTGCTTCTTGAATTTATTTTGTTAATAGTTTACCAATATTTGAATTTCTTTTGATATGGAATAGAAATTGCAAAATGAAAGTGTGATTTAATTTTCCTAAATAAATTATATATTTGAAAATTCAAAAAGGTTAGTCCTATGTCCTCTAGGAGTTGGCAGTACACCTCTCTTCAAAATTGGTTTGCTTTTTTGTCAGCATAAATTTGTAAGATAGCATCCATTGGCAGGATAGCATCTTGTTGGATAGCATTTGATTGTAGCTTAGCACCATATGTGTGCTGCTAACTGACAAAGTGCTTTGTGGTTTAGTGAATGTTTGCAGGATAACGTCCTGACATGGATGTTAAGTGACAATTTGCTTGTATTTATGGGATAGCGCCCCATTGTGGTTTAGTGTCCTAACAGCCTCCCTCTCTCAGCTGTGTTGTAAGTTACCATTCGTTGATGAAATGAATGGCTTTTAAAACAACAGATTTACATGGGTGACTAATTTTGCTTGGTCAGAATATTTAATTGATCGCCAATACGACCTACAGTCCATTTTTTAGGCTGTGTGACGTCATGTGCACGATGTCTGTTCTAATGAGCTGAAGCGGAACTAAAAAGACACATCTTCTTACACTTTTATCTTTAATGTTAAATGACTCAGTCAATATGCATAATTTATCCTCATCAAATTTCACACAAAGGGAATTCATATATGGAGGAGATACTTGTATCTCAAATATTTCATCTGGTTTCAGAAAAGGTTTCAATCATCAAGCTTTGTAAGCAATATATATATAAGAGATATAAATAAATGACATGAGATAATGACATAAGATTTAAAGACAGATCTGCAAAACCTGAAAGTGAAATAATGTTAGCTTGATAAATCTCGTGAGTTACATTAGATAATGCTGACTCTTTAGAAACTCTGATGCCCAGAACAGGCCTCATTCTTTAAGTAAACACTCACTTGATAAATTGTAATCTGTTGTATGAACCTGAACAGTGATCCCTCTCATAGACGTCTTGTTCCGAACTCTCACAGATAAGGCACACATAGGACATTTGTTCCACATGGGTAAAAGGTTAAATTTGTCAGTTTAAGGTGACAGACAACCCCATATGTATGCAAGAAATATTATGAAACACTGTTCAACTGGTATCACAATACTTCAATTGCATAGGTGGGATATCTCCCTATATGGACCTGTATTCTGCTTGGCTCAGCTCTAAAGGTCAGCAAGAAGCCATGCAATTGAAAAAGGTTTACGCCTTAAACTACCATCAGGGTAACATCAAATCATGAATGTTTAATTATGGTTTGTATGATCCAATACAAAAAAATAACAGTAAGTTTAGCACAAAGAAACATTTGTGTAACCAGATTGGGTTCAACCTTGTGATATAAACTGGGGTATCCAGTACAATTGAAAAACATACAGAGGTTGAAAGTATGGCCCTGATCATGAGATGGGCACTGATAATTCACTGCTCGAGGCCAGGCCGAAGACTGTAATTTTTCTGATGTGCCATTGAGTATTCAGGGTTGTACTTTCAACTGAGGGTAGTTTTCCTTATGTTAAATACTATATTTTGTAAGTTATAAGGAAATTACCAGTTGATCAAACTCGGCAGTATCACAATGTCTTCTAAGCACAAACTCTGACTGGCATCAAGCAGTTTACTCTAAAATTCTAGATTTTCTCTCAAATATGGGGCTCTATCAATATCTCCATTCAACCAGATTGCAATATTTTACGTGATATTGAATAATAACCATGCTAATCCATTCAGAATCCACAAACAAAGAGCAAAACATTTTACACAGTGGAGAAAGGTGGACTCTATACACAAATACACTCCACTATGCAAGCATACCAAAAATACTAAGTCTTAATGACATTGTCAGGTTACTGCTTATAACTCATCCTGGCATTGGAATGCTACTAATCTCTGTAATATTAGAAGATTGACATGTGTAAGCCAAATTTTCCATTTAAATAGTTTGTATCTTTAATAGTCTTTACCATATCACATAATAATTAATAGTAAAATATTAATGGTATGTTGACTTAGGTTGTTTAATGATGATCAAATAATAGACAACAGTGCAACATAGTAGCACCCGGAATATGAAAATAATGATACACATCAGATGTTATTAAACGCAGTATAGCATGATCAAGGCCCCTGGTGATATGTCTGTATATCCATATTGTGAAGTAATGGTTTAAAGGCTCTTTGGTGTCCCAATAAATAGAATTAAATCTATCAGCATAAAATCAGTGAAATCCTAATATAATGGTACACACCAGGTAGTAATATTCATAGGCTTGACAAATGATTCCACATATCATGAAAATATAGTGTTCCATATTGCAATATCAGGCATGATAAGCTGAGAATTATATAATGTACAGATCAATTAATCATCATCTTTTGTGGAGAGTGTTGAACTATAAATTTGTTTACCAGAGAATATTATCTATAATGTCAAATTAAGCACCACTCTTGAAAGCACTATGCTGTGAATAGATGTTTTACTTATCATTATTCACTTTTACCTATATTAGATGATTTTAGTCTAAGAATGTGAACACAGATTTTGCACCAATTGACTAAGGTTGAAGATGGTGGCACTTCAACTGGTGACTCTGTATGCTAGAGTATTGTCCTTAGGACCTGGACTGAAGCTCATTGTTTAAGTTTGTTTTTGTTACTGACATCTTTATCTCTTAGGCTATCTGCAATGCACTTCTGTTTATGAAATCGTTGCTTGGCGAAGTGGTAAAGGTCAAAGTCGTATTTCAGTAAGTCCTTGAGAAGGTTCTCAGTGTGAGGCGTCAGCGGGGGTTGGACTTTCTTTGTTGTGAAATGTTTCATGTCATTTTCTGAAAGGAAAGCGCAAAGTAAAACCTCATAAAAATGTAAATTTGCTTATTAAGGGTATCTGATCAAGAAAGTAGCAGTAGATAACCATTGCTACTACAGTCCAATGTTCTCCATTGTGCTCTATTGCTCTATAAAGGGGCAACTTTAAATATTATGAAATAGCTATTCTAAAAACCAAACAACTCATCAACTGTTAGCCCTGAGGCCTTTGATAACCCTGTTATTGTTACAAGGGGAAATACAGAGAGGGGTAGCAAGAGGCACAAGGTTGAATGTCAGGCCTCCTGCATGTAAGCAATTTACTCCCCGCACCCCCTTTTTATGTGATAATGTATGATATATGCTTCTATAAATTCCATGAAGGACAGACCATCAAATAACACTAGAGGTCCCCACTGTTGGGCAATCTGACCACTAGGTGGGCACCAACTGTGTTTCACTAGAAGCTAGCATTTGTAGAGTCAACACCATACCTGGCAGACATGACTAGGCTGGCCTGACCGCTTATTAAGCTTCTGGGGTTAAGACACATATATTGTTTGTGGTTTCACTTATCAATGAATGTACTGGTCAACTCTGAGTACTAACTCGATATATCATGTGTAACTAATCTCAGCAATACTAGAAAGTGTGAGAGTTAGCCTCCAATTTAATTACATTCTTTGGCAGGCATGATAGTATGCTAAAATATGAAATAATATTTACTTAGTTATGAATAATAGTTCAAAAGAAATAAAATTATGTATTTGCTATTCATGATTGACTTAATAGTATGTAATACCTTCATAGATGTGTGATTTATCAACAACTGTAGTCAATGTATGGGAGCCTTTTATGATACTCAGGACTGTTATTTCCAAGAATGTTATATATATATATATATATATATATATATATATATATATATATGTTCACATATTGTAAAGGACAGTGCTCATCACAAATACTCTTTGGGAGCAATGTTTAGAAATATATTGCTGTCCAATTCAAGTAATTATGTTTGATTAAAGCATTTGAGTAAATACATAAATGTGTCACATAGACTATCAATCTTACTTACTATGTTTTACATACACTGCTGCAGCTCCCCTAAAATATTGTGGGGCCAAGACTTCTATGGCTGAGAAAAAGCCATGCAGGTCTTCGCTTATTCCCACTATGGCATAGTGCTGATCAATGTTCCTTTTGGCTAATGCCAATGCTTCCTTCTCAGAGTGAAGAGTTCTGAAAAACGATAAGCACAGTGACACATTCAGGTTTAATATAGCCTCAGGGTTCTGTCCACCTTCAAGAAATTATTTTCGGTCTAAGGAATAATAAAAAGGGGTGACTGACACCTGCAAATTCTATATATATTTATCTTGAGCTTAAATCTGTTAGCTACTTGCCCTCCATTAAAATGTATTAGTAGATTTTGAGAGGATTGAAGTTTATCTCCCATGTAATTAATTTGAGAAACATTTCAGGCACACAGAGATAGAAGTAATTCTTGTAATGAAAAGACAGGTTAGTATAAAACAGAATTTATACTTGTACCTAAAAACAAGAAAATTGATTAGGGTTCAGTTTGTCAGCAAAATGTTTAGGAACACATAATTTTGTTTATATATCGCATTGTACTTTTGACTATATATCGATTTATGTAAAACTTGACAAAAGATGGTGTTAAATATGAATGTCTAAAATTTTCTATTAGTGGTTTTCCCCCATAGTAACTATAGGATTTCAAAATGTTGACAGTCACCTACGTGCAAATAGGATCTTGGCCACAGTAAAACCGGTACTGTCTGTGAGTCTCACAGTGAAGGAGGGAGGCATTTAAACAGGCATCTAGACTCTGAAACAGTCAACAAAACTCATTGGGATGTCTTTAGACATAGTATATTATGTGCATATCGGGATATATGTAATGTGTAAGTTCTTCATTACATCTACCCGGACCAAACAGCAGTGGACACTTCCTGAATCAGTATGTCTTAAATGTGTAAATGAGCTACTGATATGCCACTGATTGACCACTGATTTCTACTGCCAGTTCATTTATACATTTCTGATATACTGAATTACCACTGCTCAACACTGTATTTCCACCTATTTCCACTGATTTACCACTGAAAAGCTACTAAAAACTCACTCTGATTCTGCATTCGGTAGACACTGAATTCCCACTGTGTTTTATTCCGCATAAGGAAGGCAGATTTGTTTGGCTCAGCACACTTCTGACCTCTAGTGTCGATTTATAGAACTTAACATCTATAATTTGTTGTAGTTCATGCCAATACCACTAGGTGTCATGACTTATACCATCCAGCTTTTTCAGACTGGATAACTGTATACAACTGAAACTTTGTGAATTTGACCAAAAAGACAGTTCTGTGTTTCAAGCAGTTACAGTTTCTTGAAAATTGATAGCACTTCTCATGAATTAGAATATTGGCAGCATCAGTAGAGATGCATTTAACATGGTTTTGTTGGATCAGATATTTGTTTGGTTCTAAAGCAGCACTCAGATAATTTTCACTTGTTTGATGAAACACATCTCAGAATGTTATGAGAACAATACCAAAACAGAATATGTTAAGAACATTCTGTTTAGGGTCAAGAATGTAACTAGAATGCTATAATAACGTCATAGTCAGGCGCAGTTTAAGGGGGGGGGGGCATGCAAGATTCCTGGGCCCAGAGGTCCCCGGGAAAACTTTTGCTATAACACTACCCCCCTTTTGAAAATTCCTGGATCCGCCCCTGACAGTGTAACACCACAGCAGTATTTTGCAGTAACGTTACTGGGAGCATCAAGATAATTTAACATGAAACAATATAAAACATCTACATCAAAATATTCTCTATGGTTCTTTTAAAAGTGTCATTAATTTTGTTATTTAGTTTTTATCAATGAGGTTGCAAAGAAAAGAATTGGTATTAACTATAAAAGGATTGAGTCCAGCCGAACCTCTGCTCACCATTTCCTGTTGCTCATGTGTGAATCTCTGTTTCCAAGCACTCATCTTCCGCATGAAATAGTAAAACGACAAAAAGTGTGAAATGGGATGACGGATGGTGTTTATGTACATTGGCTGTTGTTCACCATATCTGCAAAAAAGAAGAGAGTGAGTCAGAGTCTGTCTGGTTATGACGCTTAGATTGGAATACATACATATATTTTGAATTGAGTGATTATTCATTGCTCAAATGGCATGATGATCCCAGTTAAAATCGGATTCAGTGTAGCCATGGCACATTTTCATGAAGGACATCCTGTTATGATATTTGGATCAAATAAAGGGTGAATAGCATTTTTAATGTTTGACTTAGCCTTTTCAAGTTCACCTTTAAGGGGAGTGTAGGCAAAGGGAGGAGAGTATGGAGAGCAGTGTATGTTACAGATGTTTTATATAATGTCTTTACTTAAAGATAGACACCAGTCGTGGAGGCGTGAATCGCGCTGCTCCCTTTCATCAGAACCATGAGATTTGTTTCTCATATGTTTGCTTTATAGAAGACACCATTAGATAGCCAATGCATTACCATAATTATCTATTGATATAAATTATATAGATATAGCTACAGCACCAGCTGTGTAGGTGAGTGAAAAATATAATTTTTTTGATATTTAAATATATTTTTTGAACATCAATATCTCACTTGATATTTAACCTAGAAGTTTGAAATCTCTAGTACATATTCTTGATATATAAATGCAGGGAAGCTCGTCTCAGATTTTTGATATAGGTCTTAGTTGTGATTTTATGAAATTTAGAAAATAAATTTTTATAAAGATCTAAAAACGTTTCCCGTTTTTGGACATTTTTCTCCATAAAATTAAATCTAGGACCTAAATAGAAAATCTGAGACACACTTCCCTGGATATGATTGTCATGAAGGTGTATGTAAAGTATTATTCATGTAGGTCAAGAATTAAACGAGATATTGATGTTCAAAAAATAAAAGTAAAAGTATTAGTTTATAATTAATTAAATCTCAGTTTTTAATTTCTTTATAATCATATTGGTATAAATACATAGAGAAAATTTTCAGCTTTTAATTGATGTAAAATGTGTTGGGATCAGATCGATATTAAAGAATTTATTGATGATTTTCTGAATTGGCCATTGACCACTGGTGTCTATCCTTAAAGGATCAAATAATTTAGTTTTTCCCATATAGATCTATCAGCGTGCGTTCAGGCTACCTTTAGCCTATTTCTTATCATTGGTCTTACCTGCCATAACATCAAGTATATATATGCATACAAATGAAACATCTCTGTTTATTCAAGGTTCAAGGTTTATTATCAAACGGTGATTAGGATAGATGTTTAAGAATCACGCAGAATCAATTCTTATTTGAAAATATCTTAATTTTCCAAGTAATGCATGATAATATACATAATCATCAATCAATGTTTGAAGATTCAAGATAAATTCCAACTTCAGAAATGTAAAATCTGATTTTGCTTAACTTGTCAACAAATGCCTTTATTATGTATTTTGGTTCAACCTGTAAGTTAATTCAAATATTATGTGAAATAAATGCTCAATGGCAATACTTAAAAGATGAAGGCATTGTGAGGAGTTTTGCCTGCATAGCTAAAAAAGATTAAACATACCTGGTGAAATCAACAAAATTGATATGTCTGTCATACACCAAAGGGGACTTCATGTGATAAAACTCCTGGACGAAGGCCTCCTGAAAGTGAATCAGAGAATACCATTGTTTTTAAGTTCTTTCAACATGACATTGACTATATACAGTCTGTCAGAATAAATCTGAAATCAAGCCAAAGAAATCTTTCTTTTGCCTACAAACATGTTGTATTTCTTTTTGTATTATGCAGGACCATTTCAAAGTTATAGTGTGATCTTCCAGCAGTTACATAATTTGCCATGCCCCGAGATATTGAATAAAACAGATTGTTTAATGGAGGGTCTGTTCTGACAGATCTGTAATGAAAACTGTTGAATATAAAAGCAGCATGCCTTGATTTAAACTGAAGTGAATGTGTTGAGAGGACATTTTTCAGACCTTCTGTAAAGTGCCCCTAATCAGTTCTATAAAACCAATAAATCAATACTGTTTAAGAGCAATATGTTTTCTTGTAAGAAGTGCCTAACCTGGCTTGTGACAGAGACATTGAAGAAGACATTGACCCCTGAACTGAAGACATTGAAGCTGTTCTGTTTGGAAAGGATCTTGATAACTCTTTTTGCAGCTGAACTGCCTGTTTTAGGTACACGGTTGTAAAGTACCCAGCGGGCGGGTTTTTCTCTCCATCGTAAGGACAACCAAACTGGATCATCCTCAGGAGGTAGGTCTGAAAACAAAACAGAAAACAAAAATGTACTTAGGATCTGACATTGTTTCATCATTAGTATAACTGCCTACTCAGTTGTGTTTAGCAAGAAAGTTTGAGAGCAAAACAAAAATGTACTAACGATCTGAATATAATCATCACTTCATTGTCATCTCCATCATCAAAAGTAAGGACTGCAAGAACAAGTCTTCAATTGGTGGTTAATCTGACCAGTAAAATCGAGTAGTTATTATTTACTTTGGATAATGAAAAGCATTGTTCAGTCAACAACAATAACAAAACACTATACGCATTTACCAAGTGAGAAGAAAATAATGTAAGATTAGTTTTACTAGCCATAAGTCCCCGACTCACTTTGCCAAGGTGCTTGGTGGTCCTTCCCAATGTTATCTACCATTAAACCTCACTAAACTACACCCACCCAAAACCCTTGCCAACCTCTTCGTTGCTCTCCCCAATTCAGTTACTTTACATTTTACAACTTATCTGTCTTTGCCATAAAAGGCTGTTTGACATTCCCTTATTTACTCAATTATGTCATTATTTATTCCCATATACATCTCTTGTTGTTTATATTTCTATCTTAATTTATTACCCTATACTCCATTAAACCTCATCATGATGAGTACCTCCATTAGTGAGTGAGTGAGTATTGGGTGTTTTACACCTTACTGACAGCCAGGGTCATTTTCTCAGCGAAAACCAGTTGGGACCAAATCTGTCTTTGGTCATCCAATCTATGAGATGAAGGTGACAGGGCAGGCAAATAGCAGGGGCTCAAACCCTGGAAATCATTTTTCCTGTACCTCATCCCTTAATGAACCAAGCACTAACTGTGAATTGAACCCAAAGAACCACTTGGTCAGTGCAGGGTCCTCCCTATCGTTGCCTTTTACGATCAGCACGGTGAGCCCCTCCATCATGCCAAAGTTTTAAGTAAAGACAAGAATATGTGACACAACAAACGCAACTTAAACTTGACAGTCATTGCAATCACAAATACTTCCCTTATAGTTTGAAATATCTGGTTTTGTATTGATTCATAGACATTCTCTAGATTTTGTGCCTCAGGTCACCAAAGTTATCATAGTCAAAGATATATGGCAGAGCCCGTATAGAGTAGATATCAAAAGAAATGTCTATACCATTGCAATAGTCATATCAGATGTA
Source organism: Lepidonotus clava (assembly GCA_936440205.1). Lineage (NCBI taxonomy): Eukaryota > Metazoa > Annelida > Polychaeta > Phyllodocida > Polynoidae > Lepidonotus > Lepidonotus clava. Next base: position 88,868,292 of record OW387133.1, read on the forward strand.
TTTACTGTGTTAGTATTTATGTAAGGTATTGCATGTTATGGCTACTGTCCAGTTGTTCTGATGTGATGTTGCACAGGGTGTAGGCCTTTAGACAACAGCCATGAGGAAATATCAATAGAGTATCTATGCTGGTGTAATAATACAGAGCTGTGTTCAATCTTCATTCCATTCTCTTTGATAACATTAGTGCATATTACTCAGAATAAAACGCACAGTGGTGACCACTGAGTGAGAGTTTATAACCACCAAGTAAGAAACATATCCATCACCCATTTATATCCAATCTATCATATATTATGCCAGTAGCTAATACAGGAAAAAAATGCAACAGGAAAAAAGCACACAGACAGACCATGAAAAGCATATAATAGTCTTGGCATTGATCAAAATAAAGTCACCCTACCATTTTAGTATCTATAGTGATGAGCTGTTTCTTGTTTCAAAAGCTTCATCACTGGAAGCACATAAACAAGCATAGGACAGCCTGAAAATAGTCATAATGCTGTTTGGTCTAATGTGTTACAGGCCCGTACCCAGGTTGTGTTGCGGGGGGGGGGGATGGCTAGGTTCCATAAGTGAAACTTTTGCCAATATTTTCAATAATTGACCTTTTTTTTACATTAAATCTTGCGAGGAAAGGTGAAACTTTTAAAAGCAGATTTACTTTGTGTGTGTGTGTGTGTGTGGGGGGGGGGGGGGGCGCCACCCCCGCCACCCCCCTAGTTATAGACCTGTGTCTAGTTCTTAGCTGATGTCAAAGTTCCCGACAAACATGATATATCATTACCAACCATAGTTTTGTCAGAAAAAGCAACTTGTTGAATAAATTCTGCTAGCATATGAACGCAAATGGTCTTACCTTTCCAACAATGTATGATATGCTGCAGTTATTGGAATATCGGGAGCAACTATGATTCATATAAGGTATATTGAGATGATTTTAAAATGATTACAAAACATTCGTACAAAGGGGTGGTGAATCACCCAAAAGTGCATCACTTTTAAGGGTCTTGCACATGTTGGATTACCATTGTTTACAAAGTTATTCCTGATGTAGGTTGTAACTGACCGTCAAAAGAATTTAATCATCCTTTAACCATCCTTCCCAAGTTTTATTTTGTATATCGCTTGGGTTGTGACCTCAGATGACCCAATCATGAAAAACAATGGCAGTACTTAAGGTGTAGCTATGATTAATTCATGTCCAGACCCAGTCACACATAGATCAGGGTTGTCTGGGTTGTATGTTCTAGTATTCAGACTGTGGTTAGCTGTGCCAGGGTGAGAACAACTCTACTTAGTGTATACATTATGAAGGTCAAGTATGTGATAATATTTGGAGTAAGGGTATCTCATAATCTTGCAACATTTAGTACAGCTTTTTTTCATGGTATAATGGTCATAATAATCATGGAATAATCAATGACATACATCTTTGCAGAATTTGCATACACATAATCATTACATAAATGATTGAGGGATGTGTTACATTTTATTCTGTAGTGTTCTTTTCGTGTGGCGATGATATAGCATTTATTTTCTTACCAGAAACATCAGTATGTGGATTTTACTTTGTCAAAAGGAGACCCTATTCTTTGTAGCATACACAGACTATTAATTTCCTGATTTGGTGCATTGGATGCAGTAACTCCCATTTACACTCAATGATGTGGGGAATGATACTTGGTTGACTCACATGTCATTATGTGTCTACTTAAACTAGTCCAGTTAATTAACCAGACTTACTTCAGTATGAGGGTACCTCTCTACTTAGTGATAGGTCCTTACAAGCTTTGTTTAAGAAGTATTACTGAATAATGAACAAAAAAAGTTCATAAACTATTCCCCAAATATCAGGATATCAGGGAAAATGGGTGGGATCCCCTGATCCCCACCCTGAGATTGTTAAAAGAAAATTGTTCAATAATTATCATAGATAACATGATTTCTATGATGTAAGATGCGGATAATCATGCTGCATATTATGTAGATGAGTGAGTGAGTGAGTGAGTGTTGGTTGTTTTACAATGTACCGACAGCCAGGGTCATATACACGGCACAAATCAGTTGGCAGGAATTGTCTTTGGGTGATGGTATCTATGAGATGAAGGTGACAGGGCGGGCAAACAGCAGGGGATCAAAAAGGGATCATATGTAGAAGTTCCTGGATGTATTTATGTTAATTTCCTACAAGATGTAACATTCACTGATCCAGTTATTCAGCATCAAAATATGAAACAAACTTCATACTTGCAAATAAATCAAAGCCTCTAGCACTATGTGAGGAAAGGTTATCATTAACATAAGTATGAATAGCGATATACAATATGATTGCTAACTCGCATACCCTTTACATAGGTTGAATATTTTTAATTGTACCCTATAAGTATCATTGGCTTTTTGATGGAAGCTCAATCTTGTATGTATTTTGTCATTTAATACACATTTGAGATGATTTAAGGGTAAGAATCCCTTTTACCAATATCATAATTTCTTTGTGAAAGAATATCATGAAACTCTGTATCTAAGATAGTTCAAACACTTCTCACATCTCACGAATGGCTTTGTGTAATATAAAACTTACGACAGAAGTATGTGATTTGAAATCAGAAATTCATAGAGGTTCAAATGTATTATAGAGACAAGGGAGGCAGGACCCTGGAATCAGTAACAAGTAATAGTTACATTGTAAAGTAGATGTGCTCATGACCCAAGATAATATACCTGTACTTACCTGTATTGTTACACAATGTGTTTGTGTGTGTTTGGTTGATGTATGCATGGTAAAGTATCCGAGTGAGATTCTCCTGAGCTGTTGGCACATTCTCCACAATACGCAATTGGTCCCAGAGATTATCAACAAACTGAAATAAACATTTAAAATCTGAGTGGATGAGTCAACAAAGATTTGTATATAAACTATGAAGCCTGAGTCATGTTTAAAGGGTACTTGAACATAATCAAAGGATTCATCAAAGAAATTCTTTCTGCATGACATATATACATCAAGAACTGTCAATGCTAGAAATATTTCAAGGATATTCCAAACATAGGAACAATTAAGAGGCTTTATTATTTGGTCTATTTTATGTGCTTTTAAGGGAAACCCCCTAATTTGTGACCTCACAAGGACACTAATTCAGAATCCCTAGCTTTAGCAATGAATATCTATTTTAGGCCACAGACAGGCCGTTAATACTTGACTCTTTTACTCCCTTAAATTCATTCAATTATGTGAGATTCCCAAATTATATTATAGGGCTTTCCCTTTATCATGACATATCAAGGACAGAATTGAAAGCCCAGAAATAAGGAAATTACCAAATTCTACTTTCTCTCCTTTATGATTTACTAATACTTCAATATTTTCAATTTTTTTCTTTTGACATATTTTTAGAATAGCAAAGATAATTCAATTTGATAAAAATAAGCTTTTGAAAATGTATATGCAATCAACCCTTTAATATGGCCTTATCATATAAATATATTAATATATTGGTATAGAAAACAAATCATTCCTCGATTGTAATTGCAAAATTTTCTTTTCTTAGTACAAGATGATAGTATTTCGATTGGTAGATGTGTTAGAAAGAAAGGCCATCATGATTATAGGAGTTTGAGGTGTATTTGACAAGTTTTCAGCTATAAGCTATACTGACACCAACTCACCAACTACTTATGATCAATTCTATATGGGGATGACAACATCCCTAGCTTAAACTAGGGTTTCCACATGCAAGCCAGGGATGCTGACTATTCCATTAACTTACCCTTTTGTTGGAAGTCTAAGTTTGATATATTGTAGACTTACATTGAGCTACCTATTACAACAAGCTAAATTTAAAATTTGACGATATAAACAGGTCGGTGGTTTGGGAGCAACTGACAACAACGGTTACACGGTGACTTTACATAGTTGGAAGACAACACATCCACGTAACCACGGTGGTAGAACAGTTATATCACTCACCAGCTCATGGAAAAAACAATTTCAAGGACTCGTGCCCCAAAATATTAAATTAACGGGTTCTTGATCGTGAATTAATAAATTTGCTATGAATAGGAAATAACAAGGAACAAGGGATTTAGTTTGGACTTACCTTGAGCTGGACCCCAAAGTACCTTGATGTGGTGAGGCAGGCCCATAAGGTAACGATGACTAGTGCGATGACTGTATTACGATGTGAGCACCAGGAGGCCAGGACCGACCTGTCAAATATAGCATAGTCATATCAAGCACATTTTGATTCCCCTCACTAGATCAAAAAAGGTTACTGCTATAAGGGGATTTCCTTCAAATTATTCTACTACCTAAAAGAGTCAAATACCCAGACATAAAGATAAATTCTGGTTGCTCATTTTTAAGTGAAATTGATCAGGACATATTAGTAGGGGATTGGATTACTCTAGTCTTCTCTCACTTTGATTTCCAGACTATCACATTTAAATGACTGCTTTTCGATCGTCTATAACTATAAAAAAGGTAATTTTAGAACAAATTCCATTTAAAATATCGTTATTTCTACAAGCAGTACACATTATGTCCAATTTACCTATTGAGCATTTTCAATTCAATGTTTCTTGAGACAATCAATCCAAATACAGCATTCAATAGAACATAATTCCTCCTTTAGTGTGTGCTTCACAGTGGATGTGTATATACACCTGTTAATATCTTTTTTGCACAACAGCTGGTGCCATGAACTGTCCCAGACATACATATATACCAGCAGCCAAATAAAAGTAAAGACATATTGGATTATAATACCTCCTTCCTGGATTGTATGACTGTTTTTGGGTAGTTAAGTGACTGGTTGTCGGGCAAGGTATATTCATATATTATGTTTGTTTCATTACTGCCCACAGGGAAGAAGACCAGTCAAGCATGAGTTTTGGTAGATACAGTTCAAATTGTGATACAAATTTATGTGATAATAGTGATATGATTATTTAAGAAAAAGAGAACATGGAATTCATGAGTTATCTGATAACATTTATTAGATTGATAATGAGGCAATAAGGGTGGCCTTTATTGCAAATTATGGTTAAAGGGAGCCAAAACCAATGTTGTGTCAAAATATGTCAAAATTTTGCAAACTCAAATAACTATAAAAATATACTCTAAGAGTCTAACTTTAGCCATTGGTACAGTATAAATCATGGTAACTTACTATAATGTTACTTGAATTCCAAAATACTCGTGTCATCCTATGCCTGAAGACAGCAATGTTTGTAAACAAAACAATTTTGGTGGGTCACCAAAATTGACTGGGGACGAGTTTTAATGTATTTCGATGTAGTTTAAGTCTGTATTATAAGTTTATACTTTACCACTGGCCTAGGCTATGGCAATAGAATATATTTCAATAGTCAATAGAATTTGCAAAATTTTGACCCTACGTTGCTTTTGGCTCCCTTTAAGGCTTTTGTTTGCATACTGCTGATCCTATACCGTAATGTGGTATCAAATAAAAGATGGTAATTTTCTCGACCTATTTTTTGGAGGTTATAAGGATATTTTATTGATGGAAACCTTTTCAATGATACACACAATTGTATTAAGTGTCACAGTTGTGACCAGGGGACTGTTGAAATGACTGTCAATAGTACAAGAGAAGTGGTGCTTCTGGATCTTTTTAAAGATCATACTGGTACTCCTTCAGTAATTTTGATGACACAGTACACTAGCTGTATACAAAGAGCATTTTCCAGATTAGGGATTAATTAGGGATGGATATATTATTGAGAATATTATCACACATTTTCAAGATTAGACTGATCAGTTTTTGGAATACCCAAAACTACAGCCTTATCCAACAATCACATATCAAGACTCACAATGACCTAATTCAAATATTCAAATTGCAGTCTCATTAAGTGGTTTAGCTTTAACAGGTATCAATACACGTGAGTCTGATATTGGGCCTTGAGTATTATGCAAATCCTTGTGTGTATAAAGTAAAATGAAAATAAGGGAAAAAAGACAATTATTTTTTACCTCATGGTGCATGAGTAACACTTTGACTCCAACTTGAGGCAGGATGTAGATCAGTGATGTCTGTGTAGTAATGTTCTCTCTAGACAGTTTCTCTCTGAGGCTTACTGTGTCAATGGCCTAGTATGTGGTAGAATGTGACTTCCAGTTGGGCCTATTTAAAGAAAGAAACAGAGTTTAGTCCAGTGCTACTGGGAGAGTGCATAATAGTGGTCAGGAGTGGATTCAGGCAGGCAGCAAACTGATCATTTTGTTAAGGATAAACAGGGATCTAGATGCATTGTCCTACATTCAGCTATGCCTTAAAGCCTGGTCCCCACAGGGCGATTACTTTGAAAAAGATTGACGGCGACTGGCACAATTTTCAGTGGTTTGGTTGCCCGACGATTTATCACAGACGGGTGCCGTTATGTCTGGCAACTTAACCACTAGTCGCTGTGGTTCCTAGGCAAAATATTCTACATGTTTAATATTTCCCCATAGCCAAGGAGGACTAGTTAGTCGTTGGGCAACATACTAAAATGTTCTCTAGCCACCAGCAGATGTATATCATGAGCATCCCAACGTGGAAATTAACTTTTTAGTTGAAGGGCGACTTGTTAGTTGCTTGGCAACCAATATTTCATCCTTGGTTGCCGGGGTAATATACTAGTCACCGGGGTTTAGTCTCTAAGTGAGGATGCACCTTAAAAGAAACTTAAATAGATATTCTTAGGACATTGGTATGTGTCTCAGAATAGCCATCTCTGGTATTGAAAGGAAATTTGAAACAAAATATACATTCTTCACCAGGTCTTGTTAACAATATTTGTGTTCATTTTCAAAACATCTGTTTCCATATTTGATATAATTATCCATAAGACCTTTATAAAAGTCTTAAGAAACTTCCCACCAAACAGATCCTAAAATACTGTTCAATTTCAAATGTTCTACATCTGGTATTACCTAAAATAAATTTGTAAAAAAAACTAAATTCAATTATTTACTAACTATGAACAATTTCCATCTTTACCAAACTGTTTCTCCATAAATTGTTAAGTCTTTTAAATCTATTTCACATTAATTAAAAAAAAACATACATTTTAATTATTTTCAAATGTCATGCTTGATATACAATTGTTCAACTTGAATCAAATTAAGGAACGGTTCAGAAGATGGACTTAAAGTTCCCCCTTATCTATCTTTAATTAATTTGAGTTATGAGCTTGGTATAATGTTCCTTTCATTGCACACCTGGTTGATGAGCGGTTGAACATGCAACTGCAGGTGCACTATAGTCAAAAGTTATGAATGAACTATTTATGCCTTGCATTATATAGAGGGGTGTCCTGGCATCCTACATGGTTCTGGCAACGGCTTGGTTATGAAAGGTCTGTAAATTGGACAACAAGCTCTTGTGTGTAGAGCCCTGTCTATGGGACTCTACGTCGGTAAAAGTGTAGATGATCTCTACCTTTTCATAGATTTGATCACCATCACTGCCCTTGATAAGGCCCTGGCATAAAGCAACAGAAAACCAGTTAACCGAATCCTCCGTGGCTCCCATATCACTTATGACAACGATCATAGTTGCAGCAAAAGATATGTAAGTCTGATTGTCACCTGTGCAATTTTGGTTACATTGTGAATAGTGGCCTTCCTTTGAGAAACCGCGCACACTGTTACAATAAATACTGCAGCTTGTCCAGTTGTGTTCTTTTTATAATACGAACAAACATCCAGTGACATCACAACAAAAAAAAGAATATGTGATATAATGGTTTGTTTGCACTCACTGTCATGACATTCATAGCAAAACATCATGAATTAGCCATCTTTGTCATGTACATAACATGTAATGTTATTGTTGCTTATAATGAACAGTTTGGTCACATACTTCACCCAATCTGAGTACATGCCCCATATTCCCATGTTCCCGTGTTTGTAGGCCTACTAATAGACTACACTACCCTCAAGGGGCCTTATTGTTTAGGGGTTACTCCAGAGACTGATGGGAGAGCCAATGAACACTTCTATTGTTGTAATGGTTCTGAATCTAGAGAGCAGCTATTGATTGATATTGTCACATTAATAATGTATGGGGACAAGCCTTTATAGTCAGGTTCTAAAGTAAAATTGTCATATGAATCTTATATGTGTTATTATGGTGAATTATGTATTATGGTGCACAGCTTATCTTTATATTACCAACAAGAGAAACGTCAGCTATTCAATTTCATAACAAAAAGCAGAGTAGGTTTGACTCTCTGTGCTCTGCTGTCCGTGCAATTTTAGTTCACTTTCAAATCAGGACTGCTAGCAGTCCCAGTGGCAGGAGGACCAGTGGCCTGTTGCACAATGGGTTCGTAACAACAAATATAATAAAAACAACGCAACCTTTCATTGATATATTGATTGTAACAATGATCATTTTGAAAATAAAATAAACTCATTAAAAATGATATTAATGAGCTGTATTTTTCACAGGAAATATTCTTATTTTTACCCTTTTCACATCGATTTACAGAATTCAATTTGATCCTGTAGAAACAAAGATATAAGGGGTATCGTTACAATGCAACTTTGCACTGTGACACAAACGCTCTGAAAGTTATCTTAAAGTTTTTGTTGTTACGAAATGTCAGGGTCAACGGGTGACTTGGCTTTCCCTGCCTACCAGTTCCTATCTTCATACTATTCTCCTGCTACAGGGCACACTTACCCACTACTGTACATATATATTACATATATATTTATAAACTTTCACTTTTTATTGATATACTTTGTACTATATTTTTTCCAACAAATACTGTAACCTACTAGAGCTTATCACAGCCGGAGGGTGACGCAACAGTCATGTTATGCAACCATACTTTTTTGGTTAGTCAGTTACTTACTAAAAGAGCACGTAACTATTACATTATTTTTCTGAGAGTTTGAGACCTAACCAAAAAATATTGTTATCATAACATTCTAGTAAAGTAATGTCAAGACCGAATCCAAACAGAACGTTATTGTGATGTACTGATTAGGTGAGGTCGAGATCTCACTTAAAAAGAACATTATTGTAACTTCCTCACCAGGGTAGGTCTCAACCTAACCTAAGCTGTTGCTGCAACGTTATTGTAACATCACTCCGCCGGATGGGCATACTTCTCCTTCTCGTCCTTAGAAATGGGAATCTCCTCTGTGTTACAAAATGAATCGGTTTTAAATTCAGAGCTTGATATATAAGCAAATGAAATCATGTCATAAGCTAACTTAGTGCTGCTCGTTCCCCTCCTGGAGCTGAAAATCATTCCCTTTTCGGTCCCATATAGAATAACACTGGAGGCAGATCCAGGGGTGAGGGGTCTGGGAGATATAAACCTCTTAACCTGGCTTTAGAGAATGTTTTGAATTTACGACCTTCAATCAATGGCACCAAAAGTCAATATTAGAATAAAGGCAGAGGCTGCAGTTCAATTTATATACTTCTACAAACAGAAAGCGGGTGGGTATGAGGGTGGTAAGAGGCTTTGATACAGAAGTTGTAACTTAATGCTTTAGACCCCAGGTAATGTTCATGAATTGCTGGATTTCTTCAGGAGTTTAACAGATTTTACACCAAAATCTGCTGATTTTCATATGAATTGAGGGAATTCAAAGCTTATCAATGTAAATTGTAACTACGCATTTGGTTTGAAGCCTGGAAAGACTGTGGAAAATGGACGTTATTTCAGGCAGCTATAGCCAAACCCTTGGGCTGCCATGGCCAGATTGCGGTCTAAAGGGTTAAGTAGCAAGTTAAGAAAAACACAGATTGGTATGTTTAATCATGGCTGTGTTATACTGAATGCAATCCGAAACCCCACGTCAAAAGTTGTATGTGTAATTGGTTGAGCAGCAGGTTGTATAAGCAATGAACAATCTTAAATGGACTTACTATAATATGTGATTTTACAATTAGAACATGTTCTAGCATGTATTGATCCAAATAAAGTATCATTCATGCAAGTTTCAGCCTCTCTGTATTTCTGACCATCCATTTTGTTGACATTTTTCCTACTTGCTTAGAATTTACTCACACATGGTTACGGTTCCTCTCTCCCCTCCATCCTTGCAAGTCAGACGAAACATTAATGCTTTATTTCACCATCACTCTGGCTAGATCCTCCTGGCAACTACTTGTTTTTCAGCACCTCCACAGCTAGACATTCTTTTCAGCATGCTCATGCTACGTGGGAGAGAGTCGGTCCTGCTGGTAATAGGTGATACCACTAACATTCTTTTGTGTATGGCATCTTGGGCATAAGCAATGGTTGGCAGCTACCTAAATTTGGTGTACCCCAGTCACCCGAGCCACCCATTCTACAGAGTAATACCATGGGGAAACAGTGTACCCTCAGTGCATAACAGTTCTTACTGTTGTGAGGGATGGCACACACAGCAGAGTCATCACTGTTGAACAAGGATGGAATCCAACTTTGGTGATAACAGCGAGGGTTAGCACACTTCTTTTATGTATAAATATTTAAGGGGGGGGGGGCATTTTGAGGTCATTGTTTTAATATTATGTTTTCACCCAGTAATACTTGTGTTACTGAGGTCATACAATAAGAAGGTACGTGACGGAAATGCATTTATCAATAGATTACATGAGTTCAAAGTTTATGCAAAACTATTGCTGTTGTGAAGGTTTGCATTTTGAAAACCTTTGGCTGTTGCGAGACCCAAATCTATACCCTCGTTGTGCTTTCGCTGTTGCAAGAGTTTGGTTATACGACGGAGCACAGTGTCCAGACTGTGGATGAACTGGTATATATGTGACATCTCAAATGCAATGACACACATATGAGAACTTGCATTTTAGGGACTACTGTGCCTAAACTTAGGTATGACTCGGGCATGCCCTCCCTGGCAGAGTGCCCGGGGAAGACCCTGTCAGTCCTCAGCTACTCTGCCATGTAATCTAACCTTATTTATCTCAAATAATAATGAAAAAGATGTATTTGTAATCTTTAGTAATCTATGGAGATATTTGTTGAAAATAGACTAGACTAATAACATTCCATTTACAAGACTTGTCCCATTAATTGTAGGCCACCCCCCTTTGCCACGGACCTGTAAACTGATGAAACTAAAGCAAACTCAGATCTCTACTTTTTGCCACGCACTCTGTGCCGTAATACGAATGTTCATGCTACAGAGTGTCCTGCATCAACTTCAATAAAAACACCATCCAAACATAGCAACAACATTCTAAATTTTGTATATTGAATCTGTTTGGCATGTTGGCCAAGATACTAATAGTGTGAGATTGGGCATTTGGATTGTGCGGTTTTTGTCCGACGACCAGACTGCAAATGGCGTCACCATCACTGGACACTGCTGACAGCAAAGGTAGGACATAACGGTCATGTTATGCAACCATACATATTTTGTTTGTCTGTTACTTACTAAAATGTCACGTAACTGTTACATTATCTTTCTGGGAGGTTGAGACCTGACAAAAACAGAATGTTATCATGACGTTCCGGTGAGGTTACGTCAAGATCAAATTAAAATAGAATGTCATAGTGACATTCCAGACCTCACTTTAACAGAAAGTTGTTGTGAACCCCTGACCAGGGGAGGTCCGATCTTCACCTAAACAAACGTTGTGACCTTCTGAGGTGAGGTCACAATAAATTACGTTACAAGAACATTATTAGAATATCACAATAATATATAACATCGCAACTCTTATTTGCAGCGATGTTATTGGGAGTCATCAAAAGAATGTTGCTGTAACCTAACAGTGTAACTTATCAAGATTCGATCCAGAATGTTGCTAGAATGTTATTAGAACATCATATCCTTAGCTGGGCTCAGTGTTCAGTGCATGCTGGGGCGGCCTGCAGATACCATCTGTACGTACATTTGGGCTGTGGAGGTCATATGCCACTAGTAGGGTTGATAATAGACCTTGTGCACACCTGGTCACGTGGCCACATTTTGGTAATGACCGTGTCCACGTGGCTAGTACATACAGATTAAATTCATGAATTCTAAATAATGATAACTGCTACTTTTGATTAGTGTGGTTATATCAAATGTTTACAGCAAGAGTATTTGTTCTAGATATGGTAGAATTGTGGGAAATCGTAGTTTCCAAATGATCACCAATATGGTGACCAGACCCTTTCTTAAGATTGTGACTGCACAACGTCTATAGACCATGTGGTATCCATGAACATGTAGACCTTTAGAAAACAACACATTAATCAAGAATGTATACCCAAATTTGAAATAATTATGATAAGTCATCGGTAAATACAATATACAAAAAATACAATCATATCATTTAACTATGAAAATATTATCTTTTTCATTTTAAAAACCAAATGGCCGAATGATCACCAATATGGCTGCCAGCCCCTCTCTAGCCACTATGACGTCACCTGCACAACATCTATAGATACTCCCACCCGGGTAGTGCTATACCTTGCACAAAGTAATAAAAGCATGGGGAATGTCAATCAAGCTGTGTCCTCATGGGGCAAAAATTAACAGAAGATTAAAGTTTATTGTCACTGACAAATGCATTGTCGGCTGACTTTTTGAATGCTGCATATAACGGCTGACAAAAAACAGTTTACTTATGTTGGGACATGTTGAATGATGAATTCATGGACAACAAACAGGAGTTTATTGTCCAAAAAGACATTGTGTCAGGCTAAGGGACAATAAACCTGTCAGTCATTTTCACCGGAAGGTTAGGCCTGTTTAAAGGAAAGCTTGCACATGACTGCTGGGTGGTCATTTTTCATTGAATTGAATTCAGTGGGTTCTTCACAACTTGCAGTATCAATATTAGCAAAATGGAAGGAAAATATTTAGTTTGCACACAATTATGGGGCATTAATAAACTTGTATTTTATCACATTTTTAAGGGAAATCCACCCAATTTATGACGTAGCAAGGGGAGTTCTTGGGGAATCCCATGTTCCCTTAGAAGGGAATCCCCATCCCTGTATAATTTGTAAAAAGAATTATGCACTCTAACAAAGAGTAAATATATTTGACCTGATGTAACTCATAATAAATCAAAATATTTATCCATCTACAACTTTTCATTAATCAGGGAATCCCAAAATAACTTTAGAAGGAATTCCCTTAACTGTGACGTAGCAAGGGGAGTACTGAGCAGCCCAGCATCCAGGGAATTCTGTAAATTAAATTTCTTTCCTCAATAATTCCCTAAGAATTCGACATTTTCAATATTTTTCTTTTGAAACATTTTTAGAATACTGAAGTGAAATTAGTTTCACTAAAAATAGCGCTTCATGAATTTATGTGCAAGTTTTCCTTTAATGTATCTATCATCGACAATGACAGATATATATCACTGTCGGCCATTTTCTTTGGTGCCACTCTCTGTACTTGCTTTACTTAATTACATATTCGGAGGGTGTCTTTCATCTTTGGTCATTTTCCTTAATTGATAGTTCTTAATACAAAAACAAATCTGAGAATCTCTAAATATTTGTCATAACCATATGCCCCTTTTTTTTGTGAATTAGAATTCCTATCTCATTAGGAGTTAATCAAAGCCCTCGATATTCAGTAATTAAAATTTGGATTTTGGATAACCTTTAAATGTGACATAGCATGCACGGACCTGCCATCCCACTTCTGTAGGTTCAGAAAATGGGAATTCATGTGCAATAAGCCCTTCCCAGTTTACACTAACATTAAGGTTTACTATGAAATATTTTCAAAATTGCCTCCATGCTTATTCTGTGAAGACAGTTATAGAATACAAAATTAACCAAAGCAATTTGGTTGACAGATTGCTCCTAAATTTGGTAAAATGTGACCTTACATTTTGGACTTTTCCCCATAGGAACCAATGGTAAAGCCTGTCAGCCTAGCCTATAATGTCCAACCCTATTTTCCCCTGAAATTCAACATTTTGATTGGCTGGCAAACCTACAAATCTGTCAACTGATGAAATTTAAGAAATCATAATGTTAAATTCTTGCTTATTTCAGTAACCCCAACACTTGGAAACAAGGATGGCGTACACAGTAATTTTGTCTGACTCTCGTCCAACCCTAGCACATATCCAATGTGAGATGGGCTTATTCTCCCCACCAAGTTATCCAGACACCACAGTGTATTATGGTGTGACATATATACCCATCAGTCATGTAACGTTGTACCACAGAGGACATATTATTATGTCTAGCATAGTTTTTAGGCCTGGCTGAGCCCACTCAGTGACTCTCAATGATTCCTTGTACCCAACTGTCCCCAACCAAACAACAATGAAAGGGATGGGTATAGACCCCTAAAATCGACAGAGCGACATGGCCTTACATATTAGGGACCATCCATAAATGATGTCACATTTTTTCAAGGTGCTTATAGGAAACCACAGCTCCCTGTCATACTGAATATTCTGTTAAAACATGGAAATAAGGCCTGTTTTCAGGCAGTGTCACACTATTCAACCTACCCATAATCGTAACATCATTTATGGAAGGCCTCTTAAATTTGGCATGCGACACTAGGTTTAGTGACATGAAAAAAGAAAACAAGCAATATAAAAAGGTTATTTCTTAAATTTGACATGAGATATGTAAGTCTTTTTTTAAATCGACAGGGAAATTCAAAATATAGCAACAGGTGATATGGCCATTTCTTAAATTTGATGTGCGACATAAGGACCCCCTCCACACACCCCTGGACCCCAAAATGGGAGCATAATGTTATTATAATAGTATACAGCTCGTCTACTGTTGGCTAAAATATCACATAACAATCACATAAGTGTACATGAGGTTAGGACTCTTTTAGTGAAAGACCAAAACCAGAATGTTTTATAACTATAGTCCAATGTCGCACTACAGGGGCGGATCCAGAGTCAGTGTTCTGGGGGGGGGGGGGGAGGGCAAACCCTTACCAACTTATAAAAATATAAAAAGAAAACATATCATTTTAACACAGATCTTCCAATTCTAAGTGACCAAATTTTCTATTTAGGGTCGGGGGGGGGGGGAGGAGCCCTGCTTGGATCCGCCATGGCACTGTTAGGTTATTGGGTGCCATCAAAATAGCAAGAACCAAAACAGAACATTATTGCTACACTGTAATAACATTACATGCTTTACTGGATCTTAACTTTACTTACCCTCTTGCACTTCACTGAATAGGTGAAGACTCCGAAGCTGGCCTAACCCAAAAGTAATCACTCCGTGTGCACTTTTAATATAACAGTTATAAAGATATATCCATTTGATACACTCCTTTCAAAATAATCACATTTCCCAGTGAGTACTTTGCACATTTAATCCACTCTGGTAAATGTAACCGTATTAGATATATCAGTACACACACACCACTAATAGTTTCTCCACAAAATATATCCCAAATGAGAAGATATCAATCCTTTTTGTCCTGCCACATCCACAGCGCATGCTCGTAAAACTGGTGTATTCTCGTGCTCTGACCGGCAACTGACGTCCAGCCTCCTCTTACCTCCTGGTAGTTTGGCACCAGACGCCGGTCCTTGGCCCAGCTGTCTCACCACATTCCTACATACAGATATACACTCTCCTATATACATACATGTATATTTACAGCGGCCTGAGACCGTCAGCTGAGGCCACCCACCCAGGGGGGCTGTGCTGAACTGGGATTTTCTATAAATGAGCTGTTTATTTGTTTATTGATTGTTATTTATTAAACCATACTCATTTTACATTATTCTCCGTTTTTATGTGTTAAAGTTACAAGTTATAATCAGTACAAAAGTGCATAGAAGAAATATAATGGAAATATGATTATGTTCTTATTACCTTAGCTAAGATAAGCATCAGGTTCCAATAAGTAAATTGGGGGAGGTTAATATCATACGGCCATATATAAAGAGAAAGAAAGAGTGACATTTCAACTTTTCAAGTTTATCATCTAATACATTAGATATAACGCTGATAAAGTGGTAGATAAAATTCTTATATAAATATTTCATTTATTATATATATACAAAATAGGGTTTTTCTTATCAATAAATGTCCTGGGATCCCTGTGCGACTGAAAATGGACATCTGTGTGTGACATCACACATGCATATAAGTCGTTATATTCAAATTCTAAAATTCTAAAATTGATAATGGATATGACTAATAATACATTTTTGCATCAAATCATTGAATCATGTAAGTACTAAAACCATAAGGCTAATTAAGAAGACTTAAGAAAAAAACTATTCTATCATTTTCTTCTTTACATATTTTTATCAAGTTCTGCCTGTGACGTCAAACAGAGATTCATCGCACTGTGCAAGGTGCATCATGTTTCAGAGGGACATACTGTATGATTTATACAAATCTGAATACAATAAAAAATATTATAGATAAAAGTATTATAATTTGGCCTGGTAGCTATTCAAGTGGTAGGGATCATGTACACACAATGATTTACATTCATTGGCTTCTCCCTTTCAATAGTGGGAGGCTATTACCATACGGATATATTTAAATGATAAAATAATTATAATGCTTCGTGTACAAACATAGTCTTTTATGTGATAATTTATTTTTGCCTGCACGGTTAACTCATCTGAGTTTAAAAAAGGGTTAATAGAATCCCAAGTAATTCAAACATAAATACTGTACTGGTCCTTATTTATAAAGGTACAAGATTGTGGGATAGTTTAACTGAGTCAGAGCAATCAACTGATTGCCTCATATCATTTAAAGTGTTATTAGGAATAATAATATGGCCTTTAATGTTTTCCGGGGTTTACTGACATAAAGATGTATTTAAAAAGTGAACGTCATACAGCGTAATAAAACAATGTGTAGTAAAAGGTTGTAAATATACAAATAATGACAAGGGCGGATACAGGATTTTCAAAAAAAAGGCAGGGGGGTCAGCATAAAGGCTAAGTACTAAAATGGCGTGTATTTGCATGTACGCTTGTGCCATTTTCCCTTCTTTTGTAGTTTAGGGGTCCAGCAAAAAAGAAAAGGGGGGGGGGTCAGGTACCCCCTGCCCCCCCCCCCCCTTTGGATCTGCCCCTGAACTACAGAATGTCCACTGAAATAGGAATACGCCAAGATTATCATTATTTCATAATAATGAGTACCAACCAAAAGGTGATGAATGTTTGATCTCCTGTCCTTTGGGTGGGATGTCAGGTTGTCTGAATGATTATCGGCAAGGTACTCAAAGGAGAGACATCTATTGAAAAGCATCCTACATATTTTATATATGTGTCTACGTGATCCTATTATATCATATTGACACAGTAACAATGATATTAATGTGGGGGCGGATATGATCACGTACACACATAATAAAATCAATCAAGCTTTCAACAAAAATGCATCGAACAGAAAAAACAATAGATTTATAATGTATTGTAGTTGATTGATTTAGCCCATTCCACGCAAATTGCAAACATGGAACATCCCAATTTTACAATTTTTATTATTACCCCATCCTATTTTAACTGTTTAATGTCATGTTAACCCTAAACTGTCCAAATCCCCCCAAAATGAAGTATATATATATATATATATATATATATATATATATATATATATATATTTGTGGGGATTTTTAGGCCGGCCATTGTTTTTTGTTTTTTTGTTTTTTTAAATTATCTATTGAGTAATTCACTTCAGGGTTTCCCCTGGTTTTCGGTGATATTACCAGCAATAAGTTGTCGGCCTCCTCTGTTTGGGGCCAGTGGCAAGGAAAGCCTCTGTATTGTTAACGAATAGCCCATGGAAGGTAGCCTATACAAATGGTTCGCCTTTGTTTAAGCCACATACCCACTAGGCGATTTTGCATGAGTCAGCCGACTAGAATTGACCGATTCTAGCACTGATTCAGATCGAACATGGACATTTTAATATACTGTACTGACAGGTGATCATAGGAATCGGCCAATTCTCCCAGTTGCCCATTGCCCATCGCCAGTAAAATCGTCTAGTAAGTTTGGGGCTTTGGGCCTGACCATGGCCCAGATTAAGGAGGCAAAGTACCCTTTGGTGCCACTGAAAACCAATAATAAGTTCTTTATCTACTATCCTTGAGAAACATACTGTCGTTGTTTAGGAATAGCCTATGGCTGGTGGCCCAGAGAATAAGACCGTTGGGTATATTCCAGGGATGGACATTGGTTGGACAAAATAACCATATTAGAAGCCATCTCTGCCTCCAAGAGCTGGGGTTACTGAGATAAGCAATAGTCATTTTGTTCTATATCCCCAAGTCCTGCTAAACCATTATGATTTATTGAATTATATCAACTGACAGATTTGCAGGTTTCACAGACAATCAAAAGCTGTATTTCAGGGCAAAATTGGATTGGACATTGTGATGGGGGCTAACATAGAAGCAATATGTCAAACAAAATCCTTTCGTTAATTTTGTATTATTCAACTGTTTTGAGTGATTAAGCATTGAGGCAATTTTTAAAATACTTCATGGTAAACTCTAATGTGAGTGTGTGTAAACTTATTGCTTACCTCCTTTAATTTGTTGGTGCAAGGCATCGTACTGTTTGTATGTTATGATAACCACAAACCATCCCCGAAAAAAGTATGTTTTTGGGCCACTGTGTACTAGCAATAGGTTGTTGGTATTCTATCCTTAGGGCCAGTGGCAGAGAGGTTTGTATACTATTAGCCCAGGGCCGGTAGCCCATAGAAAGGCCTCCCCTCTGCGCATGCGTCGGTTGCCATGGGATCCTGACCTACTTTATCCTCCTTGGGAAACCACTGGTGTGAGGGGGCGTTTCACACTGCTCATAAGTCTAAGATCATACTTTCAGTTAAGATATTTGGACATTTTTAAGGTTGTATTTATGACTTATGATCGTATATTCCTATCGTTAACCATCAATTTAAGACTACTGACTTTTAAAATATCTTGAATTGTGAGATGTGAGAAACGTATTTGCAATTGTCCTAGTTTGAAACTTGCCCCGACTTAGGTCCACTAAGATAGACCACGGATAGCCAATTCTTTACATCTCACCTGCAGGTTAGCCTAGATCCAGGTGCAAGCTGGGTAATATGTTGACAAGTCACAAGGCTTATGTATAGGTATTTTCATCAATCATGACATTATTTATGGTTTAAAATGTTGTTAATGAACACAATCATCAACTATTTTTCATTTGTTATTTGCATGTGTTGATACTTTTTGGGGTTGGTATGAAAATGTATTCATTACATTTAGAAATATGGCTATTATTTGTATATTTTCTATAGATTTCCATGTGTTTTTGCCGACAAAATAGGCCACTTACCCTGTAGGTGGTTTAAAAAAACTATTTATCAGCTATCCGTGGTAGGGAGAAAATAAAATTGCATTGGTTTCCATTGACATGCATATTTTGTTGAAATTCTTCACGTGAAATTGGACATTGAGGCGTAGAGCACCCTGTTTATTGCATGACTTGTATTGTTCTGTTATACAAGGCATCATATTAAAAATTGATAAAAATCAATATCGATTGACGGAAGCTCTTTGTTACAGGGTATGGTACCATAATATGAGAGGTTACACTAAAACGCTGTCACCTATAAACCTGCAACAGCTATCAATAATTATTTAAGTTGGTGAGATTTGTTGTCTTTCAACTTTTTACTAAAGGTTTTCTTGTACTTTGGTGAACTGGAGTAGATATGAATGTTACTTTTTCTGAAAACAAGCAGTTATCCAATATGCGTTTGTGACAATTACCACCTAACAATTTTACTTTGAGGGATAGTAAAAGCTATATAGGTTGTACTTTTGTTACTTTACCAAATTAAAAAATTCATTAACAACAATTAACCGCTTCAAAGCATTATACACTATACACCTCATAGAAAAATTGGTCCTTTTTCAGAATATTTCAGTCATGATGTCCCATATAACAGTCCAGAGCCTCTGAATCTTTCCCAGCATGCCCCAGCCTGCTGTCCCCCGTCCCAGACTGCAGCGCGGCCTGCCGGCTGACCCCTGACCCCTACACCAGCTGGTTCCCCCATGTGGACAGGCTCTGACACGGTTACAGGCCGGGTACCAGTTATGATTGAGGCAGTAATGGCGGAAATGACCAACTTCCGGTCTGTGATGTGGGCGATAATGAGGGAGGTTGACCTTGTTGGTTGTTGGGGTCAGGGATACTACATGATAATGAGAGAGGTTGGGTAGTAGTAGGGGTCAGAGATGCTACAAGCCTATCAAGGAAACCCTCATAATGCAATCATTGAAGATAGGAAGGTTAATAAAACCGTTTCAAGTATTCAGTCATTGGAAGTGTTTCTGTTGTAAAGAACATGCCCTTGTCTCTGTGAATAAGACATCTATGTGTGTGTGTGTGTGTGTGTGTGTGTGTGTCTGTGTGTGTGTGTGTGTGTGTGTGTGTGTGTGTGTGAATGTTTTTGTATTACATCAAGTATATTATAGGTACCGCTTAAATGACGATAGTAGGGAATTTCAGGTACTGAGGCGTAATGTGACGTAACGTAAACGTAACGTATCTTTTTTCTTAGCTTGTATGATTTATATCAAACATAATTATGTCTTTATGAGCATACAATTATACAGTTATGTTGCAAGATCCTCTAATTTTGATGAGCAAACTGTGCAAATCTATCCAGATATATAACTTGGTAGATTTCATATATGTTAACATATCAAGATGCATTGTGGGATGTGGAACTCCTAAAGCCCCATATACACTAGGCGATTTTGACCAGAGTCGGCCGATTCACTGGTGCAAAATCGGCCAACTCTGTCAGACGAGTCGGCTGATTTTAGTGCCGACTCATATCAAACATACACATTCCAATATACTATACTAACAGGGTTTCATAGGAGTCGGCCAATTCTGCCTGTTTCCCGTTTTCCGTCGCTGGTAAAATCGCCTAGTGGGTATGGGGCTTTAGTGTCTCCCAATCTTTTGTGCACCATCAAAAATCCTTAATTTGTTGTTTCATAGTGAACAATGGAGGCCTGGTACAACATCTAATTTGGACTACCCTAATGTCATAATACAAATTGAGGTGAATGCAGTTTCCTCTTGGCTAAATACAATTACAACATATACACACATGTACATACTCATAGACGGCACCAACCACATTATTGATCTACATAGGGGCGTCTGTTACATCCACGAAAAAGACATGTAAGGACCCAATTCTTGACATAGTGATAAATGAGAGGACAATCTTAAAATCTATTTGTCTCATTCCTATAAGAACAAATAAAAATTCCAGATTTTCCACAACTTCTGCTGGGCGAATTGGCCCATGTGTCGTTACATATAGAAGTACATAATTATGCGTAAGTCTCTAGCCGATAGCAGACCCTTATCCCATCTAGATCTGTTTGTGGAGCAGTATGTAATAAGTTGTTTGTTGTGGGTGAAAAAAGTTGTATTTTACTTCATGTTGTGCTTTGCTAGCAAGGAAAATAATATTATTAACGAAAATAATATTTTCGTAACGAAAATAGTTTTGCAACACTTTTTTTCTATATTTAGAATGCCCCCAGAGAGCTGTAACTTTTACTGAATTCTCTCTAATGTTTTCCCTATTTAAATCAATTTACAGAATTCAATTTCATTCACTAGAACCAGAGATTTTACTATTTTTGTAAAATCCTAACAACGAAACTTTTTGCTAAGAAATCTCAACTTGATCCTCACAACGAAATTCTATTGTGCAACGGGCCACTGGTCTTCGACAGCTGGACGGTCACCTGTCTGCTCCCGTCTCACCACTGATCGTCTCCCCAGCCAAGGATTCGACATTATTATAATGTTGCCACAACATCCTGTTTGGTTCTGTATTGGTTCTTGTTACGTTCTTTTGATGACTCCCAATTAAGTTACTGCAACCTACTGCTGTGTCATTGCACTGTTATGTTATTACAAAGTTCTTGTTACGTTCTTCTACCCAAACAGAATCTGCTTATAAGACTGTGTTATGGTTTGGTCATAACCTCACCAAAAAATAACATTAGATTCTGGTGAGGTTTTAACCTCACCATCAATTACATAACTGTTACATGCCATAAGTAGCAGACTGACCCAAAATGTATGGTTGCAGAATGGTTCTGATACATCGCTACTTGGCTGAGACTGCCGTTATGTATTTGTCCAAACCTAATTACACTAAACGTTGGGTCAATGATCACGTTGGGTCCCAATGCCCAACATGTCTTAGAGCCATATTAAGACCATATCACACTATGCGTTGGGTATTACCGCTACCCAACTTGAAGTATATTATACTATGCATTTTGGGTTGCACTGGGGGTCGAGTTGGATCTGCCACCTTGTGTTGGGTCGCATTAGACAATTAGCCCATCCCAGTATAAATGGACATCAAATTTTACCATGAATTACATACCCTGGTATATACCCAATGTTGGATGGGCTTATTAGTTCATGCTGGAATTTACAATGGTGTCAGTAAAATCACAAGTGCCATTTGCGTTAGGCAACACGACCCGACACAAACGGGGACCCGACCCGTAGTGTAATGTGGCCTTTACTATATTTTTCTATATATTGATTATAACATAACCAAGTGGATAATCAAAACAGAATATGGTACTGACTCTAGAGGAATTCATGTGGAATAAAGGCAGTGGGCAGTAGGGGGGCGACATTGGGCAGAGGAGTGGGACAGGAGGGAAGGGGCTAGAGCGCGTTTTAAGAAGTTAGTTTTTGTGTTGAAAAATCAAGAAGGACATCCCTGTTTGGACTGTTATATACTTACTAAGTAACCGATATATGTTTGCTTATTATGTGATTGATCCCGGGCCCGGTGACCTCCTCAGCTTTCTAACATGCATGGACACACTGACATCTGCAAGTATACATCGCCCAGTGCCCCGTCGCATAACGGGTCTCGCTGTAGGGAACATTGGCACACCACTCTCGCAACAAGGACATCCCTGTTGCGATGGGTCCCCCTGTTGATTTGTGGGTGTTTTAAGCAACCGATTTTAATTCTGTAAAAAGTTCTAGAAACTAGACATTTAGATCTAAAATCCCTGAAATTTTCAGCCCAGGAAAATGATTAGAAATGGGTGAAAATTGATGCCGAATTTCGCGTATAGTAGCGAGACTTTGCCAAACCCTCGCTGTTTCTCTCCCTACAGCGTGCATTTGGTTATGCGATGGGCCACTGTGCTCCGTCGCATAACCAAACGAGGACTTAGTTATTGGTCTCCCAACAGCAATATCCTTAAGCTTTTCAATGTGCCAATCCTCGCAACAGCGATGGTTTTGTACACATTTTCAACACATTTGATTTATTGAATAATACATTTCTGCTACTTGCCTCTTGTACATTTCATAAGCTTGAGGGCATAGCTATCACCCGCTTAAAACAGAACATTAAAATATGGAAGCTAAAGTGCCCCCCTTGCGGCGTCACATAACCAAACGCCCACAACAGCGAGGGATTTAAAATGGTTTAGTTTTTCTCTCCCTGTTCTTTTTTTATCCTTGTTTCCCTCTTGTGCCATTTGCCCCTGTTGCGATGGTTTTGCACACACTTTGAAGTTAATTAAATTGATTGATAAATACATTTCCGCCCATACCTCCTATATGTTTTATAAGATGAGGGACACTGCTATCATTTGCTGAAAACAGAATATATATTAAAATTCACACCCCAAAATGTCCCTTCGGGATATCAAAAAAAGGGGTGGTCAAACCATACCTGTAAGGATGAAAGGTGTTTCACTCCGTGTTGAACAGGGACAGGTCTTTTAAAGTTTGCCAATCATGCTACAGTGAGACCCGTTATGCAATGGGCCAACAGGGGTATAACAAATAAATGTTTTGCACAAGGGACGTTTCTGTTATTTTGGGTCTCTCTGTTGTTTTGTTGCTTTTTCACTGCCTAAATTGAATCTCTGTAAGGAGTTATAGGAGAAAGACATTTAGTTATATAGATCATTAAAATCCCAACACGAAATGGCCACTTTAAGTGGGCAAGACTGAAGCCCCATACTCACTAGGTGAATTTTACTGAGTCGGCGGACTGATCTGCGTATAATCGGCCGACTATTCTCATAGAACCATACGATTTTAGCATCAATTAAGCCAGTAAGTATGTTATGTTGAAATATATAAGTTTGATATGAGTCGGTGATAAAATTAAAATCAGCCAGCTCTTCTAGTAGAGTCGGCTGATTTCAGCACTAATGGGTCGGCCCACTTTGGTCAATTTCAACTAGTGGACATGGGGCTTTATTTGCAGAACAGAGGCTTTTTTCACAGTGATATGGTTCGCTGTCATATGAGTTATTATGCGACAGGCCGGAGGGGTACTGACTCACATCTAAGATGAAAAAAGTCTGCGGCCTTTTGTGACTCACACCAGCAGGGATAAATCATTTCATATCATTGGGGGAAGGAGTTTTTGTGATTTTTCTCTTAGCAGCAAACAGATCCAAGTTGCTAACTTTGTAATCACCCCGCCACGCAGCAGCTCCCAGGCCGGTAGGGGTGGTTATGCCACAGTCACTTTCTATGGTTGATTACAATGACCCAAGTAGACTAGCCTCAAGAAAGGTGATAAATAGTTATTGTAGATCATATCTTTGTGTAACATATGACAATGGATAATGGTTTTGATCATTATTTACAATTGAATTCAAAATAATTCAGATCAGATCAGGATTTATTGAATTTCGATGCTGTAAAACTGAGCTCCGAATGTTGGCAACAGTGAGTTTCGGCAGGTCAACATTACCAGGACGACGTTACCAGAGTGAAAAAATGTTAGTCTGCCCCTGACTTTATTAACTCTTACATAATAGGTCTGTACACCAACAATAGTCAACAGCTTTTATTGGCTACTTCAAATCTGTTAAGATTTCTTGTATTGGCCTTCTATGAATAGCATGGGCAAGACATTTTAAACTGGAAGTTAATATTGTTTGTTTACAAGGAAACTTGATGGAGCAATACATCAGAGAGGATGTTTTGTTGAAAGACTTTCAATGCATACTATTCATTATAATGCCACTGCCCTGGTGTTTTAAATTTGAGACAATGTTTTGGGAGTTTTACTATTGCTAAGCTGTATGAAGTGAAGTGATCAAAGTTCCAAAATGTAGGCAGTTTTGGGAAGAGGGCAGGTTTATTGGAAAGTTGTATTTAAAGGGGCACTCCAGTGAAAAAAACATGTTTTTTTTTTACCCCTTACCCGATTTTAATTCTGTTTTGACTGAAGACATCAGAAAGGCAAGCTCTATTTACAATTTTATTGTAGTTTCTTACTGGTGTTCCCCTTTTAGAAACTGTTCAGCCTTAAAACAAAAAGCCCAATGAAGGGAACTAATTGATTGATTCAACTAACATTCTTGTCAAATCTTTTGAAATGATCATTGAAAAATGCAAAAAATCCTTTCCTTGCACTAAGCTAAGAATTTCATTCACTAGAATAAAATGTCTCCTAAACCTGATTTGATATTTGGTTTCTAAGTTTACTCCTGTCTTAAGATGCTTTACCAGAACAGGGGGGAACCCCTTGAGCGATCTCATCAAAATTCTGGTCGTTTTGTCCAGTTCTGGTAGCTTAATTTTGGTCAAAACGATTAAAATTGCATTCCCATTTTCCAGTTAGGAGAATTGGGGTTCATTAGCGCCAGCTGGTGTATTCTGGACTAACTACACCCCTCCATACTCTCAAACCCACACTGGCCCCCCTGATATGCAAGGGGCGACCCCTTGGTCCCTTCACCCCACACTGGGCCTTACACAGCCACTCGCTGCCTGCCCTTCAATCTCTACACATCTCCACAAAATCCCACCCACCCGCACCTATTATCATTTATCTTATCTTTTTTTTAAAGTTTTTATCTTTGTTGTCATTTTCTTATATGTGACCCGATCCGACAAAATGAGTCGCAAGTCGCGCGCGGTCAAACTGAGATATGGGCCTCTGAAGTCGGAAATCGGCCCCACCATCGAAAATGACTTTGTTGCATTTTCTTAATCTTTTATATCAGGACTTTCATTTCCCAAAATATTTTGATGAAATTAATATTCTTAGTGTGTTAGAATGGCCCCCAAAGTCGTTCTTCTGCTTCAGTGAGTTAAAACAAAAGGCTCCTGAGACGCCGATTTTTATCAACTTTGCCGACTTGCGAGCCGCTTTTAGGAGTCGACAACCCAAGAACTTTTGGTACCGCCAAAAAGCGCGGGACCTCTTCTAGCCAATCGCATCGTCGGATTTTGAATTGGGACGGGGATGGACCAATCAGAAGGCGGATCGCGAAAGCCGTCGCCATAAACAATCGTTGTCAAGGAGGTCACGTGTTGCGATCCGAGCGCTCTGATTGGCTGAGACCCCCTCGGCGTGCCGGAAGCGCGACTGTTTGTAAAATTTAAAGGTCCGACCGACAGAAGCAGGTGCGCGTTCAATGAGGCCTAACGTGTTAATTAGCGTGTTATTTCTTGAACTGCAAGTGCAGTTTGGATCCAAACATTGTTAGGATTACATGGCTACCCCCAAGGAGCGTGAGGAGGCCGTGGCAGCCGCGCTAAATACAATTGTTCGGACTAATCTTCATGGCGGCGCCAACGACGAGCAATGGCGAGAACTTGTCGAGGATTACTTCATCTTTGCCGAGGACGATGGGGACTTATCGGAGGGGGAGGAGGATGCTACCCTGTCGGAAAAGGACATAGAGGATTTGGAGGAGGCTGAGGAGTCACAGGAGGACGAGGATGAGCCCCTGGTTATCACTGATCCGACGGACCAACTGCTGCAGGAGGAAACTGACAGTTGCCAGAAATTTAGGTAGGCCATGCTTGTTTGCGACTTGCGATCGAAATTGCCCAAGTTGTGTCGTTTGAAAATTCCTATAAATACCAAACCGTTAGACCTGTCCGGCCATCAGAAGTTGCCCAAACATGTTTTCTAAGATATCCCGTAATTATTTTCATGTTTCTATCTGTCTTTATGTTCAAAATCGACATTTGCTGAAAGTATGCCGCCGTGACCTACTTAATGGCGTCTCGCACTTGAACGATGGACGGCCTTGACCGTTATGCTCTCTCAGGCCTAATTAAAAGTTCTTAGCGGCCATCTAATGAACCTAATTCAATCTATAGGGGTGCCCTCACATATCTTTGACATTAATGTGGACTTTCGTCATGTTTAGGTGCTCGTGTAAGTACCACAACGACGGCCCGTGTTGTGTCCAGTTCTCAACGGCGGAGCGTCTGGACAAACGGCAGGAGGTCGCCCAGCTGACTCCAGGTGTGGCCAATAACCATCCTATTAACCGTCTTAAATGAAGATAGTTTGTCATCTATAATACCTGTATGACCTCCTGGAGGCTGTAACTTTTCCTCTGTGGCATTGACATACGATTTTCGGCCAAGTAACCTCAGTGACCGCGGGGGTAGACCCGGCCGAGAGTAATGTAAACTTTCTTAAACTTTTTTTTTTTTCACAAAGTCAGTCGCTCGTACATCACTAAAGTTCTGTGTCGGATTTCCATTCCAGGGGAGAAGGACATGCTCCTGTTGGGCGTTACAAGTGCCTGTACTGACACCTCGGTACAGCTGTCGACCTGGAAGAAGGGGAAAAAGGGCAAGGGGGCCAGGCAGCACCAACGGAGCCACTACACCGCCGGGGGCAGGAAGGTCTGCCGGGACACCCTGCTCTTTCTCTACAGGTAATTATTCATCTCTGCAGCTAACATTCTCTGTCTAAGTAGTTCCTAAACCTGTCTCCTGCTGTAACTTATTAACATGTACACAATAATTATTTTATGTAACCAAACATTATTTTTATGTAACCGAACCTGGTATGTCCAACATTATTCCATTTCCAATTGTAAGTTGTGTGTTCTTGTTTTTTAGCTGCAGTATCAACAAGATGACCGCCATCAGCCAGTGGTATCGGGAGAACGGGGTCGTACCCCGTACTAAGAGGTCAGGCGGACGCAAGGCCAACACCCATTCCCTCGACCTCGCAGACATCCGCCGCGTGGTCGACTTCATCAACTCCTACGCCGAAACCTATGCCCTCGTCCTCCCCGGCCGAGTCTCCACGCACAAACGCGACGACATCCTCCTCCTCCCCTCCAGCACAAGGAAGGTAGATGTGCATAAACGTTATCTACAGGCCATCGGGGACGCCCACCGTCAGGTTGCCGTCACCACCTTCCGTAACCTCTGGCGCCAGTTGCTACCCCGTATTGTGTGTTCTCGCCCAATGACTGACCTGTGCTGGGAGTGTCAGAGGAACAACCGTGACATCTCCTACTCCTCTAACCTCCCCGAAGTAGTTAAGCAGGCAAAGTTAAAGAAGCAGCAGAAGCACCTGGAGGTGGTGGCCAAGGAACGGGAGTTCTACCAGGAACTGACTACCGCTGCCAAGCAGGCGTATGCCGAGGCAGGCCGGCCGGCGCTCGGGCCACACACTCCCTGTTCCTCTGACATCCGGGTGCATGTATCTTTCGACTACGCACAGCAGGTCCACCTCCCCTCCTCCCCCATGCAGCCAGGGCCCCTCTACTTCCTCGTCCCACGCAAAGTAGGCATCTTTGGCGTGTGTGCTGAAGCCATCCCCCGTCAAGTAAACTATCTTATTGATGAGTCCCACTGCGGCAGCAAGGGTTCAAACGCTGTCATCTCCTACCTCCACCACTACTTTGCCAACTACTCCCTCGGTGAACGCCTCCTTGACCTCCACTGTGACAACTGCAGTGGGCAAAACAAGAACAAGTACGTGATTGGCTATCTCATGTGGCGGGTCCTGACTGGTCTGCATAAGCAGATCACTCTGAACTTTCTCATAACCGGCCACACCAAGTTTGCCCCCGACTGGTGCTTCGGTCTCCTCAAGCAGCGGTTTCGCCGTGCCGAGGTGTCCTGCCTTGCTGACCTGGCCAAGACGGTCCGGGACAGCACCCAAAAAGAAGTCAACATCCCTCAGCTGTGTGGGTCAGAAGATGGGGCCGTCTTTGTCCCAACCTATAACTGGCAAGCCTTCCTGACCCCGTTCACCCGGCCAATAAAAGGGATCAAGCAGTATCACCACTTTATCTTCTCATCAAACAGCCCCGGGAAGGTAACCGTCCGACAGTACATTGACTCTGAGCCAGAGGAAGTGGATGTGCTCACTGTGGACCCTGGAGCCGTCCCAAAGGTCCTACCACCGGCCACACCTTCCCCTGGGCTTCCCCTTCATCGGCAGTGGTACCTCTTCAAAAACATCAGAGACTTCTGCACAGAGGAAGCCAAAGACATTACGTGCCCCAAGCCCACGGAACCTGAGCCTGCAGCAGAGGCACCAAGGCGGCGGGACCCATCGCCAGATCCAGGTCCAGGGCCCTCAGGAGCAGGTGGAGGTGGAGATGCAGGGGAGGAGGAGGAGGAGGAGGAGGCGCGAGGAAGGGGACGTGGTAGAGGAAGGGGGCGAGGTCGGGGGCGAGGCCGAGGTCGGGGGCGAGGTCGGGGGCGAGGTCGGGGTCGAGGTCGCGGTCGGGGTCGAGGAAAAACCCCTGACTCGGGCTCAGAGGACTCAGACAGAGAGACAGCAGCCCAAATGCGACGTGAAATGGAAACAGACTCAGACTCAGACACTTCCCCTGAGATCACTCCCCCACCCAAACGTAAACGCAGCCAAAGTCGGGGGCGGGGGCGTGGTCGGTCTACATCCTCTAGCAACTAGAATCATAGACTAGAATACCTGTATATAGTTTGAATTTTAATATTTTATTGGTACTTTTGTGCCTTTTGAGTTGTTTTAGACTCACAGTTTACTGACGTTTTGTGATCTTTCAACTTTATGGAACTTTTATCCAACTTACCTGGAACTATGACACTTATTATTTATGGCAAAACAGGCTGAAATACACTTGAACATTCCCATAGACTCTTTACAAGTCGTTGTGACTTCAATTCAGCCTTCTAGAACAGGTATTGTGACTGTTTGAGCTTGCCCTCTTGCTTCAGTTTTTCATTTTCAGGTGCAGATTTACAGGAATTGTACTCTATCTTTACAAGGCCGGCATGATTAAAGTTTCCATTTCTAAAGCATGACTTCACAGTATTTTGTAGTTCAACTAGTCTAGAATGTATATTCCAAGTCTCAAGTCGGTGGGAGATAAACTTCTAGTGGTATCCAAGGAATTCCGACCGAGTCTAACCAAAACCGCACATAAAAACTTCAAACGCGTTTTTCTCAGAATCAAGTTTCCAGCCTACCGCGTATAGGGAAAAACCTAACTTTGGCCCTAATCATCGTACGAACACAATCTTGGTATCAAAATGAAGCTCTTTTCGAGGTGAGGAACATATCTTACTAACTCAAATTCGTATCTCCGCGACTTGCGACTCATTATGTCAGATCGGGTCACATATTCTATATTATCAAACTTCAAAATTTATTATTATCTTAAATAAAAACTTTTTATTGCCAACACTCGCCTTATCATTTAACCCTTAATCACTAGGTGACGCACCAATGGGTTGAAAATGACCGAAGACTGTGTTCCCCTTGAGCACTTCGACCAGAAAACTACACAAAAAAGGACAACTACTGGGAAAGTATCTAAGAATGGTCGCTGGTGATCTAAAATTCAACTAGAATTCCAGTTTTGCCACTAACATGGTCAACTTGAAACCAACATGTCATTTGGCCTAAACATCCCATAAGAATCCTCATTTATTTGAGCAGGATGGGGTGCTATTAGGTATCTATCTGCTTCTGGGATAACTCTTTGTGTAGGGACTTGTTATAACAGCATCAAGTATAAACAATAGGAATACAGTGCAAAGGTTGCATGAAAAAAGTGTAATTATGCTTGATAACACTGCTTAATATGCATAGAATTACTTGGTTTTAAAAAGCTATGCATTGACAAGTTCGAAGAAAATGTATGGTCCCTGCAAATGTTGTGACATAGTCATTGGCAAATTTCGGCAGGCCATGCCACTGCATTTTCATAACTTTTTTTATTTTATTTTTTTTGTCAATTTTTTATTATACTGAGCTTCAGTCAAACAGTACAGTCTGGTCTCCCCTTCCACTCAGTTCCTTATTTGAGTGTGTTTACAATAATTTGGGAGTTTATAAAGTAAATACGTTTTGATCAATCAATTATTGAAATGAGATGGGATGTGATGGGATGATGATTCAGTTAGATATTATATATGAAACGAATTAACAAGATGGTAATTTACCACATATATGTTTTCAACATTCAGACATACAAAAATTCTTGTAGTGAGGTTATTATGTCAGAGACGTGCCAGCAACGTTGCCTCAACGTGACAGTACAACGTTGCATGGTGACGTGCTGGCAACATTAAGATATTGTGAAAACGTTGTGCATGCAATGTTATTGGAAATACGTTGTACACACGCGTACGTTGTATACACGTTGCACATATATCTTATGGGTTGAGGGGCAGGTTTATTTGCATTGTTATGACAGAAAATGGTTACATAACCTCCTGGCTAAGAGCCTGGCCTAGTTTGGCCAGTAAGTCAGTTAATTCAATGCAGTACAACAGGAAGGACGCGCTGAATTATACTAGGTAAGCATAACTCATTTTTTGTGAAATTTTGTGACATCCCGGTTTTCCTATGTTAGCCAAAACATGATAAGTGGCTTGTGATACAACCCACATGCTCTATATAGGGTGAAACAGGTTATATCACATGTAAAAATAAATATTTTCCAGTTATCACTCTCTAGTACTCGAAACCCTTGTATATGAGAAACTGCATATATGTGCGACCAACATGCCGGCAGGGGCGTACCCAGCCCTAAAATTTTAGGGGTTTCCAGGTAAATTAATGGGGTTCCATACAAAAGTGAAGGGGTTCTGACCAGTTATTTTGATGACATTTTCCTATGTTTGTAGTTAAATTGCATAAACTTTGAGAAATCTGAGGGGGTTCCAGACACCCTCGGAACTCCCCCTGGGTATGCCACTGAACTTTGAGTTATCCCATGCCTGGGCGCAGAAGGAAAATATACGGGTATATATGTGCAGGTTCTCTTGGCTCTAACCACGTGCATATATTCAGCCACTGGGGCATCTATAATAGTTAGCCCTAGTAACTCAAGGAGTGTTGCACACCCTGGGACAGGTTACATAACCTAGCCCCGGCTACACTGGACACTGCGTGGTGTGCTACAGTACAGTCACTAAAGCTAGTGATCCACGTTGCGACATTTTCTAAACCGACGAAAAATATAGGACCAAACCGATTTTAGGACCGACGGTTTTTTTCGGTCCTAAATCGGTTGGGTAATTAAACCTATTGGTCCTAGAATCAGTCCAGAATCGGTCCAGAATCGGTCCCCTACCCATGATCCATTGTGAAGGTGAAAATAGATTATTTCCTTGCATCCTTGACCACAAATTAATAGGAAAACAGTGGGAAAAAAATCGGTTGACTAAATTATCAAAATTCTGGAAATATTTTAACGTTTCATCTCTTAATATAGTCAATACGACCAGAAATATATAATTTTTTATCTATTTGATTGATAAAAAGTGAAATAGAAAAATACTCATCGTAAAGCATTAAAAAATATATCCCATGAAAGAATATTCATTTTGATACATATTGGTAATATTTTTGTTCTAATATAGTCAAAAATTAATGAAATAACCTTAAAAATATGCAGACATAATCAAATCGGTCCAGAATCGGTCCAGAATCGGTCCAAAATTATTAAACAAGTTTAATAATTGTGTCGGACCATCGTCAGTTGGAAATCGGTTGGAAATCGGTTGGTCTCACAAGTGTCGGTTGGAAATCGGCTGGAAAAAATCGGTTGACATGATCCACGTTGCGATATTTTTACAAGTGGACCGATTTTGGACCGATTTTGGACCGATTTTGGACCAATTTTGGACCGATTTTTGAGATAGAAAATATTTTGCAAATCGGTCCAAAATCGGTTCTATTTTGTCGCAACGTGGATCACCGCCTTTAAGGCTAGCACACATAATACTGACCCAACGCAACAATCTCTCTGTCAATCCATATTCTTAGTTTTAATCAAACCTTCCTGAATCAAAAATGTTTATATTCTCGATGTGTTTCTTTCTTCCTGCATCCCATCTGTTGATATGTTTTTCTACTTGTTTTTATAGGTGATGTCCCTGACCATCTCTATGGATACAATGCTTGAAAATACAACACTAAATCAATAAAGTTTTGTTATATTTCTGTTATCATCTAATTTGTGTGTGGCTTGTTAGTGCAATGTTGATAACAACGTTGTAACAACGTGCCTGGGAGTCTACATCTTTACGTTGTGGCAATCTAAGTTAGTAACGTTGTGACAACAGGCCATTCACAACGTTGTGTATTGGTTGTGAGGAGGTTGTGTGCAACATAATTTACGACGTTGTCACAACGTTTCTGGGAGTCTACATTTTTACGTAGTGACAACGAAAAATTGCGACGTTGTCACAACCAAACTGCAATGTTGTCACAACGTTGTAGCAACGTGATTTTGTTTGCTGGGTTCCCCATTTACTTGTTAAATCTTGGATCTTGATTAGAAAAGTCTGTTACTTCCATGGTATTTCATAATAGAGTATCGAGCAACTCTGCTGAAGAATAATTCATAATGCTCACTGCCTATGGGGACACTGCCTGTTCCCTTTATACTGAGTTTCCCTGAAAATTTAATTGTCAATGTTTTTTTTTCAAATATCTGATTTAACTCTGACACTTCTTATTGTTGTTGGTAGGTTACATACTATGGATTTATCTGAAATTCTGTGAATATCATTTCAGTCTTTAGATATAGACTATAGTTCTGACCTGATATTGGTGGCTGTAGACATGTCTAGACAAGTTTGCCTAAATTATATAGGCAGACCGTGATGGTTATAGGTCAGGTGGGCAAATAGAGGACTTGGGGAGTTTTTTATGTTGTAGTTTCTTTTCCCCAATCAAATTAATTAATAGGTGTCATAACATATCAATTGTTTTTTGATCATGTGCTTAACTAAAAATTTCCTTTAAAATAATCAGAAAAAAGATATATAAACAAGTATTCCATGCTCAAAAGAAGACCACATATACATTCTGTAGGAGGATTTCTTGTTTCACTTTGCTTAAGAATAACGATTTATGACTATCATCTGGATATATTCTTTAGTTCATTAGGTTTTGTAGGTAACACAATGCATGATAGTATAAACGTGAATAGTAACTAGTTTTTCTACAGGAAATATCTTGTCTCCCCACCTTTATAAATAGATAACTTAGAATCCTAAAAATCCCCATTAAGTTGAGCCTAGCACTGCCCTGAAAGCCTCAGATAGTTTCAAAATTGAATATGATAGATAGTGTTTCACTGACCTCATATTTTGTGATTCTTTGTTGCAACAATACAAGATCAATAATAATTCTAAAGTACATAGATTACCAAAAGTACACACAAAATTATGTGGTAAGAACTTGGTCTTTCCAATGGAAAGCAAACTAAATGAATATCCCTCTCTTCTAATAGATGTCTAGGATTCATACCTAAAAGGCTAACTCATCCCTACTCAACAGTTAGTGGATGGGGAAGTGTCAAATCGTGTGCAACCCGTTTGGACGTCAATCTAATTTTAATCCCTGTTGTTTTAGACACCAGTCATCGGCCCCTGTTCCTAATTGGGCTCATGACGGGTGGGTCCCGCTGGACCCCACTTCCACAGTTTTTAATAATGGGGAGTAAACACGTATGTATCCTATTCCTAGTCACTATATTCCACAGTTTTAAATAATGGGGAGTAAATTCATAACTTTAGATTTATATATCACTTAATCATCTGGCTACATTTTACAAAATGTTGTTCTAAAATTAGCAACAGTAGTCTAAAAAAAGATTTTTGAAGTCTGCTATTTGCTCACCTGACCTATAGCGTCTTACTGATATTTCAGTCCCTTTTATGGTATTTCTGTTTTGAAAGGAATATTCTAAGAAAAATCATATATCTTGCTACCATGTTCATGTTATGTGTCAATATATATATGATATATATTTATATAAATTCCAGTAGGACTTGACAATGACACTAGATGTCACCACTATTGGTTAAAGCCACTAGGTGGCTACCACCTGTGTAATCACTTCCCAGCCAGAGCTTGAAGAGACCACATGTGCTTTATCTGTCCCAGAATTTATATAATAAAAGTTTTTCTCTTGGTACCATGTTCATGTAATAGCATCATCATTGACTTTCTCTGTGTTCCTCATGATCATGTTACCTCAGCAAGTTTTCTTGTTGTGAGAGGGTAATGAATTAAAAGAGCATAAATCAATGTGTGTTGATTTATGCACATCATTCTTTACTTTTAGGTCAATATTCAGAGGCTGACCAGAAATTTGGTAAGGGTCCAACAAATAGGCTAAATGTCAGATTTCCCTTATTTGATTGCTTGACTGTGGTGTTTTCCATGTTTTTTGTTGTTCAGGTGTCCACTAAAAGAGGGAGGGATCCGGACTCCCATAGAACCAAAATATATATGGATTTGTCCCTGTTATTTTCCTTTTTTTAAAAGAAAGGACTTCTGGTACTATTTGCTATGCCAGACCCTCTGTATGGTATGTTAATCTGAACAAATATGGCTAGACTTTACCTTGGGAAAACTTCATTAATCATGCAAGAAATTTTATGTGAGATGATCAATTAGAAACATGTTGTGGATCAATTAAATACAAATAACGTTGATGGATAGAATTTGACAAGAGAACTATAGCTGGGTCCTCACTGGATTAATATCTTTGTTGACTAGTAATTTGGTTGAATGATTATGGTAAAAATAACTATCTGTCCTTTTTTGCACACCAGAAATCAGACATGTTGAATATTTTCAGTTTTAGACCTCTAAAAGGGTTTGTTATCTGCCATCCTGGCCCCTAAGCATTTGTTGCAACAACAACAAAGTCAATTTAGTCACTAAGGGATGATGTGGACTAGGCTATATAATGCTATTTCAAATAGTTATCATGTATTAACATCAATAAGTTACATATTGTCCCTAACTTAATAATGGTAAACGAGCATACAGGCAGAAAGTTACCTTTATGACTCTGCTGGTATAATGGTATTGAGATGACTCATTTGTGATTCTAGTTTTAAGGGTCAAAGTTATACATATAACTAACTGAGAAAGGGATATGAGGTGGGTTAGCAACTCAAGCCTGCTGATATAAGGGTCATGCCCAGGGGTGCTGACTCATCAAGTGTCCCCTTCAACATGGTTATGGATTCATCATACCTTAGTCTAGACTGTTACAGCTTTTGTAAACTCCTTTTCTCAACGTCCCTTTCCAAATGCCCCTTTCTAAGTGTCCCTTTCGGACACTTTCGAAACTTCCCAATTATCGCCTACTATGTTTATACATTTTATTAAGCATTTGATCCATAGGTCTAAACACAAAAATAGAAAATCTAGCATATTTTAGGTAAAGCATGCATTCAATAATGCATTCTCACAGACTAATTTTGTGGCAGGTCACGCATTGTGTGCTTTGTATTCCTGTGCCTTTTCCTGCACAGATTTAGACTAGTTTTGTTTATTACAGGAATATTGAAATACTATTTTCTTCATAAATAACAATTACCATCATATATACTGTCATGTGCAAATATTTGATATGCTGATCCTGAACATGAGATCCCCCCTTCTTGCTATATCTTTTCATAAATCTTAGGAACTCTGGTTATAAATGTGCAATCACCATCTTCAAATTTAATTTTACACTATAGAATGAAAGCAGCCACTTAGGTTTTGCTAGTGGCAACCAATATATGAAATTAGGGCAGTTTTCTCATAATATCGACAATATCCTTACATAACTAAGTAAAAGTGGAAACTATCTAATTGCCTCCCATCAGAAACACTGAGTGGAATACAGGCTTAAGTATCTTTGGAATCAAATAGCGAAGTTGGAATAAGGACTGACCCACCATACATCATAAAAGCACCTCACTCCAAGTGCTCATTCTCATTGATTTAAGTGCCTAGTTCTATGATATGCTAATTCTAAAATTCCCCTGAAGTTTATTCACCTGAATGCAAAAGTGCACCACTTAACAAGTGCAACATTGTCTCGGAAACATCAAGTATGAAAGAATTATTGTCAGTAGTCAAGGACACGTTGAGCATGACAAAATCATCAACATTATAAAGTCATTTATCTTTCAGAACAGAATTGCGAGTCAAGTAAAGAAGAATTTTAAACATTCTTCCAAGAACAAATAGCTCTAATTATATATCATTTCAGCTCAATAATTAAATACTATAAAATTGGAGCGGTTCAGTTAACTTACACAAATGGATAGCACAGTCATAACCCTCAATCATAACATTGACTCTAATGGTAATGGACCGAGACATGTAATCTGGAATCAGTGGAGAAGACTTTCCTCTATGTTCACTGGATTTGGCTTATATACACCAAATGAGGATAGAACAAGATGTCTTGATTTGATTGCAAAGTGTTTGTGCTTTTGTTTGCTGTTTTTTTGGCTTTTTTCAAGCTGCCTTATAGTTATTCATTCAGTTTTAGGTGAATACTGTAATGATAATTTCCTTCAAAAGATATTAGAAACCTCTTTTATCCCTTTCACAACATTGTTGGGCATTGTTTGGGTGAGGATAAATAAGAAAATTCAACCTTTTTGTGAGGAACTTGAAAAGTCATTTGCAAAGATGAAGGCTGAGCCACCTTGCAAATTGAAGCAAATCATAACTATTATAAAATTATCTGTAGGCCTCATTCTAATGGTAATTGTAACTGTCTTTCTTTTCATTGTGTTTACTTCCCTTGCATCAACTGTAGGGCAAGACATAGATAATCTTGATGATAAGCTACCTTTTTGGTTTGATCTATTGAATCGTTTATTGGAATCGTTGTGCTATATCTACATTGTGCCAATCGTATCATTATGCAACATGAGTTATATTCTCTTGTGTTACTTGCTGTTTAAGGTCTTTGCTAGTTTTAATGAATTATTTAAATCAATTATGACACAGAATGGAGTCAACTCTGTTGAGGGAACTGAACAGATGAGACAAACATATGAACAGTGCTTAAGGGTAGTTATAGAAGCTGACAATATGATTTGTCCGCATATGGTTTTGACAGTAGTATATTCGGTGTTAATTCTTTGTATAGAAATCTATGTTTCTTTTGCTAGTTCTGGAACAAATATAGGCACAGCTTTTATGATCTCAATTCTTCTTATTATCAGTATTTTAAGTATAACTGTAATCCTACCAGTGGCAATTCACAAACAGGTTGGTATGACCAGCTTTCTTCAGCTGCAAATTGGCCACAGTAAAGTATTCTACCACTTATAATGAACTAATACCCACTTTATAAAACAATAAATACTATTTGTATCTTTGGCTGTCAGTGTAATGAAATTAGTCATACAGCC
Source organism: Lepidonotus clava (assembly GCA_936440205.1). NCBI lineage: Eukaryota > Metazoa > Annelida > Polychaeta > Phyllodocida > Polynoidae > Lepidonotus > Lepidonotus clava. The sequence goes on from OW387133.1 coordinate 88,906,706, forward strand.
ATCCTGTTCTTATCACCGATAGGTTTGCATTTCCTTGTATACCATCATTCTTAATCATTTCAACCACCTGACATCTATTGCCTTTTTTTGCACAGATGTATTCTTGCAGAGAGATACTCTATCAAATAGATGTGACTGAACTAGAAGAGAGATTCACATTACCAGTTGAGTTTTACAAAATGTTTACTATTTTTGGAAATTATATGTACCTTACTCTCAAGTCAAAAATATTTGCATTGAATGTTTGATAACTTGTTATAAAGCATTCAAACTAAATACTTTTCTTTTCACTTATGTGTTATTCATTGGTCATATTTTCAAAACATACATATGAAATTTTTTTTTAAATATTAATCATAATTATAGTTATGTTCTTGATTAAAAAGCTGAATTTCATGAGAATCAATGAATTATATTGAATTGTCAAGCTTAAGTTCACCACTAGTTTGAGAATCAATGACAATTGTAATAAAATTGCTTGTTTTTTTTCTAATTTTAAAAGATGTACTTCTTTCTGAGTCGCCTGAATGGACCCCCTATTGGACTGACGGTAGCTGGAGTTCTTGTTGATCAATCCTTCATGTTAACGGTAATTATCAAATCATTATGGATAGTGAAATTCTTGCTTTAAACATAGTGACCATGAAAAATCATGCTTTCATGATTGACAGCTCTTCTAAAGTGAACTATGGCAGAATAGAAAAATTACAAGAATGAGATGTAATATATGTTAATTATGGTATGAATATAAATTTGAGTATAGAGGAATAATATGGACTTATATATAATCTTCAAAATGAAAAGATTGTTTGGAGGGAGCACATTCTATGTCTTATGTATAGAATGAGTTAAATGTTAGTACAATAGACAAAGATTGTCTGAAAAAATTATTCTAAGAAATGATATAATGATAAAGTCAAATTTTAAAAAGTTGAGAAGAGGAAATAAGATCTGTTCCTGCGGAATCCTTGAAATGAATGTGTCAAGATATGGGAGAGTTTGAATGCAAATAAACAATAAGCAACCACCAAGCTTAAGGTGAAGTTACAAAAAACTTATTAAGCAACTGGTTTCTGCTGCTGGAAGAACATGTTATCACATGAAGTTGCCAAATAAAGTTGTTCTTAAAAAGATAAGAAATGGAGCATTCTTTGAAAGACTATACACATCTGTATATTTATGTTTTGATTGATATTTGTATTTTGTTTTTGTTTTTTTACAGATTGTAGGTACTTTGGTGACATACACAGTAGTCATCTTTCAATTCAATCCAACTTTGGAATGTGAGGCTGGCAGATTGGAAGCTATAGCATCAACTCAAGGAGCTTTGGAAATGACTGCAAATATGTAATTTGTCAGTTTTCGCCTGGATTCACCGTGAAGTTTGGTAACACCTTTATTTATCAGCAAGTGTACATGTTAAGCGTACATGTGCATGTTTCTTTACTAAACATGAGTACAAGTAATTCTTTAAAAAATGTGTTATAATGAAAGCTCTGCTTGGAGTTGCCTAGCTACCTAGACTACTTATACTACTATTTAGCCTAATAAAGACACCTTATCACACCAGATTGTTTGAAGTGATTGTCATATCTTCATCATGTCTGTGCCCAGATTCATGTGTTTCTTCAGGTGTATGTCAACTGTAGGCTTGCCAATTGGACACATGTAATCAACCCTTGGATAGTTGATCTAGAATTTTTATTGTTGCTAAAAAAGAAAAGCTCAGCCAAGAACTACATAATATAAGATGACCCGCAGGGGTTGTCAGAGAGTAATGGGACAAACAGGAGGATGATGGGACCCTGAAGTTCTTCCCGTTACCCGAGGATGGCCATTAAGAGTTTTTTTATCTTTATTACCCAAGCAAAAGCAAAATAACCACAAAATTATGAAAAAAAACAATGGACTTGGTTACGGGTAATGCAACATTGGTCCTAGGACATATACGCCCCAGACAACTAACCCCCCAGACACTTACCCCCTAGGACACTTACCCCCTAGGACACTTATCCCCTAGGACACTTACCCCATGGACTCTTACCCCCCTAGTACACTTACCCCCTAGGACACTTATCCCCTGGACACTTACCCCATGGACTCTTACCATCCTAGGACACTTACCCCTAGGACACTTAGCCCCCAACTTTGGTTTATAATATAGAGGAAATTGTGTAGTAAGAACTTTGGCTTTCTGTTGTAAGAATCTTAGGCTTGAAGAAATACAGCTAATGGAATCTACAATTATGAACAAAGTTCTAAAGGTCAAGGATAATGTTATTACTGATATAGTTTATTCAGAGTCTATTGTTGTTAGAATATAGCAATTTTCGACAACTTGCTTTCGTGGTTTAACCTCATGTGAACCATAGAGACACACTTCCTCTAACAATTTTGTATTTTAATTTATTATGAGTTGGATAAGGTCAAATATATATGCTTCAGTTAAGAGAGCATAACTATTATTACAAATTCTACAGGGATGGGGATTCCCTTCTAAAGACAGGTGGGATTCCCCAAGAACTCCCCTTGCTACGACACACATTAGGGGATTTCCCTTTAAAATGTAATAAAATAAAAATTATTTTAATGCCCCATAATTGTGTGTGGACTAAATATTTTCTTTCCATTTTGCTTACATTGATAAGTATAAGTTGTGAATGACATGCTAAATTGAATTCATTATAGAATTATTATCTTATAGTTATACGCAAGCTTTCCTTTAAGACGAAACCAAAACAGAATGTTATAAGAACGTTCTGTTTAGGTCAAAGAACATGACCAGAATGTTACGATATGTTGCAGTGGAACGTTGCAGCAGTAGGTCACAGTGACGTAATTGGGAGTCATCAAAAGAACATAACAAGAACCAAAACAGAACTAAATAGAACATTATTGCAACAATATTATAACATCACACCTCCGGCTGGGTGGTTTTCAGTTGATTTTGAATATTTTCAATAAAGCATCACCTCACTTGGTGGTGCCATGTTACTGCAAATATTGGCAGGGTATCATGTTTAATGGGATGAATTTCGGAAGCAGCCTACATCAATTTATATTGATATATGCAGATCACCTGATACTTTTGAATCAATTATTCCACTTCTCCTCAGGGAATTTGCTCTTAAATATCTGGGGTGACGACCAAAGAAATTTCACGCATCTTATACCCACGATTCCAACATTTGGATGCGTGAAATTACACAAAATTTTAGATTCGTGACATTTTTTTTTGGATTAAAACACTCTTATCAAATTGCAATTTGTTTCTAAGAGATATAGTGAAGTATCTTATATAAATATTTATCCTTTATTCATGTTTTTTTAAGGACATTTTCCTCCACGAATCCGTCACACATCTTTTTTGCATTTTCACGCATCATTTTTTAGATGCGTGGTCGTTCTCTGGAGCAGCTTGGGCACACGTTTAGATGCGTGAAATTTCTTTGGTCGGCACTCCTGGAACACATATTCCCATTATATTTACTATGTGTTATGGCCTCATTTCACATGATATGAGCAAATAGTTCTCAAGCCCCTAAAAGTAATATTCATCAACTTAAGGACAATGGTTATTTGATAATATGTCAACTTTGCAACATTACAACATAAATAGGTCATTCTAGTGTGCTTAGATTAACAAAGGTACATCCAAACCTAACTTTTATCTGCATGTATAGAGATCAATAGAAACTCATTTCCTTTTTGATGTGTAATCTAGCATTATAATATGGCTGGCAACTGGGCACTAAAGGTGGTTTTCAGGAATTTTTGCTTCAGCATACAAAACCAAATAACTTTGACCACGCCACCTAGAACTGCCAGTCGGACAAGTTGAGGGGATTTCTGTCTTTGAGCCTATGTAAATTGGCAATATTAAACTACTTATAACATTTTAGCTACAAAAGTTCAAAGAATCTTGTTACCATGGTCATATAGTTCAGAATCTGAGCTTTTAATTAATGTATAAATCATGCTTTTGAAGGTAGGCCTTGTATTTTATAAATATTTACCAATATTAAAAGTTTTGATTTAATTTTCAGCCAATGGGAGAGTTCCTTAGCCCCTTATCAGTGTTATGTAATGTCTCCCCAGCAATCACTTGAGTGTCGCGCCATACCACCACATGTTTTTTTTTGTCCTACCGTGATAGGGGAACGGGGTGTTAAAAAAAACGCTATTAGAATGATTAAGAAATATTTCTATAGCCCTTAACAATGATTGTCCACTATTTTCACTTACATTTAGTTCTATAGTACCCAAACATTCATTTTAGGCTTATCATCTGATGCACCCCTAAAACAGGTTAATCTATAGCTTCAAATTTATATATTATTTAATCTTCCGGCTACATTTTATGAAAAGTTGTTCTAAAATTCCAAAAGTCCAAAAGAGAATTATTTTTAAGCCTGCTATTTGCCCACCTGACCTATAGCGTCTTACTGATATTTCAGTCCCTTTGATGGTATTTCTCTTTTGAAAGGAATATTCTAAGAAAAATCATATATCTTACTACCAAATCATTTATTTCATGTTGATTCAGATTTACTATGAATTTAAAAATGATTTGTATACCTTATGTATAATTTATGTTGAATATTCCATGCCCAACACTGTGTACACATATAGCAACTTCGTTGAGCATCATTACAGACTTTTTCTGGGTTCCTCACGATCATGTTACCTCAGCAAGTTTTCTTGTTGTGAGAGGGTAATGCATTAAAAGAGCATAAATCAATGTGTGTTGATTCATGCATATCATTCTTTACTTTTAGGTCAATATTCAGAGGCTGACCAGAAATTTGGTAAGGGTCCATAAATAGGCTAAATGTCAGATTTCCCTTATTTGATTGCTTGACTGTGGAGTTTTCCATGTTTTTTGTTGTTCAGGTGTCCACTAAAAGAGGGATCCGGACCCCCAGAGAACCAACATGTATATGAATTTGTCTCTGTTATTTTCCTTTTTTTAAAAAAGGACGTCTGAATAGCCTGATACTATTTGCTATGCCAGACCCTCTGTATGGTATGTTAATCTGAACAAATATGGCTCGAAAAAATTTACCTTGGGAAAACTTCATTGATCTCACACAAAGACAATTTAAGTGAGATGATCAATCAGAAACAAGCTGTGGATCAATGACATATAAATAACTTTGTTGGATAGAATTTGACAAGAGAACTATAGCTGGGTCTCCACTGGCTAAATAATTTTGTTGACTAGTAATTTGGTTGAATGATATATGGTAAAAATAAATATCTGTCCTTCTTTGAGGACCAGAAATCGGACATGTTTGATAATTTCAGATTTAGTCCACTAAAAGGGTTTGTTATCTGCCATTCTGGCCCCTAAGAATTTTGTTGCATCAACAACAAAGTCAATGTAGTCACTGAGGGATGATGTGGACTAGGCTATATAATGCTATTTCAAATAGTTATCATGTATTTACATCAATAAGGTACATGTTTTCCCTAACTTAATATTGGTAAATAAGCATACAGGTAGAAAGTTACCTTTACGACTTTGCTAGTGTAATGGAATTGAGATGACTCATTTGTGATACTAGTTTTAAGGGTCAAAGTTATACATATAACTAACTGAGAAGGGGATATAAGACGGGTAAGCACCCTGAGGCATGAAATTGATATCAGAATAAAGGCAGGGCTGGCAGGGCAGCCTGCACGTTGCTATAAGGGTCATGCCAAGGGGTGCTGACCTGTCAAGTGTCCCTTCAACAGTGTTATGGATTTATTATACCTTAGTCCATACTGTTAATGTTTTTGTAATTTCCTTTTCTCAACATCCCTTTCCAAATGCCCCTTTCTGAAACTCCCTTTCCGAAACTTCAAAAATTTCCCATTTATCGCCTACTATGTTTATACATTTTATTAAGCATTTGATCCATAGGTCTAAACACAAAAATAGAAAATCTAGCATATTTTAGGTAAAGCATGCATTCAATAATGCATTCTCACAGACTAATTTTGTGGCAGGTCACGCATTGTGTGCTTTGTATTCCTGTGCCTTTTCCTGCACAGATTTAGACTAGTTTTGTTTATTACAGGAATATTGAAATACTATTTTCTTCATAAATAACAATTAACATCATATATACTGTCATGTGCAAATATTTGATATGCTGATCCTGAACATGAGATCCCCCCTTCTTGCTATATATTTTCATAGATTTTTGGAACTCTGGTTATATGTGCAATCATCATCTTCAAATTTAATTTTACACTATACAATGAAAGCAGCCGTTTAGATTTTGCTAATGCCAACCAATACATGAAATTTGGGCAGTTCTCTCATCATATTGACGATATCCTTACACAACTAAGTAAAAGTGGAAACTATCTAATTGCCTCCCATCAGAAACACTGAGTGGAATACAGGCTTAAGTATCATGGGAACCAAGTTGTGAAGTTGGAATAATGACTGACCCACCATAGATCATAAAAGCACCTCGCTCCAAGTGCTCGTTCTCCTTGATTTATGTGCCTAGTTCTATGATATGCTAATTCTAAGATTCCCCTGAACTTTATTCACCTGAATGCAAAAATGCACCACTTAACAAGTGCAACATTGTCTCGGAAACATCAAGTATGAAAGAATTATTGTCAGTAGTCAAGGACAGGTTAAGCATGACAAGATCATCAACATTATAACTCATTTATCTTTCAGAATAGAATTGCGAGTCAGTTAAAGAAGAATTTTAAACATTCTTCCAAGAACAAATACCTCTAATTATATATCATTTCAGCTCAATAATTAAATACTATAAAATTGGAACGGTTCAGTTAACTTACACAAATGGATAGCACAGTCATAACCCTCAATCATAACATTGACTCTAATGGTAATGGACCGAGACATGTAATCTGGAATCAGTGGAGAAGACTTTCCTCTATGTTCACTGGATTTGGCTTATATACACCAAATGAGGATAGAACAAGATGTCTTGATTTGATTGCAAAGTGTTTGTGCTTTTGTTTGCTGTTTTTTTGGCTTTTTTCAAGCTGCCTTATAGTTATTCATTCAGTTTTAGGTGAATACTGTAATGATAATTTCCTTCAAAAGATATTAGAAACCTCTTTTATCCCTTTCACAACATTGTTGGGCATTGTTTGGGTGAGGATAAATAAGAAAATTCAACCTTTTTGTGAGGAACTTGAAAAGTCATTTGCAAAGATGAAGGCTGAGCCACCTTGCAAATTGAAGCAAATCATAACTATTATAAAATTATCTGTAGGCCTCATTCTAATGGTAATTGTAACTGTCTTTCTTTTCATTGTGTTTACTTCCCTTGCATCAACTGTAGGGCAAGACATAGATAATCTTGATGATAAGCTACCTTTTTGGTTTGATCTATTGAATCGTTTATTGGAATCGTTGTGCTATATCTACATTGTGCCAATCGTATCATTATGCAACATGAGTTATATTCTCTTGTGTTACTTGCTGTTTAAAGTCTTTGCTAGTTTTAATGAATTATTTAAATCAATTATGACACAGAATGGAGTCAACTCTGTTGAGGGAACTGAACAGATGAGACAAACATATGAACAGTGCTTAAGGGTAGTTATAGAAGCTGACAATATGATTTGTCCGCATATGGTTTTGACAGTAGTATATTCGGTGTTAATTCTTTGTATAGAAATCTATGTTTCTTTTGCTAGTTCTGGAACAAATATAGGCACAGCTTTTATTATCTCAATTCTTCTTATTATCAGTATTTTAAGTATAACTGTAATCCTACCAGTGGCAATTCACAAACAGGTTGGTATGACCAGCTTTCTTCAGCTGCAATTAGCCACAGTAAAGTATTCTACCACCTATAATGAACTAATACCCACTTTATAAAACAATAATTACTATTTGTATCTTTGGCTGTCAGTGTAATGAAATTAGTCATACAGCCATCCTGTTCTTATCACCGATAGGTTTGCATTTCCTTGTAAACCATCATTCTTAATCATTTCAACCACCTGACATCTATTGCCTTTTTTTGCACAGATGTATTCTTGCAGAGAGATACTCTATCAAATAGATGTGACTGAACTAGAAGAGAGGTTCACATTACCAGTTGAGTTTTACAAAATGTTTACTATTTTTGGAAATTATATACACCTTACTCTCAAGTCAAAAATATTTGCATTGAATGTTTGATAACTTGCTATAAAGCATTCAAACTAAATACTTTTCTTTTCACTTATGTGTTATTCATTGGTCATATTTTCAAAACATACATACGAAAAAAATATTAAAATATTGATCATAATTATAGTTATGTTCTTGATTAAAAAGCTGAATTTCATGAGAATCAATGAATTATATTGAATTGTCAAGCTTAAGTTCACCACTAGTTTGAGAATCAATGACAATTGTAATAAAATTGCTTCGTTTTTTTGTAAAAAGATGTACTTCTTTCTGAGTCGCCTGAATGGACCCCCTATTGGACTGACGGTAGCTGGAGTTCTTGTTGATCATTCCTTCATGTTAACGGTAATGATCAAATCATTATGGATAATGAAATTCTTGCATTAAACATAGTGACCATGAAAAATCATGCTTTCATGATTGACAGCTCTTCTAAAGTAAACTATGACAGAATAGAAAAATTACAAGAATGAGCTGTAAGATATGTTAATTATGGTATGAATAGAAATTTGAGTATAGAGGAATAATATGGACTTATATATAATCTTCAAAATGAAAAGATTGTTTGGAGGGAGCACATTCTATGTCTTATGTATAGAAGGAGTTAAATGTTAGTACAATAGACAAAGATTGTCTGAAAAAATTATTCTAAGAAATGATATAATGATAAAGTCAAATTTTAAAAAGTTGAGAAGAGGAAATAAGATCTGTTCCTGCGGAATCCTTGAAATGAATGTGTCAAGACATGGGAGAGTTTGAATGCAAATAAACAATAAGCAACCACCAAGGTGAAGTTAAAAAAAACCTATTGAGCAACTGGTTTCTGAGGCTGGGAGAACATGTTATCACATGAAGTTGCCAAAAAAAGTTGTTCTTAAAAAGATAAGAAATGGAGCATTCTTTGAAAGACTATACACATCTGTATATTTATGTTTTGATTGATATTTGTATTTTGTTTTTGTTTTTTTACAGATTGTAGGTACTTTGGTGACATACACAGTAGTCATCTTTCAATTCAATCCAACTTTGGAATGTGAGGCTGGCAGATTAGAAACTATAGCATCAACTCAAGGAGTTTTGGAAATGACTGCAAATATGTAATTTGTCAGTTTTCTGCTGGATTCACCGTGAAGTTTGGTAACACCTTTATCTATCAGCAAATGTACTTGTTAAGTGTACATGTGCATGTTTCTTTACTAAACATGAGTACAAGTAATTCTTTAAAAAATGTGTTATAATGAAAGCTCTGCTTGGAGTTGCCTAGTTACCTAGACTACTTATACTACTATTTATCCTAATAAAGACACCTTATCACACCAGATTGTTTGAAGTGATTGTCATATCTTCATCAATGTTAGTGCCCAGATTCATGTGTTTCCTCAGGTGTATGTCAACTGTAGGCTTGCCAATTGGACACATGTAATCAACCCTTGGATAGTTGATCTAGAATTTTCATTGTTGCTTAAAAAGCCAAGAACTACATAAGATGACCCGCAGGGGTTGTCAGAGAGTAACGGGACGAACCGGAGGATGATGGGACCCTGAAGTTCATCCCACAACCCAAGGACGGCTAATAAGAGTCTTTTATCTTTATTACCCAAGCAAAAGCAAAATAACCACACAATTATGAAAAAAAACAATGGACTTGGTTACGGGTAATGCAACATTGGTCCTATGACATATACCCCCCAGACAACTAATCCCCCAGACACTTACCCCCTAGGACACTTACCCCCTAGGACACTTACCCCCTAGGACACTTACCCCCTAGGACACTTACCCCCTAGGACACTTACCCCCTAGGACACTTACCCCCTAGGACACTTACCCCCTAGGACACTTACCCCCTAGGACACTTACTCCCTAGGACACTTACCCCCTAGGACACTTACCCCCTAGGACACTTATCCCCTAGGACACTTACCCCCTAGGACACTTACCCCCTAGGACACTTACCCCCTAGGACACTTACCCCCTAGGACACTTACCCCCTAGGACACTTACTCCCTAGGACACTTACCCCCTAGGACACTTATCCCCTAGGACACTTACCCCATGGACTCTTACCCCCCTAGTACACTTACCCCCTAGGACACTTACCCCCTAGGACACTTACCCCCTAGGACACTTACCCCCTAGGACACTTATCCCCTAGGGCACTTACCCCCTAGGACACTTATCCCCTGGACTCTTACCCCCCTAGTACACTTACCCCCTAGGACACTTATCCCCTGGACACTTACCCCATGGACTCTTACCATCCTAGGACACTTACCCCCAGGACACTTAGCCCCCAACTTTGGTTTATAATATAGAGGAAATTGTGTAGTAAGAACTTTGGCTTTCTGTTGTAAGAATCTTAGGCTTGAAGAAATACAGCTAATGGAATCTACAATTATGAACAAGATTCTAAAGGTCAAAGATAATGTTATTACTCATATAATTTATTCACAGTCCATTATTGTTAGAATATAGCAACAACTTGCTTACGTGGTTTAACCTCATGTGAACCATAGAGACACACATCCTCTAACAATTTTGTTGCTAACTTGAAACTGAAAGTTTCAAGAAGATTTCACAAGGAAATTTCTCCTAGTTGAAAATACAACATCTTGTAAAATTATGCATTTATCTGATTTTTAAAGAAAAGGCTTTCTCAACACAACTATATTGTTCGCCATGACCATTTAAAATCAATTCCTTTGTTTATTATTTTGTTTCTCTTTAATACTGCAACTCAATTATTTTTCGGAAAAAAAGAGTTATCATACAAATCAAGAAGGGCTATAAGAAGTGTAACCTACTACCATAGATCACCCATCATTACCATGCGGGTACAAGATTGTGAAAAGGGGGCTTCAAATATAGGTTAAGTGTTAAAATGCCCACTGAATATACAGGCGTAATGTTCTTTTTCACTATTATTAAGGTTAAGGCTCCACCAAAAGGGGGGATTATGACCCCCCCTGAAACCCCCTTAGGATCTAGCCGTAGGCCTATATTGCTACAGATTAGTTGGATGTTATTTTTCCATTTTCTACAAAGCAAACACACTACCTAGATTAACACCGGTGGTGACATAATTTTAATTTAAGTACAACTCAATGAAGAAATATTAATTTTTATGGTGGGTATTTTCTTAATTCATTCTTTCGATATAGATTTCACGGGAAGAATTTGAACTCATACATTCGACAGGCTCGGGCTTGTCTGAAACCACTTCCTCTAAAACGTGTCAAGGAGTGTAAGTCTTACTCCACGATTATCCCTGAAAAATCATAGTATCATTATACCACCCATAGCAGTGGGCGTGTTAGGTAATACTTTTGCGCCCACCTCAAAGTTTCCCTTCCCCTTCTGGCGTGTATATAAGTGTAAGTCAGGGGGTGTTAACTATATTGTGTCACAATAGTCCCATCCGCTCATAGTTCTCTTCACACGCCCAACCTTCTCGGCGTCTTAACGTACCCACACTCCATTCAGGCACCAATATAATTGCCAGCAGTGGCGTATCCAGTTCCCCCCCGCCCCCCCCCCCCCCCCCCCCGGGGGGGGGGGGGGGGGGGGGGGGGGGGTCCCCATGTTCGGTTGACCCCCCTCCGATTTCTCAAATTTTACGCAATTAAACTACCAATAAAGGGAATTATCCAAATTAGGGGGTCTCTGGAACCCCTCAGATTTAGCAAAGTTTCTATGCCTATAGACCTATACGGGGAATGTGGGTTGTATTTGATGGCCGCGCTTTACCAGTGTTCTACTCTCACTGTACTTAGAAGTTAGTAGGCATTAAAAGACTGTGTTTCACTCTGATCTAGTCTATTTGTAAATTTAGATGAAACATATATTATGACTCACATTATCTGTTCAATATACTCTGTACGATCGGCCGTAGACTGCCAGGTACACACAAAAGGTACACATATAAGATTCTATGCCCTCGTTATTTTTTGCCTAGTAGCATCATCGAAAATCTATTCCATTGCAGTAGTTGCAGCTTTAACAAAACAATCCCCCCTTTCCAGCTTCAACGTGTTAATTCCCTTAATGCGCTTTCCTCTCACAGTTAATCTGACAACCTGTATCCAAAGGTATTCTGTAGGCCTAAGTGTAATTAATGGAGGAAAGCGGGGGGGTGGGATATTGACATGTTTTGAATCGTACAGATTTATGTCTCAAACTTATCAACGTATATATATATCTGGTTTCAATACATATTATAGTAAAAACTCACAAAAGTGGCGAGTGTCATGTTGACGCTGGGGAAACGACAATCGTTTTGTTAGGCCGGGCCTAACGAATCTAGTGGGGGTCGAACCCACGAGGGGCTCGAATAATTCATTAGTGGCCCAGCGTCACGGCTCGCCGGACGGTTGTGGCCGATAGAGGCCTTTTATATCCGAACCACAGGACTGATGCAATACACCGCGTCCTACTTCTAGTATAGTGTAGACAATCTGCGGCGAATGACCCCTCCGCGCCAGAATCGTCATCCATGATTCGCAGTTAGCGAGCGTCGAGGTGGCAGAGTGATAGTGTAGACTGATCTTTCCTCCAGCGACACCTGGTGGATTAAATTGAAACCAGGACGACCATGAACGAAAAAAATGTATTCAAATGGGGATTCGAACACGGGCAGGCCACCATCCAAGTAACAACCGGTCTCAATGTTGCTTAACTTACCCGGGCTAGGGACCATCCAAATACCCACCGGTATGAACAGATCGTAGCTTAGTGAAATTGACTGTATGGATTTAAACATATCAACCAGGAGCCATCAAGAGATAAAGTCTAGTATTGATAGACTTGGATACCTGCCAAACTGAATTAAACCTTCTGCATACCCAGTATTATTAGATTAAGCAGTTTGGGGTTTTTAGGCATATTTCCTGGTACTGACATGTACAGAACCAGAATTTTGGGGGCGGTGATGTGAGTCTTCCCTGACAAACAAGGGGCCCTTGATGGGGGGGTCCCAATGTCGCATGTCAATTTTAAGAAACATCCATGTCGCCCTGTCGAATTTAAGAATTAGCCCTGTCCCATGTCACTAAGCCCAAAAAGGGCCATGTCGCCGTCTCGAATTTAAGGGTCTAGGGCCATAAACAAGAGGTGCACGTGGTCAACTAGAATTTAGGAGGGATCGGTGAGAAAAAGAAGGGGCGGGCGGTAGTTTGGCAGTGGGTAGTATCCTTGAAAGGGCCCCCTTCCCAGTATGAAGTGGAAAAGGAGAAAGTGGAGGATCGGATTCATATGGGGAGTCCCATTGGAATTGCAAATATAAATTTATGCAACATTTTGTTCACACTTTAATTTCAGAAACTAATTTCACATCAGAATGTACTGAGCATTTGTATATATTGTTCATTCTTAGTCCTAACACCAAGGAAAATGTACGTATTTTGTTTTTTTTTCCATATGAAATATTTATAGTTTTATATTCTGAATTTGTAGTCTTATCCCCGTCATGGGTAGCCCTGTGGTCAGGGGTGTCTGGTGACCAGCTGCAGATGGTTATGTGATGTGGGGGAAGAACGGGGGTCGGGCGCTAGACACAGCATGTGGTCTCTTTCCTGTGGAGCATTAAATTATTCCGACAGTGATGATAGAAAAGTCTGAAATCATAAATCAAAGTAGGATTTTTTCTACGGAAAACATTCTTTAACATAATTGTGAACAAATTGATATGTTTAAAGTCAAAAATGAGCAATAATTAAGATAAATACAAAATTCGGAGAATTAAACAAATAATAATATGTTAATACTCGACCCTCCCGTAAATGCATGCAATTCTTGGAGGATGAATTTACACTTTTTTTTTCTCATGGACCACTTTCATCTCTGGAAATCCCCTTAGCTTATTACAGGGGTGCTAAACACTGGTTTTCCCTACCAAGACATATTCGTGAATTAGATAATATTGATATAAAATAGTACAATAATAATGACACTTTAAAATTATGAACAGAAAAAAGGCGTATTGCCGTATGACGGACGATACGTCAAGTTAACCCAGGCATTTACAGGATTCGAACCCGTGCAGAGAAAACACATCAGGTCGCCGGTGAAATGACTTATCCATTTTACCGCCGACTTGATGCTGCAGGTGATTGATTTTCCGACGGGTAGGTTCCTCCACGGGCCTTACGATGGGGTCAAACATTGCCATTTCTCCACGTCTTCACAAATCAAGGCTCCTGCCCCGCTAAAACTAGTAATCTGTCGGGATAGACTGGGAGGGAGTGAGGGAGAGAGCCCTGCGTGATGGAGGATTAATCTCCAGGGCCCGACCCGGGTGCCCGACCCAGAGACCGCCTGACGGTGTAACCCTTACCGGGCCACGCCCCACCACGCCCCGTTGCACTGCGTAAGTAAACCCCGGTCTCAACCGATGATTGGGACGGATTCTGAGCTGTGTCGCAGTTTGCCCCATGAGTTTAATTTGCCCCAGTCTGAGAGGAGCTCTCTGTTGGTCGTTACAGGGGTGTGCACCTGCCATCCGGCTTAAAGCCTGCAGTCTGTAGCAGAATGTATTGAAGGGGGGGGGGGGGGGGGGGTCCCATGTTCGGTTGACCCCCCTCCGATTTCTCAAATTTTACGCAATTAAACTACCAATAAAGGGAATTATCCAAATTAGGGGGTCTCTGGAACCCCTCAGATTTAGCAAAGTTTCTATGCCTATAGACCTATACGGGGAATGTGGGTTGTATTTGATGGCCGCGCTTTACCAGTGTTCTACTCTCACTGTACTTAGAAGTTAGTAGGCATTAAAAGACTGTGTTTCACTCTGATCTAGTATATTTGTAAATTTAGATGAAACATATATTATGACTCACATTATCTGTTCAATATACTCTGTACGATCGGCCGTAGACTGCCAGGTACACACAAAAAACATAGTTTAGCGTGAAGCTGTGATTTAAGGTAAATTCTAACCTATAGCTAGTGTTACTATATAAAAACAAAAATAAAAGGACATTTGACACAAAGTGTAGTTAAAATCTAGTGTACTATTTTATTGCTGAATCGATTCTATTAATCTTTATCCTCGGCGCACCACTCGCACAACACCTCGGAGCACATGATGCTGGCAGGCTCGCCCCCCTCACAGTCAGCGTGGTAGCACCGGCCGCAGTAGTTGCAGACCAAGTACATTCTGAAATATTACGGAGGCATGTTTAAATACACATTTTTTTAAATTGTGTGCACGAACTAATCGGACCATCATCAATCACAATTTTTAGTAACCGTACGAAATTCGGCGTTCACTCCAACGTCAACATCAAGATTCTATGCCCTCGTTATTTTTTGCCTAGTAGCATCATCGAAAATCATTGTCGCTATATAATATTATTTATTATGAAAAAAAACCCCGGCGTACCTGTAGTTGCCATCCAAGAATATGGCCTGCGGTTGTGTGGCGTGTTGGTCTTCGGCAAACGTTTTCATCGCCTTCCACCTTTGGTCCGTTAAGTACTCCTCCTGCTCCTGAAAAAAATTGTGTGGTTATAGTTAAATGTGCAAAAGTCAATTTTGCACTTACTACATACCAGCGTGTCCCTCGTAATATTGGCAAATTTCAGAACAATTGTACTCGTGAAATCGCACCACTCATCATTTTGTTTTGTTTATACATATTTCCCTTCATACGCTTACATGTTTTATTTCCCACTTAGCTTCATCGTGTAAATACAAATGTACCAACCTGGGTCGGATCCTCCGAACAGTAGACGCACGTCCACTCTGATGGGCCGTCCGGGAGCTGTTGTTGGTCGTGCGTCCTGGAAAAAATTTCAAAAATCATCACACCGTCCATCATTTCAACATAGGTGGTCGAAACTACCAAATCATCGGCATCTCAATTTTTCTCATCCAATCTCTATTTCATGTTATTGTGCCAGTCTGACAAATTTGCAATTTTTAAAATGTCCAAAAAAGAGCCTGTTGTTTCAGCATGTTACATGAATTCGAGCGACCACAACTATGTCCGACCGCGAGTCCGTCGTCGGGTTTTAGACAGTGTGCATTATTTGGCATGACGATAGTCATCCTACCAGATAGTAAGTTAATAATTTTCTTTCCATGCTTCTCTTCCATCCCTGTCCATCAATTGCAACAGTGTTGAACAATTTAAACCTACTTAGGGGTGAACAGGGGCGCGCACTCGGTCCATTCGGGTTCCGTCCAGATCGTTTCCTCCTCTTCAATATTTTTCTCCTCACGCGGTGTCCATGCCTGGGATTCCTCTTCCTCCTCCGACCGCACATGGTTGCTTGAATGAGCCAAAAAAAACAACCTTTAAGTGTCTGGAATTGGTTATCTACGTGTATGGGGAGAAAACGAAAAAAAATGGAAAATATCTACCAAACGTAACAGCTATTATCCACACAATTATACATTTGTTAACAAACACTCTATATATGGAAGTGTAACCCCCAAGTCATTCTCCCGCAAAGCCTGAAAAAACACTACTTCTCTATATAGGCATGTTATCTTATCAAATTATAGGCAAGTTATCTGATTCACCTACCGGGTTTTCTGCGCGGTCGCCATTGTTCACAATGTGGTGCTTGTGTTTAATATCAGCAAACTTCTGCGTACGTACGGCTTTTATGGTCGTGAGGCTGGCGCGGGACTGTGTGTGTGCACGTGGTGGGCACCTCCTTATAAAGCTGGTGCCCCCCCCCCCCCCCCGACCCCCCCGGGGGGCAGGGTAATGAGGGGCCATCTAGGTCAGCCGAGCAGCCTGAGCGACCGGTGTCAGGTGTTACATAAGGTGTCGCTCGCGCAGCGCAGCCCTGGCAGCTGGATGTGCACGTCCTGACACCTGACTCAAGAAACCACCCGTAAATGCACACGGCCCCACACCCCCAGCCTGTGAAATAACTTCAGAAAACGTACCTCAAAGTCGCACATCCTGGCACCGTAACCTTGCGAAGTAATTTCCTACCTTTTATTTTAAATTTGAAAGTAGTCACATTATAAGGTTTAGGGCGTAATATAATTATTCCTAATAAAAAAATGTTGCTTTTGTTGGCAAAAGCGTCTAAATCACATAATCCTAACAATGCATATAAAACACCGGACATTGTCCGAAATTAAGCTGCTGCACCCTATAGGCCGGGCCTATAGGCCTTCACCCGGGGATCACACTCACACTCGTGAGTCTAGATCTGCACACTCACACTCGTGATTCTGCACACTCACTGCCAGGTGCGTTATTTTTAAGGTTTGCACATTTTTTTATACATGTGCACACTTCTCATGGAATTTTTTCATTCCCATATATCGGGGGGTGCATATCCAATATTTGTGGTGCACAATCTCATTAATGATGCATACGTTTTCAGCTTAATTTCGGACACTACGTGCACGAGTTCGTTATATATATCTATAGGTCCTCTAGATCTACAAGAAGTCGTGGCGCCGAAGGGGACATACGATCATATTTTCTTGTTCAACCACATATCCAAAATGTCCACTTATCCGCATAACAGGCAGGAAAGATGCCCATGAAGGTTGCTCGAACTTTTCCTTGTGCCACATTGTATAAGGACTTATGTATCTGGAATCGACGGTGCTGGGTCGGTACCACTTCACAGCTGCAAACACATGTTGCCTCTTCTGCCCGGTTGCATTACATTGTATGTAATGTTTCATGTAGTGGGTGGCGATGCACGGTCGCTCCCGGGGGTCAGTCTGTCCGTCGTCGTACCAATTTGCCATTAGTCTAGACAACTTTTTACCACTGCTGGAATTTGTGCTGGAATAAGTCATGGGGCCATATTTTGCGACTTTAGACTTCACGTAAACTGAAGGCAGAAATGACTTCTCTAGGATCTCCGGTTCTGTGGGGTACATCTTTTTGTATGTTTTTTTGAGCAGCTCAAGATCGTCCGAGTCGATCCACACATTTTCTCCTCTAAATGTCTCGAAGCCGTCGGGGAGACTCCATAGGCTCTCGCACTGCGCGAAATCTCGCTCATTGGGTACATCGAGTGTTTCCAGGACCGTTCTTGCTTTCTTCTCTCCTTCTCCCAGCTGGCAGTGTTTGCCAAATTTCCCCTCGTGTTTGGACGGCATTTCGGCGCGCGCCTGACTGACACGACTCATCCTGTGAAACCTCTCAAACAATTGTTTCTCTATCTGGCGATTGTTAGTCGGCACATCCCCCAAGTAACCATTATACCGCTCAAAACTGAACAGCCAAGTACTGGGAGCTGGACCATACTCCCGGAGACACTCCTTTAAATGGAGATGTAGATGCATGTTTGGGGTAATGAAATCAGAACCGAACTGGAGCTCTGTGCTCTTACAAAAGTGCAATAGTTTCCTGTGTGCCTGTTCTATCTCGTGGTGTGTAATACAAGGCTTGCACAGAAGTCGAGTGGCTTCTACGAAACGCTGCCAGCTATGAAGCATATTCTCCGGCAAAAGGCCCTGGAGGCAGTATCCAGACGAGACTGTAACCCAATTCTTCCACTCCTTTGCCGTCCACATCCCAGCGTTCGATTTGATGTTAGTTACCACGCAGTCATCCGGTAGTCCCTCTTTAAACTGATTCAGACGAGTATCAATAGTCAACACCTGATTAGCGCTTAGTACAACGTCATCTGTTGAATTCTTCTTCTTCTTTGACAACTCTTTGTCGGTCCACCTCTTCCACATTCGCTTGGCAGTCCCTGAATCCCAATAATAAAAGCACATATGTGAAATCGGTATTGAAACCCCAATGAACTAATAGTCCAAATTAAAGGCAAATGCAATTTCCATTTCAAACACATTATCAGTGCTAAACATTAATTAACGTTAGGTCAAGCTTCAACACTTACCCAACAGTACATTATGCATCACATCGATCGAGAGGAACCTGAAGAAATGAATGTCATATAATACAGTTACTGCTAATGGAAACATTTGTATTAATGTTTATTCAAATGTCAAATTAAAATTGTTAATATTTTGGTATAATTCTGTGTAAGATTGGCCTTTAAATTTGTTCGGCCTGGAG
This sequence comes from Lepidonotus clava, assembly GCA_936440205.1. Lineage (NCBI taxonomy): Eukaryota > Metazoa > Annelida > Polychaeta > Phyllodocida > Polynoidae > Lepidonotus > Lepidonotus clava. The sequence goes on from OW387133.1 coordinate 88,925,875, forward strand.
ATTGAACTTACCTGATGGGATTGAAGTAGGGCAATTCCAGGAGGACACAGGAACGAGCTCCATACTGTTTCTCAAGTTTACTTTTCTCTCTCGGGGTGGATGCAGCTGTAATCTCACTCACTCTCTCCTTGTGTTGGTCCAGAGTACGAGGAGTCCAATTCGCCATGTTGAATCCTCCACGGTTTGAATTCTTGAATTCCTTCAGACATTTTGAACAACCCATGATAGCATTAGGTAGCAGGAAACCGCAGGTCTTCCTCCCTGCAGGCAGGTCGGCAGCAACGTTCAAAAGCGCCAACTTAACGGTCTTGCCATTTGGGCAAACGTTGGTTATAAGCCTTTTTCCCTGATGCCAGAATTCCTTGAGTTCGTTGACTAGGGGCCTCAGAAAACTGGTAAGGTCGGCAGGTTCTTTACTTAAGTTTGGAATGATACCGTATAGTATGACGTTCTCAAGTCTGTACCGCTCATTTCTGGGTAGGTTAAGTATTGTTAGGTAAATGCCCCCTACTGACATCGAAGCTTTCCGAGAGAATGGTTGAAACCAATCGATATTCATCTGAAGAGCCAAGTTGTTTTCATTATCAAGAAAGCCGTCGTTGTTCGCGTTAAATTCTTTCCATACCGAACCGTCGTAAATGTCAGCAAACACTCCTTTGGGTAGCCTCCTGCCCTTCCACTCTCTACATTTCAGCTCAAAACCTGGACGTTTCATCATAACCTGCAAACTCTTCTCGAGCGACTGGTAACAGAATGTCCTGACTGGAAGGAAGGCAATTTCCCCCACAATCTTGGTCTCATAAAACAATTTCCTGTTGCAGCGTTTTAAATCATCACCGATGGTAGTACACCTAATGGGTTGCTGATTACCATTATGATCCGTGTAAAAGCCTCGAGCTCGCACACGCTCAGTGGTGGACAACACAGAATGCGACAACGTATAACAGGCCGGGCAGCATACACTGATAGAGTAATTAGTCATCGTTAGGTCTGTACCCAACCATTTGTACATCATCCGCATCGTTTTGGGGAATACTGCCTCCGCTGCTTGTGAAACCCGGTCATTACCTGCTACCGTCAATAATTCACAAATGAAGCACATAACTTTAGCCATTTGCGTATCACTGGTGAAGGTGTGGATCTGCCACTGCAAAAGAAAGAACAGAACCCATGAAAATAGGCTTTGGATATTCTTATTAGGGGTACCACTAACAAGCCTTGCCAATGGGCTAGGACGACCCGTCCCGTCACCGAAAACCACTTTTAAGTGACGGATGGCCCTGTTGCGAATCTTGACTGCCTCTGGATCAAGCTTATCATTTTCTTCCGTTTCTTGGGAATCTTCCATGGTACTGTAATAGTCTTCCATATCATCACGTGACTCCTCATCGGCTTCCATGGGTACCGCCTCTTCAACAGGCTGATTGCGACCCACAGGCTGACTGTCTGCTTCTCCCGGATTGCCGACTTCAGCCTGCCGCTGATTAGCAGCTGCAGCTTCTTCCCGAATACCAGCTCCAACCTGGATACCACCTTCAGCCCGAATTCCCGCTTCAACCTGCATACCACCTTCAGCCTCAATACCCGCTTCAGCCTGGTTACCTGCCTCAGCCTCAACACCCGCTTCAGCCTTGTTACCTGCCTCAGCCTGAAAACCTGCTTCAGCCTGGTTACCTGCCTCAGCCTGAAAACCTGCTTCCGCCTGGTTACCTGCCTCAGCCTGAAAACCTGCTTCAGCCTGGTTAACTGCCTCAGCCTGAAAACCTGCTTCAGCCTGGTTACCTGCCTGAGCCTGAATATCTGCTTCCGCCTGGTTACCTGCCTCAGCCTGAAAACCTGCTTCAGCCTGGTTAACTGCCTCAGCCTGAAAACCTGCTTCAGCCTGGTTACCTGCCTGAGCCTGAATATCTGCAGCTTCGGCCTCAAGACCCACTTCTGCCTGATTGCCAGCGCGTTGAGGTAAACCAAATGGGATTGGTTCTGCAAGACACATGTATAATAATAAATCAAATGTACAGTCGGGTTTCAGAGTACAGACTTTCCCACCCAATGTTGTTTCTCTGACTCAAAAGCTATGATAGAAAGATGCATGGAGGGATACATATATATAACGTCCATTGTTCAAGTCATTCATTATTTGAACAATTGTTTAATTGTCAAGAAAAGATTTAGGCTGGCGATAATTTTCCAAACACTAACTGATCATTAAGAGTATAGTAGGTATTTGAAAATAATATCTATGCGCGCAAGCTAGCTATGAAGGTTTTGAAGGATATCGATTTCAGGTGAAAGTGACTTTATCCTAGTTATACTATTTATCTGGTACTCACCATGCTCCTTAAGATGCTTCCTGTTATATGTACTTTTTGAAACTGCACGTTTACATGTGTCGCACCATCGGTTTCGGCTAGTGTCCATATTTCTTCTGGTTTCTGCCTGGTCACTGGTCAGACCCTTGAAACACCACGATCGCGAGGCCATGGCGAACTTGAGTTAGACAGCAGCACTTCAGGGCTATGAACCTTCCCCATTTGCGACCGCGACACAAGTATTTATATATGGTACAGACCGACGCCTATGGTCCCACCAGCTGAAAGCCGCGAATTGCCGCGACATGCCACAGCCCCGACCCAGGGGTAGTTGCACTCGAGCTCCTAACCTCAGACACCCGTGTGAAATTAAAGCCGAGAACAGCCTGCCACAGTATTACCAGGAGATTAATGTCGCCTCCAGCCTGGCCGTCACGGTAGCGCGTTGTCGTGATTTGTCGGGCGCGTGAAGTTTCTCCAGCTTTCGAAACGCATCGTCCGCCGTCTGGACTGGTGAGGGCATGACACCTGCCATTAAAACCTAGGGTCTATCCATTAAAGGGCGGTGAAGTTTCCTCAGCTTCCGAAACGCATCGGCTGCCGTCAGGTCGACTGGTCATAGGATTTCATCTGCCTTGAAAACTGAGCTCGAAGTTTAGCTCGAAGGTCAAACCTTAAGCTTTCTGCTACTACTTAGGGTCAGCTTATTTCGTTATATAGTGCGTTTGGTGTACGGCTACGTGAATATCATGAGTGTCAAAATCCTGAGTGCCACCCTTGGTGAGAATCTTCTTAATTACTTTTGTTGTACAAGTGATACGAGTCGATGGCCGACTTTCCAAATTATTCAAAATAGGTAAAACATATGTATTCATTCTGGGGGTCGCCCTTCCTAATTAAATAATATGGCCAGTTTTCTGAATTCTAGGGTGTGGCCATATGGTAGTTATAGTTTATTCTGTCTGTTTGAATAGCCTGGCCATGGTAATTTGGAACGAAGGTGTTTGTTTAAAGTTGAGATGACAACCTTCATGTTCTCTTCTTTCTTTTTTTTTCAATATATAGCTGCCGCGTACTTGGTTCTTGTATCATGCGTGGAATTTGTTCGAGCTGCCAGTGGCGGACACTGGCCTAGGGTCGTTCACAATAAGCCTGGAGTAACCCGTACCCGGTTGGTCAACCTCACTGCTCCATTTACCGGTCACCCTCCACCAAAACACGATGCGATGACCGGCCTCACCTTTCATGACACCCTGCAAGCCTTGTTGGACCAGGACCATACCGTAACTGACACTGGATCTGAAGCCAACCCAGGAGACGGAAACATTAAAGAATTCCCAACTGTGGTACTTCTCTCTTCGTACACTCTTCTTCTTATCCTCGCCGTAGCCATAATTATTAGCATATTCTTTGTTTGCTCCGGAATTAATCGCATCTTCGCAGATGCTCGTTTTCGTGTATACTTGCTTGTCTCGGGCAATCACAGTGTATGGCTTAAAATAGGCACGTTCCCTGGACATTTTGGAGATTATATCTTTCAAACAGACGATCCTATCACACTGACTAAAGCCGAAAATATATGCCTAGGCGCACGATACACATTGAACTGTGTCATCCAAATGACCGACTGCTATACCGGCACATCGACACGACTGCCCACACATTTAAAGGTTAATAAACTGAAGGACATCATGTTGACAAGATTGATGACTAAGGACATTATACGCTACCAGTTGGTTACCATGGGTATAGGCATAGGAGAGCCTGTTCTTTTGGGGAAATACCGGCCCGGTGAGCTTGCAATTAGTACTAATACTTCAGTCGACTTAAGCCGTGTTGACCTTGATTAAGTCTTGTGTGAAAAATGTTGTATTTTTGTGTGTTTACTACCAATATGCTGCCGAACGTGCGTCAATCGATACAAGTGTTATGGTTATAAATTGAATTTGTAGCTAAATAAAATTTCGGTTTTGGAAAGAGCAGTATGACGCTGACAAGAGCGCTTTTACTCTGGCTCGGGCTAGGGTCGACCCCTTAGGTAATCTGCGAGACAGGCCCCTAATTTAGGGGCCTGAGGCTAAACTAGGTCTGCAACCAAAACTAGTAGTGGAATTAAATGTGGTTAACGCCACAATCTGGCGATCGGGCTCCAACCGAAATTATGGCTATAGCTAATTAAGCTATTGTCCCTTAATAAATCTCGACACCTAAATTGACTTGTTTGTTTTTTAAATTATTAATTTTGCAATGTCACAGAAGCTCCAAGTTACCTATACATAACTCCCGGAGAACTCCCACTTTAAAGGGTTACACTATATGCAAGAGGTTTTTTTATTCTCTCACAGAAAGAATATAGGTCACCGTGCCATACAAATCCTAGAAAGTATTTCGGGTTCATCAGGAGACTACATGGTCACTTGTAAATTTTGATAGGTCCTACTGGCAGCGATGTATTTGATCATAATAAAATTTCTGAAAAATTACTTTTGCACCTTACTGCATGGAATCGAACTAAAAAGGATCCACTTGAAAAGAAGTAACAGTTCTTAATTAAAACCGGCTTCATGCAACATTATTTTTTCATGACTGCGAAATAAGTACGAAGAGATGATTCATGTCGCATCATTTTAAAAATCGTATATCGAGCTTATGTTTGTTTAAAATACACTTTTTATGATTGATTTATGTTATTATTGATAACAGGCCTAGGTGTCATTCCATTGCTCTTCTAATGGTAGAGACCTTGTACCATAACACTCATCAAAAAAGTGTTGTATTGTAATCGATTTCAAGTTCGTGGTCTATCTTCAAGAAATAGCACATTCGGGTTTTCAACAAAATGACAGGTCATTATAGTTAAATGCGTTTCGTATCGTAAATAAAAAGTATTCATGAATTTACGATTCACTTATGAGAAGGACCTGTATAACGCGTACGGTTTTAGACTAATATAAGGCGAGTCTTACCAACATATCTATAGAAATACTTCCCTGCTTATCGAGCATGCCACAATCAAAACAAGAAGCGCAAAGTTCTTTGATAAAAGTTTATAAAACGACTTTACAATTGAAGAAAGTACAAAGACCTAACATACAGCGTGACACAGACCATACAATTAAACGTAGTGTAATTATAAAGAAAACATAAAGATGATAAACATAAACATCACATAAAATAGAGCTTTAAACAGACCCTTTAGAAATAAGTTAAATTGGCTGTACATGTGCATCGGCGATACCCGACCGATACCCGGGCTTCACCGCCCAGTCTGGGGTGTTGGGAGGAGGCTGTTGGCGTTTTGGATTATCGTCGGGGACATTGTTCCGCTTCTTTTCCATTCTAACGCCCCGCTGACGGCCGCTAATTTCGTCATACTCAATTTCGTCCAGGTGGGCTTTGTAGGCCCTCAGCTCATCGCTCTCCCACACGAGCGGTTTGACGCGGCGGTGATATCGCTCTTTCGTCTTCCCGTCTTTGTCGACCGCGGCCGGATAATAAAGTCCGCGCTCCTCGTCGCTCGTGTAGTCGGGGGTGAGGAGGCGCCTCACGGAATTCTTTCGAGCTTCGTCCCACGTTTTGACGAAATTTTCCAACCCCACTATCCGTCTTCTGAGCTTCTGCAAAGTTAAAAAGACACTTTTTTTATTTTAATACAGTTACGACATACTTGGTCAAGAACATCCAATAAACACAAACAAGTTTTTCAATATTTCAGTTGCCTTAATTTAAAAGCTGGTCACTGCAGTTAATTTCAAAAGCGTTGCTTTATCCTTGGTCTCTATAACATACAGGCACTTTTTATTAATTGTGTCATATCCATTCTAATTGTATGTCAAGATTATTGTCCAAGGAAGCAAGTAAGGTTACAGTGCTCTATAAAAATTCATAATGTAAAAAAATTATAATTGTTTCCCAAGTTTCAGTGTTACAACCATAAGATCATTTCACAGCCGGGCCCCCTGTTTTAAGCCAAATTGCCGATTCACAGCTACAGCCCCCGGTATAGTTCCGACCGCAGTTTGTACGTATACCCCTTTTTGAACTGAGTGGGTCCCCGGGAAGTCACACCCCCTACACCATAGACCCCCAGTCTGTCTACTCAGATATCAAAGTAGGACATATCATCGTTCTTCAAAATAGAAAACAACCCCTTTCCACTGACATTTATACCAAAAAATCGACCCCTTATTCTTCAAAACGCAGACATTTAGTGGCCAAGAAATACCCTTTTTCGTGAAATTTCATATTTCCCAGGAAAAAAAAGACCCTTATTTTCATATCATGGATATTTGGGATGAAAAAGTAACCTTTTTTCTAGAAACAAGGACATGTGAATGTTGTCAAACTAGACCCTTTCTTCGCGTTTTTTAGAACAATGATGCGTATCCTTCCACCCAAGGAGTGGACAGACTGGGCATAGACCATAGACATTACTCTTTCTCCTCGGCTTTGCACTTGAAAGGTGTAAAATTTCGGCCTGCCTGAATCGAACTACGTCAAACAATGTTGAGAACAATAGTCCGCAAAAGCCATGACGTCGGGCGGGCCCCTAACGGTCACTGCACGCTGCTCCCGTGCCTAAACATGGGCAGGGCTGGGCCGGGGGTCCCCTCTATGAACTTTAGTAGGACCCAGCTGTCAGATTTGCTATTTCCACTAATAATGCTCGCAAACTTATGAAAACATGTATTTTCATAGGGGAATTATCAATGTGCATTATGATATACTTGAAAAGAAAAAGAGTTAATAAATAGCAAAGTTATAGGCAATGTTATTGTCTGTGTGTACGGGTGACCGTGGTCCAGCCGGGTGTTATCGGTGCCCCCTCCAGGGCGGGCCGGGCCGGTGACCGGGGGTGTAGGGTTACCGGGGCCGGTCGTAAAAGGTTTAGGCCCAACACAGGGCCCAACACGTGTTGCGGGAGGGGTCCGTGACGTCAGACTTTTGTGGTCTATAGAGGAAGTCTGTAACAAAAATTTATTTACCTCGTTCACGTGGTGACGGATGATAGCCTTTTCATTGTCAGCCTTAATTCGGTTCTTCCGCATTCTGTTGGCCCTGTTTTGGAGGGTCTTGAAGTAGGTGTTGGCAGAAGCTAGAAAAAGAGGAAGGACATGAAGTGTGCTTAAAACTGGAGCCATTAAGTAGACAAAGGCACTATAAAGGCAATAAATCAAGGGAATACATGTTAAAAATGCAAAGTGAGGGTCAACATATTATTCACGAATTAAAACCATCATTACACTGGTATTATATTTCTTTGTCCAGATAATAGAACTTACGTTTTTTTCAGATGACTGGGAGGATAACTTAAATTATAAAAGTAACAATTTCCAATGTAAGTGGAGCCTATTTAGACACTAAAAACAGATTTCCAGCATTTCAAGCATGTTAAAATTTGTGTTAATTGAAGGACCAATACTTTGGAATCATGGACAATAGATGCATGAAATGTACAGCTGCAGGTTAGTTAACAAAGAAACTTGCTACCTATGGGACTTACCTAACACCTCTTCTCTGGGGGTATCTGGCCCGAGGCACACGTTGTCAACAACGGCCTTGATGATCGGCGCGTTATCCGGGTGTTTGATCCCCGCCCTGAATGTTGGAATATATTTATATTGTTCAATTCATCGGCATCACGTCAAGTGCTCTATGACTCTATTAACATGAAAAAAAACAGCAAAACTTATATTCAGCTGCAGCTTCTGGTGTTCAGGAACACATTACCCATTGCTTACTTAAAAACAATATTATTTTCTGTACTATTCATGTTGTTATGACGTAATCAACTTACCCAGGGTTCAGGTTGAATCCCCAACCAGGCTCACCTCTCTTGGCCTTGTAGGCCGAACGAACGAGTTCCTACAAACAATATAATAAGCCAATAATTAATAGTGGACTTCTAACTATATGTCAGTGTACGAAATCATTACGGATTTTCGTTGTTTTCCGGGATGTTCCCTGGCGGCGGAGAAGAACATCAGGGCTATACTAGGAATGAGATCATTTCTAAACAAACCGAGAACTATATCAAACGGTAACGTTTTCAAGGTGAGATTATTAGTTAATTATAAGCTGTAAAAACAAACTTTAGAACTTACACATATTTCATTGCGTGGTTTGGGTGGTTTGGCAGCTGCAGCTGGCTTCGCTTGGTTCACGAGCACCTCCACCTGGGCCTTTGCCGCAGCCGCTTCAGCCTCCGCCCTTCGGCACTTCTTCTCCAGCTCCTCCATCCTGGCCAGCAAATGGGCCATGGACGGTTCAGCTGTAGACGTGGAGGGGCCGGACGAGGACGAGTATTCGGGCGTGAACGACCTTTGGGACGTCGTCGACGAGAACGACCCTTGCGATGTCAAGGGCCCGGGCGTGAACGACCTTTGGGACGTCGTCGACGAGAACGACCCTTGCGATGTCAAGGGTCCGGGCGTGGACGACGTTCTGGACGTGGAGCTGGGGAACCATGGATGGGATTGCGACGAGGAGGGCGTCATCCCCAAGGGCGTGGATCCGGAGGGCGTGGAGGGCGTGGAGGGCGTGGAGGGCGTGGACGACGATGCGGATGGAGTACCGCCTTGGGAACCACCAAGGCTAAGGTCCACGTCGTTGAGGGTGGATCCCTCTTCCGCGTACAGGGAGTCGTGAAGAGACTGATCCGCAGAGAGATCCGGAAACCCATTCTGTGACCCATACTGACGCGCATCCGCAGACATATCCAACAGCAGAGTACCTACGCCTGCTGATGAATCATGATCGGTTATTTTCTCGCCACCCGGTTTGGGGCTGCTGGTCAAGATCCTGCATGAGCTCGTAGACGGGTTTGACAGAACAGCGTCACTATAATCAGTTGACCCGTTCATGGTGGCAGCAAGTTTTCAAGTGATCTATATAGCCATATGCCACGCCGTATTTATACATGCCGGGCAGGCCCCCCTGTGGATACATGATCTGGTGAAAGCGATCTTTTATCGATGAGGCAAGACTTTGAACATAAGTTACGTGGTAGACGTGACGGGGTGTGGACGGGGTAAGAGAGACTTTTACCATAAGTTACGTGCTAGCCGTGACGGGGAGTACATGGGGTATCAGCGACACCCTCACCGCCGCCCCTTGTGAGGCCTGTTACGTGTCAAGAAGTGTTAAGACTACCCCGCGGGCCGCGTGCCGCGGTACTCCTGTGAGGGACCTGACACAGAAGCTAGTTGACATGCGCCGCCTCAGATGGCCAACAGGTGGACGCGGTCATCACAGACGCGTGTCCCGGTGTCAAACGCGACAGAAGTCATTTCAGATGAACCCCCTGTCGATCGGCTCTCTGAAGAAAATAGCGGCCTATTAGACGTGCTTCGCACTACCCAGTGTAAAAACTTGTGAAGCCCCCGGCTAGAAGAAGTCGTTTTAGTTGTACCTTACCTAGCGTTTAAGTTGTCGACCGAGGGTTAACTTTTCGCTAAAGACTAGACGAAGCCCTTACAGTACCTGGGGAGTTGTGATGTCGTGTGGGGTGGGGGGTATAAATATGTGCCTGTACTATACACTGGTTCAGAACAGCCACTTGATGGCCATGGACATCGAGCGACTGTTAAACGCAAGTCTGCGTCTGCGTCTTGTTCGGGAGGAAAGGCCAGTGCTGAGACCTAGTCACCTCCAACCCGCGGACCAATCCGACCATCAGTGGCTGCTTCTCTTGTTAGTGATATACCTGGGGTGGAAATTTATCGGTATCTTCTGGAAATTGGCAGCAGGCTGTCGCTCGTTGGCGCAGGGTCAACGTCGGAGGGCTACAGTGCAGTGCTGTCTGAGAATCTACTGCCGATGGGAAACGCTCCTTTTTCCACTGGCTCCCATTCCCGCCGAAATGGAAGCCGTAGGAAGTGCTGCCTGCCCACGAATGATCATCCAAAGACCGAGCATCCTGTCCAAGGCCCTGACCGTCGCCTGGTCGGGCCCACTCACGGTCCATCTGAATGGCAGTGACGAACCCTTGACGTTGGAACTCCCGCAAGAAGTCAAGATTCCTCGTACGGAGCGCGTGCGCCCGAACAAATTTTTCAGGCACAGACTTTGTAGAGCGAGCGTTTGCCTGATAAACAACAGGAACAACATGGCCCAAGAACTACTCCCAGCCGAAAAACTGGGCTGCATGCCTGACGTAGACTCTTGGGTGTGATGAACAGTTATATAAAAGTGTACGATATGTTTGAAGTAGATATGGCAAAATTTTAATTGTGAAATGCATATGTTCACGAAGCTTTCGAGTTACATATGTACATTAGTGTATGGTCAGTAAATACAATTATGGGAAAATAGGCGAAACGTTGACACGTGGACATCATAAAACCTTTTCCGCATGCATAACAATAAAACATTTTGATATCATGAACGTGTGTAGTCTTATGTGGCTGTGACTAATTATAAATGGGAATTCATGAGGATAATGTGAATGAATTGCAGCTGTACATGTGTGACGAAATTATGAGGGCGAGTATATATTCTAAACAACAAAAATCGAACATGAATGAGAACTGATAACTTTTGAGCTGCAATAAAAGGAAGAGTTAATAGCTAATGTATATATAACCAACTCAATTTAAAGTCAAGCGTCTGCATGCGCTTTGAATCCTACGTTGTCTGAAATACAGAATTGAGATGAAAACAAAAAGTGCTGGTATCATTATAAAAGTAAGTCCAATGTTCAACAGGTAAACAGTACCGTGCACACTGGGGGGGAGGAATGGTACGTGGGGAAGATGCAAGTCACCACGAAGTTTCTTGTATTCGACCTCATTCAGTCGAATCTCTTTCATGTATGTACGGAGGGAAAGGAAATTGTCTTTTGCTCGCTTAAAAATATCCTCTTGGCGGACTCGCATTTGCGGGCTAAGAGGTAAAATTGGGAATGGTTTATCGTACGAAAAATCCGGGTTCACAAGTCGGCTAAGTGACAGGTTGAGGTGTTGAAGACTAGCAAGGTTGACGGGGAAAACTGTTCTTAAGGGGCCTGCTGTAGAAGGCAAACAGTTAACACTTGAGACTGGAATTTCCCATTCTTTGGCGGACACAGAACAACCACATTCAAAGGCACGAACGCACGATTCACATCCAGGATGGGTTGTTGTTCGGTTGGGGCAGCGCACAACGACCTCGTCTATGTGAGAGAACAAATAGGTCCCTGTTGCAATGACTTGGATGTTCGACCTTCTGAAATTAGACTGAATGAGTATTTTGAAATCACAATAAAGTTTGACAGACTCATGATCACGTAGATAGATAGAAATGAGGCACGACGAGGGAGAAAGCCTGCGAATTGGTAGGTCATAATGACAAAACTGAGAATGGCAATTATCCAGATCTGGGTTGGAGGATACCGTGTATTGGGTTGCGGACACCAATAAATAAGCCGGTGTGTTGGAGAGGCGAGTATAATGCCCATGGAAGGCTAGAGGGAAGGTGTTTACTTTTAGAACCTTGAATATTTTGTCTAAGGAAATAACGGGAATCTTCAAAATTGTTTTCAGAACATTTCGCTGTAAAACCGGGGGGACTAAAACAGTTACACTTCTATACATGTCGCGAGTGTTTGGAATATAAATATTTGAACGATTGGACTTGGAAAGGAAAAGGTACCGAATCTTCCTCATATCAGTCTCCGATATCAAAGAGTTACTCAGCCTGTTCTCCGTTAGGTCGCGAATAGCCTGTAGCAAGACATCAAGGGAATAGTCCAGTTTAAAATCCAGTAGACGCAATTCTTGCAAATCTTGCATCAACCTGACCATCAATTCCCGGTTACTAATGTAAGCCTGGAGTCCTCGGGACAAATTGTATATGGAATGAGTGTTCTCTATGATGGCCTGGAGTTGGATTTCCAAAGTGGAGTCAACTACCTTTAGGACTGCATTTATTTTGCCATCGAGGAAGCCAATTTCATCGGCATTTACCTGGTCAGCACGAGTCTGTTGCTTCAAGTCATCGAGTGTGGCCGTTCCAAATAAAGTCTCGGAGAACTTGCCGATTTCTGGAATCAGAGCCCGCTGCTTCCTGGATTTTGCTGATGGAGGTGTTGGCTGGGCCGTCGATTCCAAAATTGATTGCACTTCCCGGAGTCCTTTGGTGACCTTCGCTGCTATAGTCTTCCCAATAGATGTTATGTTATTCAACATAAGTTGGATTTTTCGACACTGTTCCATTGAACCGGCTGCCAGGGTAGCGCCGTGTCTACAATTTAGTGCGGCTGCCTGTTTGGGAGAAGGAGGAAGTGGTAAAATGATATCGACTTCGGTAGTGAAGTACTCATTACCTATGTGGATGGACGGTTTACTCTCGAATACTACACCATAGTTGGTACGAAAACGGTTTACCGTACTGGTGCATAGGCATGGCTTAGCTGAGACAGTGCCCAGGATAAAGAGTCCACGAAGGAGGAGTATGAATACTGTTGGAGCCATGTCTGATGCAGGCTAGAGACCGCTCTAGTCTTTTATTACTTTTTCCCAGTCACGGGAAGGAGTAGACAGACAGTCGCCACGTGCACCTGGGATCTAAAGGTTTTGACCTCCGTGCAGAAACCTTACGTTAATGCCAAAAGAAAAGCCGTGCGAAGAGTATAAGCTTAGGCGTATGCTTGCTAGTAAGCTTTCGTTGGTTAGGGTGTCGGCTTGTTCTAATTGAATTGGAAGGCAGACTTCAAAATGAATTGTTGGCATGGGGTTCCTTAACTTGTGGATGAGAAGTGAGAAAGCCTGTAAATGCCATTACTGCCTGATATTTATAGGTTTTATTTGCAGGTGGTTTATATGGAGTTCAGGCCGATTTAAGTCTGGACTGGCTGAAATTAGTCTCAAACCCCCGGTCCCGCCACTCTAATTATAAAAGGATACGCATCAGCGTTCTGAAAAACGCGAATAAAGGGTCTGTTTTCAGAGACTTTGCATGTCCCTGTTTTTGAAAAAAAGGGTACATTTTCTGAAAATGTGTCAGCGTTTTGGAAAATAGGGGTCATTTTTCGATAAAAATAAGAAAAAAGGGTCAATTTCAGGTGTCAAATGTCCGCGATTTAAAGAAAAAGGGGTCATTTTTTCAAGGTAAAAATTCGTGGAAAGGGGGTGTTTTCTGTTCTGAAGAACGATGATATGTCCTGCTTTTATACAAGAGTGGCGGGAACTCTTGTATAAATGTTGGAACAGTATGCCGGTGCATGTACGAATGGAACAATCCTTTACTAAATTTAAAACCATGTCTAAACATGCTATGTTGCTCCCCATTACATGAGTTAACTTTTTTCGACATTAGTGTTACTAAAATATGCTCGCTTAGAACCTATTAACTTAACTTCTTTTTTTTCTGATGGTTTGTATGACCCCCAATTTGTTGAATTGACGTGTGTGAACCATACATATTACTTTGTATCAGCACGTGTTATCTTTATATTACTGTTGAGTACTTGCACAAATCCCAATGTCTGCCTCATTGTTTATTAGGGGTGGGTTATAACAATGGTTAAAACTCTATGTATTCTTTGGATTTTTGTTTATTGTGTTTCTTGTGTTTCTTGTATGACCTTGGTTACTTATTACAACTGTTATGTTATATAATTGTATGACTGTTTGATATTAGACTAATGTATTATGGATATGAGATGCTGAGAAGGCAATGAAAACAGGCTTTAGCCTACTTGTATCTTTCTCAGGATAATAAAAATTGATTAAAAAAAAAAAAATATCTAACCAGCTTAGACCCAGTTTAAGGTGAATTATTTAGGGTAGTTATATAGGCCGGGAGGTACCTTTTATCCATACAGAAAATGTTTAATGAATTTTTAATTAATCTCATCTCTCACGGATGACTTCAAAAGAAGTTAATTTCAAACACTTTTAATACTCCATCTATGGATGGTAAGGGTAAATGGTTTTCCGGGTGGGAGGGGCGATGGATGGTAGGGTGAAATAGGCCTGTCAAAGATTTAGCTACATGTGCTTTGCAGCTGCAGGCGAACGTAGGTTGGGTATGGAAGTGCCCGACCCAGCAGTAGCCTGCATGGGGCAACTCTGGCCCGTGTTAACTCGATAACTAACCCCTGATTAATGGCGGGGAGTCCGTCAGATGACACCCAGCATGATACCTGTGTCGCTCTTGAGTGGGTTTGGTGTGAGTTATGTGATTACCAAGATTGTGCCCCTGCCCTTGTCAGATGTCAGAGGGGGGTACAGATTAGATGGGGTGCTTCCGGGTACTTATGGGTGTTAATGGATTAAGGCCGGCCATGATGGACGCTTCCAAACTTTGCCGCCGTTAGGAATGGACCTGGTTTATTAGGAAATGTTATGCACAAGGGAACAGGGGAGCGAGGGATAGCTGCAGAATCGCGAAAATGCTTTCTGTCATGTTACTTAAAAAGTACATGGAACTTGTTAACTAATGGTCATATTTAGCTGAGACAATTAATTTAAATGAAGTGTGATGCCCAGTGTCTCCTGTTTATTCAGATGCTAAGATCGGGAAAGAAGGTTATTTAGAATGTTTGCAAGAAGTATATATAATAAATTTATAATATTCGGAATTTAAGCCGGATCAGTCTCATTACCATTAGGACTATCATGTTTAAAAGTAGTAGTTGAGGAGAGGGCGGGTTCGAGCAGGTTTTTTTGTTTTTTTTTATAATTTGCCAATTTTTTTTAGGGTCTTTTTGATTTAACAACTTTTTGATTACAAATGGAGAGTTCTCCTTTAAAAAGCGTAACGTCCCGATCCTGTTTAAAATAAGTTAACAATCAACCTCCTCTCTTGACATGACGATTAGGGTTCAGAGTAGTCCTAGCCTTATCATTAAATTGAGGGAATACTGTTACATACAACAGACGCTTCTTCATAGGGTGCGGGTAAAAAAAGTCACTTTTAATTAAAGTTAAACATATGAACATGATCTAGATGGATGAATTAACATTCGCGCAATTCAAGAATACTTAAAAAGAAACAAGACGTACGGAGGGACACTTACAGGATAATTTAACAAATCCAAGTTTTCTGTACATAGTAGTGAGATCATTCTGGGATATATTAGGTTAGGTAGGTATGACACTAAACTGTGGGCTTACAAAGCCTAAACAAATCCGCCAGGTAACATCATAGTATGAGACACTAGCTGAATATACATCAGTTACAGTTAATGTTATTGAGTTATCTAAGGTAGTCAAATGATATGAACTAATGTATATTTATCTGAAGGAAATATAACAGGCCTAGGTACGTACTTCTTGGGCAAACTAGGAAACAGGTTAGCTATAGGGCTTCCGTATAGCAGGATGCATGGTTAGGGCATCGCAAGAAGCCAAGGAAACTAAAAAAATTGCATTTGTTGGCCACTATACCCGGTGTTCTACATCGATGTTGAGTAGTATTCACAATATATTATGTTTAAATAAACATAGATGATAAACCCTGATGATCGTCATTGCAAAATTGAAATTAAATGAACGAAAAACGTAGGGCATGAAAGGGACTCGAACCGGGGTCCGACCGAGTTAGCTGGTACCCAAAGATCCACTGGGTCGAATAATACGATGACGTCGCAAACCAGCGAAAGCCGTCTAGAGGTCCTTCCGGTCGCAGGACCAAATACGTCGAAACTACGTTGGGGAAAACGATGATGGGCGATGTAAATTGAAGTTGATAAACTTGCCTTTCCGCCGAAAGAGACACATCAGTGACAATTGAGGGCGATCAAAATTAATAACTTGTGGTATTGCTTGTTTTCAAAATCGGAAAACCCACTGAAACACAAGGACCGAAACTACAAAGTGTCTCTTTTTGGTAAACACCTTTCTCGTTGCCCCGATTACACCCACGGTATATATATGTCGCAAACTCTATACGTAATTGGGTCTGGTTGTGCAAACTAATGAAATGAAATGAACTGAATAATGGCACAGATGAATTCGCCAGACCTGGGTGGTAGGAGCTAATCGAACCTCATGCACTCGATTACCACCTGCCACTCCAAATTTTTTTTTGGGAAGTTTTATTTGTAATAATGATATTGAAATGAAAAGATGGCCCACGGGCCGGTCCGGAGGGATGCAGGGGCGGACCCAGGCATTTCTAGGGGGGGGGGGGGGGGAGAGGCTAATGCATTAATCTACATGGGAGGGGCCCCTTTTTAAACAACATGATTTAACAGGGGAAGGGGGGGGCATGGCCCGTCAGGCTAATATAGCGCATTTATCATTTCTTATGTCGAGAGTTAAATAAGGGTAAAAACTTGAAATCACACAAAATAATAGTTTTATGTGTAGTCAAGGTTATTTAATATTATCATTTTCAGTGAAGACCATTTGCGCTTTCATGCCTTTCACCCTGTATTTCCAAGAAGTTTAAGAATCGAGTTTAGGCAGCCTGGTTTAACTCCTAAATAATGTGTTTCAAGAAAATCTGTTTTAAAAATGCTATATTTCTACCTGTTTTAGTTAAACTAGTACTGTATCTAATAATAAGGGACAGGGGTGGACCCAGGAATTTGTAGAGGGGGGGGGGGGGGCCAAAAACATGAATGTACGGGGGGATGGGCCCCCCATCAAACATGATTTAACAGGGGAGGGGGGGGGAGGGCAAAGCCCGTCTGTCCCCCCCCCCCCTGGATCTGCCCATGAAGGACCTTAAAACAAAGTTTAGGTGGAGAGTTCTAGTTGAAATGGTAAACAATAAATAGGGCGAAATATACAAATTTAGAATAGGTTTATGAGGCTATAACTTGTGAATTGTATTAGTTAGCGTGTTTTATTCTGTTACTGAGTTCAGTAGCTAGGTTGGGAAAGGTTAACGTTGGGACCAAATTATTTATGCCTTATAATGCTTACACGAGTCTCACAAGCGAGTTTAAGAAATCTGGTTTAAAACAGGCTTAAACCATATTTGCTTTTTGGAAATACGCCCTTAAAATTTTTAGCTACAAGTTTGGTTGAACTAACCCTATTTTTTTTTAGAAATAGGCCTATTGGACATCACTTTCATGGGATGGAAAACCATTATTGATATGATATATGTGATAAGATTTCTCAAAAATATTACTTTCATTTCATGATAAGGGTTGTACCCAACATCATGGGAGACAATTGCTTCATTATTGATTAATCATAGAGGTTATAAAGTTAAATCACGCTTTATCGCTGTTTTTACGCATTTGATTAATTATTATGAATTATTTTGATTTTATATAACTTTTGTTTCTATATGTAAGGGCTATTAAAACTAAATGCGCTAATGATATAGGCCTACCAATGTGAGCGATACAACCCTGTTTTACCCTAGTTGTGTGCACACTATAGGCTACTCCTTCTGCGCTTCATCTATTCTTATTAGGTCAGGAAACTGAGTATTATTTTTGTTGAGCTTGGAAACCAATATCAACCGGCGTTTATAGATTATATGCACAAATGTGGGAAGGCCAGTGTAGCCCTGAAGTGGCCCTTTTTAAAGGTAAATGAATAAGAATGAACGGTCGGTGGTTATGTCACGCATTTAAACTTTGTATGGCGGATTTTTATAGGCTCATTTTTGATAGAACACGAGAAGTAATATAATAAGAAAATCCAAACGAAATTTTCAGATTGTGGAGCCAAATTCCTTAATCCAATCGTGAGTGGGGGGGACTGGGTACGCCACTGCTGGCAATTATATTGGTGCCTGAATGGAGGGTAGGTACGTTAAGACGCCGAGAAGGTTGGGCGTGTGAAGAGAACTATGAGCGGACGGGACTATTGTGACACAATATAGTTAACACCCCCTGACTTACACTTATATACACGCCAGAAGGGGAAGGGAAACTTTGAGGTGGGCGCAAAAGTATTACCTAACACGCCCACTGCTATGGGTAGTATAATGATACTATGATTTTTCAGGGATAATGGTGGAGTAAGACTTACACTCCTTGACACGTTTTAGAGGAAGTGGTTTCAGACAAGCCCGAGCCTGTCGAATGTATGAGTTCAAATTCTTCCCGTGTTTTGCTTGCTTCTTTGTAAAGACCCCAAATACGGCTGATGCAGATATGTCCCCTTCTATGCTGGAAAAATGCATATAAAAACCAGTTATATTTACGTTTCTAGTTGATGAACTGATTTTGACAAAGGGTTATCATAGCTTTACATGTGAAGAGTGATTAGCAAAAGTGAAAGATGTGGATATCACTAAATAATTATTACAGAATTTCTTTTCTATTAGGAATCGTCCCACAGCTTCACAGGTGGTAACATACAAAAATTTCTAGGTGAGGTTGTACTGTGGTGACGGTAGAAGTTTTTATTTTGCTTTTGGGGATTATTGTTAGGTTGTTTCAAAATTACTCCACAATAATATCATATTTGAGATGATCAGGAACATTTCATCTACCGGGATCAATAATGGGGCTCTGGACGGGGGGGGAGGGGGATAGGGTGTTCCCGATGCCGCTTGTCAAATTCAAAAAACGCCTATGTCGCATGCTCTGCACCATACTTTTTTTAATCAGTTTGTTACTTACTAAGATGACACGTAACAATAATGTTATTGATGGTGAGGTTGAAACCTCATCAAGTTAGAATGTTATTATAACATTATTTTTGGGTGAGGTTAGGACGAAACCAAAACAGAATGTTATAAGAACGTTCTGTTTAGGTCTAAGAACATAACCAGAATGTTATGATAATGTTGCAGTAGAACGATAATGTTGCAGTGGAACATTGCAGCAGTAGGTCGCAGTGACGAAATTGGGAGTCATCAAATGAACATAACAAGAACCAAACCAGAACCAAATAGAACATAACTGCAACGCCATTATAACGTCATACCTCCGGCTGGGTGGTCCTCTGTTGATCTTAAGAATTTTATTAAGCCTGATTCAATAAAGCATCACCTCACTTGGTGGAATCATGTTACCACAGATATTGGCAGGGTATCATGTTAAATGGGATGAATTTCGGAAGCAGCCTACATCAATTCATATTGATATATGCATATCACTTGATACTTTTAAATCAATAATTCCACTTCTCTTAAGTGAATTTGCTCGTAAATATCTTGAACACATATCCCCATTATATTTACTGTGTATTATGGCCTTTTTCTTTTGATATAAGTTAATATTTCTCAAAAGCTAAATAGTACTATTTACTAACTTTTGGACAATACTTATTTTGATTAAAATATTCTCCATCTCTTTCTGCCTCTCAGATACACAGCTTTGGATTAAAACAATGTATAATGATGTTTAGAATAATCATGAGGTGCAATATATACAACAAGAATAGGCAAGAAATAAGCAAACATTCTTTATAATTAATTAATTCAAATTGCTGCTCATCTCTCAAGAGGTTTCTTCTGAAAATCTGTGCAAAATTAAAAGTGATATTTCATAATTTCAACCCAGCCTTCTGACTGTGTTCATTTTTTGAATAATGCTTGCATAAAGGTGAATGACACACCATTAGATTCCAAATTTAATTCTCTTAACTCCCTATTGATACAACTGAAATAAATGGTAAATCAAGATTCTGTTTAGAATTATGTTGGTGGAAGTCAGTAAAAACACAAAATTTTAGCCAAATTTGGAGGATATTCAGAACATTCTAAATCAATTTGAATGTTCAAATAGAACACATTTAATTCAGATTCGTATTAATATTTATATTCCTACCTTTAAAATGATACCAAGATTATTGAAATTGATCATGAATTCTAAGAATTATGAAAATTTCTTTGAAAAACGCTAGGGAAACTTGATGCTTTTGATAATAAGGCTGGTAAATGTCTTCTCTTAGATTCCCACCAATCTATTGAATTAGTCCCCAACGTAATGTTGCAACAGTTGGTTGTAGCAACGTAATTGGGAGTCATCAAAAGAACTTTGCTGCAACCTAACAGTTTAACATAATGAGAATCAATCCAGTACGTTGCGGCACCATTATTAAAGGTAATCGGGGGTGTTCAACTTGAATTTTATTGACCAGTCAAATTTCTTAGATAATTTTTTTTAATCAAAGCTTATATCTATAGGAGTAAATTGAAATTGAAATTTTGATCTTTTACAGTTTGTGAAAGAAGTTACAGCCTAATTAAGAAAATTGCCTTTACCATTGGTTTCTATGGGAAAAATGGTTTTTTGTAAAATCACACAAAAACCACCAGTGCAATTCCCACCAAACTCAGTGTACAACAAGAATAGGCAATTATACAAATTTTAGAAAAAAGTAAAGAACATTTACCGTTTCTGAGATTAGTTCTAGTGAATAAACTTTAAAATGGGGATATTTGAGCACTATTTGCTTGGATAATACTAGGAAACATTACTTGATTCAAAGAAAAAAATTGTGCCTTGTATTTTTTTAAGTGTCAACATACTTAAGATAGCATTGAAGGTGGCTTAAAATCAGATTTTTTTTCTAGTTCTTAATACACCTTCTGAACGCACCCCAGTACCTTTAAAACGTCATATCCTTGGCTTGGGGGGGGGGGAGGGGAGACGGATTAAGGATTTTCGAAAGGAAGTACTAAAATGGTGGTATTCAGGTGCATGGGCACGACTTCTTTTTTCTTTGGCAAGTTCAAGGCCCCACCAAAAGTGAGGAGTCAGGTGCCCTCGGACCCCCCAGGATCTGCCCCTG
Organism: Lepidonotus clava; assembly: GCA_936440205.1. NCBI lineage: Eukaryota > Metazoa > Annelida > Polychaeta > Phyllodocida > Polynoidae > Lepidonotus > Lepidonotus clava. The sequence goes on from OW387133.1 coordinate 88,946,819, forward strand.
CTATCAAGTTACCATTACACGTATTCAATATTTTGGCCAGCCATTAGAGTGCTATTCCATCTATTTAATTGCCACACACTTATTTCAGGTTACATGGGAAATTATCAGAGGTGCACAATCACAGCTTCTTAGGTTTCCTTTCCATTAATGTGTTCAGACATTCCATAAGAAAACATGTACAATGCTCAGTGAATATGAACCGCTGTCCTAAACAGACGGTTTGAATTAAAGCTAACCCGGAGCAGTCTGTCATAGAGCTGAGTTGATTTGTTCTGACACCACCAGTTCTTTCTCACTCCCCCACCTACTTTCTGTGGGAACATGACCTACATGATGGTAAACCGACCATTTTATCTCATTATTACGGTCTACTTCTTCCTCTTTTTTTTGTCAATTTTAAGCGCCACACCCACTAACCAATTTTGCGATGAATTGGTGCTGACATCAGCACAGCCGTCGACTGACTCTACTTAGACAAGGCATATGGCTGACTGTCGGCAACGACATTGGCACCGACTGTCCGCCATATGCCTGGTCCATATTAAACATGTTTAATAATTTTACACCGATTACGATGCCGACGTCGGCGCTGACGGCCATGGTTGTCGGCGTCAATGTCGGTCTGTTGGTTAGTGGGTATGGGGCTTAAGTTACAAATATCAAGGAAAGTAATTAATCCTACCGTGTCGCAAGAATGCAATGCAAAACAAATCGCTCTGCCTGATATAAATATAAATATAAATATATATATATATATATATATATATATATATATATACATATATATCAGGCAGGGGGACATACCCACAGGGAGCCACCCGGTAATACCACTGTTAACCCCATCGCTCGGTAACTCCACTGCCGATTCTCCCAGCCGCCCGTCAACGGTTACGTCGCCTAGTGGGTATGGGGCTTTAATGTAATTTGGATGTACTTTGGTTAGCAACTCAGCTAACAAGTGCACCCTAAATTCAGAACCCTGACTAGTCTTTTGTAGTTAGGGGTCAATACTAACCTGTGCCTTAGTAAAGATAATACCTGTTAAATTGTATTTTAGTATAATTCATGTTATGTATCTTTAAAAATGAAGTATACAAATTTAAATCATTTAATGATTTCTTTATTTTAGACAGGGTTTGGTGAATGGTTGTTTCCCCAGTAAGGCCTCATGAAAATAAAAGAGGCTTCATGAAACTAAGGTCTATCCGGAAAACATTTGCATACCTCCAGATCATTCGCAAATCTTATCGAACATTGAAACATAAAAGTAGATACCTCTGTGAATACTGCCTTCTTACATCTATTAGAAGACTATTATAATGAAATAAAATGGTCTAGGAATGGGAGAAATGGGAAAAAATGGGGGGGGGGGGACTACAAGATTCGTGGCCACGAATTTTTCACAAACCCAAAATTTGGAATCGCTACTATTATTGAATTAGGGATTTGTGAGTCTCTTATTGTCGCCATCTCTGGAAAGCAGGTTTTGTGCCTGAGTCTGTGAGTCCGTTGTGTCAGGGTGCCATCTACTGGGCGTTTGTGGTACTACTGTTAGTGAGTTTGTTTGGCTCCTTTGGGCCCTCTAGTGGTTCTTTTTGGAGGATTGGCAGTGGCAGATATAGACGTTGTGCAGATGACGCCATAAGTAGCCAGGATGGGCTGACTGCCAAATAGTGATCACGTGACTACGTCTGCACAAGGTCTATAGACAGGTTTGGGACTCAATGCCATGTTGGTATTATTGTCATAAAAGAGGCCGACACCATAAACATTATTGTGGTCCTTACACAGCACACTGTCTCCTGTTCTATTCATAGTGCACTAACACTAAGCATAGTGCGATTGGTGATGGGCACTGGAGCAGAACGAGCCATGCAACCATACTTTCTGCCCATTCAACTTTTCTTATGAGAATAGCTTTATCAATATTATGTTTTTTACAATTTCATCGGATAAATATTGTGAAATATATAGATATATGTAGATATAATATTTTAAATGGAATTTACATAATAATGACATTCGCAAATGACTTCTTACATACTCTTTGCTTTCCCTTACTCAGTACAACCCCTTCTTAACAATGATGCCATTTATGACAACACTAGTGCGACCATCTTTGTGTCCGATGCCGTTTATGGCAATGACTTTATTTTTTAGCTTGTCCCTAACCTGATAGAGGGGGACACTGTGGCTTGTGCCCCATCCTTTTTTGACCAAATTTATCTTTTGTTCATGTTAAATTCTGAAAAATTGGGGGTGGACCCCCTCTTTCTATAAGCACGCCCCAACCTTTTTAAAAAGCTGGGTGTGCCACTAATTGGTCTTACGCTCATTATGTAGAACTATAGTGAGAGGGTGTGGTGATGATTTCTTTAATAAACAAATCAGATAAATATACATTCCATGGGATCTTGGGGCTGACTGAGATAGATGATTAATGTAAAAGAAGTCTCAAACGTTCTCTCAATGAAAACAACTTTTGAATATTCCCAGTAGAAGCTGAGATATTGGTGTCTTAATTTTTTTTTTTTTCACCACTTCCTACGATTGCATAAGATCTTCCAGTGGATCAATATGGAACATAACATATATACAAGTTGAGAAACATAGGTAGTCTACAATGGTGAATTATACAATGAATAAATGATAATTGTAATGAATATGATATTTAATATGATAGGGTCGGACACCATAAATCCATCAAAAACAGATTACAAAGAGTACCAATTGAGATACAAATGGTTAAATATAGAGCAAAATGCAAGTTGTATGACTCATAATTAGAACAAAATGCTATATTTTCTTTTCTAATTAAGATATCTTAAAGCTGTTTTTTTTGCACAAAGTAGTTTTAAAATCATTCTTTTTCTGTTTTCCTAATTCTACAATTTTTGTCACATGATCTGGTTTCCATGGCAACCAATTACTTCATTTTGGCAATATTTGTATGTTTTGACATTCTTTCAACATTATGGTAACCATGGCAACAATATGCAAAATTTTTGAAAATGTTACCTACCAAATACAACTACACAAAATTTCATGTTTAGACTAATTTTAGCTTATTTTACTATTTTTGGTCATTTTCTATGTCAATATTGCCAGTAGACCTATCAAAGTGTATTTTTATAAGCTTGGATTTCGCTGGCAAGACTCTCACTTTACCCTTACGGTCATAGTCTTTGTCCGTGGATTTTCCCCTGTTCATTTTATGTATACACATGTATCCGATTGCCATCATCCCCCAAATACTGGAATAATGTGAACTAACACATGGGGCCATCCATAAATAACGTCGTGCAGTAGGGGGGAGGGTTGATTCATGCCTCCATGACCAAACATGACAAGGGGTGGAGGGGGGTCATTCGGTTCATGACATCATGTTCCGAAAAATTCAATTTTAAGAACATTAGACACAATTTTAGGCTAGCTTTGGGTATTGAAGGCTATGTTTTTTTATTTTAGGTTAAAATCAAAGTTATTCTAAGGGACAGTCATGTGTCTGAGCAAAAAATGCATTCTTTAATATACTATTTCAGTGATTTGGGGGGGAGGTCCATTTAAAATTATGTCTATTATAGAGGAGGGGGTCAAGGGCCACATGAACAAACATGACAAGGGGGGCTGGGGGGTCAAAAAAAAGTCAAAAATAGCATGATGTCATTCATGGACGGCCCCCATAATGTGAGGTTGTACAAGCTAAAAGCAATAGAAAACACCTATTTCTCTGGTGATGAATAAGAATGCGCTAAGTTAGTTTTTTAGATATCGAGCAATTTTATAATAAACATCCTAACTTAGCCTCATAGTTAAACGTATTGTACTACATTCATATAATGTTTGGACCAAACACCAGGGGGAGACACTGTCTGGCCAAATGTGTGAGAGGTCAGGGCAGACCAAGCTGAATCAACATTTGTTGGCAAATATCAAACGAGTTGGATTTTATCAACAATCATTATTGATTGTATTTCATGGTAGATAATGCTCCTCTATCAGTTTAATGTCATGCAAAAATGTTAATCTGTTCTTTTGAATGGCGAAAGGATATAAACCTATATAGATAATGTTATCAAGTCTTCATTTGTACAACACACCAAAATTGGATATAAGTGATGGGATGTCTATTTTCAAAATCAAATAATAATTACGTTCCCAAACTCTGCTCTAATGGATTATTCAACTATTGGTCAATCCACATGTAATTCCATAATACTATCTTTTACCCGCCGGTATTTCAAAAACATTGACATGATTTAAACCTCATGGTTTTATCAGTCTGTTTATCAGTCTGGTTGACCATCTTTATATCTTTAGCCGATCAGTGACTGGGAGAATCGCTGGTGAAGTTGCCGGGCGACTGGGTTTTTAGTGGATTGCCAGGCAACTGTCCCGTTGGTATGGTATGCTTTTGGGGCATTGGGCAATGTACGCTGGGAAAATGGCCGGGAAAATGGCCGGGAAAATGGCCAGGAAAATGGCCGGGAAAATGGCCAGGAAAATCATCAGGAAAACCTGGAATTATTTATTGTAACATCTGGAAGATCAGAACTCTCTGAAGATGACAAATAAAATATTATCAACAAAAAAAAGAAAAGTGTCAGGGAAAAGGTCAGGGAAATTGTCGGGGGAAATCATTGGGGAAATTGTCAGGGAAATCATCAAGGAAATCATCAGGGAAATCATTAGGGAAATTGTCAAAATAAATTCAAACTTCCTGAACATTACAGTCGCCCGGCGACAGCAACGGTGATCCTCCATGTTGCCCGTTGCCCATTAACAGCGAGATTGCCTAGTGGGTATGGGGATTTAGAGTCAAGTGGCGACCATGCTGTGTTGGGACTGCAACCGGTCCCAAACACATAATGCCTAGAACCCTACTTTTGCAGACACAACCTCCACTATACCTATGTATAACCATGTTAGTGAAAGATAGTATATAACCAGCACCTGTTGTGAACCGTACAGTGACTGAGTACAACCATGGGTATGCTTGGGCTGCGCCCCATGCACCTGCCACCCCACCTTCTTGGGCTCTCACCTGCCAATCAGAGGCCTGGACAAACCACCCCTCCCCACTCAGGGAGATCATGCAATCCGTGCACATATCACCCCCTTCCTCTCAGGCCTGCACAAATAACCCCTCTCCATCAGTCGACCAATCAGGAGACTGGATGGTGATGTCACTTTCTAAATATAGCCCTCGACATTATACAGGCCCCCTCCTCCCAGGAGGAGAGGAGCTGTATATAAGGGGATCCCTGCCACTGTAGGGGCAGACTCTCCTGGAGCCCCCTCTGAAAGACACACATCTGGACTGTCTCACTGGACACTCTACTAGATTGGAAGCCACTACTCTACCTGGCCCAGCCACTCTGCCAGACCACCGGACTAGAGGCTATAGCAGGCCTGGAGGACTTAGGCTATGTGCCGTTAAGCGGTTGGTACTGACTCTGATTAGAGTATAGAGGTAGGTCCTCAGAGGGGTGTTATTACTGTCACTTTGGTACCACTCACACGTGCTGTATTCTTGGATTCGGTAATCCGGGCATTTGTAGGCGGCGCTACGGTCAGCCCCTTAGTGATTGGTGCAAACAATAACCTTTGGCGTCTTTTCCAAACCGGGGTTTGCTGGTGCGTTTTTTCCATAATAGTTCCCATATGTGGAGGCTATGCGTTTTTCCATATATATGTATTGTAATTCCAGATAGCATCCGCATATATACTACATGGAAAAAAGCACCTGCAATGAAAGGTTCCTCGTGGCTGGCTGGGTGAGCAGGCCCACACAGGCTGTTTGTTGACGGGGAGGTGTGAGGCTAGAGGCCTGGCCAGGTGACCCAGTGCGACACGGTCTGCCTGGGCCTACTTGTCAGCCAGCTTTCACACAATCTTTTGTCACTGGTTTCGCGCTACTAGTCTCCAAATAGTTCATGTAACCTCTCCTTAGCACTTTTGATTATAATTAGTAATTTAACAATTTGAGAAGGTTCAAAATTACTTTGCTTAGTCCCTTAAATCTCTTGCTCACTGCGCGGGAAATTGTATCCAGGGAGTTGTATTCACCAGTTGCTATGTGGTCACGTGACCGGATGAACTGGTCCCGAATCCGAGAATTGTATTTGTACGGAGCACTTCATCCGTTGTATGCTTATCGAAAATAAAGATTTGAAACTGTACTTGAATGTGTGGCTCTTCCTTTACATCAGTTGCCAAAAGTTTGGATATAACTACTATATACAACGAATACGACTCTTCAATGAATACACATCAACATCTCTCAGTATCGAGAAATTGGCTATCTGTGGTTGGGAGGATTGACATAAATGAGCCATTTTGATTCATAAACAAGATGGCAGCCATTAGGATTGCATCTGTGGTTGGGAGGATTGACATAAATGAGCCATTTTGATTCATAAACAAGATGGCAGCCATTAGGATTGCATATTGTAAGGTTTTTAACCTTTCTTTTCAGAAATGTCCTGGCCAATGTTGTTTAAATTGTCTAAAATATTCAAACATATTTTAGAAATTGGAACTTGATGACAATTTATGTTATTTGTTAAGATTGAATTACTTTTTTTATCAATTTATTCACAAATGATATCATTTACAGCTGTGATTGAAAGGAATTTCTTGATTGTCCTTCATATCCCTGTTATTCCGATCACTACATCAAAAATACACAAAGAATGCAAAAAAAAACTATTTGAATTTAGTATTAACTTATAGAATATAATATGGGGAGTTACTTTATAATCCAGAACTTTTCTATAAAATCAATATTGATTCTCTGTATGTGGCCTTTTTTTTAGGAAATTCCCTTCAAAATGCATAATTCTAAAGACTGCTCTTCAAAGCCTTCTATGGTTACCATGCTAACGAAAATTAAATATAAAAATATATAATATACAAATTTCCAAAGTTTGTGATTTTCTTTTTTATTTATTATTATTTATTTATTTAATTCCTCATTGCTTTCAAGCAAGCTTGATCTTCCAAGCGAAAATGACATTCCAGACCTATTTCAGGACAAACCACAGCTTTTTAATAATAATAATATCAAATGAAAAAGTATATTTTTCTCTATCTTTTGGAACACATCTGGTTATCAACACTTTAAAATTCAAGGAATAATCTTAAAAAAAACTTTCTTTTTCACTTTTATTTTTTGAACATGGATATCTCAGTAACCATTCAATAGTTTCTAATGAAATTTCTTGGACATGTAGATAACATTTATTTGGAGGGAAACATGTCTCAGATTTTTTATTTAGGTCCTAGTTGTTATTTTATGTCAAAAAACGGGAATTTTTTTGTTTATTTTTACAGCATTATTTTTAAAAAACTTCATAAAACAAAAACTAAGACCTATATACAAAATCTGAGACATGCTTCCCTGTAGATGAATGTTGTCAGTGTGCTGTACAAATTTCAAGTTTTTTTTTTATGAAATATCAAGTGAGATATTCATGTTAAGAAAAATAAAAGTGAAATATGTGTTTTTTGTATTCCTGACCTGCCCATACAGGCATATATCTACACATCAAAATATGAGTAATATGGATAGATAGGGTAATTAAAAGGGTATTTAATGATATAAGACTTGATGCTTCAAAGATGGAAAAGTATATGTCTATTTAAAGAGAGTCCCGTGAAATTGCCACTGAGGGGTGTTGTCTATCCTTAAGAATAGACAACACCTCTCAGGGGCGAATTCGCGTGTAGGGCTACCGGAAAATCAAAAAACACATTTTTAACTTTTATTTTTTGAACAAGGATATCTCACTTGCTACTACACCTAAATGCATGAAATTTTAAACACAGCTAGAAAACATTCTGTTTGAGGGAAGCGTGTCTCAGATTTTGGCTTTAGTTTTTTTTTTTAATTTTAGAAATTTAATTGTAAAAAAATAATTAAAAGTTCCCCGTTTTTTCACATAAAACAAAAACCAGGGCCTTAATAAAGAATCTGAGACAGGCTTCCCTCAAGACTAATGTTCCTGATCTACTCCCAAAATATCATAAGAATTGTTGCAGTAGTAAAGGAGATATCCGTGTTCAAAAAATAAAAGTGAAAAAATGTGTTTTCCCCCTATTTTTTTCTAGATTTGCATTAGGAAAATGATATATTACACACCAAATGATAGAGAAAAATTTATTCTTTCATTTGATGTGAATAACATTAATGTGCCTTTTAATTGGGCGGTGCAATGCATAATGTCGCAAATGACGTGCCAAGAGGTGTTGCCTATCCTTAAATTCTTTTAATTTTTCCACTTTTTAGACAGTGGTGCCACCTGTATGTTGATTTTAGGTTGTTCTACAATGTTGTTGTGACAATGTTGTAAAAGTAAGTAAATGTTATTTTGAAATATTGCAAGTATGTTTTGAAAAAACATAGCAAATTTTGTTATGGCAATGTTGCTATCACATTTTCCATTGAATGTTGTAAAGATGTAACGTTGCACAACATTGTTTGGACGTTGGGTGTTTGCTGGGACTCAGGCGTCAATTAAAGTTAATATATTCTACAATACCATTAAATCTAAATAACAACCGGGAGCTGGCGATTTTATTCCCTTACTCATAGGCCTAGGGTGTCCGTTAAACGAAAGATCAAGAGTATTACAATGGTGTTTCGAAATCATATCATATGCTCAATCTGTCATTTATTTCAGGATTACGCTCCTATTCATTGTACATATCTTACAGTTCAGGCCCAGATATTTATGAATCAGAGACCGACAAGAATCATCTAATAATCGGGGAAATCTGAATTGCAACATCATATATTTCCATTTCTACCATTTTTTTATATCTAGCATGTAGGTCTAGTTTTAAATAACAAATGTGGTATCTCATATAGTTGTTTTTCATGATCAGCAAGGAACACTGAAGACCTATTCTGCCCAAGGAACCCCAAATGAAAAACCTGTCCTGGGGTGGATCCAGGGAGGAGTGAGTGAGTGATGGATGTTTTACTCCATACCGACAACCAGGGTCATTTTCACAGCGGAAACCAGTTGGGACAAATTCTGTCTTTCGTGACCAAATCTATGAGATGAAGGTGACAGGGCGAGCAAACAGCAGGGGATCAAAACCTTGTAATCATTTTTGCTGTACCTCATCCCTAAGTGAACCAAGCACTGACTGGGAATTGAAACCAAGAACCGCTTGGTCAGTGCAGGGAACCCCCTATCGTTGCCTCAAACGATCAGCAGGGGCTACTGAGGGCCTATTCTTACCCGGACCCCCACGGGGCGATCCAGGGAGGGTCCTGGGGGTCCTGAACCACCCATGCCCTTTTGGTAGGGACTTAAACTTGCCAAAGAGAAAAGCACGTTGTGCACATGCGCGCAAATGCATTCCGTTTTAGTATCTAACCTATATCGAAACCCCCCTTTCTGAAATTCTGTATATGCCCCTGCCATTGGGGCAGTAACATCAGCAACTACTAATATATGACAATTTTATGCACCTGGTCAGCCGAGTCATATTCACATATGTCTGATATAAATTTCCCCAACAAGATGTAGGCGACTAAAAGTGTTCCTGCCCCAGCCACGGTGACTGCGATGATTGAAATAAAGCAGTACACAGTGTAGGTTGATGGTGGGGATCGTGGATGTCCACTTGAAGGAGGCCTAAACAGGTCTGATAACACGTCTTGAGCGACAAAGATGACTGCAAGGAAAATGGTATTGTTTTCAATAGACAATAAAAAATGGTTCAACCGTATTGTATAAAGACACCTAGCACACAATATTAAGACTTAAGACGTTGTGCAGATGACGTCACATCATTTAAAATGAGATGGTCGCCATATTGGTGATCAATATATTATCAACAACATTATCAATTCTGCATCATTTAGAACACGTCTGCACAAGGTCTATACCCACTAGGGCAACTTGGAACTCAGTGGCCCCTTGCACAATACAGATAGAAAATCAAGTAAACAACGACACCTTTCGTTTTTTACTTGTTTTGACAAAAAAAAACTTATTTAGAATAGTCTTAATGATCTGTAATTTTAGCTGATTTTTTTCTTAATTTTTCCCTTCAAATATCAAGTCCCATATCTTTGTAACTGATTTGGCTGATCAAGGAAAATTTGATTAGGGTCCCATGATCAGTGATTTTGCCTTTTACCAAAATTTAAAGTGATATTGCAAAATAGTGTCAAAGAGAAATTATTAGGTTTAAAATCTATTCATGATAGACAGAATTTCTGATCATGGGACGCTAGTCATAATTTCCCTGATCAGCCAAATTAGTTACGAAGATATGGGCCCAGGTTACAGAATATAATTTCCACTATACATGAGAGCACCGTAGCTGATCTCAGCAACACAAATGAATAACAAGTATAATACACGTAACCTGAATGTTATATTCAAGTAATTGGAGCTGAACATAGTAGTTTGTACAGATGGTTTTATCAACCTGCCTGATGAACCACACAAAATGACAACATTTTAAATAAACAGATAAAAATTACTTCAACACAATTATTAAATCAAAGTTACTATCTTAATATGCAACTACATTGTTTAGGGTTACACAAATAGTGAACAGCTTTCAATGCTAAGTGTTTGAGCCAGCAGAATTTGCTTAATGTAGGGGATATCTAATATCTTTAAGGCCGTATTCCATGTATCAAAAGTGTGTCGCCGATGTTCCGCCGATAAACATTTGTAACTAGCAATACATATTTGGTGACTCTGCCAATAAAATTCACGAACATGTTGGTAAATATTTACGGCTGGTCTAGCCGATAACGCACTTTCGGCCGCCGATTACACACTTTGGCGGCCGCAAGTGCATAATCGGCGGCCAAAAGTGCACTGAAAGTATGGGCGGCCGGTATGGAACGTTGCCATGGCGATGGTCTTCATCGGCACCGCTCACTTTCGGTATATGGAATACGGGCTTTAGGGAAGCATTTTCGATCATTGATTCTACCCGCCAGAGAGAGCTCATTTGTTGTAATTCTCCTGCAGACTAGCCTAAATAAAGGTGCATGCTGGGAAATGTGTAGACAAGTCCCAAGGCTTAAGTATAGAAATTTTCAGTAACCATGGCACAATTTTGTGGTTTAAAATGACAGGCACTGACCTTTTTGTTGTTACTTATTTTTATATATTTTACATTTTTCAAGATGATTTGAAGATTCTTTGATTTCCGAAGAGTATATGCCCGAAAATGTTATCGTCGTATGACATTTTAGTTTTTTCCTGTACTTTTTCCAGAGTTTTCTACACTTACCTGAGGAAAGGTAGACCATCACTCCCAGGCATATGATAATGAAATGTTTGCGGCGACTGGTACAAAAGGCAAATACCCCAATCACTACTATGGTATAACACACAAATATCATTGCGAACAACAGATGTGGCCTGAATCCTGTCACATAGTACTGGCTTAGAAAGAACAAAATCACCATATATCCAAGTGAAAGAGGTGGCAATGCAGTTTTCTTAAAGTTGTCCATGATGAATTAATTATCCTTATTGCACTTGTTAACCAGGGGGGTGTCCATACAAATTGTGCGATAACCCTGTTTAGGATACAATACGATATCAGAAAATGTTATTGCCATATGGATTTTTTGTTTTTCATTTTTTGTTCATTTCTTTTTAATCAAACTTAAACTTTTTAGGAGTCCTTCTTGGTCACAAACATATATTTTGAGTATCTCGACATTTTTATGGACGTACTTAAACTCCAGATAATTATCGCAACATTTTTATGGAATGCTATCCAGATCTTCAAAGGACGTCCCAACAAAGTCAGAACTATGATGCTGCCTGGTTTCCTGCAAACCAAAAAGTATCCAGGTTTAGTGTATGATTTTGGGTTGTTATACATATATGAAAAATACATGTATATAATTCTATACCGCACACAGGAGTTACCCACTGGGCGCGGCCATGTTGTGTCACGTGGTACAATGGGACACTCCTCATTGGCTAGGAGGTGTGCTTGACCCCCGAAATCTAGTGGCGCCAAAAGACCACGCATGCACAGATATGTTAAAAAATGGTAAAGTGGACAAACCTTTGATATTTATCCAAATGGGCAACCTGGGCACAAAATTGTTATGCCAAAAACCACTTTATGAAATGTACCACAATCTACAATTTACTGTTATTTGAGATAATAATTAAGAATATTCTTTAGATTTTTGCACAACAAAGCCAAGGAAGCCTTGGATTCAATATTCCTTGGATTCAATATTCCGGTTACCATGGCAACTGGATGCAAAAAATCATTAACCTTTCACCATTAATAGAAAACTATTGATAATTTCATTTTAGGAAGAATTAAGCTTATTTTCATTATTTGTGTAGTTCCTAGGCTGGAATTCTCAGAGATTGTCTCTCTTGCTCTCATCATTTAATTTTGTCTGACACAGATTTGTCCAAAAAAAACACCAACACTATTATGAATAAGCACAGGGGATTTGGTGACGTTTGGCAGCCAACTGACTTTTGTACTCTGGTTACGCCCAAACAAAACTACCCAGCCAGCTTACAACGACGCTCTGTGGCCATACTTTTTTTTAGTCAGTTTGTTACTTACTAAGTTTGCTGGTAACAATTACATGTACATTATTGATGTTGAGGTTAAAAGCTTGGCAAATCAGAATATTATCATAACATTATTTTTTCGTAAGGTTAGGACAAAACCAAAACAGAACAATATAATAGCATTTTGTTTGGGTTGAAGAACATAACCAGAATGTTGTAATAATGTCGCAGTGCAACATCATGGCAGTAGGTTGCACTGATATCCTTGGGAGTCATCAAAAGAGTCATCAAAAGGGACTTCTATATTTTGTCACCCAAACATTGCTCCAAAATTGTTCAAAATACTGTAAATGATGGGAGGGCCGTACAGCCAGTCAATACGCACTGACCCTTGTACGGCCCGCTGCTCGGCCGTGCGGGTGATAAAGCCAGTAGTCTGTTTGAACTCAGTGAGACCTACCTTGCTCTAATTCACAAGGTAATCAATCAAGAAATTCTTGAACGCCATTACCATACAACCTTGTCCAACTAGGCCACTCCCAAGATTTAAAGGTAAATACGGGTCTTTTCATTGATCAAATTATTTAAAATCTTACCAAAATGTGATCTAACCATTATCAATTCAAAATATAATAGGTTTACTCAAAAAATACATTACTGTACATTTCTTATAGATGATTAGGTTAGTTTTTGGTGCTCTTATGGTAATTTGTTGACATTTTCAAGAATAAGTTGTCATTTTTGTCGGTGACCCCATGTTTTCTTTATCTTAAAATGTTAACTGTGGTCCAGTTAAAAAAACAGAGTTTTTAAAGTAGTAATTATGGATATTTATCACTAAATGGGCAAAAATGTCATTTTCCCCATTGGACCCAATGGTAAACAAATGATTTTACATTTAATCCAAATATCATGGAAATGGATATGGTGACATATGATTTTTAATATTTCATAGTATAAGTAGCTCCTATCCATTCGGCTAACATCTCTGTGAGTTTGGCAATTTTTTTATGGTTTTTAAGAAATCACACCAAATACCCCTATTAACCTTTAAGTGGGATTTACACCGCTGCACAATAACGATCATAACAACGAAAACCAATTAAACAATGAAACCTTTCTTTGTTACTCTTATCGTAACAGCAATCGTTTTGACATTTAAAAAATGTTATTTAAAATGTCCTCAATGAGCTGTAACTTTTACTTTTTTTTTCCTCTCATTTTTTCCCTTTATATATCAATTAACAGAATTCAATTTCACCCAGTAGAAACAGATATATAAAAGTATTGCTGTTACGAAAATAATCTTAAAGTTAGCTTAAAGTTATTGTTGCTACAAAAAGTCATTGTGCAATTGGCCACTGTGGCCCGTTGCACAATGGGTTCGTTACAACGAAAATAATTTTTTTGAAAACAAATTAATATTTTCTTAACAAGGATGGTTTATACACATTGTTTTTCTATATTTAGAATGCAGCCAGAGAGCTGTAACTTTTACTGATTTGTCCTTAGTTTTTTTCCTTTTTACATCAATTTACAGAATTCAATTTCATTCATTAGAACCAGAAGTTTTACTATGTTTGTAAAATCGTAACAAAGATAACTTTAACAAAGATATCTTTGTTTGATCCTAACAACGAAATTCTATTGTGCAACGGGCCACTGTGCAACTTGAGCTGCGATATTCCTGCAATTTGACAGTGTCCAAATGCAACACGGGGATGATACAAACAAGTTGTCATGGCTCATGTTGCAAGGTGCGATATTCATTTAGCATGTTTAATAATGTCACAGATTTTGGTTGCATTTGACAATCTGCAATATCAGAGATTTCGCAGCTTGAAAGGGGTGGTTATATGCACTATATATATATATAGTGGGGCATAAATTGCAGATATGAAGATTGATATTGTTACAAATTATGTTTGAAATCTAATCCATTAGAGATCTCATCCATGGAAAAATGACTTAAAGGATAGCACTTCTCTTTATGGGATCGTCACATACAGAGGCCAAATTCTGAGGTTTGTACGATCCCCATGGGTCACCCGAGGACGCCCCCTAAGGTGCTTCTTTATTTCATCACCCAATCGAAATGAAAAATATGTGAAAATTCCTGAAAAACAAGTAGTTCACAGTGAACGGTGTATACAGCGGGAGTGGCTATATGCGCGATAGTCGCGCACGCGGATGTAGAGTACATGGAATGTCTTACACAAGGGGACACAAAGTCGTGCATAGAGATCTGATTACATACGCGGACATAAGGTAAGGTGGCTTGTATTGTATTTCTATAATCCTATATATGCAGAAGATAGAATAAAACATAGAAATAAGACAAGAAAAAGGGGCTGGGGGCTTAGCCCCCGATTTACTAATGATGTTATGATGAAAAAAAAGGTACATCTGTGTATATTACTGTACTTGTATATGCGGCCAAAATGTCCGCATATATAAGCAGATCTATTTGTGCAGACCTCACGCCCACGTATACAAGCAATTCTGTGGGTGCGGGCATCTGATGCTATGTCCGCGCATATAACCCCAGCCGCGTACAGCCTGTCACTACGCCCTGGTCACAATAAGAACCAGGAATATACTTCCCCTGTGCAGGTTAAGCATACATCAAGGTGAAAATAGATTATTCAATGTTCTCAGATGGTATTTTCCACTCCAGAATAAAATTCAGCAGACCGCTTTAGGGGAGAGCATCTGTTCATGTAATAATTTTTGCATATTGTGGCCAGGGTGTATTGACAGGCCATACGCACCGCTCCATATTCCCAGTATTTTCTCAATATTTTGAGGATTATTTTGGTGATAAAATTAAGAAGCACTTTTGGGGTCATCTTCAGGTGGCTCATGGGGATCATACTAACCTCCGGTTTTGCCCTCAGTACGTGGCAATCCCCCATGGGTCATACAGCCACCTTCAGATGGTCCTTCTTATCATAAATTAGGTGAAAAGCAAATGACATACCTGTATAATAGTTTCAGCTTACCTGCTGGGGACGTTTCTGGACGATAATACTTCAGTAGGGCAGCACTCCTCTATGTCCCAATGTCTGGGCGTGCTACTTTACCCTAAGTAGGTCAGAACCCCCCCACCCCCACACCAAATAGGAGGGGTGCACCCTACCGTGACACCTGCAGGTCATTTTAACTTTTATTCTTACAATTTCAATATATTTATCCTAGAGTAAAGCCCCATACCCACTAGGCGATTTTACTTTCGCTCATTGATGGCACAAGCGTCATATTCCCTGCACAATCGCTGGGCGATCATAATCCGCGGGCGATTTCCGTTGGTATAATCATAGAACTGTACATATATTTCTATGGTATGATGCACATTCTGGGTGAAGGGCGACGGAGAATGGGATGGCCTGGAAAATTGTTGGGAAAATCGTTGGTAAATCATCAAACTTGCATAATATTGCTGTCGCCCAGTGACAGCAATGGCAATTGACCCCGTCGCCCATCGCCCAGCAACAGTGAGATTGTCCAGTTGGGTCGGGGCTTAAATTGAACTGGTTTTAGTAAACCTTCAGCGTAATATCAGGGGGGGGGGTGATCCTTCTATAGTAGATGAGACTCATCAACAGGCAAACTATAATACGTTACCCAGGAGGGGCGGATGCAGGGGAGGGGGTCTTGACCCGCCCCCCCCCCTTTTGGTGGACCCCTAAACTACGAAAAGAGGGGAAAATGCCCCTCGCGTACGCACGATTGCACGTGGTTTTAGTACTTAGCCTTTATGCTGAGCCCCCTCTTTCGAAAATCCTGTATCTGTCCCTGCCCAGGTAATGTTTGCCATGTTTTTACGTTTTGACTTACAAGGGAATTCTCTATAGGTTTAATAAGGGGTAATTGCCATAACACGTTTCTTTTAACATCTAGTCTATATTGAAGAATTCACAAATATCTTTTCCTAGTAACCTTTTTATCTCATCGTACATTTAAAGCCATATTCCACATACGAAAAGGAAATAGGAAAAATAATTGTTATGTTTCTTTCAGTGGTGTAGGATCACAAAAAGTAAAGTTCATAGTAAAATATAGGGGCCACTGTGATATTCCCCTATCTAACCTTACATATTCTGATGGCGCCATCTGGTAGGTTGGATGGTTGGTTGGTTGGTTGGTTGGTAATTTAAGCTGTAACAATAAACCTGGTCAGTGACAGGACAAAACCCCCCTGGACATTTACCCCCTGGATACTTACCCCAAGGACACTTACTCCCTGGACTCTTACCCCCCCCTCCCTGACACTTACCCCTGGACATTTACCCCCTGGACACTTACTCAAGGACATTTACCCCCTGGACACTTACCCAAGGACATTTACCCCCAGACACTTACCCCCTGGACACTTACCCCCTGGACTCTTACCCCTGGACACTTATCCAAGGACATTTACCCCCAGACACTTACCCCCTGGACACTTACCCCTGGACACTTACCCCCCGACACTTACCCCCTGGACAATTACCCCAAGGACACTTACCCCCTGGACACTTACCCCATGGATACTTACCCCAAGGACACTTACTCCCTTGACTCTTACCCCCCCCCCCCCACCGACACTTACCCCTGGACATTTACCCCCTGGATACTTAGCCCCTGGATACTTACCCCCTGACACTTACCCCTGGACATTTACCCCTGGACACTTACCCCCAGACACTTACCTCAAGATATTTACCCCCTGGACTCTGAAGGCTATATTCCACGGTGCGTTCAGTGACACTTGCATTTTTTCTTGTGTGCAAAATTGCATTTGCATCAGGAAAACTGATTGCAAATGTGAAAAATGCATTAGAAGGAAATTGGTTGGCCCAAAATCGCAACGTGGATCATGGCCTTTAAGACATGGCCATGTTGCCTGTCACTTAACTCCCCATGTTGCATGTTGCCTCTAAGATGCTGTCATGTCGCATGTCGAATTTAAGAATTGCAATCATTATGAACAGCCCAGCAGGTTAATTTTTAGTTACATATAGAGGTCAGATGCTACATTTGCCTATATTCTATAACAAGGCTTATGAATATCAGTCCATAGTTCTATCAATGAGGCTTTGAAATAGAAAATATCAGTTTTCAAATATGGTACTTTTCACATATAATGTGGATAATCGGTCAAGTTTTGTATGTAGGCCTATTCCAAGGATAATTTGTCAATCTGAAGGGTGGAAAATGCTTTAAAGTATTTGGAACTCAAAGGAAAGTTCCTTAGTACATTTATAATTGGTGATACTTTTACCTATCACAGTTCAAAACCTTGGAAAAGCTTAATATGTCCTTTGATCGCTATTTGCTGTAATGATCTAGTTATTGGGATAGGTAAGAACTTGTAGATTGTACCACGTTCAGTCTCATCCATTAAACATAAGACTCTTATAAAGGATATCTAAGATTGAGATTTATATAAATTGGCTAGGAATTGTAGAACGCATAAATTCATTATTTATTTCAGTTGAACAACAATAATGCAGTTGCTATTTCTGTTAATGAATAAAGATTCCTAATGTGCATTTTTAACTTTCTTTACTAGGGTGACGGATCTCGGATTTTGTATTTAGGAACTGGTTTTAAATTCATCTTATTATTCATAAATTATGCAGTTCAGATATTGTACAAGAGGACTTGTATACAGTAGTCTTAACTAAAAAGATCAAAGTAAACCAAACATTTCATTCTCATTTGCTCATGTTTTGTCAGATTGAATTTAGAAGTTTTGTTTAAATCTGTTAAATATTTATATTTTTCAGCAGTTTGCAGTTAATTTGTACACTAGTTAACATCTCCTGGATGACCAAATATTATAAAGTCAGTATTTATGTGTTATACTTTACAATATTTTAAGAT
This sequence comes from Lepidonotus clava, assembly GCA_936440205.1. NCBI lineage: Eukaryota > Metazoa > Annelida > Polychaeta > Phyllodocida > Polynoidae > Lepidonotus > Lepidonotus clava. The sequence continues at coordinate 88,965,226 of OW387133.1, forward strand.
TAGTTACACATGTACAGGAGAAGGATGTGTGTCTAACCTTGCCAGAAAAGTTCATATTTGCATGCTTTTTGGTGATAAACTTTCATATTCAATTTCAACTATCAGCAGTGAATATTGACATGTAAAGATTTGGTATTAATCCCCAATGGAAAAAGGGCCAATGCATATGACTAGTAGTATAACCCAATGCTTAATCATTTCAGTTTGGCAAGCATTAGGCTGTAAAGTTATCTTGATAAATGCTTCACTCAGTTCTTTGTCCTAGGATATACATAACAAAACACAGGAACTGTTGGTGCAACTCTTGAGTATAGTTTATTGATCAGAATTAAGGCAATATTTGTGAAATCATAATTTATGATGAGATCTTGAAATTAATTATTATTTCAAAACCATATATAAGTATCAAATTAATTATCTTGATGTCCATAATGATGTTTTTACCTCACATTAGATAGAGGAATTTACAATCTGCTGATTTATCATTGTCGATTGACAAACTGTTGGTGTTCAGTTGTTCATCTGAATCTCATTATATTGAAATTGGATGATTCTAAGTAGAATTGACTCCTTTTGTTACTCAATTTTGACTTTGCAATTAGTTAATTTTACCTCTGATCCATTTTCAGTTTTACAGAAAGTGTGATATTTCAGCATGCTAAATTGATTACAAGCAAATAGACAAGTGTAGTGCTGCAGTACATTATAAAAGCTGAATTGTTGAAATAGCAGTAGAAGAGTTTTCATGTAAATCATAGCTGAAGGATATTGATAGTTCAAGAACAGTCCTCAATTGAAGGGTATTTGTTAGTTGATAGGCATTCTATAGCTCAGCAACAGTATCAGCATACACAGTTATGATGTCTTACATAGTCAAATCAAGTTGCATAGATCAACAACAGTGTCAGCATACACATGGTTTTTAACATAGTCGATAGTCGTTCCATACTCCAATAACAGTGTTTCACACAACCCTTTTTAACCTAAACAATAGACATTCTGTGCTTCAAAAACTTACATGGTCCTTTTAATAATACAGTTGATTGGCATTCCTTACTTTGACAACAATGTCAGGAAGATTGGTACATAACTGACAATTTCAGTTCACAATCTTTTAGATTAAACATGAACAGAGTACTAGATAGGTGGAAATGGCAAAGTATGAGGTGCTTAAACAAACATTTCTGAGTATTTAACCCTTTCCGGCTAGGTGCAATACCTTCACTGCTAGGCAGTCCAATCCCAGGTAACCAATATCAAGGCTCCAAAAAGCTATGGAGAAACATGATTCCAGAAATATGTCATGAATAAGGACCAGACATCTAATGGTTGTACAACTCTTTTATCTTATGCAAGGCATCAAAAGCTTGTACAACTCTTTTATTTTGAACAAACAACACAAGCAAGCTCCCTGTTGTTTACATATTTTGGGTTTGAGATGGTGTCAGTGCGAACCTCCACTGGCCACAGCTCTCCGCGACTGGCATTTATAACTGGCACGGCCACCTCAGGAGCGTCATCCACACAGATCCAGTTCCTTGTTGTCGGGGCGGTATACTTTGCACTCATCAGGTAACCATAGTACTCTTGGGTCCATCCATTGGTGCATTTCCTCTTTCCAGGGATCATCAGCTGAAGATATTTAATGTTTTTATTTTGTGTTTTTATGTTGAAATTTTCATTCAAAAATGTATATGTTACTATATATGAATTTTACCATATGTATATAGATATCATTTATCATTATATTTTACTAATTCTAATGGATACATTTAAGTAGAAGTGTAGTGCTTTAAATATATTTATTGGCATAATTTAGGTATTTTAGACTATAAGCCCATGGCTTATGGCTTGGCTTGTGGCCTGGTCACCGCACTATTGTTACTATTTCCCAAACTAACAACAGCATTATCAAGAGAGTTGGCAAAGTGGACCACAGGCAGAGGGGACTTACCAATACTACACCGGACTATAGCTAGGTTCAGCAAATTGGGAACTAAAAGGTACCTTTTCAAAACTTAAAACACAAAAAGTGTAATTGCACGGTAAGTTCTCAATCTTTACAAAAAAGGTATCATAAGAAAGCAATCAGAATTGCAATCAAACACAGTAGTTCTAACCGTTAACCTTTGGTAACTTAAGAAGTTTCACACAAACATAAGTTATAGCACCCCATACACCTACTTTCTGCTTATCTAAGCGGAAGAGGAAGGTATAGCATCTTCCTCTTTAAGAGCAAAGATTCTCCCTGTTATATCTCACATGAGGCTTATAAGGTGAGGTTTTCTTCTTGAGACATAGAGGTTTAGTATTGATGTATACCACCAGGGTGTCCTCTTTTTCTTGAAGCAAAATCCCTCACCAAATGAGCCAAACATAAGTACTATAGGGAGTGAAAGGTGTGCTTCAAGAGGATGAGGGGAAACCTTTCTCCTCTCCTTCAAGAGAAAGAGTCTAGGTGTATGGGGTGCACTATATCTTATAGTATTTTACATGGATATATTGGATTTTGACAGTATCAGTTCGATAATGCATATTTCAGTTTATATCTTGACAGAACATATTATTATCCATTTTTTGAATAATAGGATTATAAACAGACATAACAGAACTACTAAAACCTACCTGAACACTGCGAGCACTGAGACAGACAGCACACACGGCTTGATTACCAACCACTTTTTTTGCCTTGTCGAACAGTTTGTCGCCAGCCTGATAGTTCACCCCATGCATTTCGGAGTATCGGTTAAAGTCGGGTTCATAGTTGCCCCATTCGGGAGAATCAGGCAGACAGAGATAGTCAGAGCCAGCTCCTGTCATTGCTGAATTGCCACCACCTATTAATCCTTGGTTGGAGACAAAAACAAATTGATGATAGACAATATAACCAAGTGGGGATGAGGTACAAGGTGGGTAAAGAGCTGCCCTAAGACTGATATCCTTGCCATACCTAGGGTTGATAACCAACCTTAGATTAACTGAACAACTGGTACTATTTTTATTCTATACCAACTTTGTAGCCCCTATACCTTGGTCATTCTCCTCCCCTGTTAGAAACTGGTGGGAAACGGTCAGCGTTAATGCCCTGGAGGGCAATAATAAAGAATTATTGCCCTGTAGGGAAATAACGGTCCTGGCCGGTGTGGAAACACCTTAAACAGCCTTCAAACCATGCCGAAATTGTCATATTTAGCATCGCGTGCTCAAAAATGTTGTTTTTGATGCCATATTGTCTTCTCGAAACTATTTTTCATAGGAAACACCAGATGGCACCAGTAGCGGTAGCCTCTTCCATTCTTTTTTTTCCAAAAAGGCAATTATGTGCATTTTTCATGCATTTTAGTACATACATTCGTCTGAATATGAAAAATAATGCATGAATTGACCGGAATAATATGTTGAACCTTTGTAAATTATAAATTTGATGTGTCGAGCAGTAGGAAGCAAGGCTATAGTCTAGAGGAACTCTCCGGTGGAGGAGGTAAAATAAGGAGAATCCATTTTTTTTTTCATGCTTCTTCCAAAATATCAGGGTGTTGGTATAGAATAAAACAACAAACCTCAGGGGCACTCAGCAATGATTAGTGCCCTTCACCTTCGCGCATTTGATGCGTCTCGGGCTAAGGCCCTTGACGCACCAAATGTGCTCCAACGCAGGGCAATAATCATTGCTTCGTGCCCCCTTGGTCTGTTCTGTGCAATTACTGCTTGAACTACTTTCCTTTATCACACTGCAAGCTCATAACACTTTTATTATCCCCCTGCTTGTATCAGTGAAGAATAAAACTCTAACCTACTGAATTATTGTCAAACATACCACTATCATCAAATCTGTCATTTTACATTTTCATAGTCACAATATCTTTGAAAAGTATCACAGACCATTCCAATAATATAACACATTTTCTTTGGTTGCCTGCTTCAGTATTGTTATTCAATAAACATATAAGATCTTCTTCAGCTCTACCTGACTTGAGACAAATCAATGAAGGGTTGATTATATGCAGGAATATCAATTGATAGGGGGACCTACTAACTTTTCTGACTCAATAACATATTATTTATGTTCTCATATTTTCTCAAATAAATCAGCAAAAAATTAATTTCAGGTAGACTACACATTGAAGAACTGTTTAAAAAAGAATATTTTTATATCTTACCTTTGTAAACAAAGGCCGCATCATCCGGGCACTCGGTCCTCCCCCATCGGGTGTACACTGCACCGGCTGTACACAATGTAAGAGAGCACTAACTGAGATGGCATTCAAGGCAATTATTAACTATGGTCATGCTATTCCCTCTAAAATTGTATTTATAAGAATGTAGGTACTGAACATTACTAGGACATCATAGTATCAAATCATGTTCCATAAGTCATTGTGATCATAATATAACTCACCAAATTCAAAGTTCCTTGTAGATGGGTGATCCCTAGCGTGCTGAAAGATAAATGAGAGACTCTTGCTCAATTTACAAACTCTGTATGGCTAGAAAGATTATTAAAAAGTATTTGTGTTGCATAATTAACAATGTCTTACTTTACCACACACTACACTCCCTGTTATTATACCTAGAACAACTGTTACTATGAACACCTACCCAACTAATATAACTGACTAATTTGTACCTCACCACACCCGATGCTTCCTGTAGTTATACCAAGAATAACTATTACTATAAACATCTTCCCTAAATAGAGAGATACTCTTGTCCCTGCAAGTCCTAATTCTAACCTCACCACAGACGACAAATTCTTTGTTTTTTTCAACTTAATGATAACTGAGTTATATATAGGATATATATTATATTTGGTACGGCATGTATAGAATTATCTCAACATAGAACTATGTGTGTGCCTGAAACACAGTGATATATTTGATCACAACTTTATCATCAGATGAATTCAAGCAGCATATTTTGCAAATTGTATTGTAACAGGATGTTATTCACCCATGATACTAATCTGATCATCGATAGAGATCTCAATGGACAAAGCAGAAATATGCATGATCTTAAATGTTACTTTTGTGTGAATTCCAATGCTAACCCCTAAGCAAATCCAAACACAAATAAATATTTGTATTGAATTGTTGTTATGCCTTACTTGGTTATAAACTTAATCCTAAACAAATAATTATAGATGTGTGATTAAAGGTTCCTTCCTAAAATAATTTAGGAATGATATTTACTAACAATAAATGATGACTAAATGCTTCCTGATGAAATGTCTGATGAGATTTTTAGTTCTTTAATATGACTTAATATGAGCTTTACTAACCTCGTAAATTTTAAAGGTAGATACGGGTGACCACTCCAGCCCCACCTAGAATGTATTTATTTCTATTTTTGTTCTATTCTCTTTCTTTCAGTCAAAGGTCATGGTCATGATAATTTTAAATATGTTTATGACAAAAAGATAAGGATAGGTTGTTAAATGTAGCTGAGTAAGCAGTTTTCCTCCGAATTTTCCTCATTTTTAGAAATATAATTAGATTTTCCTGGTGACCCAAGATTTTCTCTGGCTTAAAATAACCATTGGGGTCCTTCTCACAACTTCTTGCAGCATTTAAAGTAAAAATCACGGTTAATTATTTTTGAATGTTAAAAACTCTTTTTTTGATCCAGTCTCCCATAGTAAACAGTCAGTCTTTCAAATGCTCATATATTTGAAATTGATATGGTGACCTAGGATTTTTATGGTCCTTATACATCCCCCCAACCACCTTTTGGATTTTAGAATTTTGGCACAGTTTTTAAGAAATCTTCCCTAACGCCCATATTTACTTTTAGATAAGGAGAGGAATTGTTTGTTTAAAGTGTAAGGCCCTTTCACTGTATGTGATTTTTACCTTAAGGGAAATTGCGCCATTTGTTGATGGGCACCCATACTGCGCAGCCTACCTGTATGGGTGTGCAGTGGACCATGACCATGAAAATGCTTAACTATAGAAGTCTATGGAGGGAAAATGCGTTTTTGTTCATATCTCTGTTAATATTCATTCAATTACCATACAGTAAGTGACAAAGTTTTAGTCCTGAACCTTGTGAATCTATGTATATCCTCAGATTTGATAGGTTGTCACTCTTAAGTTAATTATGAATTTATTAGTAATAAAACTATTATTTGAGACCAAACACTTCATTTTGCCAAAAAGTAATGCTCATCTATGATTTGATATGGGACAGTTTCTGCATGTCCTGTCTATGAAATTGATTTATACAGAGTAAAATACATCTTTTTATATCATGGCTAGTTCTATATATCTTAGAAATATTGTATAGGAATAAATAATAATTTATACATTTTCCAAAATTTTCAATTTTCTTTAACTAAGTCTTATAGGTTATGATTCAATTTCATGAAAAAGTTAGATCGGTGACACCCTATTTATTTTCCATCAAATGATAGTTGACACTTACCCCAATGAAACGTAGGAATTTCAAGAAATTATCAACTTTGAGATTTTTGTTACTACTATTTTTATGAAAAAAATAACTTTTCTACTATAACATTTTTCTATAATTAAAATTTTCTGAAATTTCTTTATTTCCTGATTTTTGCAGATTTTATGGATACACTGTAAAGATCATATATTTGCTTCATATTCAAGAAGATTAAGAACATATTTGGTGGATTTTGTCACTGTTTTTAGGAAATATGAAAATATAGTTTAAGTTTGTGAAAATACTGAATTCTGAGTAATTTATCACATTTTGTGATACATTTTATTCAAAAGTTTCCATGGTGACCCCTTATTTTTTCATGATTTCTGGTATGAACATCGCCTAAACTCCCATTTCCCAAAGTTTAAAGATAATTTCAACTTTAGAACTATAATGGAGCAATCGTCTTTAAGACTTTTTTCCAGGCTTTGACACTTAAAATCAAAATTTTGCCAACATATGTGTACGAGTTTAATGGACTTTCAATTATTACTATGAAAAAAAATTCAAAATAATTATTGTCTATGCTTGCAATAATGAGATTACAATGGATCTCAAGAAAAAAGATGCCTATGGCAAAATAGGATTTAATAAGTAAAATGAATTTGCAATTACAGTTATATAAGGCACAGTCAAAGCTAAATATTTTGTAACAATATAAAAGGATAGCTTTACATGTGTTTATCTAGGTTGTCAGGGTCAAGAAAATCCCAAGTGATGTATTGGGGTTACCTTGCTCTAATCCCTGCTAGGGCTTTATGCTTTTCATTAAAGGTACATCAATGACTGCCAAAAGAAGGGTGTCTTTGTTCATTTGGTTATATTTTGTGTCTTAACACCAAATCAATGAGATTGATATTCAAATCTGTAAATGGTTTCTTTGATACTGTTTGGACAATGAAGAATAAACAGTTGGGAATTCTCCAAACCACGGATAGCCTTTTATTTTAATTCTACCTGCAGAACAGGATGCATGCTGGGTAATATATCAACAAAACTGATGGATTTATCATAGAAATTTTAATAAAATGTACCATTGTTTTGAGATTATCATTGAATAAAACTAGCCATCATTCTTTTTAAGATTAGTAACGATATACACTTATATTTCCTGAGTTGTTTGAAAATTCATTCATTATAGATGGATAGATAGCAATTATGTGACTTTTTTCTATATTTTTTCTAGGTGTTTTGTTGACAAAATGAGCCCAAATTAACCTGCAGGTGCTTAAAATAATGTAAATCAGCCATCCGTGGTAGGGAGAATTGGAAGTATCATTCTCCATGTTCAAGTTCTGAGTGACAAAAGACACTAAATCATAAAATGTTGTCACTTTGTGCAATTGTGTGACTTAGGGCCATAACAAGACACTAAGTGACAGCAAATAGAATTAAATGGTGAAAACACTAAATCACAAAACATCAGATGGCACTAAGTAACAAAATAATATATGATATATTTTGAACTTAAAAATGAGAGATAGTTAAAAGCTTATTTAATCCTTCATTTTTCAATAAGTTACATTGATATAAAGATACAGTTATTTAATTATTTTAATTTGTATACATCATATGCATATCTTTATTAGGATGAGACATATAAAGAATAATTAATGGTACATTGAATCTATTGAATCTTGATATCTATTTAAAATGCTTTCCTATAGCTATGGGATTTTGTTTTAAAAATTCTGAAATTATTCCTGTTGAAAATTTACATACAGCTAAATATGAAAATATTTCATTCTTGTCATTTATTTGTTACATCACATTGTAATTAAGAATGATTTTGAAATGATGACTAGAATAATAACATGTTATTGTTGTAAGGAATAATGTTAACAAATTTCAAAAAATTAATCGTTATTATGAAATGGTCATGACTAATTAATATCGATAATGATTTGTTATGACTTTAGTCAATAACTAATAATATTTGTGGTAAATCATTAATAACAAATTGAGTTAAATAAATCATTTTTAGAACTGATTAAGAATTACTTAAAGTAATAAATTATGATCAATCACAATTTAGAATTATTGTCATAAATTATAATCTATGATTATAGATAATAATTGAATGTTATTAACTCATATATCATGATTAGTTAAAATTGATATTGAATTTAAAGAATCTCATAAGGGCAATTTATCTTGATAAATTGTATTGATTGAAAAAAATGCTTAAGAATTGATAGCATCAAATAAGGTTAGTTATGAATTATTTCAATTCCTTATCAGTCATTATTATAGACAATTTAGTTAGAATAATTGGTAATGATAATCATTTGACTTTTGGTGAAATGAGTTATTATCAATATGTACATGGAAAAGCAACCAGAATTGGAAAGAAATATACATTTCATGATATTGAATCTACATGAACATAAATTGATTATTTATTCTATAATTGTAAATTTTGGTGTAAGTATTTGCTGATATACATATATATCAATAAATGAAAATATATATCAATATATACAAATGTATCTATGAATATTTCAAACATTAAAAATGAATTTAATGAATAAGAATGTAAATGAACAACTATGTTAAGAAAAAACTATATGCTGTTCACCTCATCAATTTTCAAAGAATTAACAACTGATTGTAATTATATGCATTTTGAGAGTTTGTACATCCAAGTAAATTGAATATATTCATAAGGCAAACTGAATTAACAGTTTGTCCTACAACTCACGTGATATCAGATAAAATTTGCATGTTCTAAAGTAGTTGCTCACCCCTATTTTTCAACATTTTTTGTTGTAACCTTTCTCAAAAACGGTCAATTTGGACATAACTTTGGCTAGTGTTAGCTTGCCAACATAAAATCTAAAACCACGATCTCTTAATGATGAAGTATAATTATGACAAAAGCTGACCATATTATATTCTAAATACAAGGAAACTTAAACATTGTGTATTGGTCTAAACATGTGGCTAAAAGTTGAATAGTAAATGTTAAGGAAATATGATTATATTCTAAACATCTATTCTGACAGAGTAAACCTGACATGTACATCCTCTGCCAAAAGCAGTTGTATGGACTGAACCATGGAATAAAGTCTTAAAATGGAATACTTTCAATTTACATTGGACCCTTCAAATCTTATTGGTACCTCCCTTGACTTTTGGGACTAGCCATGCCTTTGTCTGCCTGATAATATAGTCATCCTGCAATTCAATGATGTATGATGTGGAAAGGCTGCCTCTCATACAAACTATGAGAGCAGTTTAGATAGTATTGGTCAGAGCATCCAGCCTTTGCAGCCAATTCATACTAACCTGCAGCTGGATGTTATACTATCCAAGGCCATTCATAAGCTGTACATATCATTCAAGATTATTACAAACTGCTGGTATAGCAGAAGATGAGACATCAATTTTGTCTTTTTTGTCAAGAAAAAAGAAGCTCACTTATGGAAATTTAAAGGTAACCAGATGGGTTTTTCATGGCTTCAGCAAATTCAATTGCAATTTTATATCATTAGAATGGCTCCTCAATCCTATTTAAGGAAATCAAATATTATAAAATATACAAAAATAAATAATTGATAGTGTGACGTTCCTCGGTAGTTCGGGGTTTCTGATTTCTACGGCAGAGGCACGTGGGTTATTTTGGTCTCAAGCCGGATGAAGAGTCCGAGCAAGAAGCTGAGGTGTAAGGTCAAGAGTCGTGCCTCGCGCACGAGGGGGAATGAGCGAGTCGATTGGGGAATTGGTATTCGTCGAGGGGGAAGGTGTATGCCTGTCGATCGGGCCAGAGGTGTTCCGGACATCGGGCACGGTGGACCAGGGGGCTCCAGCCAGAGCACGGAGGATAATGGAAAATGGTGGGGATGGGTCTGTCTGAAGGATGGATGTATACTGGGACTGTTCCGTGGGGTGTCGGGCTGACGCTCGCCTAGTGGGTGGTAGCGTAGGGCCGAGCCAGTTGCGCCTTCCTACCCACGGTCACGGGACGGCTGCTGACTATTTCGGGCTTTCGTACTTGTCCGGTCTTCTGGTCCCGGGTCGCGCCTCGGCCCATTTCGGGCTACCGTACCATAGTTCAGTCTTTCGGGTCCTCGTACCCCGTTCTACTTTTTACTCTAATTATCTATGAACTTTACTTGAATAACTCCAGTTTGTCGAGTTAGTTAGCTGCTATCTTATCATTTTTTTGTCTTAGACCCCTTCGAGGGTTATGCTATGGGAAGAAGACACATGTGAACACAAGGAGTACCAAGATGGAACTGTTTATTCCGAGCCTCACTGCCCCTTTTTATACCCTAATGCTCGGCCCTGATTGGCCATTTGAAGTCATGTGTTCGTTCTTTTGTCACATCCGGTTTACAATATCTTCGGCTTTCGGCTTTCGGCATTCGGGCTTTCGGGCCCTTACAAAATACACTTTTAATTCAAAACATTCTATCATTTCCAATACCTGACTTTGACACTTGATGAATGGACATTCATCACAATAGAAATACAAAAGAAAAGAGGCCAATATTGACACTCATGGAAGTATGCCTTCTATAATAACAAGGGAGGATTGTAGCACTTTCAGTGGACAACTAAACTGCCTACAGAGGGGGACAATTTTGAGGGTGTAACCAATATTTTGTGGTAGTTTATTTGATGCTGAGAGTAATGCCACACCAATTTAGAATGTTTGTGTACTGCAGTTAGCTTTTTGGGGGTTTTACAACCCAAACGAAACAGAATGATATAATAATGTTCTTTTTGGCTACGAAAACGTAACCATTGTATTGCGATAAAATCAAAGTCAAAATTGTGACACATAGTGATGATGCAACTTCATAATAACATCCCATGGTGGGAATAAACTATGCAGATATCCCTCCCCACCCCCAAATATTCTTGATCTGCCTCACTTGTAAAACCACATCCACAAAACATATGAAAAACCATGATTAAAAAAGACATAACTTACAGTCGAAGCAGGCTCAAGGTTGACAGCAGGCTCATCTGTGCCGTAGGAGGTGACTCCTTTTCCAGACGATCTTCCCATCAGGCAGAAGCTCAATGTGAGCAGCGATGTGTAAACCCAAGCCATGTTTTGGGCACCGAAAACCGAGGGGTTCTGTTCGTTCAACAGCTTCTACCAGTTCATATCAGGCAGCTGTGCTTTTATACAGCAGCATTACCGGAACTTAAGGCTATCCTCTGACTATTGTACTATATCTCAGGGGCGGGCAGATGATATCAGAAAGGGGAGGGGGTCCTCATATAGGCCAAGATCTCTTTTTTTCTCTTTGTAAAGTATTGGTCCCTATCAAAAGAGGGCGGAGGGGTTAGAACCGCCTTGACCATCCCACCTCTGGGTCGGCCGGCGCACGTACCAGGATACATTCAGCCACTTGTACTTTGGTTATGTGTACTGTACATTAGTTCATGTGTACTGCCACTGACACCTGAATCTGAATCACATGAGAAATTGATATATGAGAGATTGATAAAAAAGAAGTTGTCAGGCATCACAACCACATAGCCTGAGACCAATCAGGAAGTCATCCTTATTGATACCGATCAGGAAATCTTCCTGATCGATATCAGGCATCAACCACATAGCCTGATACCAATCAGGAAGTCTTCCTTATTGGTAAAAATTTGATTACCCAGCCTTTCCTTAATTATGTTAGATGTAATATATTCATAATATGAATATGTTAGTATTGTAGTTACGACAACTATGACAATAAATGACAAATGGTATTGATTAGGTGTACTTTCTCTGGCTAAATGATTGAACTGGCTTTTCTCGTCCATAGTGAAATTAGGATAAACACCACTAATGCTTTTTTTCATAAAAATGCAGAAAGGCAATGTTTGGGACCTCATAGAAAAAAAACATTCATTATGTGCCCTTGATACTGCTCATTCTTGTTGAGACCCTAATGGACATTGCAGTGTTTGGAATTGAGTCCCTGAAATAGGTTAGGTTAGGAGATATTACTGTTTAATTTTAATCAAAATGCCATATTAACATAATTTCAGATCCACAAAAGGTTGGCGTGTGTAGGTTTCAAATTCTTTAAACTCAATGTAAGAGAGGTCCTTAGATAGGAACAGTTTGAAATATATTCCTACTATGAGGTCCCAAATATTGTCATTCTGCACTTATACAAAGAAAGCACTATATGCGTCTGACCCAATGTCACTATGATTAAGAAATTTAGCTAGTTCAACATTTTAGCCAGAGAAAGTATACACACCTGAGGACCTCTCATATGCCAGAGTTCAAAGAATTCTAAACCTACCTGCATTTTTGCATCTCAAAATATGTCATAATTACTTTTTTTTCTAGCTCAATGACTAATATCTCGTAACATCCCCGATGTATCAGATACACAGGGTGAAAACTTTTGTCTATGAGGCCCTAAACATTGCCATTTCGCATGTTTCTGAAAAAAGCACTATAAGCGTCTGACCTTATTTCATTATGAAGATCATAAATACCATCTTAGATTTTTTGACTAGATTTTAAAGAATTTTGAAGCATACCCACATCGTCATTTTTGCATCTGAAAATATGTCATAATTGCATTTTTTTCAAGTTTATCAACTAAGATACCCAATTTTAGAGACTCAAGTCCTAGTACTGCAATGCCCATTAGGATCTTAATCAGTAATACCGGATGCACAAGTTGAAAACTTTTTTTCCATGAGGTCCCAAACATTGCTATTTCTTACTTTTATATGCATTTTTTTCAATTTTGATGAATATACCATTCTTCTAAAAATAATTCCAGCATAATCAACCTCAATATATCCTTGGAGGTTACCTATAGAACTAAAGATACCAATGATTTCAAGGCTCTAACTGCATATTTAGCAGAGGTATGGGCCCACAAAATTGGCAGCAGAATAAAGGGCTCCAATTTTGCTGCAAAATTTGGCCCAACTTTGGGTCACAAAAATTAAAATATCATAAAAAGTTTCGGGAGTTTGAAATTTGTTTCCTAAACATGATTAGGCAGTTAATTTCAGGGGTTCTGAGATGAAGTGTGTGGAACCCTCCGAAATTTGGTTGAATTGACATGGAATGACCCTATTAAAATGAATCGCTATGCCAAAACGTATATTGGATATATATACAAAATATAGTCATATTTAAATAGATTTATTCCCTGATAATTTAATCAGGATTGTGTCTACATATGTATATTAGTATGTATTATTGAAATGAATATGAATGGACCTCTAGTCTGATAATCTAATCTTGAATCTATGAAGTCTTTAGATACTTGAACTTATATGAACTCTGATAATCTTATCAGTAACTGGTCCAATGCACATGCATGGACAAGTACCATATAGTTGATAATAAAATGCTGATAATCTAATCAGAGGCTTGAAGTTTTGATACTAATGAACTAATCAGAAATGGACCCCACTAACCTACATATATATTATCCAGAGCTTATTATAATATTATATTAATTGAATATAGTCCCTGATAATCTTACCAGGTTCACTTAATGCTTATTAGACACATACTATGTTGGTATTCCTATGGTCTTCCAAAGTAAGATGAAGACCCGAATTATCTTTTGTCTAAAATTAATCTTAAGAACTCTATTATGATATCTGAGGTCACCATAGTTAACCAAATAACATTTATTTTGCTACTGGATTCTGTTATACATGTTGACTTAATGTAAGACCATATACGGTGACGGAAAATGGCAAGAACTATGACAGGACTAAGTACGATGATATATAATCATAAGTGATCCCATATCACGGGAAGATTTTGATCTCATACACTAAAAAACTTGGCCCTGGTTGAATTACTTTGCTACATACCGTGTCAATCAGTGTAAGGGATGTGTTCACACTCTTGCAGTGTCAATAGTATGGAGGTTACATAACAGCCTCCCCACCCACCCACCCCCGCCCAGCTGGGGACATCTATAATTAGCACTATGTTTGGTTGTCTCATTTTAGTTATTTCCCAGCCCTTTCTATGTCTGACCAGAGGTGTTGGTAAAGGCCTGGACTGCAGAGCAACCCACGGGGAGACCTGCAGGGCTATCCCCCTGACCTCTTCCCGGCCCCCTACCCATCCTAATCCCGTCAGTCCCACAGAGTAACGCACAGGGGCTGATGACTTGTGGAAGAAAAGAAGCTTTTAATAGGGTTTTCATGCCGATTTGAGCACTTTGAAAAAAATCCAAATTTAAAACATTTATGACTCCCAGTAGGAGTCAACTATGGGTCAAATGTGACTCTTAGGTTGTAGCCCCGAGTGAGAAGGACAATTCTATACATGCCAGAAAATTCTGTGATGATTACAAAATTATCTAGAAATTTAGAAAGATTTTTCACCTTATTTTTATACTGAAAGACTCAACCAATGGATTTTGCTAAAATCTTTCATAAATGATAATTAGGCCCATCTTATGCCAAAAATTTCCCCTAATTGATGGAAATCCTTTTACATATTTCCCAGCCTTTACTCCATGTCCCTGACCATCCCTCTATGAATAGCCACCTCTAGCCTCCTGATATTCTCAGGTTGCAAAGAGCTGATGACTTGTGCAAGAAAAGAACCTTTTGATAGGGTTTTTATGCCGATTTGAGCACTTTGAAAAATTTCCAAATTTGAAACATTTTTGACTCCCAGTATGAGTCAACTATGAGTCAAAACTGACTCTGAGCTTGTAGCCCCGACTAAGAATGAGCATTATAAACTAGTCAGGAAACTGTGAGACTAATAAAACATTTTCTAGAAATTTAGACAGATTTTTACCTTAATTCTTACAGTGAAAACCCCAACCAATGGATTTTGCTAAAAACTTGCATAAATGATATCTAGGCCTATCTCATGCCAACAATATTGTCGGATATATGGGCAGCAAATTTTCTCGGGGACAACTCATGGGTTAAGGATGGGTGCAGGTGGCCAGCCTAATACATCATAGTGGGATTGGATGTGTCCTTCTGGTAGGCCTGAGCCTCAAATCAAGATAGAAACAATACAGGAGGGAGGACGGTTGGTAACCAACCACCACTATAATGTAATGGGCCAGGTACCTGCACCTATCCTTGGTCCCTGAGGTGGGCCCCTGATAATTCAATGCCTGTAAATTCAACAACATTTTTGGCATAAGATAGGCCTAATTATTATTCCTGGAAGGTTTTAGCAAAATCTACTGGTTGAGTTTTTCTGTGTGAAAAAAACAGTAAAAATCGTTGTGATTTTCCAGATAATGTTGTAATCGTCACAGAATTTCCTGACATGTATAGAATGGACCCTATAACTTGGGGCTACAATCTCAAAGTCAGTTTTCACCCATAGTTCACTTTTTATGGGAGCCATGAATATTTCAAATTTGAAATTTTTTTAAATTGCTCAAATCGGCCTAAAAACCCTACCAAATGATTCTTTTCCTCCACAAGTCATCTGCTCCTTTCATCCTAAGATTATCAAGGAGCTAGGGCCGGGAAATAAGTAAAATGACTTCAGCCTGGCCTCTGAGGGCTTGGTCCCTGAGGTGCCCCCTGATAATTTGATGCCCATGAATTCAACAACATTTTTGGTATTAGAAAGGCCTAATTATCATTCCTGGAAGGTTTTAGCAAAATCTACTGGTTGAGTTTTCCTGTGTGAAAAAAACAGTAAAAATCGTTGTGATTTTCTAGATAATGTTGTAATCGTCACAGAATTTCCTGACATGTATAGAATGGACCCTATCACTTGGGGCTACAATCTCAAAGTCAGTTTTCACCCATAGTTCACTTTTTATGGGAGCCATGAATATTTCAAATTTGAAATTTTTTTAAATTGCTCAAATCGGCCTAAAAACCCTATCAAATGATTCTTTTCCTCCACAAGTCATCTGCTCCTTTCATCCTAAGATTATCAAGGAGCTAGGGCCGGGCATTATTAGGTATTTCATCAAAATAATCACAGTTAACTTCACAGTAGAATCACATGATTATACACAATTAAAAGAAAATCAAATTACCTATCACAGTGAAAAAAAAATCACATAATTATAGCACCTAATTCATAGAGAATCACATCAGGAAAAAACAAAAGAACTTCCTATTGGGGTGGGGGGGTGGGTTGTGAGGTCGAGGTGACCTGATTCTCTCCCCGGCTGCCCCATACTTGACTATGACTCGTGTTACAAAGTAAAACAAAGTAGTAGTTGAAGCTAACTCGTAACTTGTAACATGACAACAAGTAACTTGGGAATATACAACGTGGAACGTACAAACTTACAACATTTACAACCATACTTTGCACAAGTCTACCCAGATTTCCCTTAGGCTTAGTGTTTGGCTTACAGCTTAAGATCATCCTGTTTGGGCGTTGGCTCACTTATATCAATTTGAAACAAACACATTAGAGAATGCTAAAAAAAATGGTCATTTATGCCAAAAGGTGACTGGGTGGGTGCCAGAAGGTGCAGGTGACATGTATCCTCTAAGTGTTCTAGAATAGTATAAAGATGGTATACGTACATGGCCGGACCCTGGGCCCCGGCAGGCACCAGGGTCAGTATGTTGCCCGGGTTGGCGAAGATTGTCACTTGCTGGTTTCTGGAAAAATATGAAAATTCGATGACAATACCGCATTCATATGGTGCATGTTTGGGCGCTTTGTTGTTCACATTGTCAGTCATTGATATATATTTTCAGTTATACTGCGATACGAAGGTAGTTATACTGATTGGTGTGGCCTAGGCTTAGACAACTCTCAATATGCCTTCCATCCCGCAAATCATAAATTATAGCCCACACAAGGGAGGGATTTGTTTCTGCCTGAAATGGCAATACAACTTTTTTTTATCATCCTCAGGTCTGACAGACATATTTTCTAGCGAGTTGATGACAGTAATATAACTGACATTACGTGTGGGGGCCATGCTGGTGGTGACAGACATTCAAAATCAAGAGTGTGTACTCACTGTTGTGCTGCCATCTTGGTTTTGGCTGCAGCGCCGCGGTGAATCAGTTTAGAGCCGAAAACAGCCACAAGGGGCGGGTGGGTAGACCGGATAAGGTCCTCTGTTAGGTCTTCCCGCCATATTAGAAACATTTTCTTTATGAAAAAAAAAACAAGGGCTAACTTAATTACATTCTAAACATTAATTACGAAGGGAACTGGAAACTAAATGGAACTGTGGTGTTGTAAGGGCAACGCACTGCACTAATGACTTAAATTTACATGAAGGAGAAGAGGAAATAATGAGAACGAAAAGAATTGTCGCCCGCATTCCTGAATTTGCTGTCGGCCAAATGCCTCAATTGCAAGAAACTCTTCAATACATCCAAGGGGGCAAGGCGTCACTACACGCACTTCCATGATACCGAAGTCCCCAGCTATAAATGCGAGGTGTGTGGTGAGCTCTACCACTCAAAGCATGTGCGGACCTGCTACCACAAGAGAAAGCACACGGAGGCGATGGAGGGAATGGCGGACCACGTGGCCCAGTGTCTGGTGCCATCTACAAGTTTCAACCCAGGGCCAGGACTAAAAACCACGTTGCCCAACCTGCGCTCAAGGGAGAAGATCCAGGGCAAGTGCACGGTGCAAGCTACAAGTACCACAGCAGGGCCGACCCTGCATGGTCGGTGCTTGAGAGGGGTGAGGTGCACAGCTACGAGATCTAGTACGTCCGGAAAAGCACCTTACAACGTCCAACAGACACTGGGCCCCATCGCCACGACCCCAGGAGGCCCGTCACTCCAGGACCACTACCTGTGCCAACTGTAGTCTGCTCTGACTGAACAGCGGTCTCCGAAGGTGGACCCTCTGTTCGTCCAAAGGTACTTGGAGCCTCAAGGCCCCTCGGGTGACTACAGCTCCGCCAATGCCCCTTCAGCATCAGACCAGCATATACAGACCACCCACCTGTGCCTCGCCCAAACAGCCACAAGGCCCATGGGGGGCCCCCGCTACACCTGTGTCCAGGGCCCTTCATAATCAACCCACGATGTACGGCCCACCATCCTGTGCCACAGCACCCACAGAGCCACAAAGTACCTGGGATGCCTCCGCTACACCTCCGCTCATGGCCCTTCATCAAGAAACCAGCAAGGATGGAGCGCTCACCTGTGGACCGCCCTACACAGCCACAAGGCCTCTCTGATTTGTCCACCACACATCCACTCATGGCCCTTCATCTTCAAACGTCACCACCTCTGCCCATCCCGCTTCACCGTCAGTTGACTACATCCTGGCTGCCCACCAGTGCCCTTCCCACAGAGCCTGCTAAGGAAACGACCATCCCCGACCAGGAAGCGTCTGCAGAGGACTCCATTAAAACGGTCGGAACCATAGTGAACACTTTACTACTGGGCCTCCCATATGGCCGTCTGTTTGCGGAGATGCTATATAGATATAGCCATAACTTAAAGAAAAAAAATGGAAAAAATGGCAAATTTTGATAAAGACTATGGTAACCATGGCAACCAACTCACTCTGAGACCAGATTTAGCCATTCAATACTAAAGGACTGACTGAATGCTTCGATTTGACACCTGCATTCAGGAGGAAAATATAAGAGAAAATGGCAATTTTTGAGAAAGATTTTGGTAACCATGGCAACCAACTCACCCTAAAATCAAATTTACCATTTCCATATAATAGTTCCAATTGAATTCTTCAATTGGACACCCTGGTTACATTTCTGTCTTAATTATCAGTGAAGATATAGTGCATTCGGGAGGAAAATATGGGGAAAATGACAATTTTTGACAAAAACTATGGTAACCATGGCAACCGACTCACTCTAAAATCAAATTTAGCTATTCAGTATGATATCACTACCTGAATACTTCAATGTGACACCATACTTGTATTTTTTATCTGAATTAGTAGTGAATATCTGGCATGTTCAGAAGGAAAATAGGGAAAAATGGCTATTTTTAACAAGAAATCTGGTAACCATGGCAACCAAATCACTCTAACATGATATTAAGCTCTTCCATATAAAAGCACTATTGGAATACTTCAATTTGACACCTTACATAAGTTTCTATCTTAACTACCAGTGAAGATATGGTACATTCAGAAGGAAAATGGGGAAAATTAGCCATATTTTATAGGTATTCTGGTTACCATGGCAACCTAATCATCCTCTACACCAATGTAACATTTCCTGCCAATAGCACTAATTAAATGCTTCAATTTGACACCTTGGTTGCATTTCTATCTTAGTTATTCCCAGAGATATGACATTAAAACCTCTACTAATGAGTGCTTTATGGCAATCATAAGGTATGGTTACCAAGGTCGTTGACCTCTAAAGAGCTCAGTAAAGTGGGGGACATCCATTTTTCGCAGTAGAGATTCTGATACTTCTACTATAGCTAGGGACATCATTGAGGCATCAAATTAAAGGTCTGGACCTTAGCGTTCATCTTCACTGTGATATGTTCTTTTGAATTCATATCCCTCTCTGTGGAATGGAATGTTCTCAAGTCTAAGACAAAAAAAGGCTAAAAAATGACCTTGACCTTGGTTTTTGACCTTGAGATGACCTTCAGATTCAAATGGAAACCATGTTGTATGTTAGAGCCCCAGTGCCCCTATATGATTCCAAAGTTAGATTCTTTCTTTAATCTAATTATATATCTAAAAAAATTGAAAATACCTTTTTCCTGATTTTTCCTTACTTTTTACTTAAAATGGTTGCCATGGCAACCGGAGCAAAATCCCAGACTGCCACCAAATATTTTCTTGTACCTTAGGGCCTCACTAAGATATCTGGGTGGGTCTTTTGCTTTCTTCACAAAATTCCCACGGAATCAGATTTTGGACATCTTGATACCTGACTAGGTATAGCTTGAGTACATTACCTATGCAGCCTTCATTTCAATTTTCCGTGATGTTTTTTACCATGACTGGGGACTAGTAAAGTTGACGTTATAGACTAGAAACAATCTATTTAAGATATATGTAGACTGGACAGGATACAGTATTAGAACAAAATACATGCAAGGATAAAAATAATGTAATATACTATTAAGTAAGTAAAATAGTCTCAGGATCCAGTCAGCAACAGAAACATGTGACCAAGTAGTTTGATAGAGCGTGCTTTGACCGTACATTAAGGGGCACATCATAGCATCTAGTTTGCACAGTATAATATTGTTTTGCAAGTTATATAATTACAGTCTGGCCAGTGTGTTGATGGATTGGACTATCTTCTGTTTTTTTTAAGGCAGCAGTTGATATATCTGCCACATATACTTTTGCCCCGAGTTTTGACCAAAGCCAAGTATATTTTTTTATGTCAGTCCATATACCCACAGTGGGGATAAAACTGTACCTGTAATTTTATCATTGCAACTTTTTCCAATTGTTATGTTGGGGACACTTAATCCTCAGTCCGTATTCCCAAAGTGGGATTTAATGGAACTGAGATGGTTAAGTTATGTATAAAAGCTGTAATGAATGACTAAATAAACTGTTTTATCCATAGTTATTGTATGAAATACCATACTTACCCGTTTTAGTCCACTTTCCAGTATCATTAATCATGACGGTATGACCCTATGGACCGTTGACTATATTATTTTCTTGGTTTCTACACTTGTGATACAAACGTTACTAGTTGAGGTTCCCCTGATTTTAAACTATACGCTACGAACCCAGGTCCCTTAAACATAAAAACAAAGGAAAAGTTAACCAGTGTTGACCCCGTTCATTATTTAGATGGGTGACAGACACTTAAGTTATAATATAAAATTCTGGTACTAAAGTTTTTACACTATAACGCGCCATAGCTGTTCCAAATTCCCAAAACACCCCACTGCTAACACTTTTCATTCAAGTAGAAAAGCCAGGAGTCGTGAAGTGTTGGGGGGCCGGGCCCCTCAAGAGTCTGTGCGTAAGTGACCTGTTAGACGGGGGACAGGTGCGCCATGAGCCGGGCGGGGACGATCGGGCGGGCGGGCTTGGCCCAGGGTACTCCATGCGTAAGTATAGGGTTTGACAGTCATGGAGAATCTTGAATAACATGTCCAGTGGCGCCCCCACTGCCGGGGGCGGCCTTTCATTTCCAATGATGCTACTACCCTATGAGCGCAGTAGAACACAGTATCATTAAACCCTCCATATGCCTGGACTGAGCGTCAATCGGTGAGCGTTAGAGACACTGACACATGTTCTTAGGACAGGAGATTTAGGCCGCTGACCATTGAAAGCGATAGGGGAGGCTCAGTGCGCCTCTGTAAACACTTTGCAACACGTTGAGCGTCAGTAGATAGGCGTCAGTTTAACCAACGCTAACCCCGCAGACAGAAACCATAACTGATCAGATACGCATGAAACATAGTGAAGCTGTGTGTCAACTTTGCATGGGTTGTGCGTCAGGAGCACTTTCCTTTATTAGCGTTACTAGGACTATGCTATTGGTAGCATCAATGGGTTTACACTATCTAGGGCAGGGTGGTAAAGTGGGGTTATCACCGCCTGATGTGTTAGTCATACTATGACTATTTAATCATATTGACACAGGAATGATGACACAAAGTGATGCCCTTCTGGTAAAATGTGACTGTGCGCAGCAAATTGAGGCAGAGACACAAGTGTTATTCCGGGCTGTGTATATTGAAGAATTCACAAATATCTAATTCTTAGTTTTATCTCATTGTTCATTCAAAGCCGTATTCCACATACCAAAAGTAAATAGGAACAATAATTATTATGTCTCTTTCAGTGGTGAAGGGTCACAAAACGTAAGGTTCATAGTAAAATAAATATAGGGGTCACTGTGGTACTCCCCTGCTTAACCTTACATGTTCTGGTGGTGCCATCTGGTTGGTTGGTTGGTTGGTTGGTTGGTTGGTTGGTTGGTTGGTTGGTAATTTAAGCTGTAACAATAAACCTGGTCAGTGACATGACAAAACCCCTCTGGATGCTTACCCCCCGAGACACTTACCCCAAGAACATTTACCCCCTGGACACTTACCCCCCAGACACTTACCCAAAGGAATTTACCCCCTTGACTCTTACCCACTGGGCACTTACCCCCCAGACACATGGATGTATTTATCAAGGATTCACTAAGATTTTTGTTTTAGCAACAACTGATCAGCTATTCACATGAACAACGGCGAAGTATGGAAAGGATCTTATGTTGTAGCTAGGCTTGCTACCCTACAAAAAGTAAGTTGAAAGAATGTCCATCCTTATCAATACAAGCAGTAGGAAACCTAGTAATGCCAATGATCCAAAACCTTATAAAAGCAATAATGAGGCTTCAACGCACTTCACTGAGAAGGATGGTTACAAAGAGCTTAGTAAAGAAGTTCAAGATATGTCTATCGATGATAAACTGAACCTCCTACTGGCAAACGCAGACATAATACTTGTGATATCTTCAGGAAGATATCAAAAGGATACGTGATAACATAGCAAAACTCCAGAAAGACGTGACAAAAATTCCAAAAATATGGGAATTATTGTGAACTGAAGGAGAGATGCTGACACAACAATAGTGCAGCAGCAGGCCACTCTAAAATAGGGAAGACCCATGACAAAAAAGTAAAAAAGGTTGACATATATCAACATTTTCCTTAGACTCTATGCTTTTCAAAACCACTTGATGCCAGTAACCAAGACAACCCAATGGTTTCTTGTGTTACTTTTTTGTCATGGGTTGTCTCAGAAATAAGCCCCTTTTTAGTCTTCTGCTGCAGCACTACATACTTATGATATTTCCCAGACAACAGGAAAAATCACGGATCTTGAACAATCTGTAACAAATGCTCATGCGTCCTTAGACAAGTTAACGGGAAGATTTGATGACACCAAATCAAAATTGGACAAGGGCAACAAGCTTGCGAAATGATTCAAATGTAAGATATTGGTAAATCAGCCACATATATCCCAATCCAGAAAGAATACGCCAAAGACAAAATAGCAAAAACCTCAAATGAGAACACACTGATTATCAAACCAGAAGAAAGATCTGAATAAAGTGCCAAACCTTTAATGATATGGGTGTTCAGGTTCTGAAAATAGAGACTGATTTAATCCAATGAATTGATCCTTTTAATAGGCTTAGGTCACAACCAATATTGGTCACATTTGTTAGAAAAGCAAAGGGAGACAATACCTACCACTCAAGAAACATCCAAGGGAACCCAAACTGCCATGACATTTGGATAAACGAGGAGGTTCATGAGGAAACCAGAAGGCAGAGAAACGAGCTGAGAGCCCAACACGAACTCGCAAAAATAAATGGGCATAACACACGCCATCATTTGGATGTGCGGTGGTTCATGGTATAATATATTACGATCACACAACATTACATAAACTACCGCAGCACCTGCCTCTAGAAAAGGCTTACATGAGACAAGCCGGCGACAAAATATTCTTTCAATCTGAACATGTGTTTATGTCAAACTTTTATCCCTAAAACATAGAGCTTGAGGAGATTGTATTTACGAGCTTTGAGTGAGCCTACTCATATATTATGGCACGTGAAACCGGCAATCACAACAAAGCCGATATGATTTTCAATACTATAATAGTGACCCGCATGAAATCAAGAGATAGCCGACACATGTATGCGCAACATTTCCAAGTCCGCGCCTTAAGTGTAGTTAACAATAGCATACTTAGGGTTTGTGGGTATAGCAGCCCTTCATTGGGGGGTTCTGCATGTCACGTGTCAAACTAAAGGCCATGATCCCCGTTGCAATTTTGGGCCGATTTTGAACCGATTTTGAAAATCGGTTTGTTAAATAATCATTTCTCTTATACAATATACAGTTATCTAAAGAGTTTAGAATAATACATATCAACCTTTTCAAAAAATCAGACATCTAATGTCAACTCAAACTGCTTTATATTTGTTCAAAACAACAATTTTACCTTTGTTTGATAACAATGTTTTTTACTATATTTTATTGTCTAATGAAATAAAGGATCATCTCCAGGCTATGTTCAATCGATTTACTAGAATTATATTTGGTGATCAAATCGACAAAGCGGAGAGGATACGTCGAGTTGGTATTGGCAATCGTGAGCAAAGAAGATCTCTACATTTGATGGGACTAATGTATAAAAGATCTTCTGATCCCCTTTATATTGATGATTGTGGTCTACCTACAAGGCAATTTGCTAAATTAGTCTTGAAGGTCCCTGAAGTGGTCTTAACAAAGACATTCTCATCACCTATCTATGCTGGTAGCACTATGTGGAATGAAGCTCCCACTGTATTGCAACAATTGGGTTCCTACGTCGAATTTAAATTTAGATGTAAGGCGTATCTTGGTATAACATAGACTGTATAGATGTATTATCCTTATCCCATCCCCCTCCCCTTTCTCCATATTCCTTATTTATTTAAATGTATAATTAAAATGTATATGAATTTTTATATTGTTAAACACCTGTTGCCACTTATGTGACAGTTATATTTAACCTTCGATGGAAACCAGTGTATTATTCTGAAAATCAGCGCTTAGCGTTGAGAATTGTCTAACTGGTTTTTGTGAAATAAAAAAAAAGAAAAAAATATCAGAAAAATTGCATTTGCATCAGGAAAACTGATTCCAAATATGTGAAAAATACATGAGAAGAAAATAGGTTGGCCCAAAATCGCAACGTGGATCATGGCCTTTAAGACATGGCCATGTCGCCAGTCACTTAACTCCCCATGTTGAGTGTGAGGTCTGCCCCTTTGTGAAGTTGGCCCTTTAGGTATTCGGTATAGAGGAACATATAGAAACAATATACACAGTTTTAACTGTTTCTGATGGGAGTGACAGCTTGATAAAGAACTTTGGTCTTTAAGATTGATTTCAATGGGAAACATCATTTTTTCACATGGAACCTCTGGAATATTTAGTATTCATATGAGAACAGATATCTAAGCCTAAAAATTCAATTTCACATTTGTAAGGAAATTCATACTGAAAAACATTGAGTTTTCTTGGTTATCTATACCATAGTACTTTGATTCCCCGTTATTGTAATTGATGGGAAATACCTTGAATATATTTCTCCTAGTATCATTTGACTTCTAAGGAGATTAAAACACCTTTAAGTTGGCCCCTTTTTAATTTTTGAAAATGCTATCCCCATAGTGCACCCAGAATAACCTCTTAAATCATTATGTATTGATTATTTTCAATTTTGGAAGGAAAGAAAATTTACATTTTTGAAAATATATCTTCATTGTGGTATGATAACAATGAAGAATTTCTATATTATTATATTATAAACGCAACTTTACTATAGAGCTCGAGGGGACTTCTTTATAATACCACAGGCCTAACTTAACTATATGGGCCTGACTTCATAAAGGGGCTCAGGGCTGACATAACAACAGGGCTGACATGACCATGGCCCAATTTCACAAAGGGCTCAGTTCACCTGTTACCCTTCCTAATGTGTGTATGTCCTTGCAAATGTATTGCTACATTTCCTAGCCAATCTGTCATAATTTTGACAAATTATTACAGATTTCTAACAGTAAAAACTGCCAATCAAAACATGATAAGTGTTTAACCAATGATGTGGGCTATATGGCAAAGGAGACAATCACAATATCAAAATGTCAATCGTCTTTTGTTAGCAGAAGAGACCAATATTGTAATTACCATATAAAATTCCTAGTTATTGGGATAGGTAAGAACTTGTGGAATTGTACCTCGTTCAGTCTCATCCATTAAACCAAAGACTCTTATAAAGGATGTCTAAGAATGAGATTTATAGAAATTGACTAAGGAATGTAGAATGCATAAATTCATTATTTATTTCAGTTGAACAACAATAATGCAGTTACTATTTCTGTTAATGAATTAAGATTCCTATGTGCATTCTTAACTTTCTCTACTAGGGTGACGGATCTCATTTTCATTCTCATTTGCTCATGTTTTGTCAGACTGAATTTAGAAGTTTTGTTTACTTTTGTTAATATTTATCTTTTTTGGCAGTATGCAATTAATTTGTACACTAGTTAACATTTCTGGGATGACCAAATATTATAAAGTCAGTATTTATGTGTTATACTTTACAATGCTAAGATTAGTTACACAGTCTAACCTTGCCAGAAAAATGTATATTTGCATGCCTTTTGGTGATAAAGTTTCAGATGCAATTGTGTTCAGCCTCATTCCCACTATATCAATGTCAGCGTCATTATTCATATAATTATTTGAATGATCATCCATCAGCGTTGAGTATTGAGATGTAAAGATTTGGTTTTAATCCCAAAAGAAAAAAGGGCTGATAAGTAGTAGTATCATCCAATGTTTAATCAATTCAGTTTGGCGAGTGTGAGGCTGTAAGGTTATATTGATAAATGGCTCACTCAGTTCTTTGCCCTAGGATATACATAACAAAACACAGGAACTGTTGATGCAATTCTTGAGTATAGTTTATTGAGTAGAGGAGATCTAGCATAGAAAACTAATAGCAAGTAAGTATCATAAGGTAATTTCTCTCAAAATTCTAAAAGATAAATGATGTTAACATGTACTTTCAACATTTTAAAATATGCAAAGCCTGGCATATTGACAATACAATTGTGTTAGATATTTGAAATGCTATACCATTGAAAATTTGGTAAAATGACAAAAACATCTTATACGAACTAGCACATTCCCAATTGTTCTAATCGATTAGAATTAAAGAAATATTTGGGAAATTATATGATGAAACGGTAAAATGAAATATTATTTCAAAACCATATAACAAGTATCAACATAATGATGTTACTACCTGACACTAGATATAGGAATTTACAACCTGCTGATTTATCATTGCTGATTGACAAACTGTTGGTGTTCAGTTGTTCATCTGAATCTGAATCTATTGAAATTGGATAATTCTCAGTAGAATTGACTCCTTTTATTACTCAATTTTGACCTTGCAGTTAGTTAATTTTACCTCTAATCCATTTTCAGTTTCACAGAAAGTGTGATATTTCAGCATGCTAAATTGATTACAAGCAAATAGACAGGTGCAATATATATTGCAGTTATAAAAGCTGAATTGATGAAATAGCAGTAGAAGAGTTTTCATGTAAATCATAGCAGAAGGATATTGATAGTTCAAGAACAGTCCTCAATTGAGGGTATCTGCTAGTTGATAGGCATTCTTTAGCTCAGCAACAGTGTCAGCATACATAGTTATGATGTCTTACATAGTCAAATCAAGTTGCATAGATCAACAACAGTGTTAGCATACACATGTTTTTTAACATAGTCGATAGTCGTTCCATTCTCCAACAACAGTGTTTCACACAACCCTTTTTAACCTAAACAATAGACATTCCATATTTTGAAAACTTACATGGTCCTTTTCATAATACAGTTGATTGGCATTCCTTACTTTGACAACAATGTCAGGAAGATTGGTACATGACTGACAATTTCAGTTCACAATCTTTTAGATTAAACATGAACAGAGTACTAGATAGATGGAAATGGCAAAGTATGAGGTGCTTAAACAAACATTTCTGAGTATTGAACCCTTTCCGGCTAGGTGCAATACCTTCACTGCTAGGCAGTCCAATCCCAGGTAACCAATATCAAGGCTCCAAAAAGCTATGGAGAAACATGATTCCAGAAATATGTCATGAATAAGGACCAGACATCTAATGGTTGTACAACTCTTTTATCTTATGCAAGGCATCAAAAGCTTGTACAATTGCAACTCTTCTATTTTGAACAAACAACACAAGTGAGCTCCCTGTTGTTTACATATTTTGGGTTGGAGATGGTGTCAGTGCGAACCTCCACTGGCCACAGCTCTCCGCGACTGGCATTTATAAATGGCATGGCCACCTCAGGAGCGTCATCCACACAGATCCAGTTCCTTGTTGTTGGGGCCAGATGCTCTGCACTCATCAGGTAGCCATAGTACTCTTGGGTCCATCCATTGGTGCATTTCCTCATTCCAGGGATCATCAGCTGAAGATATTTAATGTTTTTATTTTGTGTTTTTATGTTGACATTTTCATTAAAAAATGTATAATATATGTTACTATATATGAATTTTACCACGTATATATACATATCATTTATCATTATATTTTACTAATTCGAATGGATATAATACATTTAAGTAGAAGTGTAGTGCTTTAGATATATTTATTGGCATAATTTAGGTATTTTAGGCCATAAACCCATAACTATGGCTTGTGGCCTGGTCACCTTGCTACCTGTGTTACTATTTCCCAAACTAACAACAACATTATCAAGAGAGTTGGCAAAGTGGGACACAGGCAGAGGGGACCTATCAATACTACACCGGACTAGGGTAAAGTGGTATTCTTGGAGGTGACTATAAGGCAATGTTTCTTTTAATCCTCCACCTCAGAGAATGAAATGAATACAATCTGACAAGATAAAGGAGTGACTCTACCATTTTCACATTATAATTAGATACAATTTTATTCGCCACAGTTATGGGGGTGGTCTAACTTGTAGTATATGGGCCTGGGTATGATTCCTTATGCTATCTGTTGGACAAATTTTCCTTGCTATCATTTCAGAACCCTATAGATTATAATTATCATCAGGTTTTTAGACAAGATGAAATGTGAATGGGTCGAGATGAAGCTGATATACTGCTGAGAGGTTCTTCATCTTCATCATCATCATCTTCATATTAAAAATATATATATGCTATTGAAATAATGCCTTTCTGGCAAGAGGTACAAGATGTATTATGGAGTCAAATAATACACAGAAATCCACGTTGGTATTGTACCTAGCTAGCATTATGATAGCGAGTGATGTCCATTTAGAGGTATAATGTACAGGCATTATGAAAGTTGGCCCTGTGGTAATGCTATTGTAATCAAACACAGTAGTTCTAAACATTAGCCTTTGATAATTCAAGAAGTTTCACACAACCATAAGTTATATCTGATTGTATGGATTATGACAGTATCAGTTCTATAATGCATATTTCAGTTTATATCTTGACAGAACATATTATTATCCATTTTCTGAATAATAGGATTATAAACAGACATAACAGAACTTCTAAAGCCTACCTGAACACTGCGAGCACTCAGACAGACAGCACACACGGCTTGGTAACCAACAACTTTTTTTTGTCTTGTTGAACAGTTCATCACCAGCCTTAAAGTTCACCCCATGGGCTTCGGAGTACTTGTTAAATTTGGCGTCATAGTTGCCCCATTCAGGAGAATCAGGCAGACAGAGATAGTCAGAGCCACCTCCTGTCATATCTGAATTGCCACCACCTACTAATCCTTGGTTTGGGACAAAAACAAATTTATGATAGACAATATACCCAAGTGGGAATCAGGTACAAGGTGGGTAAAGAGCTGCCCTAAGGCTGATATCCTTGTCGTACCCAGGCTAGGGTTGATTACCAACCTTAGACTAACTGAACAACTGGTACTATTTTTTATTCTATACCAACTTCGTAGCCCCTATACCTTGGTCATTCTCCTCCCCCGTTAGAAACTGGTGGGAAACGGTCAGCATTAATGCCCTGGAGGGCAATAATAAAGAATTATTGCCCCGTAGGAAAATAACGGTCCTGGCCGCTGTGGAAACACCTTAAACAACCTTCAAACCATGCCGAAATTGTCATATTTAGCATCGCATGCTCAAAAATGTTGTTTTTGATGCCATATTGTCTTCTCCAAACTATTTTTCATAGGAAACACCAGATGGCACCAGTAGCGGTAGCCTCTTCCATTCTTTTTTTTCCAAAAAGGCAATTATGTGCATTTTTCATGCATTTTAGTACATAGATTCGTCTGAATATGAATAATAATGCATGAATTGACCAGAATAATATGTTGAACCTTTGTAAATTATAAATTTGATGTGTCGAGCAGTAGGAAGCAAGGCTATAGTCTAGAGGAACTCTCCGGTGGAGGAGGTAAAATAAGGAGAATCCATTTTGTTTTTTCATACTTCTTCCAAAATATCAGGGTATTGGTATAGAAGAAAACAACAAACCTCAGGGGCACTCAGCAATGATTAGTGCCCTTCGCCTTCGCGCATTTGATGCGTCTCGGGCTAAGGCCCTTGACGCACCAAATGTGCTCCAACGCAGGGCAATAATCATTGCTTCGTGCCCCCTTGGTCTGTTCTGTGCAATTACTGCTTGAACTACTTTCTTTTATCACACTGCAAGCTCATAACACTTTTGTTATCCCCCTGCCTGTATCAGTGAAGAATAAAACTCTAACCTACTGAATTATTGTCAAACATACCACTATCATCAGATCTGTCATTTTACATTTTTATAGTCACAATATCTTTGAAAAGTATCACAGACCATTCCAATAATATAACACATTTTCTTTGGTGGCCTCCTTCAGTATTGTTATTCAATAAACATATAAGATCTTCTTCAGTTCTACCTGACTTGAGACAAATCAATGAAGGGCTGATTATATGCAGGAATTTCAATTGATAGGGGGACCTACTAACTTTTCTGACTCAATAACGTTAACATATTATTTATGTTATCATATTTTCTCAAATAAATCAGCAAAAAATTAATTTCAGGTAGACTACACATAGAAGAACTGTTTAAAAAAGAAAAATTTTATGTCTTACCTTTGTAAACAAAGGCCGCATCATCCGGGCACTCGGTCCTCCCCCATCGGGTGTACACTGCACCGGCTGTACACAATGTAAAAGAGAACTAACTGAGATGGCATTCAAAACCTCAATATTGAGTATGGTCATGCTTTTCCCTATAAAATTGTATTAATAAGAATGTAGGTACTGGACACCATTACTAAGAGATCATAGCATATCCTGAAAAAACTCCTTTTGTGATACAATCAAACTACCACAATTATGAGCAGAATCATTGTGATTGTAATATAGAGTGGGGACAACTCACCAAATTCAAAGTTCCTTGTAGATGGGTGCTCACTCACATGCTGAAAGATAAATGAGAGACTCTTGCTCAATTTACAAACTCGGTATGGCAGGAAAGATTATTAAAAACTACTTGTGTTGCATAATCAACAATTTATTACTTCACCATACACAATACTCCCTGTAATTATACCAAGAACAACTGTTACTATGAACACCTTCCCTAGATAGAAGGGTGCCCCTACCTATACCCAACCTAATATAACTGACTAATTCTTGCCTCACCCCACCCAATGCTTCCTGCAGTTATACCCAGAATAACTGTTACTATGAACACCTTCCCTAGATAGAAGGATGCCCCCACCTATACCCAACCTAATATAACTGACTAATTCTTGCCTCACCCCACCCAATGCTTCCTGCAGTTATACCCAGAATAACTGTTACTATGAACACCTTCCCTAGATAGGAGGATGCCCCCACCTCTACTCAACTTAACTGACTAATTTTTACCTCACCATACCCAATGCTTCCTGTAGTTATACCCAGAATAACTGTTACTATGAACATCTTCCCTAAATAGAGAGGTGCTCTCGTCCCTGCACGTCCTAAGTGACTAATTCTTACCTGACCACACACAATGCTTCCTGTAGTTTTATTATACATCAGTGCACGTGTACTAAGTGACCATGCCTTGTTACACGTGATTTGGTATGTGACTGAATACTAACCAGGCTTTTGGGGCTGCTTCCTTATCATTCTCCCTGAGGCCTCCTGTTGCGCCCCTGCACTAAGGTAGTTAATAAAACACCTTGTGCACATAAAGGTACATTAGAAAGGGTTCAAAATTACATAAATTACTCTATCATACAGTTTGGCTATGGTTGGCGTCGCTGGTAGGCATAATAAACCTGTTCAGTTATGGCAGACAGGCTAGGTCTACCAGCGGCAGCACTACCTGGGAGGAAATCAATAACGAACTAATATATATAGACGAAGATAGTTAGTTAGGGGTAGAGTTAGCCGATATACGCTTGGATCAATTCGAGTCTTAAGGATTTGGGGGTTTGGTAGCTACGAATAGCATCTGGTGACATCTGGGGACTAAGAGAAGAATCAACACTGTTGTGAAGTTCTACGGAGATAGGTGTACTTTATTGAGGAAGCTTACCTGACTGACTGTTGCACATAGGAATAGAACATCTTATTGAAACACCAGCAATTGTGACGCAAATGACATCCACAATAAACTAACTCACAACTTTATCATCAGATGAATTCAAGTAGTGTATTTTGCAATTGTATTGTAACATGCTGTTATTCACCCATAATACTAATTTGACCATCGGTAGAGATCTCAATGTACAGAGCAGTAATATGCCCGATCTTAAATGTGATTTCCATGTGAATGCCAATGCAAACCCCTAAGCAAATCCAAACACAAATGAATTTGTGTATTAAATTGTTTTTATGCCTTACTTGGTGATAGTGGTTCACTAGCTCCCTTCATCTCAAATTAACTTAATCCTAAAAAGAAACAGATGTGTGACTAAAGGTTCCTTCCTAAAAGATATTTGGAATGATATTTACCAACAATAGAATGATTAGATGCTTCCAAATGAATTGTTTGATGAGATTTATAGTCTTTAGTAGGACTGTGAGCATTACACACCTCGTAAATGTTAAAGGTAAACACGGGTGACCACTGCAGTGCCACCTAGTATGTTTTTATTTCTATAGCATGATTTTTCTTGTACAAGTTTTCAGTTAAAGGTCATGGAGGACTTAGGAATGATGTAAGTGACTATGTTTATGATGAAGAACTGAGGACAGGTTGTTAAATGAAGCTGAAACAGCAGTTTTTCTTCTTTTTTCCTCATTTTTAGGAATAGAATTAGATTTTCCCTGGTGGCTTAAGGCCATATTCCACGTTGTGGCGTTTTGCTAGCGTTGAGCACTTTACTAGTGGTTTTCATCACCACCGCAAGTAAAAACAAGCACCACATTATGGAATATAGGGGTTTACTTGTGGTGGGTCTTCCAGTGACCCACCACAGAAACCAACATGTTTGTTTCTGGAAAGCAAATTGCTTGTGGTGGGAGATTAGCCCTCCACAAACTACCTCCCACCGGATAGTGGAATATGGCCTTTAAGGGTTTCTCTGTCTTAAAATATTCATTTTGATCCTTCCCACATGTTCAAAGTGAAATCACGGTTATTAATTTTTTAATGTTGAAAAATCCTTTTTTGCCCCATAGACTCAAATAGTAAACAGTCAATCTTTGAGATGCTCATATCTCTGAAATTTATGTGGTGACCTAGGATTTTTCTTTATCGTCCTTATACATCCTCCCAACCACGATTTGGGTTTAGGAATTTTGCCATAGTTTTTAAGAAATCATCCCTAACACCCATATTTGCCTTCAAACAAGGAGAACAATTTCTTCTTTAAATATACTAGATGCTGTTCACCTAGACACCACCTGGTGGATTATCAGAAAACTAGCAACTGATTGTACTTATGTGCAGTTTGGGAGTTTGTACATCAAATTTAAGTGAAATTAATGAGTAAATGTTGTAAATTCGTCGGTACTGGCAAAAGGTACGTAGTGAAACCTGTGACGCTGGTACGTGTGCTGGACGCCAAGCGGCGCCACTGTCCTGTGGCCTGCGTATAGTGTATAGGAGGTGTCGTGGATGATGACGCCCTCTGGTGTAATAGGCTGTAACTGAGTTAGTCCCCTCCTCGACAGGTACGCACAGGTGTGAAAGGGATACTAGTGCAATGGAAAGACTGTTAGGGAGCGTTATGAGTTCGGTGTACGAGATAACCAGTTCTTGAGCACTATGGGAGAAAAGGGCCTTGTCGTCTACGATAGCTGTTATGTAGAATTAGAAATAGAATTAGTTAATGTAAGTAAGAATGGAAGTATGAAAGATAGAGGGAACACTGTTATAGGTGTTAGAGTATATGTGTATAGCGCCAAGCCTTTGGCTGTCGCTATATAAGCGGTTTGAGACTTGGGATAGACGAGCAGACCAAGATAGAGTTCGATCAGAACACATGGGAGCAATAGTCTAACATACGGATCAAGACGGGTAGTGCGGAGATGGTAGTAACCACTACGATTAGGTGATAGTAAGGATTGGGACAGCTTAGGCTTAGCCTTACGGACGGAGTACTGGAAGTAACGGAGATCCTACCGATGGTCTCCGACACTGGTAGACGGGAGGTGACTGTCTCAACAGTTGCTGAAGTGTATAAGCCTTACGAAGGGGGAAGCTTAACCATAGCTATACCTGGTTGGAACGTTACTGATGTTGTTAGCATTGTGAGATGGATGGCATATATTGTATGGATGGAAGAACTATATACTTGTATCTTCAGAATGTCAACATGGATATAATAAAATTACCTCTTGCCAAGCGCGTGTTCTTTGTATAGGTCTGAGCCCCTTTACTTAGAATCTCTACCACTGAAGAAAGAACAGTTTCCAGGTTAAAGATCTACTTGGACTAAAAGAACGAAGCTAGTTAAGTCGATGATTAATAACGAAGAACTCCCCTTAACTTCAAACCACGAACATTTATTGATATCTTCTGATTAGTAAAATGTAAATGATATGCGATAAAACATCACGCAGTCTTACAACGATTCGGCATGCTTGCATAGGATGCTAATAAATAAGAACAGTAACAACGAAACATCCTTGGAATTAACTAAAGATAAAATAACACCAGTCAAGCTCAATATTAATAAGATGAACATAAGTAACAATTTTCCTTTCAATTTAAGTGATATCAGATCAAATTGCATATTCTAAAGTCACTGCTTATTTCTCAACACATTATGTTGTAACTTTTCTTAGAAACGGTGAATATTTATATAATTTAAGCCAAATGTACATTGTTACCTACAGTAAATAACTACTGAGTTTCATTAAAATATTGTTGTTAGTTTTTTAAGTAGAAGGAAAAATGTGATTTTTCCCATTGAAACTAATGGTAAAAGGTGATCTCCTTAATTATGCAATTTATTTTCTTCACAAAGGGTGAAAAGTGAAAATTTTAATCTCTATGATCTGCTTAGGACATGACCTATGCTGACAAGAAATATCTAAGATTTATTGTTGTTCATTAAAAATCAAGCTAGACACCCCCAAGTACCTTTAATGCGTTAAGGCCCCTTTACCGTATGTGATTTTTACCGTCAGACTTGTTACAATCATAGCTTTTCACTTAAAATCAAGAGTTTGGAAACATATTTGTATGACTAATCATGGACTTGTCAATGATAATCATAAGAAATGATTCTAAATGATTATTTTCTATGCTTGCAATGTTGAAATCACAATGGATCCAAAGGAAAAAATTGCCCATGACAAATTAGGCTTTATTATAGTACAATTGATTTATAATTGTAGCTTGTCAGGCACTGTCAGAGCTAAATATCGTGTAACGAGATAAAAGGATAGCTTTACATGCATGTGTTTATCTAGGTTGTCAGGGTCAAGAAAATCCCAAGTGATGTATTGGGGTTACCTTGCTCTAATCCCTGCTAGGGCTTTATGCTTTTCATTAAAGGTTCATCACTGACTGCCAAAAGAAGGGTGATTTTGTTCATTTGGTTTTTCATTTGTGCCTTAATGCCAAATCAATAAGTTATCACATTTCATACTGTTGATATTCGAATCTGTGAATATTTTCTTTGATTCCGTTCAGTAGATGAAGAATAAACAGTTGGGAATTAGAAGCACCATTCTCCATGTTCAAACCTGACCAACCAAGCTAACTAAGTCTTGGACTGCATGCAATTCACAGTGTAAAGGTCAACACCAATTTGTGAGATAAACACTGACAAACAGATGCTTGATACCTTAAAGCAATCCTCTAAAGTATTTTATCTAACATTAATTTGACAGCCCAACTGGTTCAAGTGACTACAGTAGTACAGCAGTCAGAATGCTTACTTCACACATGAGAGGTAGCAGATTAAAATCCAAAGTCCAAATTCACATTTAAAGGTAAATGGGAGTATAAGGCATGATTTCTTATGAATCATAGTAGAACTGTCAACTCACACAGCTGTTATGATGAATGCCTAGGGACTTTAATGAAACTTTAAAAACTACATGTCACATGTATCCATTTCTAAGACATGACCATTTGAAAAAAAAGACCAATTACCATCTAAAAATACATTTATTTTGAGATAAAGAAAATAGGGGGTCACCCTCGAAAATAAAAACTTATTCATGAAAATACTTGACCTTAAAACCCAAAATAAAAAACTAATCATGTTTCAGAAACGTAACTTGACGTATTTTTGGAGTAATTATCAGAGATATTTTGAATTTAAATTGGAGAGATGTAATTTGGTTAACCTTTAAAGAATTTGAGCAAAGAAAATGTATTAACAGCAGGTGGAGCTTCAATGAATACCCATATTTACCTTTAGATTAAGAAATAGATCAATAAAATAGTTAAGTCCTAACCATGAAATTTCCTCAGGGCATGTCTCCCTATCAGAAGATTATAATGATAAATACCAAGTATTTAATGCAATGAAATTGTTATCATCATTAACGTTGACACAAATAATCTAAAAATGTGATCCCTTAGGGCTGAAATATGAGAAAAGCTGACCATAATTATTATATTCTAAATACAAGGCAATTTAAACATTAGGTATTGGTCTACACATGTTGCGAAAAGTTTAATATCAAATTGTTAAGAATATATGTTTATATTCTAAACATCTATTCTGACAGAGTAAATGTGACATCCTCTGCCTAAAGCAGTAGTATGGGCTGAACCATGGAATATAGATGGAATATTTTCAATTTACATCAGACCCTTCAAATCTTATTGGTACGTCCCTTGAATTCTGTCAGCCTGATATAGTCATCCTGATATTCAATGATGCATACTGGATAGGCTGCCTTTCATACAAACTGTAGGAGCAGTTTAGATAATATTGGTCAGAGCATCGAGCTTTTGTATTGGTCAGAGCATTTAAGGATATCAAATATAATGAAATATAAAAAAATAAATAATTGATACAAATACAAATAATCCTGGATATACAAAAGAAAAGAGGCCAATATTGACACTCATGGAAGTGTGCCTTCTATGATAACAAGGGAGGATTGGAGAACTTTCAGTGGACAACTTAACTACCTAAAGACGGGGAACATTTTGAGGGTGTATTTGACCATAACCTTTTTGTTGATTTATCTAATGCTGAGACTAAGGGTGCATTTCACACCAAGGTGATTTTACGATCGTAAGTGCTAAGATAATATGTAGCACTTACGACAAACTGTTCTACACTGAGTGTCATATCTTAAACATTTTATCTTAGCACTTACTACAGACAAATTTAATGGGGAATCACCGTTACCTGAAGGACATGCCAACACTTATATCAAAGAAAATAAATTTGATATGGTTCATACAAACATAAGTAGATGGCAGTATTGTTTAATGTATCCCTTGTATGACTATGGCAACATAGAAAATGTATTTAAGATCAGAATTCATGGGGAAAAGTCTCATCTTTCTTGATATAATTGTTTCATATTGTGAATAATGAATTTTCTATCATGAATTCATTCTGTTAATTTGTACATTTATGGTTAGATATGTATATTCATTATGAGCTTTGTATTTCCCACCACTGTGTAAGGATATGCCACCTAGTGTATACTGACATAGTCGCCAAGTTTATGTTATAACATTCCTTAGTACTTTGTTAGTAAGTGGATTATACTGTTCTATGTTCTAGTTTGTAATTTTGTACTCCCTTGTTTACTTTCATCATGTTCATCTCTATGTGACTCATTCCCATTGAAATACAAGCAGCTGGAAGAACATAAACACTATGTATGTGAAGTTGTGGTAAATAATAATAATAATAATAATAATAATAATAAAAAAAGGAACTAAATAAGTTGGCAATCTACATTGGAATTAAGATACTACAACTCCTATCTTCTCTTTTGTGAAATGCAATGTCTTAGCTACTTACGACAGAAAACAAAGAAATTGTGACACTTTTTTATCTTCAATATTATCATGGTTACATATGATATAGACAAACACTGATTATTGAAAAATCTTCTACATTATTCAATGTTTAATGATAAATTGACAAATATTTGATAGTTCATTGTAACTATAGATAATACAAGCTTTATTTCCATAATCTTAAAAGTTATGATAGCCTATGAGCAGTATTACACTTAAGATCTTAAATGGACATTTTATCGTAAAATTTCACCAAAAAAATATGATGTGAAACGGTTTTAAACTGCTCAATGAGTAGTCACATATCCAAAACCATCAAATTTACAAAAAAATATCCTTACTGAGAAACACAAGGGTCGTAAATATTGATTTAAGATTGTCTCTCAATTTACGATCAAAATTTGGTTAGTGTGAAATGCCCCCTAACACCATAACAATTCAGAATGTTTATGTACTATAGTTAGCTTTTTCAGGTTTTTACAACCCAAACAAAACAATGATATAACTATGATTGCTTTTGGCTATTAAAACATAATTTTGTTGCAATAAAATAAAAGTCCAAAATGTGAAACATAGTGAAGGTGCAACTTTATGATAACATCCCATTCTGGGAATCCACTATGCTGATAACCCTCCCCACCCCGAAATATTCAGGCAGCGACAATCTTTCCAGACATTCTTCCAACCAGGCACAAGCTCAAGGCGAACAGCGATAAGTAAACCCAAGCCATGTTTTGGGCACCAAAAACCAAAGGGTCCTGTTGGTTCGAACGATTCAATCAGTTCACCTCAGGCGGCTGTTACATTATATAGCAGCATTACCGGAACTTCAGGGTATCCTCTGACTATTGTATTATATCTCAAATATATGAACAAAATTGTCAGGTGTCAACCACAATGCCTATATCATGTATACTGACACTGAAACCTAGGAAGTCTTCCTGATCGGTATCATGTCAAAATTCAACCACCCAGCATTTCCATAATTATGTTATATGTAATATATTCATATGTTAATATTGAGGTAACAACAACTATGACAATAAATAATAAATGGTATTGACTATGGTAAATACTCATTGTGAAACATTGATTTTAATTAATTTGAATGGTCTGGATTGTATGTTATAAACGCAACATTATCTTGGAGCTTTCATGCAACAAAACTGATTATAATAACTGTTTTTCATACCATGTGCCTTGTCAGTGTAAAGATGAGTATTTTTCAATCCTAGCCTATCTTTGCTAACTACAGTTTGAAATGGCTCTACTGTCAGAAACATACTTATTTTGTGAATATTGTTTGGAATCAGTGTCATTGAATCATAGCTAGAGCCAAAAAGAGAAATCAATTTTCAGAACCTAAAAGCTTTATTGACCATGTCATCCAATGAGTAATTCAACTAACATTCTCTTTTTTAAAAAAAAGAAACACAAAATATGATTTGATCATCAGAAAAGTGTCAATTGCTTGGGAAAAATCTAATAATTATTAGATATTAGTTATTAGCATGTCTAATAGGATATTGTGGAAAGTTAAGTTTGCTGTGCTGTAAAAGTAACTTTTCCAAGCTAAAGGTGATTTAGGGTGAGCTAGCTTAGTTCAAGTGCTAGTGCTTTATAATGATTAATAGTAATGTTTGAGAATAATGTCCCTGTTTTCAGTGTTGTAAGTTGAAACAAAAGACCCATAGTAGGATTTAATTGTTAAGGGACGTGTCCAGCTCCAAGCCCAGCCTCCACGAAAGACACCCAAACAAGGCCACCATGATGTCTTGTGACTAAACAACTAATCCTGGTATTTTTGGAGCAAAATATTAAACATGTTTAATATTTCCCCATACTTGCTGATGATTAGTCACATGGCTAGGGGCCTAATGTGTCCTCTAGTAATCAGCAGATTTTAGCGTAACAACATCTCAACTTGGGGACTAATTTCATAGTTACCAGGCAATTAGTTAGTGGGCCGCCGACAAGTATTTCGTCCTTGGTCACCACTGAAAATGACTAAAGCCCACACCCCACATTGGCAATAAGATTACCATGATGTCTGGCAACTAAACAAATCACATTGGGTTTTCCGGTGAAATATTGGATGTTTAATATTTCCCCATGCCCACCGGTGATTAGTTAATCGCCGGGCTAGTTACTTGTGTGTCCTCCAGTTTCTGGTAAAATGATCCCCTTTCCCAGGCTCATGGTGGCCCCTCTGAAATTATAGACCAAGGGTTGCGAGAGGTTGTCAGCACTTCAGCTTCAAAGGAATATCAAATCACAACCAAAGTAGGCCTAAAAAGTCATTTGAGACGTGAATGATACAGAGTGAGCATCAATCTGCCTGTCTTTTATGTCTGTGGCACGTATAATCACAAAGCTTGGGAGAAGTTTGACCTGCCAAAGGGGAATTAAGTTTTAAGGAGACACAATAGTTACCTAAAGCATGTTGGGAACTTCCTTTAACAAATGTGATTCATAGAAATTTGTTTTAAAAACCATGATTCATTGTTTGGAAATCTTTACTACTTTTTAGAAATGATAATGATGAAATACGTTGCTTCAGTTGGGTCCAGGCTGTCTGTATATGAATGTATAAGGTTTTTAGTATGTGTAGCATTTAGGGGGGGGGGAGGGCATGAAGATCCTGAAAAAATGCACATGTCTATGGTCAAACCTAATGCATAAATGCAAGGCTAAGTGAGGTTTAGGGTTAATGGACAACCCTTAATATCAAACTGTTGGTCCCTTTGCCCTGCATCCAGCAAGTTCTACACAACAGGAGAAACTCAGAAATATGCAACATGCGTAACTTCTTGGAGCACCTCTATGGAGCATCTCTATGATTAAATTACTGTATGGGTTTCTGACAGTTTTTTACAGTGTTATCAGACTCAGCTCTATATGTTCAAGCACCAGTTTACTCCACTACTCATCTGATCTGTGTCCCCATATCAACATACTTGTATCAACATAGGGTGTATGTCTCATGTTATAGAGAATGCATGATTCTCAGTCACAAATACCTTGACTGTGTAGTGTATTACCCTGAATAGTATGATTAGGTTAAGATATAAGAGGCAATGTATGGCAGACAGTAGGTGTACCACTGCACAAAATTTGACCTTTAATGAATTGAAATCTTGATGAGCATGTTGGTCATAAACATAAATTAAAGTTAACTATATGTTGCTTGCAATTAGTCAATTTTAAGTTTCAAACTGTCAAAGAGATTTTTCTAATTTTATATGGTATTTGCTAGATCAAGAGTGATCTTTAGGAATGAAGTATTTATTTGTTGAATACTATAATATTGTTATGTAAAATACATTCTTTTATTCCCAAAATGTCTCCAGCTCCTCACATACTAGGGAAACACAAGTCTGTAAGACATTACACACAGTAGATGTAATTTTCAAATTTCAAAATTTCAAATTCTTAAATGACAGCTAAGAATATAAGATAT
Source organism: Lepidonotus clava (assembly GCA_936440205.1). Taxonomy (NCBI): domain Eukaryota; kingdom Metazoa; phylum Annelida; class Polychaeta; order Phyllodocida; family Polynoidae; genus Lepidonotus; species Lepidonotus clava. Next base: position 89,006,973 of record OW387133.1, read on the forward strand.
CAGAGAATTTAGCATAAAATCATAGCTATGATAATTAGTTCTGATGCAATAATCTGTGCATCCTAACACTACTGATTCTTACCTACAAAGTCCAATACATATTTTACAGGTCGCCCAGGTTATTTAACCCAAAAACCCGATATATTGTTGATTGTTGCTTTTAGATTATCATTACGAATACAAAATCCAAGGGACATCCATAAGCTTGAATTGTATACTCGTTTGAACTTGCTACCTGTTAAACACAGTTTTTAGGACAATACAGACTTGAGATATTGTCCTTAAAGAAACTGTGCATCAAACAAGGTAGGCACTAGCCCCAACTTTGTGTATATACCCTTTTCGAGGGTGGACTACATTTACTACATTAAAAAGTCACCTATATTTGATGCGAAGACTCTCTGGAATCACCTTCCAATATAACTACGAAATATTGATTCATATCACGAATTTTAAAGTAATCTGAAACTGTATTCTAAGGAACAGTATCGCCAAGATGAAATAGCAAATTTAACTGTTGGAATATTTGTCCAATAATCAATCTTGTAAATTGCTGATATTTGAAATCTAATCATCGTTTCACCTTATCGTATTATTTACTAACAATCACCATTCTATACTATTATTGTTCTAAAGACTACAATAATATCCAAGTCTGCAATAATGTTTAAGTTATGGCTCGAGGAGAGGGAAGACTTGCTCCAGGGTAAATAAATTTGTCTAAAAAGAAATGAATAAATGGATATAGTCACAGACTCCTCTCTTTAAAACCATTAACTTAAATTATATATGCACTACAATTGTGGTGATGTAAGGAAATCGTATATATTTCTATTCTGCTATTATCGTTGATACAAACATAGATATGGATAAATGGATATATGTCGGTGAGCCAACCCAGTCATGCGCTGTCGAGAACACAAACAAACTTGATATAAAATGTTACACCCAATCCTGATGTATGCCTGTATCAAAATATGTAATCTAAGTATAACTGTATGCCCATGAGACTGTCAAGTGACTAACAGATCTTCCTGGTTTGACATAGTATCATGTGGAAAATGCGTCAGAAATTAAACACAATCCCCATTGTTTTTGATGCAACAAGAGATTCAGATCCGGCCAATCCCATCTCATGATGTCCCAATATTCCGTATGTTCCGTATGTTATATTCTTGTATATCCCACCACACCCAGTATGAAGTTAGGATTACCAAAAAAAAATTAACTTCTTTCCCCATTTATTTATATGCTGTGGTTTCCTAGACTCTGGGTTGGCCAACTTGTTGCAAGTTACATTTTGCCACTTTTGAAATGTCAAACAGTGAAAATTATACAAAGATTTGAAGCCTGTTTTCCAATTGAACCACAAACAATAGCAACGAGTAGTTGGTGGCATCTGAAATAATTCCTCAATGACCAGCAATATGTTACTGGAATCTGAAACCTGTTGGGGGGGGGGGGGGGCAGGGAGCAAGGCAACAAAGTGTACTTGTCCTTATGTTAGGATGTGCCTATAGAAGTACTAGACTTACGAGAGAGAATTATTACAATAATGTCGGTGTTCAACATAATTCGTCAATGATAAAAGATGTAACATGTTTCATTATATTGGCCCATAATTTTAAATATTGATAGACAACACAGCCCCAAGTCCAATGAGTGGTGGATGGTAGGGGGGATATTGATATGGCTAAGGTTACAGTCTGTACAATGTTTCAGATCCTCCTTGGCATGACATAACGCAAATGTAACGTATCTTTTATCTCAGCACATACAATGCATTTATAAAATATTTCAATGTGAGTGTTCTATAGTACATGTATCTAACATGCACATTTAATTATAATTACCAAATTGTTAACCTATAGCCTTATATACAACTGTGTAGATTTGAGATACATTGACGTATTGAGATGCACTGTGGGATCTGAAATTCATTGTTAGCCCAAACCCTATGGGTTCATATTTGCCAATTAAGTTAAAATATGAATTCCCTCTCTTTTATGTTGTCTACTGATGGTTAAAGCCACAGTTTGTTTTTATCTTTGGTCAAACACCCCTCACATTTTATTGGATAGTGCTTATGCCTTGTCCTCACAAGGAGAAGGTTCCCCAATGAGAACCCTTTTATGCCAAAATATTCCATCATCAGAGACAAGTTTTTTGTTATTGATGTATTCCTAATGGCCATTCCATAAAGTGTGCCGGTTTGCATGCACTTACCAGCAGCTGTTGATGGTAGATATCTAATTAATTATATTAGCAGCCTCTTAGGGATAGACACCAGTGGTTTGGGCATAAGTAGGGCTGCTCTCTTTGATCACGACCACAATATTTGTTTGTCCTATCATTCCTTAACAGAAAACATCATTAAATAGCAAATAAATCAGCCTATCTTATGAAATAAATTATAAATAAGAAGCTAGAATAAAAGTTGTGTAAGTTGGTCACAAAACTAGAAATACTAATATTCAAATTTATTTTGTGAACATCGATATCTCACTCAATATTAAACCTAGACCTTAGAAATTTCTTGTACATATTCTTGACATACACATGCAGGAAAGACTGTCTCAGATTTGTTATATAGGGCTTTGTTCTGATTTTATGGAATGTAGAGAATAATATTTCGCAAACATCAAAAAAAAGTTTCCATTTGTTGCCGTTTTTGACCAAAAAATATAAACTAGGACCTTTATCAAAAATCTGAGAAGCGCTTCCCTGTATATGATTGTCATAAAGGTATATGCAAAATATTATTCATCTAGATTAAGTATTAAGCAAGATATCGATGTTCAAAAAACAAAAGTAAAATAATATGTTTGTTTATAAAATCTCAGGTTTGAATTCCTTGATGATTTTAATGATATTAATTGATAGAGGAAAATATGAGCTTTCAAATGATGTATAACATGTTGGGATCGGAGCGATAGTAAGGAATGATTTGATTATTAATTTTCATGAATTGGCCGCTGACCACTGGTGTCTAAATGCCTTTGAATATGACTGTATCAAAAAATCTTTCTGAAATGAGATAATTGTCTTTGCAAAATTGACCATAATATTATCGAAAGTCCACCTTAAAGCATATATATGAAAATAATTCTATTTAGGGAATAACGCACACGGGGTCGGGTGTCTCGCCACAGACCTACGGTCTGCTGTGAGACACACTCAGCCCTCGTGCATCTAGCTAAGCCTCAGAACGTCTCGACCCAAGACCCCCGTGCGTTATTCACGTTATAACACTGATAATTGTATCATAATAGTGCCTAAAATGTATGTTGCTCAAATTGTTACAAAGTTGCCCCAGCCAGCCGTGGTCAAGGTGAGATACCCAGATCCAATGAGATGTAAGTAGGTCACGTCGTTGCCCTGACGATGATCTGATTACCCTGACGATGACCTCATTGCCCTGACGATGACCCCATTACCATGACACTGTGTTTTCTAGCTCAGGATAGATGCACGGTAAGGTAGCAACCAGAAAAACCTTTAAAAATGCTTTTATTCAGAGTAGATATTTATTTTGTAATATTTGTAATTGATAATACATAATGATGGGTTCATTCACAAAGTTTGGTGAAGATTGAGGCTTTTACAACGATTTTACAACGTTGTTTACAACATGAGGAAGTCTAGATCAGCACGTTGCTACCCCCTTGCCGTGTTATAAAAGTATATAGATTATTTCTTAGCTTAATCTCATGCCAATCTTTGTACAAATTACATTTTTGAAAAGATTTCTGTTAGAAACGTGATGTACATTGTTGAAAGATGGTGAAGACCTTAAACCATCTCCCCTCATACCATTACATCTATTCCAAAACAAAGTGACTATGTTTCCAAAAAGTTAGATATTGATGTGTTTGCGATAAAACATTTAATGTTGAAACAGTGAAATGGTCTCCTTCCTACTGTTTTTCTCTCCCAGTGTTTCCCCCAGGCAGTCAGGTCCTTTGGTCTATGGACAGTTTAGTTGGTATGTATGTGTCCAGGCCTTTAGACCCCAATATATATATATATGCATTTTCACTGAGGAGTTTTTTCAACACAGAATAGACTTCCATTGTTATACTTCTCTGTACTAAACATAAACTATCAGATCTTGTTGCTGGAAAACTCACATATCTTATATATTTCTTATTTTTATATATTTGCGTTTTAGCTAGGAAAATATATCAACACTTGTGCTGAATGTGAATATGCCTACAATGAACAAGATTTTATGATGATAATCCATTACGTTGTTTGGAAATATAAATATTGTCATTTCATATAATATCGCAATTTGATTAAGGACAATTATTCTGAATCGTTTATGAATCGATCAGATACCCCAGACCCTTTACCCATTGGCTATTCACGGGAAAATTTTGATCTCATACACTAAGCAGACTTGGCCCTGTTTGAATCAATTTGCTATATGCCGTGTCGATAAGTGTATGACTTACTCCACCATTAACCCTGAAACAGCACAGTATCATTATATTCCATGCCCGGTTAAAATGACTATCCTAAACTTTGTAAACGGGCGTAAGTTTTACTGCACCAATTTAGTCCTTCATGTGCGGTCATGTTACAAGCCCTCCTTCAGTAACATATTGTCTTATAATACCTGATTATGACTGTCACCAAAAGTAGTGATGTCATTCCAAATAACGTTGGAAAGGGATTGTTGGGTGTGGTTACTTTGATTCATAGGTGGAATAAATAGGAATGAGAGACTTATCAAAATTCACCTGATTAGCCAAATTGCTGAAATCAGTTACAATCAGAGGATTACACAGGGGGCAGATCTAGGCTTACAGAATGAAAGTTTGGGTGTACTAAATTAACTGTACTTGATTGTTAAAAATTCTACATCACAAAGTTGTCAATCTTACCAAAGTAGGTGAGTTGGAAAGCCCTCTTAAGCCTGCTATTATCAATATTATTTTATTTCACTGATAAAACATGATTCATTGAAGAGCTAATGATAAATATGATTCATACAAGGGATAATAAAGTCAAATTATGCTTTAAATCATTTTTATTGCTTCAAAATGTTTGTCATCATACTGCCAATCATATTCAGTTAATTCATACCCCATCCACAAAAATATCACTTTATTGTAACTTTTGCTAACCAGCCTATATTATCCATTTTCATGGTCATAGAAAACATTTGTATGGTATATTCAAGATTATCATGAAATAATACTATAGATCCTGTGACAAGAGAGAACAAAATTTAACATCAGGCCTATCATAATGACCATATATGTGTAAAGTTCACATCAACTATGTGTTCTTTTGATAGAGGTGGGTATTTTCTTTGCAATAATTGAAGAACACAAGCAAACTTGCGTTTCTGTAATACTGGGCAACACAGGAATATAGCCTTCAGCAGTTCCTCTTCTTCACCATCATCCTGGCGCCTGTCACTGAGACACTGTTTCCTTTCCAGGCATCCCAATTGACCCCCCTGTTATCGGCCTGGGAATCATAGACACCATTCAGATTTGAAGTGTCACAATTATTAAACCACCAGCCAGTTGTACGTGTCTGGGCACAGTGTCCAGAGTTTCCATCATTGTCACGGTCCTTTGTGGAAAAGCGAGACTGGTTGTGATGTGCAGTAAGCGAATCTCCTTAAACAAGAAAATGGCATTGTTTAGATAAAATTACTAACCATATCATCAAAGCCCAGTGGCCTGTTGCACAATAGAATTTCGTTGTTAGGATCAAACAAAGATATCTTTGTTAAAGATACCTTTGTTACGATTTTAGTAAAATCTCTGGTTCTAATGAATGAAATTGAATTTTGTAAACTGATGTAAAAAGGGAAAAAATTAAGGACAAATCAGTAAAAGTTACAGCTCTCTGTGGCCCGTCGCATAACCAGATGCTCGCTGTAGGGAGAGAAACAGCGAGGGTTTGGCAAAGTCTCGCTACTATACGCGAAATTCGGCATCAATTTACACCCATTTCTAATCATTTTCCTGGGCTGAAAATTTCAGGGATTTTAGATCTAAATGTCTAGTTTCTAGAACTTTTTACAGAATTAAAATCGGTTGCTTAGAACATCCACAAATCAACAGGGGGACCCATCGCAACAGGGATGTCCTTGTTGTGAGAGTGGTGTGCCAATGTTCCCTACAGCGAGACCCGTTATGCGACGGGGCACTGGCTGTATTCTAAATATAAAAAAACAATGTGTATAAACCATCCTTGTTACAAAATTTTTTTTTTTTTCAAAAAGATTATTTTTGTTGTTACAAACCCATTGTGCAACGAGCCACAGTGGCCCGTTGCACAATAGAATTTCGTTGTGAGGATCAAACAACGAAAGCACAATGAACTTTTGCTAAACAACAAAACGTTTCGTTGTTATGAAAATATTCCACTCTTACGTAAATAGTAAAAATCTCAATTTCTAATGGATGGAATTGAATTCTGTAAATTGATATAAAAAGTCAAGACATTAGAGAAAACGCAGTAAAAGTTACAACTCATTGAGGGCATTCTAACTATAGAAAAAAAATTGTTAAAAAAGTTTTGTTGTTACGAAAATAACTGCATATAATTTATTAAGTAACAACGAACTCTTTCGTTGTTTGTCATATTTTCGTTATTACGAAACCCCTTGTGCAACGGGCCACAGTGGCTAATTGAACAATAGAATATCATTGTGAGGATCAAACAATGAAAGCATAATGAACTTTTGCTGAACGGGGAAATGTTTCTTTGTTACGAAATTTTCCCTTGTTATGAAAATACTCAAAATCTCTGGTTTTAATGAATGGAATTGAATTCTGTAAATTGATATAAAACGGGAAGAAATTAGAGAAAAACCATTAAAAGTTGCAGCTCTTTGAGGGCATTCTAGATATAGAAAAAAAAATCATTGTTAGGAAAATATCTGCAAATAATTTAATAAGCAACAATGAGCTCCTTTGCTATTTATTATATTTTCGTTACGAAACCAATCGTGCAATGGGCCACTGGAGAACCAACCACTGTTTCATTACAACTATGTCCTAACAATAAAAGTTCTTGTTTCAAACATCATACTGTAGCTGTTGGCCTGCTCCATTTTGGGTTTCACAAAGAAGTTTCCTAGGAGAATGGCAATGCCAAAGAAATTAGCTTGATGTTATTTTTCTACATTTTTTATGTAAGTTTTCTACAAAGTTACCCTTCATTGTTGCCCAGCCAGCTCACAACGTAACAGAAACGTTCTGCAATTATACTTTTTTAATCAGTTTGTTACTTACTAAGATGGCATGTAACAATTACGTTATTGATGGTGAGGTTGAAACCTCACCAAATTAAAATGTTATTATAACATTGTTCTTTGGTGAGGTTAGGGCAAAACCAAGATAGAATGTTATAAAAACATTCTGTTTAGGTTGAAGAACATTACTAGAATGCCATAATAATGTCGCAATGTAATGTCTGAGCAATACATTGCCGCAACGTTATTCGGAGCCATCAAAATAACTTAGCAAAAACCAATACAGAACGTTGCTGCAAAATTATTATAATGTTACACCTCAGACTGGGTGGTTAGTCTCACCTGGTGGATTAGAGCCTGAGAAGCCGGAAACATATAGCTGGTACTTCAAGTCCTCGTTAGCGATGAAAAATTGGGAATAATCGGCATACTGAACTTCTCGATGATGCCTCAACTCTATCTTTAGCTTCTGATCATGGTGCTTGGTCAAGAGGTGAATGTTGTCATTTCCAAGCCAGAACTCTCTGGTTATCTCACCAAATCCTGCCTTATACTCTGCCCAGTCTCTAGAGAAGCTTTCGCTGCCATCTTGTCTCTGTTGGAAAACCTGAAAAGAGATTTTGTTCTATGTCTAAATACTTCAGTGTTCATCAAAAGCCATCAAACTGTGCACGGAAGCTGTTGACATCAGATTTGTATTATTATAAAGATGAACCTGCTTTACAGTAAACACGGGTGACCACTGGAGCTCAACCATGATTTTATTGTTATTGCAGGATTACCTTGGTTACCCACTTCATTTATAGATCACTGATGAATGTGAATTTGTGAATAAAAAAGAAATTAGTTAAAGGATTTAGCTAAGCAGTTTTTCTTCATATTTTCCTTAAATTTTGGGGAAAAAACAAGGTTTCCTATAGTGAAGTATGGTTTTCTTTGGCCTAAAATACTCAGTGGGGTCCTGCCCACACATTTTCCAGCATTTTAAGTAAAAATCAAAGTTTCCTATTTTTTGATCGACATTTTTCAGATGCCCATATACCTGAAATTCATATGGTGATATAGGATTTTTAAAACTTCATAGTGGTCCTTGTACATCCCCCTTACCACCATATGGGTTTCAAAAATTTGTCGCTGTTTTTAAGAAATTGAACGCTATTGTAAAGTTTTATGGTTAATTATAGTTATAGTGCATTGTCCGATATAATCACTGTCATTAATATTATTCCTAATGGGTGCTAGTCGAGTGGTAAGTGAGTCCATGAGATGGCGCTCAATCCATAACATGACCAACGCTTGCCAGTAGGATAAGTTTATTGGTGGATACAGTGATGCGTACAATTGCCAGTGAAGAGATGATAAGTTCCTAGGTGTTACAATTCCAATTCAGGGTAGAGTAAGCTTCCTCCTCGGAGTCCGCCTAGTCTCACCTCCAGCCGTAGTGCGGTAGTACCGTGTAAGTCACCAGATGTCCCTGTGGTTGCGTAGCTATCTAAAACCCCTCGAATCTCTTGATCCATATTGTCCAAACGTTAATGATTTCTCTCTCCCCTTGCACTGCGTTCCTGCTTCTTATAGCAGTCTGGTATTGATTTTTACCCAAGGCATCGACGCCTGTTGGGAGGTGTACCCTGCTGAGCATTGCCATCAGGTATATTTACACCTACCAGCGGCACCTGCCATATTTATACTATGTATTATCATAAGCTAAGTAATTTGGAAGAATTCTTAGTATCCTCTTGTATTCAACTGGTGACCTTTACACTATTTCAATTATCATGCACAAAGTAAATGAGTTAATCTCTACCTTTGTGCAAAATGACCCCAGACGTGCCTATTTACATTTAAACCTTGTTTGTTGTCTACTTATTTCCCAGCATGCATTATGATCTAGGCTAGTCTGCTCGAAGATTGTAGAATATGAAGTATCCATGGATACCGGGAAGAATTGTATATCAACATACCGTCCAGCCTCCTCCATCCACACCCTGCTCACAGGTTACGTTGATCTTGGTGACACCATCTGGGGAGATCCTATAGACTCCTGATGTTATTCCACCTCTGTCCAAAACCTCCTTACAGTCCTTTGGGTCCTGGAAAATATTCATTGTTTTTCTATTACTTTAACAACTTACAAAAATCAAGATTACCATTGCTACACAACGTTCAAAGTTCAAAGTCTCAATGATAGTTAAATCATAAGATATGATTATGTATATTCAAGGTTAAGCCCCATACCCTCTAGGGGACTTTCATACTGTGGGCTGACGGATCTGAGGTAAAATCGGCTGATTCTCATGATCACCTGTTAGTACAGTTTACTAACATGTGCATGTCTGATCTGAATCAGGGTTAAAATCGGCCGATTTCAGCAGTAAATTAGCCAATTTTAGCACTGATCTGTCAGCCGACTGTATAAAAATGTCTAAACACTGGAGAGATGAAAGTAATGTTTTGAAATTTATTTTGATTTTAATATGGAACAGAATATCTTTTCCATAACACAAGGCCTTTGAATATGGTTTCGGGACTGAGTATTACAGGGACAATACTTTGACATACCTCTATCAATCTCTTTAAACATTAATTCCGAAACCCAACCCAACATGCCCTACCTGAATGTTCTGTTTGGTCAGAGCAGTAAGAGCAGTAAGAGCAGTCTGCACAGCATCCAATTTCTGCAAACAATACAAGGCAGATTATTCTAACAATAATGTTTATATATTCTGAACATGTAAATTCAATGAGGTTTAGATTTCCATATCTCAACAATTGAATCAGTTACCTCGCTCTGATCCCTGCTAGAGCTATATGCATGTCATTAAAGAAACATCACTGACTAAAATCAGATGGGTGATTGTGTTCATTTTGATATAATTAATATGTGTCTTAATACAAAATCAATGAGACATAACATTTCATACTGTTAATACTCAAATTCAAGTTTATTAAAAACTGCTGGTATAGCAGAAGATGAGACATTTGTCGTTTTTCATCAGGAAATAAGTCAATAGAAAGAAAGCACACTCATGGAAATTGAAAGGTAGACAGATGGATTTTTTATGGCTTCAGTAAATTCAATTGTGATTATATACCAATAGAATATCATGTCAAAATATACTTGGATTTTCATAAGAAAGGTCTCATCCCGGGCAATGTTATAATAACGTCATTGTGACATAACTTTTTTATCTTTGTTACATCACACTTTGACGTTCTATAGACATAGATTGGATGGCTCCTAATCACATCTCTGAGACTACTTATGCAATGTCAGAAAATAACATTCTTATCACATATTTGTGCAATGTCAAAAAATGACAGTCTTGCTACATGTTTCTGCGACATCACAGTACAACATTCAAAGAATAATTATGTGATTTAGAAACTACTGCTGCAACGTTGCAACATAGCATATTGATGACATGATAACAACATATATTGTAATCAAAATTATGTTTCAGCAAAGTTATTTTGTGACATGTTCTGTTAAGGTTATATTGCAACTCACCTATGACCAAACATTACAGTATACATTGGTCACAGTGACTTGGGCCTTTAAAGTAAGTACTTATGCACCAAGGCCCTTTCAATAGCTGGCAATTGTCAGATATCAGGCCAGGAGTTAGATAGACTCAATATGAGAGAGTGAAAAAGGTGTTTTCATGTAAGTGATCAGTGATTCAGACCAAGACAACTAAATTAAACTTTAAATGATTTTCTATAAAGTAATTTGATATTTTATGAAAAAATAATGTTTCAGCAGAATTTAAACATATTTGGAACATAATGAGATAAACCAATCTTGAACTTTAGCAATGTCTCAACTGAAACAGTATAGCACTGTCCCCTTGTGTTGATAAACAATCCTATCAATGGTTAAGGCTAAATTAAGATACAAGGTACTTGTGACATTCTGATTTAGTTGAGTTGTGACTTAACCTAACCAGAACGTCACTGAGACATGGTGATTAGGTGAGGTCAAGACTGAACCTAATTACACCATCACTGTGATGTCATGATTAGGTAGGGTTGAAACCAAATCTTCAAAGAACATCACTGTGACATCATTATTAGGTATGGTTCAGACCAAACCTAAACACAACATTCTTTTGACATACTGTTAAGGTGCAGTTAAGATCTAACCTAATTAGAATGTCATAAAGCCATCACAATTGGTTGAAGCGACATATCTGGGAGCCATCAAATAAACGTCACTGCACATTGACATCTCATGTAATAAGAATGTCTCTTTAGGTATTGTACAACTACACTTAGTCATTATGTATCAGTTATGTTCTTTTTAAGTTATGTTTCTATGTCACCTAATCAACATGTCATAGCTACATTCTTTTTAGGTTTGGTAATAACCACACATAATTAGATTGTATCAGTTACATTCTGTTTAAGTTGTCTCAACCACACCTGATCAGCATGTCACTGTGATGTTACATTGTAAGGTGGTTCTAACCTGATGTTTATGGATTTTTTTTTTTTTTTTTTTTGGGGGGGGGGGATATCATAGCATCCCCCTCAAGTCATGTAACTGTTATGTAATATCATGTTTGGTATAGACCAACCAAAATGGCACAGTCACAGAATGGCAAAGTTATGTCCCTTCTCACCTGGGATATTAATCTCAAACTGCATTGGCCAATATCAATATTCATAGAAATATTACAGGCTCGTAACTAGGGGGGTGGTGGGGGTGGCGGGCCAACCCCCCACAAATGAAATTTTTCCAAAAGTTCCACCTTACCTTCCTCTTAAACTAGTAGGAAATTTTGAAAAGTTCCACTTATGAAACCTCGCCACCCCCTTTTCAAGCTCAAATCATTGAAAATATTATAGATAAAAGTTCCACTTATGGAACCTCGCCACCCCCTTTTCAAGCTCAAATTATTGAAAATAGAGGGAAAAGTTCCACTTATGGAACCTCGCCACCCCCCCACAGCAGAAGCTGGGTACGGGCCTGATTTGAAATATACCTACTATTATCAGGGGCATGACTAAGGGAGGACTATAGTATTGTAGCCCTTTTATCAGACAACTTAACTGCCAAAAGAGGGGGGAAATTTTAAAGGTATATTTGACCATATTAGGTAATTCAGAATGTTCATATATACTGTAGTTTTTGGTTGTTGCCACCCAAACAAAACCAAATGTTATAATAAGGTTCTGTGTGGCCCAGTTAAGATACAACTTAACAACGCATTCTGCTACCCTGCTTTTTAAGTCAGTCTGTCACTTAATTACTGAGATGGCACATAACGGTTACATAAGTTGATGGTGTTCTTGAAACCTAACTAAATTAGAACATAATTATGATGCTATTTTTTGTTCAGGTTACGACCAAACAAAAACAGAACATTATAAGAATATTCTGTTTGGGTTAAAGAACAATACCGGAATGTTGTAATGACATTACAGTGCAACCACACAGCAGTACATCACAGTAACGTTATTGGCAGGGATCAAAATAACACGACAAGAACCAATACAGAACCAAACAGGACGCTGCTGCAACATTATAATAATGTCACATGCTTGACTGAGAATAACGCACCATACGGGGTATTACCCATGCAGATAGCCCCCTCCCAATATCCTTTCTTCTGCTTAAATAACCACATCGACAAAACATATTGAAAAATAATCGATCAATATAAAAAGAAGAACTTACAGTCAAAACAGGTTCAAGGTTGACAGATGCTTCATCTAGAGTGCAGGATACGACACATTCTGCAGATGATCTTCCAATGAAGCAAATGCCCAAGGTGAGCAGCGATATGTAAACCCAAGCCATGTTTTGGGCACCAAAAACCGAGGGGTTCTGTTCGTTCAACAGCTTCTTCCAGTTCATCTCAGGCAGCTGTGCTTTTATACAGCAGCATTACCGGAACTTAAGGCTATCCTCTGACCACTGTATTATATCTAGAGGCCTGCAGATGATTTTGAGGTGGAGGGGGGTCCTCATATAGGGCAAGATGTTGTGCATACATATTCAGCACCTTTCCTTCCTCTTTGTAAAGTATTGGTCCCTATCCAAAGGGGAAGGGGGGTTTAGAACTGCCTTGACCCTCCCACCTCTTGGGCAGCCACAGCACATGCCAGGATACATTCAGCCACGTGTACTTAGGTTATATGTGTACTGTACATTAGTTCATGTGTACTGATATCACATGAGAAAGTTAAAACACTTCCTGATTGTCAGGCGTCAACCACATTGCCTATATCATGTATACTGACACTGACACCTGGGAAGTCTTCCTGATCAGTATCACGTCAAAATTTGACCACCCAACATTTCCATGATAATCGTTATGTTGTAGGGCCCATGTATTTTCATAAGGTAGTAATGTAATAACAACAACTATGACAAGAAATGATAAATGGTATTGATCATGGTATACAATCATTTCAAATAGTGTTTTCAATTCATTTGAATGGTCTGGAAAGTATGTAATCACATCATTATGCTACAAAATCTATGTGATCTTTCATACAAAAATGGTGGAATAAAGGTAAGGCCTACAACAGAGAAACAGCTGAAGGTGATAAACCCTCCTGCACCGTGATTCGAACTTGACTAGTGGTCTGCGACATCAGACTTTGAACTATTTTAGTAATTGCTTATTTTCTAGTAACATTTCTGGCTTTAAAATCATTACTGAACTGTCATTAATGATCCCGACCATCTTATTTCTTATGTACTTTGGTAGATTTTGATGTATTTGTAAAGTTTTGAAAGGTTTAAATTGCACCAATGTTACAATTATGGTTACAGATTGGGCTGAGGTGATTACATAGGCCATGGAGGGGACACCTCCTTAGCTAGTTATAGTCACCTGGAAACAGGTGATTGTGGTCAGCCTAGTCACTGGTACTTAAAGGTGGAGAATATCAATTAGACTATGATTTCTTGATAACCATGATAAAATCATCAAACTCACACAGGTGTTAGATGAATGCATAGGGACTGTTATAAAACTTTCAAAACCATATGTCACCATATCCATAAGATATTAGCATTTGAAAAAATTACTGTTTACCATTAGCTTTATTATATTGGCTTTAAAGGGAAAAATGTGATTTTTCCCATTGAAGCCAATATAAAAATAGATATCCATAATTTAGACATCAAAAGCTGCAAATATTTAGAGGGGAACAAGATGTTCTTAAGAAAACATGGGGTCATGAGAAATGGAAAACCAGGTGGCACTGCAGTGGATACCCATACCAAGCAAACAATTTCACAACGTAACTTTTGACAACGAAAATTTGTGCACTCCAAGAAACATTGTAGCAACGTTGTTCACAACGTTGTAGTGTTACCAAATTACAACCACAACCTAAATTTATACATTTATCGGGTTAGACCAGGTTGTAGGAAAATTTCCAGTGATAATGTTATTCATTTATTTGTGGTATTAACGTTCCCCAAATAATTCTATTAAATCATATCAGGTTAATGACCTGTTCATTTACACAATATCTTTCAAAGCTGAAAGCCTCTATAATAATGGTAAGCTATAAAAAAAAAGGTGTTTAAAATGTTAAATTGGTTTAATTCCTTGTTATGTATGCATTTCATCATATCAATTCATTATAACGTTTATCAACAAGATTGCATGGCTCAGGACAATGTACTAGTATTTATTGATTATCTGCAGCTGTAATAAAATGTTCCAAAATGGATTAGATTGAAAAACGTTTTAGGAAATTGAAACTTTACAAACACTACTGCTATCTGGATGTTGTTTTTATGGATATGCCACAACGTTGTAGCAACGTTGTGAAAATGACGTTGCATAAACAACGTACATATAACGTGCCATGGTGCCTGCCTGTTTAACTGCAACGTTGTAATCTACGTTGCAACAACATTGCTGGCATGTCTTTTCACATTGTTGCAAAAGTACAACGCTGTAGAACGTTTTATTTATGTTATGTGTTTGCCGGGGATTTATCTTTAAAACAGCAATATACATTTATGCATGTATTCAAGACTTGCTCATGTTCTTCCTTAATTAAGATTTACATTTTGCTGTACATATTTACTTAGTTTTTTTGACATATTATCATTGTGGTAACGTCAAGTTTTTTCGCAGATTTTTAAAGGTTTCGAAAGAGTCAATATTTCTAACGTTAACTGGCAAATTATTCCAAGCAACAGGACCCTTGTAATTTACATTCTCCTTATATTTTTAACAATTCAGTTTTGTAACAGAAAATAATGGAGCATCACGATCTCTAGTTCAAACATTTTTCGTATCAATGAGCATATCTACATTTCTCTTTTTTATACATAAAGTTCAATAAATGTGCTTTCAATTCCTCCTATCATCCAGAAAAGCCAGTTTTGATTCTCTGTGCAAAGTTATAGTTGCTCTGTCAGCATTAGGCCCTAAACAGAGTTTGATGGCTCTGTTATGCAATCACTGGAGCTTATTTATGAAATCTTGATTTGTATTCATGTATGATACAAATCAATTTGGTTGGCTGGTGTGTTGTAGTGGTGAGCTTTTATGTATGGTGTAGGATGAGAACCTGCAGGATAGGCCTTTTTTTAATTAACATTTTATCTCTAAAATCTAACACAATTTAGTAACCATGTATGTTTTCTAAACCTCAATGATAATAGTTTATATTTTTTATATGGTTTGTGGTGTGGAAAAATAGTGCAATCTGTACAATGTTTTAAATCAAATGGTAAACTGAATTCACTATGAGTATTTGTTTATGACTATATTTGTGTCGATCTTTATTGGATAAAACATGTTTAAAGCACATATGCACTCACTGAATAATGACATCAACGTGTATGGATGACACAGGATATAGAGGAAGTTAATACCAGAACTAACAAAGTAATTGATAGGCCACTAATACAAGACCAAATACAAGACATTTCTGTCACGAGCTAGTAAGAACACAAAAACATTTGACATGAAATGTTACACCCCATCATGATGTGCATACATATATATACGTCCATGTATGTAATTCTAGTATGACTGTTTGCCCATAATACTGCCAAGTGACGCCCAGATTAACCTGGATTCACATAATATCATATGGAATAGGTGTCAGAAATGAAACACAAACCGCATCAGATGATAATGTAACAAGAGATTCGGATCCGACCAGTCCAGTCCCATGATGTCTTCATCTACCTTCTTTAAGTCTTGTATATCTCACCGCACCCTGTACGAAGTTCAAATAACACAAGCATTTTTGACACCATTTATACAATAAGCCATGGTCTCCTTAACTGCATTACTCTGACTGTTAAGAATTACATTTTGCCACCCTGAAATTTTAAATATTTTTGGCTGTTGTGTGCAGGGCCCCGTTTTTAAGACCCTCGCTCATCTTCCTCAGTAAAATTGTAGGGGTATGATTTCATATATTCAATTATTCGACAGATTTGATCATTTCATATATTTCAAATCTTCAAGGGTAGATTTTCCAAACTTTGTACTTGCCCTACTATATATATATAATTATATATATATATTTCTTATTGGAAACCTTATCATAGTAAATGATAAGCATATATTCCAATGGACGTTATACATAGGGTGAATTAGACATATGTTGCATTCCAAATTGAGGTGTACTGTGACTAATTGTCACCTCGACAGTTTATTTCAGGGATGTGGGTCTGAGGGCAGGGCCGGC
This sequence comes from Lepidonotus clava, assembly GCA_936440205.1. Lineage (NCBI taxonomy): Eukaryota > Metazoa > Annelida > Polychaeta > Phyllodocida > Polynoidae > Lepidonotus > Lepidonotus clava. The sequence continues at coordinate 89,023,879 of OW387133.1, forward strand.
AGGGCTGCCCAAAATCTTAGGTCAGATAAACTCATCAAGGACCCCCACATTGGTCGGTTATATATCATATCCTGGCAATATTGTTAAGTGAAATTCCAAAACTTTGAGTAGCTGTGGCCTGTTTCATAACAAACCTCCATATCTTGTGCATGTCATAAAGTTACAATCAGCTTTTTGGGTGCCGTAGCTACGTGGGTTTTGTTTTGCTTGTGTGAGTTTGGGTGGATTTACGGGGTTTTTGGATTGATTTACAGGAGTATTGTTATGAAAAGGCTGCTTACGAGAGTTTCAAACTCATGTACAGTTCCCATAAGTGCACACAAAACCTACATAGCTAGGTAGGTTATTATGAAACACCCCACTGGACTAGTAGAACTATCTTCTTCCACCAGACTTATTTTGTCTGTATTACCCTTAAAGGTGATAACACTTTGGTTATCACCCTCTTTTGCTAGGTTATCACCCTCCCCTGTTGTGCTGTACACTTGCCTTACACATTACATCACATCTTGATATACTCGACTTGTCAGACTTGGTCTACTACCTGTGTTTTTAAGAGAAATCCCCAAAGTCCCGCAGTAACTATTTGGGAATCTGCACCTATCTATAAAATGAAACCCCCCCTCTCCCCAAAAGGTGAAAATTATGTACTAGTTGTGTCCAAACTAATGTAAATCCCTAAAGTAGGAGAACAACAAAGGAAATTTACAAATGGGGTAGGCCCCTGCACACAATTGGCGGCTTGAAAAAAAAAGTGAGCTCGCTAAATCTAGCATGCAGGAAACATGTGACTTAATAAATATTAATGAGATGTAGGTGTCTTCCCAAATATATACCTGTTTAATTATATAATTATATCTGACATAAAGTGTGTAGCATAGGTGGGCGAAGGTCTGGTCAAATCTAATACATATGTAAGGCTAAGTGGGGTTCAGGTTAATTGACGACCCCAAATATCAAATTGTTGTTCCCCTTACTGTTTGTCTACAAAAAAGCAGAAATAAAAAATATGCAACAAATTTCTGGACACATCCGTAGTGTTATGATTAAATGACTTTCTGTTTCTCTTGTCAAGTGTTTCTCTTTTCCTACTTGCAATTACTCTCACTCTACACAGTATAGACACTTATACAAACATCCGCTGATCATGATTTCTTGTTTCCATGGCAAATGAAATGTAAATCAAGTATATTCTGTAGAGCAATGTGTTCTAGTGAGTCTGTCCAAGTATTGGTTTATATATCTGAGGCCCCTTGGTGGGCAGGTTCTAGGCAGGATCAACTTTCTGTAACCCACATAATGACCTTCAGATGACCTTTACAGGGGGCACCAGCTTGAGAACACCTCAGCCAAGGTTATTGGTTTGATATGCATCAGTGTCTGCAAGCATTTTCAATTGTCAGTTAATCTGCATCCATGTCAGTGGGTGTTTTATCATTAGTATTATCAATATTATTGGGTGTACTTACTTGAAAAGCAAAAGGAAAACAATAACCTTATTACCTTGCTATCTTTATGATTCAGTAATCTTTCTGTTTTACGTTTACTATTGAGCAATATGTCAATTATCAAGTTGTTGTTTTTCCTTGATACATAGATAGATTGATAATACTAAAACATCCCTGGTGTACTTACAATCCTGTCATACATTTTGGCATTAAAATTAATATGGTGTTTGTGTCCACCGAGGTAATTGTTGCCTATCTATGTGGAGTTATACTGTCAAAAGAAATTCTACATGGGATAGGCACAGAGGGAAAAATCTTTTCTTTATTAATCTTTGTCTTAAATACATTAGAATTTACTTAAATCCATTTTTATTTGTGTAGAATTGTCATGTCACTTAATTGTTTCTTTATGTCACTTAGCCTCATGTCACATGTCAGATCTAAGAAGAGGCCAGGTTTGTCCTGTCGATTTTAGGGGTCTATACCCATTGTACTGGTCCTATTTTAAGTCTTTTCTTTTTCAAGTATATCATGATTGATACACATTGATACTTATATATATATATATATATATATATATATATATATATATATATATAGTGTCATTTTGTGAGCTAGTGATTTTAGCAATTAACGTTTTTTTGTGTGACATAGCGTCTTGACATGGCACTAAGCCACAAAACGTCTTTTGCGACTTTAGGGCCATACCCACTAGGCAATTTTGACCAAGTAGGCCAACTAGTTTGTGCTAAAATCGACCGATTATACCCCAATAATCGACTGATTTTAGCAGTGATTCAGATCAAACATGCACTTTTCAATATACCATACCAACTGGCGTTCCTAAGAATCACCAGTTGACGGTCGCCAGTAAAATCGCTTAAGCCCCATACCCACTGGGCGATTTTACCGGCAACAGGCAACTGGGAGAATCGGCCAATTCTTAAGTTAGCCTGTAGGTATGGTATATTGGAATGTGCAGGTTTGATGTGAGTTGCCAGTAAAATTGGCTGATTTTAGGGGCAGAATCAGCTGATTCTAGGGGCAGATTCGGCTGATTCAAGGGGCAGAATCGGCTGATTTTACTGGCGATTCATCGGCCGACTGTGTAAAAATGTCCTAGTGGGTATGGGGCGTTAGTTTGCATGGGGCTTTAGTGTCTTAACAGATGTCCCCATGCAGTGTTCTCGCCACACGGGCAGGCTGGCCATCTCCACTGATGCAGGTCCCTGGCAGTGGGTACCATAAGTATTGTTGTTTCCAGACCACATGCGAGGGCTCAGTGGCCCGTCGCATAACCAAAAGCTCGCAACAGGGAGCGATTAAGGATGGATTTGTTTTTTCTCCCTGTTTTTTTCTCTCCTTGTTTATGGGGTGTGCCAATCCTCCCTGTTGCGATGGTTTTGTACACACTTTGAAGTTAATTTAATTGGCTAATAAATCATTTCCGCCACTTGCCTCCTATACAAATTATAAGCTGAAGGACACATCTAACATTTACTGAAAACAAAATCTTAAAATGTTAACCCCAAAATGTCCCCCTGATACATTGAAAAATCGGGTGTGCAAACCATCCCTGTAAGGATGAAAGGTACATTGCTCCCTGTTGAACAGGGAGAGGTCTTTTGAAATGTGCCAATGTTCGCTACAGGGAGACCCGTTATGCAACGGGGCACAGTAGGAATAAGTAACTTAACAACAGGGGTGCATTCCATAAAAATTTCGCGATAATCCAGTTTGAAGAGATACCATAATACCAACAAATGCTATCGCCATTATGGCATTTTTATGGCATCAGTATTGTTGTTTCCAGACTACATGGGAGGGCTCAGTAAGAATAAACAACTTAACAACAGGGGTGCATTCCATAAAAATTTCGCGATAATCCAGTTTGAAGAGATACCATAATACCAACAAATGCTATCGCCATTATGGCATTTTTGATTTTGTCTTTTTTCTTCAATTAAAAAGAAAATCAATCTTAAACTATATAGCGTTCCTTCTTAGTCACATACATATATTTTGATATATCAAATTTGTTAAATAAAATATTTTTAAAACTGTGATATTTTGAAATTATCATCATGATACTGCTGTGGGGTCTTGGCCATATGTTTTCAAGTACGGTAACTTATTCATGGACGTGCTTTGACTGGCGATAATTATCGTGAAATGTTTATGGAATGCATACCTGATGTATGTCATAAACACAGCTAATAGATAAAGATGCTTTAAGAAACGCCAATCTATAATTATAAAAATACCAGTGAAATAGGCACATCATAAGAATAACATTGCAACTATGTAACCAGGGGGTTAATTCTTTGTACATGTGAGATATTTGCGATTTTCATAAAATCACTGATTAGATACTTGGTTTCAAGTGTAAAATATGGCATTGGATTGTTTTAATGAGCCATTGGGTCTAATGGTCAACATAGTGTTAAGAAATATTTTTAAATGTTGTAATATTGTTAAGTGTTATTCATATCATCTGTGTATCATCTAAGGAAGTGTTATTCATGTGAAATTGTATATATTATTGTATAAGAATTCGGTGACAACGTCACCACCACACCATGGGTGTGGGACATATTATGTAGTGGATGAATTGGTTGAAGTTACAAACAAGTTGCGGATATAATCTGACCGAGAGAGAAACCACAATATCTGACCACCTCTCATGTGATGTGAATCAGCGCGTAGACCTTGCTATATGATATCCTTAACGTGACCAGGACGTACTAAATCATGTAGAAAAACGCCCATCTGATAGGCCTAGATATCATTTATGCAAGTTTTTAGCAAAATCCATTGGTTGGGTTTTATACAAAGATTTGAAGCCTGTTTTCCAATTGAACCACAAACAATAGCAACGAGTAGTTGGTGGCATCTGAAATAATTCCTCAATGACCAGCAATATGTTACTGGGATCTTAAACCTGTTGAGGGGGTGGGCGGGGGGCAGGCAACAAAGTGTACTTGTCGTTCTGTTGGGATGTGTCCAAAGACATACTAGACTGACAAGAGAGAATGATTACAATAATATTGGTGTTCCACATAATTCGTCAATGATAAAAGATGTAACATGTTTCATTATATTGGCCCATAATTTTAAGTATTGGTGGTAGACAACACAGCGCCAAGTCCAATGAGCGGTGAATGGTGGGGGGATATTGTTATGGATAAGGTTACAGTCTGTATAATGTTTCAGATCCTACTCAGCATGACATAGCGCCAATGTAACGTATCTTTTATCTCAGCATTTATGATGCATTTAAAGGGAGCCAAAACCAATATAATTGGCCAAATTTTCAAAACTCAAATAAGTACAGAAATACATTAGATGAGTCCAGTTAATGTCAATGGTAAAGTATTAGCTGCGAAAAAGAGCTCAAAATGAAGTAGAATGCCACAATAGATGGTAATATTTGCATTTGTTTGTAAACAAACCCTATTTTTGTGGATCCGCATTAATTGATTTGAGCAAGGAAAACATGTTTTTAATCATTTTTTTACCATATTTCATGGTTTAGATTTTAACATGGGCCAGAAATAGGTTCAAGGAATGGATTTCCATGATTATTTGAGTTTGGAAAATTTCATTGAATTTATTGGTTTTGGCTCCCTTTAAAATGTATTTCAATGTGAGTGTTCTTTAGTACCTTTATCTTACATGCGCATTTAATTACAATTACCAAATTTTCCACTTTTAGCCTTATAATATATGACTGGGTCGATTTGAGATACGTTGACTTATTGAAATGTGTTTTGGATCTCAAACTCCCTACTGTTGGCCCAAAGCCTATTATAGGTTTACATTTGTCAATTAAGTTGAAATATGAATTCCTTCTCTTTCCAGTTGTCTGCCGACGATTAAAGCCACAGTTTGTTTTTGTCTTCTGACAAATGCCCCTCACAATGTGTTTGTTGGTGCTTATGCCATGTCCTTGCGAGGAGAAGGTTTTCCAATGATAAGCGTTTTTTTTTCTCAAAAATCCCAATGTGAACGATTTTCATAATTGACAACAAGATATTTGGATGATTAACATTTTAAACACTAGTTGTAATGGATTACATGCACAAGGTGTTTTGCTATCTACCTTTGTGCAATTTTATCATTGGATATATGTATTCCTGATGGCCCCTCCCTAAAGCCTTGTTTGCACTTACCAGCAGCTGTTGATGGTAGATATTGAATTAACTATTTGGGCAGCTTCTTAACAGTAAAATGCCCTTGAATATGCGTAGAAAATCTTTCTGAAACTGACCATATTGAAAGACCACCTTAAAGCATATATGAATATAGACAAAGGGATTTCTAATGGGATATTAATTATCACTTTTCTTTCTTTATTTCTTTCAGAAACATGATGCACATTGATGAAGCATGGTAAATACCATAAGCCATTTATCCTCATACCATAAAGTCTATTCCATAAACAAATCATTTGAATAACTATGTTTCCAAAGAGTTGAATATTCATCTGTTTGTGGTAAAACATTCAATACTGATACTGTTTTTCTCTCGGCTTCTCCCAGGCAGTCAGGTCCTGTGGGTTTGAATTTGTCCGGGGCCTTTAGACCTGAATATATATACATATTCACTGAGTTGATATTTAATCAAGAAAGTTTTTCCAACAGAGAATCGACTTCCATTGTTATACTTCTCTGTACTAAACATAAACTATCAGATCTTGTATCTAGGAAACTCACATATCTTATATGTTTATTATTTTTATATATTTTTGTTTTAACTAGGAAAATGTATCAACACCTGTGCTGAATGTGAATATGTCTACGATGATCAAGTTTTGATGATGATAATCCATTACCTTGTTTGAAAATATGAACATTGTCATTTCATGTAATATTGAAATTTTAGTGAGGACAATAATTATTCTGAATCGTTTGTGAATCAATCAGACACCCTCGGACCCTTTACCCATTGGCTAGTGTCTTATAATACCTGATTATGTCTAGATCTGTCACCAAAAGTAGTGATGTCATTCCAAATAAACTTGGAAAGGGATTTTTGGGTGTGGTAACTTTGATTCACAGGTGGAATAAATAGGAATGAGAGACTTATCAAAATTCACCTGATTAGCCAAATCAATTAAATCAGTTACGATCAGAAGATTACACCGGGGGCAGAACTAGGCTTGCGGAATGAGGTTTGGGTTTACAAAATCAATTGTAATTGATTGTTACCAATTCTACATCAGGAAATTGTCAATTATAATAAAAGTCGGTGAAGTGGAAAGCCCTCTTGCTATTATCAATATTATTTTATTTCACTGATAAAATATGATTCATTGAAGAGCTAATGATAAATATGATTCATTGAAGGGATAATAAAGTCAAATTATGCCTTAAAATCATTTTTATTGCTTCAAAATGTTTGTCGTCATACAGCCAATCATATTCAGTTAATTCATAGCCCATCCACAAAAATATCACTTTATTGTAACTTTTGCTAACCAGCCTATGATAACCATTTTCATGGTCATAGAAAACATTTGTATGGTATATTCAAGATTATCATGAATTAATACTATAGATCCTGTGACAAGAGAGAACAAAATTTAACATCAGGCCTATCATAATGACCATATATGTGTAAAGTTTGCATCAACTATGTGTTTTTTTAATAGAGGTGGGTATTTTCCTTGCAATAATTGAATAATGAAAGTACAATGGCAAACAGTGCAAGAAAGAATGTATAGATAATTGGCTGCATTGTCTATGTTTGTTCACATCAATGTCAAACAACAATCATCTATGTTTTCTATATGAGGCATCCATGCAGGACAGAGAATCATCAGTTGTATATTAGGCTCTAACACTGATCCAAATTACAATTGCATCACCTAGGGACCATCCACAAATGATGTCACACACAAGGAGGTCAGTGGGTAGGTTTAACAATCTGACACAGCCCAAAAACGTACCTTGTTTTCATGTTTAAAACAGAATTTTTAGTATGGCAGGGGGGTGGAGGGGTCATAAAAGTACTGTGAAAAAGTGTGACATCAATAATGGAGAGCTCCCATGTGAGCCGGCTCAAGCAATGATGTCGTGTTAGGTCATACAACATGTTATTCCATACATTTGAACTTGCATTATCAGATAACAATATGTCATTTCTGTAACACTAGTCCCGAGCCACAAACAAAGATAATCGCAATTGGTACCAAAACATGCTTGATTATTGCCTTTAGAGTAGGCTACTGTAGTCGGAGGCCAATCTTGGAAAAGTGTGATATATCTTGCCCCTTTTTCTTATGTAAAATACCATTAAAGGGCATGTATTTCATCTATCTGATGAAATATTATATTTAAAGCATGCTACAATTTCATTTGAATTTGAGAAAAAAAAATTGATTGATGGGAAATGACTATGTGTGAATGACATTCATGAGATTTTTTAATTATTCTTGTCTACATCATATTTGATCAAAACTTTGTAGATTTGAAGATACAGAACCTCATAACATGCACTAACTACATTCTTTCAAAACTTTAAAAGTTCATGGTCATTACAAGCTGAGATTTTCTTGGTCAAAAATTGTAGGGAAAATCAAGGTTGTCAACTGTCGGTTTTGCTCTCACGTTCCCATAACCACAGTTATATATAATTAGATAGCTCAAGTAAAAGGTATTTTATGACATACAATGCATAGCTGTAGCAAACTTGGCCAAATGAATATAAAACAATAATATGAGTGCCAGAAAATTAAACTTAACCACAGAAGTCTATCATGGGCCTTAAGTGTTTCTCTTCTTCAGCATCATCCTGGCACCTGTCAGTGAGACACTGCGTCCTTTCCAGTTATCCCAATGGACCCCCATGTCAATTGCCGTGGCACCATAGACACCATTCAGGTTTGCAGTTTCACAATTGTAGAACCACCAGCCAGTTGTACGCGTCTGACCACAACTACCACCAGAGTTTCCATCATTGTCACGGTCCTTTGTGGTAAAGCGAGACTGGTTGTGGTATGTAAGCGAATCTCCTTAAACAAGAAAATGGCATTGTTTAGATAAAATGACTAACCATATCATCAAAGAGCAGTGGCCCGTTGCACAATAGAATACCGTTGTGAGGATCAAACAACGAACGCATAACGAACTTAGCTTAACAGGGAAATGTTTCTTTGTTAGGAAATTTTCCCTTGTTACGAAAATAGTCAAAATCTCTGGTTTTAATGAATGGAATGGAATTCTGTAAATTGATACAAAATGGGAAGAAATTAGAGAAAAACAAGCAAAAGTTACATCTCTTTAAGGGCATTATAAATTATAGAAAAAAAATCGCTGTTAAGAAAATATCTGCAAATAATTTAATAAGCAACAACGAGCTCTTTCGCTATTTATTATATTTTCGTTATGAAACCCATTGTGCAATGGGCCACTGGAGAACCAACCACTGTTTCATTACAATTATGTCCTAATAATAAAAGTTTTTGTTTCAAACATCATACTGTAGCTGTTGGCCTGCTCCATTTTGAGTTTCACAAAGAAGTCTCCTAGGAGAATGGCAATGCCAAAGAAATTAACTTGATGTTATTTTTTTTTTGCATTTTTATGTAAGTTTTGTACAAAGTTACCCTACATTGTTGTCCAGCCAGCTCACAACGTAACAGAAACGTTCTGCAACTATACTTTTTTAATCACTTTGTTACTTACTAAGATGACATGTAACAATTACGTTATTGATGGTGAGGTTGAAACCTCACCAAATTATAATGTTATTATAACATTGTTTTTTGGTGAGGTTAGGGCAAAACCAAAATAGAATGTTATAAGAACATTCTGTTTAGGTTGAAGAACATAACCAGAATGCCATACTAATGTCGCAATGCAATGTCTTAGCAATACATTGCCGCAACGTTATTTGGAGCCATCAAAATAACTTAGCAAAAACCAATACAGAACGTTGCTGCAACATTATTATAATGTTACACCTCTGACTGGGTGGTTAGTCTTACCTGGTGGATTGGAGCCTGAGAAGCCGGAAACATAAAGCTGATACTTCAGGTCTTCGCTAGAGATGCAAAATTTGGAGTAATCGGCATACTTAACTTCTTGATGGTACTTCAACTCTATTTTCAGCTTCTGATCATGGTGCTTGGTCAAGAGGTGAATGTTGTCATTTCCAAGCCAGAACTCTCTGGTTATCTCACCAAATCCTGCCTTATACTCTGCCCAGTCTCTAGAGAAGTTTACACTGCCATCCAGTCTTTGCTGGAAAACCTAAAAAGAGATTTTGTTCTATGTCTAAGTATTTAGGTGCTCATTAAAAGTTCCTTTTGTGCAGCAGACAGAATCTGTTATTATCAGGTTTGTATTATCAAGAAGATTAATCTGCTTTAAGGTACTTGAGGCTGTTTAGGGCACCACATGGGTTATAGATAAGGGACTTGAAAAATATATTGATTAAAGTTGTTTTAAACTAGTTAGAAGTCCAATGGTACTAGGAGAAGTACTTGAGGTGTTCCTGGTCAATTAGAATAAAAGGGTTACAGATTACCAAAGTATAGATACCTCAACTTTCGATGTTTTTCATTACATCTTTTCTCACAAATAATGAATATCTAATTGGTTTTAGACATTTGTTCTATGCCAATAGTGTTTTCACAGAAAGAGAAAACTAACATTTCCCATTGAAATCAATGTTAACATCAGTTTTCCTTATCAGGCTCTAACTCTTATCACATATTTTCTATATATTCCTCTTTATAGGAGGTAATTTGCCTGCAAATCACAGCAAATTGCATTGGCACTTAGAATGCTAGCTGAACAGCCCCACGTACCTTTAAGCGTTGTAAGTTGTCTACATATTTCCCAGCATGCATTTTTATCTAGGCTAGTCTGCTTGCAGTCTATAGACTTGTGCAGATGACATCACATCTCTAACAATGAGCAGGCCACCATATTGATGATCAATTCATAATCTTTATCACTTGTAATTCTAAAGCCTTTAGAATATTTTTGTATGTGAAATGTATTTTAGAATAACGTAACTGAACCATAATAAAGCTTGATTGTCAATTAAAATTGCTAGATTTTATAACTAATTTACAGCCATGTGGTCATGATCACCATGTATTGATCACCAAAAAGTGGATACGTGACCACGTCTGCACATGGTCTATAGGACCTGAACTATCTGTACTGGGAAGAATCACGCATGTCAACATACCGTCCAGCCGCCTCCATCCAGACCCTGCTCACAGGTTACGTTGATCTTGGTGACACCGTCTGGGGAGATCATGTAGACTCCTGACCTTGTTCCACCTCTGGCCAAAACCTCTAGACAGTCCTTTGGGTCCTGGAAAATATTCATTGTTTTTCTATTACTTTGACTACTTAAAAAAACAAGGTTTTTTGGTTGTTTTTTTTTTATTTCCTCAAAGCTTTCAAGCAGGTTGGTCTTCCAAGCAAAATGATATCCAATCCTAGTTCAGGACATACCTCATATATGTTATAAAAATTAATTTTTCATCTATACCAGCTGTATAAATCCTAATTCAGGAGATAACTCAAGTTAATACAGTCCCCTTATAAATCTGTAAATACAATACTTGTTTGACAGACCTCTCAATGAACACTGATGAGAATAATGAAAAAGTTTTTTGTGATTATAACAAGTTAGCATTCTGCAGCTTAATCTAAGAACTATGATGTATTTAAAGGAATAATATCGGCAAATCATTACAACAGGTCAATATTATTCAGTATCTACATATGATTTAAAATACTTCTTGATTAGGTTCTTGAACTCGCTAGAAGTAACTGCAGTTTGTTCTGAAATGCTAAGTTTGTTCCACAAGATACTACCCATACTTAATGGACAGTTAATGTAAACTCTGGTTTTTAAGGCTAATAGTTTAAAATTTATCTTTTGCTGTAACCAAGTATCCCTCGTCTTTTTAACAAGATTGATAGGCGTTTTACTCCAACAATAAAGTAAACTTAATAATTGTTTGTCCCACCTTTGTCCTAAGCTTAATAATTTCACATCATTATGCATTTCTTCATGTGACATAGCCACTGGGTTCTTAATCAAATGAACAATCCTAAGGGCTTTGACAATATCTGGCTCCCTTCCAAGTTTAGAAGCAATATCAGAACCAACTTGAGCAAATACAGTGTTAGCAAAAGTACATTCTTCTCCACAGGACACATCTTGTCCTTTTGAATAATCATACAACCGATAATGTTGATCTGTTTGTTTTTCACCTTTTACTAAGGTATTTAAGTGACGCCAGAACTCGTTAGGATTCTTCTTATTTTCATTTAAGGTGCATTTTATATCATTTGATTTTGCTGCTTTAACCATTCTATTAATAGTGTTTCGTAAAATCTTAATTTGTCTCAATAGATCCTCCGATGGAGTCGTATGATGGAGTCGTACCAATAAATTCCGGTCACGGATTAAAAGTAAAATCTCATCATTGAACCAAGAAGGTGTATGCTTTCTAATATAGAAAGCTCTAATACAACAAAGATCATTTAGTATTTTCGTACCGGCATTTTCTATGAAAGACCAAAGAATATTGACATTTTCAAATTCATTACAAATTTCCCAGTCAACTTCATTCAGACGCTCTGTCATGACTCGCAAATTATAGTTTTTGCAAGTAAGGTTCAGTTGTTTTTTTAAATTGATGACTTGCAATAATTGATATGTGATTCATGGGAAAATTAAAAAAAATATAGGATAATATCAGCAGATCATATGATATTCTGTTGGGTTTTAATGACTTATGCCTTACCTGAGTGTTCTGATGGGTTTGACGCTGGTCTGCTACAGTCATGTTGTTACTGTCCATGGGAGGACAGCCTTTCAGACCCACTGTCAGAGCTGTCTGGACAGCCCTTGTCAGAGCATCAAGCCTCTGCAATCAACACAAGGCAGTTACAAGGATGTTATACTGTCCAAGGCAATTGGGTTTAGTGATACGCTGTCCCAAATATGTTTGGCATTTCAATGTGTCATTCAGCTTAACTTGTTTAACCACTAGATATATACAACAAAAGGGTTTACAACTTGATATAAGCTGTTTATATAACTGTTTGTATTCTAAACATGTAAATTCAATTGAGTTTAGATTATCACCTCTAAACACTTGAATCATAAATTTATTAGAGATACCTTGCTCTAATCCCTGCTAGGGCCTTATGCTTGTTATTAAAGGTACATCGCTGACTTCCAAAAGAAGGGTCATTTTGTTCTTTTGGTTATAATAATCAATTTGTATCTCAATCAATGACATATGACATTTCATACTGTTAATACTCATATCAGAAAAGGGTTTTTTAAAGGTAGACGGATGTTTTTTTCATGGATTCAGTTAAATCATTTGTGATTTAATGTCTTTAGAATGTCCCTTTAATCATATTTAAGCATATTAAATATCATTAAATATAAAGATATAAACAATTAATAAAAATGCACATTAGTCATATAGAAAATACCTGGATTTAAAAAAGGAAAGTCTCCTATTAATCCCAATTTGCATTGGCCAGGACTGAAACTCATGGAAATGTACCTTCTATAATATGGAGCATAAAGGAGGATTATAGTGGCAATGGTGGTATTGCAGCTATTTCAGGGAACAACTTAAAACTGAGGGGAGATATTTTGAAAGTGTGCGTATTTGTCCATACTTGGTACTTTATCTAATGATGAGATCAATATAACACCAATTCAGAAGGTTCATATACTGTAGTTAGCTCTTTTGGGTTGTTACATTCCAAACAAAACAAAATGTTATAGTAATGTTTGGTTTGGTTCTGAAAACATAACCATTGTGTTGCAATAAAATCACCTTGCACAATAAGAAACAAATATTCCTATATCATGTATACTGACACTGACACCTAGGATGTCAAAATTCGACCACCCAGCCTTTCCATAAATATGTTATAGGGCCCCAAATATTCTTGATCTGCCTCACCTGAAAAACCACATCCACAAAACATATGAAAAACCCTGATTAAAAATGACATAACTTACAGTCAAAACAGGCTCAAGGTTGACAGCAGGCTCATCTGTAGTGCAGGAGGCGACACTTTTTCCAGACGATCTTCCCACCAGGCAGAAGTACAAGGTGAGCAGCGATATGTAGATGCAAGCCATGTTTTGGGCACCGAAAACCGAGGGGTTCTTTTGGTTCAACAGCTTCTACCAGTTCATCTCAGGCAGCTGTGCTTTTATACAGAGCCTTACCGGATCTTAAACCTATCCTCTGACTGTTGTATTATATCTCAGGGGTGGGCAGATAATTTCAGAAAGGGGGAGGGGGGTCTACATATAGGCCTACAGTAAGCTAGAGTACTTCCCGATTGGTATAAAACAATTATAAGGTGTCAACCACATAGCCTATAGACGTTGTGCAGATGACGTTACACCTGTCAAATTGGGATAGGCGCCATATTGGTGATCAATTTAAATTTATTTTATTTACATTTCAAAAGTATCTAGGTTGTAGATTCTTGTCTATATCATCAAAAGGAAGCTTATTAAATAATAATAAACAATTAATTTCTATAAATTGTTGATATATTACATAGCCATGTGGTTGTGATAACCACGTGGTGATTGACAAAATCGGGTCACGTGACCCTGTCTGCAAAAGGTCTATATCATGTATACTGACACTGACACCTAGGATGTCAAAATTCGACCACCCAGCCTTTCCATAATTATGTTATAGGGCCTACAACATAATTAAGTAATCTTTCTATTTTATGTTTTCTATTGAGAAATATGACAATTATCAAGTTTTTTCCTTGATACATGGATAATACTAAAACATCCCTGGTATACCCACAATCCAGCCATACATTTTGGCATTAAAATTAATATGGTGTTTGTGTCCACTAAGGTGATTGTTGCCTATTTATGTGGAGTTATACTATCAAAACAAATTCTACATGGGATAGGCACAGAGGGAAAAAACTTTTCTTTATTAATCTTTATGTCTTAAAAACATTAGAATTCACCTAAATCTATCCTTTTTTGTGTGTAGAATTTTCTCGTGTTATCATATTGCGCATTAGAATTATTGGTGTTAAATTCACTTAAGCCCCATACCCACTAGGCGATTTTGGTGTAATCAGCTCTAATGTCGGCGCTAATGTTGGCGCTAACGTCAGCCGACTCTGATTAACAAGGCATACCCACACACAATTGGCCGACGAGTACGCCAATCCATATTAAGCATGTTTGATAATTTGAGGCCGACACCGACGACAGTGGGTCATCGGCGTCAGCGCATCGGTGCGTCGCCTAGTGGGTATGGGGCTTAAGATTGTTTTAACTCAATTCAACTCGAGGCACTTCCCAGTCCCAGGGCTGTGTGAAGAGTAAAATTCTGGTGTTTTGACCCTGATATATCTAGTGTTATACTACTCCTGGTTTATCCCTCTGTTGTTTCTTCAGTAGGTTTCTGGTCGTAGCCTACTGTGCCTTACCACATGTACCCAGGCACGGATTTAGGGGGGACATGCCAGCCGTGCACCCCCACTATTTTGGACCAAAATTTAATTTTAATTTTTTTAATGTAAAATTCCTGTGTCCAAGGGGCACATGTGAAAATTTTGCTATAGCATGCCCCCCTTTTTCAAAATCCTGGATCCGCGCCTGTGTACCTCCTCAGCAGGGTTACCTGTAGGTCTGTGAATTTCTTTGAAAGTAAACCTCCCAAGGAGGTCACTAAAGGCCATATTACACTACACGTCGGCTGGCTCATGTGGGGGCTGTTTTATTCTCGTTTTTGCAGACGCGAATAGCAAACGCGAATTTTGATGTCCAACACGAAGTGTAATATATATAAAGACCCCCAAACGCATAGTATAATATACTATGCGTTGGGTTGCGTTGGTACGCAACGCAACCCAACGCATAGTGTAATATGGTTTTAATACAGCCCTAACCCAAACCAGACGCGTTGAACAACGCGACCCAACGCATCCGTCTACCGAACACGTAGTATAATGAGGTCTTAAGCCTCATGTCACATGTCAGATCTAAGAAAAGGCCATGTTTGTCCTGTCGATTTTAGGGGTCTATACCCATCGTACTGGTATTGTACACACAGACATTGCCTATAACTTTCCTATTTTAAAGGGAGCCAAAACCAATAAATTCAATGAAATATTCCAAACTCAAATAATCATGGAAATCCATTCGTTGAGCCTATTCCTCACCTATGTTAAAATCTAAACCATGAAATGTGGTAAAGAATAATCAAAAAACATGTTTTTCTTGCTCAAATCAATTAATGTTGATCCGCAAAAATAGGGTTTGTTTACAAACAAATGCAAATATTACTATCTCAAAATGTTGTCAATTATATTGGTTTTGGCTCACTTTAAGTCTTTTCTTTTTCAAGTATATATCATGATTGATACACATTGGTACTTGTATATAATAATTATATATGTATATATATATATGTATATATATATATATGTGTATATATATATATATATATATATAGTGTCATTTTGTGATTTAGTGCCTTTCCACATTTTGTGAGTTAGTGATTTTAGCATTTAACTTTTTTTCGTGTGACATAGTGTCTGGACATGGCACCAAGTCATAAAATGGCACTGAATCACAACATTTTGTGATTTAGTGTCTTTTGTGTCTTTTAGCATCTTAACAGATGTCCCCATGCAGTGTTCTCGCCACACGGGGAGGCTGGCCGTCTCCACTGATGCAGGTCCCTGGCAGCAGGGGCTGGGGCCATCAGTATTGTTGTACCCAAACTACATGCGAGGATGTGGGAATAAGTAACTTAACAACAGATGTATGTCATAACTCAGCTATGATATAGATGCTTTGAGAATCCCCAATCTATAATTATTAAAATACCAGTGAAATAGGCACATCATACGAATAACTATGTAACCAGGGGGTTTATTCTGTGTGAGATATTTGCGATTTTCATAAAATCGCTGATTAGATACTTAGTTTCAAGTGTGGCATATAGCATTGAATTGTTTCAATGAGCAGCGGGGTCTCATGGTCAACATGTTGTTGAGAAATATTTTAAATGTTGTAGTATCATTAAGTGTTATTCATATAAAATTGTGTATCATCTAAGGAAGTTATTCATACGAAATTGTATATATTGTATAAGAATTCGGTGACAACCTCACGATGAGGGGCGGTCATGTGATGTGAATCAGGACGTAGACCTTGCTACATGCATATGATATCCTTAACACAACCAGGATGTACTAAAACATGTGGAAAAAACACCCCTCTAAAGGCCAGTATATTCTGTCACGGAGGCCACCAAAATGTCCTTTTTGTAGGAGAACAACCAACATGTTTTATCAGTAATGGATTTTTCAGGTTTTATGATTCTGAAACGTAATAATTATGTGTTTTCAGGAATTATTTGTCTCTCTATTTCTAATGTAATTCCTCTCTTGAGATACTTTTTTAAACGTTCTTGATATTCTGACTTTACAGGCAAAACGTTTTAAAACGTCTTGGGACCCTTGTCCTAGAAATTGTAGATTACATATTATCCTAACCCAGCAGCAGCTTACAGTGTTTAGAAATACATTTTGATACACTTTGGCATGAACTTGTAACTGGGAAAATTTAATAACTAAAATATATCCATGGCATAGATCGAACCATTCCAGAATGTATTAGTGCACATTGGCATTCATTGTAACAGTAATTTTCAAACAACTGCAAACCTATGTGAATTACATAAATTGTTTCATTTCAACGTTCAGGGTTGATCAGGAAGAATACTGGAGAGATAAAATCACCAGCCAGGTAAAGAATCTTTAAAAAATAAAGAGGGCCCATACACATTACACAACTGGTGTCTCCTACCTATAGAGAATGCAAATGCTGCGCAACATATAGGGGAATATCCCAGCAAACAATTTCACGTTGTGACAGCGTTGTGACAACGTCAGGTTTTCGTGATAAATACGTTGTAGGTTATGGTTGTGACAAAGTAAAAATGTAGACTCCCAGAAACGTTGCTTGCACGTTGTGCATTACGTTGGGCTGACACCAACCAGGTCCCAAATGACAACGTTGTAACTACAACGCATTTGTTTATACATGCTTAAAATCAAACCTCTTGCCAAAACATGTTGATGTGTTCTTAAGGTGTCTGATAAATACCCAAAGTAGGACAACCAGATCCTACCAAAATGTCTTTTTGAATAAATGCTAATTAGCATGAAATGAAATATTAGATGGAGTATGAGGTATGTTATATTTATCTGTCAGTCTATATGCCTGTTCCGTTTAGGGCAAGGGCTGAAATTGACCAACAGGTAAATACATCAGACCGAATGCAACATAACCGTCTGTTTTATCTTCTGCAATAACAACTAATATACTAAAGCAAAATGATCACAAAAGCGATATCATTGGAGATTTCATTGTAGCAATTGAAGTGTGAACATCCTATTTGTCTACCTAATTGTCAGTCCCCATTTAGCAATACTCGACAAGTGGTACTATTTAACTTTGGAACATAAAGAGGTGAATGTTGAATCAGATATATTTACTTAATCTCCAGCAGTACAAATTCATTCAATATATAGGGGGTGCAGATGGGGGGTCCCTGTGTCGCCCTGTCGATTTTAAGAAATCACAATGTCGCCCTGTCGAATTTAAGAATCGGTCCTGTCGCCCTGTTGAATTTAAGAATTGGCTGTGTCGCATGTCCCTAGGCCAAAAAAAGGCTGTGTCGCCCTGTCAATTTTAGGGGTCTACACCCATTATATAGGCACTGCTCCTCATTATAGCCATTACATGAACATAAATATAAGAAAATCCATGAATAATCTAGAATGAAGCCAATTGCAATTTAATTTCCAACAACCCCCAATCGCAATGGGAAGCCCATCAATTTCAGGGCTGCCATCTCTCCATTAATGTGTTCAGACATTCAGAAAAACCGTCCTAAACATATATGGTTTGAATTAAGCCTAATTATAACCGTGTACCCGATCCAACCTTGACTGCACCATATACTACAGTGCAGAGCATACAAGCGCCGCACTGTCTTGTAACACTCTTTCACGTCGTACAAGTTCGCTCCGCTCCTGTCTCTTTAGTGTCGGGACAGGCCGCCGCAGCGGATGAGAGCGGTGGTCCAGAGCACACTCCCACGTCGCTTCAGATTCCCTTGTAATCATGATCACACGGGAATCTGAAGCGAGAAAGGAGTGTGGTCCTCCCTGCACCCGGCCCCGGCCCCGGAGTAGTGACCAGCCGACAACAGGGCCAGGGGGTGGACCCTCCCGACATTTTGCTGTATTCCATCCATATTATGAGGATTTAGTCATTTTCATGGATAGTAGATGTAATATTATGGCAACCCCTATATGAGTATCAAATATGGGTTTCATACTTGCCCTAATAAACGACTAAGGAGGTTTGACAGCTAGTTTTACAGTGGGGCCACATGGCCCTATTCAGGCCCAACCGGGGTGCCGGAGAGGGGTTTCCCCAGTGAATGACGTCATGGCTATTAATGTCTTAGATTCCAGGGTTGTGCCTGCACCGGAGCTGCTGCACGGTCACTCTGACCAAGCGGAGCACGCAGCATCCCGTCCGGTCAATACTCCACCTTACCAACCCTTCTTTCTATAAAGGAGAATAACATTATTATAATGTTCTATAATAGGAAGGTCTCAACTTCACTAAAATATAATGTTATTATAACATTCCTTTTTATCAAGTATTGACTTTGCCTAAAATAACGTAACTGTGATGTGAAAATTCGGCAGGTTAAAGAATAACCAAAAAAGTGGGGACCGTCTATTCACACATCTACACATCCACGGGTAGCCTCACGCGATGACGGAAATCATCGCGCGTGGGTTACCTACACATCCACGGGTGCCTCACGCGATGACAGGAATCATCGCGCGTGGGTTACCTACACATCCACGGGTGCCTCACGCGATGACGGGAATCATCGCGCGTGGGTTACCTACACATCCACGGGTGCCTCACGCGATGACGGGAATCATCGCGCGTGGGTTACCTACACATCCACGGGTGCCTCACGCGATGACGGGAATCATCGCGCGTGGGTTACCTACACATCCACGGGTAGCCTCGCGCGATGACGGGAATCATCGCGCGTGGGTTACCTACACATCCACGGGTGCCTCACGCGATGACGGGAATAATCGCGCATGGGTTACCTACACATCCACGGGTAGCCTCGCGCGATGACGGGAATCATCGCGCGTGGGTTACCTACACATCCACGGGTGCCTCACGCGATGACGGGAATCATCGCGCGTGGGTTACCTACACATCCACGGGTGCCTCACGCGATGACGGGAATCATCGCGCGTGGGTTACCTACACATCCACGGGTGCCTCACGCGATGACGGGAATAATCGCGCATGGGTTACCTACACATCCACGGGTAGCCTCGCGCGATGACGGGAATCATCGCGCATGGGTTACCTACACATCCACGGGTAGCCTCACGGCCGTAGATGTGTGCCCATTCGCGCTGACTCAGTGCCCATTCGCGCTGACATGGTTCAAAGTCATCGCGCATGGTCCCGTGGATGTGTGAACATGCGCGATGACTTGGCGCCCATGCGCGATGACTTGGCACCCATGCGCAATGACTTGATGGCCATGCGCGATGACTCGACGGCCATGCGCGATGATCCACACATCCACAGATGACGGAAATCATCACGCATGGGCCCGTGGATGTGTGAATTTTAGATGTGTGGGTTTTTTTTAGATGTGAGAATAGACACGGCCAAAAAAGTATGGTATCAGAACGTGCTTGTTACGTCGTTGTTTGCCTGGGATGGTAGACAAGGCAAAGAGTGATTCCTGCCCTCTGATAATAATTGGTACTAATCAATAAGTCCAACATTAAGGGCTGTCTGGGTTTGGGTGTCAGTAGCCCAATTATAATCTACTTCATGACAGTGTTCTGATCAAAATGCTGTAAATTACCATGATAATTGCTGTTATACCTTTACGGAAGATTGTTCTTGTATGAGTGAGTATGGTTAGTAAAAAAAAGAGGAAAAAATGTGTGTGTGTGTGTGGGGGGGGGGGGGGGGGGCCCCACACATATATGCGAATGCACGCCATTTTAGTACTCAGCCTTTTTAGCTGACCCCCCCCCCCCTCAACCCTTTGAAAAGCCTACATCTGTCCCCGAATGGTCCATTGTTGGTGGGGGTCAGCCTGTGCTATAATTTATATGATACTTGTTAACCTGTATTTTAGTATAGTTCGTGATGTATATTTTTACCTACAAGCATGAGGTATAAAATGATCCCGTTAATTCATACAGGTGTTGTCAAATTGTGGTTTCGCCAGTTAATTAGGCCCCAATAGCTGAACCTGGAAGGTAGGTTTTGTGCTAGTCCGTCCCTGACCTACTTAGCTCTTTCATGATAGGTCCGTGAATCCACAACATTCCACAGCTTTTATTGGCCACTTCAAATCTGTTAAGAATTCTTGTATTGGCCCTCTATAAATAGCATGGGCAACCCCTTTGATGGTTCTTGGGCTGCTGGCTGGTTTATGCTCCTACCTGTCATAAACCAGCAGT
The DNA here is from genome assembly GCA_936440205.1 of Lepidonotus clava. Classification (NCBI taxonomy): domain Eukaryota; kingdom Metazoa; phylum Annelida; class Polychaeta; order Phyllodocida; family Polynoidae; genus Lepidonotus; species Lepidonotus clava. The sequence continues at coordinate 89,044,934 of OW387133.1, forward strand.
TGCAAAGCATGCTGGGATTTGGGTGGGAATTCCCACCTAAAATGGTTGCTGGTGTACAGACTCACTGTGGGAAACAGTGGGTCTGATACAACAGACTAGTGTTGTGCCTGAGCCTGGGAGCTGTTACCTAGGGTGCCATCTACTGGATGTTTGTGCTACTATTGGTATTGTGTTCATGGTTTCATGGAACAAATGGTGGTGCCATCTGTATTGTCATATACCTTTCTGTCCAGAAGGGAACCGGCTTACAGTGGCTGATAATGAAAGAAATAGGTGACAGAATTGAATGAAAGATCACTAGGATTCCTCCTATATATATATTGTGAGTTGTTTGGTAGCAAATGAATCTTTGATCTCTGCTTGTTGGTAGGTATCAGTATGATTTTTAATTGGGCTTTGTGCCCAGTGACTTTGACCACTGCAAAACTGGCAAAATGATGGTTCATCATCTTTTAGAACCCTTGCTTCAGATTTTGATGGGGAACCTACCCTTTGATTTATATATTTCCGTATCAGAGACATCACAACTGGGAAATGGGTTAAATCGAGGTGGTGCAGATTTCAGGTTTTTTTTTCATTATGATAAACTTCATTAAATTATACGGGGAAACAATTAGTTCCATGAGACCTTGTTTGGCAACTCTGGGCCCTTTAGTTCGACTTTTTGAGGGTTAGTCTTTTATTAATTGTGGCCATATATCTAGAGCTATAGCGGCAAGATGTGGTAATAAATTCCACATTAAACAAATCATGTGAATACATGCTACCTTTGATGAAATATGAATTCACTGTTAAGATTCTACCTTTGCCTTGACTCTCACCATCTTTGTCCATTCATTTAATCTTGTTCACCTATGTACATGATAATTATATGTACAAGTAAGGGGGTGAGAAAGTCTAGTGGGTAAACTCCTTTCCTCACACATGGTCAGTCCATGTTCGAATCCAAAGTGGGGAATTTGCCTGCTACACTGCCTCGCCTTGCTGCCGTTCTCACCCCCATAGATTTGCTCATACAAATGTGAGATGATGTTGATATAGCTGAAAAATTGCTGAATTCCTTGTCAAGTGTTACGTTTCACATATGGAAAAAGAAAAAATTAAATAAAATGTTGAATAACATTGATATCATTTTGTAAATGCCTCTATCTCAGACTTTCCATTGAAAAACTGTTAAAAAATACTGTTCGCACATAGTAGGTTTTATTTTAGAAACTACAACTATTTGTATTAAGACTATTCCATATTCTTATAGTAAAAAGTAAACTGCATCAGCTTTTCAAGTTCAATTCTCCCAACCACAGCTAGATTCTTGAATTCAACCTGCTATTCTTAAGGTTTTATTATAGAAATTTCCACAAATTGTGTCATTATTTCAAGATTAACATTGAATAAAATTAGCCGTCATTACTTCTTAAATTAGTATCACCATACATTTACATTTCCTGATTTGTTGGAAAATTCATCCATTAAAAATAGGTAAATAGCAATTATTTGTTTATTTTCTATAGTTTTTCTAGTGGTTTTGTCGACAATATCTGCCCAAATTAGCTTGCAGGTCCTTAAAATACTGTAAATCAGCTATCCGTGGTAGGGAGAATTCTATAGATATCTTATAATCAGAGGACACAGAGGCCTAATTGGAGAACATACATGTCTTATTTTGATAAAACATAGATATGAATGGTGTGTTCATGTTTAAGACTCATGGCCCTATGGCTATATAAAAAGTTGTAAAAAATTGGGTTAGGTGGGAGGGTAAGCGATTCAGGTTTTCAGAGAATGGGCTGGTGAGGGTTGAAAGCCCAGGGTCTATATAGTGGCCAATCATGTGACCAGGTGGTGGGGTGAGGTCAGGTGACCATGATTGATGTGTTCTTGAGTTGATTGGTATAGAGTCTTTGGGGGTTATATGGGTATAGAGGATTTGAGAGGTATCCGACCCCCGATTACCAGCAATTAATAATAACTGCATAATCAACGTTTGCTACATAACTTTAGTACATTTTTACCCCAATTATCATCCCAAATAAGAATATACACAATATTACTCAGTCTGGACTAGTTATTGCTTGATGGAGATTATCCTGACAGAGGTTACCCTGATGGGGGTAACTCAGACAGAGATTATATTTGTTATGTCCCAGAAAATTCTTTCTTTAGATTTATCTAGGATAATTAGTTCTTGATGCAATCGCCCTAATCAAAGAATTTCATTGAAAAATATTTATACCATCATTATGTGCAAGCTTTCATTTATGTCAGAATCTACCAATTTCATTCATGATATAATTCAACCTGTTGATTAAACTTCCCGGTATACACATGGCAAAAGACATAGTTTGCGAGATTTAACGTGGAATGTTACAAATACATAATTATGTACAATAAACTCTAATGATCATCATCATATGTACACGTATATTTATAGATATTCATTACCCTCTGGATCAATGAGCCGGGCGTTTCGTGTGCCGGGTGTATTGCCAGGCCATATGCCCTGCATCATTTCTGGTTTGTTTTTACAATTTTTAAACGAAAACTTACAATATTTTCAATTAGTGTCGGGTAATAAACCTTTGTGGTCTTCCTTGGATGGCTGTAGGACCCTCATTTTGTAACGATCCCCTATGGGACGTACAGCCACCCTCAGACGCCCCCAATGGTTCCTCTTATTATAGTATTCCATCGCCATCATTACCCAAAGACATGAAGACATGAACTGACCACATTTAGTACTTAGACCACACACCAGGGGTGAGGTAGGTCGGAGCAGATCAAGCTGAATCAAAATTCATTTATATTTTTCAGATCTGTATGAAGACCAAACGGTCGAAACGTGTTGATTAAAAATAATTCCCTCTAATAAAAAAACGTTGTCCGACAAAAAATTCTGGAGTCTGGTTTGATGTGATTTACTTTATTTTCAATTTTCAGATTCGCATGATTTTATCAGCAACAATAACTGATTATATTTCATGGTAGATATTGCTCCTCTTTTGGTTTAATGCCATGCAAAATGATTATCTGTACCTCTGAATAATGAGAGAGTATATGAACATATTTTTAATGAGTATGTATTACATAATACAAAACAGGGTTTCCCTTAGTTTTCAGTTGAATTACAAAGGATATATATAATTTATATGGTGGTTGAAATTATGTACAGAGATCATATGCATTTGATACAATTAGATCAATTACGTCGCTGCTTGCCTGGGTTTTGTCCATGATATTTTGTACAAAAGCGTGAGATAAATGTTTTGCAGCTTTCTGCAATGAGCACATCTGCCAGGGCGAATGGGGCTTAAGGTACAAAAACTGCAGATGTTACCATAGAGCCTTGAATAACCAACGGATCACTCGTTGTATGATATAAGTACACCCCAGCCAAACAAGTGATGTTATTATAATGTTGCAGCAACGTTCTGTTTGGTTCTGTATTGGTTCTTGTAACATTATTTTGATGACTCCCAATGATGTTGTTTCAACATACTGCTGTGACATTGCACTGTGATGTTATTATAACATCCTGATTACATTCTTCAAATTAAACAGAATGTTCTTACAATCTTCTGTTTTGGTTTCATCCCAACCTCACGAAACTATGTTTCAATATCATTTTGCTTTGGTGAGGTTTCAACCTAACCATAAATAACGTACTTATTACATGCCATCTATGTAAGTACCAGATTGATTAAAAAAGTATAGTTGCAGAACGTGTCTGATACATCGCAGCTTAGCTGGGACATGTTACTTGAATTTTCAACACAGATGAAACATTGAATTTTCATTGACTTTTCAACACAGATGAAACATTGCTAATGTGAACACATAATATTTGTTATTGCTATTTGTATATATATCCGTTCAGAGTATATTATATATGAGACTGTATCAAACTTTTATCATTTCTTTTCAAACTATACACCACTTCTGATAAAATTATTTACTTCCTTTTCAAAAAGCCAGGGTAAAGGTTACATTCATGTGCTTAGGTTAGCATCTTTATGTAAAATTATGCAAACGAGATGAATATATGAAAAATATATATAACGTCTATATTTATCAACTTCCTTATAATTATGCAAAAGCCACGTTGAAAGTGAGAGTCAGGATATACACGCAATTCCTCAGTCAAGATTCACGTGGAAAAAGCGTTTTGCATAATGCATTTCTCAGCAGCTTTTTAGCAAATTTGACATTTTAACAATAATGTTCTATATTATATTGCCTCCAGCGTGGTCTTATCTTCCATACGTCAGCCCCTGGTACAGCCTGTCTATCTTTGTACTAACGACGGCTTTCACAGAATTAACCAAAATGTAAGCTTTAGGCATCAATCATAAGTATAGAGCTATACATTCATTCTACTTTTATAGTGATCCTCATTTGATTCTCGCGATGCAACTCACGAGTGAAGTCAAAAGCGAGGGTTTGTTTGGATCACCTTTATTTCAATTATAAACCTATTCTTCTAAAACTATAGTATACAGACGGCGTAATGTCAAAGTTTTTTTTCTGTAATAGTTGTGGTAGAGTTTAAGGATGTTTCATGTTTTTATTAGATGTAACCCTGGGCAGAAGAGTACACCAGTAGGGCGTTTCTGTGTAGTCTTAAGACAATCACCATAATATGGTGATTATCTTAAATTTTGTCACAAAATGATCCTAATGAATGTTCCAATGTCATCCTTCCTTTGTACTAAGATAAAATGTCCTCTAAATCTAGTTTAATTTGTGCTCCTTAGTTAGCCTGGTCACCCATTGTATCTTAAAGGGACGTTCTCGTCCGTGGGTTGTTAGGCTTACATCCGCTGCCGTTAACCTAACGACGGGACACCTGGCAACGTGTTTTGTGACGTAAGAACGTAATCCGGCAACGTGATTGGTCACGTCATGAATTTGGAACGCCAGAATGGGAATTACAACGTAGCAAATAACGTCGTCCTCACGGACGAGAACGTCCCTTTAAGATATAATATACATACATACTCTATAAACATACATGTATACACACAAAGATCAATGACATTGTGTATGCTGCATAACTCATGAGAGTAAGAGAAGCGAACAAAGCAGGGGCCTGTTTCATAACAAACCTCTGTAGTGCTATTTGAGTTTTGCATTTCATAAAGTTACGATGACCTTTTTGGGTGACGTAGCTACATGAGTTTTGATTTTGCTTGCGTGAGTTTGCATGGATTCATGTGAGGTTTAGGTTGATTTACACCAGTGTTGGGTCAATTTACATGAGTTTTGGGTAATTTACATGAGTTTTTCTATGAAGCTGCTGTGAACAAGAGTTTCCACCCATGGATGGTTTTACATGAGCTCACATAAAAGCTCAGTAGCTTCGGACCTTTTAATGAAACACCCCACTGATTACATAACCTCCTGTTATTTTCATTGAAAACAACACAGTGCAGCGCAAGGTTTCTTGGACGTACAAAATCCATTGGTTTTGATGATCTGCCTCTCATGACCGAGATTATACACGCAGGCACGGCAAAGAATCCCGTGCACATAGACTGCTTTTAAACGTGTGTGTAACATCCGCGTTTACAAGTATGCCTATGTGCGCGGATTTTGGGTTCGCGTATTCTTTGTACATGCATGTTTATGTCCACGTATGTAAGGGGTATTACATACGCGGCTATTTTTCATCATTTTATGATTTATAAATTGTTTTTGAATTATGCCCCTGAATCCCAGTTTCTTTTTATGTTTTTATTTCTAGGTTAGATCTGAATTCTGAGCATATAGTGCACGTTTTTATGTACACCTCCCCAATGTCCGCGTTTGGAAGGACATTTGTATGCGCGGACTTTGTGCCCATGTGTATAAGAAATTATAAATGTGCGAGGGTCGTGTGCACGACTATCGGGCGTATAGCCACTCCCTCATTTACCTGCTGACTACATAATGTATTCTTTCTCTTGCTACATCCTGTTTCAACTTTCGCTATACATCCTGATTGCCTCTATGATAATGGCTTCTTTCCAGGATTTTGGTAAAAGTAATTTCTTTCAGCTTTTGAATTCAAGCAAAGGAGAATTCTTAGTAAATCACCATTAAAGTGTATCTCATTTTAATTAGACACCCAGCAGATAACAAATAGGGAAGTTTAAAGAGGTGCTGAATTCTTCAAAATCTCTTAAAAATCCTTTCAGCTTAAATATCTCTTAACAAAGAAAAGTACCAACTTCCCTGTGGATTTTATAATGTATATGTAAGCTATGCAGTTTCAGGTTTCTCCTTTTGTATCAATTACTTTGTGCCAGGATATTTCTTTCCTTCTTATTCATATATATATATATATATATATATATATATATATATAACAAAGAAAAATGGTGCAATTGATATCAATCATAATGATGCATTCGAATACATATTAAATTCTACATATTTTGGACGCATCAATATCTCAACAAGTAAAATGTACATAATTTGAACATATTAATGTAATTTTAATCAATACTAGAATTCAATATTCTAAACAATAAGACCTGAATAACGCTAGCAGTGTAATCATTCAGTTACCACTGTTATAACAAAGGGCGGACATGCTACTATGTAAATCGAGGGGCAGAACCATTGGATCAGTTCTTTTCTGGAAATGCTCAGTCCCCCATGAAAAACGTTGGATACGGGCTTGTAATGACTTCTTTTAGTGAACTAGGTGATTCCAACATAGTCCTACGATGTCAATTATTACTGTTGTGACAAGAGACAATTTATAAAAGCTTTCAACTATTTAAAGATGTATGACAAATTCTCATGATTATATTCATTATATGATTAGATTTTAGCAAAGGAATTGCTCAGGTTTGACTTCCCGTTGAAAATAAAAGAGAAACTTATAATTTTCAAATTGTAGATACATCCACGACAAGTTGCAATGTAACAGAACCACTTGTGACCATACCTTGGATCCTCTGCACCTCACCAGAATGATATATGTAACATCTGAAGGTGACTTTTCAAGACAGAATGCTATGATGATGTTTTAATTAGCTTTTCCACACAAAATACCATTAAAACATCATGCAGAGCCACAAAATAATATTAATTTGCAGAGATTTTATCAGAAGCTATCGAAATCAGTTGTCTACAACATTATAACATAACGCAACAGATGGTCACTACAAAATCATAACAATAGTACATGATCAACTGTGATGAAAAGCAAAATCAAACTGACTACTTTGTTCATAAACAATTTGATATCATAATGTTTACTTTTATATAACTATATTATGTTCCTGTTCCTACCCCTTTTAGGCAGTCAAAATCACTCCTCTCATTACCTTTTTATAAGTCTATACTATCTTCCTGATTCCTGGGCGCCTGGGTCTTCTCAGAAAGTTGAAGCCACCCCTTTATATCTTTTTCCCGCAAGGTAACGTTTCTAAATGACGTAGCATATTACAAAATTCACTTTTTCCCCTCCCCCCTTTATAATTCGATGTTAAGGATCAAAGCAGGAAGCGTTTTGATTAAGAATCACCCAACACAAAAAATAACATATAAATCACGTTTATCATAAACAGTTGGTTGCATAAAATGAAAAACTGCAACTTTTGAGAGTATATAAAGCAGTTGGCTAGTTTGCTATCTCAGACTTCAGTTTGGGACTCAAGCTGGTCAACATCTGGACAAGACACAACATCGTCTAATCTGCAGCAGGCATACACTATAGTAAGTTACTTCTGTTTATAATATGTTTACTTGGTTTGATTTATGTTTGGTGCACGTTCCAAACTTTTCCCATTCAAAATGCGAAACGGGAAACAGTGAATAGCAGCATATAATTCAGCTTGTAATACCATTCACATTGGTATTAGGCCTATCTACTATCACTTTACTGGCAAAAGGGTGGGTGTATAGGGCGTCCACTGAACTGTTGGCCTGTTTTTGGCCTTGTTGGCCGGATCGCATAGTGGTGAACAAAGACCGGTTGATGTTGAAATCAGTTCTTTTATTTTCCAGGCTCTGTAGTACTTCTGATGTTATAGTTGTATAGTTGCCCCACACTGGGCTCTGCTGGTGAGTGACCCGTCCATTCCCTCTCCCTGCCGCCGCACCTCTGACTATCCAGAGACGGTACCTGGCAAGTAAAGGGACGCTAAGTCACGTGGGGATCCCTAATTAATATTCTTGCATGGATCCCCACACACCAGTCATATCGAGCTTGTAAAAGTAATGTAATATATATAAATAAGCATACACTGTGTAACAGCCTTTTCCTAATTTCATATTCTCAAAGAGGTGAAGATCCACTCCTTGTTATTAGAGATCTAATCCCCTATGCCTTCACCAGAGGGTGGCAAAGGGAGATTTGCATAAAGTGATTTCTATTTAATCGACTTTTATCATTTTTTACTGTTTCACTGTTCTGATATTTTAGAATAGATAAGCAGTAAGAGATGATCTTGAACTGGAAGGGTTAACACAGAATTCTTCAATGGAAATATTATTTGAATAAGAGAAACTTTTAGGAAAAAGGGGGAAAAGGGGAGAACAAAAAGGGAAATAGTGAAACATTTGGTCATAACTTTAAGATTGTATTTTTAGGTAAGATATTTAGAATTGTTCATGGTTCATCTTCAGACTTTATGATCTCATGTTCCTATTGTTTATATATATATTATTAGAGTTAAAATTATCGATTATTATAACGCTTATCTTAAATCTTGTGAGCGCCCTAAATTTGTTAAGAATTTGCAAACTAGAGATCGTAATAGTTGTACGAATTATAACTATGTCTGTATATAATGGAAGATGGGGGAAAACAGACCTTGGGTTGACCAGCATAATTTTGCAATAAAAAAAGATGATTGGGTGAAATAAAGAATGAAAGGAGTCCCTTCAATGTGCCCTTGCAATATATCCTTTGACTTCTCCTATTGTAGAAGATGACGGCTTCCCTTGACGTCAAGCTCGTGGTAGTATTGCTGGGGCTTTGGGCAGCCCGCTGTTACGGAGGTTGCTCCCATCAAATATTTTCTCCCATCCCAAGGGTATGGCTATTTGAATCACATAGTTGGTATTGCTTTTCCAAATGATGAATATTGTACATTATGATGACAAATGGAGCTTGAATAGGAATATGAAACAGAGAATTAAGACCTTATTTTTTTATTGTTGGCAAATGTAATATAAATAGGAATACAAAACAAAGAATTAAGACCTAATTCCATAATTGTTTTCACCATTCTGTCAGCATAGATTTATATGGTTTACATCCTTTAGGTATGCCTAATTTTATTGTTATGTAGTGTATAACCCTTAGATAATCCTGGTTCTATTGTTCTATAGACTGTAAGAACACCATCCAACAGAGAATCATGTTCTTTATGTTTAATAGTCACCAATAGATATAGAATAAGATAAGCAATAGTGCCATAAAAAATATTATATATGTATCATATACATGTATATATATATGTGTGTGTGTGTGTGTGTGTGTGTGTGTGTGTGTGTGTGTGTGTGTGTTTGCGTATATACCTCTCAGTAAAATTATATTACTTGTTGATAAAGGACTGTCAAGAGGTTCTGTCCAGTGGAGGGACGCGTTCAGGAGTGTACACCATATCCCCAGATGGCCGTACCCAGATGGGTGTTTACTGTGAGCAGCAGCTGGATGGGGGCGGGTGGACGGTACGTTTATCTTTTTGCATGTTTGACACCCCCCCCCCCCCCAACAACATATTGAGGCTTAAAGGGAGCTTAAACCAATAAATTCAATGAAATTTTCCAAACTCAAATAATCATGGGAATCCATTCCTTGAGCCTATTCCTGGAGGGGGCTCCAGAGAAATTTCCGGATATTTAATTTCGTCTTCCATAATTAAAGTCGAGTCAGAGAGCAGTTCCGGGTAATTGTGGCTGGGAAAAGCCGTTTCAGAGAAAAATTTTCGAATTATGGAAAACATTATGGAAACCGCGGATAATTGTGAAAAGCCGTGTTTTGCCGACATCACTCATCGGTGTCGGGAACTCAAAATAATTATGGATAGTTCTTCCATAATTCTTTTTCGACTTTTTGTTTTGTTCATAATTAATGTTTTACAGTTACCCCAGTTCTTGGCGCTAGTTTTCAACTGACGTTGGAGCACACAAGTGAGGTGAGCACATGCTATTCATTGTTTTTTTAGGGGTGGTAGATCTAAACATGAATCCCTACTAACATCCTTAGGTTCCACTAACATTATAGGTATCACATGATATATAATATTCAAAGTTTTTCGTTTATTTTCTTTCAGAATGGCCCCAGTTAAGAATCGGATGTCCGTGTCCGCTCGGTGTGAGGAGTTGAAGGTATGGCTTTTGCCTTCAGCCCTACTGCCTCCAAAGCGAATGAAGCCAGGAAGAGGGAGAAAGCGGTGTAAATCAACTCGAATCTACAAAGAAAGAATCGACCCTAGGGTGGAGTTCCCTCGGCCCCGTGATTTTGAAGCACGTTACAGACTGCCACCCGATATGGTCGAGAAACTAGCAGAGGAATTTGAGGCAAGCCCCTTCTGCGACACCAAAGGCAGTGGGAGGGGTAGGCCCATACCAGTGTTCAACAAGGTAAAGTATATCATGCAATCTTATCAGCATATATATATCAGCATTTATATATGATATAAGACTTGCAGTTAGTAGTAGTCCATATCTATGCATTACCCATCCAAAAATGTTAAAAGTAATAGCATTAGTTGCTTTTTTGAATCACCATAGACAGCTATAGATATATATAATAAAATATTATATAATATAAAAAAATAATCCTCAGTTTGTTTGTTCATCCTTTTTTTTAAATCTGTTTTTATATATATATTGACAGGTGTGCTACGCACTCAGGTTCCTTGCCACCGGGGCAAGCTTCAAAGTGATACGTGACACCCAAGGTGGATGCAGCTCATCTAGTGTTTCAAGGGCCGTAAGACAGTTCGTGAAGTTCCTGGTATACAAGAGCAGGACCGGGGTGATTTCCTTTCCAAAGGTAATAACCTTCATTAGTATTAATTAATATATACAGTAATGTTATATAGAGAAAGAAATAAAATGTAGGTTAAATGCATACTTCGTGTCCTCAAATAACCTTTCCTATTATATATAATAACTCCATACTATTCTATTTTGTTTTTTACTTAGAAAGATGACCTACACGAGTCAGCAATTCGGTTCTGTCAGAGGTTCAATATGGAGGATTGTATTGGGTGCATGGACGGCACTCATGTACCCATAAGACGTCCTGAGAAGAACGAGGGTAGCTACGTGAACCGCCATTACTACCACTCTCTTAACTGCTTGGTGGGTTCTCCATAATTATTTTGTATGTTTTGCCCCCCCCCCCCAAAAAAAAAAAAATACCTCTATAAGTAATAGAATTGAAATTGTGAAAACTTTCTAAAAGCAGTCTACAATACAAACAAATAATAATAATTCAAATTAGCCTTTTTCCTATGAAACGCTTCGCAATACCATAAATGAAAGCATATATTCCATTACTTCCATAAATGAAAATAAATATGTTTCTTGCAGTTGGTCACAGACCACGAACAACGCTTCACGTTTGTGGAAACCTCTATGGCAGGCTCAAACCATGACCAGTACATTCTAGAGCATTCCACATTCGGCGCCGAGATCCTGGGAACGGACCGTCTGGGGGATTATTTCCTGTTAGGAGACAGCGGGTTCGTTCAATAACTTGTATATATATATAGCTATGTATTAGGTATAATGTAAAAAAAGTACTGTCTAAATATGACACATATTCTACTTAAATCAAACCCACCGACATAAAAAAAAATTACAATAAAGTTCTATATATATAGTATATATAGTTCTATTATTAGTTGCTTTCATTAATTCTTTTCCACATTTGTTTTTTTAAAATAGGTATGGTCTGAATCCGCAAGTCCTGACTCCCTTCAAACACCAAACCATTCAGACTCTACCGAGGCACGAGCTGAAGTACCAGATGCAGCACATCAGCGCCCGCAACTCAGTTGAAAGGGCGATCGGCCAACTGAAGATGCGTTGGAGGTTTGTATAAATTGTTTTTTCTGTTACTTAATATAGAATAGAATAGTATTCTTTCCTAAATTAAAAAAAAAAACTCTATACTTTGCCCTTCCATTTTCTTTTCCCCATAAATTAAAAAAAATCTTATTTTCTATTTGTTCCCCATGAATTAAAAGAAAATCATTTGTTGACTTCCAAAGATGCCTGTCGAAACAGGGTGGGGGCGTGCTAGAGTTCGATCCGCTGCGTGCGTCTTGGGTGGTGGAGGCTTGTTGTACGCTCCACAACCTCTGCATCGACTGGGGGGTGCGCACCATAAGACCAGGGGAGAACAAGGACCCCGACATGGAAGACCTGATACAAGAGGAGGCACGTCTACGCATACTGCTCTCTATGCGGCAGGCTGAACGCGCAAGAAGGACAGAAGGGGCATCTGGTGATCCACAGTTGCGCCAGAACACCAAGTCTGCACTCTACCGTGAAGGGTTTGCGAAAAGGGCACGGTACATCTTCCGTAACTACGGTGGCCCTCGCCCAACACTCCGTCAAAGACGCCGTCGTTAAAAAAAACAAAGAAAATCGTGCTGACATTACACTTACAGTTAATTGGATGCATTTGATCAACTACCTTGAACTATTATGGAAGCTTTGTCTTGTTGTTAGAAGTGTTCTCCAATTTTTGAATCATGTACCTATCATGATTTAATGAAATATTTCAGATCGGCATTTACTTGAAGTTCAACGATGTGAATTATGGAATACTCTAAACAAGTGTAATTTGAAAGTTTGACACAGCAACTCTTCAATGGATGAAATATTGTATGTCGGAATGTACTTTACAGTGAAATGATCTGAATTATGGAATACTCTATCAAGTTAGATTGTGTGATTCAAAATTTGTAACCATTTTCAAGTATTGATTTATGACGGGATATAGATGCAGTGAAATATGGAGATGAATTTTAGTATACTCTATGAAATTAGATTGTTTGATTTAATATTTCTAACCACTTACAAGTACCAATCTATGACGTGATTTACTGATTGTGAAGTATATCTTTAATTGATCGAAAGCTGAACTAATTGAAATGACATGAAGATCAATCAATTTCGAATGCCTTTGTGATTATGCAATGCGATGATTAAATCACTTTGGATGAACTGTTATTTGGTACATGTTTTGTAATAAAAGCTACGTTTTCACCATTAAACTGTAATCTCGAATTTGTTTTATTCTTACTATCACGTCTTTAGAGAATTCTAACCTTCCCATAAATATTAGGACTAAGACAATTATTGGGCTGTAGTTAGGTTTTATTTTTATTTTTTAGGAAATACCATCTGCTTCAATTGACAATAACGCACTCTTCTTCAACAGACGATTTTTGAACAGAGATATGCAGGAGAAGGTGTTATATCTTTACGCACAACTTTCCATATAAATCGTCCCATAAATGGGTCCTTCCTATAAATCCCTAGTTTTACATTTCGCTGTTAATTATGATACTGCCCTGTAATACACAACATGATTTTACATGCAAACCTTCCTGAAAAAACGATAAACGAACATGTAACTTTCTGAAACGGTAACCTTTCAAAACATCTGTAACACAGTTTGCGATAATCTCACCATTATGTATATTGGATTATATATATATATATTTATGTCTATATATATAAGAGAGAAGGATACAAATATATATATATGTGTGCTTATAAATGTATATATATATATTCCAATATATATACAACTATGTGATGATCATTTATACATCGCGTTCACATGGACTTCAAAAGCTTCATATGCATACAATTTACTTTTTCTAATCTACTTAGCACCGCACCACAAAGGTGAAGGGAACAGTCTTAAGAGAGAAGCATACAACCAACCACAACTACCTATTGGGAACCACATTTCACATTGTCCCCGAAATCTTAAGAACAGAAAAAAAATAAATAAATAAAATTAAGGAAATAGACAATGACGTCAGACATACAGTACTTAGTAGTGCCTATACAGTAAACTCTAAACAGCAGCCTATACAATTTAGGAATGCCTTGATTACGTTGAAACAGTCATAAGTTCAAAATATATATTTCGAATCATAGTCTTCATACACCTTGCATGTGCGGCTCAATTATAGAAAGAGACAAAAGTTCTAAATATATATAATATGCGGTTCAATTAGAGAAATCTTCAGTAATTTGTCTGAGACAGATACCAAAGAAACGCCCACATTTAACGTGAATACAAAAAATACTGTTTTCTGGCAGAACCTGTTACTACGTGGATCTTCTTGCGCTACATCGACTGGATCAGGGTCACTCAAGATTAATTATCTTTTGACTCTCACTATTATGTACTTTGTTAACGTTTCATCTTTCTGGTGGGCTTTCTTGGCCGGTTTGACCGGCGTGTACCGCACGTACTACCATCACTGTCAGTTTCCACACTTCGTGTTACATGGCGTGGCAGTTCTCTCGCCACCTGCATTGCAGGGGGTATGGGCCAAGGCATTCCTTCATCCTCGTTCTCTGCATTCTTTGGGTTTACTGGAGACTGTGCATGATCCTCGTTCTGTGCATCCTGAGGCTTAACTGACGACTCCGCCTCAGCATCAGCCCCACCATCTACTGCCATCAAATCAGGGTTACCTGTAATTGTTTCAGCATATACCTCCCCCACAACTTCGACCACTTCTTCTGTAATTATGGCCGTCACGTCTGCCACAGTATCTGGAGGTACTTCTGTAATTTTTACCAGAGGATTGTCAACATGAGTGGGAGGGTATGTCGATGCACCTGCAGATAAAGTCAGAGGAGTAAATGGGGCAAATTCAGTCACAGGAGGATATGTGGCACTAGCAAATGTACTAGCAGGTTCGGTCACACTAGCACATGCGGTCACATTTGTAGCGGTCACGGGAGAAGATCCTGCGAAAGTTCCACATGCCGTTGTGGATGTGGCCACAATAGAAGGTGGAGTCTCAGTAGTGACTGTAGAAGATGCTGTAACAGTGACGCCCCTAGGTGGGGTCTTAAAAAACAATCCTTGGGCTGGTGTTTGTAGTGATGACCAAGTAGTCGATGTAGCGCAAGAAGATCCAGTCGAAGTAGCAACCGGTTCTGCCAGAACTGCTGCGGCTACATCCCTCGCAAGCGCAGGCACAAAAGATGTTGTGGGCACACTGATTGATGTGGGAAGAGGTGACGAGACCGACACATTGACGTCATTCTGTTGATCCTCGTCTTTGACATCTACATCTACAGTGACTTCTCCAAGAACTTCTGGCGATCGCTGTAAGAGAATATCAAGCTTGGTATGAAGGCGTACTAGTTCTTGTTGAATGTTCTTACAGTCACCACTGACGATGGAGATAGCGACTTTGGTGTTACGAACATCTTTCTTGACTGTTCGCAGGTCAGTTTCGATGTCCTGCATGTCGTTCTTTATAAGGGTGACGTCTTCTTGCAGGGCATGGACATCTGATGAAAAACCTGCGACGTCCACCTTAACGTCTTGGACGTCGGATGTCACTATACCAAGTTGACCTTTCAGCACATGGGTATCATTTTTTGCGGTCTCACTACACACCTTGACTTCGACTAAATCTTGTTTGGCGTGCTTAACATCCGACTTCATGCACGAGATGGCCGAGTGGACGTTATCGTATTCGGCTGTGAGCCCGTAGAACTGTTGCGCTACTGACTTCATATCAGTTGCTATGACAGTGGTCTCCTCACCAATTCGAGCTATTTCTCGCGTATCCGTCTTGAGGTTCCGCATCGCAGCCCCCAGCATCTTGAATCCGGATTCAATGTCCACTGGAAAATGTAATACAAATGATTTAAGATAATATTAACATAATACAATTGTGGTATATTGTAGAAAACCTAAACCTCGCCCACAATTCATGTCTTTTATTATGGAAAGATGCAATATCCCAGACCGATATAAAAATAATACCGATCGAACTCTACAAAGAGAGGCGCAAGCCGGGAACAGCCGGTTACGTATTTCGACAGCGTTTACGTCCAGGCCTATAAATATTTTCCTGATATCGAACTCTACAAAGAGAGGCGCAAGCCGGGGACAGCCGGTTACGTATTTCGACAGCGCTTACGTCCAGATCGAACTCTACAAAGAGAGGAGCAAGCCGGGAACAGCCGGTTACGTATTTCGACAGCGCTTACGTCCAGGCCTATAAATATTTTCCTGATATCGAACTCTACAAAGAGAGGCGCAAGCCGGGGACAGCCGGTTACGTATTTCGACAGCGCTTACGTCCAGATCGAACTCTACAAAGAGAGGAGCAAGCCGGGCACAAGCTTCAGCGAGCGATCGGCGAGCGAACGTTCGCTCAATATTCGCTGAAATTACCACTTACAGAGCTTTCACATTACAAAAATAACTTATTTATATTATATTGATCCTAGAAATGCTATTTTTTCATGCGAAAACTGAGTTTGGTGCTGCAGTAGTGGATAACTGCTTACATGTGAGGTTTAGACACCTTTCCTGTTGGGTGAAAGAGAGGCACTGGTATATATACTCAGAGATGGGAATGTACTTTCGGGTAGCTGGGTAGTGCATCCAATCAATTCATTACCTTGATTTGTACAGAGCACTCAATCAATTGGCCTTAGGCCCCTAGCTACCTGGGTGCTGTGAGATGAATGTTAGAAACCCCACTCATGTCATAGCACTCTAAATTTTTATCCGGATAATATTTATAGGCCTGTGCCTAAACTGTGGACTATAAACTATATTATAAATATTTTTTGGCGCCTCACCATCGTGTCAGCGTTTTGCTTCGTATATTTGAAATACAACTCGTTGCATAGATTATAATGTTAATATTATTGTAAATATTCAAAATATGGGGCCTCTATTTGTAGAGTTCGATCGGTATTGTAAATATGGAAACGCGCCTTTTTGTTTAGGCGCAGACGGGATGGCAGGCCTATAAATATTGTGTTTTCTGTGTAGGTGTAAGCATATTTATATATTCTGTAAAATTATGACTTACAGACTTGAGTTGAGCCTAGCCTAACGCAGGCCCCGGATTATTTTAACCATTTATAAAGAAGGCCTATAAAGACAGAATGGATAATATGTAGATGTTATAATCAATAGTATTTGTTAGAATGCATTTCTATCTGGGTCAAAGTAATTCTGTGACGGAATATTGTAACTTCATTACTTGCATAAATTCAATATTAACTCACGTCTGATCAGTGCTGGAGACACACTTGGTTGGGCAGGTTGTTGTGCAGACAAACGGTACTCGTTTGTCTGCGCCATGTTTTCACACGCCTTCGGCAGAGGGGTGGATATATCTGGGAGATTTCCTGGAGAATCTGAGAATGGAATTTGTTTTCTAATAATTTTGCTTACACGTGTACCCCCATAATTCGATTAATGGAATGTTTTTCTTCCCTTATCAATGACCAAACATTATAATTCTAACCATACATGATAAATCTTATTTTCTTAACGTGTACCACAATAATTCTATTAATGGAATGTTTTTCTTCCCTTATCAATGACCATACATTATAATTATAACCCCACATGATAAATGTAGTGTTTTTAATGTGTACCACCATAATTCTATTTATGGGATTGTTTTGTTACCTTAGCAATGATAATTCGAGTTTAGGTTAGACATAGAACTGCTACTTTATGATGACAAAAATATATTCAAAGTTATGCTAATGTATTAAAGTGAACACTTACCATCCCCGTAAGACAGCTGTCTTTTTGTTTCGGAATCTTGAGGGAATATCTGCGACAGTTGTGCTCCGATGGTGGTGTCTGGTTTCCCTGGTGGCGGGGTGGGTGAGAGTGGTGACTCGTGGGCCTCCTCCTTCGGTTCCGCCTTTTTCTTTTCCAGCTTCTTCTTCTCCTCCTCCTTTTTTCGTGCTTTTATGCGCGGAGAAGTCCGTCTCTCACCATTCTTGTCTTCCCCTAATGTGGTAAATGGATAATACATAATAATAACCACATTCATGTGAGGTTACATACCCCATTTATTAAGTAACAGGTTATTGCATCCTTAAGAAACATATTTATTGACCACATTTTTACCAGTACCGGTTTATGGATGCTGGATAATGTTTATAGTATGTTCTTTAATGTATGGTTACTCACTATGCTTACACACTATGCTTTCTAGTTAGGCCTAGTCTATCACTTACCATCACTGATGACGATAGCCGTATCATCTTTTTCAACTTTAGGCTTCTTCCTTTTCATGGACAGCCGTCCGGTCTTCTTTGTCACCTGCTTCTTTTCCTTCGGCTCATCTTCTTTCTCCTCACTTTCGTCGTCCCCTTGTGAGCCCTCGTCTTCCTCCTTCAGAAGTGATCTCTTCTTGGTAATTCCTAATAATGAAGATGTGGAGAGCATATAAAATATGACAAATTTTATAGCGGGGAAGAAAATGTTGTTCCACTATGCTTTCTAGTTGTTTCAGGAGAAGTTACGTAGATAACTTATAAACTGAATAATATACATTATGGAATATAATACCTACACATAATACCTACACCCACATATGAGATAATATAGAGCATGTATATATATATAGATATGATGACATACTAGTTATAGCTTTGCAGCAGGTACACGTAGAAGCAAGAATTAGTGTTTAATTGAGTTCCTCCAATTTTTTTTATGTAATTAACTTACCATAGATCTCTGCCTGCACCTTGACCTGTCTTTTGCTGTCTTCTTTCGACTCCTTTATCGCCTCTCTCTGTTGTTTTTCTGCTTCCGCCATACGTTGGACCATTTTGTGGGCGGCGGATACAATCCTGCAGGTGTCGTCGGACTCTATTGGTCTTTTCCACGAACCGGGAATCACTGTAAAGTATTAAACATAAAGGTATGTCATGGTATTGTAGTATCAAATATAAGATCAAGACAGTTAAATATAAGATCAAGACAGTTAAGTATAATATAACTTTCTTAATTCACTTTAGATTATGGGTTATTATGGGTTATTGTTTTTTAGGGAATAATCAGTGGTTTGCTTTATGTCAGTGCTCATGGACATACTGGCAGAGTGGACATTATCACCTACGAAATATACCTGAATTTCAGTAAAATCATTATGGAAGATCACAACATTCAGTTCAGCCACATAGATATTATATATAGCCACATGTACAGAAAATTTATTTTCCGTACAAAAATATTGGGGAAAAAAACTGAAAAAAGGGGTATATAAATATAAAGAATCAAACTAACCTCCACAGCACTCTGGCCCGTAAAACTGCAGCACTAACACCTCCAGGCTCGTAAGTTGGTCTTTTTCCGTAATCCCCCGACCACCCGACTGTTTCTGCAGTTTCGCCAAGTCTCTCGCCTGTCATACATAAATAGGTGTTAACGTCAATATATTTATTCCAGAATTTATAAGGTGTGATACACATTAACGCATGACACATTACTGAATACATTCGAGTATCTATATATTCTACCTGCGGAGTTACACATACATGACCCCTAAAGACCCTGATAAAGACTGGTGACCATGATAATGCTTATGTAAAAAAAAATGGTATAAACTGAATATTATATATGTTTATATGGAAAAATAGAAACTGGATGAAATGGAGCTAAAGAACTTACTCTTTTTCGGCAGTCTGATTTGTAGTTAATCAGCTTGTAGTAGAGAAGCTTCTTCCTCCTCTTACGCCCACCGATGGCCCTCACTCGATCGATCATTGCCTTGTATGCCTCTCTCTTTAGACGGTTCCTTTCCAGAAGATCGTCACCTTTCCAGCGTCCACACACTATGTCCCTGTATAAGTACAAACACTTATTTTTTAGTTTTTAATAATTATGGACAATAAGAAAGATTATGGAATCTTTACTTTCAAAATTTATGTTATGCCATTTAGTATTGTACTTTATTTTTTATTATTCCAATTAGCATCAGCCATATTTATATGATTCCATTTGATATTTTGTATTACATTTGCCCTAAATTTATTTATCCTAAATGTTTTATAAATTATTTATCTAGTGATTTATATGGATATGGTCATTGTGTATTTATGTTATTTTTCATACGTACCTGAAGTCTGCCGCTGTGGTGTATGTGGCAGCTAGTTCTGCCTCCGTCCACTTCACATTGGATGTTTCATTTTCGTCCTCGGTTGTGGACGAGCACCAGGATAAATCCTTTCGTTTTCCTTTTGACTTAGTCGCACCCTTGGACTTGGTTTTTCCCTTGCCCCTTTCAGTGTCATCTGTGTCGGTATGATCAGATTCGGATGATGAGCTCTGGCCACACTTAGACTCATCTTCAATATGTGGAATAACAATCGAAGTGTCTATGGGGGTAGCCCGTCTGCCACGAATTTTCCTTTTTTTTTATGTTGTTGGGGTAGTGAATTGCTCCTCTGTCATTGTGGTATGTATCTTTTTCTTGTCCTTGTCCTTCTCTTTTTTGGTTTCTTTTACCATGGTCGGTAGGGGTGAGTTCACATAAAGAAGGGAGTCATCTTGGTCATCATTCTCTCCCTCCTCAAAGGCCTGCGGATACTTGGCATGTAGTGAAGCGAATTTCTTTTCTCTATGTTTTTCCAAAAGGTCATCGAGAATTTTCTGGCATGTGCGCTTCTCCTTCTCATTCCGTGCACCTTGCATTAGTTCCCTTACTGATGCTATTTCCTCGGCTATTTCCGATGATGAGACGGGTTCTTTTTTCTTAGGCTGAAAGAGAAAAAAAAACAATCATTAAAAGATATACAATATTTTATGTTCCACATTATAGAAACTGTATAGGAATTCATTTCCATATTTAGATTTGAGAATTATGAGTCACAGGGAGGTCGGTGGGTGCTAAATATACTTTGAAAAAACAATTCTACGCGAAATACATTTTGACGAGAAGGGGGTTGAGCGGTTGGGTGCTGAGGTCTTAGCGGGAGACAGTAATCGACACGAATCGACACAAATACTGAAAATTTTGTAGCTACACATACATCTATTTTGTCTACAATAGATGCCTGAATGTTGTAATAATACGAGTAATACTTACCATGGTGATCGAACGAACGAAAGCCACATAAATGTCGATAATCTGTGAAACCGGTAAACAACCCGTGAAGAAGCTGGCGTGATGATGTACGTCACGTCGCCGATGTCCAAGGTATTGTATTGCTAAAACAACGAAACAGCGGGAACAAGCGACGATGTGCTTATCCACAACTTAAAAAACCCATAACTACGCACTTCAACCGAGAACCAGCCGATTTGACCTCTACCGGATGTGACGTCATGTGAAAAAAACCGGGAAATTTGAGTGACCTTGAGAAAGTACAGCTGATAATTCGATTCTCCATATTTTTCATCTCCATAATTGTGTTCTCCATAATTATTTTCCATAATTATATGCGCGACCAACTTTCCAGCCGAACCCACTTTCCATAATTTCTCTGGAACGGGTACGGCGTTAATATGGAAAGTGGGTCACTGTTTTATTATGGAAAAGCCCAATATCCGGAAATTTCTCTGGAGCCCCCTCCTGGCCTATGTTAAAATCTAAACCATGAAATATGGAAAAAAAAACTAATTTGAAACATGTTTTTCTTGCTCAAATCAATTAATGTGGATCCACAACAATAGGGTTTGTTTACAAACAAATGCAAGTATTACCATCTCTTGTGGCATTCTACTTAAGTTTGAGTTAGTTTTCACAGCCAATATTTTACCACTGACCTTAACCGGACTCATCTAAGACATTTCTAAACTTATCTTTTTTGTCGATTATATTGGTTTTCGCTCCCTTTAAGTCCCAGATATGAAAGTTAAGATTGTTACAGATTATAAGAGTTGAACTAATCATTAGAATGTTGAAAGAATTAGGTTTCTAACGGTTTTCGTACCAATGAATTTTTGAAATCTCATCCATTAGATATCCCAGTCTTCGAAAAATGACTATAAAGATGGTACCTCTCTTTATGCTAATGGCAATTTTCATAAACTTTATCGATAGCCAACAGGAAGAATTATCAATTACACATAATTATTGAATCCACGATTTCATTTAGTTTGTGCCTAAACTGTAGTATACAGCTGTTTCCCATGTCATTCCTGTAGAAAACTCAATTTTCCATCTTTTGACCCTTTTGCCTCGTTTTGTCATTTCCTCAGAATTGATCAGAGCTACTTATGCCTCATTTAGTGAGGGGGGGGTCACATATACATTAACAAAGATTATATATATTAAGGTTGTTGTCATAAAGGATTACAGAAGACATATCATTGTTACAGATGGTGTCCTCAGGGCCCTAAACTCCCCCTACTTTTTTTTTTTATTAGTTAGGACCTTAACTTGAACACTGATAATCTAGGGATTTCAAAGGTTAGTCATACATGGCTAACTCACATTAGTAAATTATTGGTCAGTCATTTTGACCAACTTTGTGACTACTGTGTTAGTCATTATGACTAAATCATTGGTCAAAATGACTAAGAGGTCACATGACCAAATAAGTGATCACATGACCACCAGGAAGGAAGGCATACAAAAGAAAACAGACTCCTAAACTTGGTAAGTTTATCCATTGTCATCCATAGTGCACATAGTGCATCTAACTTTTAAACACATTCTACTTGAAAGAATAGATATCAAGGATGATATCTAAACTCACTTAGTCTAATAAGTTATAAATTTGTAAACTTCAGTGAAGATAGTAAGATGTAGTCCAGGGTTAGTCATAATGACTAACCTTAGTCAAAATGACTTGGATATTAGTCATTATGACCAACTCTAAAGTAGTATAGGGTGTCTATAGATCTATAGGGTCTCTGATGGGCAGGAGGGGACCCTGATGGGCTGGAAGGGGTCCTGCTGGGCGGGAGGGGTTTCTGATGGTTGGGAGGGGTCCCTGATCGGTGGGAGGGGTCCCTGATGGATGGGAGGGGACCCTGATGGGTGGGAGGGGACCCTGATGGGTGGGAATGGTCCCTGATGGGCAGGATGGGACCCTGATGGGTTGGAGGGGACCCTGATGGGCAGGAGGGGTCCCTGAAGGGCAGGAAGGTCCCTAATGGGTAGGAGGGTAACTGATGGGCGGGAGGGGACCCTGATGGGTGAGAGGGGTCCCTGATGGATGGGAGGGGACCCTGATTGGTGGGAGGGGACCCTGATGGGTGGGAATGGTCCCTGATGGGCAGGATGGGACCCTGATGGGTTGGATGGGACCCTGATGGGCAGGAGGGGTCCGTGAAGGGCAGGAAGGTCCCTGATGGGTAGGAGGGTAACTGATGGGCGGGAGGGGACCCTGATGGGTGGGAGGGGACCCTGATGGGTGGGAATGGTCCCTGATGGGCAGGATGGGACCCTGATGGGTTGGAGGGGACCCTGATGGGCAGGAGGGGTCCCTGAAGGGCAGGAAGGTCCCTGATGGGTAGGAGGGTAACTGATGGGCGGGAGGGGACCCTGATGGGTGGGAGGGGTCTCTGATGGGCGGGAGGGGACCCTGATGGGCGGGAGGGACCCTGATGGGCAGGAGGGGACCCTGATGGGCAGGAGGGGACCCTGATGGGTGGGAGGGGTTTCTGATGGGCGGGTGGGGTCCCTGATGGGTAGGAGGAGTCCCTGATGGGCGGGAGGGGACCCTGAAGGTCAGGAGGGGTCCCTAATGGGTGGGAGGGGACCCTGATGGGCAGGAGGGGTCCCTGAAGGGCAGGAAGGTCCCTGATGGGTAGGAGGGTAACTGATGGGCGGGAGGGGACCCTGATGGGTGGGAGGGGTCTCTGATGGGCGGGAGGGGACCCTGATGGGCGGGAGGGGACCCTGATGGGCAGGAGGGGACCCTGATGGGCAGGAGGGGACCCTGATGGGTGGGAGGGGTTTCTGATGGGCGGGTGGGGTCCCTGATGGGTAGGAGGAGTCCCTGATGGGCGGGAGGGGACCCTGAAGGTCAGGAGGGGTCCCTAATGGGTGGGAGGGGACCCTTATGGGTGGGAGGGGACCCTGATGGGTGGGAGGGGACCCTGATGGGTGGGAGGGGTCCCTGATGGACAGAAGGGGACCCTGATGGGCGGGAGGGGACCCTGATGGATGGGAGTGGTTCCTGAAGGCTGGGAGTGATTTCTGGTGGCTGGGACAGCCTTCAGGATGCCTCAACTGCAGGGAGGAGACCCTGATGGCCAGAAGGAGATCTTGACAGCTGAGGAAAGACCCTGACAGCTGGGAGGAGACCCTGACAACAATGAGGAGGCCCTGACAGTAGGAGGAGGCTATCATGGCTAGGTGAAACCCTTACAGCTGGGAGCAGTTACTGACCGCCTGGAGGTCCTGTTGGCAAGGAAGAGGCCCTGATAGCTGGGAGGAGACCCTGACAATGGTGATTTGGACCTGACAGCCAGGAGAGAATCCTGACAGCCAGGATGAGATCCTGACAGTCAGGAGGAGACCTGACATCAAGCAGGAGGCCCTAATGGCCAGGAAGAGACCCCGACAGCAAGGAGGTGGCCCTGACGGTTGGATGGAGGTTCTAATATCCTGGAGGAGGTCCTGGTGGCAAGGAGGAGGCCCTGAAGGCCAGCTGGAGACCCTGATGAGCAAGAGAAGGCCCTGATGGCCAGATAGAGATTCTGATACCAAGGAGGAAGCCCTGTCTATGTGGAGGAGACCCTGATGGCTGAGAGGAATCCCTAGCTGGAAAGAGGCCCTGATGACTAGGAGTAGGCTCTGACAGCCAGGAGGAGATTCTTACAGCCAGGAGGAGACCCTGATAGCTGGAAGAAGACCCTGACAGCCAGTAGAAGACTCTGATGACCAGGAGGAGGCTCTGATAGCAAGGAGAAAACCCAGATGGCTGGGAGGAGACCCTGACAGTTGTTCTTCCTAGCCCTTTCCTTGTTTTGCCATATAGCTCTGTTATAAGAGCTCAGAGAACTTAAAAAAGGTTAGTCAACAGTGGCTAATATGCTTAGTCAGAATGACCAACTGATTCCAGGAAGTTCAAATATTCTTAGTCAGAACTGCCTGAGGGTTAGTCATAAGCGACCTACCCTTAGTCAACAAAACTAACTTCTGTCTTAATGACTGATATCTTAGTCATCTTAGCCTATATTTTAGTATCATTCCTAGAAATATTTTGACTAACTAATGGTAGTCAGAGTTGACTAATATCCAAACAAAAAGGTAGCTAGATATACCACAGCCAAATTGACTAAGAAAGTTAGTCACATATGACTAACTTATCTATAGCTTGGATTATCAGTGAAGAAGTGAAAACGAAATCACAAATACACCTCCAAGGAAGGGATTTAGTACTCAAACTTTATGCAGAAACTCCCCCTTTTCTGGAATCTTGTACCTGCCCCTGCAATTCATTTAAACTCTATTGCATGCATGTCAGAATATATATAAGATTAGAGTGCTTATATTTGTATGGACCTAAGATCAATAAGTACAGTAGGCCAGACACTTTATGCATTGTTGATTGTTTCAAGATGATACGCAAATATATTCAAGGTTGAGATTGGATGCCACAATATTTGGGTAAATCATTCAACCTCAAAGAATTTCTCTAGTACATTTTTTGGTAATTTTACATGGGTGTAAAGCTAGATGTTATTCAATTCAGAGCTTACTGATCCCTTTTTTGTATTTATTTTATATTACTGCAGGTTATCCAGACAAGAAAAGACGGCAGTGTAGACTTCTACAGAGACTGGGCTGCTTACAAGTCTGGATTCGGAGACCTGTACGGAGAGTACTGGCTGGGCAATGACAACATACACATTCTGACGAAAAGACATGACATGACTCTGAAGTTTGAGCTGAAATACCACAATGAAATCCAATATGCCAATTACTTTGGTTTCTGGATTGAAGATGAAACCTTCAACTACAGACTAACTACAGGGACCTTTAACAGGACCGTTCCCCCAGGTCAGTTATATGATAACAAACTTATGCATACTGATTATTTGTTCACTGTGGGGATATTAAGGATTTAAGTAATACTTTATGAAAAAGTTAATTTTTACTCCACTATGACTCATCTAATACAATGAAAGTCTATGTGAAAAAGAGATTAATCAAGAACGGGTTTATAATTTGAACCATGCATGACTTTATATTTGGGCAGTTTTCCCAGAGAAGCCGACTTTTTATTATGCATTGCCAGAATGTTGGTAATTCCCCTTCAAGTACCAAACCCACTTGCTGTGTATAAGCTATACAGTATACTAAAACATGATACCATTGCCTGCATGTGCATGTGACGACATTTTTCCCTTTTAGTAGTTTTAATTCCTTCAAACAGAAAGGTAGGTAATTAGGACCAACTGAACCAAACCCTGAAATTTATTCATTTCTCTGTTGTAGTAGCAATTGCTCTATTTCTGTTGCAGAGGACTCATTCGGCTACCAAAATGGATGTCCCTTCACCACTAAAGACCGTGACAACGATGCCCACACTAGAGATAACTGCGCAGTGTGGGCCCTAGGAGCCTGGTGGTATAACGACTGCCTCAAGTCCAACCTGAACGGGCAGTACGGGAACAATGGGTACAGCAAAGGCATCAACTGGGTAACCTGGAAGAGCCACCAGCGGTCCCTGACAGGCAGCAGGATGATGGTCAAATCCAAGGATACTCCACTGCGTGGTCAAAAGTGATAGCATGTATTGAATGCCTAGGGGCCTTCCATTTACTATGTATACCTTCTGGGATGGCAAGTGGGGGTTAATTTTCATTAAATTGAATGCATTCGTTTACAAACCAAAAGGGTATTAGCCCAAGCAGGAGTGATGGGATTCTAAATTTTTTCTGAATATTAATGTATGAACATACTTGATGAAAGGTCCCCTATTTGACAAATTCTGATACTGGACAACGAACGCCCTTTTACTTTCCACATAGACAATTATAACAACATTCACAGCTCTTTAAACTTTCAGTCAAAGACTCTAACAAACAATTCTTCCCATTTTCTAAAGGTTGATTAAACTTAGGTTTTTACACCCTTCATTTTGGTGGACTGGGGTGGGTCTACCTAGCAGGCAAGGTATTGCACCCAGCTGGCCTGGGTTCAATACTCAGAAATGTATGTTTAAGCGCCTCATTCTTTGCGATCTCCACCAAACTAGTACTTTATACAAGTTAAATTTATAAGATTTTGAACTGAAATTGCCATTTTTGTACCAATCTTCCTTATATTGTTGAAGTAAGAAATGCCAATCAACTGTATTATTGATATGACTAAGGAAGTTTTTTGTTTAAGGAAGTATGGAATGTCTATTGTCTATGTTAAAAAGGAATGTGTAAAACACGGTTGTTGATCTATGGAATGCCTCTCGACTATGTTAAAAATGTTTGTTTGCTGACGCTGTTGCTTAACCATGGAATACCAATGGACTATGCTAAACATAATATGAATGTTTACACTGTTGCTGATCTATAGAATGCCTATCAACTAACACATACCCTTTAATTGAGGAATATTCTTGAACTAATGATATCTTTCTGCCACAATAAACATGAAAACTCTTCTTCTGCTATTTTAACTGATCAGCTTTCACATCTGCAGAAAATAATGCACCTCGAGCTCCCTATTTGCTTGTAATCAATTTATTATGCTGAACTATGGAATACATAAGGACTACGCTTAACATAATTAGTATGCTGAAACTGTTACTGATCTATAGAATGACTATCAACTTACACCTTTAAATTGGGGACTACTCCCGAACAACTAATCATTCTGCTATGATAAACATGAAAACACTTCTACTGCTATTTCAATTGAAAAGCTTTCATATCTGCAGAAAATTATGCATCTTTCTATTTGCTTGTAATCAATTTATTATGCTGAAACTAATATCTTCCATAATGTGAGACTGAAAATGCATTAAGGGAAGAATGAATTAATTAAAAAGTCAAAATTGATTAATATAGGGAGACATTTTACAAAGGATTAGCCAATGTCAAACGGATTCAGATGAAAAATGAACAACTGAATACCAATAATAAACCAACAGGTTGTAAATTCATCTATATTTAGTGTGAGGTAGTAACATCATTATGGACATCAAGATTATTATGTTGATACTTTTTTATATGTTTTGAAATATTTGATTTTATCATTACATTAGAGTAAATATGATTTCCTAAATATTTCTAATTTCTAAATGTAATTAGAACAAATTATTAAGAATATTAATGTGCCAGTTCATATGAAATTGTAATGTCATCTTATCAAACTTTCAACAGTATATAGCATTTCAAATATCTAACACAATTGTATTGTCAATATGCTAGGCTTTGCATACTTTCTTTTTTCATGTTTTAGAAGTACCAGTTATCATCTTTTATCTTTTCTCTTATCATCTCTTATCTTTTAGAATTTTGATAACAATTTTTACTTTATGATACTTACTTGCTATCTGTTTTCAACACTGGTTTCTTGCACTCAATAAACAATACTCAAGATTTGCTTCAATTCCTGTGTTTTGTTATTTGTATACTAAGGCAAAGAACCAATTATGGTGAAGCAATCATCAAATAATTTTACAGCCTCATGCTGGCCAATTGAATTGAATGAACACTGGGTGATACAAGATATAATCTATCTGTTTCTCTGAGGATTAATACTAAATACGTGCCTTTCAATATTGAACACTGATTGATAGTAATGATACCCAATCAAACACATGATTAGTGAAGTTGACGATGGTCTAGAGAGTATGAGGCTGAAGTCAGTTGAATCAGAAAGGTTATCACCAATATGCTTGCAAACATGAATTATGTTGGCATGGTTAGATCCTTTTCTAGTGTAACTATGAATCATAATTCATGAAGATTTACTTTCTAAAATGTAAGCAACCATAGACGTATGGTGCAAATCAACTACACACTGCTGACAAGTTAAATATTTAAGAAGCTTAAGCAACATTTCCCCAATCTCAGATAACAAAACATGAAGAAATGAGCATGCAAATAGAACCAAACATAATTTCTTTAGTATGACTGTTAAGTGCAGCAGATTACGAAAACTTATTTCAGGGAGTTGGTTTGGTCTTCTTGGATCACAACTGGTTAAGAATAATGTAATAAAAAGACAAAGTCAGGAATGCAAATTTAAAATTTTGATTCAAGTTATTAATTGAGTCATTACCATTCTACTAAAAAAACTCTTGGCCAACTTCTATCAAAATCATGTATATGCATAGTATCTTATTTTTGAATGAGTGTGACTTAATAAAGGGAAATTCCACTTACTGATATTGTTGTTGATCGTGAGGTATTTTGTATTGGACACTGTCTTACAACTGTTTGATCATGTTTAATCTAACATTAGTAACTGGTAGACAGCCTATTTCCAGATTTCATAATCTGAAACACCATTTAAGCCTTTGGTAATTTTTTGAGGGTTGTTGTCATTGATTTCTTAATGTTGAGTTTAAGAAACAGTTATTTCACATTGCAATGAATTTTCTGTGAGATGGTTGGATCAAGCCTGACCTTTATTCCAATAGTTACGACTTAAATAGTGTCAATAAGTGACTTCCAATAATTCAAATCTTTTACTGACATATTTGAGAATTGTGCAACGTAATCCCTAACTTTTAAAGATAATTTTCATCTAGTTTTCATGAGATGTCTTGTATGATCAGAGATTGAAGGCAATTACATGTATCCAAATCATAAAGCAATCTTGGTGAAAAACAGCTGATCATGAAGAAATAATCTAAGAAATACATCAAATCAGGTGCCTGCATCATTCAAAAATTGTAACTACGCTCTTCATAAATGCAAGACCAGGAATTTCTAACAAAGCACAACTAATGAAAAAAACTAAGTTCAGATGTATCGAGCCATTCCTTTGTTATGTTCAATTGGACCAGAAATGCAAACAGCAGATAAATTGTAACAACCATTCAATATATTACATACATATATCAGAAAACAGCAAGTCTGTCCCAATTTTTAAAAAAACTAAAGTTTATTATCAAATAATATTCAAATATATAGCTTCCTGGCTCATTTTCTCAAAGGCAGTGATGTTAAGAAATGAATGTAAATATGATTGACAAGTTGCTCCTAAAGATTGGTAGATACATTCAAACAGTATCTGATAATAGCTGATAGGAACCGATGCTACTTCATGTCAGTTCAACTCATAATGTTTGACACTTTATTGGCTTGAAGAATTGATTTTTTGGTCTGATAAGCACTTGTGAATTAATTAGATCTGAGTAAACCTGGATTTAGCAGGGCTTACTTATGGAGAAGAAACGAGATTCTTGCCCATTTCTGTTTCCTGGGTTTTGGAGCCAGAGAAGGCTGAGATGATGTGTTTTGGGCAACACTCTCCAAACCCCACAGACATAATGTGAGATGAGCTTATTTTCAGTAGATATCAAAAAACATAACATTGATGGCATTTTTTTTCATTTAAGAAAATGTGAAAGCTGCATTACAAAATGAACACAGTTACCCTTTCGCTTCTGTTTACAAACACCTCTAAGTATGTTTGCCTCTGTACCATGCTGTAAAAACATCCTTACCTACTTATCTTTCTGCAACAAAAGTTATGAATGAAAACCAGGCTTTACCTGGGATATCAGAATTTGTTTCAGTCTGTTTAATCATTTAAGAATTCCCAATGTAGTGGGTCACTTAATCTTTAACGTCCTTGACCTTCTTATAATTCTACTTCTTCCTTCAGGAAACGTTTAGCCTCAATAAAAGGAAAATTCCCAATATTGCGTGGGCATGCTTAAAAGGTTGTTGCACAGCAACACTCCTAAACCAATGATATTCAAGTTATCAGGCCATGCAACCTAAGCATGCAACACATGTGAAACCTTCCTGGAGAAAAATGCACTTGATGTTTTTGACTCAGCAAATGTTGTGAACGGGCAAACAAATCAATCAATTTCTATTTTCTTTATGTAATTCTAACTTGTAGACAATTTTCACTGTAGTCTTTGTAATTGTAAGCATATCATAGGCATAATAAATATTTTTTCTACTTACTGTTTTACAACATTAATAATTGTATGATAAACAATGTATTCACTCTTCCTTGCACTGTTTATATCAATATTCCCATCTCCAGATATATAAGTCTGCAGGACAGCAAACCGAAGTTTACCCAAATTTCAGATTAATAAAACTGTTCAAAACTAAAAAAGTAAATCATAGTTGAGGGGAGAGGCAGCTAGATTGTTTTTCCCTCTGTCATGATCAGAACAGTCATGCCATTGTATTCCTAACTATCCTATTCTCAGTCTTATAGCCCTATAGAAATGGCTTAATCTGTGGTTTTAAGTATTTTGTATATAGGTGCAATCAAACATATCTGGATAGAACCAACCAGTAGCTAGATAGTAACTAGTAACACCCTGATTATACACGGGGCCTTCTATATGGCATTATATTGGGCCTTCCATTAAGTATGTAGCCTTCATGGGGAAATTTCTTAAAATGTACATGTCATACTTAATGGAAGGTCCCTAGGATGACAGTGAGGCACGAGAATAGCACAAGTTCCTAGGCCAGCACTACTGCACAAATGTGCAAAAACACCTTGTGCATATTATTAGTAGTGTATAAACAAAATACAGGAACAGTGACCAGATTGTAGAAGACATATCATAAAGGGTATTCAAAATTATACAAATTACTGTGTTACGTAATGTAAACACCGCAGGGGCTTCTGATAGGTGTGATATACCCGCTCATCTATGGCAGACAGGCTACATCTCCTAGTAGGCAGCACTGCTTGGGAGAAAATCAATAACCAGACTAATATATAAAGGTGAGAATCTGCAGTTAGTGCCAGAGAACAATTCGATACAGGTTTGGAACAATACAAGTCTTAGGGATTCAGGGGTTTTGCATAGCCATATATGTGACATCTGGTGACTAGTAACAGAACTATACGGTTGCATGGCTGCACAAAGTCGGGCGGACTTTACAGAGGAAGCTTGCCTTCAGGCGGTATCATCTGTGAACATAGGATAAGAATAGGTTGTGACCACACTGGCAATTTTCAACCAAGCCTTGTCTGCATTGTGAATATGAACGCCCATCTTGCGGATCAGTCTACCACTTAGCTAGCAAGGATAAAGGAAGATTACTTAAGACTATTCGGATAATAAAGTATCAGCAGTTCCCCATTTGATAAGTAAACACCCATAACAACAACTAGCATTCACTACATATCCCACCTACCCAAACCACTGAAGCACTACCCTACATCATTGCATTAACTCAGTAACAAGTAAGGGAAACCCCTCCAAAAGAATATATGTAACCAAAGGAAGCGCATTACACATTCTGTACAATCATTCTTGCTTATTCGTCTTTGATGAAATAAAGTAACTTTATTGTGGTTACTGAAAAAGTGACCAAAAATGTATAAACGCAAAACATTCCCAGAACGTCACTGCTTGCCTGGGTAGTAACTGACTATGAGTTTGATATATATCCAACAGTCGGGGGCAGCAATGATTGATATGAACAAAAACAAATATGCTAAAACAACACAATTTCTTTGAATGCAACTGAAAAGATCAGGAAGTTAATAGTTCTCACAAAAATATCTTTTTCAAAGATTCTTTGAAGCCTTCTAGAGAGTTCTAAAGAGTTCACAGAAATTGCACAAAAAGAGGTTTAGTGAGGAGTTCCCAAAATGTCCTTTTAAGATTCAGAACTGAGTTGACCAGGAGGTTAATAACTTTCACAGAAACATTATCTTTTTTTTCTTGATTTCTAGACAGTTCAAAATAATTTGATAGAAATGACATTCAAAAGAAGTCTGCAATGAGTGCAGTGGTTCTGCCAGGTCAGCCACTTCTCTATTTTTCCCTTCATATGATTGGCTATCACCCGGCACCCCTCATGGCAACGTCTTTAGGAGGTATATATATGTTCACCGCCTTTAGTCTTCAGGCGGCTGTCTTCAGTGAAGCTATCTCTACAACAAGATACACCCACACAGCATCTAAACAACCATCCACTACTAGCACTGTAGAGAGAGGTCCATTTGCGTAAGTTTATTTTTATGACCATGCTAAACTTACACCTGTAGCTATGTTGAATGCATCAACACTTTGTAAAATAGGCTGTTACCGGTACATTATTGATAAGGAAAAGGTCACATTTACAAGACTTTTAGGAGAAATTTAAAACTGTTACTGATCAGGGGTGTGCAGACCCTGGAATATTTTCGCAAACCTAGCTGTTAAATTCGCACATCTTGGTCACAAGTTAGCACATATTTGTATAGCATTTTCACTATCCTATGTAAATTTGAAGGCAAAATTCGCACATTCTGGAACAAAATTCGCACATTTGTGCGAGGGTTTGCACACCCTTTAATAGACCCTCAGGTAACCTTCCCAGCCAAGGTGTGACTTAACGGTCACGTTCTGCGACGTTCTAATAACGTTCTGTGACATTCTGCGACATTATTAGAACGTTCTTTGACGTCACATCCTTGGCTGGGTTAAGAACTCTGAAAAGAGCCCTCTTGAAATATCTTTTATGTACCTTAATTGCCCATTTATAAAACCCAAAGGTCATGGAAGGTCTATCTGTGTTGAAAACATGTATGTTTATATTACATTATAGTATTTATAATACATTGTACCTACAAGACTTTTGCAAGCAGCTTCGATTATTATTTTCTTTGTCAAATATATTTTTACAGAGTACCTAAACCTAGGGAAGCAAGAAAACCCATGTACACTTGCTCGTGAATGCATAGTGTTTTGATACTTACAGCCTATATTCAGACCCCAAATTTCTGAAATCCTTCCCCTGTATATCCATCTATTTATATTCTGTGCACGTTTGATAATATGAGATTTGGGCGCATATTTTCTTATTGAGACTTACAGTAATATTTATAGTAAGTTAGATATTTTCTGCATGGTAGAATTGAGGGGATCGAGGCTGATGGGGGGTGGGGGGGGGGGGGTGGAAGGGTTTGTTTTCCTGTATTGTCACAACCAGGCGAGCCCCTTGTCATGTTATAGTGGGTGAATGAGTAATTGATGCTTAACACTGTTTAGACACCTAAAGGTAGTATTCACGGCAAAAACAGGTTGGGACGAATTCTGTCTTCGGTGATCGTATCTATGAGCAGGGGATCAAAACCTGAAGTCATTTTTGCTGTACCTCATCCCTTAGTGAACCACAGCACCAACATGGAATTGAGGTCAAAGTTCCACTTGTTTAGTGCTGGGTCCCCCCTATCATTGCCTTATATATTATGATCAGCAGGGGCTACTGGGGGCCTATTCTTACCTCGAACCCTCACGGGGATGTCATGTTATATCATGCTACGACCAGGCAAGCACATTCAATGACCCCATGCAATGCAACATTCTACCTCTCCTTTTGTAGAAGATGACAGCTACTCTTCACGTCAACCTCCTGGTAATATTGCTTGGGCTTTGGATAATCCGCTGTAACGGTAGCTGCTCCCATCCTCTATTTCTTCCTTTCCCAAAGGTAAGTTGTTTTTCAAAGGTTTTCGGAAAGGTGTTTTCATCTGATGAAAATTAATAGTTTATATGTTTATCTTACAATATGACGATGAATGAAATATGAATATGAAACATAGAGTATATATTCCTAAACTGTTTTCACCATTCTGTTAACAAATATTTAAAGGGAGCCAAAACCAATAAATTCAATGAAATTTTACAAACTCAAATAATCATGGAAATCCATACCTTGAGCCTATTCCTGGCCTATGTTAAAATCTAAACCATGAAAGATGGTAAAAAATCATTAAAAACATGTTTTTCTTGCTCAAATCAATTAATGTGGATCCGCAAAAATAGGGTTTGTTTACAAACAAATGCAAATATTACCATCTGTTGTGTCATTGTACTTCAGTTGGAGCTAGCTTTCACAGCTAATACTTTACCACTGACCTTAACTGGACCCATCTAACATATTTCTATAGTTATCTCAGTTTTGAAAATTGTGTCAATTATATTGGTTTTGGCTCCCTTTACGTGTTTTTTTTTATCATTTCTGTATCCTTTTCTTAATTATTGTTTAATTGAATGTTTGACCATTATTCCACAACAAAATGTTTATGGGTTAATAGTCACTGATAAATATGGAGTAGGACAAGCCAAAGAGTTGTAAGTAATATTTGAGTACATAAGCAGTCTAAAAAAGAATACCCCGAAATGTAAAAGTATAATTTTCTAAAATTACTTACAACTATGTCCCAAAAAAGACTGTATTTCCATCACAGTAAGATGCTTTAACTTGTTTTCAAAAGGACTGTGTAGATGTTCAATTACACGGAGGTAGGACTTCAGGAGTGTATACCATATACCCTGATGGCAACACTCCGATGGCAGTTTACTGTGAGCAGCAACTAGATTGGGGCGGCTGGACGGTAAGTTTTATCCTTCCACTCTTACATTTGATACAAACATAACAGAGGTGGACTTAGAGGAGGGATTAATGGGAACCTAACATCCCCACCACCTTTTTTTGTGAGAACCTAAACTTGAGGAAACAAAAGGCAATGCGCTTGCAAATATGAGGTGCTTTAGTACAGACCTCACTGCTTTGTGAACTCCTGGATCTTCCCCTACAAATTCTTCCAATTCTATTTTGTATATGACTGATAATTGAATGTGATGGGAAAAAGAATGTACATACAAGTGTAGTGAGGTTGAGACCTTACTTATATAGAATGTTATGATAGTGTTATCATCACATGAAAGAATGTAAAAAGAATTCACATAGAATAAACCAAACCAGAACTAAACACTTTAATAAACATCATTTAGAGAATACGTATTGAACCTATTTTGTATTGATGTGATACTACTCTAGGTCATCCAGGCAAGAAAAGATGGCAGTGTAGACTTTTACCGAGACTGGGCTGCTTACAAGTCTGGGTTTGGAGACCTCTACAAAGAGTTCTGGCTTGGAAATGACAACATACACATGCTGACCAAAGGGCAAGACCAAATTCTGAAGTTCGAGCTGAAATACCAAAATGAAATTATATATGCTAATTACTTCACTTTCTACATTGACGATGAAAGCAATAACTACAAGCTAACTACAGGAAACTTTAACAGGACCGTTCCTCCAGGTTAGTTAAACAAATACAAACTAATACATATCAACATTTGTTCAATGTGAGGATATTTGACATATAAAGTGTAGTCCTCATCTCATTATTTTTCATGTTTGTTCTGGAACCAAATATTTTCTAGATATGAAAGGATATTAACTAAAACAACCAACTTTAGAAAAAGAATCCATTATGATTGATTCAATGTACTGAATGCGGTCCATCTTTGTGTACAGAGAATTATAAAGACACTGATTGTTGACACTAAATACTGACACCCTGTAAATGAAACATAAAGCAAATCACTTACTTGCACCAATTATTTTTCATAATGAAGTGGCAAATTCAAGATTACAGGATGATTAAGAATATATGTGACATGCTATTATATCTTATGTTTCCATACATATTTTTTGCATGTTGCAAATTGTTCCCCTTTTTGTAAATTAAGTTTCCAGAAAGGGAAAGTTCGGGGATCAGGATTCTACCCTTAAATTTGTTCATTTCATTGTTTTACTAGCAATTTTGCTCTCTTTCTGTTGTAGAAGACTCATTCTCTTACCACAATGGGATGAATTTCACCACCAGGGACCGGGACAACGATGCCCATCCAGGATTTCAGTGTGCTCACTGGGCCCTAGGAGCCTGGTGGTATAACGACTGCCTCAAGTCCAACCTGAACGGGCAGTACGGAAACAACGGGTACAGCAAAGGCATCAACTGGGTAACCTGGAAGGATCATATTCGGTCCTTAACAGGCAGCAGGATGATGGTCAAATCCAAGTATACAGTACGTGGTCAAAAGTGATAGCAACCATTACATGTCCGAGGGTCTTCCATTTATTATGTACACCTTGAGGGAGGGGACGGCTATAAATCTTTTTAAAATTTGAATACATTCCTGTTCACACCAAATGGATATTAGCCCAAGTATGAGTGAGGGGGTTCTGTTTTGTTTTTTTAGATATTATTATACGAACCTACTTCATGGAAGGTCCCCGATTTGCCAGATTCTGACACTGGACAATGAACGCCCTTTTTACTTTGCACATAGACAATCACAACAACAATATCCCAACTCTTTAAAATTTAAGTCGAAGACCCTAGAAAACAATTCTTCCCATTTTCTAAAGTTTGATTAAACTAAGCTTTTTGCACCCTTCATTTCGGTGGACTAGGGTAGGACTGCCTAGCAGTCAAGGTATTGCACCCAGCTGGTCTGGGTTCAATACTCAGAAATATAATGTTTAAGCACCTCATTCTTTGCGATCTCTACCAAACTAGTACTTCATACAAGTTGAATTTAAAAGATTCTGAGCTGAAATTGCCAGTTTTGTACCAATCTTCCTCATATTGTTGTTGAAGTAAGAAATGCCAATCAACTGTATGATTAAAAGGACTAAGGAAGTTTTTGAAGAATGGAATGTCTATTGTCTATGTTAAAAAGGAATGTGTAAAACACTGTTGTTGATCTATGGAATGCCTCTCGACGATGTTAAAAACGTTTGTATGCTGAAGCTGTTGCTTAACCATGGAATCCCAATGGACTATGCTAAATATGATATGAATGCTAACACTCTTTCTAATCTATAGAATGCCTATCAACTAACACATACCCTTTAATTGAGGAATATTCTTGAACTAATGATATCCTTCTGCCACAATAAACATGACAACTCTTCTTCTGCTATTTTAACTGATCAGCTTTCATATCTGCAGAAAATGATGCACCTCCCTATTTGCTTGTAATCAATTTGTTATGCTGAACTATGGAATACATAAGGACTACTCTAAACATCATTAGTATGCTGAAACTGTTGCTGATCTATAGAATGACTATCAACTAACACCTTTAAATTGGGGACTATTCCCATACTACTAATCATTCTGCTATGATAAACATGAAAATGCTTCTACTGCTATTTCAACTGAACAGCATTCATATCTGCAGCAAATTATGCACCTCTCTATTTGCTTGTAATCAATTTATTATGCTGAACTATGGAATACATAAGGACTATACGCTAAACATAATTAGTATGCTGAAACTATTGCTGATCTATAGAATGACTATCAACCAACACCTTTAAATTGGGGACTATTTCCGAACTACTAATCATTCTGATATGATAAACATGAAAACACTTCTACTGCTATTTCAACTGAACAGCATTCATATCTGCAGCAAATTATGCACCTCTCTATTTGCTCATAATCAATTTATTATGCTGAAACCAATATCTTCCATTTTCTGTGAGACTGAAAATGCATCAAGGGTAGAATGAATTACTTATGAAGTCAAAGTTGATTAATAAAAGGAGAAATTCTACTAAGGACATATTCAAATGAAGCATGAACAATTGAACACCAACAGTCTGTCAATCTACAATAATGTTGTAAATTCAAATATTTAGTGTGAGATAGTAACATCATTATGGACATCAAGATTATTATGTTGATACTTGTTGTATGGTTTTGAAATATTTGATTTTATCATTTCATTATGTTATTATGATTGCCTAAATATTTCAAATTTCTAAATATAATTAGAACAAATTATTGAGAGTATTAATGTTCCAGTTCACATCAAGTGTTTATTTCATCTTATCAAACTTTCAACAGTATGGAATTTAAAATATCTAAAACAATTGTATTGTCAATATGCCAGGCTTCACATACTTTTATTTTTCATGTTTTAGAAGTACGAGTTATCAGTCTTTATCTTTTAGAATTTCGATAACAATTATTACTTTGTGATACTTATTGCTATCTATTTTCTATGCTGGTTTCCTTCCCTCAATAAACTATACTCAAGATTTGCTTCAATTCCTGTGTTTTGTTATTTGTATACTAAGGCAAAGAACCAATAAAAATGAACCACTCATCAAAATAAATTTACAGCCTCCTGCTTGCCTAACCAAATTGAATGAACACTGGGTAATACAACAAGTAATCGGCTATTTTTTTCTTTGAGTATTAATAGAAAACATGTGCATTTCAATACTGAATGCTGATTGATAGTAATGATACTCAACCCAAAACATTAACTGTGAGGTTCACAATAGTCTTGTAAGTAGCATGCTGTGGTCAATTGAATCAGTTAACATGAATTTTGCTGGCAAGTTTCGATAATGATCCTTTTCCAGTGTAACTATAAATCATAGTTCATAAAAAACTGACTTTCTGAAATGTTAGCAACCAAAGAAGTATGGTGCAAATGAACTGGACACTGCTGAAAGGTTAAACATTTAAAACATTTCAGCAAAATTTTATAAATCTCAGATAACAAAACATGAAGAAATCATCATGTAAATAGAACAAAACATAGTTCCTTTAGTATGACTGTTTAGTGCAGAAAGATTATGAAAACTTTTTTCTGGGAGTATGTTTGGTCTCCTTGGATCACAACTTGTAAAGAATAATGTATATAAGTCTTCTTTTTTAAATTGATAAATTGCTGAATTATATATTGAAAATAATGAGACAAAGTCAGGAATGAGAATTTAAAATTTTGATTCAATAACTGAGTTATTAACTGAGTCATTGCTGTTCTACTAAAAAAAACTCTTGGCCAACTTCTATATAAATCATGTATATGCATAGTATCTTATTTTTGAATGAGTGTGACTTAATAAAGTGAAATTCCACTTACTGACATTGTTGTTGATCATGAGGTAAATTGTACTGGAAACTGCCTGACAATTGTCTTATATTAATTTATTGTTTAATCTAGCATTAGAAACTGGTAGACAGACTATTTCCAGATTTTGAAATCTGAAATACCATTCAGTCCCTTGGTAATTATGTAAGGTTGTTCAAGCGTCAATTAAATTAGGTATTTTGAGTATGAGGAACAGTGATTTCACATTTCACAGTGGCCTAATGACAGGTACACAGTCAACCTTGACCCCATTCAGCAGGCCAACCACTGGCCAATGAAAGCACTCCTGTCAAACTCCAGAGGTCATACAACAAAATTGACCAATAGGAGATCAGTACACATCACCAGTGAGTGAACTTTGACCCCCCCCCCCCTCAGGAAAGAGAGGGAAATTTGACCAATTTCTGTTCATTGTGGTCTTGACACAGGAAGACTACAGGTCCTCTTGCAACCCACTTTATTCCAGGTTATGCCTTTAAAGGGAGCCAAAACCAATATAATTGACAACATTTTCAAAACTGAGATAAGCATAGAAATATGTTAGATGAGTCCAGTTAAAGTCAGTGGTAAAGTATTAGCTGTGAAAACTGGCTCAAACTGAAGTAGAATGCCACAAGTGATGGTAATATTTGCATTTGTTTGTAAACAAACCCCATTTTTGTGGATCTACATTAATTGATTTGAACAAGAAAAACATGTCTTTAATGATTTTTTTGCCATATTTCACAGTTTAGATTTTAACATAGGCCAGGAGTAGGCTCAATGAATGGATTTCCATGATTATTTGAGTTTGGAAAATGTCATTGAATTTATTGGTTTTGGCTCCTTTTAAATATGGACTGCAATATCTGAAATTTCCCTTTTATTGAGGCTAAACGTTTGTTGAGGGGAGCAATAAAATCATAGAACGATCAAGGACGTTGAAGATCAAGTGACCCATTACATTCAGAATTCTAAAATGACTAAACAGACTGACACAAGTTCTTTTTCCTATGATGAGCTAAAGCCTGGTTGCAGAACAGAAACAGAACAGAAAGGATAATTCTACGTAACTCGGTTCACTTTTTTAATAAGACTTTCTCATTTTCTTTATTGTGAAAAGTTATATGTTTTTTTTGACATCTAGTGAAAATTGATACTAGATTTTGGTAAGATATTTGCACGTTAGTTTTTTCCATTACTCAACAGACCAATGGTAATTGTATATGTACAAATCTGCATTTCTACATAAATATTTGTATTATGGATCCAAATAATATGCAACAACCATAAGACAATGCACTTAGAATTAGATTCAATGATAGAATATTGGTATACAATTGAAGCCTCCCCTCCCTTATATTTTTTTTGCCAGAGTTTAATTCAAAACTTGTGGAATTCTAACTCCTGTACAAAAATTGCCGGTGATATCAATATATCACGCTGTTATCAGAGCTCAAAGTCATGTAGTGTAGGAGTCCTTACCCTGCCCTCTGCCTCCTAAGGCCAGCTTAACCTCCGTTTCTGGTAAAATGATCCCTTTTCTCAGGCTCACAGCAGCCCCTCTGAAATTATAGACCAAGGGTGCTAGAGGGGGTTGTCAGCACTTCAGCTTCAAAGGAATATCAAATCACAACCAAAGTAAGCCTAAAAAGTCATTTGAGAAGTGAATGATGCATAGTGAGACATCAATCTGTCGGTCTTTTCACAGGCAAGCAGTGACATAACAAGTACGTTCTGCGACCTTTCTATTTTGGTAAGTCTGTAACCTGCCTATCTCTCAAGTAACATTATTTTAGGTATAGTTGAGACTTACTGAAAAAGAATGGAATGATAACATTGCATATTAGTCAAGTTGAGACCTTACTAATAAAGAATATCTTACTGGAGGATGGACCCTTATGTGTCGGCTGGCTCACTTTTGGGCCGTTTTGGGCACCCAATGTGTAGTGTAATATAGGAAAAGTTATACATCAAAGGCGAACTGGGTGCCCAAAAGACCCAACGTGTAGTGTAATATAGGAAAAGTTATACATCAAAGGCGAACTGGGTGCCCAACACGACCCAACGTGACCCAACGCAACCCCGAAGCGCGTAGTATAATAAAGTTTGCATTGGGTTGCATTTGCACCCGATGCAACTCAACGTCTAGTGTAATATACCCTTAATACGGCCCTAACGCGAATCTTTGCGTTGGGCAATGTAACCAAACACTAGCATTAAACCGACGCATAGTGTAATTAGAGCTTCAATTGCTCACTGCTGCCACCTGCCTCCAGACTCAAGGTTCCCTGCCTGGACACAAGGGAGCCCTGAATGTAGGGGTCATATGCGATGGCTGGGGGGTGCAGCGGGGCTTATAAGGCAATTCTGACTGAATTAAGCA
Organism: Lepidonotus clava; assembly: GCA_936440205.1. NCBI lineage: Eukaryota > Metazoa > Annelida > Polychaeta > Phyllodocida > Polynoidae > Lepidonotus > Lepidonotus clava. The sequence goes on from OW387133.1 coordinate 89,087,088, forward strand.
CAGCTGGAGGCGAGGTAAATATATCTGTACTTATACTAACCTCCAAACGTTCCTAAATGAAAAAGGACCACGTGAGCACCATTACCATGGTATTGGCCAATCAGAATTGAGCTTTAGATAAACAAATGAGATGGCGACATCACCGTCGTGACAATGACATCGCAGGTCAGAGTGCGACATCACCGCTTTTGTCGATAAATTGGTGATATTAGAGTTATTTAGCCATTACATAAGATAAAGAAGACACACTTATGTCTTATTCGGTTGGATATATTTATCTCCGGTGCAATTTCGGCCCTTGCCCTAACGCCGCGGGCCAATAGCACCAGAGGTAAATATATCCAACTGAATACGACATAAATGTGTCTTCTTATTATGATAATTATATACCTGACTGACCTCTGTCCTGGTCTCACGTTTCAACTTCCCACCAGCCATGCAGTCAGGTTTTTCCTTTGTGCTCTTACTTTAAGAAAATGTGATATTCATATTAGGTTGTTAGAGCGTTGTCAGATTCCCTTCAGATACTTCTACTGCTTATTCTAAATGTCAAGAGTATCATTTTGATATTGTACTATACTGTCATTATACATACAAAGCTGCTTCTAACCATTTCAATGACCTTAAAACAGAACCGGAGGAATCCTACAGCCAATTCAAGTGCAAGTGCACATTGCATATCAGGTTTCTTTTAGTGCTTCAGATGCAACAGTAACATGAGTGCAAACTGGATCTATATGTTGCATGTGTGGCAAGCATTTGCTGTATATTATTCTCCCTCTGGCTCCAGAAACCTTTTATAAAAAAAACTCCTGCGTTTTCACTTTTACATGACATATTGTCTAGGATTAGGTTGGGGTGGCCAATGTCCTTTAGGGTGACAGGACAACTACCCCTGGGACAACTACCCCTAGGACAACTACCCCTGGGACAACTACCCCTGGGACAACTACCCCCTAGGACAACTACCCCTTAGGACTATTACCCCCTAGGACTATTACCCCCATAGGACAACTACCCCTGGGACAACTACCCCTTAGGACAACTACCCCTTAGGACAATTACCCCTATGGGTAGGACAACTACCCCATAGGACAACTACCCCTATAGGACAACTACCCCTTTAGATAGGACAACTACCCCTATATATAGGACCATTACCCCTTTAGGACAATTACCCCTACAGATAGGACAACTACCCCCCTTGATAGGACAACTACCCCTATTGGTAGGACAACTACCCCCCTTGATAGGACAACTACCCCCATTGGTAGGACAACTACCCCCCTTGATAGGACAACTACCCCTTTAGATAGGACAACTACCCCCCTTTGATAGGACAATTACCCCCTTTAGTAGGACAACTACCCCCATTGATAGGACAACTACCCCCATAGGTAGGACAACTACCCCTATTGGTAGGACAACTACCCCTATTGGTAGGACAACTACCCCCCTTTGATAGGACAACTACACCCATTGGTAGGCCTACCCCTCCTTTGCCCGGTCCTAAACACCAAGGGCAGGTCCTACCAATGGGGGTAGTTGTCCTACCAATAGGGGTAGTTGTCCTATCAAGGGGGGTATTTGTCCTAAAGGGATAATTGTCCTACTTATAGGGGTAATTGTCCTATCTAAAGGGGTAATTGTCCTAAGGGGTAGTTGTCCTACCTATAGGGGTAATTGTCCTGAGGGGTAATTGTCCTAAGGGGTAGTTGTCCCAGGGGTAGTTGTCCTATGGGGGTAATAGTCCTAGTGGGTAATAGTCCTAGTGGGTAATAGTCCTAAGGGGTAATTGTCCCAGGGGTAGTTGTCCCAGGGGTAGTTGTCCCAGGGGTAGTTGTCCCAGGGGTAGTTGTCCCAGGGGTAGTTGTCCTAGAATGTCATTTAGGCGTTGGTACCACCTGTTAGCATTGGCACCGCATTGGTTCAAGTACCTAGGAGTGCAGCATGGAAATAGGACATTTGGTTGAACCCTGCACAGAATTGTGCCCAAACGGTCCAAACCCAGCAGTAGAAGAACATTTGATAAAGCGAACTCGGTCTGTATAAAATCTAATAAATATATATATATCATCTGAAACACTTAACTTAATTTAACAGTGATACTCTACATCGTATAACGAATATTTCTTAGTTTTTTTCAAAATATATACAATACCATTAGCTTGATCTATTGTTAGGATAACCTAAAGCATGTTTTTTTACTATAATAGTATTTATAGAAGGGATATTTTAAGAATGGCTTTATAAATGTTTAACATTTCTGTTTGTGCAATAATACTCCACAGTAATTTAAGGTTCTAATCTTATTCTCTTAACTCTTTGTCAAGCAAGTTATTCACAACACATAACATTTTCGCCATTATTCTATAAGGGAGATTCTCTTGCCTGAACGGTCCTTCTATTTTTCTTTTCTTTTTTTTTTCGGGTTTAGAGCTTCATCATAGACGTTCTTCCATCTCCTCCCCTATGGTAGCTTACATCTAGATTACCATAACCGGGGGATTAGTGTACACATTTTACATTACTTTGGCAAACAGAAGGTGAAAACCCATTATGAAACCCATTATGATGATCAGATGAACAATATGATTGAACAGAATGATAGAAAAGACACAATAATAAGATAAATATCACCAGGGGATAACAGAGAACCACTTATTAAGTCAATCAATACCTGATACAACAAAACATATAATTATTCTAAATACAGCACAGTTAGTCCATGATCAAACATGACTTGCAAGGTAAGGGTTCCTATGGTTACCCTTTAACTTTCGTTTAAGAAAGCTCTTGTCATAAGTACTATGAATATTATTTGGCAAATTGTTCCAAAGCCGAACAGCTCTAAAGAGCATACTTCTGTAACATTTCCTATTCAAGATATTCAGAGCTTTTAATAATGGGCCATCATGTGCTCTAGTATGCAATGGGCTAACATCACGATATTTCTCTAGGAGACTTAAGTCATAAGCATATAACAATAGATGATCCTGACGTCTATACTCTAAATGAAACAATTTAGCATCCCTATGCAATGTCTCAGTTCGTAGTCTTTCATGATAGGGTAGCCAGTATTGTCCATAGATAATGCACAAGGCGTCATTTTGTAAATTTTGTAACAAAGTAGTACTATACCGGTATACAAAATTTTGATCATATATAAAGTCTGCATAATCAAGGATCGGCAAGATCATTGATTTATATATGGTCAGGGCTGCAAAAGAATTTATAAAATAACGTATCTTCCTTAAGTACTTTAACTTCACCTGAACTTGTGAGATTATCTTACATCTATGGATATTAAAATCCAACTGTTCATCAATCACTAGACCTAGGTAATTGAAGGAAGACACATAATCAATAGGAACATTGTCAATACTCACCATCTCAAGGCCATCAATATTTCCTAGATCAGTATCATAATGCATACAATAGATGAGCCATGTTGATAGTCCTCATAATACAACCACTTATTATCCTTCCATGACAATATCATGATTTTAAATGTTTTGAGACTGAATATAAAATGTTTTGGAAATAAATATCTAAATGGAACCATATTATCATGTTTCCTACCAAAATGCATGTCTAGAATGTCACTGATATTCTTGAAAATGTTCCTGTTGAAGGGGAAGTACACAGTCATGCTGTCTAAACTGTTCGGCTAACATTTACCCCAAGTCTTGCATTATTCATTGCAAGACTTGTTATTATATAGTTTATCATGAGGCTTTTCATAATGATCCTTAACTTGACCTTTGTTATGATACTGTTACTCCAACCTATGTCATGATATCATTAAACCCAATTATTTTTAGGATAACATTTAATCTAAGCCTTGGTATGATGATGTTTACAGAGGCCTTAGTCTGACAATACTTAACCCAAGTTTTGTTAAAACCCCCTAGCTTTGTTAGGATAATATTTCTCAAATGCCTTGGTATGAGAATGTTCACCCTAGCCTTGTTATGATTATAATTACCCCAAGCCTTGTGATATGTTACTTTTTTTTCCAGAGCCTTATTAAAAAGTATTTACCTCAAGGCTTTTCACATTATCTGTTCCTAGTATTAACAGCTTATATGATAGTTTGTTTGTGTTACTCCTCTGATAATATATCATAATCATGTATGAGATATAGTGGCTCTCCTAACATGTAACCATGGCTTCTTCTGCATTCTACCACGCAGATCCAATGCTCACAGGCCCCCAGTTCAAAGCCCCCTAGACGCTGACACCCCAGGCCCTCTGAGTGCTGCCTGGGACACATTGTGGGCACACACAAAGCGTCATGGGAGAACTCATTTCCTGGGCCATGTGAGTAAGCCTCTCTGTATGAGTCGTAAAACTCAGATGAAAAAGGCAGGCCCCTAAGGCTGATGATGTGCCGTTAGTTAGTGGGCATATAGAGGTACGGTCGTATCGCATTAAAGATACATAAAGGGAAGGAGGCTAGCTCTCACAACGAGATCCAGTGAAGAGCAGCATTTTGGGACATTAATTGGTGTCATGTGTCAGAGTGCAGTGGGGCAAATCATAATAAAGATACAACATACACTAGCATGTAAAGGCCCTATTACACTATAAGACTTGAGCTGTCATATCAGTGCAATATGAGGACATTAATACACAAAGGAGCGATATCATTTTTTGAAATTGGCGACTTTGATATGACAGAACGGTTTTGACTCTAATATGTATAATTACTCTATAATACGGTCATATCACAACTCAAGTTGTGCAGTGTGATACCTCCTCAAAGCATCCAAGAACCATGAATGTGCTTGTATAGCATATAATGAGTTTTGCTTTAGCTAATGTTAGTGATATTTTGAAAGTATCTAATTCTCCGAACCACCAATTTCTTAAGTTTTACTGACAGGTTAGCCTGGCTCAGGTTACATGCTGGGTAACATGTCAACAGATTAAAAGGATTTACCAATGAAATTTTCATTAATCATATTAATATTGTTTTTATAGTTCAACTTGGTGAAAACCTAACGGTCAATATATTATTCTTAATCTGTACCCATAAACATTTAATGTTTCTAAGTTGTTTGACAATGTATTCATTGTTAATGTATATTTAACAATTATTAGCTTATCTTTTTTTTTTCTAGTCACTCACTGAGTATTGCAACACATCTTTAAAGGAAAACAATTCCACTTACCATGTCTGTTCATCAAAATATTCATTGACACTATGTCAGGTCTGTGACCCTTATTATCACCCGCTCTGCCGACGAGTGGTGCGTATTGTAGGAAGGGCATATTGACAGGCCATATATGCACTGCTCACTGTAGCCACCTAATTCTCAGTAAATCTAACATTTTAAAAATATTTCTTGGGTGATAAATAAAGAAGCACCTTAGGGGGCATCCTTGGGTGGCTGTAAGACCCATTGGAATTGTACATACCTTGGGCTTCACCCTCGGTTTGTAACGATCCCCTATGGGTCATACAGTCACCCTCAGATGCGCCCCCCCCCCCCTGCAGTCCTACCTATAGGGGTAATTGTCCTATCTAGAGGGGTAGTTGTCCTATGGGAGTAGTTGTCCTATCCATAGGGGTAGTTGACCTAAGGGGTAGTTGTCCCCAGGGTAGTTGTCCGAGGGGTAGTTGTCCTAGGGGTAGTTGTTCCAGGGGTAGTTGTCCTGTCACCATATCGACGGGTATGTGTTTGCATTGGGTAACATTGCCCCATGTGACTAGTTCACGTTGAGTCCATATCAAAGCCATATTACAATACCCATCGGATAGCATCGAGTAGCAACACAAAGCATATTATACTCGACATTAAGAGTCCTGTCAGGTGTTGTGTCAGCTTTTGTTGGGTTGCATTGGGTCATGATACCAAGTTCACGTCATGGTTTACAAACATGTCTATAAAATAACACAAATTGTTCACGCTAAGCAATGCGACCTGGCGCAAAATGGTCCGAACGCCTAGTGTAATACAGCCTTATATCACATTAGGTGTAGGCAGGAATAATTCATTGTGAAGAGAATCCACTATACGCCCCCCAGACCTGATTAACTCTGGCTTTCTTTATTTAGTTTCTTTAATCAAACTATTTGATTAGCCTCCTACAGGGCCGTCAGAGGGGTGTTAAGGATTTAATTAGGTTATAATGGACGGCCAGCAGTGCTTTATTAATGGGCCTATATGCCATGTGCCACTTCCAGGCCCCTTTTTCATCTATCTCCTTTATTGATGGCTTCCCCAGGGGGAACTAAAACTTTTGGCCTAAGGGTGATTGTTTTGCACTGCCATAGTGGGTCTGGAAAAGCTCCAGACCCTTGGATAGGGAATGAACACCATAAAGGCTGGCTTCCACCTCAGCTACAAATGCTGGTTTTGGCCACCAATATGCACATATCAGTGGATAAAGGGTGGTATAAATTTGGCAAGAGCCCCATAAGAATATGCCTTTTTTTAAATTGTTGAAGGTTTTAATTGTTGGTGGATAAGTCCAGTCATGTTATATTTTGATGGCAAGAACCAATAACCAGTTTGGCACAATTTAAATCAGTAACCGAAGAATATAAACTAACAGATTCGAAAATAATTATTTTGTTCTGTACGCGGCAATTTATGATAACAGCCAAAATGCTGTAACATGCTGACATGTGAAATTAGGCTAGAGATTAAATCCCTACATGATAACAGATGGCTGTATATCTTTTGGCCTTGGATGAAATTTGTTACTTATGTTACTTAATAGAATAATTTCATTCTAACTGCAAGGATTTGTAGATACTGTTAACTGAAGCAAACCTTCTGCAAAATCACCCCAGAGAGCCCCTTTTATTTTAATATAGCCTTCATCATTGTTCATTTTTCTAAATCCATCATACAACATGGTATCCCAGTGAAACGAACCCCTTATTGATCCGGCAGCAGTTAACAACAGAAAGCGAGGCGGATTCAAGAAATTACCTTCATCTGCTTCGACAAAGACAAAAGGGCCCTGACCTAGGAGCCCTGGGAGCCCTGCAGGCCTTTGGTGAGGGAGGCAGCTTGTTTGTCTGAAGGCTGGATGGATTAAATCCATACCTTTTAGGTGGGGAGTATAGAGGAGACCCTTATTACCTCCATACAAGGGGGTTTGGGAACTGAAGCTAACAGCTGCAGATTGTCAATACTGTAAATGGTAATATTTTTGCACTGCTAAGGGAAACAAAAAATTATGTTCAGGTAAACTGACCAAACCTGCCCTAACTTCTTTTCAGGAAATTTACTATCATTTCTTTTCTTATTTCAAATACTGAACAATGAGCATGGCAAACCGAAATACAGCATATAGATTATCAGAGCATGTATTTTAGATGCTGAAACTGTTGTTAGAGGATATTTGGAATATTCTTTTTATTTTTAACACTGCCTGGGTCTCTTTGGTAAGTAAAAGAAAAGCAGAAAAAAGAAAATCATTCCGACCTACGTTCCTTAATTTTTTCGACCTCGGTTACCTAAATACAACTTTCTTTTGTTTCTGCCTAATGTGTGTGCTGCCAGGCACTGAGGGCTATTAATGCACTAAGATAGCATCACACATTTTCGGTTTCTATGCATTAGACCCACAATTATTTTTAATTCATTCAAATCATATTTCCAAGCATTGATAGCAGTGTTTGTAATGTATTCAAACATTAACAATTCTCTAGTTTTTCAGGTGTAAGGAGCCATCCCCTTCCCCTTGATGTGTACATACTTATTGAAGGGCGTTGATTGGTTTTATGTACGAGGGGACTAAAGGCCGTATTCCACATACTGAAAGTGCGGTACCGATTTGCAACCGATACAGTTAACAAAATCCCATGTTAAAAGCACTCATATGAGAGCCCAGTGAGGTACTAAAATTCATATAGTGTGCAGAAGTTTTGAGTGAAAAGTATGAAAAAGTTTCATTTTAATAGAAAAATTAATCCTATTCCTTAAGTTAAATTGGTTCAATATTTACATTGTAGCATTTAGGTACCAGGCTGAATCTGATTCCTTAGGTCAATATGACTGTTTGGAGTTTCATATTCTTATTTGCAGTATTACGGTACAGTGATGGCAAAAAGCTACCACTATAAGGTCGCTGAGTTTCCTTGTATGACATGTTTGTCGCATTTCGCACGCGCATCAACGATAAAAGCAAGTGGCATCGTTCCAGCCAGAGTCTGTTAGCTAAGGTCATAACAATGTTTTGTTTGGCAGCAATATAAATCAACTCCCTAACTTATGAAAAGCCTTGCTATTTTCTTGTTAATACAATAAAAGAGAGATTTGGACAAGTATATCTCTATTTCTATCCAGAGTTCACATAGTTCATAAAAAGGCAGACGAAAGACATTCTCTATTATGAAGAGAGTCAGATATATGGTTTAGCAGTTAGACAGCTAGACGGAAGGTAATGTAATGATAAATATACGGTCAGATCTATGGTCCATAGCTAAACAAAGAGATGGGATGTACATACAGTAATAAATGGACAGTCAAATATAGGGTCCAGTAGACAAACAGTCAGAAACCAACAGTCAGATATATTGTCCACAAGATAAATAGGGAGACGGAGATACTAGAGGAAAGCTTGCACATAAATTCATGAAGTGCTATTTTTTGTGTAATTAGCTTTCCTAAAAATATTTCAAAAGTGACAACTTGAAATATTTCAAGGTATTAGGGAATTATTCAGGAAAGGAATTTAGTTTGGGAATTCCCTGAATGCTGGATTGCCCAGTACTCCCCTAGCGACGTCACAGCTATGGGAATTCCTTCTAAACTTATTTTGGAATTCCCTGATTAATGAATGGTTGTAGATGGATATGTATTTTAATTTATTATGAGTTGCATTAGGTTGAATGTATATACTTTGGGTTAGAGACTTTAACTCTTATTACAAATTCTACAGGGATGGGGATTCCCTTTTATGGGAATATGGAATTCCCCAAGAACCCCCCTTGATATGTCATAAATTAGGGGATTTCCCTTAAAAAATGTAATAAAATGCAAGTTTCTTAATGTCCCATAGCTGTGTGTAAACTAAATAGTTTCCTTCCATCTAGCTTACATTGATAGTGTAAGTGTTGTAAACATGCTAAATTGAATTCATTGAAAAATAACTATCCTTCAGTTATGTGCAAGCTTTCCTTTACAGTCATAAACAGAGTCAGATATATAGCCTTGAGATAAAAAGATGGGAAGACATGCAGTCACAAACATGTATTGAATAAAAGTAAATGTATAAAAGACACTCAGGCCAACAGAAAGACAGAGAGACACCCAGTCAAACATATGACATTATCATAACAATAATATTGCAATGACGGCCTGGTTTTGTTCTTGTTATGATAATTGAAATAAAATCCATTGTAACTTATATGTGACGTCCTGTGGAAGGACCTCTCTCTCCCTCCTTTTTGCTGGATCTATAAAGAAGAGAGACAAATGTAACATTTGTGCATATGAATATCCACCGTTTTAGTAGTAGTGGGGTCTGTTAAGGTCATTTTTTTGAGAAATCGTTACGCAGCGGATAAAAGCACCAAATTTGGTATGAGGCACCTCTGAGGCATAACTATCAAATCTGGAAGGGGAGCCACCTTGAAATATCAATAGGATGGATGTGGGGGCCCAAAAACCAATATGGCCGACTTTTACTATAAAAATTCTTATATTTCAGCTTCTAAAAAGACTAAAGAGACATGGTTGGTGTCAGAATTGAGGGATTATGGGCCAGGGAATTCAATTATTTATGTTTCAAGTCAATGCGGAAATCCAAAATCCAAGATGGCTGACCAATTTTGAGAAATATTATGATTTTTAGCTACTAAGGCATAAGACCAGGGGAAAAGGTTCCAAAATTTGTTAAAAGCCTAGAGGGCTCAATAAATATGATATTCATCCAATACAATACCAAAAATTTCATAATGGCTGAATTCATTAGCATGATACCTTTGATAATGACCGCTGGATTCCGAAATAATTCAAAAGAAAGGATATAGACTTTACTCTTTTGCCACAAGATTTCTCGATTTCATTTGGTATGATGATCCCCTGGGACCCCTTCATTGAATTTGAAAGGGGAGCCACCTTGAAATATCAATATAACCCGGACAGAGGCCAAAAATCCAATATGGCCGACTTTTATTGAAATAATCTTATATCTCAGCTTCTGAAATGCCTAGAAACACATTGCTATTGTCCAAATTGGTAGATTATAGGACACGAAATTCAATTATTTACCTTTCGAATCTTTACAATAGGTCTAATCGAAGCTAGCCAAAAGTTTTGGTTAAATACCTTAAATTTCAAATGCTAAAAACAAACACAATTTTTCAAAATTTCATTTTGGTATTTCAAGATGGCTCCCCTTCTAGATTCAATATTTGTGCATCAGAGGTGCCTCATGCAAAATTTGGTGCTTTTATCCGCCGCGTAACGAAAATGTTGTTAACAGACCCCACTATAGTTATTATTCTGACCCCACTTCTGATCATGAAATCCTGTATCAGCCACTGGAAAAGCACTACGGGTTTTTAATCTCTTCTGCGAAATGTGCTGATGAATCCTCTCCGCGACAAAATTGCTATTTGCCATTGAGCTTTCAGGGATTTTGCCCATTACTTTGTGCTCTCAGGCCTGCAAAGCTTATAAAATCTCCACTCTCTCCAGCTGGGCACTTTTGTTATAGCAGCTGTCTCTTAATCCTAAAACATAAGTAAATAAAAACGATGTTTCATTTTGCAACAGTGAAATAAAAATAAATGATCTTTTAATTGAATGAATGCACTGTTTGCAAACATTTTTGTATTTTGTGTCATAGTTTAAGCCTATTCTCATTTCCTATATCTTATCATTGGCTTCAGTCGTGGTCATGTAATAAATTTCACTGATAAATAGAATTTGCCAAATTTGTCTATATTATATTGTCTTTGGATTTCTATATCCAATTTCACCTAACTGGTTTGAGATTCGTTTTGTACAAGACATCTTGATTCATATTAAGGAGGTTTAACAATATTATGATTGCAGTTAAGTTTATGAATAGATATTTTATCGGTGACCAGTGGGCATAATCTATTTTTTTTTTTTTTTTTTTTTTTTTTTTTTTACAAATAATGATCCTTTATGAATATACATATATGGAAAATGGACTCAAAATAGATTCATCAAACACATAATAATGGAAATGAAATGGAAAAAAGCACATTCTTCTAGCAATGCAGGCTTCATTTGGTATAGGTCGTGTACCCCTGCAGATGCTGTCAAATAAATCCAGAGGCCAGTTCGTTTGGATGCGTCGGCCTATGCAACTTTCCAATAACCCATCAGCAGCCCATTTTCTAGCATTAGTTTCCGCATCCTGTGCGGGCACAGCTACAACCAAATAAAACCTGTGGTGTGGACTCAGTAGTGAAAGCACTCTGACTTGTGAAATCAATTTGACCTTTGTTCTTTGATTCAGAGAAGTCATGCCTGGTACCATAATCTTATGGGATAGTCTGATAGTTTGACGTTTTTTTATTTGCTATATTTCCAGATTTGCTATATTTCCAGTTTCACACAGCAAAGAGAACTAAACATAAATATAAAGCATATGAAAACAATAATGGAAGGTTTCAAATTGGTCTCTTATAGACATAGTGCAGATGATATTATCCAGAAGGGGACTGGTTGACATATTGGTGGTCAATAAATAATTTGATTCTAGATCTGTCAATTGATCAATCATAACAAGAATCAAGGGGACATCTATTTCAGGTCATACCTAAGGGCGGAGCCCAAGAGACGACGCTGCCCATGGGTCAAACAGCCACTAAAGGACAAACCCAAAGGTGCTTTATTTCATCACCCAAGCAATACTCAAAATTTGTTTTAAATACTGAAAACAAGGAGCGGTAGATACAACCTGTCAACACGCACTTCCCTCCATCTGCACTGCTCCTCGGCAGAGCCTGTGATAAATCATCAAAGAGACCTTCATTTACCTCTCCAATTCACTTTATGACATTTTTAGCCAAGATGGATTGTTATAAGTGGAGGAAATGTGATCTGAATATTTGTGCAATGCTGTCTATTTTGATATTGTTCCCTCTTATATGAGTCATTATGCTGTGGTCACTAAGTACCTGTTCTCTGTGGTCCAAGTTCTTTGTTTTAAATAAAGACCATTTTTGATCCCCTCGATCTTTCCATGTTGTCAGTTTGGTTTGTCCTCTTCTGTTGGTTCATTTCCTCCACCCACCCACACATAGACATTAATCTAATCGGGCATTGATAGAACACTGACAAATTGGATGTTGTCTGTTAATTGCAACTTCATCATGTCCTTTACATGTTTTCAGTTCGCTTTGAATCAGATGCAGAAAAGTTAACCTTTCTGAATGTTTTTAGTAACACATTTTGATAGAAGCTCCAATAGCCTGAAATATGAATCACCTACTTTATTGGGGCTTCCACATGTAACAAAGTACATCAATTGTACAGTAACAGGGTGAAAGCAACTTTCCTGAATTGTTGTTGAACGTTGCAAGAGTGGCAAAAGCAATAGAATATGTATCTGCGGGAAGATTTTGTGTGTACGAGATGTAGAACCAATAAAAAGGTTTTAAATGGTAAATATAATGGATACAATTCAACACAGCAATAACATTATATTTCTATATTTTCTAGGCAATATTATTGTTTATCTTTTTACCTAGTGTTTTCCATGAAATTTTGTAAATTTGTTGACACATGAAATCTGTTTTCAGGCTATGAAGAGTGCACCCAGCAAACAGGGCACATGTTGTGCACAGGTTTAAGTGATGTAATGCTGGTGTTGTAGTAATAACTGTGTAATATTAGTGTTTTGGTAGGATTTATCATGGGTTTTAACATAGTAAAACTTCTATATCTGTTTCATGATTAAAACAATATTCATGCAATTGACACGATAATATCCATCTTGGTTTGTTTTAATTTAAACAAATCTTTTCAAAACTATTATTTGTAAAGATTGGTGCAATTTCAATTAAATTCTAGTTTAGTGACAATCACCATGTAAAGCACTCATATTACATTCATTTTTGGTCACCATAGGATGTCACAAAATTAGGGATTTCTTTTTTTCTTATTTTTTTTAAATCAAACTTTGAAGTGTCATAGATATGAGTGCAATTTGAATATTCTAAAGAAATTTGTAGTATCACCATTATTCTTGATGCTAATGCCTTGCTCAATCAATTTCATTGGAAAATATCGGTCCTGTTATATCATATACAAGGTTCCATTTTAAGTGGGGTCTGGACGGGGGACAGATGTCAAATTTAAGAATGGATGTCACATGTCACTAATTTGAAGAATTGCCATGTTGCCATATCAAATTTAAGTGTCGAGACCTACTTTAAGTAACATGGGCTCTTCGCAGGTGTTTCCATTTTAGACAGTTTCCTATCCTACAAAGTACTTCGGCTTAACACATTAACTGAAATCATAACAAACACTTAGGACATATAGTATTAGAAGTGTCTCACATATTTAATCATCAAGGATTAGAAGACACATTATTTTGTATGTAGAGATATGAAATATATTGGAGCCCCAGATTACCGGCAAAGTTTTGAGTGAGCAATACGTATATATCTGCAGTTACATTATACCAAATATGTGTAGTAGTAAAGTTAAGCTTTAAGACATTCATTTAGTCGCCATATCAGTAGACAGAAGAATGTATACATAATAAATATAATCAGTACTTGTTATAAATGATGCAGTTCCAGGCCATGCTGCTCCCAGGCCATTTCTCGAAACTATGGATAAAGCCTGGTGCCTACTGAAGCCCCATTCATCCTGGCCGTCATGGGGGTTGTTGTTACACTCGAATGTCCACACACTCACAAGTCACAATATGTGTGTTCACTATGTCCAGTTCATATCATAATGCCCAGGTACTTGTAACATTCGGGACAACGACAGTGTGCTACATGCTTGAGAAGTTTACAAATATCATACATGTTGGTTAATCTACTGTAAAACAATAATATTTCAGAAAAGATATCATCGATGCTAAATACAAACTAACTCATTTCATAGTTCTCATGTTTCTTAACTACAATTCAACAATTCAAATACAATTAACTTTAAACCAAACATGATTTTATCTACTCAGATAAGTATAGAAATATCAGAGGAGTCTTCTTGAGGTCAGTGGTAAAGTATTAGGTGTAAAAACTAGCTCAAACCAAAGTAGAATTCCACACGAGATGGTAAAGTTTTCATTTTTTTTGTAATAAAACCCCCATTTTTTTGGATCCACATAAATTACATTTGGAAAGGAAAACAAATTTTTAATGATTTTCTAACATATGTCATGGTTTAAATTTTAACATGGGCCAGAAATGGGATCAGTGATTATTTTAGTTTGGAATATCTAGTCTGAAATGTAACTAAAGAGTACAGCATTTTAGTGATGTTATCTGGGACTTCAGGACCTGCCTTTGACCATCATCTCAGTGCACGTCATAGAGAAATAAACATTATAGATGAAAAATACAAACCACATCATTTCAAGTTCTCATGTTTCTAACCTAAAATTCTATAATTCTAATACAATTTAATCCAAACATTATTTTATCTATATATTGAATGAAACTAAGGCCCCCAAAAAATAGTTGTGTACTGGTTTCCCAACCAACCCTATTATTTTGCCCTGACCCTAGAGTTTTTTCCAGAGAACATATTGAGGGAAATCATTAAAAATTAGAAAAATTAGCAAATAATCATTAAATAGCCCATACATATTCAAAACATGCATCACAAAGGTTGGAAATTGTTACTGAAGGAAGGCGAATCAAGGAAGATTTTTAAATTAAATCAAATTGCCACCTACTGACCCTATTTTTTTTTAGGCATGAAACCTGAACACTATTTCTTTTTTTTTTTTCTTTTTTTCTGGGGGGGGGGGCTAAAGAGTTTAGCATTTTGGTGATGTTATCTGTGACCTCAGGGCCTGTTTTTGACCATCATCTCAGTGCTGGTCATAGAGACCCTGAAGCCTTTCCATCTGGACCAGTTTATTCCGACGCCAAAAGTAGTGGCACCATAAACACCATTCAGGTTGCATAAATGACAATCTTTGTACCACCAGCCTCCTTTGTACAAATCAGCACAGGACCCGGAATAGACGTCATTGTCATTATTCTTGGTGGAAAAAGCCTTTGAGTTGCCCCTTGTAAATGAATTCCCTGAAATAGATAGCATATATTGCATTAATATGGTGAAACAAAAGTTGGATAAGTAGGTGTTTGACCAAAAGTAGAAATCTATTACAGACCTTTGAAACAAGGTGATACACTAGACCAATAAGAATATAGTAAAACCCAAAAACCTTGATTGTCACCATTAACTAATGTCAGTTGATACACGTGAGGGGGGAATAATCAGACGGACAGTAATCAGATCACCCAACTGTGACATTTACTGAAAGTCTAGTGTCTGTTCGACTAGGCAAACTCAAAGCCATTGTCTCTAGTTTGGCAGGCTGAAGGCCATGATCCACGTTGCGATTTTGGGTCGATTTTGAACCGATTTTGAAAATCGGTTTGTTAAATAATCATTTTTCTTATACAACATACGTTTTTCAAAAGAGTTTAGAATAATACATATCAGAAATTTTTTATTTCGTTGAGGAAAATTGATTCCAAATATGTGAAAAATGCATGAGAAGAAAATCGGTCGGCCAAAAATCGCAACGTGGATCATGGCCTTTACTGCCCTGACATTCTACTGTGAATGCAGTGCCAAACGACCGAATTCTTCCAACCATGGATAGGTCAATTTTTTAGTTTACCTGCAGGTTAGCCTATATCAGGATGCATGCTGGTTAATATGTCGACAAACCATAAGGCTTTTGCATAGAAATTGTCAATGACAATATCATAGTTTGTTCTTAAACGTGGTGAAAAACTAGTGATCATTATTTTTCAATGTGTATTCACATATGTGTAGTATTTTCAAAGTTGTTTCAAAATTCATGCCTTATAAATAACAGTTATTTGTTTATTTTCTATAGCTTTTCCAGGGAGTTTGCCAACAGAACTAGTTTAAATTAGCCTGCAGGTGCTTAGAATATGGTTTATTAGCTATCCATGGGAGGGAGAATTTGATCAGTGAAAAAAAAACAATGAAAGTGAAACTATCCTTTCCATGTACTATAATAACTTATGATTAGATTTAACTAAGTTGTTAATTTGTTTGACCCACCTGCGGGACTTCCTGAGAAACCTGACACACTAAGTTTGTACTTGAGGCCTTCACCATCAATCCAAAAGTGGGAGTATTCAGGAGAGGCAGTCTCATTTTGATACTTCAGTACAATCCTCAGCTTCTTGTTTCGGTCTTTAGTTAGGAGGTGGAGGTTGTCATTACCAAGCCAGAAATTACCATTCAGATTACCAAAACCATGCTTGTATTCACACCAGGTTCGGTAGAAGTCAACACTCCCATCGACCCGTCTCTGGAATACCTAGAATAACAACTTATTTGGAGTAGGATCAAAAGTGACTGTATTAATTAGAGTTGATATATGATAAAACATGTACATTCAAAGACTGCTATTGACTGACTTGTATGGTTGACCATATTGTTTCAAATTGTTAGTCTACTATCCAATTCAAATGAAACTTACACAAAGGTACCAAGTATATCTATAAAATCAGGAAAAGGAGAAAACAAATCAGTCATGTTTCATTAAAAATTCAAGTGCTTATATATATAGAATGGATTATATATCAGATTCTTATAAATAAATCATTGACGTTTAGAAGGAATTTGATTGCAACAGGTAACTTATAGATGTTGTGCAGATAACGTCAAAATTCCCAGAAAGGGTCTGCGTGCCATATTGGTGATCATTTTAAAGGTCAGATTCACAATTCTAAATATTGTAGGACATTATCATCTGCTGAATTGATCTAATATGATGACACTTAGTGATAGAAAATACATTTAATAATTCAAAATTCATATATTTTAGATGTATCTATTAGGCACTTGGATAAGATGAACACATTATGATCACCAAAATGTGGTCCCATGACCACGTCTGCACAAGGTCTATTGATTACTTATCTAAACCCACAAACACAAGTAACAAAATTGGGAAGAACATGCTTTAGAAGTGATTATTACTGTTTTGTTTAGTTGATAATCAAACTCTGTTAGTTGTGATGTCTAACCTAAACATTCTTAGATGATACAAATTTATGTGTACTAGATTAAAAGAAAGATGAATTATATGATCACAGTGGACCATTCTGGCAAGTTTGAAAAATGGATCATTATTAAGTTATTGAATGAGTAGTATGAGTAAGTGATGACATACTGTCCAGCCACCACCATCCTCATCATGATCACAGTAGACATCCATCACAGTGATACCATCAGGTGAGATAGTGTAGATGCCTGATGTTTGGTTACCTTGGTTCCATACCTCCTCACAATCCTTGGGTAACTATGATGCAAAAGATTTTGTCATAAGAATAACTAAATAAGAAATGAGTAAAACTAAAATACACATTAGCAAAACCCTGCTCAACTTTGCCTTACTGCTACATTACTACACATAGGAGAAGAAGAATATATAAAGTCTGTAAGAACTGTAGTTCTACATTAGTATTAAAGATTTACAAAATCCAATTTTTCAGAATCCATGAAAATAGGATTTTTTGTTATTCTTTTAGAAACATGTTGGAAGAAAGGTTTGTCGGTATTCGTCTATGTTTCCCAGGCTGAACTGACCAAGCAGACTTCAGAGTTGTTTAACCCCAAACTTAAATTGACTAGGAAATGATTGTTCCAGAAATTAAGGAGAGGGGTTCAATCACCATAAGAATTTTATTGAAGAAATCACAATTGTGTTACAGCTTTACTACTATTTATTTATTGCCAACCTAAGAGTAAATATTATCGACTACTGTTTTGCAAGCTTGTTGATATTTTGTAGCTGGCATTATTAGCAAAATGGGTTAATATCTGTTAGGCCAAACCTTGCTGAGACATTGACAATGTGAAACCAAAGTATGACCATATGCTTACTGTTATGTCCATGTTTCATAAGCATAGAGAAGTGAAGTAATATACCATACCCACTAGGCGAGTATAGCTGGCAACTGGTGACTGGCAACTTGCAAGTATAGACAGAATCGGCCATAGCAAGTTTGATATTTTCACCAGTAAATCACCATTAGAACCAGCCAATTCATGGGTGATGATATTCACTAGTCACCCAAAAATCGCTTTGTGTGTATGGGGCTTAAACCATGATGAAAGGTTTTTTTTTTTTTTTGGAAATCATTCAAGGTGGTATGATTATGAATATACCAAGCAGAGTTAATATAAGTTTTTGGATCATGTAAAAAGTTCTGGAGATCACAGAAGCCAGATGGCTATTAAGAAATCTAGAATTATTGAATTCTAAATAATGATAATTGGCGATAATGTTTCCCTGTGCTTGCATCAGATACGTTTAACAAATTAAAATATCTGACTTAGGTTTTTTGAATTTTGAAAAATGATCATTTGAAATTGATCACCATTATGGCATCCAGTGATTTTTGGGGCTTGTGACATCAACTGCTCAACTTCTTCACTTACCACTGTGGTGCATTTCATACATCTCTCTAATCTATAAATTTTCTCCTGCACCTGAATATAACAAATTGTGTGAGAGGATGAAAACTATAGGTTGTGCCTTTTACATCAGAGTGTAATATCACAGTCACAAGGTCTACAGTGCTGACACAATAGACCTGTCCACTTTAGGATGTATTGTTGGCATGATACAGAGATTGGACATAATTACAGTTTTTGCAAAGTCAGCCACTGACACAAATCTGAATGAATGGGTTAGAACTTGTATTTTCTAAGTCAATAAGGTGTTGATAAATGAGGATTACTTGTTATTTTCTCTCAATTAGGTAATTACCTCTATTTCAGGTGAACCAAAATAAGGTATGTCTTTGTGATTTTATGGTTGGACATTGTGGACAAAGCTGAAGGGCTTTAACACTGTTCCCAATAAGAAAATGACATTTTGCTCTCCAGTCCTACAGCTACATATTTAACATTATATCGAAAGTAAAAGCTTATAAAGTATAGTTTTGGGTAATACTACTAGAAAAATTACTGTGAATCAAGTATGATAGACATTTTTCTACAAATGTTAATATCATAGAAATAAGGGGTGGGCTAGCTGGCAAAGTGGACAGGTCTATTGCTTGAATGTCAGAAGACTTACAGCCAACATTAGGTCAACATATGTGTTCTGACAATGGATCCAATGTAGAAAAGAGAATGATAAATATAATAGGTTTGCCCATCACTTCAGTTCCAAAGAATTAGTTTTAAAGGATTGTGACCAATCTCACAGCAAAGGATGAGAGAAGAAATACTTGGTGATTTCCTATCCAGTACCTTGATACAATACTCAATGAAACCTAACACAGTATTTGATTTTTTCTACCCTAAGACTCTTCATAGTGAATAATGATTCTTTTTTCATGTAATATAACTTGAAAGCAGCTTAGCACTTACTTGAGTGAGTTTTAAATTTTGATAACCCTAGAAATAAGAGAAAATAGAATATTAAAGAAGCATTTATCTACCCCCATTGCCTATAGGAAAGGGTATTTACATCCACAAGGCATTACCCGGTGCCTCTGATACAGACGACAGTGATTTGATGTATTTGCTGTACAAGTTTTTGAGACATGTTGCTATGACGAGCCTATTTCCGAGACTGAAACCATTACTAGCACAATGTATGTTTTTAAAGTTTTTTGATTTGTTCTTATACAGGTAATTTTTACAGCATTTTAAACTTTAGTGTATATGCACACTGGTCTACCGGCTTGATGCTGTGCCTGTCATAGGTACCATACATTGTTGTTTTTAAATTCATAGAAGTAAAAAGAAAAAAGTACATTTACATTATCAATGTTTGCTATAGCTATAAAATGAACATTGACACAAACATAAAAGTTTATTTATTTAATTTAAATTAAGAAACAAAATAGCTAAATAAATAAGATGAATAATTTAAACAAAATTGTAAAGGTTATGCTTTGGTTATCAAGCAAGTGCAAGGTATTCAGAATCTTGGTTACTGTTTTGATTCATCCATGAAGTCAAAAATACTATTGAGACAAAGAGAACTCACAGAGATCAGCCCTTGCATCTCATTCTTCAAGTTTTGACATTCTACAGATAGGCTGACAAGAGTTGTGCTTGATGTCAAACTGGAGACACACAGCAGTGACAGAAGAGTCAGGGTAACCACAGACCAGCCCGCCATAATTGACTCCAAACGTTCTAGTAAATGTTTGTAAATGGCTGAAATATCAATGTTTTGAGAGTTATTTGCAGCTTAAGACTCATTACAATTCTGTTTCACCACATCCTGATCTTAAGAAATAAAGGCCTTATATCTGTTGAGCAGAAATGGCAATTAAAACCCTGATATATTATTGTCTAATGTTAATTTTGTAACCTTCAATCATCCACTTCATTCATACATTTATTGATTAAACATCCTTAAATTTACAACTTCTTACCGGCTTATCAAAAGTCCCTAGAGGACCACCGGCTGGTGTGTGTATGGCTTTGCCTATATCGGACCAGACACATTAAGGAACACCTCCCTTGGTTAAGGAGTAGGGGTACGGTCTCTACCTCCTCTTAGATTCAATCATCCTAGAGCAGGGTGGAATAACCCAGTGCTCCAGAACCACTGCGGTCTGATGGTTCAAACCCAACAAACAAACAAAGGCACATATTCAGGGCATTCTAGTGGTACAGTGGTATGAAGTTGCCTTCATCATCTAAAGATTGGCATTTAAGTCTCTGTCCTGCTTCTGTGGAATCAAGTGATTTCCCTGTGACAACGACAGAGTTATCAAAGGTCTTAGGACCACCAGCTCTATTGCGTATGACCCTGCGTATGGGACCATGCACATCAAAGAACACCTGCCCCGGTAAAAGTGTAGGGGTATGGTCTCTGCCTTCTCATAGATTCAATCATCAAGGAATAAGGGTAAATACCAAGTGCTCCAAAACTGCTGAGTCTTGTGGATCAAACCAACAAAAAAACCAGCAAAGATTCAGACTGTATTTGCTGGATATAGGATTCAGACCTGAGAAGGTAACCCTGACTTTGAGGTTGATTGTATGGTTTAGACTTGAGAAGGCCTCTTGTTTAATGGGAGAGGACTGATGGTTTAGGCCTAGCCTATATTCAGGCTGCTGTGTGCCGTACCTGTGGATTTATGTTATAACCTATAGGAGAGTTTGATGGCCTGATTAAGGCAGGCTCCTGGCTGAAGTTTTGAGTTGATGGTTTGCCCCACAAATGTTTTATAAGTTAACTGCTCTCCCCTAATGTCCCAGACCTTGCTTTTATTTGACCGGACTGTTTAGAGGTTATTTTCTAAAGAATTCTAGAGAACCTAGTTTCCTATATCTAAAATTCAAAATAAGAATATTGTGAAATACTTTTACTTGTCACCCAGTGCCTGTTCAGTAATTCCTTGATAAACTTTATTCAACTTAAGAGAATGGTTGTTTGGTTTTATGTCACACTTCACCAATCTTAGTGATTAACCAGGTCTTGATTTCCCAAGGAGCACTACATATCTAATAAAACTCCTAGATAGCGTTGTCTAGATGCCCATTCAATATTGACGCCATGAGATGCAAGATGGTCAAAGGGGTTAGACTAACTAAAAGATAAAGCATTAGTTTTGGCAGGAGAAAATCTTTAAACCCTACCCTATAGAAGCTATATCCAGCCTGTCCACAAGCAGTACAAGGTCCCTACTTTCAGCGCGAGAGACTACAACACCAACTGGTCCCCTAATACATCCCTCAGCAGGCCTTACTGCTAGACAGCCTTGCTTTCAAAAGTCCTCTCAAAAAAGCGGTTTGTAGGGGAGGGTGGCAGGGGGTACCAGTCAGTCCCTGGTACAAGTTAAAAATAAATAAATGTGAACAGCCATGGAGAAATGATGCTCCAGTACTAGTGTCAAAATTTTGAAATTGAGTTTTCACTTATCTTGATAGTCATGGTGTGAACCCTTTCACTACGTCAGATGCATAGAGGATTCGCTAGCCAAAACAGACCAGATACACTGAGGCATTTTTCCAGTGACAGCCAATTTAGTGAATTACAAGCTTACTATTCAAGGAAAAAAATCAGTTACTGTTTCTTAACACTGGAATCATCTGCAATATAGTGTATCTAACAATTAAAAGGTTTAAAATAATTTGTTCTATGTTAGAAAGGGCCAAACAGTTTTAACACTGTTCTTGTCAAAAATGTACTGGAAAATTCGGTGGAATATTGAGATTTTTTATGCCACTTTGACAGCCACACCCGTTGCAGTGGAAAGTCTCATTTTTTACTTCTCATTAAGGTCTTCTTGCCTTTCCTCGAACAGAACAGAATCTTGTGACGCTGTTGACATGCTATCACACTGAACATAGGCCTACTCATGATGTGCTGGGGATTTTCCCCGCAAATGGCTATATCCATATTATTTTTTAGGAATAAATTACATTTATAATATTTTCAAAACCTTGAATGATATCTGTTTGTTCCTTATCAATCTAAGTAAAGAAATGTTTTAAAGTATTGGATGAGCCATAATTATGTATTTTAAAGCGGAGCACACAGACTGGTTCAACTTTGCATGACATCATTATTATGGTTGTGCACTGAAGTTAGCTACCTCATGCATAAATGGTAGGTTGATAAGAGTTGAGCAGAATGCAGCACAAACTCTTAGTTATAGAATTAGTTCGCTTCACAACAAAATGATTTATTTTGACTCCAGTCATCATTGAGAGAATCGAAAGATAGTTGAGATCAGTTAGGTTGATGTTGCCTTTCTATACGCTACCAGCGCAACAGTAAGTAATTGAATAACAGTAGTAATAATTTAGGGTATGTCCGAGGGTTCTGTAAGGCCCGCCGACAGCCAGGACGGCCCAAGGCCAAAGCCCGCAGGCCATCCGGCCATCAGAGGGCCATACAGAAACCCAAGAATGTATCCTAAGGGTCTTCTATATTTTATTATCCAAGCAAAAGCCAAATAACCGGACAATTATGGGACTCATTCTCCTCGCGTAGCACGACGACCGTGTGTAGTGCGACAAGCTTCCCGGGGAAGGGACAATTATTCATAGGCCCTCAAAAAAAAAAATCCTAAACATTTTTTAATTATGCCATAATTTTCTTTCATATTTTAGATCTTCTCATTTTTATTTTCAAAATTTTCCATCTAGTATTAAAGATTTGCCAACAAAATGAATATTTTTGGATTGTGCTAGAACTATTTTTCCCGCACTGAGGAGCAGGCCGTACAGTGTGACGGTACCCTAAATCCTTCTACGGCCCGCTGCTCGGCTGTGCGGGTAATAAAGTTCAAGTAAAATTTATAGACTGCAGCAGTAAGTAATAGAATAACAGTAGTAATAATATAAGAAGACCCACTGAGTACGTCTGAGGGTTCCGTACGGCCCGCCGCCGGCTGGAACGGCCCAAGGGCAAAGCCAGCGGGCTGTCCCGGCCGTCGGAGGGCCGTACAAAAACCTGAGGATGTACCCTAAGGGTCTTCTATATTTTATTATCCAAGCAAAAGCCAAATAACCAGAAAATTATAGAAAAAAAGGCAAAGGACTCATTCTCCTCGTGTAGCGCGACGGCCGTCCCTAGTGCGACGAGCTTCGCGGGGAAGGGACCCGTATTCATACGCCCTCAAGAAAAAAAATATCCTAAACATTTTATTTTGCCATTTTATTTTGCCATAATTCTCTTTCATATTTTAGATCTTCTCATTTTGAATTTCAGAATTTTCCATCCAATATTAAAGATTTTCCAACGAAATGTATATTTTTGGATCGTGC
Source organism: Lepidonotus clava (assembly GCA_936440205.1). Taxonomy (NCBI): domain Eukaryota; kingdom Metazoa; phylum Annelida; class Polychaeta; order Phyllodocida; family Polynoidae; genus Lepidonotus; species Lepidonotus clava. The sequence continues at coordinate 89,111,024 of OW387133.1, forward strand.
TGGAATTATTTTTCCCGCACTGAGGATGATAAAGTTCAAGTAAAATTCATATACAGCAGCAGGTTATAGGGAAGATGAGACCGCCAATGTAAATCCAATCAAGGAGTGTATGACCAATGGTACCACCTGCTACATGTGCCAGCTGGGGTATGGAATTGGCAACATCATGTTACGCAGTGACTCTCTAACAAAACATTACCCAGATGAAATGACAAAATAATTAAGAAGCTCTCACTTTATTCCCATTAAGTAATAGATAACATTAAAATAAACCAGTTGTAGCACCCTCCCTGGTGAGAACTAAATTTCCTACACAGAGTATCCTTTTTCCTTGGTGAGACACATTGATATCTAAGCCAGTACAGCGAATAGATTGATTCTTTATTTATAAAAGTGACTTCCTTTCAAAGAATTTAGACACTTTAACAAAGGCTTCATACTTTTCTTATCTCTTTCTCGCGTATACAGCAATGTTAGTGCTCTGATAAATTTAGCTCAATTAAATACACTGTTACAATATCTGATACAAGACAGCATGAATACTACAGTCTGACGTTTACAAAAGCGTAAAATCATTTTACTGACAAAAACAGTATTATTGCTATAGATATAGTCACATGTAAAGGAAGACTTTGCTATAGATGTATCCAGTAAATAGGAATCAAAGAACATAGGTTACCCTGGGGATGTCACTTGTTGCCATGTAAACATGTGACGTCACAAACCTGTCACCATGGGTGCACATGATCATATCATAGATGGCTGTCATATCATGACTGTCACTTCAGAAGCGCTCACTGCACTGAGCACACCATGACCACATCTTACACATAATAACTTGAAGTCTTTATTGCGATTTTCTGTAAATGTCTATAGGATTGCACAACAATATCAAAATGAAATATAAGTTACTGTTCTACTTTATTTGAGTATAAAAAGGTCCTTCTCCCTCAGGCAGCTTCTATGTGTCCTGTTGACAGATTGTATCCTGGATCTATTTCTTGTTGGGGTACAATTCTTAACTTCCCTCTGGTGGGCCTCCCAATGGGGGGTCCTAATGTTGCCTGTCAATTTTAAAGGGAGCCAAAACCAATAAATTCAATGAAATTTTCCAAACTCAATTTAACATAGAAATTCATTCCTTGAGCCTATTTCTGGCCTATGTTAAAATCTAAACCATGACATATAGTAGAAAGCCATTAAAAACATGTTTTTCTTGCTCAAATCAATTAATGTGGATCCGCAAAAATAGGGTTTGTTTACAAACAAATGCAAATATTACCATCTCTTGTGGCATTCTACTTCAGTTTGAGCTAGTTTTCACAGCTAATTCTTTACCAATGACCTTAACTGGACTCATCTAACATATTTCTATACTTATCTCAGTTTTGAAAATTTTGTCAATTATATTGGTTTTGGCTCCCTTTAAGAATTGGCTCTGATGCCCTGTCAAAGTTGAGAAAACCGTTCATCGAATGTCACTATAGGCTATGTCGCCTGTCGATTTTAAGAACAGGTCCTGTTGCAGTGTCGAATTTAAGAATGTCCACGTCATGTGTCCCTAGGCCTTAGTCAGAAATTAGCTATTTTGCCATGCTGAGTTTAGGGGTCTACACCCATTCAATTTGCTGGTGTAAAGCTAGGCTTTTGTGAGAACTGAAAGGGGGACAAAAAACATGATCCATTTCACTCAGGTTGTAGCCGGGCCAAACATAGCTGGTTTGATTTACCTAGATGTATATATATAGATATATAGATATATATATATATATATATAATATGTATGTATATGTATATATATATATATAAGAACTTTATAAATAAGAAATATTTGTGATGGCATATCTGCATATGATTTGAAGAAGGAAGGTTGTGCTGCCACCTACTGTTCGGCCATACTTTGTTTGTTGTGGTTGCCTTGCAACTGTTGCCAACACATTTTCATTACCTTGGCAGCTACATGTGCCCTCTCATTCCAGCATTTGAACATTGCTTTGATCATTGGTTAATAAAAACATATAACCAACTGAGAAGGCGGTATGAGGGTGGTTAGCACCCCAAGGCTCGACCCTGATATCAGCCGAGTGCAGGGCCCAAAGGGCCGCACGAAGGACCCCCTTTGAGGGTTGGTTATGGATTTATTATACCTTTTCTGTTAGATCTGAGCTCCCAAGAAAGGACAAACAGCAATCAGTGATGGTGGGACAGTGATGCTGTACATGTTTTTATGTTTCTTCGTTTTTGATATCCATCAAATTCTGAAAACAAACAGTAAGCAAGTAAAATTTAGCTAGGAACATTGTGCAGATAATACATAGGCTAGACTTTATATTTCTTACTGATTTCAATTTTTTTTTTTGAATTTTAGAAAAATAGAAATTTTCCACCTTTTATCACTCAGCAGGGTGATACAAGGCTGGTTATCACCAAGGTTTGTATCGCCCTGTGTTAAACTCTCTGTGCTAACTACTAAACTTGTATCACCGTAAGGTATAATAAATTGCTGTTTAAAAAAACAAACAATAGAGTATGTCTGGCCCGGCTGCAACCAGAATTAAATTGATCGTGATTTTTGTTCCCCTTTCATTGAAGCAATATACAGCTAAACATAATATATATATATATATTCATATTCCTTATTTCTGTATTTTAACCCAAAGGTTGTCATATAATATTGCAGATTGATAACACACATTACTTGAAATCACTTTAAATTTCCTGTTAGCTTTCACTACAGTGCTATATAAATAATCGAATTGTCATACCCAGTGGTTTTGACTAGTTCTTGACCAGACACATTGTAAGAGGCCATTTGAATGTTGGATGTTTCAATAAATCTTCTTTATAACAATTGCTAAACATGCATGCCCATTCTACATATCTAACAAATACTAAAACATGAGTAGATAGTTTATTGTAAACTCTTTGGTTTTCATTATAAGCTTTTCATTCTTAATATTCCTCAAACAACAAACACTGTGTAATTTGGTGATAAATCTTAGTGATAAACTTTTGATATACCATTTCAATGCCCTTGATGTAGGCCTATAATTCAGAGAATATATAATTGACCAGGAAATCAAAGATTGAAGATGAATTAGGGGTAACTACAATCAATTCTTTGTTACCAAAAATATGATAATGATATGATTAAGGGGCATAGATGATTTCCATTTCAGACTAGGCCTCAGAATACCCTTTGGTCATGAAGTTAATAGCCATACGATGCACATTATGTAATAACTGTTTTAATGTGTATATTATATATATATATATGGCATCCTGCACCCCCCCCCCCCCTTCCACTCCTCTCCATATAATCCCCTATATATATATACCAGAGCCGGGTCGGTCCCCCTGGTCACTGCCTATACCCTTTGATGCCTGAGTACCCCATCAGATTGGCATCGTGTTCTGTCACACCATCGACCAATCACATCACAGAGTATGGCCACGTGATACCCGATATGGGCTGCCATAAAGAGGGGGCCTGCATTATATATAAGTTCTGGTATATTGCGTGGACTAAGGCAAGAAAAACGAGACTTTTTATCAGTATACACCTGGATCAGATAGGAGTATATGGTATATAGTCTGAAGGGAGGCTGGGGTGGAGAGCTATGCAGCATTTACATTGTACTCATAGAGACTGTGTACAATATCTCTCCACCAATGGTTGGTTATCAGGGTTTGATAAGCCCTTTCCACTTTTCAGTAACATTAAAGTTTACCATGAAATATTTTCAAAATTGCCTCCATACATATTCCCTGTGGAAAGTTGCATAATACAAAATTAACAAATGTAATTTGGTTGAGAGATTGCTCCTAAAATTTGTAAAATGCAGCTTCGTGTATCGGCCTTTTTCCCATAGGAACCAATGGTAAAGCCTGTCAGCCCAGCGTATAATGTCCAACCCTATATTGCCCTGAAATACAACAATTTGATTGGCTGCCAAACCTGCAAATCTGTCAAGGTTTAATACTGTGGCAACATAGTTATTTCACACAAGAAAAGGGTATGATAATTATGTCTTTGATGGTCAAATCTATGAAATGATTGGATCTTTGAGAAGATAAAAACCATACCCCTACATATTCACTGAGGCAGGTGTTTTTTAATGTGAAGGGTTCTATAGCGGGCCCTCCACACAGCAGCAAGAGGCCCTGATGCCTTTTCTGACCCTGAGTGATATTTCTTTTATTGCGCTGGCGTGTGCCACTATCCAATAATGCAATGTGGCAGAATGGGAAATCAATGCTAAAAGATTATGATTTCTGGATTGGGCCTGAGAGGAGGGGTCACTGATGATCAGCCTTTACCCTTCTTGTAGGTCTGGGAATTTGTGTTCCCTGACCCTTGTTTAAGGTGTGGATATGCAAGTTTAGGATGCGTTAACACAATAATTTTGATTGTATCTATTTTCTTACATCTGAAATATATAGCCAGACAGAAATTGAGAGTTACTGTGTTCTTTTTCAGCTGGAGTATTGCAAACTTTGGAGATCATAAATATAGATTTCAAGGTTAACAGTTTTCAAATCTTGGATCTGCCAGTAGGATTTACCACCTCCCTTATAGTGCACCTCCCCTATGGTGCGCTGGGGCAAAATAACTTTCAGATATATTCCAATACTCAATATATACTTCTTTCCAAACTTTTGATTTTGAAAGATGTGTATGAAATACAACATGTAAATTCTTGTTTATGGACAATATATCAATTAATAGATTAAGTTCTGTACTTCTGTACATTATATGAAACTTGTGTATATAAAGAGCTATGAATGATTCAATATCACCAATTTACATTGGCTCAAAGAGAAAATAACCCCAGCTTGTCTGGGTAGCCTTTCCAGAATCTCATTTATTGGAATGTTAAGAAATCTCTAGCATCATCAATATGTGATGCTCCATGGGAAATGAAAGCTTATTGTAGGTATAGATAAGTTTTGGATTTTCCATGGAGCATCATTATTCTTGATACAAAAGCCATGTTCTATAAATTTCATCAGAAAATGTTTTCTCTTATTATGTCATGTACAAGGTTTCTCTTAAGGGGGTCTAGATGGGGGTTGCACTTGTCAGATGTCAAATTTATAATATAGCTATGTTGCATGTCATTATCTTTCTAAAACCCATGTTGTTTCTAAAACCCATGTTGTCAGTATTGGCCATGCTACCGGTCAATGTTAAGAATTAGCCATGTGACTGCATTAAATTTAAGAATGTGCCCTGTCACATGTCACTAAGCCCAAAAATGGCTGTGTGTCGTCATGTCTTATTTATGGGTCTAGACTCACTTTACGTATCATGGGCTCTTCACAGGTGTTTCTCATTTAGACAGTTTTGTATTGTACAAAAAACCTTAGCTTAACACATTAACTCAAATCATAACAAACACTTGGATTATAGTATTAGAAGTGTGTCACACATTTAATCATCAAGGATTAGGTGATACATTGTCTTGTATGTAGAGATATTAAATATATTGAAGCACCAGATTACAGGCAAAGTTGTGAGTAAGTAATACATATATCTGCAGTTAGATTATACCGGGGTGAATAAGGGTGCAATTATTAAAATATAGGTCAAACTGCATGGTTTTATGGATGAAAAATACAAACCACATCATTTCATTATTCTCATGTTTCTAACCTACAATTCTATAATTCTAATACAATTTAATCCAAACATTATTTCACCTATATATTGAAAAGAAACTATGGCCAAAAAAATATTTGTGTTCTGGTTTCCCGACCAACCCTATTATTTTGGTTTTACCCAAGAGTTTTTTAAGAGAAAATATAGAGGGAAATCATTAAAATGTGGCAAAAATGAGCAAATAATCATTAAATAGCCCATACATATTCAAAACATGAATCACAAAGGTTGAAAATTATTACAGAAGGAAGGTGAATGAAGGAAGATCTTAAAATTAAATTAAATTCTGACCCACTGACCCTATTTTTTTTGAGGCATGAAGCCAATTATTTTTGGGGGGGCCTAAAGAGTATAGTGCCTAAGTGATGTTATATGGGACCTCAGACCCTGCTTTTGACCATCATCATTTTGACCTGTCGTAGAGATATTATAGCTTTTCCAACTGGACCAGTTCATTCCAAAGCCATGAGCAGTGGCACCATAGAACTCGATTCAGGTAGCATAAATGACAATATTGATATGTCACTTGCTTGTAGTACTCGCTTGCGGTATTTGCTATTTTATATAGGTTTGCTGTGGATTGCTTGGGGTCGGGGATACCAACATGTTGGTATCAAAACCGCAAATTGCTTGTGTTGGCTAATTAAAATGACCGCAAATTCTAACTACCGCAAAGTGGAATACAGCCTTAACTCGTATTAGGAATTGGGTGAAAGTTGTCAGGTACTGTGTGGGGCATGTGTGTGGTTATGTGAGAGAAGGAGGGGGTGTTGTTACACCTGAATGCCCATACACTCACAGGTCTGTATATGTGTGCTCACAATGCCATACAGAATTGTCCAGGTCCATACTTTGATACAAACTATATCATTCTTATAATTTTCGTGGTTTTAACCTACTATTATACCAGTCCAGTAAAATTAGATTTTAATCCAAATAATTTCATAACATAATCATTTAATATACACACTGAAAAAAAGGGGATATGTTACTTAGGACTTCAGGGTCTGCCTCTCAGCATCATCTTAGTGGCTGTCATAGAGACGTGGTAGCCTTTCCAGCTGTGCCAGTTCATTCCAGTTCCATAATTAGTGCTACCATAGATACCATTTAGGTTGCTTGTATGACAATAGTCATACCACCAGCCTCCTTTGTATATCTGAGCACAGGACAGTGAATAAGCATCATTGTCAGAATCCTTAGTGGAGAAATCCCGCAAGTTGCCCCGTACAAGTGAATTCCCTGAAAAAGACACCATATTGCAATGATATGGTGAAACAAAAGTTAGATGGATAAGGTGTTGGACAAATAGTAGAAATCCATTACAGACCTCTGAAACAAGTTGATACACTTGACAAACAAAATTGTAGAAAACCCAAAAAACTCACATGCCACCGTACATATATCTGATCATGAGTAAACACCTGAGGAAGAGAGTGACAAAAAACGTATATGGGAATTACCAAGCTTGCTACACCTTATTCCTCTAGGAAACTCAATACCCTGTATAGCCCAACTAAACCTGGTCAGAATGTGTCTTGAATCCTAACCAAAATTTCAGTTCCAGGCCCTTCCCAACTCCACCTCACATATCCTGACGATCTAGCCTCTTCTGTTTCTGTCTCAACATTTTGGTAAGGGTTCAAGGTAAATTCTGACCAGGTTTGGTTGGGCTAACATCCAGCTGATTCTGTATATAGTCCGATTTAGCGTTCTTTATAAGACTATTTCTCAAGTTGCGTAAGTTCTTAGCTAAATCTTCTACTTTCTTGATTCTTATAGCAGTTTTTATTGCCAAGTCCCTATCTTTTATCAACTCAATCAACTCATCGTCATCCAGGCTGGTTTGTCTCTCCCAAACTTGAAGTTTTTGATTGGACACATATTATCAGTTATCAAGTTTACCTTATTATAGAAGGTGTCCCAGATAAGTTCAAGATAATTTGTTTCATAAACAAAGTTCCAATTAGCAGTCAATAAGTTACTTACAAAAATTTCATGATTAAAGTTTCTATAGGACCTTTCTCGGTCTCAACCAATATATAGATAATTCTTTACAACTGTAAGAAAAATATCACAAGTACTGAATTAACTTCAATATCACGTACTGCCAACATGGCATAGGAATTATTATGCAATATTTAGAAAACCTAATTCATTCACGTTAAGTCTAATTTTCTAACTTTTTTGTTATCCTTGCCTCCCTGGCATTAGTTGGTTTTCTGGGGGGTCCAGCATAACTTAAACTAATTCATAAGATCCATTGGATTATTCGGTTGTCTGTAAGTTCAAGACATTCAGGATAATAAGACAAGTATAGCTTAGTACAAGTGATACATTATTGTTATGTACAGTTGATTTAGGATAACAATAGGGTATACAGTCAATGTGCAGACTGAGGTCAAAATGGTTTGATCATATTTCATATATCAAGAGATTAATTTTGTCAATTTGTGAGGCTAAGCATCATAATATTTATTTTGCATTGAGTTTGGTATCTAAGTTGAAATCTTAACAACCTATTCCTTATTTCTGCCAGGCTTTCCTTTTTTTTTTACATTTAAAAAATTGATATATGAATCAATTTTTCTGTCTGTTACAGGTAATTCATTCCATAACTTGGATCCGTAATAGTATAGTTTTTTTCTGAATTTTTCAGGTTTAGGTTTAACTGTTAAGTTTTTTTGTTTAAACAAAACACAAATTAACAAATATTGAATACGAGACATGTCAGGACTAGAGCACATGGTGCCCCTTAATTTTTTAAAAGAAATGTTTTCTATAAAGGTCCGAGGATATGGAATTAACTCGATCCCAAGGTTAGAAATATGATAGATTATAACAATTTTAAATATAACCAGAAAAGGTGGTTGAAGGGTACCATTGTTCCTGTACACTGATTGATTTATTGATCTATGTATCTGATACTTTGTGTCTTTATAATGGGCTTTGCTCATATTTGAACTGACAAAGGTGTATTTTTATAATCAATTTGTTAAGTTTGGGCCTCATTACTCCGTTTTGTTAAATAATGAATATTTAGTACCATACTTATCACTTTTCCTTTTGTTTTTTTCTTTTTTTAAAAACATTTTATTGACCCTGGGAGTGGATTGGATCTCTCCAGTATTCATCCACTCCCAGCCATAACTTATTCTAATACATCAAACACTCCTCGTGTTTTACATGAGAAAATTATGTCGGTGTATACTTAATTAATTTGATGTACTCCAGCATTAGTCAGAAACTCCTCATGCATGGGTGAGATCACATTAAATAGTAATGAACTAATGGTAATGAGATGGCATCTAGTGTCATATACATATTCATTATCTGCTGCAGGTATAGGGTAATGAGTAACCGTCGACATAGAACAAGTCTGAGTGGATACATAGGTGAGTGATTAATTCACAGATGTAATAAGCCTGGAAACATATTCGTCCATTAACATTTTCCGAATAGTAGTTCCAGCACTCTCGAGCAAATAATACTGGTGATCTCAAGATTGTATCATTAAGAGATATACTTGTTTTTAAAATTGGCGCTTGTGACATTCACTGTTTCTATATGCTGCGATTGTAATAGCCTATGAATTAGGTTTAAAAGAAAATATTGCCTCCTATAATTCAATGGGAACAGATTGGACCTTTTATAAAGGTCCAATCTATACACCTCTTGGATTTGTTATTGAGTATGTGACTCTCAATGCAGTGTTAAGCAAAACATCTAGCCTATTCTGATCTATTAAGCCCTTAGCAGAAAAGTACATATTTCCCATATCGAGGTAAGGCAGGATCATTGACTTTACTACAGTTAAAGATGTAAATTCAGTTATTGTAGGCCTAATTCTTTTGAGCATTTGCAGTTTATAAATTGCAAATCTGTAGGTCTCAGAGATGTGTGTGTTAAAATCCAGTTGAGAATCCAGGTTGATGCCTAGGTACTTGAACGAATGCACAAAGTCTATTAGATCCTGCCCAACATAAAGTGACAGTGTTTTACCCTCATCTATTTGCACCTTTTGTTGTGAAAAAAGGAGTGCCTTAGTTTTACCAACATTGATTGCGAGCTTGTGGACATCACACCAAGCTTTAATGGATATTAAGTCATTCTGTAACTGGTTACAGTATAAGTGAATATCTGATCCATTCTTATAAATCACAGAGTCCTCTGGCTATAGCAACATTTTGGTGTTAACAATTTTAGGCAATTCATTTATATACAGGTTAAAAAAGAGTGCAGAACACCATTGGTAATTGGGTGGAGATTTGAAACTATTCCATTAGCAAATGTTTTCTTTTTCCTATTTGTTAAGTATCTTTTGATCCAATCTTTTAGTGAATTTGGTAAATTAAGCTGAACCCTATTGTATGTTTATGGTAGTTATTGCGAATTGTCCGAGATATTTACTGTCGTTGATATTACTATTCCTAATGGGTGCTAGTCAAGTGGTAAGTGAGTTCATGAGATGGGTGCTCAATCCATAACATGAACAACGCTTGGCAGTAGGTCAGCTTTATTTGTGGATTCGATGATGCGTACATTTGCCAATGGAGAGATGATAAATCTTCTAGACGTTACAATTCTAATCCAGTGAAGAGTAAGCTTTCTCCTCGGAGTCCACCTAATCTCACATCCAACAGTAGTGCAGTAATTCTCGTGTAAGTCACCAGATGTCCCTGTGGCTTGCGTAACTATCTAAACCCCTCGAATCTCTCGATTCGTATTGTCCAAATGTTAATGATTTTCTCTCTGCCTTTACATCGCGCTCTTGTTTCTTATAGCAGTCTGGTATTGATTTTACCCTAGCATCGACGCCTGCTGGGAGGTGTACCCTGCTGAACACCGTCCATCAGGTATATTTACACCTACCAGCGGCACCTGCCATATTTATGCTGTGTACCATCATAAGCTATGTAATTCGGAAGAATTCTGATTATCCCCTTGTGTTCAACTGGTGACTTTTACATTATTCCATTTGATATGCGCAAAGTAAATGAGTTAATTTCTACCTTTGTGCAAAGCTTAAATAATTTCTGTATTAAAATATCAAACGCTTTTTTTGAATCAATGAAGACTGCCAGGGTTGAGTATTTAGAGTTTAGAGAATCAGTTATAGAGTTCAGAAATTTAAAAATAGTGTCATGTGCCCCATGGTATTCCCGGAATCCATTTTGGTTTGGTAATAGTACATCATGTTCTTCCAAATATGGATACAATTTACTGTGGATGAGTCTCTCCATTAGCTTTCCAGGTCATGGAAGGAGGGTAATAGGTCTCACATCAGACACGGACTTGGGATTAGGAATTTTGGGTATTGGAATTATTGTCCCTATTTTCCAAGAGTCAGAAAATATACCGGTTTTAAGCAATTTATTTAGTATGTCTAACAATATTTCAGGTACAGATTTAAAAATTATCTTGCAAAGTTTACATGGGATTTGAATAATTCCAGATGATTTATAGGTGTCACTTTCATCAATTTCTTTTTTCAGTTCCTCGATTGAGAAAGACTTAAGATCTAATTCAGGGAGTTCAGTATAATATGTGTTAGTACTAGTATGTTGTAAATATTGTACAGTCATAGGGTCAGGGTCTGGTATCTGATCTGAGAGTTGCTGGCCTATCGTAGTGAAATATCTGTTTATATAGTCCGACGTTGTGTCTTTTGACACCACATTGCCATCCTTATCATGCAATATATTATTCTCCTGAATTAGGGGTATTAGGAATTACACACTGAATTGTCTGCCAAAACCTTTTAGGGTTGTCTCTATGCATGTCAAATTGATCTTTAACAAAGTCATTTTTTTGCATATTTAAAAGCAGTTTTGGCTCATTGCGTAAGTCTTTCGCTATCCTCCTGTCGTTAGGACAGTTGGATCTTTTAGCTATTCTTATTGCTTCATCACGATCGCGAGCTAGTTCAATTAGTTCATGTGTAATCCATTGAGGTCTTCACTTGTTGAACCTAGGTTTTCTAAGGGGGCACATGTTGTCCAAAATGGGAATTACAATATCACAGAAATTTGCCAGCACACATTAGGATTTTCACAAGATAGCACTAGACCCCAATTGGTAGACATGAGTACATCAGACAAGACAACAGGATCGTAGTTCTTATAAGTCCTTCCCTCAAACTCCATCTTAAGTTGTTTTATCTTAACTTTTTTCCTTACCAAAAATAACGGTATATGGTCACATATATGTTAAGATTGAGAGTGCTTGCGCATGTTATATCAGCATTGTTTGTAAAGATCAGGTCAACAGTATAATCATTGTACAGTGGACGTGTACTTCCAGTGACCAATTGGTACAAACCATATCTATTTTCAAGGTCCTTTAGAATTTTGTGATTTGAGGATGGTTTACTGTAGTCAATATTGAAATCTCCATTGATACATATATCAAGCTTTTTCCGAAGGGTTAAATTCTCAAGAAGATTCAGAATTGCTGTTTTAAAATTAAGAATCAACCCACTGGGGGGTCTATATATGCCAATGATATATATATGCCTAAGGTCATTAATTTGTAATTTAATAGCAGTCATTTCTGAGTCAGCATTATTTATAGTAAAAGGACTTGCATTGAGTTGAGTGAAAGGAATTGTGTTCTTAATATAGAAGCAAAGCCTTCCCCCCTCTTTTGAGTGTACAATGGACTGTGAGTTCTCTTCTATCTTCTCTTACTAAGGAATAGCTTTCTATTGATATAAAATTATCAGTTATTTCAGGTTTCAGCCAAGATTCTTCAAGAACCAGTATTTCCACTTTGGTTGACACTACGAGATCTTTAGCATCGTCATCTATTTATCTGGTTTTGTATATTCAAGAAAATTACATTCAGACCCTTAGCATCCTGCAGATGTCTAAGCGTTGCATCGTTCATGATAATGACTGACCATACCTTAGTTTACATGGTTGATGATAAATAGAGGTGCGGATGATGAAAACAAGTATGAGGAAAATGCATGATATCCTATTTGAAATAGATCAGGCATTTGTGATACAAAAGGCAATGATACATTCAAACAAAACTGAATTGAATTATGTACATAAATATAAGTGCATGTGATTGTGTATGTATGTTTACTTTATTGTAGATAGTATATGATGATTTTCTATTTTTTATTGTGTTGACTTGTTACTGACTATGATGAACAAATATATGCATATAAGCCTAAAGGCTGCTGATATTTGATGTAAACTAACATTCAGTTTCTAAATCAAATATTCAGGATAAAAACGATTTTTTTTTTATAAAGTACAAAGTAGAAGCATGACCTCTTGTTCTTTTTATTTTGGTTATCTCACAAAAATGCTCAGAGAAAAACTTCTTAAATAAATTGTATTGCCTTTATCTTTATCTTTCAAGCTTTTAAAATATATGAATGTATAAGGATTTGGACTGCACTTTTGTTACTTCTTGTCTATTCAATGAATTGAATAACTATTAAGATAGAAACAGGCAAAAAAGTACTTTACATCCATAGACACCCATAGTAATGGAAGATTATATTTGTGGTTTGGCAGTCTGTTTGCCCTGAAATACTGCTATGAATGCAATACCAAGAGAACCTAATTTGATCAGTGAAATACACCAGTTAAAGTGACAGTATCCTTTTCATGTATCAAGATAATTTATGATAAGATTTTACTCTAATACTTACTTACATATCCTATATGCTGAGTAAGGTGTTGATATTTTTGACTCACCTGCAGGACTTCCTGAGAAACCTGACACATTAAGTTTGTACTTGAGGCCTTCGTCATCAATCCAAAAGTGGGAGTATTCAGGAGAGGCAGTCTCATTTTGATACTTCAGTACAATCCTCAGCTTTTTGTTGTGGTCTTTAGTTAGGAGGTGCAGGTAGTCATTACCAAGCCAGAAATTACCATTCAGATTACCAAAACCATATTTGTATTCAGCCCAGGTTCGGTAGAAGTCAACACTCTCATCATCCCGTCTCTGGAATACCTAGAATTACATATTTGGATAAGAAATTAGGTTTATAACTGACTGTATTGATTAGAGTTGGTGTTATACAATAGAACATGTGCATGCTAAAATCAGAAAAAGGAGAAAATGAATCACTAAATATTCATTACAAATTCAAGTCCATGTGTTTATAGAATTGATTAGATATAAGATTCTTATATATAAATCATTGACATTTAGAAGGAATTTGATCATAACCTGGAAATTATAGAATATTTATCTAAACCTAACCTAAATCTTATCTTATTGATTCTATCTCAGTGGCTTAGAAAATGATAAATGACTTTTTTGTTATGTGTTATTCCTCAGATGAATAATATGATAAAAGTTCTGACAAGTTAGAAGAAAGGATCATTATTAAGTTATAAAACGAGTAAAATGAATAAGTGATGATATTTACTGTCCAGCCACCACCATCCTCATCGTGATCACAGTAGACATTGATGACAGTGATGTTGTCAGGTGAAATAGTGTAGATGCCTGATATTTGGTTACCTTGGTTCCATACCTCCTGACAATCCTTTGGTAACTAGGATGTGAGAGATTTTGTAATAAAAAAAACTAAATGAGAAATAATTATGTAAAACTATGATACACAATAGCAATAACCTGTTCAGCTTTGTCTTACTGCTATATTACTTCAAATAGGAGAAGATGAAAAAAAAAAATTGTGTAGGAGCTGGAGTGCCTATATTTGTGTTAAAGATTGTGCTTGACAAAATGTGACCTGATTCAACAAAATGAGTCGCAAGTCACATACAGTCAAACTGAGAAACAGGGCTCCAATGTCAGAAATTGGTCAAACCATAAAAAATGACTTATTTTCATCCATTTCTTTTTTATTCTATGATACTAGAACTATCATTTGCCATAATATTATATTAAAATTCAACTTCTAAGTGTACTTAAATGGCCCCCAAAGTAGCCCTTTTGCTTCACCGATTCACAACAAAAGCCTCCCTTGATGCCAATTTAAAGCAATTTTGCCGACATAGAGCCATTTTAAGGAGTCTCGAACCCAGGAACTTTAGGTACTGCTGGACGGTGCAGGATGTTTTCTAGCCGATGGCACTGCCTAATTTTGAATTTTGATGACAATGAACCAATCGGAAGGCAGATGCTGAATGATGTCGAAGTAAAAAAAAACGTTGCCCCGGACATCATGTGGTGCAATCAAAGCACTCTGATTGCCTACAAGGCCTAAAGCTTGGCAGAAGCACAGGTGTTTACCAAAATTAATTTAAAGGTCCAATAAACAGAAGCAAAAGCCTGATAGGATCGCCTTTAAAAATGTAATGAGGCTGTGGCAGCAGCATCATAAGGACTCATCTTCACAATAAGGACTATTGGGAGGGTTAGGAGGCATCATACCCTGTCTGAGAAGGAAATACAGGCTTTTGAGGGGCCTCAGGATCCAAAGGACACCAAGGATGAGCCCCTGATTGTCTCTGATCTGATTGAACAATTGCTGCAGGAGGAGACCAAAACTTGTGAAAACTTAAGGTAGGTCATGCTTGAAATGATAGCAACTATGGAGATAAACCTAAGCATACAGTTCTTTGAATAGTTTCTTTTTGGTTTTCCATGTCACTTGATCGTACATCACTAATGTTCTGTGGCCGATTTCCTTTTCAGGGGAGAAGGATATGCTCCGGTTTGGTGTAATCAGTGCCTGTACTGACACCTTAGCATGGCTGTTGACCTGGAGGGTCTGCCCAGCCACCCTGCTCTTTTTATTCAGGTATTCATTTTTTCTTTATAGCTGTCTTTTTCCTTCTTACTAGTCCCCAAGCTTGTGTTCTGCTCTAACTTATTAACATGTACACCATTTTCACTACATGTCATCCATATGCAAGTCAATGCTTATTCAATGCCCAGTGGTAAGTCTAATATTCATTGTTTTCAGCTGCAGTATCATCAATATCAAAATCAGCCAGTGGTCAAGAGAATACTGGTCACATTGTGTATGAGGATGTGCGGTGGGTGCAACACCCCAACACCAACACACACACATGTCATCGGCCTTGACAATGTCTGCTGGGTCGTCTACTTCACTAACATGATAATATCCTCCTCCTCCCCTCCAGCACAAAAAAGGTAGATGTTCATAAACAGTATCAAAAGGTGCTTTGGGATGCCCACCATCTTGTTGCCTTGACCATGTTCATAGCTTGTATCGTGTGTTCTTGCTCCATGACCAATCTGTGATGGGAGTGTCAGAGGAACATCCATGACATCTCCTGCTCCTTCAACCTCCCCGACATATTATAGCAGGCAAAATTCAAAAAAGCAGCAGAAGCACCTGGATGTGGTGGCCAAGAGGCAGGAGTTCTACCAGGAGATGACTTTCACTCCCAAGCAGGCCTATGTTGAGGCAGGGTCTCAAGCCTGGAGCCAGCCAGAATTCATTAAAGATTTTGGATCCAGTGAAAGAATTCTTGTGATCACCAAAACCAGATAGTTATTAAGGAAGCTAGAATTATTGAATTCTAAATTACAATAATTGGTGATAATGCTTCCCTTAGCTTGCATCAGAAATGTTTAACAGAAATATGTGACTTAGGTTTTTTAAATTTTGAATAATGACGGTTTGAAATTGATCACCATTATGGCATCCAGTAATATCAACTGCACCTCTTCTTCACTTACCCCAGTGGTGTTGCATTTCAAACATCTCTCTAAGTCAATAATTCTCTTCTGCACCTGAACATAACAGATTGTGAGAGGATCAAGAGATCTACAAACTGTAGGTCGTGTTTTTCTTTTCATCTAAGTGTAATACCAAAGTTACAAGGTTTACATAGCTGACACAATTGCTTGAATATCAACAAGGGCAATTACTAGGCAATTTTTAGGTCAATATAGTGAGTTCTTACAATGGATACCATTTAGAAAAGAAATAGGTTGCCAACCACTCCAGTGTGAGAGGCTCAGTTCTTAAATATTGTGACCAGGCTGATAGAAGAAGTACTTAATGACTTCTATCTAGTGCCTCAATTCAATACTCAATGAAACCTAAAACTGTATTTCTATCTTCTCTGAGATCTTCAAAATAAATAATGCATCTCTTTTCATGTAATATGACTTGAGAACAGTTTAGCACTTACTTGAAGGAGTGTCATCTTAAAGAAAAAAGAGAAAATAGTCTATTAAAGACGGATATATCTCCAAAGTGATGTTTGCCTCAGCATTGCTCACAGAAAAGGGTATTTCCATCTACAAGACATTACCTAGTACCTCTGATACAGACAGCATATCTTTGTTGTAAATATCTTCATTTTGAGACATGTTGCTATTTTTAGCCTGTTTCCCAGTCTGAAACCAACACTTGCTCAATGTATATTTTTAAAGGTTATACTGAGTTACTTTGGTTATTCAGTAATTGCATTTCATAGGTATTCTGAATCTCATTTTGATTCATCCATGAAGTTAAAAATACTTTTAAAACAAAGAGAACTCACATAGATCAGGCCTTGCATCTCATTCCTGAAGTCTTCAAATTCTGCAGGCAGTCTTGCCAGAGTTGTGTTTGATGTCACACTGGAGGTGACACTGTAGCCACACAGCAGTGACAAAAGAGTCAGGGTGACCACAGACCCACTTGCCATAATTGACTCCCAAAGTTCTGGTAAATGTCTGTAAATAGCTAAAGTGTCATTGATCTGAGAGTTATTTGCATGTTAAGACTCATTACAATTCAGTTTCACCACATTCTTATCTAAAGAAATAAAGGCCTTATACCTGGGACTAATGAGAGAACAAGCTTGGGTTTGTCTTTGATTTTAAAAACTTAACAATTGACAAAACACTTGCACAAGTTGATCATGAGAACACATGACAATTAAAAGCACAATGTATTATTGTCTAATATCAATTCTGTAACATTCAATCATCCTCTTAATCCATACATTTATTGAATAAATTGCAACCCACAACAAACGTAGCCTGTTAGAATAACAGTATTTTGCCAGTTCCACTCACAACCAATGCAGCCTGTTAGAAAAACAGTATTTTGCCCGTTCCACAAACCGTTCAAATACATTGCATGTGTCTAATTATAGCATTTGGAAAGATATATCCTATAATACATAGCTCAATACATATACATACAGCTGTTTTATTGATTTCCCTCTATTATCGTGGGTCCACACAAGTTCTTACTGGGTTATAAAAAAGGAACACAGGCTAGTGTGTGTCTGGCCCTGCCTATGGGACACTACATAATAAAGAACACCTGCCTCGGTAAAAGTGTAGGGGTATGGTCTCTATCTCCTCATCAATTCTATCATCCAGGAGCAAGCTGGAATAACCCAGTGCTCCAGAACCACTGAGTTTGATGGTTCAAACCACACAAACAAACAAAGGCAGAGATTCAGGGCATTCTGGTGGTACAGTGGTAGGGTGTTTGCTTCATCATCTGAAAGTTGGCAATTCAAGTCTCTGTCCCACTGCTGTGGCATCAGGTGTCTCCCCTGTTTCAACAATAGGGTTAAAAAGGTCTTAGGACCATCAGCTGTTTAGTGTATGTCCCTGCCTGTGGGACAATGCATATTAAATAACACCTGCCTCGGTAAAAGCATAGGGTATGGTCTCTATCTCCTCGTGGATTTGTTCATCAAGGTGCAAGGTGGAATAAACAATGCTCTAGAATCACTAAGTCTGGTGTTCCAAACCAAAGAACAAACAAAGGCAGAGATTCAGACTGTTTTTTTCTGGCTGTAGGGTTCAGAAAGAGTAGGTAACCCTGACTTTGAGTTTGATTGTATGGTTTAGACTTGAGAAGGCCTCTTGTTTGATGGTTGAGGACTGGTGGTTTAGGCCTAGCCTATATTCAGGCTGCTGTACCTGTTGATTTATGTTATAGCCTAGGAGAATTTGATTGCCTGATTAGGGCAGACTCCTGGCTGAAGTCTTGAGTGGACAGTTTGTCCCACAAGTTTTTAAGCACTTGACTGCTCTCCCATAATATCCCGGACCTTGCTTTTATTTGGCCTGACTGTTTAAAGGTTATTTTCTAGAGAGTTCTTGACAACCTAGTTTCCTGTATTTAATATGCAAAGTAAGACTATTGTGAAGTACTTTTACTCAAGACCCAGTGCCAATTCCCTAATAAACTTTATTTAACTTACGAGAATGGTTGTTTGGTTTTATGTCACACTTCAGTGGGTCTTGATTCCCCAGGGAGCACTACATAACTAATAAAACTCCTAGATAGCGTTGTCTAGATGCCCATTCAATATTGACGCCATGACATGTAAGATGGTCAAAGGGGTTAGACTAACTAAAAGATAAAGCAATAGTTTTGGCAGGAGAAAATCTTTAAACCTTACCCTATAGAAGCTATATCCAGCCTGTCCACAAGCAGTACAAGGTCCCTACTTTCAGCGCAAGAGACTACAACACCAACTGGTCCCCTAATACATCCCTCAGCAGGCCTTACTGCTAGACAGCCTTGCTTTCAAAAGTCCTCAAAAAGAACAGTTTGTAGGGGAGGGTGGCAGGGGGTACCAGTCAGTCCCTGGTACAAGTTAAAAATAAATAAATGTGACCAGCCATGGAGAAATGATGCTCCAGTGTCAAAATTTTGAAATTGAGTTTTCACTTTTCTTGATAGTCATGGTGTGAACCCTTTCACTACGTCAGATGCATCGAGGATTCGCTAGCCAAAACAGACCAGATACACTGAGGCATTTTTGCAGTGACAGCCAATTTAGTGAATTACAAGCTTACTATTCAAGGAAAAAAATCAGTTACTGTTTCTTAACACTGGAATCATCTGCAATATAGTGTATCAACAATTAAAAGGTTTAAAATAATTTGTCCTATGTCAGAAAGGGCCAAACAGTTTTAACACTGTTCTTGTCAAAAATGTACTGGAAAATTCGGTGGAATATTGAGATTTTTTATGCCACTTTGACAGCCACACCCGTTGCAGTGGAAAGTCTCATTTTTTACTTCTCATTAAGGTCTTCTTGCCTTTCCTCGAACAGAACAGAATCTTGTGACGTTGTTGACATGCTATCACACTGAACATAGGCCTACTCATCATGTGCTGGGGATTTTCCCCGCAAATGGCTATAGTCATATTATTTTTGAGGAATAAATTACATTTATAATATTTTCAAAACCTTGAATGATATCTGTTTGTTCCTTATCAATCTAAGTAAAGAAATGTTTTAAAGTATTGGATGAGCCATAATTATGTATTTTAAAGCGGAGCACACAGACTGGTTCAACTTTGCATGACATCATTATTATGGTTGTGCACTGAAGTTAGCTACCTCATGCATAAATGGTAGGTTGATAAGAGTTGAGCAGAATGCAGCACAAACTCTTAGTTATAGAATTAGTTCGCTTCACAACAAAATGATTTATTTTGACTCCAGTCATCATTGAGAGAATCGAAAGATAGTTGAGATCAGTTAGGTTGATGTTGCCTTTCTATATGCTACCAGCGCAACAGTAAGTAATTGAATAACAGTAGTAATAATTTAGGGTATGTCCGAGGGTTCTGTAAGGCCCGCCGACATCCGCGACGGCCCAAGGCCAAAGCCCGCAGGCCATCCGGCCATCAGAGGGCCATACAGAAACCCAAGAATGTATCCTAAGGGTCTTCTATATTTTATTATCCAAGCAAAAGCCAAATAACCAGACAATTATGGGACTCATTCTCCTCGCGTAGCACGACGGCCGTGTGTAGTGCGACAAGCTTCCCGGGGAAGGGACACTTATTCATAGGCCCTCAACAAAAAAAAAATCCTAAACATTTTTTAATTATGCCATAATTTTCTTTCATATTTTAGATCTTCTCATTTTTATTTTCAAAATTTTCCATCTAGTATTAAAGATTTGCCAACAAAATGAATATTTTTGGATTGTGCTAGAACTATTTTTCCCGCACTGAGGAGCAGGCTGTACAGTGTGACGGTACCCTAAATCCTTCTACGGCCCGCTGCTCGGCTGTGCGGGTAATAAAGTTCAAGTAAAATTTATAGACTGCAGCAGTAAGTAATAGAATAACAGTAGTAATAATATAAGAAGACCCGCTGAGTACGTCTAAGGGTTCCGTACGGCCCGCCGCCGGCTGGAACGGCCCAAGGGCAAAGCCAGCGGGCTGTCCCGGCCGTCGGAGGGAAGTACAAAAACCTGAGGATGTACCCTAAGGGTCTTCTATATTTTATTATCCAAGCAAAAGCCAAATAACCAGAAAATTATAGAAAAAAAGGCAAAGGACTCATTCTCCTCGTGTAGCGCGACGACCGTTCCTAGTGCGACGAGCTTCGCGGGGAAGGGACCCGTATTCATACGCCCTCAAGAAAAAAAATATCCTAAACATTTTATTTTGCCATTTTATTTTGCCATAATTCTCTTTCATATTTTAGATCTTCTCATTTTGAATTTCAGAATTTTCCATCCAATATTAAAGATTTTCCAATGAAATGTATATTTTTGGATCGTGCTGGAATTATTTTTCCCGCACTCAGGATGATAAAGTTCAAGTAAAATTCATATACAGCAGCAGGTTATAGGGAAGATGAGACCGCCAATGTGAATCCAATCAAGGAGTGTATGACCAATGGTACCACCTGCTACATGTGCCAGCTGGGGTATGGAATTGGCAACATCATGTTACTCAGTGACTCTCTAACAAAACCTTACCCAGATGAAATGACAAAATAATTAAGAAGCTCTCACTTTATTCCCATTAAGTAATAGATAACATTAAAATAAACCAGTTGTAGCACCCTCCCTGGTGAGAACTAAATTTCCTACACAGAGTATCCTTTTTCCTTGGTGGGACACATTGATATCTAAGCCAGTACAGCGAATAGACTGATTCTTTATTTATAAAAGTGACTTCCTTTCAAAGAATTTAGACACTTTAACAAAGGCTTCATACTTTTCTTATCTCTTTCTCACGTATACAGCAATGTTAGTGCTCTGATAAATTTAGCTCAATTAAATACACTGTTACAATATCTGATACAAGACAGCATGAATACTACAGTCTGACGTTTACAAAAGCGTAAAATCATTTTACTGACAAAAACAGTATTATTGCTATAGATATAGTCACATGTAAAGGAAGACTTTGCTATAGATGTATCCAGTAAATAGGAATCAAAGAACATAGGTCACCCTGGGGATGTCACTTGTTGCCATGTAAACATGTGACGTCACAAACCTGTCACCATGGGTACACATGATCATATCATAGATGGCTGTCATATCATGACTGTCACTTCAGAAGCGCTCACTGCACTGAGCACACCATGACCACATCATACACATAATAACTTGAAGTCTTTATTGCGATTTTCTGTAAAGGTCTATAGGATTGCACAACAATATCAAAATAAAATATAAGTTACTGTTCTTCTTTATTTGAGTATAAAAAGGTCCTTCTCCCTCAGGCAGCTTCTATGTGTCCTGTTGACAGATTGTATCCTGGATCTATTTCTTGTTGTGGTACAATTCTTAACTTCCCTCTGGTGGGCCTCCCAATGGGGGGTCCTAATGTTGCCTGTCAATTTTAAGAATTGGCTCTGATGCTCTGTCAAAGTTGAGAAAACCGTTCATTGAATGTCACTATAGGCTATGTCGCCTGTCAATTTTAAGAACAGGTCCTGTTGCAGTGTCGAATTTAAGAATGTCCACGTCATGTGTCCCTAGGCCTTAGTCAGAAATTAGCTATTTTGCCATGCTGAGTTTAGGGGTCTACACCCATTCAATTTGCTGGTGTAAAGCTAGGCTTTTGTGAGAATTGAAAGGGGGACAAAAAAACATGATCCATTTCACTCAGGTTGTAGCCGGGCCAAACATAGCTGGTTTGATTTACCTAGATGTATATATATATATATATATATATATATATAATATGTATGTATATGTATATATATATATATATATTTAAGAACTTTATAAATAAGAAATATTTGTGATGGCATATCTGCATATGATTTGAAGAAGGAAGGTTGTACTGCCACCTACTGTTCGGCCATACTTTGTTTGTTGTGGTTGCCTTGCAACTGTTGCCAACACATTTTCATTACCTGGGCAGCTACATGTGCCCTCTCATTCCAGCATTTGAACATTGCTTTTACCATTGGTTAATAAAAACATATAACCAACTGAGAAGGCGGTATGAGGGGGGCTAGCACCCCAAGGATGGACCCTGATATCAGCCGAGTGCATTGCCCAAAGGGCCACAAGTAGGACCCCCTTTGAGGGTTGGTTATGGATTTATTATTCATTTTCTGTTAGATCTGAGCTCCCAATTGGCCAAGGAAGGACAAACAGCAATCAGTGATGGTGAGATAGTACTAGTGATGTTGTACATGTTTTTATGTTTCTTCATATATCCATCAAATAAACAAACAGTAAGCAAGTAAAATTTAGCTAGGAACATTGTGCAGATAATACATAGGCTAGACTTTTTATTTCTTACTGATTTCAATTTTTTTTATGAATTTTTAGAAAATTAAAAATTTTCCAGCCTTTTATCACTCAGCAGGGCGATACAAGGCTGGTTATCATCAAGGTTTGTGTCGCCCTGTGTTAAACTCTCTGTGCTAACTACTAAACTTACTAAACTACTAAACCGTAAGGTATAATAAAATGCTGTTTAAAAAACAAACAATACAAAAACAAACATAATATATATATTCATATTCCTTATTGCTGTATTTTAACCCAAAGGTTTTTTTTTTTTTTTTAAATTGTTTTTATTTATCCTGAATATTTCTCATACAAGTATGGTTTTCATCAAAATTCAGCCGTAGTCTACAATCTATTTGGCTATAAAGTATCAAACAAATGTGGCCTACAAGGCCTATATGTCAGAACTCAGTGTCTGACCACCATAATCTTACAAGTCCAAGTCAGTCAATATTATCTGTTACAATAAATTCATGTGAAAGTTATATTACAACAATGGCATTTTAATTCCACATATAAGTCCCATAGTAATTTAGTATGGAATAGGCCCATCAATGGCTTGGCTTAGAAGGTTTTTTAATAAAGTCTTTTGTCTCTGTTTGAATTGTTGATAAGTCTGAACATTAGGCAAATCAGGTAACAATTGATTCCATGCTACAGCACCTCTATAATCAATGTGTAATTGCGATTTCGATTTAATATAACCAGGAATAATGATACTCGGTGCATCTAGTCTCCGAAGGGGTAGGTCTCTATTGTCAATATACTGAGTATCTCTTGATCGTTTATACATCAAATTCAGTAGATGTGCATTCCTTCTATCGGCAAGAAAATTCAGTCCTGCCATTTTGTGAGTGGCCAATACATTTGCCCTAGGATCTAGTCCCAGGCACAGTCTAAGGTTATGGTTTTGTAGTGTCTGAATTTTTTTTCTTTTGAAAGCTGAAGCATGTGAATAGAAGATATCCCCATATTCTATATAAGGAAGAATCATTGACTTGTAAATGATCAAACTAGTATTCTTATCCAAATATGGCCTAATTTTTCGCAGCATCATTCCTTTCCCAGGTTGTCATCTAATATTGCAGATTGATAACACACATTACTTGAAATCACTTTCAATTTCCTGTTAGCTTTCACTACAGTGCTATATAAATAATCGAATTGTCATACCCAGTGGTTTTGACTAGTTCTTGACCAGACACATTGTAAGATGTTTCAATAAATCTTCTTTATCACAATTGCTAAACATGCATGCCCATTCTACATATCTAACAAATACTAAAACACGCGTAGATAGTTTATTGTAAACTCTTTGGTTTTCATTATAAGCTTTTCATTCTCAATATTCCTCAAACAACAGACATTGTGTAATTTGGTGATAAATCTTAGTCATAAACTTTTGATATACCATTTCAATGCCCTTGATGTATAATTCAGAGAATATATAATTGACCAGGAAAAAAGATTGAAGACAAAGTAGGGGTAACTACAATCAATTCTTAGTTCACAAAATTTTGATAAGGATATGATTAAGGGGCAAAGATGATTTCCATTTCAGACTAGGCCTCAGAATACCCTTTGGTCATGAAGCTAACAGCCATACGATGCACATAATGAAATCAGAAATGTATTGTTTATATATATGATTATATATATATATATATATATATATTATCCTGCACCCCCCCCCATACTCCTCTCCAGATAATCCCCTATATATATATACCAGAGCCGAGTCAGTCCCCCTGGTCACTGCCTATACCCTTTGATGCCTGAGTACCCCATCAGATTGGCATCGTGTTCCGTCACACCATCGACCAATCACATCACAGAGTCTGGCCACGTGATACCCGATACGGGCTGCCATAAAGAGGAGTCCTGCATTATATATAAGGTCTGGTATATCGCGTGGACTAAGGCAAGAAAAACGAGACTTTTTATCAGTATACACCTGGATCAGATAGGAGTATATATGGTATATAGTCTAAAGGGAGGCTGGGGTAGAGAGCTATACACCATTTACATTGAGGGTGCTGCCATCTTGCAGGGGTCCCAAACTAAAAAAAAATTCATCAATCAAATTTCTAGGATTCCAACATTTGGATTTGTGGAAAAGAAAAGCGCACAAAAAAGGCCCGTGAAGGATTCATGTCCCCCCCCCCCCACTGGGTACGGGCCTGGGCCCTTCTTTGGGTGCATGTTCACGCATTATTGTTTTATTTTTGGATGTACATGTGTGAATGATTATGTGGACTTATGTGTGGATATTATTTTGCTATAATTGGTAAACACTAACGTCTAACTGGCACTGCTGCACTGAAAGGTTTGCTTTGCCAGGCCAAGGCTGAGAAATCTGTATCTATTGGAGTTTGTGTCCATATGCCTAGAGCATTCAATTCTGTGTTGGTGTGTATCACATTCTAGACTTTGCCAATCCTCAGACATAAAGCCTTGCCTACTTCCTTGAACGGACGGTTAATACAGCCCACGGATCATTTGGCGTGTTAGTCATATAATGTAGAGACCCCATATATATAAGGAGACAAAAAACGAAGGACCATTGTAGTGGGCTGAGTTTACCATGGATTTAGGTCTATGAGATTTTGTTATAGCTGATTTTGGAATAGGTCATTGGCTTCTATGTGTTGGTTATGTCTGAGGATTGGCAAAGTCTAGAATGTGATACACACCAACACAGAATATCGGGTATCACGAATTTTCACATAGAAAACTCGTGTTATTATCTTCTTTGACTAAAATAAGAATGTGTGGGGATCGATCTTGGGACCCCTCACACACATTGCCTGCACTCTATCAATGAGCTATTGAGGATTTGGATACCAATATGGGTAAAGCAGCCATATTTGAATTCTACATAACATTGATATCTAGTGTATGTTTAGCAATTACATAATTAAAAGATACATTACTATTCAATGTATCAATTCAAACAGTTGACATAACTAATTCTTTCTAAAGAATTCTATCACACCATTTTACACTGAGTTTAACATGCATAAAGGTAGTGGAAACTCATGTTTTTCCTCTGTGTTATTTATAGACTAACCTAGGATTAACTAAGGTAAACTCATGTAAGACCTGTGTAAAATACATGTTTTTCTCTGTTTTTATACATGTCTATAACTGGTCTCTCTGGAAGGGGCTCTTCTCAGATAATTCACAGAGTTTTACATAACACCAGTATTACATGAGGATAACATGTGTCAAAACTAGTGTGATAATCACAGTTAACATGGGGATAATCATCACACGAGAATGTCACCAGAATAACACCATGATTTAAGAATATCTAAATGGCCTTTATGATATGAAATAAGAATTAGCATACTTGAATTTACCCTATAGCATTGGTAAATGGTGTTGTAAAGATGAAATTTACAAAGGTGCATTACTGTGTGACAACTTATGGTAAAATGTGGTAAAGTGCTGACATTACTCAGTGATTACAATAACACAAGTATTACATCAGTTTAGCACGTGCTAATCTGGGTAATACACGTGTGCTGTTTGCTGGGAGAGTGACCATTCTTCATGATCTAAGTTCTTCAATCTATTCTGGTTTTATGATTGTCTTTTTAGCATATTATCAGGTGGCTGTATGACCCGTAGGGGATGGTTACAAACCGAGGGCAAAGCCCGATGTTTGTACGATCGCCAGCCAAGGACGACCCCAAAGGATCTTATTTATTTTATTACCTGACACTAATGTGAAATAATGTAAATTTCTGTGAAAAAAAACTATAAAAACAAACCCGAAATGTTGCAGGGTGTACGGCCCGGCAATACGCCTGGCACACAATATGCCCTCTCGTCGATCCAGAGGGTAAAAAAACATATGAGAGTCTGTGCAGGTTACAATCAAGTGATTATCAAGCAGTATGTGATAGACTGTTAATTCTTTTTCATGATTAAGTAAAGTGGGATGGGGGTTTGTATATAGATTTAGTAATAATATGTCTCCCTTTTGCCTCTCTTTGTCAAGTTTAAGTTCCTTCCAGTGGCGAATCAAGAGGGGGTGGGGTTGCACAAGGGGGCCCATATTTCTGGCTCAATATTAACTTTTTTTATTTTAAAATACTTGAACCCCAAGGGTCTGGCATCATTCTTTACAGTAGGGCACCCCCCCCCCCCTGCCTTTAAAAACCTCTGGATCCCACCAAGCTTGTGTGTAGTATAAATATACTTTTCAAAGTTTATTTCTATCTACATTGGTTCAAGAGTTACAGCCAGTTATACATGGTGCTCTAGTTTTTTCCCTGTAAAAATGACATGTTAATTTAGAAGGTTCAATGCTCAGCTCGAGGGCAAACTTCAGTGAAAGCTATATTTCATTTTGAAGGGAAAATGATGTAGATAAATATTCTTGTAGGTTCATCATATTCTCTCGATCTTATATCTTCATTTTACAAGTGAAATCTTCAGTCAAAACTTTAACTCAAAAACATGGGACAACTTTATATGGAAAAACTAATGGAATGTAACCTATACTCCATGAAATAATGTAAAGTTCACATGGCTTAATGATATTTCACTACCACATTTAACAGTGGTTTAGCCAGGGTGTTTCCTGGATGCCTGGAACTCTTTTTTATTTCCGAAGAATGTGGATATATTTAGTGTTTTGACAAAATATTACCAACTTAGGTAAACGATTTGTTGTTAAGGTCGTATTTGGTATATTTCTAACTATTTTTTCCCCTAAATTTAATATTATTGATAAAAGTTGTACACTGTAGCTTCAGTCATATGTGACCTTTTGAACAACTTTTATCAATAATATTAAATTTAGGGGAAAAAATAGTTAAAAATATACCAAATACGACCTTAACAACAATAGGTATCGTTAAGAAAATTAATTTTGTTGTTACAAAACTCATTGTATGGGGACTCAAGCTGGTGATCCACGTTGCGACAAAATTGAACCGATTTTGGACCGATTTGCAAAATATTTTCTATGTCCAAAATCGGTCCAGAATCGGTCCAGAATCGGTCCAGAATCGGTCCACTTTGAAAAATGTCGCAATGTGGATCATGTCAACCGATTTTTTCCAACCAATTTCCAAACCGACATTTGTGATAGTGAATTATTCCAACCGATTTCAACCCGACGACGGCCCGACAAAATTATTAAACCTGTTTAATATTTTTGGACCGATTTTGGACCGATTGTGGACCGATTTTATTATTGCTATGCATTTTCAAGGTTATTTCATTCATTTTTGAGATAAAATAGTACGAAAATATTACCAAAAGATATAGAAATGAATTTTGTTTCACATGATGTATTTTTTAATGCTTTTCAACGGATATTTTAATATTTTACTTTTTATTAATCAAAAAGATTAAATATCATATATTTCTGGTCGTATCAAACATATTTAAACATAAGATTTAATAATAATTCCACAATTTTGATAAATAAGCCAACCGATTTTTTTCTATAGTATTTCTATTGCTATAAAGTCTAAGATACAAGCAAACGGTTGGTTTATAAGCTCACCATGGATCATGGGTAGGGGACTGATTCTGGACCGATTCTGGACCGATTCTAGGACCAATAGGTTTAATTGCCCAACCGATTCAGGAACGACAAAAAACCGTCGGTCCGAAAATCGGTTTACTTTTTTTTTTCTTGTCGGTTTAGAAAATGTCGCAACGTGGATCACTAGTATCACTTGGCTCTCCTCTTCTTGGGCCAGGGGGCCGTGACGGCCGGGTGGGTTCACTGACCCGTGACGTCACTCTCCAAACGGATGTCTAGCTAACTGGGTCGTGTGAACATGTTCCACCACACCAAACATCCGCATGGTGACAAGCTTCGGTACTTAGCCTATGGAACGCAGGATGTAAGCTTACACATCTGTGGCGCCGTTTATATTTCTATGCTTTTAAATATACACCTGCTCTCGAAAAAAAAGGTTAAAGGCCAGACCTTAGACTTAAAGTGACAATCATTTCGGATAAACTAATTTCTATGCCATGCTATACGATTTACAACTTGTGTCATTGAATTTATGAATCTGATCAAACGCAGATGCTGCATCTATAATATTGATCTACTTCATTAGGTCCAATCTGTGTAACATAATATTATGAAGGAGGTGATAGAAAAAAAAAGTGCATAACAAAGAAAAACATTCTATTGATCTTGATGTATATTTTTATTTGTCTACATGAAATAAAGCCTTTAAAAATACATTATATTGATCTTGATGTATATAGCTATACTTTACATTCAAAATAGTTATGTATTACAATGTATACTCTTTGTTATATCACTGAAAACCAGGGGCAACCTGGAAGTGAATTACTCAGTAAACAATTTAGAAAAAAAGAGAGAAAAAAACTGGTTATTATAGGTGTTATGAAAAGTAAACTACATGCATTCAAACTGTTACCATAGAGATACATAGCCGTCACTGAAGGTGGCTGCAATCCTTCTCGTTCGAAGTTCCTTCAGAACATTGAAATCTATAAGAACGTTTTTTTGGGGGCATATATGCATTTACGATAAAAGGAACCACATATATACCTGGTTCTTCTATCAATAAAAGCTAAATATTGTTGCCTTTTGCGAACCCGGAAAGCATGTGTAAAAGTCCTTATCATAAAGGTGTAAAGACACGAGACTCTTTAGATGTAACGTTGCAAAATGCTATTAACGGAGATGTCTTTAAAAGAGGTATTAATTCTTTGAATAACAGTGTATCAATAATAGAGAACAATTATTGTTGAAATGTGATAATGTGGTACTATGATATTTAGTCAGTACTTCGATCATCATTGTATAATGAACATAATTATAATATCCCCTACATCAGGAGATCCTTCTTTACAAGAAAGAGATGTAGGAGCGAATACAGGATTTCGGAAAGGGAGGGTCCACTATTGGGTTAAGTATTAAACCGCGTGCATTTGCGCATTTGCGCACATGCCCCCCCCCCCCCCCCCCCCAAAGAAAAAAAAAGTCCCCCGACAATGGAAGAGCAGGACCAACAGGACCCCCCCCCCCCCCCCGCCCCTTAGATGTTCAAATAAAAGAATAATAATTTCTCAGCAAATCTTCCGAAACCAATTTCGAATCCATGTCAACATTCGGCTCTCCATAGCCGGCCTCACCGTGACGACACACCTGGCCGACCTCCTGTGAGGGGAGAGTGGAGCAGGCAGTATCAGGCGGAGAGTGGAGCGTGGAGCGTCAACCAGCGTCTGAGGCGGGTCGTAGAGACGCCGACGAGACGCTGACCGGGACAGGTGTTCACCAGCCAGGTGTGGGGCCCTGTCACCTGGATATATACACACAGAGAGATACCTGTCAGCGCCGGCCCGGGAGGGGAAGGGGTAAGTAACTGCCACTGTCACCCTGTGTCACTCTATGTGTACCTGGTTAATATAAGAGATACATGCCGTATATGGCTATGACGATGTGTATGCTGGGACACTTTGCCCTAAACTTGTCCACTCGCCTACTGGATTTAAGAGGAATCTCACTGTTGATTCACTATGGGAAGAGTAGTACTAAGAAAGTATGAAAGCATGTGCCAATGTGCCTAGTAGTCTAGAGCATAGAGGTACACCAAGTGTGTGATTATAACCAGTGTATGGCTATGTACATGTCGGGACACATGGTGGGACACTATGATCTAAACTTCTCCTTACTTACAGGATATTTATTTAACCTTTATTTATATAGGAGGAATGTCCATGTAGGTTGTCTGTGGGAAGACTGACAACAAAGGGGCCTTCCCTCAGCATATATATCTGAGACACCTTACTACTCAAACTGTCTATTAAACACACTCCTTCTCATCCTCATTATTCATCATTGTTGATGTAATATTCAGCTTATCTCTAGGCTAACCCCTAGGGGTGGTTATCTATGACTTACTATCTCAAGTGGGAGATCAGATAATTGTATTTGAACTTGTTACAGTAAAATAAAGCTAATTTATATATATATATATATATATATATATATAGTCATCACCGGCTGTTGTGTGTAGGGCCCTGCCTATGGGACCCTGCACATTAAAGAACACCTGCCTCGGTAAATGTGTAGGGGTATGGTCTCTATCCTCTCATAGATTTGTTCATTCCATAGATACGATCATCAACGACAGAATTGTCAAACCTTGTTCTCTCCGTGATATGACCTTAGTGTTATTTGCTTAAAAACCATTAGAATATTCTGAAATAATTTATTCATATTCATATAATTTTTATCTATATATAAACATATATATATATGTGTGTGTGTATGTGTGTGTGTGTGTGTGTGCTGCCTATTGGGGAGAGTGTAAGTGTGGTATTTGTATCCTGGTGTATTTGCTCCAGTATTTGGTAATGTGTGTGTATGTGTATCGTTACTATTAGCCGTGGGGCCCTAGACCATAATCAACTAATTGAAGGCATTTTCCTAAAATAGATAAATGTGTCACGTGGATTTTACCAGCTTAACTGAAGAGGAGTACCGGGGGGAGATCCTGGGGATATCTGGAACCCTCTCAGATGCTAGAAAATGTTACTGCAGATAATATAGTTGATGAGGAGATGTAATTTACATGCTAGAAATAGTTGTGGTAGTATAAATTAAGGTATATAGGGCTTTAGTGAAGATGAGACCAAACTGACCAACCACCATAACTTTTTTGACTTATGGTACCTGAACACAAATATTTTTCTTTTGGCCAAGCATGGAGTGAGGTAAACAGAGTTTAGAGTTTTGTGAAACTTGGCGTGAGACACGGGGGCCCTGGTGGGGGGCCCTAGGTTGTAGGTCGGGCCTCGAGGTAGGGGCCGGCAGGTGGATAGGGGCGGCCCAACTCGGGGGGTGGGGGGCTTTTATTCTATACCAACTTCATAGTGCCTATACCTTCATCATTGTCCTTCCCCGCTAAGAAATGTTGGGTAACAGACAGTGTTATTTCCCTGGAGGGAAATAATCAGAAATAATCAAAAATTATTTCCCCAGAGGGGAATGATAAAAGATTATTTCCCCGCAGGGAAATAATGATGCTGGTTGGTGTGGAAAACCTGTCTTGTTTTTCATGGGTTAATGGGTTAATTGGTTATTTTTCAGGATTATTGTTATAAAATAAAACAAGAACTAACCTCAGGCACACTCAGCCATGATTATTACCCCCTTTCTCAGCCTATTGATGGGTCTCGGCCAAAGCGCTCGACCCATGAATGGGCTGAGACAGTGGGGCAATAATCATGGCTTTGTGCCCCCTAGGTTAGTCCTGTGTATTTATTGAAGGCAAATATGCAGGGACGAGTCCAGAGATTTAAAAAAAAAATAGGGGGGGGGGGGGGGCGGCGCCCCTATGTAAAATTTGAGACGCCCCATCCATGGTCTAGAATTCTACATTAAAAAAAACTAGATTTGACAAAAATTAGGTAGGAGGGGGGGGGGGGGGCGTTACCCAGGTTCTCTGTGGGAAGTGTAATGTTAGTGGCTGTTATCACGTAAAGTTTTAATTTTACAGCTTAATCTATGAAGATTCAAAATGGTCAAAAGGTGCGAATATTGATGGTTTACAGAGATTCGCTAGGGGAATCTACAATAAGATTTGGTTGTTAAATGTGCTAATTCATGATATGGAAGCTGTTTTGGACATCAAATCATTAAAAGTTGGCCTATAATGTTCTAGGACCACTTAAAAGAGACGCCATGATGTCTTCTACATCTTCAGGCACGAATTAATGAATCTAAAGTGTGATTTACAGGCTTCAAGAATTGCTGTAAAAGGATGAAAAAGTCAACTTTTCTTCAAGCAGCGGTCTATAGAACCTTCAACCATGAAACAGGACTACTTGGCCTGGTGTCAGTATAATGTGACTGGATGGGGTATCATGTTGGTATATACCATCATACCTCAGTGTGGCAGCACTATGAAGAGGGCATTTGGTCCCACTGCTACAAATAGGCACCTCATCTCATAGATTCAGTCACCAGCTATATGGCATGTACTAGACTTCTCCCTGTGATCAACGACAGGGTTATGAAAGCCCTAATTACAATGGACATTGTATGTGGTGTCCTGCCCATGTGACACTGCAAATAAAAGAACACCTGCCCCAGAAAAAGTTGTAAGTGTATGGTCTCTACCTTCTCAAAGATTCAATCATCCAGTAGCTAGGTGAAACATCCAGTGCTCCAGAGCTGCTGAGTCTGGTAGCTCAACCACCCATTAAAACCCAGAAACGATGCAGCTAAAACCCCTCTCCCAGCTGTCAACCGCCAAAAACCTGCCTGGGCCGGCTGTCAGTGGGAGCTGCCAGTGCTCGGTTCAGCGTGTGACAGGCGCATGCTAGGGCAGACGAGGTCTGTTGGTTGTTGGAAAGCATTTTGTTCCTGTGTAGCCTAATTTATTCAGCTCAAGCCTTTTCAGCATTTGCTATCCAAAATGTGACAAAATCTTCTTGTTATAGATTTTCTATTTTAATTAAATTGGTCAAATATGATAGATATTACTTGATAAACCAAATCTGTGATAATGTGTGCATTGTCTTGAAGTTGTGGAGTTGGTGCATGATTTTGTCACCCATTTAAAAGAGTTATCATGGGGAAGTTCACAGAGAAATGTCCCCGAGTACACACTTTTTTTAACCTCTGTACCCGGCGAATGCACAAAATAAAATTTTGGACTCTGTGGCCACTGAACAGACATGTCTGCACAATGGCCACTGTATGGACAGAATCTAGCTGGTTTCCAATACAGTGTTTCCCCTTATCCATTACACTGGCATGCATGTTTCAGTAAACTAAAATTAATCTCAGCATAGCATACTGGCCCTGGCTCACTCATTGTACTCAATGCTGGCTACCATTTCCAGGAGATGTATCATATTGCCAAAGTCATGATGTATAATTTCGATACATAGTATGTAGAATTGAAACAAAAACATAGGAGACATTGCAGCTCTCAATCCAGCCTCAACCCAGATGTAAAGACAAACCCATTTTTCTTATGAGTGTAATAGTGATGTGGTGCACAGACCCCCAGAAGTTGGTATTCCCTATGACAAACCACAGACATGCATGACTAGTAAAAATTTGACGTAAACATCCTGTATCAAACATATAAGAGCTCCTGCCATCGCCCATCAGAGTCAGTATTTACAGGTCAGTCATTAGGATTGGTCAGGAATGACGAAATGGAACGTTGAGACAGAGACAATCCAACCACCCAACAGGTCTCACCAAAATGACATCACCACGTAGCCATAAGGACACTAGGCTATAGGGCCTTTGCTCTATGAGCCTACCTCCATGCACCCAAAGCAACAGCAACATTCAGGACAATGTGAGCAGAATGGACAAAAACATTTGGGACAAACATAATACGTTTCGTCCATTATTGAATATGTGCTCTATGTGTATACCTGCAGGATACAGCTAAACATCGGAATTAAACATACATCATATCCAACACAACAGCTATCTCACCATTCTTCATCATTAAACCTTCACTATTATAGATGTGTGCACTGCATCAATAGATCAACTACAATATTCATTACATAGTTCTTGGTATTCTAGAAGATAGAATTACTCCATTAGCTTCCCCCTCCCACTGTAGTGCAGAGACAGGTTTCTTCTGATTTTGAATTGTTATAGTTTCATTAATACAGAAGTAGCGATGGACCCTCCATCTTTTATGAGACGAGTGTGGCGACGACGTACGATCCTATACCCTTATCCATCTGAAACCTGATACAGCGCTTATATAAGGCTGACAGCCATTGAATTGTTTATTACTGTTAATGGGCAAATGAGAGTGTCGGGAATATAGGGTAGGATTGATTTGATACAGTCACTCACCTTCATCTAGATGGGACTATAGATTAACTTGTCATTATTCTTTTTTTTGCAGAATTTTAATTTAAACATATCATGTACGACGACATGCATCTTGAAACACTTATTATCAATTATTTCTATATGGACCTTCCATTTAGTATGCACGCACATTTTAAAAACATTCAGACCCCCCCCCCCCCTCTCTTTGGGCAAAAATACGCATTGGATTTGTACTAAAATGTACGCACATTTCCAAAACTTTCGGAAACCCTCCCCCCTTGATGCGTACATACTTAATGGGAGGCCCCTTACGTTTTCACTAAGCTTGGTTAAAGCTTTGGATCCATTCCAAATCTATGATACTTTTAATTTAGAATTTGGTATTGAAATGTTGAATACCACTATATACTATTATATCACAGCCGTCGCAGTTGACGTTTAGTTTTTGTCAGAATTACCTATATTGGCACAGACAGTGCACCAGACACAAACGACGAGCCCACCTCACCGTCAAGGTCACTGAGTGGCGTGGGAAGGTCACCCCTCCAGGTGTATAACAGGTACCGCTATAGACCTCCGCGGCGAATAGCGGAACTCAGAAGTATACATCTTTTTAACATGGCCGTTACCTAAGTTGGCACATACAATGCATGAGACACAAACTTGAGGATCCAGGGGGTGGGGGGTCAAAGGGTTCCAGAATCCCCCCACCCCCCACCCCCCACCCCCACCCCCACCCCCTTGGTCGACCCCATACTATAAAAAGATGGAGAAATGATGCACGTGTGCACGAATGTTTTAGTATTTAGCCTGTGTGCTGACCCTCAACCTTTCAGAATATATCCGCCTCTGGGGAGACACAGGAAAAAAGTATTATAAGAAGAGGGTGTGAAGTAAAGTAGGCTACGTCAGGTTTACTTAGATTTTGTACCATAATTACAGTTACAATGGCGAAATGATGAGGAATCCTGGATGTATACATTCGCTTTAGACCTCTGTGGGCATTAGCGGAATTCAGAATTATATACTTTAAAGCCTTTCTAATAAAATTGTGCCGCCCTAGTGATATTGAATTGACACAGCCTTTGTTTTTTCCCCTAATAGTAAGCCTATAGAAATGAAGCGACCCAGGTGCCAATTCGCCAAAAGGTAGGCACACTGGCGGACTGTGCAAGTTCGTGGGAAAAGTGTATACTATTTTGGATCTGAATTATATGGGGATATCATTCTTTTAATTAGTTTTTCTTTCATGTTTATTGAAGGACAATGACTTGAAGTCCTGAAATAATGAGGGATTGATTACTTTTCTGGTCTGTTGGGCCGCGGCCATAGGTAAGTGCATGGGAATGCCAATTTAGAATTACCTCTATTGGCACAAACAATGTGCTAGACTTCAATGATAATCCCAGGGTGGGCAATAATGGAATTCATGATTATACTGAACTGCATGGGAATATACTTGTTCCAATTATTCCTATTAGATTTACTGGTCTCTCATGTCAATTGGAGGACTTGATTGTAGTATTGAAATAATGGGCCCTGGTAAGAGAACAGTTTTCTGGACGGCTGAGTTGTAGCAAGAGGTTAGTGTAAACCTTAGGTACAATTCTCCCTATCACGGATAGCAAATTTCTTGACTTTCACCTGCAGGTTAGCCTAGATCAGGTCGCAGGCTGGGTATTATGTCGACAAGACCCAAGGCTTTAGCATAGAAATTTTCACTAATTTCATCATTTTTTGTAGTTAAACATGATGCAAAATTAGCAATCATATTTTTAAAAATGTATAACCATATACATTTAATATTTTCTAAGTAGTTTGGAAACTCACTCGTTATAGGTGGATATATAACAATTATTTTGTTATTTCCTATAGTTTTCCCAGGTGTTTTGTCGACAAAAATAGTCCAAATTAGCCTGCAGATGCTTAAAATACTGATATTTAGCTATCCGTGGTAGGGAGAATTGGT
Organism: Lepidonotus clava; assembly: GCA_936440205.1. Classification (NCBI taxonomy): domain Eukaryota; kingdom Metazoa; phylum Annelida; class Polychaeta; order Phyllodocida; family Polynoidae; genus Lepidonotus; species Lepidonotus clava. Next base: position 89,147,921 of record OW387133.1, read on the forward strand.
TATTGGTGCATTGTGAAACATTGTTAGAGTGATCTGTCCCCTCCCCCTAACCCCCCCCCCCCCCCCTCCCCCCAATCACAAAGCCTATTTAAACAAAGAATCACTCAAACATGTGACATTTGAGTAAGAAGGGTAGGGCCTATGTTCGCTTCTATTTTGCATTCCCCTTACAATAATAATGATATATTCCCTTCGGAAAGTTATTACTACTTTTCTAATGCCTGCAAACTTTACATTACCGTCCCTTATCAAACACTCAGGCCTTTAGCATAGTCAGGTAGATTTAACCGTCATACAAACTGTGAGAACCGGGTCATGGGAAGATTCTGACTCCTGGCCGTATGGGGCCGTTCTATATAGTTTGTGTAATACAATAAAAATAATGTTAGGGGATCTAAGGGTGACCTTATGACCCATAGGGGATCGTCACATACCGAGGGCGAAGCCCGCGGTTCATATAATATATATATATATATATATATATATATATATGATCCCCATGGGTCGCACGATGGTTCGTATGATCCCCATGGATCATACAGACACCTGAGGACGACCCTAAAGATTCTTTTTTATTGTATCACCCAAGCAATATTCAAAATATGTTGAAAATACACAGAATGGCGAGTGGTACGTACGGCCAGAGAATATGCACCCCCTCCATATGTACGGCCATTCGTCTATAGTAAGTGTATAACCACCTTAACAATTACAAACCACCAATGCCTCTGAACATGAGAGATATCTACAATTTTTTCTCGTCCAATCACGTTCAGTGTTGACGAGATTATGTGAGAAGTGGACCGGCAGGGAACCAGCAGTATACGTGGGTTACCGAGAGGGATAGGTCGTGTATGCAGCAGGTGAGTAATGTTTTAGTTAGAAATATAGGTTTCTCGAGTGGAAATTTATATTTTTTGATTTGAGTTTGTGTTTTCCATTTATATTCTATTCCTGAGGGAATGAATTTTCATAAAATGGAGTTTTAAAGGAGTTTTTTGTTGTTGTATCTTGCAGTCTGCCATGGCAGTGTGGCTAGATTTCCAACATGTCCTCGTCTAGACGGACAACTAACAATTCGGTTTCGACGTTAGATGAACAGTCGGCCGTGCTTGATTCTGTTTTGACTAAAGAGGTGGAAACAGTCAAGGATAAATCTAAGGACAAGGAGCCTATGAAAAAAGTTCAGAAGTCTAAAAAGAAAGTGGCTGAGACGAAGTCGTCTTCGCTTCAAATTCCGAAGAAGGTGCCGGCAGAAAGGCACTCAGAGGAGGGGTCAATGGCGGACTCGGACGCGGAGGACACGGGTGATTGGACATGGGCGAACGCTCAGGCTCACGCGTTTGGTCAAGTGCCACAACAGATTTTGCCTTACCCTAATTACAACAATTATGGTTACGATGACCAGTGGGGTGGTTGGCAACAAGGTTTGCAACGACAAGTTCATGAAGTTAGTGACGAAGATACGGTGGACTTGGAATCACAGGCTACGGAATCAGTCGGTTTGGATGAAGCCGGTAGTCTGGCTCGTGTGGAACAAGTGCCTACTAAAATAGATGCGTCGGGGTCACTAGCAGACTTTATGAATGAGGAACTTTCATTCGTCAAGGATTGTGACAAGGTTGCACCTAAACTGGATGACAACACTGCAGTGGTTATTAACAAAATACTGAAGGACTCAGTGTATGTTACGGAAATGGAGAAGCTTTGTAAAAGTCACCCTAGGGTTGAAAATGTTGAGTACATGAGAGTACCGAGGCTTGATAAAGAGGTGTTTGAGGTAGTTGAGCAGAGAGTGCGCACTATGGATCAGGGTATACAAAGTATACAGAAAAGTTTGATGTCGGCAGTTAGTGCCTTGTCTCCAGTCTTGTCGGTTGTTATGAGTAAGGGAGATCAGGATCAAGAGCTTAATGCTGTGGGTAGAAATATCGGTGAATGTATCAAATTGTTGGCTTATGCTAACAATGCGTTGTCTGGGAAAAGAAGGGAGATTATCAAACCAGTGTTAGCTCCTGTTTATGCGAGGGTCCTTACGAAGGGACACGAGACCACGCCTGAATGGCTGTACGGGGGTGATTTGGTTTCTACCACTAGGAAGATGGAAGCATCTCAGAAAATTGGTCAGAAAATCATCAAACGTAAGTCGGCTACGGTTTCTCAGCAAAGAGATCAGGGAAACAAGAGGTTCAAAGCACAAAGGGGTGCTGGAGTTATGAGAGGATTTAATCCTGTGGGTCCGTATCAAGGTACAAGGTTCACGAATCCGCAGTTGATGGCTGCAATGATGCCGCAACCTATGCAGTATCAACAGTCGTATGGCCAGGCTTACAACCCGGGGTTTCAGCGCCCTTACCGTCCCAGGTATCCTCAGCAACAGCAGGGTTCGCAAGGTTTTCCGAAGAAGACCAATGGCAATCAGAAGTAGATGAGGAGGTGAGTACAAATGTAGATACTGATTTGTTCAAAGGTGGTCAAATTAGAAATAATCTGGGTAGTTGGAAAACTATTACTAGAGATCCTTGGGTCTTAAATGTGGTTAGAGGATTACAAATACCTTTTGAGGTTTTTCCAGTTCAGGATAAAGAGCCTTATCCATACAGATTAACTAAAGTTGAATCAGAAGCAGCTACTTTGGAAATTCAAAAACTTCTTGAGTTAGATGTTTTAGAATTAGCACAGGAGGAAGAAGGCCAAGTGATTTCGAATATATTTCTTAGACCAAAAAAGGATGGGTCTTATAGGATGATTTTAGATCTCACTAAATTAAATAAACAAGTTGAGTATCAGCATTTTAAAATGCATTCTCTAAACACGGCAACAGATATGATGCGTTCACATTGTTGGATGGCGTCAATTGATTTGCGTCATGCATATTACTCGGTATCTATTCATCCGGAAGATCGTAAATTTTTACGTTTCAGGTGGAATGGTTGTTTATATCAATACAAGGCTATGCCAAATGGGTTAGCATGTGCACCTAGATTTTTCACGAAGATTCTAAATCCTGTGTTTGCTAAACTACGAGATGAAGGACATGAAGTTTTTCAATATCTGGATGATTCATTCATTGTAGCTGATTCATTTGATAAATGCAAGGAGTCTGTACAAAGGTTGTGTCAGGTTCTTACTGAATTAGGATTTGTTATTCATAAAGACAAATCAGTATTAACTCCAACCAAGCGTTTAACGTTTTTGGGTTTTCAGTTATGTTCAGAGAAAATGCAGGTTTTTCTTCCAACGGAGAAGGAAGAGAAATTTTGCAAGGAGGTTTCAGATCTTGAAAGTAAAAATTTTCCTTCGATAAGGGAAGTAGCAGGAGTCATAGGTTTGATGACAGCTTATTCGCCGGCTTTTAATTATGGACAAATGCATATTAAAAGTATTGAGAAAAATAAGATAGATGCTTTGAGGGAAGCAAAAGGACATTTTGATGCAAAAATGACTATTTCTGATCTAGCCTTGTTAGATTTAAGGTGGTGGTTAAACAACATTTGATTATCAGGTAGACATTTAGATATAAGCGAACCTGATTTTGTTCTTTATACAGATGCATCTGAAGAAGGATGGGGCGCCCATGTTGATGGGGTGAAGACAGGAGGTCGTTGGACGGATCATGAGGCTGAATCACATATTAATGTCTTAGAGTTAAGATCTATTTTGTTGGCTTTGAAAGCTTTTTGTAAGTCACAAAATGTTAATATAAGGATTATGACTGACAACACAATGGCATTAGCCTATATTAAACATATGGGTGGTGTTAGGTCGGATGAATGTAATTCTTTAGCACAAGATATTTGGTGTTGGGCAGAAGAAAATGAAATTTGGTTGACTATTGCTCATATTCCAGGAGTGGAGAATGTTGTGGCGGATTATAAATCCCGACATTTTTCGGACAACATTGAATGGTCGTTAAATGATTGTTTGTTTAACAAAATTTGTAATGAGTTTGGTTTTCCAAACATTGATTTGTTTGCTTCTAGATTAAATTTTGAGGTTAATAATTACGTGTCGTGGACGCCAGATCCTTATGCACATCATATTGATGCATTTACTATGTCTTGGAGTACATGTTTTTTCTATGCTTTCCCACCTTTCAGCTGCATTATGAGAGTTCTGAACAAGGTGTTGAAAGAGAAAGCAACGGGAATTTTAATAGTTCCTTGGTGGCCATCCCAGCCATGGTGGGCTCGTCTGAAGAATCTCAAACTACAACATCTAAGGCTCAAAGCAAAGAAGGACAGCCTGATTCCTATAGGAAATCCAAAAAACAAGGACTTCTTAAACAGTTGCCCATTGGGGGCTTACCTTTTTATGCAAGGGAACTTTTAAAGAAAGGGTTTGACAAACAAACAATTCTGTTGATCATGGATTCCTGGAGGAAATCTACACGGAAATTGTATACGACATATTTAAACAAATGGTCTACTTTTTGTGTACAAAGAGATATAGAAATTTGTAATCCTACTTTGCCTCAGGCTTGTTTGTTTCTGAGACTACTTAGTGATGCCGGTTTGAGTTATGCAGCAATAAATGCTGCTCGTTGTGCTCTGTCAGCTATTTTGCCTGCATTTGGAGCTGTGTCTTTTGGTTCAAATGTATTAGTTTGTAGACTTCTCAAAGGAGTATACGAGCGCAATCCGCCAAAACCTAGATATTCTGAGTTTTGGAACGTAAAGAAGGTGTTTGCTCTGTTTAAGAGTTGGGGAAAGAATTCCAAACTCTCGTTGAAATTTTTGTCTATGAAGCTAGCTGTTTTGCTTCTTTTGGTCACGTCTCAGAGAGGTCAGACTATTGTAAATTTGTGTATTGATGATTTGACTTTGTCAGATGAAGTGATTTTTCGTATGAAAACTTTGCTTAAGCACAATCGTGTGGGTGATCCTTTGGATACTTTGGTTCTTAGACCTTATACGATTTGTAAGGAGTTATGTGTAGTACGTGCGTTAAAATGTTATTTGAATAAGACGGCATTTTTTCGTTCATATAGTACTTTGTTACTCAGTTTTGTTCGGCCTCATAAGCCTATTTCACGTGATACTTTGTCTCGCTGGACTTTATTTGTCATGCGAAAAGCTGGTGTGAATACTGATAAGTTTAAATCACACAGTACGAGAGGAGCTTCGACTTCTGCAGCAAAGAATTTAGGTGTTCCTATTAATGTCATTATGAGACAAGCTTCTTGGAGAAATGTAAAATCTTTTGCTCGATTTTATGATAAACAAATCGAGGATGAGTCTCAACAGATGCAAGATGTGTTACTTAACACTGCTTCTTAAGTTGGTCATTGAAGTAAAAATATATATATATATTTTCTTGTGTTCGTGTCTTTTATATATTACATAGTTACGTTCATGTGAATATAAATAATTTTCAAGCTATGAAGTTCTCACATAATCTCGTCAACACTGAACGTGATTGGACGAGGGAAAATTGTTAAATTATACAAGACTTACCTTGGTTAAAGTTGAAGTAGAAGTAGAATTTTACCGAGGACAACACGTTGTGTTGTACTGATTATGTGCCCTCCGCACCACACCCAAAAAAACAAAAAAAAAAAAAAAAAAAAAAAGGGTAAGTCTCATTAGTTTGAAAATTATTTAATTTTTTCGACAAATACTGCTGGTTCCCTGCCGGTCCACTTCTCACACAATCAGTACAACACAACGTGTTGTCCTCGGTAAAATTATAATTCTACTTCAACTTTAACCAAGGTAAGTCTCGTATAATTTAACAATTTTCACTAATTTTGTCTTAGAAGCATAGGGTGGAAAAAAGGGATGTATTAGTTGGTTAATATATTATGTGCCCTCCGATGTCATTTGCTCATTTCAGTTTCATTTGAATGACTTCCCTAATGTGTTCTTTAGAAAAAATTAAGGGAAGGCCAAAATAATACGGTCGGTCGGGAATATTGGACACAACTTTTTTTTGGGCCTAACGGTATGATCCTGGCCTAGCCCTTAGGGCATTATCACGAACCGACAAGACAACTGTACATGTACTGCATGCACGACTAACCTTCCCTTTGGACCAGTCATTTCAATTCAAGAAACTTAATTCAATAGATATAATGCACTTAATAATGTAACTAGCAAAGGCACCCAACAAAAATACACAAAGTGTTTCTTTAAAGTGACTTGGTAGAATGAATATACAGTTTGTGGTGGGAAATTCCCACGATCCATGACACTATATATATATATATATATATATATATATATATATATATATATATTCATAGCGGTTGGCCAAGGGGAGTGAGGAAATTGTCAGCAAACTGGATATTAAGTTTCTTCTGACCACAGTTATGGGTTTGTACATAGCTTTGGGCAATCCGCATCCTGTGGTACCATATCCCTACCAACATTTAAGGATGTATGTCAGAAACACTGCGACATACGGATAGTATACACTGAATCTGGTAGGTATTAAATTAATTTCAATCTCAATACCTCTACAGGAATTCGCACATATCTGTTGATTGGTGCAAGCTTTTGGGAAGTATGCACCCCGGGACGGATTTAGAGGAGGGCGCCTGAGGCTCCCCTCTCCTCGCCTATTTTCTTTTGCCAAATTTAGATTTTTAATATGAAATTCAAGTCCTCGGATTGGGCGCCTCAAATGCTATATTAGGGCGTCCCCCTTTTTGAAATCTCTGGATCCGTCACTAGACCCATAATGTGAGCTTCTTGTTTTCAAAATATTATAATACTTGTAGAGTGGAGGGAGCCCCAGGCACATACGTTTACAACTTCAAACCACTGCACTATTACAACTAAAGGGGGTATTCCACTATACGATATCCGGCACAATATTTGTGGAAATTCTGTCGCTGTTTGGCAAAAAAATCCAAACCTCGGCCGTCTCTTATGATTTTTCAGGTAACCCGATCTTTGGGATGCCAAAGATCGGGAGCCTTTGAAGGCAAGCCCGTATCCAGGGGGGGGGGGGGGGGGGGGGTGACGTGGTGTATGCGTCAACCCCCCCCCCCCCCCCCATTTACACTTAATTTTCATTCTAAAAAGCTTAGTATATCCTCTTCCTACACTTTGAATTCCATTATTGAAAAAGTATGGGCGGATACAGCAATTTTGAAAGGGGGGTCAGCATAAAGGTTTAGTACTAAAACACATACACTTGCAACATTCCCCTCTTTTTGTAGTTTAGGGGTCCAGCAAAAAGGGTTGGGGGTCCTGACCCCCCACCCGTCCCCTTGATCCACCCCTGAAAAGGTCCACGTTTTGGATATGGTCAACCCCCCTACTGAAATTCCTGGATACGGGCCTGGAAGGTATATTCCACCTCGGGATACTAAAGATAGGGATTATGCCTACTGATAGTTACCAACATATTTGTAACTATCGCGAGCACTGCTCCTGATCTTTCATAGCTGAAATTGACACGTTTGTAATGTTTGCTGATTATCTCTCCCAATCTTTAGCATTTGTTATTTCTTCCTAGTGGAATATGGAGTTAGGTGTGACTTCTAGATTTCCCCCTACAGAATTGCCCTCTTGGGACATGCCTACCCAGTCTGAGCCAGTGGCAGCCCTACTTAACGATTGGCGCCATCAATGACAAACCAGCCTTAGTACGGTGACCACCCGCGAGAGGCCGCCACTAGGGGCTGCTAACCCGCGCATGCGCAGAGCGCACTGAGTGTGAAACCATGAAATATTACCCGACTCTGGCCGACCAATCAGAGTAATCTGTCACGTTCTGGCCGCCAGGGGTAGTGAGGGGTCCCTACCTGGTTAGGTATATTACATTCCACCAGTTTTTCCATCAGGAAGTGTCCCCTGTTTTTGAGGTAAAAGCTGTGACCAAGTTTTTCACTTAATGAAGATATAAGCTTGAGCTAATATTTGATGAACCTGTAAAAATATTTATTCAAGTTATTTTCCCTTCAAAATGAGATATATAGTTTTGCTTTGTAATTTGCCTTGGAGCTGCACTGTGAGGTTTCTAAATACACGTCATTTTGACAGAGCCAAACCAGAGCACCATGTATAACTGGCTATGATTTGTGAACTAGTGCAGATAGATATCAAATTCAAAACGCATATTAAACTAGACACCAAATCTTGCTGATAAGAAGTTCCTCAATATTTTTGAGCATTTTTCAATTTTATGTAATATACTGGTTTATCATGAAGGTTGTCTGATACCCCAAGGTCACCCGAGGCCCAATGACACCATGAAAATAACAGAATTAGTAAGGGCTTCAACTGGCACGAACCATTGGTAAGGGGCCATCCATAAATGATGTCACGCACAGAGGGGTGGGTGGGTAGGTTGAAAAGCGTGACACTGCCTGGAATTGATGTCCTATGTAATGTGTTTAATTTTGAAAATGGCCACGTCGCCTGTCGGTATACATTAGTTTAGACCCATGTGGCATGTCAAATTTAAGAATTTTTTAGAAAAGAGCCATGTCATTTGTCACTATCTTGCCATGTCTTCTGTCGAATTTAAAAAACAGCTGTATCGCTGTGTTGAATTCAAGAAATGCCCTTGTCGCTATATCGATTTTAATGGTCTACACCAATTAGAATCGACAGGGCAGCATATGGCCTTTGATATATGACGTTAACTTTTCTTACACACATAAAACAAAACACGTCTGTGAATATTCACAACACAAAAGGAATTCATGAAATTCCATAATTTCTGTTAATGTCAAGGGCTATGTTTGGTAAATCTTAAGCCCCATACCCACTATGCGATTTTACCGTCGTTGGGCGACGGGCGACGGGGAGAATGAGGATCGTCGTCGCCGGGCGCCAGTCATATCAAGCAATTTTGATATTTTTCTGGCGATTTTCTCCGCGATTTTCCTGGCGATCCTGTTCGCAATCGGCCATCGCTGATAACTCACACCATACCAACAGGGAATCGCCCGACGATTGTGATCGCTGAGCGACCGTCGCCTGCCGATTATGGAATCCCAAGTGGTCGCTCGTTGGCCGCCGATGGTAAAATCGCCTAGTGGGTATGGGGCTTAAACAAACGTGCCTATAAGCGTAAGCACATTCAAATACCTATATGTTACTGTACGTGTAGGAATGTGTACATGTAAGCATACATGTACTTGTCACAGTACAAATATCCAGGTGCCAATGTTGGTGCGGTGGGGAATGGAGTGCCCTGGGCCTTCATAATGAGTCCAGGGGTCATAACATTTCACAACATGGGGGATTAGAAAAAACAACACTGTGGTATTTGTGCTTCAGTATTTGCACAGAGTGGGAACGAAACCAAATCCCATTCATGCTTTTATCCCGTCCGTTTTAGCCGACACATCTCGTGTTCCCCACATTAAGATGGTGGGACGTGGACAATGGCTGGCAGGGCTGGGCACAGCTTCAGCTGCAAGGAAACTCAAAATTGTCTGCGAAAATTTAAAAAGAAAACATGAGATATTATCTGGTTTTGTGTTTTAAGTTACCATTGTGGCCATCAAAATATGTTTTCTATCACTGTGTCTCTATTTGAACTCGAAATATATATTTCTACTTCAAATTCCATGCGTTGGCTGGAATATCTTTGAAATACCGGGGGTAAAAAAGAAGCGTATTTGATTGAGATTAAGTTTGTTTTTTTTAATATAAAATTCTGGCAAATTTATGACAAAGATGTATCGTCAAAAAGTGTGTCATGCTATTCTCGAAAGCATAGTAAAGCCACTCCTTCCTATATGACAGCAGATTAAGGGTTTAACACGGATTGATACCTTTTCCAAAGGATTTCGCAGTTTAAATGTTAAATTCAATTAATAACTACGCCCCTTTTCAATGAAAACTGAATATTGGAATGTTGAAAAGGTTAGATTATCATAGTCCTTATTCAAGAACTTCCAAGATCACAAGAGACAAAATATGCAATGGCAAATGCACCTATGCGATTTCATTCCATCATTTCTTTTTATTGCATCCAGGAGAAATTCTCACAGTAAAAATTGCCTATCTTGAATGTGCCTGCAAGTCTTGACATTCCGATATTAGCCATATTGACTGTGGGAAATGCCATTACATTCCCTGCTTACATCACACTCCGGCCACCACCATTAAGGCTGTTTTCCACATACCAATTTTGATGATGCCGAGTTTGTATTTGGTTGATTTTCTCTGAGAATATGGCATTAATCCTGACATATTATATATCATTTGAAAGAGAATCATAAGACCTTTCTAATGATGTATAACACTTCTGTTTTAGACCTTTATACCTACTGCCGAATTTAAAAATCGGCAGCAGAATTGGTATTTAGAGGTTATTCAACATACCAAAAGTGCGGACTGCCAATATCGACCCTCCCCATAGTAACATTCTATACCAGCAGCCTGTACTTTCAGCGCAATTTCGGCTGCCGAAATTGAGACATCGGCTGCCGTTATTGAGATTTTGGCAACCAGCACAGAATTGGCAGGGAAAATTTACCAACGTGTTGGTACATTTTATTTGCAATACCGCCAATTGTATATCGGTACTGATAAAAGTGAAGTGGCTGCAAATCGGCAGCACACTTTCGGTATGTGGTAAACAGCTATTAAGCCTGTATTCCACATGCCAATTTTGCTACCGATTTTGAAAATCGGAAGTGGGAATAAAGGTCAAACATTATGTGCCATACATCAAAAGAAAGGTCTTGCAATTTTCTTTGGAATGGTATACAAGATGAAAGATCGCATGTGATATTCTCAGAGGAAATCAAACAAATGCAAAATCGGCAGCATCAAAATCGGTATGTGGAATACGGCCTTTAGGTGTTCCTGCCTCTGAAAGCCCTTTCAGCATGGCTTTCAATCCTGCATCGCAGATCACAGGGGGATCAAAAGCTCAAATAAATGCCCCCCATCAAGTCCTCCATGCACCGTGCCAGAATGCCTATGGTGCTCGCTGTGAAAGCTCGATAATCTACTGAAGCCTGTTTAGCATTGCTGTATATCCAAGACTGTTTACTCTTTTGTTATGGACAGCTTTTGGTGAAACCTCGTTTGACACTCCATGTATATCAGGAGCTTCTTCAGCGCTGGGTTAGAGCAAAGAACAGGATGCTTACCAAAAAATATCCATGATATTTCAAGGGGGGGTGGCGTGGTCCAGCGGTTAGCATGCTGGCATTGCAAGCAGTCGGCCCGAGTTCGATTTTGGACCCGGTAACTACCTGTTAGATCACCTTACCTTGCCATCGTTTCCACCCCCATAGATCCGATCACAGACCTGTGAAGTCAAAAACTGGAGTTGGTCTGGATATAGCTGAACAATTGCTGAATAGACCTTAAACTCCAAAACATCATTATCATCATCCACAGTGTTTCGTGACCATCCTTAAGGCCCACAATACAAAAATCCCGCCCAGAAAACATCCACGATATATCATGGGCATGAAAGGTATGTAAATAATCGTTCTAAATTCATTCATAATAATAATTATGTAAGCACACTCCACTTCAAAGTGGTTCCCCGCATGAGACAGCCTGAGTTACGTATCTTAGTGTAACTATAATATTTTTGGTGTGATCTAAAGCAGACTCCACTTCACAGTGGTTCCCCGCCTAGTGCGGGACAGTCCCGGTGGGGGCGCTGCGGTATGACAGAGGCCAGTCGCTGTACAAATTGCCTTATTAGGACTACAGCACTCTGTGAGAGTGGGCCCTGTGTGCATCTGTAAAGGGGGCTGGGACGGGGACATGTATGGACAGATTTAGACGGCAGCATGGCGGGGTGAAGGGACCGCCGGTTTATAACAGGGGGGGGGATGCAAGAGAGGGGATCTAGGGGAGGCAAAAGGGGCAATTGCCCCCCCCCCCCCCCTATAGACCCTTTCTCCCCTAGAACTTGAGGAGATCATTTTAGCATCTTAAAATTGGAAGATCTGTGTGAATCTGTTGTTTTTAGTTTTCATTTTTGTAAGGGGGGGCAGGGTTTGCCTCCCCCCCCCCCTAGAACCCTGGCTGTGTCCAGGGGAGGGGTCCAGGGGTCCTGATCCTCCTGCCCCTTTATGGCGGGGACTTAAACTTGCCAGAAGAAAAAACCTGTTGTATGTGTGTATGAATGTGCAACGTGATGGTACTCAGCCTATGAACGAATTGTATGGCCACATTTAGATGGCAGCATGGTGATGTGGCCAGTTCATATCATAACAGGGCCGGATCCAGGGAGGGTTCCTGGGGGTCCCGACCACCCCTGCCCCTTTTTGGTGGGGACTTGCTAGAGGAAAGCTGTTGTATGGATGTGTGCAAATGTGCAACGTGATGGTACCTAACCTATAAGTGGACTCTACTCTTTCCGACATCCTGTAATCGCCCTTGCATAACTTTCAATTTTGTATGTGGCATATTATTCCATCTAGAATTCCGTCTTTCTACGTCCAGCCTTTGAAGCATCTCCCTCCCCGTTCCCTTGTTACCTCAGTGGAAAGGCCATGGCTTCCCTGCAGAACCATCATACCGGTCATTGATGGAGGACTAGATACAGGAATTCAGAAAAGAGGTGGTTCGCATATAGGCTAAGTAATAAAACGGGTGACAGGACACTTACCCCCCCGACACTTACCCCCTAGGACACTTACCCCCTGGACACTTACCCCCCGGACACTTACCCCCCGGACACTTACCCCCCGGACACTTACCCCCTAGGACACTTACCCCCTAGGACACTTACCCCCTAGGACACATACCCCCTGGACACATACCCCCTAGGACACATACCCCCTAGGACACTTACCCCCCAACCTAAAAACTGTGGAAAATAGTGACTAGGAATAGGGACGAGTTAGCCTTTTTGGTATAAATCATAAAGAACTATCAGAAGAGAGGGATATATATCTAGTTTACTCCCCATTATCAAAAACTGTGGAAAATAGTGACTAGCAATAGGGACGAGTTAGCCTTTTAGGTATGAATCCTAAAGAACTATCAGAAGAGAGGGATATATATTTAGTTTACTCCGCAGGCCTACTAGGGGGTAAGTGTCCGGGGGGTAAGTGTCTGGGGGGTAAGTGTCCGGGGGGTAAGTGTCCGGGGGGTATATGTCCGGGGGGTATATGTCCTAGAACCATAAAACGGCATGCACATGCAAGGTTCTTTTCTCTTTGGCAAGTGTAAGTCCTCACCAAAAAAGGGTGGGGTCAGCACCCCTTTGTCACCAGCTCGATCCACTCCTGTGATGAATCCGATGGTTGGGGGACAGGGTGTGTGTGTGTGGGGGGGGGGGGGGGGGCGGGGCAGGGCCTATATATCGCTTTGCAATCCTATGCCATGGAGCATAACACTTTTGGTTTAAAAAGAATCAGCTTTTGTTGTAACATTTTTGGAGTAATTTGGATCAGATGTTATGGACTTGGTACGGCCCTGACATAGCGTTCGTTGTGGCCGATGTGGACTGCCCCAGGTGGCTGACCAGTATACACTTAGCTCAGTTCAAGGACTCCCACACCCTCTCCTGTCCCTCACCTTTACTCCCGGCCTAAACCCTTCCATGTTGTACCTGGCTAGCATCTGACTGGGTTATGTGGAAATTAAAGGAGGTTAAGCAAAATCTGAGGTTTTCGGAGCAACATCTTGTGTAAATTTAAAGGGATTCCAGGATTCCAACTCAATCCATGAAAGTTGCAAACAAGGATTTTCAGGTACATGTAGGCTTAATTGCGTTCCAAAAGAGCAAAGTTTCAAAAATAAGGAAATGGCTGGTTCCACACTTTGACTCAATCCGTGCCGCCCCCCCCGTGTGCGGCCTTGCCTTCCTCCCTACCCCTTCCCTACCCCTGGAGGCTTGGTTCACACAGTGGGACACACAGACAGACGCTTCAGGCAGGTACCCAGCGTCACCATTTTCAGAAAAAAGGCGAGGAGGCGGGATATGGGAGAGGGTAGGGATGGGGGATACGAATTTCCAGAATCCTTACTCAATTGCGATAACGCCAAGCTCTGGATGCTTGGCGTTGCCTATTTAACTAGTCGGTGTAGCAATCGAAGCCGATTTTTCTTTCTTTTTCTTTCTTTTTTTTCCCGTTTTTTTCTTCTTAATTTCATTTATTTATTTATATAAATGTGTTTTCTTTCATTTTTTCGGGGAGGGGGGGGGGGGCTGGACTCACTTCAGACTGACCGCACCATATTCCACATGCCGTTTTTGCTGCCGTCTTTAAAAAATCTGCTGTGAGAATAAAGGTCAAATAGGGACATCTTATACATTGCAAGAAAGGTTTCAGCATACTCTTTTGAATGATATACAGGATTTAAGGTCTCTCTCCATATTCTCAGAGAAAATTAAAACAAATACAAAATCGGCAACATCAAAATCGGTATGTGGAATACAACCTTTACAAACATGTAATTAGGTTTAATGTTTGGTATTCGCAAAATGATCGATTTATTTCACCTATGGGGAAAAATATATCCCTCCCCCACTCCTACTGCACTATTGCCTTCAGGAACCGTCCAGTATTAAATAATTACATGTATACCTTTTCAAAAATGTAAGATCCCCCCGGGCCTTTTGAGGCATATATATATATATATATATATATATATATATATATATATATATATATATATATATACTTAATGGGAAAGTCGTTAACGCCTCGGAGCAGCTCTGTATCCACTCTCCAAGCAGCGGGATCCACACTCTGTGTGTCAAGCACCAGACCTCAGGTCGGAGAGTGCACCCCCCTGCCCGCCGGGCTATACGCCGTGTGCCCGACCACGCCTCCTACCGGCGCCCTCAAACAACAGCCTCACCTGGGCCGGCCAACCCGTTCCCACGCACCCGGGGCCACCCTGGGCCACCCGAGCAACTCACCTCCCCTCACCTCCTCACTCCTCCCCTCCTCTCCCTTACCCCTCCTACCTCTCCCGCCGACCAGGCACATAAACAAACTCCCTCACCTACTACTCATTCTACTCATTTCTCTGAGCTCGAGAAGCTGGAAAGGTAACCAGGGTTCTACTTTAACTCTACTCAATCCTATACCAATGCCCCGCCTCCCTTTTCTATTGTAATCTACTTTCTCTCTATTTAACTACTGTGTAGACTAAACAATAGTACGATCATGTAGATGGCTAATGTCCGACGTTAGCGCTGATTCATACCAAACACTACCATTTCAATATGGGATACTTACAGGCAATCATGGGAATCGGCCGACTGTGTAGGCAGGCTCTAATATACTCTATATAGAAGAATTGGGGAGGAATAGTGTTTTGGGTTACAATACGGTTTCAGGAACCCTAGTTCCTCTTTAAATATTTAACTTACATGGATGAAGCCATCAACTGGCCTTATATACCTTTGTATAGATCTAACCTCTTTATAACCATGACGCAACACAGGGAAGCGGCAAAGTCATTTGTACTCGGTTTTATGTATGGGACTTTTTTAAACGGAAGGCCTCTTTGACGCCTTTACAGCGATTCTACCACCGATATTGGTCAAAGTCGCCTAGTGGGTATTTAAGGGTATGGGGCTTAAAGCCCCATACGGTATGGGGCTTTAAGCCCCATACCCACTAGGCAATTTTACCGGCAACTGGCGACGGGCAACTGCAGAATCACTGGTAAAATCGTCACCAATTCAGGTCAAATGTTAGTATCTAACATTGAAATGTTACATGCTAACATTTGATCTGAATTGGTAATGATATGACCAGTGATTCTGTTGTTGCCCGTCGCCAGTTGCCGGTAAAATCGCCTAGTGGGTATGGGGCTTTACGTGATACCCGTCTGCATGCCCTTTCTGCCTGCTCTGTCTTACTGCCTGCTCCAGCCTACCACTTGTAGTCTACACCCCCCCCCCCCCCACACACACACCCAACCCTTCCCCATCTCCTCTCCCTAGCTCCTTCTCCCACCTCTACACCTTTACCTTTCACAGACCATTTCACAGGATCACCTTCAGCCATCAGCCTACGCCTCCCCCCCCCCCCACTCCTCACCTCCTCTCCTTTTGCACTATCCCACTATATCCAAGGGAGGGGGGGGGGGGGGGTACTCGGTCCAGAAATGGGTACCAACTGAAGTTGAACCCTCTGGGCCTTTAGCTAAAAAAAAAAGGGGGGGGGGGCTGTCAAATAATCAGACCATCTTTTAGGGGGCTGTCAATGATGTATTATATTTCATACCATATCAAGAGTGTACTGTATGCAATTCAGTTACTTTATAATGCTTCTTAAACAACCCCCCCCCCCCCCGCCTGTTAAGTCTAGTTTTCACGGGGAGTTTAAACTGCATCTAATCGCAGACATATAACTGGGTTTATTCGCAAACGACCAACTTTTACTCCCTGGTAACTAGATTTACGCCGTGATGTCTGGTGAATAGTTATATTAATAACTCTGCTATTGCAATAGAGTATATTAACGTGTTTGATTTGGATCTGTTCACTGGTGGACATTGCATGGTTAGACAGCCAACTGACAAGTTTTTCTCGTCTTGGCTCTCATTAAGTCTTCAGAAGACCCATTTTTGCTTATTCACCATCCTTATTCGCTGGTGAATTAGCTATGATATTGGCCCGATTCCCCGGGCCCGATTCATGGATATAACAAAGGTTCTATGCAGGAGTTTTTCTCAGATGAGTAATTATATAATAGAATTGCTTTAAACTATAGTAATGTGGAGTATTTAACACATGGCCTAAAGGTAATTTTCCTGCGACGTCTTCATATCCCAGATCTGATGTATTAGACCTTAACACTAATCGCTGCTGTTATTTTCCCCGTGGAAACCCGGCCTCACCCATGATCCAGGGCTGAGATCCAGCCTACCCCTACCCACCCCTGCACCCCCTGCCCCCTAGCCCTGCCCTGCCCCTCTCCTGCCTCCACCCCCTCCGAGCCGGCCGGCCGGCCGCACCACACTACTCCAGGCGAGCAAAGAGAACACAGGCACCGCGCGGGGAAACGGCTTCCCGGAATCCAGGAAGAGATTTCTAGGAAGGAGCCAGAAAGTTACACACTACAATGTATGTGAGGAGAGACCGTTGGATATAGCTTAAGGACGTGTGAGGTTAGCCATGGAGTATTGTGAGGATTCATACATTAGGGTGAGTCTTAATAGGAGCTAGGGGACGCCAAAAGGATACTGTAGGCACACTGGGTCGGGGCCTTGGAAGGGTTTGTTGTGGGCCTTTTTGTACGTGGGAGCTGGTATGTGTGGTTTTCCTGGAGGCTTTGTTTGTTTACATGGGTCTGTGAGGAGTTTGGGGGAGGGGCTTACAAGTATTTTGACCAAGGCTTTGAGAAATTCACTGTACTATTAATATGGGTCTGTCGGGAGTTCAGGAGAGGGCTCGTACTTTGACCAGAGCTTTGAGAAATTCACTGTACTATTAACATGCGGAGGAGTTCAGGGGAGGGGCTTGGACTTTGACCAAGGCTTTGAGAAATTCACCGTACCATTAAGACCATGGCCAGTCTGTGAGGAGTTTGGGGGGAGGGGCCAATACTTTGACTGAGGCTTTTGGAAATTCACCATACTATAAACATGGGTTTGTGAAGAGTTTGGGGGAGGGGTTCATACTTAGACCTAGGCTTTGTGAAACTCACCAAACAATTAGTCCATGTGGAGTTCGGGGGGAAGGGCTTGTACATTGACCAAGGCTTTGGGAAATTCACCGTACCTTTAACATGGTCCTTTTATGAGTTCCATTGAGGGGCACGTATTTTGACAAAGGATTTGGGAAAATCACCGTACTATTAATGTGGTCTGTGAGGGTTCAGGAAGAGGGGCTTGTACTTTGACCAAGGCTATGAGAAATTCACCATACTATTAGCACGGGTAGTACGGGCAAGGCTTTGAGTTTAAGAAACCCAGAGGCGGATCCAGGGGGCGGGGTCAGATCAGCCTTGCCCTCCCCCTCCCCTGTTAAATCATGTTTGTGGGGCCCCCCTCCCCTGTACATTCATGTCCCCCCCCCCCCCTCCCCTCCCTCTATAAATTCCTTGATCCGCCCCTGAAACTCACCATACCATACAATAGGTCTGGGAATTCTCATGGGTCTGTGAGGTGTTCTGAGGGTGAGGCTCGTACAGTTAACATTGCGCTGAGCAGCTCCCACAAAGTGAAACATCGGGTCTGTTTCTTAGGCCATTGAGCAGTTCCGGGTAGTGGGCTTGGGCTGTGACTTCAAACATAGGCACCTCAGCGGAACAATACCCAGGTATGTGAATAGGTATGTATGTCAGTTGGCTCAACGGCCGGAAAGGAGGTGTATCAATAGACCTATGAGTGTAACTGTGAGCAGGGCTGTGAGTGGGTCTGTGAGTGGGTCTGTGAGTGGGTCTGTGGGCAGGTCTGTGAGTAGGTCTGTGAGTGGGTCTGTGAGCGGGGCTGTGAGTGGGTCTGTGAGTGGATCTGTGGGCAGGTCTGTGAGTGGGTCTGTGAGTTGGTCTGTGAGTTGGTCTGTGAGTTGGTCTGTGAGCGGGTCTGTGAGCGGGTCTGTGAGTAGGTGTGTGAGTAGGTGTGTGAGGGGGTATGTGAGGGGGTCTGTGAGTGGGTCTGTGAGTGGGTCTGTGAGTGGGTCTGAGAGCGGGTCTGTGAGCACGTCTGTGAGCATGTCTGTGGGTCTGTGAGTGGGTCTGTGAGTGGGTCTGTGAGTGAGTCTGTGAGCAGGTCTGTGAGCAGGTCTGTGAGCGGTTCTATGAGTGGGTCTATGAGTGGGACTGTGAGGGGGTCTGTGAGGGGGTCTGTGAGTGTGTCCGTGAGTGGGTCTGTGAGGATGTCTGCGAGGGGCTCTGTGGATTGGTCTGTGAGCGAGTCTGTGAATACATGCCTGATAAATTATTTAAGTTGTCCTGTTACCTCCGTAGGCCTGCTACTTACTAAATGTCATTCTCCATAAGTAGTTTATTTCATGATCAGAAGTAGATGCCTGTCATTAATGTCGGGAACGTTGGTCGGCGTACCTTCCTGTTCAGAAAATGTGAAAGGTTAATGTTGAGACTAAGGCATAGTCCTTTATTTACTTTTTACTGATCAGAACTGCATACATACATGTTTAACCTCAAGCTTAAAGACAAGGCTGCATAGAGAAAGGCGTAAACAATCTTGGTTTTGTGGATGTGACATTCTCTGCAAAAGGCCTGAAGAGCCTGTATTGTGGCATGAATTATTGAACAGGGCAGATGCATTGGGAATCACAATACTGAAAGAATTATGTTTAAAGACTGGAAGGTCAGGCAGGCTAATTATAGTAAAAAATCAGAAACTGTTTGCGGTGGTGGTCTATTCTGTTGTAAGGGATGAAGGCCAGGGCCACCAAAAATTTACTATGGGACGCTCAGCCTAAAGAACACCATTTGATTCAGGAGATCTGATTTAGTAAACTTGTAGTTGTATTCTATGGTTTCAATAGAACCTTAAGTGCCATACCCACTAGGACATTTTTACTGAGTCGGCCGACAGATCGGCACGAAAATCTCTACTAGGATTTTAACACTGACTCATGTCAAACATGGATATTTCAATATTGCATACTGGTGTGTTATGCGAATCAGCGATGATGTTACCGGCACTTCTGTCAGTTGCCCATTGTCGGTTGCCAGGACCCTGTATTCTAAGTCATTTTGAACCAGATCTGAAACTGAGCAAATGTTTCGAATCAGGATTTAGAATACGGGGCCAATAGTACCGGTAGGTTTTAACCCTTTACCAACATTTTGGTTACCATGGCAACAACACGAAAAAGAACTTTCAACATTAATAGGAATTATACAAAACTTCATTTCGAGCTTTGACAAGGACTGCCTTAAATGTAATTGGTTTGATTTGAGAAATGTTGACGTATCGCGATGCGGTGTTGGATATTGCCACCCGTCGATGTGAATATGTTATTAAGGTCAATTTAAGGTCGATTTTACGTAGTAGATTGTAGACCCTGGTGATATCACACGTCACACACACATCAACGGGGGACCAAACCTAAATCTTTCCTGGGTCTATGCACCTGTCACTTGTCAACCCCTACTCCAGGGACAGTACTAGTACACTTAAGTGGGGATTCCATGTGGCAACAAATATAGAAACACTGGGAAACACTGATGAATTGTACAATTGCCCACTAAATATCAAGAAAAATTAATTCTGTGTTGACACGTGTCCTTTAGATTTAGTATGTTTGATTGCTTTTATTGCTCTCCAGCAACGGATCCAGATTAACACAGGTAGCACCTAAGCTACACCATAAGATGCAACTATGGGTGATATCCCGCACATTACCTAAACCATTTGGGAACTAGTGGACTAGTGTATAAGGCGATCAGTATTCACCTCCCCAAATACGCAACCCTCCCTTCACTTCTCCAAATACACAATGCTCCCTTCACCTTCCCAAATACACAACGCTCCCTTCACCTCTCCAAATACACAACACTCCCTTCACTTCTCCAAATACACAACGCTCCCTTCACCTCCCCAAATACACAACGCTCCCTTCACTTTTCCAACTATACAATGCTCCCTTCACTTCTCCAAATACACAATGCTCCCTTCACCTCCCCAAATACACAACGCTCCCTTCACTTCTCCAAATATACAATGCTCCCTTCACCTCTCCAAATACACAACGCTCCCTTCACCTCCCCAAATACACAATGCTCCCTTCACCTCTCCAAATACACAACACTCCCTTCACCTCCCCAAATACACAACACTCCCTTCACCTCCCCAAATACACAACGCTCTCTTCACTTCCCCAAATACACAACGCTCCCTTCACATCCCCAAATACACAACTCTCCCTTCACCTCCCCAAATACACAATGCTCCCTTCACCTCTCCAAATATACAACGCTCCCTTCACATCCCCAAATACACAACTCTCCCTTCACCTCCCCAAATACACAATGCTCCCTTCACCTCCCTAAATACACAACACTCCCTTCACCTCTCCAAATACACAATACTCCCTTCACTTTTCAAAATATACAACGCTCCCTTAACCTCTCCAAATACACAACGCTCCCTTCACCTCCCCAAAGACGCAACGCTCCCTTCACCTTCCTAAATGCACAACGCTCCCTTCACCTCCCCAAATACAGAGCGCTCCCTTCACCTCCCCGAATACACAATGCTCCCTTCACCTCCCCAAATACACAACGCTCCCTTCACCTCCCCAAATGAGCGTTGTGTATTTGGGGAGGTGAAGGGAGTGTTGCATATTTGGGGAGGTGAAGGGGGTGTTGCGTATTGGGGAGGTGAAGGGAGCGTTTTGTATTGGGGAGGTAAAGGGAGCGTTCTGTATTTGGGGAGGTGAAGGGAGCGTTCTGTATTTGGGGGGGTGAAGGGAGCATTGTGTATTTGGAGAGGTGAAGGGAGCGTTGTATATTTGTAGAAGTAAAAAGAACAACGCTCCCTTCACCTCCCCAAATACACAATCCTCCCTTCACCTCCCTAAATAAACAACGATCCCTTCTCCTCCCAAAATACACAACGCTCCCTTCACCTCCCCAAATACACAACGCTCCCTTCACCTCCCCAAATACACAACGCTCCCTTCACCTCCCCAAATACACAACGCTCCCTTCAGTATTTTCCTCCCCAAATACACAACGTTCTCTCAGTATTATACCTCCCTAAATACACAACGCTCCCATGTGAACAGTTAACAGCAGTTAAAGAATTCCATGAAAAAGATGTTGCTTCGAACCAGCTTTAATGTGCACTTTGAGGTTTTTGGCTGTAATTGTGTATTCGCAGATCCGAAGAAATATTCAAAGATAAATCCAATTACATTTACTTAAACACTGAAACCTGGTTAGGGAGAACAATGATTATTTTCGATTTAAATATGCTAAAATATCTCGTTGTTGGAGCTCAATAAAATTGTTGATGCATAATGAATCGTCTTTTGCTACTGCATCTATTTCCATATACAGTACAAACAAAATACAGTTATTGCATCAAAAGTGACAATAATTTTCCACGAGGAGGCCTCTTCGATAGGAACTGCTCACATCCGTCCCATCCTGCAAAGATTAATTTTTCTGCCCAAAATGTTATGAGTCTCTATAATTATTTCATATTTTTGTATTCACATATATTTATCCCCATGGGTATTGAACTCCGTCCTTAACATTACGTGCATAAAGCCGATTTCTAACATTGCCAATGTAGGAAAAACCTCTTATGAGCTAATAGCTTTGCCTTTTTCTATACGTTTTGCTGTTAGTTTCTGAACTGAAGTATTGTATAGGATTACATTCAGTGGTTGGGTGTGTTGGAAAGGACGTAAATTGATAAAAAGGAATGTGAAATGGAAACACCGTGCCACATTTATAGTGTGGGTTACTGATAATTACAGTTGTTTAAAGTTACCTCCATGTATCCCTGACTGAGAGGTTTCTGTCCCCTCCCATACTCCTATCAACAGCCATATACAATGTCGGGGAGATCTCTTAAAGGGGAACATTATCTACTTAAGCGAACTGCAGCTAAAGTGTTTTTGGTTTTAAAACCTGCTCGCAGCAAGTCATGACAATATGGCAGTTCTCTCAGATGACTGCGAGAGTCAGGCTTTTAAAACAGTGTTCAGAGTATCATGAAAAACGGAACCATAGATATGATTACACGATTGGATTCGTGATTGAAAGTGTTTTTCTCAGTTTGATACTGAGACATTGATCTGCAGTTGAAACTTTTCCGCCTTTTTGTTTCCTCATTAATACTTTTACATTTTAAGATGTTTTAAGATGCTTATATAATGTTTCTCTTTGTGTTATTTTCAGATTGTCGCTGAGGACATTACCCAGAATGCTTCTTTGACACTTAGTACCTAAACCTGTCCCTAGGGGGCGGCTCCACCCACGGGCCGCCAACAGGAATCCCTGTTAGTGATTACCCAGAAGGCCCCGACTACACCGACATGGAGACGGCCCATCTGAGCCACTCAACAACCGGAAGTGAACCGGCCCTGCGCGCGCAACAGGAAGTATGAAAGGCGTCTTCCGGCGACGCCGGCGTCTACTGCTGGCGTCGGCGGGGTGTGTGGGGCTGTTCCTCCTGTCCCTCCTCTCCGCCGGGGAGGAGGTGGGGACGCTGGAGGAACGCCAACCTGACACTTCCGGCGGAAGTGCCGACGATGGGAAAACATGGCGGAAAGAGGACGGAGGCGGGAAAGACGGCGGCGGGTTCTACATCCGGGGAACTAACTCTACCGGGGAAGGGGTGGTGGTGCAGCTTTGGCCAAAGAACTCTCTGAATCTGATAGAGTCTGCCTACAGGAGGGCAGCGAAAAAGGAGGCCATTAGAAAGGAACAAGCAGAATCGCGGGGAAAACAACCAGTAAGACCAATAAGGAGGATACAATCTCCAGGTATTATTGAGAAACCGGTGTCAATTTCAGAGGATATGGTTCCTTGTAGTTCCCAGAATAGCGATTGCTTAAGGTTTCGCAAACTCTTGCAGTCGTGGCCTTCGGATAAGCCGCGGGCAGCCTTTTACTTGCTTACCCAGCCCTCCCGCCTGCACTACCTAAAGAAAGTCCTCCTCTCCATCGACACTTACTTCAACAAGTGGTTTCACTATCCCGTAATAGTCTTCCATGAGGCCGATCTCATTCCGGACATCCCGGCCATCCGGAATTTCACCGACTCAGATCTGTACTTCCAGGAAATCGCCTTTACTGTCCCTGATTTCCTTCCTCGACCAATCAAAAGGGACATCCCCTGCTTCAGTCCCATTGGCTACAGACACATGTGTCGGTTTCATGCTAAAGGCATCTTCCAACAGCCAATAATTCGAGGTCTTGATTACTATTGGCGATTGGATGACGATTCCCTGTTACTCCGCGATGTTGGTTATGATGTATTTCGGTTTATGCGTGATCACGACCTGGTGTATGGATATAGCTGGCAGCATTGGGACAGCACTGAGTGCACTGCAGGCCTCTGGCAGGCTACAAGAACGTACATTAACAGAACAAACATCAAACCTTACTTCTTCCATGAGTGGGATGACCCAAAACTCTACTACAACAACTTTGAGATCTCCAAAATGAGCCTGTGGTTATCGAGCAATTACGCCAAATTTATTGAATATATTGACCGATTGGGTGGAATATTCGACCACCGATGGGGTGATGCACCAATAAAAAGCATAGCAGTGAGTCTATTTGTGCCTAAGGTAAAGGTGCATAACTTTAAGGATGTAGGCTACAAGCATGGCAGCTATGTCAACAAGTAGAGAAGGTAAACTTACTTAGTATATTAAAAATAGGGCCAAGACCATAATACGATAGTGCCTGTGATATCCCACCAAAATAGAAACACAAAAAATATTTTCTTCTATTTTGTAGAAAAATTGCTGCAAAGACCAAAAGCCTTTTCTTTAACATACATCATTAAGATGTAAAAAGATAGATAAGGAAGATACCTTTCAATAACTTAATAAGCATCAGGCCTGATTTATATAAGTCTAGGGGGAATTATGCCAGCCTTATGAAAAGGGAATATATAATCCAAAAAAATGAGTAAAAGACAGAGCTTTGATGTTTTGAATTATCAATACGATAAGGATCGTGGTAGAGTAAGGTTTCCAACATTCCAAGATCACAGTCTGAATCTTATTGGGCCTAAGTACTACAGATCTGGTCAGCAAGAAACAGCTCAAATTGTCTTCCTTTTATTGTGACATAGTCATAGTTTAGAGTTCTGGCTAGACATTATATTATTTCATATCAAGTATTGTACAGAAACAGGACACATATTGTCATTACACTTTGAATGTGCCTGCAGCCATTAGAGTTGCATTTTGGTGAATTTATGAGAACATAGGGAAAGACAAACTAACAGGAGGTGACAATAATGTTCGGGTTTTGGATTTGTTTCTCGCTGACCAGATCTATAGGACATCTTATGGGGGGGCGGGGGGAGCTAGTAAGCTTATTTTTTACTAATAGAAGACCCTCAAAGGGCAGATTGTTCCTGCTGTGCCATATACTTTCTCTCCTATGTAAAGTATCTTATTTCTTCCTTTCAAAACTGCTTCCCAGTTGCAGCACATAACGGAAGGCTATATAATGAACCATTTCTTTGTTTTTCAATGATGGAAGTATATAGATGTTTGTTGTAACTCGTATACTAAGTAGTTTCTTTTTTAATGTCATTGGAAACAAGTATCAAAGGGTAGAGTGCCTGATTTAACTAAGAGCTTATTTCAATTTTCATCATGGGCATAGTCATATCCGCATCTGATGTTCCTTACCACCACCATGTACTTTTTTTCCTTCTCGGAGAATATCGTAATGGTTTAGCATTAATCAAAGGTAGATTTGGTTAAACGAAATCTAGGCTTATAGGTCATATTATGGCGAATCAACTT
This sequence comes from Lepidonotus clava, assembly GCA_936440205.1. NCBI lineage: Eukaryota > Metazoa > Annelida > Polychaeta > Phyllodocida > Polynoidae > Lepidonotus > Lepidonotus clava. The sequence goes on from OW387133.1 coordinate 89,173,246, forward strand.
CACCAAGTGGCTGAAAAAGTATGATTATTACTGGTTTTAAAATTGTTTGGATGAAATGACATAGTGTCGTATCAGATGGTGTCTAGTAGCTTTCACATTAACTTCTTCCATTCCAGGGCCCATATCTTCATAACTAATTTGGCTAATCGGGGAAATTTTTATTAGCGTTCATGATTAGAAATTCTGTCTGTCATGGATAAATTCACTATTTTTGCAGTAACACTATTAATTTGTGTAAAAAACAAATTTGATGATTTTGAGAACCTGATCAAAATTTCTCTGATTAGCCAAATCAGTTACAAAGATATAGGCCGAGGTGGTTTATCTGACAGCAGTGGATTTTTTTAGAAACCGCCGACATAAAGATAACGTGTTCGTCCAGAATAGATGTGGACAGGATGTAGTGTTGTATTATATCTAGTTGAAAATGTGACTTGTGTTTAATTTCATACAAATATAGATGTAATCTATAGTATACAAATATAGAGGTATATAGTATTTATTTTCTTTTGTTAAAGCACAACAAATAGTACTGTGATGCTCAAGAGTAGGCCATAACGATGTAATGCTGATGTAATTTTACTTTAGCATTTGATTATAACATTCCATTTCTCAGTTTCCATCATTTTGTATGTGTAACTTGACTACAAGCATAAACACTATTTATTAAAGAAACTTATGTCTATTGTTGTGCATTAATTAGTGTTTTTCTGAAAGGATATTTAGATGAATTGATGTAAACCTAGTACCCCTTTCAGACTACATCTGACGATGCGCATCAAATCACTTCATAACATATCATTTCGGTTTCAATCCTGTGTCCAGAAGGAAACGCATTCTAGGATAGACCGTTTGCCAGTTCTCTGTAGCTTCGAACTACTCCTGACTTCCTGCCTGTGCCACAAGATCGGAGGTGGCAGAAACCATTGGTTTTCTTAGCTATTTCTCATTACCTAATTTTCATTGTCTAATAATATGTCATTGATGTGGACCACAGCTATCCAAAACTTTCTCAACATTTCCTCTGGGAACCTAAATTATAAGAGATACAGGGAGACAAAAACTAATTCTTAAGCACTGACTCTATGGACAAGAAGTTCATTTTTTGGGAAGTGTCTCATACCATAATTTACCACATGATGGCAACTGGCAAACAATCTATGCACATCACTCCTTCCAATTTTGGGGCATGATTGTATCTTTTCAGGTTATAAATGCATCCATTCAGGGTACTTAATTTACTTAGCAAGATTTTAATTGCTGATATCGATGTAGTTCACTTCCAATTTCTTTGCTTTGCTGAGTTTGAAAGGGGTATTATACCCTTTACAGACTAGCCCCAAAATGCGCATTATAGGGCTAGTCAGTAAGGAATATTAGTCTTGTGATAAACCTTTTTTTCAACAAAGAATGAATAAAGAGATATAAAATGTTGTACTTGATTTACTTTTAGTCTGATAAAGCCATTCTTCCTCTGACGCCCATTACTAGCTTTTCACATACTGTGCATTCCGTGACTGTTAACTACTGGCCTAATGCGTGTTCTGAGGCCTAGTATGAAACATGCATATGGCAATTATGTGGTATATCATATGCATGTGGGTCTATGTCCTCTGAGAACCATATGGCAATGATAGTAAACTAGACTGTTTTAACAGTGATATGTATTTTAACGGAACTACCAATCGTCCCTTAAAGCCCCATACCCACTGGGTGATTTTACCGGCGACGGGCGACTGGAAGAATCAGCCAATCCTTATGCTCTCCTGACAGTAAAGCCCCATACCCATTAGGCGATTTGGCCTCGTCACCCGTCAGTAAGCTATATTGAAATGTACATGTTTGATCTGAGTCGCCGGGAGACTCGCCCAACGATTCGCCCGACGATACAGATCTAACATGTATATTTCAATACACCATATCCACGGGCGACGAGGCCAAATCGCTTAGTGGGTATGGGGCTTTAGGTATATTGAGATGTGCATGTTTGATCCTAATCTGCCCTAAAGTCGGCCGATTATACCCTTAGAATCAGCTGATTTTAGGGCCAATGAGTCGGCCGACTCAGCCAAAATCGCCTCGTGGGTTTGGCGCTTGTGGTTCGCTGCCACTCACGGCTTTACTATATTGATAGTGTTATGATACAATTCACTCATGATCAGAAACTGCTATAGATCATTTCAGAAAATTGCTATCAAAACATAAAGTTCCCTTTACCCTGTTCATAGAAATCCCCATTTTATTCTAATTCTTGGTCAATTTCAATCATCTATGATGTAACGATGCCGCCAAGTTGATTCGATGCTATTCCAGATAAAAACCTCTATGACGTCATCGGCCATTTCCCTCCCACATCCATTGCAAAATGGCTGAGGGTAGAATTTTTACTTTTTTTATTTCAAAATTCATAAAGTATATTTATATACATAGATCAAAGGAAGAAATATAACGGATGCAACACATAAGATGCATTTTGATGATTCCCTATCAATAAACTATTTATTTTGAGGTTCTAGGAGAACATGTATACACTTTATGTATGTAAAGTTGTCGAAAGTTTAAAAAAAGAAAAAAAGAATAGATATCGTTAGAGATCAATGTATTCACCAGGTGGCGCCAGCACTACTAGCTACTAGTATGACTACTACTGCTGCCTAGGGATTAAAGGTGAAGGCATTTAATCGGCCCGTATACAGGGAGGGGATTTGGTGGGGTCTGAGACCTTATATGTATATATATGATATAGAGAGACTGGAAAGCTTCTCTTTGGGCCTATGTGCTCATTCCCCTAGTGGCTGGTTGGAACCAACCTGGTCAACCGTGACCAGGGTCTGATCATTACCAATGTATTTTTAGAATGGCAGGTGGCACCTCAAAGATTATTTTTACCACAGGCATAATGGTCAATCCAAATCCAATCCAACCAGTACCTAGGTGGCAGGCCAGTAGTGCATAACAGGTTTACCCCTGGCTTTCCAGTCTCGATATATCCTATATATACATACAAGGTCTCTGGTGGGGTGGCATGCATTGAGTGAAAAAATACAAAAATAAATAAAAATTCCACCTTCCCTTTAAAAACAACTGTAAAGAACATATCCCTTTCATCCCTTGTCACACTAGAATTCATATAAACTTGGTATTCCACAGTTTTTGGAGGGGCACCTGTCTAGGCTATTTTCTTGCGACTAATGGGAACCAGGTGCTAACTTCTGATAGGATGTAACTTTCAAAGTACTGTATGCCCTACACATGATTAGTATCATGATGTAGTGTAACATTTACAATTTTATTTGTTAGATATAATACTTAACATTTTCAGAAATAAGACATGCTGTTGCCATAACAACCAAAATAATTGGTTAAATTTCAAAACGTAGATATTCCTATGTTGAAGTGCTGAATTGAAGGATTGGGAGAGGTACTAAGGTAAGTTGGTATTTATTGTACTGGATCATTATGGTTCAACGGGAAGCGCGCCATCTTGCCTTAGGTTCCTACTTCCGGTTCTCACTTGTAAGTCATGCATTATCGCTAATTCATCAAGGTAGGTAAGCATAACATCATGCACTTGATTTCCATGGAAACCAGGTGATGTGACTTTTATCATAAAATTAGGTAAACTAAATAGAAGATATTTAAAGCTAATTATCCAAGAAACACCAAGTAGCTATTTTCATGAGATCTAAAATGAGAGTATTTTGTTCCTAACAAATTTTGAAGTCCATATAATACTCCATATCTAACTATTTGTAATTTTGTCAATATCATTTATGTTGTATTTTCTATGGATTTAAGGAGTTTAGATTCTATCATGTTCAGAATCTCACACCCCAGCTTGTCCTCAGAATATCTTTAAATATATTTATATTTTCAAAAGCCTGAGGCCTGTTGTTCTATGTTCATCACCTGTCAATAAGCCCCAAAATCATAGAGCAGGCCACAATGTTGTCACTTCGATTATCTTAGAATTAGGCTTCATTTTCATGTACACATATATTTCATCACACTAGTAACTGCCCTAAAAACTATATTTAGTTTAATTATAATCAAATCATCGTCTTTACTGAATACCAAATGAACTATTAAAACAAACAAAACATGTAACATCATTTTGGGATTTAGTAAGCTTTATTGCCATAGGGATCTCCATCGCATAGTGGTCAGCTACAGAATATATCATTAATTACATAAGATATCAAAAATCAATCCAGCCTGTTCCTGAAATTCACTAATTCTTATTTATATCACATCCTTCCTTTCTTCACTTTAACACAAAATTTAATGGGGGAAGCACAGTTTAATGGAAGAAAACATTTTATGGTCTAGAAATGGACAATCAGGTTGTAAACAACCCCAAAAATGAACATTAATGATCAAAAGATACAAAAAACAGAATTTAACAGAGAGTTGATATTGCACTTGTTTGACAACCAATGGCAGGTCTAGACCTGTATTTTGACACCTTACACATCATCATATGCTGTACTGACCGGAATATGGGACAGACAGCACTTTGGTAAACTTAGTTAAGCAAAGTGAATTAGAGAACCTTCTCTTTTAACTCAGGGAATTGTAATCTTTCCATTAACAGAGAAACAGGACATAATTAAACAAGGTAACACTCGATAAAATCGTTAAAATTCCATTTTTGAGAAAAGAATTAATCAATTTTCACAATCCCTCATCATAACACTCACTGAACGTAATATATTTTTAGATTGATTAGTATTAGTATTATGTGATATATAAACATCATAGCATGAATATGTAAACAAATATTAATTTCTTTATTGTAGAAGCAAAATGTAAGGTTCAATCTGTTGCCAACACTATTTTGTTACTGAAATCTTGTTTCCCATTGTCATTTCAGCTCAAAGTGTTGAATATTCCAAAATGCATTATCAATTGCCAGAGTCTGATAAAAATTCTGCATCATATTTATTTGTGACCTAATTAGGCAAAAATGTAATGGTATAAGATGTCCTTGGCGGTAAATAGATCAATATTTTGAGAGAGGAAAATTTAATGGTGACACTCCAAGCCTTTTGTTATTTATACCTACATAAAGCTTGGATTTGCTGCGAAGATATTCCTGAAGTTCACTAACAGCTTTGATAATACAGATAATTATTTGTTAATACATTAGAAGCCTGCTTCATTAAACATACATGGGTGTCCTCATAATTGTAAGTTAGACCTCATAATTTTTCTAAACTTTGCTCTTGTGCAATTCTTCCAACCACTGGTAGCTTATTTACAGTATCTAAGGCACCTGCAGGTCAGTTTTTACTTATTTTCGGGAAATAACACACAAACATTAGTTTTATTGAAGTTAAGAAATATATATAAATGAATATAAACAGATACAAATTGCAATAAACGGCACTTGTATGCATCTTGAATTAGGCTATTCTGCGGGAAAAATACATGAAATGACCTACTAGTGGTGGGTAAACATTAATAGTAATTAATAATGATACAGCTAAGATTATCTTGTACCTTTTATACAACTTGTTATTCATCACTTAATATGATATAGATAAGTGTGGACAAAAAAATCACCTGTTAAAGGGGGCCAAAATGTTCAAACTTAAATATTTGTGGAAATCCATTCCATGAGTATATTTCTGGCTTATGCTAAAATGATAACCATGAAATATGGCAGAAAAATATGTATTTCTTGCTTGACTCAATCAATTTAGATCTGAAAAAAAAAGTTAGTTTACAAACAAATGGAAATATTACCATGCCCTATGGAATTTCACTTCAGTTTGAACTAGTTTTTACAGCTAATATTTAACCACGCACCTTAACTAGTCTCATCTGACATATTTCTATAATTATCTGAGATTTGATATTTATTTTTTAAATTTATTTATTTATCTAACCACAATCATTCACAGAATGTTCTTTCATGTAGGTATAATTTTGTCTATTACATTGGTGTTGGGTCCCTTTAAGAGACTGCTACATATATGTTTCTCTTGAGATAGAAAGTTCTCTCATGGGAGAGACAAGAAGGACAGTTTGTCTGACTCTGAGAAATGTCATTCACAGTTTGTTCATAAGAAAAGGACCGACACCATAAAATCTTATCATTTCTAAAGGAAGCTCTTTCAAATCTAATATGTTACAAAGAAAAAAAATCTGAAATGGTGAATCTTATATCTCATTCTTCACCAACTTCATAGTGTCTATAACTTCATCATTGTCCTTCCCCGCTAGGAAATGTTGGGTAACAGACAGTGTTACTTCCCTGCAGGGAAGTAATCCAAGATTATTTCCCTGCAGGTAAATAACGATGCTGGTTGGCATGGAAAATCCGTCTTGTTTTTCATGGGTTCATGGGTTATATTTCAGGCTTGTTGGTATAGAAAAAAACAAGGACTAACCTCGGGTGCACTCAGCCATGATTATTAACCCTTGTCTCAACCCATTCATGGGTCGAGGGCTTTGCCCGAGACCCATGAATGGGCTTTGACAGGGGGGCAATAATCATTGCTTCGTGCCCCCTCAATTAGTTCTGTGTATGCATCATCCATAAAACAAGAGTCGCAGCAAACATTTGTTCCACTGTCAATTCCTTATGATCGGGAGAATTCCTGGTTGCCTTCTGAAGATTAGTTTTCGTCCAGATCTGATTCCTGTTGGCGCTGGTAGTGGATTCATCGCTGGCCTCGGATACACCACTCTTGCTCCTGGATTTGGTCGACATAAACCACATAGACAAGAGATGCCAATGCCAATCAGCGAGAGTATTACAATCCCGACTACTCCACCTATGATGATCGGTATGGAGTTGACAGCTATTTCTGGAATAGAAATAAAAGTATTATTGCTGGTTGAAATGGCTTAGATCATATCAGGGTTGGATCCAGAGATGTTCAAAAGGGCGAGGCCCTAATGTAAAAATTCCCACCAGACCCTCTAAAATTTTACATTAAAAATGTATTACTTTGCCAAAGATAGAGGAAGCACGCTCTCCCTGTGACCCCCATCTAAATCCGCCACTGGATATAAAGTCTCCTATGTGTGACCATAGCTGTCTGAAACTGACAAACATTACTTGTCACTAGGTGTTCAAAAAATTCAATGCATGTATGAGATTCAGTATTGTGTATTAGAACATATTACTCATATATTTTTAGGCACTTTTATTTTCCGTAGAATTGTTACCAATTGACCAAGAAATAATGATCATATTAAGAAATAAACTATTCTCCTAGCCATCAGAAAATGTTTGAGGATTCTGAAACCTACCTTCGCACGTTTCCCCACCATCGGAAAACTTGAACCCAATGCCACAAACGCAGGTTAATCCACTGGCTGAGCATGAAGGTTGTGTGATGAAACATAATTTGTCTTCACATGGATCTTAAAAGAGAAAAGCGTCAATTCATGATGGAATTCAATTGTGCCTAAGCAAAAGCATTTTATACAACATTAAATATATATATAACCACTTTTAATAGTGTCCGTACAAACTAATTTGGATGACAAATCATATATATTTTTTGTGAAATTACATACATATTTATATAAAATAAAAACTGATTATCTTATAGCTCGTAACATAAGAAACAGTGTTGTATTCATATCCCATAATGGCACGAAACTATAAAACCCAACTGAAAGTGGACCTTCATAAGGACTATATGTACAGCTCAGGCATTCCTCTTTAGGTCCCCACGCAGTGACTAAACCCTGGCAATTAGTTGTATAGGGTGGGCCAAATTGCCAAGTCCTTCCCTACCCCGACAACTTGTCCCCCATAGAGCACTAGTCACTAGGGAAGATATGGACTTCCCAAGAAAGAATCTGTTGTTATTATAACGTTCTGCATAGTTCTGTTCATTACGTTGATTTGATTGCACCCAAAAATATCTTTAGAACCTAACATTGCAATGTCGCAGTGTGACGTTATTGTGAGATTCTTGTAACGTTCTTTCGCATCATAATAATGTTATTATAACGTTCTTTAATAGTAAGGTCCCAACTTCACTAAAATTATTGTTATTATAACCTTCTTTTTTAGTTAGTCTCAACTTTACCAAAAATAACGTAAGTGTTATGTGAAAATTGTGCAGGTTACAGACCAACCAAAAAAAACGCAGAACAACTTGTTATGTCACTGCTTGCCTGGGTTGGCACTTTGGAGTTGTCAATGTGTGTAGGGTAGGGTACAAAGGCTACCATGAAATAAGCCGGAAGGACTTGGCACTTTAGGCCACAACATAAAACTAATCGCCGGGGTTTAGTCGCCACGTGGGGAGCGGGCTTTATGGAATGACTGTAAGTCCAATCAGAAAATGGGTATTGGATTTGTATTAGAACATACAAACATTTTATAAAATGTCAGACCCCCCTCACCCCTTGTTGCGTACATACTTAATGGAAGGTCCCGTATCTCGCCGGTGCTATTTATACACATGGAGTCCATGACATGGATGTCATAATAAGAATAAATATGATTGTATAAGGGGACCTTCTCAAACTGCTCAATATGGTTAAATTGTCCTTTATTCTATATCAGGATTCCAGACCCTATACCTTCACTATTGTCCTCTCCTCTCAGAATCCAGTGAATTAATAGATCTATTATTGCCCTGGCTGGCAATAATGTCTCTCTGAAATTACAATGCCAAGTTTTGTGGTGTCAGTAAAATTTGGACTATATATGAGAACACACTGCTACTGTTATTGCCCCAGTTTGCCCACACCAATGCTTCGTGCTGAAGCCCTTGATGGTACATGCAAACCAGGGCAATAACAATTGCTTCATGCCCCCTTGGCCTGTACTATGTTTAATTTACCACCTATGTAGTGTACCGGAGTCCCCTCATTAACATTTCTTATATATATGCAAACCTCTACCAAGTTCTGAAGTATGAATGCTTCAACAAAACCAAGCATATAGATTCTGAGCACAGACACACTATTCTTAGGCTTCATACGTGCCACATATCTAAATCCTCTAAATATCTTCATACGTGCTATATTTAAATCCTCTGTTTATCTATGTACGAATCAACTGTAATGTGGTATATCATGACATGCCTGTAACTTTACGGGTGTGCACAATTTTTTGATTGTATATAATTTGATATATTGAAACTTGTAAATAGACAATACATATCTTCTTCAAATTTTGAATGTAGATAATGTAAAAATGTTTTCCTGGAGGCTAGAGAATACCAGCTACTGTACTGGTAACTTGTCTTCAGGTAAAATAAAAGAATTAAAAAAAAATGTCTTAAGATTGAGGCACCACTTGAATCACATGCATTTGTCAAAAATGCATAACATGTCTAATTTCACAGTTTAGATGAGAGATTTATAGAACATGTTAATAAATTTTCAAGACTTGAAAAAATAACTAAATAGAGGCACATATTTTATAAAAGTATAAAGCCAATCAAGCACATTCAAGCACAATCTAGACAACAATATAATTTTTCTGACAAGAATGTGCTTATAACTGCAACTTTGCTGTTTCTATTTTTCATTATACTGTGTTGCAGTGTTCCACCAGGTCAAGAGGTGTATCAGTCTGACAAGTAGTGGAGTAGAGTTTATATTTTCATAATAACACTTTTTTACAGGGATTTAGATTATTCTACTAGGTAGATTATTTCTGTATTAACCATCAAGTGAATATTTTTATGTTTACCTGATGGGATAATCTAATATATCTTTAAACAATAATCATTTTCAATCAGCTCAACAAAATTATCATGATGTATACAATATAAAACTGATAAGAAATTTCAATCAGGCTTCAAAAACGTCCAACCTACCAAAGTAAATAGCAACATTGGACACAATACCCTAATCTAGACCAATGTTTGGCTATATATGGAAAGGTAGAGACTTCGGCTATATTCCACGATGCATTCAGTGGCACTTGCGTTGCCTCTGGTTAGGAAACGCATGTTACTTGCGTTTCAGATACCAACATGTTGGTATTTCAACGCAAGTAAAAACGCATGTAAAGTTGCGTTTCCTAATAACGCATGTACAATGCATCATGAACACAAGTAAAATGCATTGTGGAATATACCTTGCGTTCCACTCCAGTTGCGGTGATCACTTGCGTTGCAATGCAAGCTGATGACGTAAGTGACAGGAACGCATCATGGAATACAGCCTTTACTTGGCTGGACTAGGCTGCTAAGCCACCCTGGTGACAACAGCAGTGTTAGCTATGGTCCCTAGAGGACCAACAGCGGTTGTGTATAGGGCCCTGACACTGCACATTAAAGAACACAGGTCTGTACCTTGGTAAAAGTGCAGGGGTATATCTCTATCTTCAGTGCTCCAGGAACAGTGAATCTTGGGTTCAAACCCAACAAACAAAGAAAAATATTATAGCAGTTGCAAAGGGTGAACTTACGTATACAGACACCTTGCGCAAACGCGTAGTAACCTCTGTTTGCATCGCATCGACAGTCATTGCCGATCGCAAAACAGGTGCGAGCTTCATCACAATCGGTTCCATAACAGGCATCTTAAGAAAATCAAATAAAGATGATCAGGTATTCATTGTTAATAAATTATGAAAGTATATATACTGTAACCAAGATCTCCTTAATTATGATGTTGCAATGAAAGTATAGTAAAGCTTTTTTGGGGATACCCATTTTTAAACTAATATCTTATATGGCATTGATTAGCTTTGATTTAGGTTTCAGGTGAACAGAATAATAAGAAAAAGTAGAGAGGGCATTTTCAATCAGTGATAGCATAAATCAAGCCACAAAGTAAACTAAAACGAAAGCAAGCTTAAGGCCTCAATATTTGTTTACGGAATAGGAATGGTCTCGAATGTAGCTTAAGGCTATATTCCACATTCCGATTATGAAAATCTCTATTGGGAATAAAGGTCAAATATACATATGTAATAATTATATCAATATAAAGGTCTTACTATTTTCTTTTGAATAGTATCTAACTTTTATTTTATTTTTATTCAGAGATACATCTTACAAAGTCAGTTTTTCTTGTAGATGTTAATTAGGAGAACAGCAAAACAAGACAATTTACAAGGTTTATTTCTATTAAAGGTCTAATGTCATATTCTCTGAGAGAATCAATTGCAAACAAATACGAAATCAGCAGCATCAAAGGGTGGAATACAGGATTTACGACTGGATATCAATTGAATAATCGTGTGATGAATTCATTTGTTTGAATATGTATGATGATTCCACTAATCAACAGTAGTAGAACTTCATTGTTATAGAACAAACATTTCAAATCAAATCTAAATTGTTTTCATGAGAAGAAAATATTCTGTAAAGAGATTGATCTAAACTTACCTCCACATTGACCGTCTGATTGTATGGTGAAAGATATGTCCGAACACTCACATATTCCGCCTCTGTTTGAGCATCTGTTACCATTCAAAGGGTTAAGACAGTCCTTTCCTTCACAAGGATCTTGAAAAAGAAAACATTTGCATATGAGAAATTTTTTTTTTCTCAGTAATGAATTTTATAAATCAGAGAGTATCTATGATATTGAGGATTGCAAGTTGGTTTTGTACCCGACTTCCATGCATTCCACATTTTTCACATACTGCCCTATTATTAAGGATAAGGTAATCGCATTGTCCTTGCTCTGCAACCATCCCATGTTTAGTTAATGCTAAAGTATGCAGACTTTTAATCCAAAGATGAAATGTTCCTCTGTTTAATAAAGAGACAGAAAAAAAAGAAGAAATGGGGAGTCTGTGTTTCATTTACACAAAAGGGGAAGGTAAGATTGCACATATGAACTCCAGCATATTATCAGGATGTCCTATTCTTGGACAAAGTATTTTCCTAAGATAATAATTTTCCCATTCAAATATTCCACGTTTTTTCCTAGAACAAAATTCCCAAGTATGGTTAGAAAATCTAGCTCAAAAATATAGAGGCCATCTACAGAGATGTGCTTTTTTATATCATTGGAACAATGAAACATGTACGAATGGATCATGAATGAAAACACTGCTCTTGAAGTATAAGAATAAAAGAATTTTTGTGCCCCGCCTAGCTTATCCAGGAAAAAGTGCATTACTTTTCAAAAAATTTTACATATATAATTTCCAGACTGCTGAGTAACTAAGGTATGAAAAAATGAGTATTTATATTACTTAAAAGTGTTTATTAATAGATCAAATAATGAAAGACGGAAGAAAGATTGTCTACTACCATGATTAGATTTTTGTGGTGGTTTGAAATCTCACCTTGGCACATGTCACCATTGTTGATAAATTCCAAATCATTGTTACAGCGGCATCTGCCTCCAATGTTAGAGCATGTCGGTGGGACCTCGGTGTCAAAACAGCCTCTATTGTCACAAGGATCTTCAAAATAGCAAAAACAGTGGACTTAATCAATCAGTTCTCACCTTGGAATGACTGCGAGTCCAATCTCAGACCCCAACCCCTACCCCTTTGAACAAATAATACGCATTGGGTTTGGATTAGAACATACAAACATTTAATAAATAAACAAAACTGGACGAGTGTGGAGATACAGATGGCTGGATCATCTGTGGCGGGAAGGCAGATCAGTACCAGTGTGGAGCACAAGTATACTTTCACGGAATTGAGAAGGTTAATGGTATACATAGCACATATTTGAGCAAGTTTAAACCATCTTTATAGCATAGATTTATTCGACCAGCCCATTTCATTTGGAATTATCTGCGCGGAGGACTATGTTTGATGAAGGCGCAGAGGCGATTGGACTGACTTCGCCGCGACTTCACACTCCCTGGTATTCTTATGCGAGTTCCTGCGAGTGATGTGGCAACGGTTTTGAAAATTATTCAATAATTTGATAATTTGGATAATTTATCGCCATCCTTTCATGTAAGTGAAATATATGTGATAATATTTATCCATCTTATTGCGATAAATTTATTCGACCGGGCCGATTCCCTTAGAACTATTTTTGCGGCTGACTACAATTGATCAGATGGATGGGGCTGAATGACCTAATTTCTGTTTGAACAAGGCGGCGGTTATGGCGCGAAGAGCCCGAATTGATCCTCTGGATTTCTTCATATTACGCTGAAAAAACTGAATCTACGAGCAATTCCAGCCTGCTGCACGTGGATAACATAGCCGTGATGTACAAGGTAATGTGAAATTTACGTGTCATCCTCTGTATATGGAGATAATCCGTGAAGAACTTTGGACATTTTACTTGCCAGCTCGCCCGCCCCCCGCAATGCTTGCCGGTGCTTTCCCCGAGAAGCCTCCTCTTCCACCCGCCAGAATTGCTTCAAAATATTACATATCTACATGGAGAATGCGCCAAATGCGTGGAAAATGTGTGGACAAATGCGTGGACAACTATGTGAGTGAAAGGCAGATGCTGACATTCAGTATTTATTAACTTCAAGCCTGCCGCCAACAGGGCCCTGCAACAACACTTCCCGCCCTGCAACAAGCAGTGCAAGCGACCTCGGGTCAGGTCGGGTCAGGTCAAAGGTCAGTACAACTTTTAGCATTCTTATATAGATTGAATTTTACAACTTCAACTCGGAGAAAACCTACTAAATATTAACATTAGATACTTATTCATTATGAAATATATAACAAATAGACATATATAACAACCTGGAACTGTTGGTTTTCCTCTAGATTATTTTTTGAATTTGGAAAAAACAGATTGAATTATTTTCACTATTAATTCCATTCCAGCACCTGCAACAGCGGGGCGGGTCTGAGGTTAGTATACCTTTCTCATATCTTATATAGATTGATTTTAACATCTTCAACAAGGACAGGAGCTCCAAGAATCTTATAGATATTATTCAACTTTGAATATTTCCTAAACTACAGAACGTTTCAGATTTTGCCCGGATTTCGTCCAGATTTTTCAGATTTTGCCCGGATTTTGCCTGGACTTCACATTGGATTATTGTTACCACTGTAATAATTGAAATTTATGTTAACAGATCCGTGGAAGACTGCCCCACTCAGCAGTGCCGAGGCCTGGGATAGACTGGAGGATGATGACTGGAAGAGGGGCCCAGCCTGTCCCTGCCCCTGGGTACCTGGAGCAGCAGGGACAATGGCCATGTCCATGGATACTGCCGCCACCTGCCCTGGGGTGGCCGCCGCCTGCCCTGGAGTCGCTGCCGCCTACCCTGGAGGACTTAGGGCTCTCACTGCAGGACACAGGCCTCCTCCTGTGTGACAGTGCTGTGGATGCTGTCAGTGCAGGGACGACTTCGCTGTGAGGTGTGGCTGCAGGTAGGGCCCTTTTCTTTGAGAGTTGTGCCCTCTCCTGGTCACTCTGCAGGAGAACACACATCTCGTACTGCATGTTCATGTCCGCTGTTGCATAATTGTTCAGGCTGGCTACATTGCTGTGACCTGTCAGGTGGACAATCACAGTGGGATTCACCCCTCTATGGAGCAAGTCAATCGCTGTTTTCTTTCTGATGCTGTGGTTAGTGAGCCTCCCCTTCAGATTACAGGCCTTGGCCATTTCAGGCACAATCTTGCGCAGTCGGTGCACACCCAGGGGCTGGTTCTTGTACCAGGTCCTGGCCCTGGGACTCTTGTGACGGCCAAGAAGAAGGGGCTGTCAGAGGCTATCAATTGGGGTGGGCGGTGGGACTTGAAAATCTCATACATTTGGACTGCGCACCTCTCGGGATGTCTCTCGTTCTTAAACAGTTTAGGCTTAAAATGCCTGGGATCCCCCTGGCCCTGTCTGGTCTTAGAATGGCGCTCGTTGAATTCTAGGTAGACATACCGATTTTCATCCTCCACATATTTTATGTCCCCCCAGTTCATCTGTCGGCCCTCTTGCATGCCCCTCAGCCCGAAGCACTCCACCACGTAGATGAACAGCCCTTGTTGCAGAGGTTCTGGGCTGGTTTTAGAGATGGCTCCCTTCTCCCAGAAGATGTTCATGTGTTGTGCAGTGAGGGGCTGAGATCTGTTGGGTTTGTTCCCATAGCCCTCCGCCTTGAGGGCCTTCCTTCGGGTGGCCAGAACTTCCCGGCTGCTTTGGAATTACGGGGAATCCTTTAGAGTGTATCCGTACTTTTTCTCCTTGAGATGAGGGTCGATGGCCCGGTGCATACTTGTCAGGGTGTCCGGTTCGTACTCGCCCCCTTCCTTCTTTTTAAAGACCATGAAGAAGGTACTCACCATGACATTGAGGGTTGAGGGCAGGAGTACTCGTGGAACCTCTTGACCACCTGTTGTGTCTTTTTCTTAGTGTTCTTGTTCTTGCATGAGTCAATGTAGGCCTGGATGTCGTCCTCATTGACCCCTCCTACTTCTCCCTGCTCCTCCATGTCCTCGTCCATGTCCTCGTCCATGTCCTCCTCCATGTAGTCCTCCTCATCAGTATCTGAAAGTTGATAGAAACAGGGAAGATGAAAATGGGTGTGTTTACCTGGAGAATAATGAGCACCACTCTATGACCAGAGAGGCTGGTCAGGGGATCCCAGGCATTTTGGCCCTAAACTGCAGGAATGAGAGACTTCCTGAGAAGTGGGGGTAACATTTACCTATACTATACACGTACTATAAAGATACTATACACGTACTATACCATACAATACACGTACTATACATGTACTATACACACACGTTTAAGGACAATCGCGCCATTATAGAAGTACCATTGATATTTGTTTGAAACTTCACACAGTGAAAGTTATACCTATACAGGCACCAAAAATGCAAAAAGAATCATAGGTCACCGTGGAAACTTTTGAGGTAAAAGGGTTTATTTATGTGATGATTATTCAAAAATTTATTTAAAAAATAAATTTTGAAATTTGATTTTATTTGCTCATTATTTTGATAGAAATGAAATTCCAACCAGCCAAATGTTTTTGATAAATGTGTTCATGTTTTCTCAAATGAAAGAGAAAGACTTTTGTAAAATCAGATGATGAACTATATGTTTTTAACTAGAAATTGTATAAAATAAACTAGTTCAAAAATATAAAAATTGAAAAATAAAGTTTTACACACAAAAATTGAACATTGAAAATTTCTCCTAAAGTTAATATAATATGCATATGGATGTAGGCTATCATATCCACCCAAAAAAACAGGGGGTCACCGTACTATTTTGTCCAGCAGAGATCAATATCCATTTAGAAACCTAAAAATAGCTTAAAATAGCTATTTATTTGTTTTTCTATAAATTCACTGAAATGTTTATTTCAAAAGTATTTTGATAGTTCTATGTTATTCCTGTGACTGTTACAATGATTTGGATGTGTAATATGCCTGCATACACCCTATATTGAAAAAGGAACAGAAGAAAATGTTATTTTTGTTTGCAAATTTCATTTTTCAGCATTTGTAAAGTTTTCTCAAAATGAGTCATGTTTCCCAATTTCTTTCTTGAAAACTATGCCTTTTAGCCAATTTTCTATACCATTTATGAATTCTACATATATTATTGAGTCTTTCTGCAAAATATAAATTAGATTGAGGAACTTTAAATATTTGGGTATCTGGAAAATGGCGCCATTGTCCTTAAGCGCATTTTAAACGCATTTACACGTTTTCAATAGGGTATATATCATTGACATTGGTGGGAGGGGAATGTGCTTACCTGGTGGGAGGTAGTCTGTGTCCTCCATGTCATGATCATGGAAATTAACGTGGACGGACACCTCTGGAGGTGTTTCTGACGTGTCCGGAGGGTTTTCTGGAGACTGAGCAGGGTTTTCTGGAGGCTGAGCAGGGTTTTCTGACGGCCATGCAGGGTTTTCTGAAGGATGGGCAGAGTTTCTGGTGTGGCAGGAGGGGAGTTGTCCCAGTGCCAAAAGACGTCTGGGGCTTCAAAAACGTCCAAAGCTCCGTTTAAATCCGTTTCGCTGACGTCGGAATCGAACATTAGCATTTCCCTTATCTGACTGTCTGTTAGATCGATACTAAACATTGTTTCTGATGTCATTTCTGACGTTTTCGCCATTTTTAACGGATATTTCTGACGTTTTTAGCTCGTGAGGGGTTTGTTGTGGTTTGTGCAGACTGAATGCACTGCGTCTGGGTCATGTGATCAAATCTGCGCTTGCCATTGGTCCGTTATATAGGTCACCTTAGGTCAACGTCAGGTCAGCGTAGGTCAGAGGTCAAACTCTCTCTGTGTCCATGTATTTTGATTGGTCTAATGGATAGGTCGCACTACTTTTCTGTATTTGTACACTGTACAGATACGGATTTCATAGTTGTACACTCCGCGCTGTCACTGTATGCCTATTTAGCAATTCCGAAAAAGTATAATAAAATATCAGACCCGTCTCACCCCTTAATGCATACATAATTAATGGAAGGCCCCTGATGTCACCGATACTATTTATATGTATGGAGTCCCGACGTGGATGTCATGCTTAGGATATATATATATGATTGTATGGGGAGACCTTCTTAAACTGTTCAAAATGCTAAAATTCTTGTTTATTCTTTGTCAGGATTCCAAACCTTATACCTTTACGGGAACACACAGCTATTGTTATTACCCCAGTTTGTGCACACCTGTGCTTCATGCTTAACCACTCAATGGTATGTTCAAATTGTATTACTTTAGCACCTATGTAGTGCACACGAGTCCCCCATCAACATTATTTGTAGGCAAACCTCTAAGAAATTTTGAGGTGTAAATGGGTTAACAGAACTGAGCACATAGATACAATTCAGGGCACGGACGCGCTATGCCTAGGCTTCTTACATGCCATATCCCAGTTTAGATCAGAGATTTATAGAAAATATTAACAATCTTTCAAGACTTGAAAAACTAATCTAAATTGAGTCACATATTTTTGAAAGAATAAAGCCAATCATGCACAATTTACAACAACAATATTTTCTGACAACAAAATGAGCTTATGACTGCAACTTTGCTGTTTCAATTTTTCATGGTTTCAATATTATAATTTATGCCCTAGGTTTCATTAATTATTTGCCTGTGTTGCAGTGTTCCACCAGGTCAAGAGGTGTATCAGTCTGACAAGTAGTGGAGTAGAGTTTACAGTTCTATAATAACACTTTCTTACAGGCATTGTGATTATTCTACTATGTAGATTATTCTGTATTCACCAGCAAGTGAATATGTTTTTGTGTACCTGATTGAAATAATGTAATATATCTTTAAACAATATTTTCAATCAGCTCAACATGTTTAAAATAATGTATACAATATGAAATAAAAAGAAGCTTAAAGGCCATATTACACTATGTATTGGCCGGCTCACGTTGGGGCTGTTTTATTCACGTTTTACTGACGCGAATAGGAACCCGAATCTTGATGCCTAACGCGAAGTATAATAATTATATAGGAAAAGGTTCGCATTGGGATCGTGTTGGGAACTAGACCCCAAAACGCTTAGTATAATATAGTTTGTGTCAGATCCGATGCACAGCATAATATGGTTTTAACTCGTGTAGGGCACCAGATGCGTTGGGCACCAAGACACAACGCAAATATAGACCCTACACCCTTAATACGGCCTTAACTCTTTCCTTGCACCACTAAAATTTCAATCAGATGTAACAACATTACTACCTACCTAAGTAAATAGCAACGTGGGGCACAATGCCCTAGTGTAGACCAATGTTTGGCCATAAAATAAAAGATAGAGACTAGCTTAGCTGGACTAGGCTGCTATGTCACCCTGGTGACAATAACAGTGATAGCTAAGGTCCCTAAAGGACCACCAGCTGTGTAGGGGGCCCTGTCTATGGTACACTGCACATTAAAGAACACACATCTATACCTGGGTAAAAGTGTAGGAGTATGTCTCTACCCTCTCATAGATTCAATTACCCAGCAGCAAGGGTGAAATAACTTAGTACTCCAGAAACAGTGATTCTGGGGTTCAAACCCAAGAAACAGACAAAAATATATTATAGCAGGTGCAAAGGGTGAACTTACGTATACAGACACCTTGCGCTAAAGCGTAGTAACCTCTGACTGCATCGCATTGACAGTCATTGGTATTAGCAGAGCAGGTTCGAGCTTCCTTACAATCGGTTCCATAACAGGCATCTTAAGAAAAGGCAGCTAAAGATGATCAGGTATTCAATGTTTATAATCTATAAAAGTATATATACCATAGACAAAGTCTTATGATGTTGCAATGAAAGTATAATAAAGCCCTTTTAGAGATTTTTAAGCTGATATCTGAAGTGGCATTGATTAAGTTTGATTCAGGTTGTCAGGTGAACAGAATAATAAGAAAAAGTAGAGAGGGCATTTTCAATCAGTGATAGCATAAACTAAGCCATAATCTTAAGCAAGGCAGCTTTTTTTCTAAGAGAATAAGAATGGTCTCCATTGTAGCTTGAGGCTATATTCCAAATACCAATTTTGCTGTAGATTTTGAAATTTGGTATTGGGAATGAAGGTTAAATATAATGTCATATATCAATTTTACTATTCTCTTTTGAATTGTATGTAAGATGTAAGGTCTCATGTCATATTCTCTGAGAAAATTAAACAAATAAAAAATCAGCAGCATCAAAATGACTATGTGGAACACAGGATTTAGGACTGGATATCAATTGAATAATCATGTGATAAACTTATTGATATTATTTAGTTTGAATATATATGATGAATCCCTATTTCATAAAATTCTTTTCACTAATATACAGTTGTAGAGCTTTATTATTGTAATACAAGCATTTGAAATTTAATCTAAATTGTTTTTATGAGAGGAAAAATAATTTTGACAAGATGATTGATATAAACTTACCTCCACATCGACCGTCTGATTGTATGGTGAAAAAGGGGTCCAAACACTCACAAACTCCACCTGTGTTTGAACATCTGTTGTCCCTCGAAGGGTTAAAACAGTCCTTACCTTCACATGGATCTTGAAAAAGAGAACGTTTGTTTATGAGAATTTTGTTTTTTTCAGTAATGAATTATATAAATCAAAGAGTATTTATGATATTGAGGATTGCAAGCTGATTTTGTACACAACTTCCATGCATTCCACATTTTTCACAAACTGCCCTGTTATTGCGGAAAAGTTAAACACACAGACTTTCCACCGCAGCCATCACATATTTAGTAAATGCATAAATATGCACACCTTTTTTGTAATCAAAAGATGAAATGTAGATTCTCCCCTGTTTTAGAGAGAGACAGAAGAAAAGGAAATAGCGAGTCTTGGGTTCATGCATACAAAAAGTGCAGGTAAGATTGCACATATAAACTTAGCTATGTTATAGGGATGTCCTATCCCTGGACAAAGTATTTTCGTGAAATAATAATTTTCCATCAAAATATTCCATGTTTTTCCCAGAACAAAATTTGCCAAGTAGAGTAAGAGAATCTAGCTCAAAAATACATAGGACATATACAGAGAGGTGCTTCTTTGTAACATTGAAAAATGAAACTTGTACAAATGGATCATGAATGAAAACATTGCAGTGCTTCCAAAGAAACATTTTCATTTTCATATTTTCTCTCTAGAAGTATAAGAATAACAGAGATTTTGTGTTCCTCCTAGCTTTTCCAGGAAAAGAATGCATCACTTTAAAGAAATGATACTGTCATTTTACATATATTTACTAGGCTGCTGAGTAACTAAGGTATTAGAAATGAGTATATTTATAGCTTAATAGTGATTATTCATAGCTCTAGAAATGAAAGAAGGAAGAAAGATTGTATACTACCATGATTAGACTTTTTTGGGGATTTGAAATCTCACCTTGGCACATATCACCATCATTGACGAATACAAAATTGTTGTTACACCGGCATCTGCCTCCAATGTTAGAGCATGTCGCTGGGACCTCAGTCTCAAAACAGTTTCTATTGTCACAAGGATCTTTAAAATAGCAAAAACAGAAGACTTAACCAATCAGTTGATTGGAGATAAACCCATTGTACAAATCTCGGATGAAAACGATATGAGAAGCACTTTTAATTCTCCTCATTTTACTAATTTTTAGGTAATTGACTGCAATCTTTATGCAAATATACTTAGAGGTCTGCATTATATTATTTATCGCAAAGGCTCTAAAGCACATAGTTTGAAATGTTGTATATATATGTATATATACATATACAAAGAAACAGCAAGTTTAAGTGTTATTCAAAATCAGCTATGGTAATTAATAGGAATTCAAGGCTAAACTTACGAAGACAAACACCTGGTACCAAAGAGTAATAGCCACGTGATACATCACAGTTACAGGCATTTTCCACTGCAGAGCAGGTTTCATCATCATCGCAACTGGTCCCATAACATGCATCTTGAAAAACAGTTCAGTTATATATTTAAGCCCCATTCCCAGTATTGGATTTTTGCCTTGAGATTCATTCAACCTAGGCTATATTTTCTTTCAATCATTTGCACTCACAGTTATAAACAGAACTTTGGAAACACATTTTTATGATGTACTATGGAATCGTCAATATCTATTATGATGAATTCTTAAATCAAATAAATGATTTGCTATGCTTCAGATTCTGAGATCACAATGAATCTTCACAGAAAATATTGCATATGGTGAGTGGGGCTTAAGTGGAATGAATGTAAACTATCATAATAGGTGCTACTTAGCAGGTCACTAGGTCAAGATGATTGATTTAGGATGTAAGATAGGGTTAGATCAAATGGAGGGGAAATGTTGTTATTGTGACCTTACTTTTAGTTAGTTAGACTTTTACATGACACAACTCTGTACATTACAAACTTTTCAAACTATGTCACCCAAGTGGAGATTTACAGCCTTTTGTCACCAAAGTGAAAGCCGGGTCCCCACTTGGGTAACTAAAGTTTTAATAGCCCAACAATTTGTGTTAACCCTTTAATTTCCTTCAAAGGCTACTAGTGGTTTTCAGTGGTCCTGGTCGCCATTTACGAAAAGGGTAACCATTAATCGCCGATCTTAAATCTTAGTCACCCAAGTGGGGACGCGGCTTAAAGGGGGTTGCCGAAAGTGCACTGCCGATTTGCAGCTGCTATACCTTTACATAGCCGAAATGCAATCGGCCGAAAGTTTGCCGAAAGTTAAGGATCGCGATATGGAGCATTACCTCGGAGATGCTCAATATCAGCGGCCCATCCTTTTGGTATGTGGAATACGGCCTTTACACTCATGGCCATGAAAATGTTGCCGTGGTTTGAGCGCCTCTTGAAGACATGGCTTGACAGGATTTTGGAGGCATATAATTGCCCCTAGTGACTAGGGTCCACTGATTTTGCGAACATCACTGGTCACCAATCGCTGGTAGTTTCAAAGGTCACTTAAGGCCATATTCCACTATATGGTATTTGCTTGCAGCCCCATGAAAATATACAAGGAAACTGCCACAATCTTGTTTGCGATAGGGTGCTGCAAGGTGGAATAAATATAATCGTGGCACCTGCTTATGGCATCTGATATAAAGGCTATGATTCACTTGCTTGTGGCCACCAGTCACAAGCAAACAGCTGCAAACTTGTTTGCGGTGGCCGCAAATAAGTAGGGTGCTGCAAGGTAGAATATAGGTACTTGCGGCACTTGCTTGCAGCCTCTGCTAGAGGCCCCTGTTATTTCATTTAGGTTTTCTACAGTTTGCTTGCAGCCAGAGATACCAACATGTTTGTACCAAAGCCGCAAATTGCTTGTGGTTTTCAGTGGTCCTAAAATAGCAGCCGCAAATGCCACCTACCACAAAGTAGAATATAGCGTTTAGTGTGTATGGCCCTTTATGATCCAAACCTACCTCCACACTTAGTGTCTGGTTGTATGGTGAAGAAGGCATTATCGCATCCACATACGCCTAGTTGGTTTGAACATGGGTGGTCACTTGGAGAGTCAAAACAATCATTTCCTGTACAGGGATCTTGAAAGAGAAACATTTTACTGTGATAATCATCATTCGATTCCCATACTAAAATCACAAATCAAAGACTCAGTGAGATATCAAAGAATGCAAGCATCTTTTGAACAATGTTTTCATCCCATTTTCCTTCTCCAAATTTCTTGCATATTGGTGAAACAAAACCAGCAAGGAATATACTATTCGCTCATCCACCAGCAAATGTGACCAGTCACAGGATTTGGTAACCCAGTGGGATATTGAGCAATTTGCTGTAAATTCAATATTAACTGATTTATGGATGAAAACACGTTAATACTACATATTTTCCTGAAAATGTGTACCTGTGCAGAATTTTCAAGAGAATCTGATTATAATTACAAAAACGTTCTATCAAGGCAACTGACAAAAGGAATGTTCAAATTGCATTAAGCTTTCTATTCAAATATTCTACTAAAAGTGTTTTTCTTCCCAACACCGAAAACTGCTAATCGATTGAAGATCTCTGTGAGAAATTGTAAGTTTTTGTACAACTGTGAAGATAATAAAACCAAATACTTTTGCCAGAGCACGGAAATTCAAATGAGCATATCTTGGTCCCTAATAGGAATATCTATAAAAAAAAAAGAAAGGTTTGCACCATTTGAAAGAGGAGATCTCAAATCCAAATTCAGGGTTGTCACCACTTAGGACACCGTTTCCCACGTTTGGTCACTTACTGTTTTACACTGTTTCAGAACCTTACCTTGACACATGTCTCCTTCGTTGACAAACATAAAGTTATTGTCACAGGTACAGTCGCCTCCATTGTCAGAGCAGTAGGGTGGTACAGTCAAACATGTCCTGAGGTGGCAAGAATCTATAACAGAAAAAGTGCATAAGTCAGTCAGGGAAAAAGAAACACTGGACACGCTTATATCTCCAGCAACTTGACTTCCCATTATAAATAGCTACTTTTAGTCAAAACCCATTCATCATACGCTGATACTAATAAGCTTCCTAATAACACATGTTTCTATGGAACCATAAACATGACCCTAGGAAACTCATTTCTGTGAACATAGAGTATATTATATGTTCCCCATGCATCTTTTAAAGGAAGAGGAATACTTTTCTGGCCCTTTGGAACAAGCACTATCATTGTCATCAGTGTTCCATGCCAGGAACTTCCTTTGCCACTGGTTCCTAGCAAGGTACACCAGCTGCCTATGCCTGATACCCAGTGGTCCAGAAAAGCTGTTCTCCTCAGTGTTACACTTTAACTTACGTTCGCAGACACCCGGAGATGTATAATAAAAGCCATTTGTTTCATCACATTCACAGGCATCCTCGTTAGCAGAGCAGGTAGGCGGACCAGCAGCAGCACAAGGGGTTCCATAACAGGCATCTTGACAACAGATTAAAAGAGGACAGTATATTATACAATTATATATATATATATATATATATATAAGCACATGATGATACATATATAATATACTATCAAAAATGTACCAAAGGCATGTATGTGGCATTGCAAAATCTTAACAAATAGTACAAAATTTGCACTTGAGGAGAAGATCTGAGTGCTCAAGAGAAATATGCCATTTGTATGAATTTTCACACTCTCCAAGCTGATATTTACTAGAACATGAGTTGTCTTATTCTGAGATGATTTAGCAATCCCCAACCCTTGAATAAAAAGTCTGGAACGGGGCTAATGTCAAAATGGCTAAGGCATATATCATTACATATACGGGTGTTGTATGACAGATCCTGCTGTCATAAAAAAGGACTTGACAAATGTTAAAGCTCTTCTACATGAGCATAGAGTATGTAAAACTGACTTATATGCATGGACTGATTTTACAGAGAAAGCGATATTGTTCTAGAAACCTAAGGGATGTTTTTGATACATGATTGTAACATATGTTCTCAACACATCCATTAGCAATGACCGGATGGCCATGCACTCTGACGGGACAACCATGTGCAATGACAGAAATCATCATGAGTGGGGTGTTACAGCTCTATGCAATGGCCATTTGTGCTGACATAATGCCCATGCGCGATGATTTCCGTCAATGCAAGTGGACATCAACACTTCCATGTGAACCCACACACACTGACAGAAAATCATAGCACGTGAGGTTGACACCTCACCTCCACAGAATCAATGAACCCATATACACTGACAGAAATCATGACATCTCACCTCCACAGGGTCAGGGAACCCATGCACACTGACGGAAATCATGACATCTCACTTCCACAGGGTCAGGGAACCCATGCACACTGACGGAAATCATGACCCCTCACCTCCACAGGGTCAGGGAACCCACGCACACTGATGGAAATCATGACCCCTCACCTCCACAGGGTCAGGGAACCCACGCACACTGACGGAAATCATGACATCTCACCTCCACAGGGTCAGGGAACCCACGCACACTGACGGAAATCATGACACCTCACCTCCACAGGGTCAGGGAACCCACGCGCACTGATGGAAATCATGCCACCTTACCTCCACAGGGTCAGGGAACAGACGCTTACTGACGGAAATCATGACACCTCACTTCCACAGGGTCAGGGAACCCACGCGCACTGACAGAAATCATGACACCTCACTTCCACAGGGTCAGGGAACCCATACATACTGACGGAAATCATGATACCTCACCTCCACAAGGTTAGGGAACCCAACCACGCTGACAGAAATCATGACACCTCACCCTGTGGGAACCCATGTGCACTGACGGAAATCATGACACCTCACCTCCACAGAGTCAGGTAACCCACGCTGACTGAGGAAAATCATGATACCCACCTCCACAAGTTCAGGGAACCCTCACGCACTGATGTAAATCATGATACCTCACCTCCACAGGGTCAGGGAACCCATATACACTGACGGAAATCATGACACATCACCTCCACAGAGTCAGGGAACCCAAGCATACTGACATGAGGCCATTCTTGCTGACGCAATAGCCACACAGGCTGACAGAAATCATTGGCATAGGGTGCCGACACCTCCACAGCTATTCTGTCAGCATGCATGGCTACCCGTTCAGGCATGGAGGTGTGGAGGTGAGGTGCTTCGTGGAGGTGAATATAGGACTGACCAATAGCTATGTTCCTTACTAGTAATTTTACCTGCAATTCAGTTTCCCATCCCTGATCACTCAGTCTGTGGTCCAAACTGAAGCTGTGTCTCCACTAGGCACTAAATTGTTTTTATGATAGGAAAAATAATTGTGACAAGATGATTGATCTAAACTTACCTCCACATTGGCCGTCTGATTGTATGGTGAAAAAGGGGTCCGAACACTCACATACTCCACCTATGTTTGAACATATGTTGTCACTCAAAGGGTTAAGACAGTCCTTTCCTTCACAAGGATCTTGAAAAAGAGAAAATTTGTTTATGAGAAAAATAAATCCAGTATTGACTTATATACATCATTCAATTTCCATACTAAAATTACAGAACAAAGTTAGATATTGAAGAATGCAAGCTGCGTTTGAACAATGTTTTCATCCCATTTTCATTCTCCAAATTTTTTACATAGTGATGAAACAAAATCAGCAAGGATTATGCTATTCCCTCATCCACCAGCAAACTGTGACCAGCCACGGGATTTGGTAACCTAGTGGGATATTGAGCAATTTGCTGTAAATTCAATATTAACTGATTTATGGATGAAAACATGTTAATACTACATATTTTCCTGAAAATGTGTACAGAATTTTCCAGAGAATCTGATTATGATTACAAAAACGTTCTATATATTTATGGCAATTGCATTATGGGTAATTTTTGTATGTAGCACTTCTTAATGGACTTAATAGACTTCTTAATGGGTACCAGAATGAGCAATGATACCAGGTTACCATGGCAACTGAAAAAAGGAATGTTCAAATTGCATTAAGTATTCTATTCAAATATTCTAGCAAAAGTGTTTTTCTTCCCAACGCCGAAAATCGCTAATCAATTGAAGATCTCTGTGAGAAATTGTAGGTTTTTGAACAATTGTGAAGATAATAAAACCAAATACTTTTGCCAGAGCAGGGAAATTCAAATAATCATATCTTGGACCCTAATAGGAATATCTAAAAAAAAGGTTTGCACCATTTAGGACACCATTTCCCACGTTTGGTCACTTACTGTTTTACACTGTTTCAGAACCTTACTTTGACACATGTCTCCTTCGTTGATGAACACAAAGTTATTGTCACAGGTACAGTCGCCTCCATTGTCAGAGCATGATGGTGGTGCGTTCAAACATGTCCTGGAGTGGCAAGAATCTTCAACAGAAAAAAAGTCATTCAGGGGAAAAGAAAATTATGATTCTATACAAGATTTACACTATCAGAAAGGTTGGGGCTTTCAGAAAGAAACTCATTTCTGTGAACATAGAGTATATATTTTCCCCATGGATTTGTGTAACATGTAACAGGGAGGAGAAATACTTTTCCGGGCCTTTGGGTACAAGCACTATGTTATCAGTGTTCCATGCCAGGAACTTTCTTTGTCACTGGTTCCTAGCAAGGTACACCAGCTGCCTATGGCTGATACCCAGTGGTCCAGAAAAGCTGTTCTCCTCAGTGTTACACTTTAACTTACGTTCACAGACACCCGGAGATGTATAATAAAAGCCACTTGATTCATCACATTCACAGGCATCCTCGTTAGCAGAGCAGGTAGGCGGACCAGCAGCAGCACAAGGGGTTCCATAACAGGCATCTTGACAACAGATTAAAAGAGGACAGTATATTATACAATTATATATAACATATTAATATATTGAAATATATATAGATAATGTACTATCAAAATGTACCAAAAGCATATATGTGGCACTTGATATATACTAGAACATGAGTTTTCTGATTCTGGTAATCCCCAACGTTTGAATATAAAGTCTGAAGTGTTTAATGTCATAAGGGTTAAGGCATCTATCATTCTGTATAAGGGTTTTGCATGACAGATCCTGCTGTCATAAAGAAGGACCTGACAAATGTTGAAGCTCTTCTAAGTAAGCATAGAGTATGTAAAAATTATTTATCTGCATGGACTGATTTTACAGAGAAAGCGATATTTTCCTAGAATCCTAATGAATGTTATTGATGCATGATTGTAACAAAAGATATACATGTGTTCGTTCCCACTGGCATCATTTCAGAGGGCTGGTTTAAGCCCAAACTTACCGCCACATTCAGTATCGTCCTGTATGGTGTAGAAATCCTCATTACATGTACAAGAACCCATGCTAGACGTACAGGTACCACTCTGGGAACAAGCATTTACTGAACATGGAACTTGAAAGAGAAACATATTTAAAATGAGAACAACAATCCGAGTAGGCTGATCAAATTAAAGGCTATATTCCACGGTGCGTTGGGGTGTACTTGCATTGTCTTTAATTAGGAAACACAAGTAGTTTGCGTTTCTGATACCAACATGTTGGTATCTGAACGCAAGTAAAAATGCATGTAAACTTGCGTTTCCTCATAATGTAAGTGCAACGCATCATGAACACAAGTACAATGCATCATGAATATACCTTGCGTTGCACCCCATTTGCGTTATTAACTTGCGTTGCAATGCAAGCTGATGACACAAGTGACTGGAACGCATCGTGGAATACAGCGTTAAGGTTTAATCTTCACCAAAATACATGGTCGACTCGTTATGAACTTATCCCAGGTTGATACCAATTAAGCATGAAATATTGTTTCAGTTAGTCCAAAAGTGTAGTAGTGTCAAACAAAAATGTGAAGGTAAGGTTAACAAAACTAAGGTATATGTCATAGCTTTTTCATTCGTACGAACCCTGTATTTTGTTACCTGTCTAACGGACTCGTAAGGTACAAGCTTTAATTGCCCAGGAACACACACCTTGAACCTGTATAACTACCCCCAGCAGATAATTTCTTTTAAATATATTATAGTGAAATCTTGAAGTTGTGTTCCCCTCTGGTCTTACATCTCTCTCCTGTTGAGGCTGTTATCTAAGGGGGTCAGTGTCATCCAGATGCCAACCCTGACCTCAGGTGTTTTTCATCAGGGTCATAACACCTTCAGCCTGAGAAATTTCTTAAGCCCCATACCCATTGGACAAGTTTTATCAGCCGACTGATCAATACTAAAATCAGCTGATTATTCTAATAGAATTGGCCGATTTTAGCAGCAGTTCAGATCACCAGTCAGGATGTGACATTGAAATATACATGTTTTATATGAGTCAGTAACGATGAATCAGCCAACTTTGGTCAAATTCGTCAAAGTGGCTAAGGGGCTTTAGGGCCCTGACACATTCTCCCCTCTATTTTACCACAAACCACTCTCACTCGGATTTCCTTTGTTCTAGCAGTGCATTCTCAGGTGATAATGCACCGCTACTGTGATAATGCACTGGTGGCCTCATATAATGCACTGGTTCTCTGAAATAATGCACAGTTGCTGACTTGTTGTTCAAATATACTGCCAAGATCACCCAATTTTGAATTTATGAAAAGTTTGACTATTGATGTGCAGAGCCCAGGATTGAACTATAGACCTTTGGATTCATAGTGCCACAGCCTAACCACTACCCTACCAGGGCAGCTGTTACAGGTCTGGTCAGTCTTACCTTTTATCCATTGTTGGATCATTTAGTCTGTTCTGACCCAGATTTACCCTTTCATTGAGTTTGGGTGACTAGTGGAGTGGGATGTAATTACAGTCTATGACTGTACACTCAGTAGGCAATCAACACCCCTTCTACCCCTTTCCTCTCCTCCTCCACCCCTCCCCTCCCCCTCTGCTGGCAAGGAGCTTCACTCTGCCACATTGACACCTCAGGCACTAGAGTGATCACAGGCTATTACTTCTAGTGGGGAGGGTGATTCGCTGCAGAGAGGAGGAGCGCCGGTTAAAGCACAGGTGGGGCCTCTTGATGGGGGGATCCCAATGTTACATGTCTAATTTAAGAAATGCTAATGTCACATGTCATTGTCACTTACCTTTGTCTTATGTTGCATTGGAATTTAAAAAAAATACTTATGCCCCTTTTCACTTTATTTATAAAGCCTATGTCATTATTACTAGGGCATGTGTAACTCTGTTGAATTTAAGAAAATGCCCATTTCGTATTTAGTGGTCTAGGGCCATCCACTAGGGTCATACACAGGCATAGTGAACTTTTATATCAATGATCATGAATTAAGTATTGAATTCAGAATTTCATAAGGTACCAAGGGGCATAAGATACTTTCTCTCGTGGTTTATGTCAGATAATGGACTCGTAGTAGTGCATGGGGTGGTATAATGCACGAGCCCGTAGGGCGAGTGCATTATTCCACCCCATGCACTACTACGAGTCCATTATCCTACACATAGGCACTTACAGTCACAGTTACCGGGGGTAACCATCACATATTCATCCTTACAGGAGCACGTGCCATCGACAGCTCCACACAAGTTCATTTGTGCACATGGCTCCCCATAACAGTCATCTGAAAAAAAAACGGTCATGGACTGAAGAACGTGTTTACGGGACTGTTTATAATTATGGGTTTGACATATCTTGAACAATGATTCAAAGACCAAGGGTTTTTTGTATTGCCAGGCACAACCTTGTATGAGAATCTATAATAAGGATTTTTTCATCCCATGTTTTTGTTTTTCCTATTCGGAAGTGGCAGCATGTGCTTCGTGACATTTCCTTTATTCCTCATAGACATTGTGCAAATGAAGTCACACTTCTCAAAAAAGGCTGGCGGCCATATTGGTAACAATCTTTAGATATTTAGAAGACATACTTTACAAAAATTCTCTTAACATTAACTCTAATTATCATCAACTTTGGTAATTTAGTTTTTGATAATTAATTTTCTTTTGAAAAGTCATGTGGTTTTAAAAAGAATATGGTGATCACCAAAATCTGGTCTCCAACGATTTACTGGCAAAGGCTAACCTGTTCTATTTAATTGTATAGACACTGTGCACATAACATCTTAAATTGTGCCTAGGTATTGATCAAGTAAGAATAGACCCTATTCATTATTTTTCCACTACTTAATAAAAAGGGTGCCGAATTCGAGGTCCCGGATGCGTTAGCCTGTTACCCTGTCTTTCTATTTGATCCCTGGTGTTCATTCCCGACCAGCGAAACATGAAAGTACCCGGATTGAAGACTATGAAAGGAAGCGGAAATAACGCCATGTTGACGAGGCAAAAGTCGGAATTATGATGTCACAAAAGGAATCTGCATTTTCCAAACGGAATGGCGCCCGTTGCACGTTGGATTACGTTCTAACAAAGCTAAACTGTCTGTTACTCACAGAGCAATAACCAGCCTATAACCAAAAATATTATAAAATAATTTTGGAAGCTCGTTGCTATAACATAGCCCGTACCCCATCCCATCCCCCCTCCCCGCTCCCGATGTCAGAGACGAACAATTTACGTAGTTCAACTTCAAACAGTGCCAAACACGTCGCCGGCCGTCTAGCTCTGTGGACCCTTCTCTCACGGCAAGCTAGTGTACGAGGTTAGGAGTAGAGAGGCGATCATTCGGCTACTGGCCGTCGCGTCCTTTAGCCTGGATGTCTGTGTATGTTAACCTAACAAAACATGAACAAGACGGCCCTATAATTATAAATGTTCCCGACGTCGTCACCAATTCGTGACGCACGGCACCTCACCACGGCAACGTCACCACGGCAACGTCGTCATGACAACGAACGTAGCAACTCTCGCATCTCCTGAATTTGGCCAACTAAAACTTGAAGTCTTAATTTGTAATCCCAGAGGCGGAGCCTCTTGTAGCAACAATGGAAAGCTTATTTTCAATATCTTGTCAGCAGGCTAGTCTAGATCAAGTTGCATATCTAAAGATTTGAAGACATCTCACACGTGTGAACAGAACTATTCATATTTTCATTGATCCTTGCATAGTTTGCACCTTGATAAAATTAAAAATGAGGATTGCTAATTTATGGTGCATTTTCTTTGTTTCTTGGAAGCTTTCTTTCTTAGCATTAATCTACCATGAAACTTAAAAATTTCCTTGCACTTGAATTGACATGTTTCCAATTTTTGTGTTCTTCATTTCACTTTTGTACTCTAAAAATGTTTCAAACGAAAAAAGGACAAACAAATGCAAAATTAACCGATCATTAATCAAAATAATTAAATTTGTGAATTCCCTAAATTCTTGGGTTTTTAGTACTCCCCTTGCTCGGTCATGGTAATGGGTATTCCGTTTCAAAATAATCTAGGAATCCCAGATGATTGAACAGACTTAGGCACATGGAAAATGAAATTAAAAACAACCTGTATAAGGCCTAATATAAATTTTTCTATGCTAAAGTTCAATTTCCTGTCTATAATATCTTTACTGAGGGGGATTCCATTTTATCAAAAGCTGGGAAATTCATTCCCAAACCATTTGGTCATGTTCACCACGTGGTGTTCACCAAAAGTGATCACATGATCAAGTCTAAACAAGGTCTATCAATCTCTGATTCAGTTCATAGAGACAGGGCCACATGGTGATCATTGAAAAGTAAATGACATAGCTAAATTTGCAAAACGTCAGCCTAGTGTGACTTACCTTCACAAGTTCCTCCTGTTTCCTCAGTGTATGTCAAAGTGTCGTCATCACAGTCACACGTCAAAGTGCCGTCACTACATGTAGCAGGGTTATCATCAGTAAAGCACGGACTGTTTTCACAGGGATCTATAGCAGAAATCACAGATGTAGGGGCATTCTACACATGATATCATAATGAGGAGAAACATTTATAAAAAAAGTTATTTTGTATGTTTGAATATAAGAAAAGGCTTTTATGCAGAATAATTATTGAAGAAGAGATGCATATAATCAAACACATAAACATAAATATACACTGGTTCATACCTTTTTTTCATCTATTTATGTAAGTACTTTATGAAGAAGATAAGATCTTCTATGGTATTATAGCATAGAAGACATTGATTTTTCACAGTCAGATAAACCTTTTAGTCATATTACTTTCACATTATGTTTAAGAAGCAATACATTTTTTTGTTAACCTCACAAATAATAAATGTCTAAGATATATGCACTGTAATGTACAATACAAGCACTTAAGTGTATCAATTTGAACCCTCGACAAATCCATTAAAGTAACTTGAAAGCTCAGTAAACATTAAAACACATTACCTATGCAGTAGTCATTACCCGTGTCAAATACTTTATTTTCACCAGTACACTGACACATGTTGGAGCCATCATCATCGCATCCTAATGGAGATGCTTCACCAAAACATGTAAGCCGCTCACAGGGATCTGAAACCCAAATGTAGAAGTAATATCATTATCATGTATAGGGTTCCCTAAAAAAAAAGGCAGAAGTTGACATGTTAACAAAAAAGAGGTTATATAAAACAACATTTATTGTGTGTTTTTGCGATTCTTAAGTTCCCTGTAACATTTGAGAGTATGAAAACAAATCGCAGTAATATCAGTGTCAAACATTTGCCTCATTTTACAGATACAATAGTTTCCACTGATAAATGTATGCAGATGATAATTGAACCAGCCTACAACCAGAAAAACACATGTAAAAGTGAATGGAAACAAGTGAGTGCGGGCTGCTGGTAACTTGTGATCAGTTGTATTTGACATGGGAGGAGGGGGGGGGGGGGGCTTCTAAGAGCGTTCCAGACAAAAGTGTAGTTCTTCAAAAATTTTGGTAATTTTGAGATATGTTTATTTCATCTATAGCCTTAGACATTATGTTTTAATGAATTTGTCTCCATCACTATTGGTAGCCCTGAGTAGGTTAACTGTCATTACTTGAAAATAACAAATAGTCAATTTTCACATTGTTGCAACTATACTTTATAATGTTTCCTAATATCTTCAGGCTATCAGGATTATACACAAGGCTAAGGAGTGCATATTTTGGTCAGCTTATCTATATTTAAGGTCTACACTTATCAAAACGGACCTGTAAATAAAGATAACGTTAATGAGTCTATGACTCATTTAATGGGAATCAAAACATTGATTCTCAAGATGAGTTTTCAGGGACCATCTATTTCCACATCCACACATCCACGGAAATCATCGCGCATCGTCGAACCTCCAGCCTCCAGAGCCCACGCGTGATGACGGAAATCTGTTATATTTTATTATCTATAATATTCTATTATCTATTATATTTCCCGTCCTGCCATTAATTAGCTTAGTTACGAGTCAGCATCATTGATACAGCGACATGGGTCTGCTATCATCTCATCACATCTTAATATTTTTATTGTTACATTCTCTTCTTACTTCTAGTCTATCACACTGTATTATGAATCAACTAATGACAATGATAACGCACTATTTTGTGCCTGATATTATCTGCATTTCAATATTATTATTTACTACGCAAACAAACATACCAAGACACACCTCCATCGGGAACCCATTTGCGCTGACTCAACGCCTTTTCATGCTGACTCAACGCCTTTTCACGCTGACTCAACGCCCATTCCGCTGACGGAAATCATCACGCATGGGGTCGACATGTTCCCCTATTCTCTTCACTCGCGCTGGCGACTCACGCTGTCGACTTCCCACGTGCGCTGATACTAGCCCGTGGATGTGTGGACGTGAGGTGCTTCGTGGATGTGCGAATAGAACTACCCGAATTTTCCCCTACATTTTGTTAAAGGGAGCCAAAAGCAATGGTATGTCAAAATAATTATGACAAACTCAAATAACTATGAAAATACATCCCAAGAGTCAAACTTAATTAGCCATTGGTACAGTATAAATAACTATCATTAATAAAATAAATGACATAGAATGACTGGCTTAAGAACAACTCAAGAAGGCGCACCTTGGAGCATATTTATTTATCACTCCCACATTAAGATTGATGAATAAAACTGAGAATGATAAAATAGATAAATAAATATAAATATTAACATTTCTAAAATTTGATTTTTGATGAGAATATAGATGAAATTTTAAAATTGGGAATATAAAATTGATATGGGTGGGTGGGACGGCAGAAGAAACGTGTGAAAGGTGGAAGGGAAAGCAGGAAAGTGAGCCAAATTTGAGTATTGGCGGGAGAATGTTAATTGCACCACGTGACGGCGTGAGCCAATAGGAAGGCATGAGGCCCTGAAGGGATATGAAGAAAAGGTAGTGTTCTGCTGCCAGCCATTCTCGCCCATTGATAAAGTAAATGACATAGAATGACTGGCTTAAGAACAACTCAAGAAGGTGCTCCTTGGAGCACATTATTTTATTACTCCCACATTAAGATTGATGAATAAGATTGAGAAAAATAAAATAGATAAATAAATATAGATATTAACATTTTTTAAATTTTATTTTTGGTGAGAATAGATGAAATTTTAATATGGGAGAGCCAAGGTGCCAAGCTGGTTAGTAGCTGGCCACTTTAGTGGGGTGGGGTAGTTTGTGATAAAGAAGTAACTAGCATGCGATTGAAGCGATGCTGAGAGTCAGTTTGTGGGTGACAGGGTCACTGTACGTGTATGGCAAGCCGAATGGGTAAAATCGGGGAAACATTGTTTTCCAATCGGAAAACATTGTTTTCCGATCAGAAAACACCGTTTTCCGACCGGAAAACATTGTTTTTACGGGAAAACACTGTTTTCCCATGGGAATCAGAGTTATTTTGGGAAAACAATGTTTTCCCCCGGAAAACAATGTTTCCCCCAGAAAACACTGTTTTCCCATGGGAATCTGAGTTATTTTGGGAAAACAATGTTTTTCCCCTGTAGTATCCTTCTGGTTCACTAGATGGCAAATAATTTTGTTAACAACATTCCATGAGACACCTGCTTTAGCTGATACTTGGCAAGTTGTATGTATTCACCTATACCTACGTATACCAACCCAGCAACTTGCTTGTGGGCCGTTCACCCACTGTAAGGTGCCCCAGGGTATACTTCAGAGCCATGCCCAGGGTATACTGCAGAGCAGCCAATCAGAAGCAAGCATTCCTTTTTGATATTTTCTTATGCACAGTGGTTGCATGTTAGTATTCTAGAGGTAGGATAGAATACCCAGGGTACAGAGCAGATAAAAGTTGGTTGAATACCAAGAGTATTTAGAGGTTGCAGGGGTTATGTAGGGGTATAGGGGTAGTATATGGAGGGAGTATGTAGGGGTATGGAGGGGTATAGGGGTAGTATATGAAGGGAGTATGAGGGGGTAGAATACCCAGGGTATGAAGAGAGTATGGGGGGATATTTAGGGGTTAGTGTACCTAAAAGGGTATGGAGAGGTAGTATACCCATGGAAGGCATATCCCTGGGTACACTGCCCCCTATACCCCTTCCATACCATGGGTATACTACTCCTATACCTAGCTATCTATACCCATGGCATACTATCCCCTATACCCCTCCATACAACCAGTATGATGACAGGACACTTACCCCCTGGACATGTACCCTGGAAATTTACCCCCTAAATACTTACCCCCCAGACACTTACCCGCGGATACTAACCCCTTGGACACTTATCCCCTGGATACTTACCCCTAGGATACTTATCCCCTAGGGCACTTACCCGCCAACCTTGGGGTACTGGGTCCAATGATATTTTGACACTTCCCCATCCACTAACTTTTGAGTAGAGATGAGTTAGCCTTTTACGTATGAATCCTAGACATCTATTAGAAGAGGGGGTTATTTATTTAGTTTGCTCTTCATATGAAAGACTAAGTTCTTACCACATAATTTCCTCTACATAATAAGCTAAGGTGGGGTAAGTGTCCTAGGGGGTAAGTATCCTAGGGGGAAAAGTGTCCAGAGGTAAGTGTCCCAGGGGACAAGTGCCCTAGTGGGTAAGAGTCTGGGAGTAAGTGTGCAGTGGGTAAGTGTCCTAGGGGGTAGGTGTCTGAGGGGTAAGTGTCTGGGGGTAATTGCTGGGGGGTAAGGGGAAACGTCAAAATTCCCCACAGCAGACCGCAGCCACTGGTCAGTGACATTACACCAACATGCCTCCAATCAGGGCTATTAAAGCAGCCTGGTAAGAAAGGGGTGGGGACACTATCCTAATGACCTCACTAGCTAATTAATTAATTAGCCTAATGGGGTGATTAAGGTATGTAATATATACAAACATAACAGAAAAGCACCATTTTATCTTTTTCCTAAATAAAATACTGATAAAAGGCCATGTCTGGCGCCCCTAATGAGAATGCAATGGGTTGTAGTATGCTGCAGCCAGTCATGGCACATAGGGGTTATAACTAACATCCTGCTGCAGCCTGTCGCAGCATCTCAAGTTCGCAGCCCCTGAATTTTGACGTCACCCCTAAATGTCTAGGAGGTATATCTCCTAGAACCCTAGCACACTACCCTTTTTACCCATTCCATACCCGGAGTATCCCATACCCCTCCATACCCTTTGTATGCTTCCCCTTTACGCCATTATACTTCTAATACCCTCTGGTCCTCATCAAACCCTAGAACTATAATAGTGGTGATTGTGTGTGAATGAAAATATGAAAAGAAAATGCAGCCTTCTGATTGGCTGACTGTGAAGGAGACCCTGAGTTATTTCACCCAGGGTGCAAAGAAAATTGGTGAATGGCTCTAGTGAATCCAGATCTGAGGTTGTATCAAGAAAAATGACTTGAAATAATTATTTGATTTGCTTCTCATTTTGTCCACCAGACTGCTCTACATATTCATATAGCTATTTGGAAAAACAATGTTTCCCCACCGGAAAACAGTGTTTTCCCACTGGAAAACCCTCTTTTCCGCCGGAAAACATTGTTTTCCGACCAGATACCCTGTTTTCCGGTGAGGATCAAAGTTATTTTGGGAAAACCTTGTTTTCCGACCGGAAAACCCTGTTTTCCCACAGAAAACCCTGTTTTTCCAAAATAACTCTGATTTCGACCGGAAAACCCTGTTTTCCGGTCGGAAACACTGTTTTCCGGTGGAAAACACTGTTTTCCAGTGGGAAAACAGTGTTATCCGTTGGGAAAACATTGTTTTCCCAGTTTTACCCATTCGGCTTGCCATATACATGACCTATTGTGTGCTGTCATGTTCTTGACACAGACATGGATGGCGTCCTTATGTATATATATGTCCGCTGCCGTGAGATTACGAATGCTGTCAAAGGCGCGGGCAGACTGGAGAATGACCTCCCCCTAACACAGCGCCGTGGAGTATAATATGGAAATCACCAAGCGTGTAATCACTGAATGAGGGCTGCCAGCCATATGCTTGAAAGCTGTGTAAAGGACGTCCAGTGGTATTGCATTGGTGGGCGCTGGAAGGGTGTATGAGATTTATCCCTGCCTACTGCATCTAGTGCCAGTATGACCCAATGGGCCCACCAGTTTGCGAGTGAGTAGCCGCAATCGGCCATGTATCGGCTGATGAGGGCGATGTGGTTAAGAATAGAACCCGGTGTAAGTGGGCGGTCTGCGAGGAATTCTATGAAGATGCCGATATCTTGCATGGTCAGCTGATGTGGTGAGTGTTGGAACTGTTTACAAAATTGAACCAGTTGCTTTACTACCGTCCTGTAGTTCTGGTTTGTCCCTGTTGCTCTGGCTTGAGACTTGTGTTGGGTAGCCCGGGCGACCAGAATCTCATCCGGGGCACATGAAACTATTATAATGGGGAAATGTCATTTACCAGGTCAACCTTTGGGATACACATTCGATATTTATTTGGGGCGATAATTATAAGTTAATTAGCTTGTACCGCCTGCGTGTGTCCATTAAAGGCTCAGCTGAGGATGTCCGCCTCTTCAATGTCTTCCCCTGCAATGTGGATGAAAACAATCTTTACATTAAGCATTGCCTGGAGGTGCCAGGGTTTACGGGCTGTATCCAGCAGTACCTGATTTCTACCCCTACCAGAGGCAAATACTTGTGTGGCTGGCTTATTGTCGCCAGATGAGGCGGCCTCTGCTGTAGAAACAAAGGCATGACATGCGAGCAATACGTTGAAACCCTCAATTTCTGTAATATGAAATGACTCAGTGGTACAATAATCAAGGGCAGCGGCGTAGGCATTGACTCCTTCTGTGGTGCCTATGCCCTTCGTACAGGCATATGTATATATATAATTATGGTCTTAGTGACTGTATCGGCTGGGATATATGATACCCCATTCCATTGTTTCAAGTAGGTGCAGAACCATCTCAGGTCCGCTCGCATGTCATCATCCATGTGGTAGATGTCACAAGGCTGGCCTCTGAGCATATCCAATAATCGGCAGGCAAAGAGGTGAGCAGGGGTGACGCATTTGGTGATGTGTATGAGCCGACCAATTATGGATTGGAGCTGACGTCTTGTGATGGTCTTCCTTCGGAGGGTTTTCTTAACATCGGATAGGGTCTGGTCCACCTTATCCTGGGATATTGAGAGAGACATACACCTGGTATCAATGACAATTCTGAGGAAGGTGACTTTATGAGAAGGGGCTGGGTCTTCCCTGGCGCCTCGGGTAGGCTGAGGTCTCTAAGGATAGACCTAACCCTATCAAATTGATGGTATGCCGTTATCGGGTCGGGAGTAGCGACCAAAAGGTCACCCAGGTACGTTACAGCTGTTATCCCGTGGCCAGCAAGGATACGAACTATGAAATTAGTTCTCCTCCGGAAGTGGAGAGATGAGAGCTTCAAGCCGAATGGCATTGCAGTGTCCAAATAGAACACCCAATCCCTGCCGAGTCCGGCCAACTGATGTTAAGAAGGGGCCAGTCTTATGGGCAGGCGTGAAAGTTCTTATATGCTCTATGGACATCCACTGTGAAGAGTGTTGCACCCACGGGCACGAACCCTCCAGATGGCACCAGGGTTCCTGATTAGAACTATAAGAATAGAAAGGGTAGCACACTCGCCATTTTGTTTTTAGCTGGTGCCTGTCAAAACCTATAAGCTGATGACCAGCAGACTGATAGGATTCACACAAGACCACAGTAAATGACTTAGTTTTATTTATAATTTGAATAGGAAAAACATATCTAACTTAACTTATTTGTCTGATTTGTATTAAAATGAATCATAATTATTACAGTTTGTTTTGTATTATTGTGTGGCTTATTTTACAAGTATATGTAGCTGTATGTATAGTTTCCCCCTTCAGTGTCCCTTTACTGGTCAGAATGCAACTCATTGACTGGGTTGGTTGGTTATTTATAGTGGTAAAAGGGTTTCCCCAAAGTTGTTCAAACATTCTGTAAAGTGATCACAGGTAACAAGTTAGAAGCTATATGCTCATACCATTCATGAACACCCTCCTTTACTATGAGACAAACTAGCCTAGTGCTTAGGGCTTAGAGCTTTAAATCTGAAAGTTGGTGGTTCAAGTCCCACCCATGGCTAGTCAAGCACTTTTTCTTTTACAAATAAGCCCAGTTAGGAATTGTTGCAAAATATAAAACAGAACTTTGAAATCATATAGATCTATGCAAGTGGAAAGTATTTATCCACAAGTTATATTGTATTTATCACACAAATGTCATTTTCAGTTTACAGTATAGTAAAATATAAAAAGGTTTCATCCTGATTTGAACTCTTAACCTTTATATTTGCAGATGATCTCTCTAACTATTAGGCCATATGTATCTACCTTCCTACCTTCTTTAGAGTAACATTTATTTATACATATATAATGAATTATGTCAAAGTGCAAGTAGTAGTATTTTATGCTATTTATATAACGGTACCCTTCTTACAAAATAAAGCTATAATTTATATGTGTAAGTATCCCAGGGTAATTCATATATGTATGTTTCTCAGGGTATGAATACATGTAATATAAATGGTTAAAATGATAGAAATTGAAAAATAACTAATAAGATGATCATCTGGGATTTGATCCTCCAACCTCCTGATTTGAAGTCCTGCACCTTAGCCACTAGGCCACCGGTTACTGTGATGTCAGAGGCACAAATGCCTGGCTTGTATGAGAGTACAGTTTTATGTAAACCAGGAAGTTGCTTGTTCAGAGCCCCCATATGGGGGCCTCTTGTATAACTAACATTGTGATGTCACACAGGATTCCCCTACCCTACCATGTCCTAATTAACCTGTTTGAAGGAAATAGTAATGCATATTATATAAAAACTAGAAAACTATGGTCAAATAAAGGTTTTAAAATGCATAGGAGTTATAATTACAATTCTCCATTGCCTATAATTACCAATTGGCAAATATGCACATTGCCCTATGTGGTTGGTCATGTGACCTCCATTCATAAAGTCCTTTCCAAATAAGGGCATTGCCATATATGGTATGCTGCTATGCTGGGTGGGGTTGCATTTTTTTCAATAAATTTGTCAATTGCCATTTATTGAGCATTAATATCAATAAAACACGACAGCCAATTGTTTTTATCATTTGTCTGAAATACAAACCATTGTTTTTTTCACACAAAAACATAATAGTTTAGGCATAAATCCAAAATATATGTCTGTGCAAACTGCAGGGTACAGTTTTAGGTTCTTACCCTGTTAGTATTATAAGTAACCGTGAGACAGGGGTAGCGCCATCTAGAGAGTTCATGCCCGTGGTTGCACCCTTCCCGGTTCTCTTAATCTCTTTGACTGCTGCTTGTATGGTGGGGAGTGAGTGAGTTATATTTCTCCCCAACATGCGCTTGTTCTTCTTCGATAAATGCTGCAACATAATCTGGAAACTGAATAGCCGAGGCATGATTAGTGCTATAGTGGGGTCAGGGGAATCGATGACTGGGCTGCAATAGCCCATGGGAAAACTGAATTTGATCATGTCCACTAGTTCATTTTCCTCCTGGGAGCCATCCGCCAGGCTCCGCCACATTTGAATGTTCAGGTCTGTATCAAGTGGGATTCTGGCTGACATGCAATTGGGGAGGCCAGTATTCCTGACCGCCTGGTACAAGGTCCGGATGCG
This sequence comes from Lepidonotus clava, assembly GCA_936440205.1. Classification (NCBI taxonomy): domain Eukaryota; kingdom Metazoa; phylum Annelida; class Polychaeta; order Phyllodocida; family Polynoidae; genus Lepidonotus; species Lepidonotus clava. The sequence goes on from OW387133.1 coordinate 89,214,944, forward strand.
GGGATGGACCGCTTGAGACATGTCTGGCTAGAATTTCTTACGATGGAATTGGAGGTGTGTGGGGACAAGGTTAACATGAGTGTGTCTATCAGATGCTCACCAATCTGCAATGTGATCAAAATTGATTTTAGCATCGATATGACAATCTTGAATGTTTACCTCAACTCGTGGACATTCGGTTGGGACGTGTCTACTTTTGGCATTGGCCGAATGTTGAGCGCCGGAGGTGGGAGCGTCCCGTTGGGGGCTCCTGTCGTCATTGGGCGGAGTGGTGTCAGTCAGCTGTTGAGTGTTCTCGGTGTTATTTCTGCTGAAGAGGGTCTGTGGTGGGACAGTGATGCCTGACTGAGCCCGTCACCAGGATGATGGTTGTATATAGATGGGGGGAAGATGTTGTGATGGTAACTCCTCGTAGATAGTCGGGTTGTGGTGTAGGGGTAGTTGGGAGGTTTAGATATTTGTTCCTTGTACGTGAAGTGTACGTGAACGTGGGGGATGGGCCCTCGTATATGGGTATAGACCCTTAAAATCAACAGAGTGACATGGCCATTTCTTAAATTCGACATGTGACATGAGCCTTAGTGACATGAAGAAAATAATAAGGGACATGACATAGGCTATTTCTTAAAATCGACATGGGACATGGACAATTCTTAAAATCGACACAAAAATTCAAAATATAGCGACAGGGGACATTGCCACTTTTTAAATTTGACATGCGACATCGGGAACCCCCATCAACACCCCTTGGTATGGGTTTGTAGGGCCTGTGGAGGGACTGGACACGCTTGACTAGGCCTGTCTGCCAACCTGTAATACTGGGAAATGGTCCCCTGTGTGAACCACCCTATGTTGTCACCTTTCTTGCATTCAACTGAATCTGTTTTGGAACTTGAATTCCAATGTATTACAATGCTATTATGTCAATAAATGATGTATCAAATTTATTTAATTTTTTAAAATGGATAACTTAGGAGGGGTGGCTACAAGTCAAGAAGTGTGGTAAAACCCCACTTCTGCCCCTGTGGTGGTGATTCCCCTCAGTCATTTCTGGCTTGGCAAGGTACCAGGGGTTTGTTGTGGTCCTTCATGTGTTTGGGCCTAAACTAGTTAGGCCAACCAAAAAAATATTATGTTCAAGTATCCTGACCGACCCTAAAGTTTAGGAACTACCTTAATTTTTTTGAACGTTTTTTCCTCAAAATTTGACTAAAATTACATTTTAAAAAACGACCTTAATCCTTTCCACCTGCCAGATGCCTGGAAGCATCACCACCATATATACGACTGATGCCTGAAAGCATCACCAGTGAAAATACCCCAGATGCTTCAACGCATCTTTTCAATAGATTGCATAATTGTGAATTGAACATTTATTGTTTCACAAAGATGAAATCATACAAAGAAGTGCATATATAACAATACAAATATTGAAAATGACTTTTTTTATCTCAGAAAATGCTGAATATGGTCTGGATAGGGTCATTATGCTATAGTTGGCGTATTTTTAGACTATTAACTATAGTAGGTTGGCACCATTTAAATTTTGATAGAAATATATGGTGGCGTGTGGAAAGGGTTAAAATGTAAAACAACTATTGTAGTTGGCAGAATCCACGGTAAATCTGGCATTTAGGGGTAAGAATGAAAACAAATCAAAGTAATTCTAATAGAATAAAAATTGCTTTTATTAAAATAAATACCCTAAGCTTAAAATTAACAACATTTTGATTCTTTTCAGAATATTATTGTGGAGAATATCGTAAGCTTTATGATGATACCCAAAGTATTATTTGTTTTTTTTATCAACGTCTGGTAGCAATCTCAGACATTACTTTTCTTCTAATAAAATTATAATCAAAATCTATCTCTCAAATGAAAAATACAAAAGAAACTCCATTGAAAATCATTACAACATGTTAAAATGTTGTTGCCCATTATTTTACATCCCATATAAAGAAAATAATTTTATTTCTGGTTGCTCCAGATGAGGAAAATCTCGAACATTTTTCATTCTCTTATAACATTATCATTCATTATCATTTTCAAAAATCTTGAAAATTCAAGGTTGTGACATAAAAAGTTGCTACTCTGATACAAAAACTAAGTGTAGATATGTATCAACTTTTCATTTCCAATAACCTACAGAATGAATTAAAATGCCTACGACATGGTTTTTTTTGGGTATTGTTTAGTTGATAACACAGCAAGTGATAATCATTAAAATATAACAATATCATACATAAATTAAGGCTCTTTCTCAAGACATTATGCAATCATAACTGAATATTTTAATTTTGTTGCTGCAAAAGTACAAGTATTATGGCCATTGATACACTGGTGACATCAAATGCCAGACTTAACATGGATTTTCCTAGAAGATACATAGAAGAAATTATTAATGTTCAACAGTGTTATTAATATGAGTCTCTTAGTCATGTTTAAAAAAAATCCAAAATATAAAAAAAATCCGATCTACTCACTCTATTAGTTCAACACATTTATTTTTCTTTTGGCCCTTACCTGAGGCCCTACACCCTGAGCCGGGTAGCCACTGCAGTTTGGGTTTATTTTAGGGATCCAATGACGTTACAAGTACAGGTTGGCGTTCACGGCACTGATATCTAAACCTCTCTAGTGTCTCCCCACGTTGCACTCTGTGATGTACGTCATGTAAGGGGGTAAGGCGGTTGTGAGAACACCGCAGCTGGCCGATAGGCAGTGCGGGGTGATTGCCGAGACCCGGGTGCAGGACAACGACGCTTCCTGAGGGGGCGACCAAGAAAAAGTTACGACAAGTCCGATCTTTCGTGAGTTTATTGTGACACACCACGAAAAATTTGCCGCGAGTCCCCCAGAAAAACTTTCGTAGCGGGTTTTCTATCGTGGCCCGTTTCTATCGTGAACCACTTATCGTGGCTACGAAATATCGTGGGTGCGTCACGAAATTTCGTGAGATTAACTCACGGAAAAAAAACGATCGAAAGTAGGTCCCGAAAGGTCATTTCCGGTGTGACGTAGTTTCGCTGGTTTGGGCGTGTTGTAGTTGTTTTATACCGTTGTCTCGCCGGTAATCTTTGCAGCTCGCTGGTTTCTGGCGATGGATCCGTATTTTCTAATACATTGAAGCCGGTAACCGTCCAGTATGACATCACGACGTGCCAAAGAATGATCATCACTCTTCTTATTTGCTCGATAATTCTCGGTTTTTGGGCCATATCTGTGAAGGTAAGTTGTTTGTCCATGTCTACAGTATATATGTGCTACCAAACGTCTGAATTATATTTGAATTTGTTGTATTTCTAATCAAAAAAGGCCTTCATTTCGGTGTAATGTATGTAGTCATTTTCATCTGAGTCGACCGTATCACTAACCAAACTTATCCCTTTCCTTGTCAGATGTCTTCCCCCACCCCTGATGAAGAATTAAAACGTTTCAACCGACGAATCCAGGCAATATGAGATGTACTAGGAAAAGGCGTGAAACCTGAGGACCTTCCCAAACTTCAGCAGATGCTTATCGACACAAGAAAGCTACAACAAGAAGCCGAAGATAAAGCCTTCGACAAACTCATATCGTGTTTCGGTATTTCTGTCTACTCACCAACCCCAGGCACAAGTAAATGTAAGGAAGAGGATGAGGGTCCTATAGTAGTTGATGGTGATGACGAGGACGAAACCACCACTAAAACCAAAGGGAAAGGTAAGAAGACGAAAAAAGAGGAAGATGCTCCAATGAAAACCAAAACCACTAGTACTCCTAAAGGTAAGAAGAAAGGACCAGCTGTAGAAGAACCTGCTGAAGAAGACAATGATGCTGTCCAGATAGTGGACAATCCAGCCCCAGTCCCAGCTCCAATTACATCCACCGCAAAAGGCCGTAAGAAGAAGAAGCCTGCTGCTGCTGCAAAAGCAAAATCTGATGCTCCTGAAACCCCAGAGAAAACCCCCCAGAAAACCCCTCAGAAAAACCCTAAGAAAGGTGTTAAAAAAGTCTCCAAAGTGGATGGTTGGTCAAGGCGTCCTGACATCCCTTGGTGTTCGTCCGAGTCAGAGGAAGGTGACAATCAAGAAAAAGTCATCTACACCTATGCCGAAATGAAGGCCACGTATGACACTGGACGAGAGGACTAGTAAGTATGAACCTAAATTTAAATAAAATGTTGTGAAGCAAAATATGTACAGAATATTCTATTTTCCTAACTACCTCGATATCTAACTGTTTGTACGACTTAGCAACAAATAAAATATTGTCAAATTACAGCAAGTTTAGGACAAAAAAGAAAAGAAAACTTTCTGTTCCTCTTACGAAATACCACGAAAATATCATAGAGTTATCCTTTTTCAAGATAATGTAAATTAGTTTCTTAATACCATGCTAGCCTAACATAATTTGTCTGTGCCTACCAAAAAAATATGAACATGAACTTTAATCCCAATGTATAATCTGTTTCAGTGAGTCTTTCACCAACTTTTTCAAGCAGGAGATCTCGAAGGAGAAGAAGATAACCCGGCAAAAAGCACTCTTCAAGAAAATGAAGAGGAACGTCAACTCGGTCGGGGGCAACAAACGACGAAAAAAGTACCTTTGCTACAAAGTCTATGATCACAAATCCACTTCCCGGGACAAGGTACATAATAGAAATATCCAAATAATTTATTATCCAGATTGAAAACCATATTTCACTTATTGCTAACCTCATTAATAAAAAAAAAGTAATTTAAGACTTTTCTTGTAAATACAAATAAAAAAAAATTCCTGGCATTCCAAAAGGTTTTTTTTTTCTTAATGAAAAAAAGAGAACGTTAACTACTGTCATGATTTTCGGTCATATCATCCTGAAGAATGTCAGACCTATCATGTAAGACATAATTTCCTAAAAGTACTAAATGCTTGTATATATCTTATAATGTTATAATGAATCAGAAAAGAATTAAGTTCATGCTTAATATCATTATTTAACTGCATCGTCAGCTCATTAAGAAGTACGGGAAAAGTGGCGCTGCAGCGATGAAGAAGACCGAGGGCCTCACTCCTGCTCAAATTTTGTGCCTCGAATTCTGGGGAATTGAGTGCAGTGGATGTAAGTATATATGAACTAAAATTAATGTATAATCTAACACACCCTTATAAGTCAATCAGTAATAATAGAAAATCCAGTGGCATACGTAAAGAACTATCACAAAATTACCATACTATTAATAATTTTAATCTACGATGGCCGATCCTAATTTCTATCGTATCACCAAAAAAAAAAGTAAAAATATACACCCCCAAATCATTTTTTGTGGTTTAACTTAAACGCCGACATGTTGGTTAATTTTCCTTCATATTTCATAGTAATTCCAGGGGCAAAACAGACAAAATTGGACGACAGTGACAGCGATGAGGAAGGGTCAGTGGGATCAGCAGCCGCTGCCGAGGACTTCGCACGTGGTGAAGCCGAGCAGAAGAAGCTGAAGGATGAATACACTGAGAAAGTGGAGACGACAGACAAGCAAAAAGAGGAGGAAGACATCCTTGCTAAGTACCGTAAGTAACCCGCAAATAAATATTTTATCTTTTTTACCATTATTTATGATAGCGTTTTGCGTAATATTCTTTACTGACTAACAAGTATAATTAAATCCAAATGAAAATATATTTCTAAAGATACATAAATAAACGTACAAATAAGAATCATTTCCAGTCTGTAATTTTGGTAATTGACTTCGTAGAATTTCTGAATTATTGTTGTACACAATTTTGCGTGTGACAAAAGAAAGTTATTTTTATGCCTAAAATTAGAATTCAATATACTTTTCAGAAATCAAAGGTAGTACAGGCATTGAGCCTAAGGTGGACAAGGATGATGCTGAGCGCGCAAAGTCACTGAAACCAGCGCGTAAGGTGAAGGTCACGAAAAAAAAAAAAAGCCCAGAGGTCAAACTGTCCAGCTGTAAGGACACAGCCCCAGCTGCACCCGCCGAAGCTGCAGCTTCGAGAGAACTGCGCCACAAGAAAAAGGCTATAGTCGTCCCCGACACTTCGTCAGAAGAAGAAGAAGAAGAAGATGACAGTCCAGTAAAACGTAATTAAAATAGACAAATATTCTACGAAATAAAAACAATAATTTATGCCATGTAGGCTACAAATTTAAAGAAAACATAATAAACTACCCACACCTGTCTAGCTTTCTGATATGTTAAAACAATCATTTTTATTACACCACTAATACAAGTAGGGGCATTTCATTAATTGAACTTAATACATAAATGATCTCTAATCCAATCACTTAATGCAAATGATTATTTTTTCAGATGTCAACACAACGCCTGGTGACAGCCAGACGCAGGAAACACCTCAGCGCAGTCTCCGGTCTTCAGAGAGACTCAGGAAGAAGAAACAAGACGTTTCTTCCTCTAAGAAGTCCATAGGGGACAGTCTGGGTGAACTTTCGTGGGGCAGCAACAGTCCAAGTCCTAGCAAACGTCAGCTTGAGTACGAGGGACAGGACTCAGTGACACAACAGGAAGGTAATATCTATATAACTTACTATTATATTTAACAAAATGATTGGGTTACTCTCAGAAATGTCTGAGTATTTTATATGAAAAAAAAAATATTGTGTTCTTTCCAATATTGAATCGAACCGAATTTGTAGTTGTATCTTATCGTATAATGTTGTCCGTGAATACTAATGGGGAAATAATAGTATAAATCGTAAAGTGTTTGTTTAAAATATTTTGTAATTTTGGAACATGTCGTGACACAAAAAACAAGTAATTAAACTTTTTCGTGACTTTTATAACTTTAATAAATTCCAGACCTTCCCAACCTGTCAGCCATGGATTTTGACGATGACAACACCGACTACTCCATGCATGTCAAGTCTCCAGAAGTGCTTAAGGGGAAAACTGGAACTATAGATATATCACCAAAACAAAAACAAAAGTGAAGGAAGCTGAAACAGAGCAACCCCAGCCAGGCGGTAGTAAAGATAATATTATCGCACCTCAAAAATCAACCGAACCTAAGGACCCTAAAGTTTCCGATATTAGAAAAAGATCTAACTATAGAGGAGATAGCATCTATTGCAGCAATCAATGCCTTCGAAATAGGTGGTTCTGTTGATCAAGTTACGAGGGATGAGCAAGCCACCTTAGCAGCTCAAAAGGCCTACGATCAACACGAGGGAGAGTATGGGCCATCTTCACGAAAAGTATTCAAGAAAAGTTTTAGTCCTACTCCACTTAAAACAACTGCTACTGCTGCCGATTTCGTTGACCAACGCATTCAGGATACTGTGGAATCTTCAGTTCAAAGTGTAAAAGCCGATATAGGTAGACAGGAGAAACAACTTGGTATGGTGTATGCAGAAGTCATTGCACTTCGTTGTGAGGTTCAAAAAATAACCAATGTTCCTACAGAGGTTAGACTTGCTAGAAACGAACTCCAAACGGTCCAGTCTGATTTAAATTGTCTAGGTTCTGACTCTATCAAATCACAGACCTCCATTGGCACGATGCAACAGGATTTTGCCAATGTCACAACTGACATAAAGTTCACGAAAGGCAATATCATGGGTATTAGGCAAGATCTGTCCAATGTGAAAGTGGAGACTCAGAGCATCAAGGGACAATGTGTGCGACTGGTTACAGAATCCCGCGAAATTAAGGAGCAAGTGTCTGATTCACAAGTGAAGGTCAGCAACGTAGACACAGGCATAAACCGTATACAGGAGGATGTTCAATTCATACAGTCAAATCAAAATCTTTCTAGACAGGATCTTAAAACCATCCAATCTCAGCTTCTCAGCCTGAAGAATGACGTACGCAGTGTCAAAAACGATATAAATAGTGTAAAAAAAAAGTGTACGAACAATGGAGGAAAACATTGAAGTTATAAAGGCTATGATAGCTTTACGACATATGCCGGACTGCATCCAAGTTGTGAGTAATCCAGTAAGGGTTAAGTCTGATGACGAGGAGGAATCAACAAATGAAGCCGAGGTGTTACTACAAAGAACACCTACTCCTCAACCGGTTAGGGTTCTAGGTCAGGTTATTCAAAGTACACCTGTCGATGACATGGACAACAGCGAGGTTACTTTGAAGCCTCGAGAACATGAAAAGAGTTATGGAAAAGACACTGATGCAGGCGAGGACAGATCAAGCACTACTGCAGGTCCAGAAAAAGTTAAGTTGTTTGAGGATAGTGTTGATACAAACAAGAGGCTCCGCCTCTAGCCCTTTCCACCCGCCCCGCCTAGCGGGAAGCGCGCGAATTGAGACGCCATCTTGGTTACGGTGGTCCCCGCTAGAGGACGCCACTTTCGCGCCATTTCCCGGCCCGGCGAGCAAGGGAGAGGGATGCCCGCACGGATTTGTGTCATTTTTCGCAGAAAAGACGGATTTACACCATTCTTTTTGTGTCAGGGAGATAGATTATGTGTCAAGGAGCACGGGGAGACCTCATTTGTAGGTGGACATGCGGTATTTATCGCATTTCGGCCGAAAAACCATTGCGCAATTTTCAAAATTGCGCCAGCCTCGCTTTCATTCGGCGGGATGGCGCGAGATCGGCGAGCAAGGAGGAGGAGAGGCGCATTGGAAATTTCGCCATCCTGTCTACAATAATGGACTTATCGCCATACGGACATCGCATTACTAAGGAAGAGACCCTACTGATTGGACTTATCGCGAAAATCCGGTGCAAATCGATGGATTATTAGCTGAAATCCGGTGTAATTCACATCGGATTTACCCCGGCCCTCGGAGGAGGAGGCGCCGGTGCAAGAGCGGGCCGGATCGGGCTCACGCCGTTGGACAGGCCGTAAGGCTGACTGTGTTAGCATTCTATATATTTGTGATAATACATAACGTAGGGCTTATCTATGGATATACAAGGAACAAGGCGACAAACAGGTAGGACATATTTCTTTCATTTTTATTTTGGAGGGTCCTGGGACGGTTTGGGTCAGGTTTGGTCTTAGGCTTATAGTAGGCGTTAGGGATACTGCGTTAGGCTGACATAGGATTTATTCTTCCGTGAAAGGTGGGTTGGCATCATAGTTCTTTACTGTATGATATACACGGAAACAATCGGGTAGGCACAGATGGATATCACCACAGTCTTTGCATCCATATTTGCTTTGACTACGAGGAATATCTGGGTTTTTTCCGTGTCGATGATAGCAAACCCTACACCAGCTCCTCCGGCCTAAGTTATGGGGCAAGCAGCGGGCGGTCAGGCGGTCGTGTCCGTGTCCGGGCCGGGAGGAGGATGGCATTTCCTGGTCAGTTTCTTCAAGTATTTGATGGACTAATCCGACTGTAAAATCGCAGAATGTAACCTTCTTCTCATTTACACTATTATACATGACCCAGGCATTCAATTTCATTAGTTCGATCACGTAGAAAAATAATTTTTTAGGCCATTTTCTGGATTTCCTGCCAAAGGCATAGTAGCTAAACATCTGATCTGATAGGTCCACCCCCCCCATATACCGGCTGTACTCCTGAATAGAGGTGGGGTAGGGGATGGTTTTCTTGATGAATTTGCCCCTTTCATCCTTCATGCATCTTTTTGTCGTGGTCAGATCGCTTCCATTACATGTTGAAAGCACATGAATCAGTTTTCGGTCTTGCCATAGGGTTAGTAGTAGCTGTCCGCATTTTGAGAACAAACTGTCACCTCTCTGCTTTAGCTCAGGGTGTTTTGATACCATCAGTGGTTCAGGCAATTCGGTTCTATTTTTTCTCAATGTACCCACAGCATAGGTCTTCAAGGCTAATAATTTTTCAAACGATTGCACAGAAGTGTAATAATTATCAAAATAACACCTTAGGCCTTTTCCTAGTGCTTTGGCTCCCTTCAGAAGCTTATAAATCACGTCGTCATACAAGTTGTACTGGTGGTTTGGCCCATCCTTATTGAAATAGGGAAAGACCTGCATCACATAGCCTGGAAAATAAAATTAGAATAGCCTTAGATAAAAATAATAATAGAAATAGAAATAATATTGTAAAAATAATAATTATACATCACTTATAACCACAGGCATGGAGGATACACCTGGGACTGACTGCTAAGAAGAGGTTCGCTTGGTTTTATATCTATAGATTGCCAGGCAGCATTTTCTTAGTGGTGGGGATACCAGACGCCTACATATCTACTCCAGGCCTTATAGTTGCATATAATATATACTAATATATACATATATTATTTTTTTTACATGCTAAATAAAAAAAACAGAAAAAATACTAACCTGTGATGCTCTCTGCCAGAACCCAGCATTTCAATCCCCACCTGTTAGGCTTGTTTGGCATGTATTTTTTGTGCCTGGTCTGTCCTTTGTGCTTTACCAAGGATTCATCTATGGCGACCTCCCTACGGCGGGAGTATACCTTTGCTGCAATCTTATTGAAATGTTCAAATATCCATTTCACCATGGGGAGAGGATTTCTTTTTTTTTTTGGGTTGTCAGGGTTGTCAGGGTTGTCAGCGTTGTCAGGGTTTTCAGGCTGTTCGTCAGCATTTGCTGGGCCAGGTTGAGGGTCCTCCCCTGCCGCCACTGCAGCTCCCTGGCTTTCGAAGTGCAAATACCTAATAAAAAATAATAATATGATTATGATATAGTCCTCTTGTATTGTTCAATGTATAAAGAACATAATTTATAATTTTTTAGGAGCATTGAATTATATTTTAGTGGCTAGATAGGCGATGTATATAGATTGATCCATTTATATTTTTTCATGCTATTGCTGAGTCTAGGGAGGGGGGCGTGGCACTTTTATTGTGTTAGATAGGCTTACATACCTTAGTATGGCAGAGAATCGATCCCTTGTCATGATTTTTGAGAATATTGGGGTGGATATTTCCTCAAGCTTGCTCCAATACATGGCGATTTTGGGTTTCTTGACGATTCCCATCAGGAAAGTCGCGGCGATGAACCTAAACATCTCCCAGGGCTTGAGGGATTTCCAGAGATTTTTGTTAGGCCTGCGCCTACCTGGCTTAGGGCGATGCCCACCCTTCACCTCAGCATAGTTGTTGGTCCGACGGGTCAGCGATTGCAGAAATTCCAAAGTAAAAAACAATTTGAAATAATCCAGATATGTCTTGACTTTGGTCTGATCGATTCCGGGGGCGATTCCGGGGGTTCCTTCATACTCATCCATAGGGTCAGGCTTAGGCGTGTTCGGAGGGCATCGCACCCACCGGCGATTTCCGGGAGTTGTAATATCGTGTCTGACCTGTGCCAAAGGCCTGTCATCGTCCTCAGAGGAGGAGGAATCGCCACTAGATGATGTTTCTCCTTGTTCTAGGCGTCTTAGGTTATGTCCTTCTATCAATGCAATGCTTGCCAAAGGCAAATCGTCCATCCAATCCGCCTCATCGTCCGTCCAAAAGGAATCGTCCGACTCCGCCATCGCGGAAATTCCCGACGCCGTCTTTTCTGGCTGAGAAACGCCGGGCGGAATCCCCATAATCCCCTCCGTTGCCATAGTTACAAGAAAAAAATCGCAAGAAATTAAGAAATTTTGACTTTTTGCTTCATTCTGTAAAAAATTCTGGGCAATTCGGGCTTTTTCTAACGATTTTAGAGCGATTTTAAGCAAAATAATGCCAAATCTCGCGGGAAAGATGCTTGAAAGCATCGGGCGTGTTTTGGGCGGCGATGCCTGGGCGCATCGGGCGCGATTACGGCGGCGATGCCTCAGCGCATCCGGCGGGTGGAAAGGGCTAGGCTTATGAGGAAGGAAATTTATAGTACTAATGCTAACATTTATTATAGGCCTAGAAATCAAATTAGGTCTACATGTAGAACTGTTTAATTTTTCGCGATTGAAAACGTGTGACCCGTGATGACATCGCTTTGGTAAAAAAAGAAACGTGTGACCCGTGATGACATCGCCTTGGTAAAAAAAAAACGTTGCGAATGTAAGTTGTGACGATGCCCATGATCGTAATCTGTGATCTGTGATCTACAATCTGTGATCTGCGACGACACGGCCGTACTACGTTCGTTTCCACGACGACGTTGTCATGGTGACATGCGGTGCGTCATGAATTTGTAACGTTGCTGGGAAAGGTGGGGGCCGAATCGACGGGGTAAATGCACGACGGTCCCAGTTACCCCGTGCCATGATCCGTTGGCTTTAAAGCCAGTGTATCGTCCGTGAGACGTAATTTGATAAGTTGTAATCCCCTGAGGGGGCCTGACGGCCGCGCCAATTTCGTGACGTGACCAATAACGTCGCCGGATTACGTTCCAAAAGTGGAAAACACATCGCCAGCTGCGTTGTCGCATCGTGATGCTTAGGGGTGGAGTCCCTAACCTTAGATACGCACGGACGATAACCCTGGCTTTGATAATTCGTGACATGGAGAGTATTATCAGCTCTGTCAATCACAGAGTGTCGTTCCGTTTACAAAACGCTGATTTCTTTTGTGACACCATAGATCCATCTTTTGTTGCGTCAACATGGCGTCATATCCGGTTCCTCTCATAGTCTTCAATCCGGGTACTTTCATGTTTCGCTGGTCAGTAGCAGTTAATATGGATTAAAATAGAATCACAGGGCACCTAGTTAACTCATCCGGGACGTTCAATTCGGCACCCTTTTTATTTATGTAGTGGAATAATGAAATAGCAGACACATGTACAGACTTTCAAGAAGATGAGGAAACCCAAGACCCCACCGCCATTCTAGCCCAAGAGACTTGCACCGAAGAGGATGGATCACAATGGCCCACTAATAGTGAACTAGAACAAGAACGACAAGATATACAGTATCCACCAACGAATCCTTTTATACCAGTCGTTGAACAGGGAGACGGACACTCAGACGAAAAAAGAATTGTTTCACTTGTGCCTCTAAACATAGTTACGAAAATTACCCCACACAATCACTCTGGAGAGTGTGACACAACTGAAAGAAATAGGAGGAAGACAAGGTTATCTAAGAAATAAATCGGACTTTAGGCCTATCATTTCCTTCACAATAATGTAAAGGCAAAGATATCTACGATAACTTGCAAAACTTTTATTGTTTTACGAAAACTTGTAATATTATATATCGTATAAGGTTTGTGCTGTCCTTCCTACACTAGGACGTGTCCAATAAGCGGAGATGAATTGTCATCTCATATTACAAAAAACTAATGTAAATGCATGCCTTAGTTTTAAGAATTATAACTCTATGTAAAACCACTGTTGTTTTTTCGTGGTTAGGGAAATTTTGATAATATTTCGTGTCACGAACTAATTTGGAATATTTGACGACAATAACTGTTACTTTGTGTAATTACATGTGAAATAATGACATAAAAGTTCTTGTCGTTTCCATTAGGAAGAAGACTTTTGCTTAGATAGTTGGTCGTGATCAACACGAATATGATGTACAATTTAGACACCAAGTCTTTTTTTTTCTTATTAAAAATGTTGTGTCCCGACAGTTAGAATTTTTTATCCTTCTATTTAGAGTTGGTTGCCACATATAATGTCATATTTCTATGGTGTTGCGATACGTCCACGTCCACGTCCACGTCCACGACCACATCCTCTCCCCCGGGTTGGACGGTCACAAATGTACACCGGTTTTGGCCCACCGTAGTTCCTGTGCATATACGACTCTCTCCTCCTTTGACCAGCATGTCGCATCCCATAGGATTCACGCAGTACATGGTGATCCTCACCGGGCACAATGCTTGGGTTGATGTTGCTGTTGTTCTCAAGGAAACGGTCACATGCATCAACCTGGATCTTGATTTCGTGCTCTGGGTCCCGGTTTTGACCACGGGTAACACGACGGAGACCCCAGTCAATGCATATGTTGTGCAACACACAACAGGCTGTCACTAACCAAGACGCCTGTAGAGGATCCATGTCGATGCACCCAGAACCGGTTTTGGAGAGGCACCTTGAAAAAGATAATGACATATATAAAAAATAAGTAATACACAGGAATACCTAAAAGAAATAACATGTTAGGATATTGGGATATACACTGATCAAAAATTGAAAGGTGGACGATGTAAACAAAGGAAAAATTTCTTATTTTCTATGTTGGTTGCAACTATTTTTATACTCAATTAGGTGCGTTATTTTAAAGTTAACAATATAACTATTTTACGAAATATAATGTTTATTAACCTCCAACGTGATTTTAGCTGCCCTATGCAACACTCTACACCCGCACATGCAGTAGTGTGTGCCACTTGATACCGTTGTTCCCAAGGTTCGAGGCTTTTGAGTTCGGTGGTTCTGAAGGGTATCATTACCTCTGGCGTAAGGGCATATCTGACGAAAAAGGAAACAGAATAGTTGTTACAACAAGTTAGGATCATTTGTAAAATCAGTTGTATTTTCTTATCATTTGTGAACTTGAAGAAATTGGAATATTTGAAAGTCATATTGATTTGCCATGTAAAGCAATGTTTATAGTTTTTTTTAGCTTTTCTGGAGGGATTTTTCTATATAATCACTTACCCTCCATCAGCAAGGAGGAAATATGGTCCAAGCCTTTGTCGTTGCCGAATCTGGTCGCCGAGATCAGAGTAGTCCAGAACACCTTGATCGTGATGGCTTCCTGCCATGCCAGGCTCCACGAAAGTTATCCTCTCTTCATGGTCACACGCGATCTGTATCAAGACGATGGTCAAAGTTAGTTTGCTTACCGACGAAAATTGTTATTTTAGGTCAGACAAGTGTTGCAAAAGCTTTATACGATAGATGTAAGAATAAAAATGCAAAAATGATAAATACTTGGATGTTCGTAACGTTGGTGTGAGGCTGAAATATTTGCTTCAAAATTAAATTGATGATGTCAACTTACTAGGACGTTTAAAGCATGGTATCCCTTCTGACATACGCAGGCAAACTCGTTGCGTAACGGCTTCTTTATGGGAATGTACGTGCCATCGAGACTACCCACACACTGATCCATCTTGTGCCTGTCTGCAAATCGTGCTGCTGATTCGTGTAATGCCTCACCCTGTGCAAAATAATACACATATAAAGGTTTTCTATGGAGATTGGTATATTGAGTTTTCTTTTCATATAAAATAAACTTTGTTCATTTGTTTGGTAAAAACATTTTTCTGTTAAGACCATTTAGAGGTGTACAAAATTCTGCTAAAACATTGAATGATGACAATATTTTTCGTAGTTCATACAAACCTTTGGGAACTTTATGTGTTTCCTTGCTCTTGAAACAAGGAACTTGACGAAAGAGTCAACCGCTCGACCGATAGTGGATTCAGAAACCCCTCCTTGGGTGTCTCGAAGTACGGTGTAGTAAGAGCCTGTATCCATGTACCGTAGGGCATAACAAACCTGAAAAATAAAAGGTAACCAGAAAGTAGTAAAGAATTTAGATATATCTCGATTTCTAGCCCAAATAATTCATTGAGATAATGATGAAGGAAAAATATTTAGTACTTATAATTTGTATTACTTTTTTGGATACTTATATTTCTTAAAGTGGATTCTCACTACATTCTGAATAATTATAAAGATTTGGTTAGCTCTTATTTACCTTGTGAAACAGTGGAATAGGAGCACCATGTTTTTCGTGCTTCCCTTTCCCAGGTCGAAAACGACTTTTCTCGAATTCGTCATCAACTGCTGTACACAAAGAGCGGGTATACGAAATTTCACTACTAAAATCCATGATATTAATATCAGTGATCACCAATTTATATCAATCTCACGTAAACATGTTTCTAAACCTAAAGAAAAAGCTGACTTCCAAGGGAGATCATACAAGGATTATAACCATGATGAGTTTTGTGACAAACTGTCAAATGCTGACTGGCAACCTTTTTATAATATGCCAGACATTAATGATGCATGGACTTTTATGAAACAACAAATATTTGATATTATTGATGAGATGTGCCCTGTAAAACTATATCGTGTCTCAAATGTTAAAGACCCATGGATCACAAATGAAATACTAGAAATGATAAAAGATAAAGATAGACTTCTCAGAATTGCTAAAAAGAAACAGAGAGCCCTTGACTGGGATGCAGCTAGAATAGCTAGGAATAATGTCAATAGAGTAATTAAAAATGCCAAAGCGGAATTCATTAGAGAAAATTTAAATGAGCATAAAAATGACTCTAAGAAATTCTGGCAGGATATTCACACCATTATTCCTGGAAATTGTAAGAAATCAAAAATTAACATCTCTATCAAAGACCATCAGGGAAATATTATCAAGAACAATAAGGAGACTGCTAATTTTCTTAACACCTATTTTTCTAATATTGGACCAAACCTAGCCAGAAAAATCAAGGATCCCTGGGTCTTTAACGGGCATCAATATAATACTTTGATAGATGACTTTGTTTCTTCTCCTGAAGAGATCATGCGCCTTTTGAGAGACATTAACATCTCTAAGTCCTCAGCTATAGAGGGTATCTCATCGAGGGTTCTGAAAGATGCGCTTATTCATTTATTAGATAAGTTTACCTATTTGATAAATAAGTCACTAGATGATTGCATCTTTCCCACAGAATGGAAAACTGCAAACATTATTCCACTACCTAAATCGGGTGACATGACTCAACCTGGCAATTATAGGCCTATCTCTCTTTTACCTATCCCCGGTAAAGTAGCCGAAAAAATAGTACATAAACAAATTTTACACTACTTGGAATCCAATAACATACTTATTGAAAATCAAGGTGGTTTTAGGAAAAATAACTCTACAATAAATTCTGTTGCAAATTTTTTGAACAATATATACTCTGCAATCAATAATAGGCAAATCTCGCTAGCTACCTTCCTTGATTTTCAAAAGGCTTTTGATACAGTGAATCATGAGATCTTGTTTAGAAAAATGGAATTCATGGGAATCAAAAATAAGAATTTAGCTTGGTTTAAAAGCTATTTACATCATAGAACACAATGTACGTTAACCAATGGATCGAAATCTGATGCAAACTTGATAACATGTGGAGTTCCTCAGGGATCTGTTCTTGGTCCATTACTATTTCTCATTTATGTGAATGATATGCCTGGGGAATGTAGACATTGCGATATATTTCTTTATGCAGATGATACAGTATTGTGTACCAGTGACCTGCATATTGATACAGCAAAGCGTAATTTGCAGTCTGACCTTTCATCAATTAGTACTTGGTGTAATCGTAACAAACTTTCGATAAACACTAAAAAGACGAAAGGTATGCTTTTTGGCTCTAGGCCTAAACTTAAGAAAACCAAATGTGAGCAGGTTGCGCTTAATGACACTAATCTAAGTATGGTATCACATTACAAATATCTAGGAGTAATATTGGATTCTCATTTGTCTTTTACAAAACATGTAAATAATGTAATTCGAACTGTTTCTTATAAAATCAATTCACTGGCCAAAGTAAGGCATTTTCTAGATGTAAGGTCAAGTCTACTCATTTATAAGTCAATGATTTTGCCGTATTTTGATTATGGAGATATATTATACATGAATACAACTCATGTTTTGATTGATAAGCTCCAGCGATTGCAAAACAGGGCCATCAAAATTTGTTTAGGGCCTAATGTTGACAGACCAACAATTACTTTGCACAGAGAATCTAAATTGGCGTTCCTAGAAGATAGGAGGCAGGCGCATCTATTGAACTTTATGTGTAAAAAGAGAAATGTAGATAAGCTCATTGACAAGAAAAAAGTTAAAACCAGAGCTCGAGATGCTCCATTATTTTCTGTTACAAAACCGAATTGTGAAAAATATAAGGAGAATGTTTATTACAAGGGTTCTGTTGCTTGGAATAATTTGCCAGTTAACATTCGAAACATTGACTCTTTCAATACCTTTAAAAATCTGCAAAATAACTTGATGTTACCACAATGATAGTATGTTAAAGTCACAGAGTATATACAGCAAGTCTTGAATGTATGCATGAATGTATGTTTTTGTTTTAAAGTGTCATATGGTTAAACACCCATGATCTGTAACTTACCAGTTATATTTACCTTTTGTAGTTTTTATACTCTTTATAGTTTTATACTTTTATAGTTTATATCTGTAACTCTTGTAGTACTAAAGCCAACTGGAGCTACAAAGAAAACCAGTACCCACTGATGTAGTTTCAGTATAAATAAAGAATGAAAAAAAAAAAAAAAAATCGAGCTACAAAGTCTTTTGATTGTGGCCATGCAATACGTGGGTCCATCCTCTCCTTAACTGTTCTTTGTATCCTGCACCTTTTCTGCCCCCACATAGGCCTGTAACCGCCACCATCCTTGTACACCTTGGCCAGGGCAAAGTCTGTGAAGGGTCGACACCGGGCACACAATTGTGTTTTTTTCTTCTTTTTGATAACTATAAAACGAAATGCTGTATGTATTATTTCATATTTGGATAACTGTGGAAAGGTATTAACAAAGAGAAGTGTGTCTGTATTTGCGTCTATTATAATAAAAAGTCTAGTATAATAAAAGGGTTTTATAACCCCACGATACCAATTTTTTAATATCGTGGAAAAAGCTACTTTTCGTGGAAAAAACGTCTATCGTGAGGTACCCACGATATATCGTGACTTTTTTCTGGGGGACTTTTCGGGCCACGAAAACTTCGTAACTTTTTTCTGGGCGGATTTGGTCACGAAAAGTGCCCACGATATTTCATAACTTTTTCTTGGTCGCCCCCCCTGGAGTCGGCTCCTGCTCACAAACGCCTACTAGTCGTTTTTTGCCCGCATGGGCGCCGGTTTGTTCTGGACGACAGCCGATGTGAAGACCCTCTGGGATTCTTGGGGCTGGACTGGTTGGTGAGTGGCTGTCTGTTGGTGGTTGAAGCCCAGTTGGCTGTTGATCAAGTGGGGCTGGTGTTGAGTCGGGCCTCTCTGGTTCTGCGGTAGTCTCATGGGTTGCAATTGGTCCTGGCGTTTCCATAATGTATGAAACTTTGGCAGCTTTACCTTAAAACTATATCTAAAGACATTTACTTAACAGTTTATTAAAATCATGTTATGCTATGAAGATACATATACTTGTTTAGAACATAAGATGTTTGATATCCATGCTTTGTCTTAATAATTCCTAGATATAAAGGTTATTGTCTGATCTAGACATCTTTTTGGTTACAAATTGGCTTCATAGGTATGTGTTGGATTGGTAGTGCTTCATTGTGACACCTCCTTAGCATGTATTTGCTAATAAACTTAGCTTAAATACATCCCACATACAATATACTTTGGTATTTATTAAGGACATTAATTCATGTAGATAAAATGTCTTAGTGAAACCTCCTAAAGACGTCATTTTGACATCACAAAATAACATGAAAAAGATGTCATTTCTAGTCGCATTGCGACGTCATTCTGTAATGTCATTATGACGTCAATCGGAGTCCTCACTTATCACGTCAATATGACGTCACAATGTCACGTGATAATGATGTCATTTTAGGACGTCTCAGAAAGATGTGAAAGATACGTCATAGTTAGTCAGTATATGAAGTCGCAAGTGACGTCTTTATGACATGAAATGGAGTCCTCCATTTTCACGTGATAAAGACGTCACAATGTGATGTAACTTCCACGTAATGTGTGACGTAATTATGACGTGAATATGACGTTACATTCTTAGCTGGGTATTGGGCTTTCGTACCATATCGGTCTGTCGTGCCAAGGCGGGTTTTCAGGCCTTCTCGGGCTTTTGGGCCATTTTGGACTGTTGGTCTAACGCCTATACTTCTATGCAATTTGAGGTCCATGGCTAGGATTTCACCCATCTACAAACTTCTACTCTTCGAGGTCCCTGACTCAGGCTAAGTGGAAAGGCCATCCCAAAGAAGAGGCGTGTGAACACAAGGAGTACCGTAAAGGAGCTATTTATTTCGGGCCATACCACCCCTTTTTATACCTACAGGTCATTGGTCAATTCAATCACGTGACTTACATGACGTCATTTCTGGTCCATACCATTTGACGGTCATTTTGGGCTCAGTTACAGTTTCGGTCCACTATGACTAAGGCTGTGTGTAGGTATGTAAAGACACACAGTAGTCACATGGTTTGTTTTTTTTAAATTCATTTTATTTATTCAGACATAAAATAAGTACAGGTACTTGTTTTCATTTTACACCTGAGTTGTTTCCAGTCTTTATAAGTAATGGAAACCAATAACAATGTTCATAATTTACAAATAAATACATTTAGAATGGATTATGTTGATAAAATTTACAATAATCATAAAAATATAATATCATAGCATAACATTAAAAACATGAAAAATATCCCTATTATACAATCAATATTGGTAATTGTAAACGGATCTCCAACTAGACATATCATGAGAGTCATTAGACTAATTTAATATTTACAACCATAATACATGTCCTAAAAAATTGGCTACCAAGGTATACATAATAATGTTATACAATATTCAATAAAGTAAGATTTTATCTGACAAATTGTCTTTTATATGACTTTTAGACTTTGTATATTCGTTTGTATATTTCTAGTCGCTACAGGCAATTCGTTCCATAATTTAGCACCTCTATACAAGCAATTATTTTTTGTCTTTTCATTTTTTGGCTTATATAATTTGAATATTTTTGCTTGTCTTCTCCTTGTATTTACATCAATATCAGATAATAGATCCGATAAATTATACATAAAATTCAATAAATGAGCATTTCTTCGTTCTTCTAATTTGGCAATATTACTGTTTTTACACAGTTGATTTTTATCAACATGTTCATGTACATTTTCCTAAATTCTTAAACCTCTAAAATATAATCTTTTTTTTTTTTCAAATTCTCTTGTGTAGTGCCTGAATATATAACCTCAAAATGGTGTCGGGCTGAGAGGACGCACTTGGCAGAGCACCGCCGAAAATAAGAGAAGAAAGACCTCAACAATGTCGTTTGGCAATCTGATTGAAGATCAAATAATGGAAAACTGATTGAGCTAAACATGTTTCTCACGATTTGATGAAAAGATTGGACACAAGTCAGTATAATACGGCATTTAAGTGACTTTACCGGGACAAACTTGATATCAATGGTCGAACCCATATTATCGCCCACATTGACAACATGGAGGCGACCCTAGAAGAAAAAATCTACCTACTCCTCGAGCGCACAGCAAATCTGGATACTCTCCAGGAAGACATAACCAAAATGCGATCCGAGATGAGTGATAATACTGCTATTTTTAAATATATAAAGTCAACGGTGCAGATGAATACGAACAAGGTGGAAGACCTACTACTCCGTGTGATGCAGTTGGAAAAAGAAAATAGTACACTGAAATCCACACTGATTAATCAAGCAACAAGGCCTTCTAGCACCACGAGCATTGACAAAAAGATTCAGGACGCTTTAAAGAGAGAGGCACAGAAGAAAACAGTGGTCATCGATGGTATACCCGAGGGTTACAGTGATGACGCCAACATGATTGCGCGTGAGATTTGTTTTGAAACCGGTCACCCTACCACTACCAATGACCTGGAGAATGCTTACAGGAGAGGGAAGAAGAACGAAAAACAGAAACAGCCCAGACAAATTGTGGTTGAATTTAAGAGTAAGCAGTTACGAGATGGTGTGTACATGGATAGGCAGAAGATAAAGAACAACCCAAGCTGTAAATCAGTATGGATTAATGAAAATCTAGACGAAGACCAAAGGATCAACAGGAACAAACTGCGTGCAATGGCAGACCTGGCTCGAGAGGATGGGAAGGAGGCCAGGGTGGTCGGTGACATATTAGTGGTCAACAGCATCAAGTATACGGTAAACAACCTACACAAGTTATCACCTGATCTGACCCTCGAGGATGCTTTCACGATATGTGACGGGGAGTACATCTTCTTTCAATCAGAGAACAGCTGGTGTTCGAGTTTTGCTGCTGTAGATATCACATATAGAGGAGTGCATTACACCAGCATCGAGCAAGGAATAAGTCACCTGAAGGCCCTGCGAAATGGACATCATGGCCTGGCTGAGCAAGTAATGAAAGAATGTGATCCGCGTCGCTGTAAAGCTATGGTAAAGAATATCGATACACTTCCCATGTGGAATGAAGAACAATTTGAGGAGATGGCGGGGCTGGTCCATGAGAAGTTCAAAGACCCCTTCTTCAGGCAGAAAATCAGAGGTACAAACAACTTGAAATTTATTGAATGTACAAGGGATAGGATTTGGGCCTCAGGTGAACCCCTACAATCGAAAGTGTTAAAAGACAGAAAGTGGACAGGCCAAAACAAATTAGGGTCAATTCTAGACAAGGAAAGGGATGACATCCTCCGTGAAGACCCTCTGACTGTTGACAGACCGGCTAAGCAGATGATGAAGAGAGGGCAAGCCACCATGGACGAGCCAAGGAGATCTCAAAGAATCAAACCAACTACTGGAAAAGCAGTGAAAGCTACACACCCCAGAAAGACACGAACACGGAAGCAGACGACAGAGGAGGCGGATACAAGTGATTCTTCCATTGAAACAGAAGATATACGGGCCCTAAACGCTGAAACCGAGATGGTAAGACATCAAGACGAGTAATGATTCCATCAATCTAACCTGTTAAATTCCCTGACCACCTGGAGAAGTAGAACTTAATATTTCCTAAACCGCATCGTGATGTTTTGAATTAGGGCGCCGCCATCTTGGCGAAGAAACGAAAGAGGCCGTCTGCGCATGCGCGCAGCTAGAGTAAACTTCCGCCTTGCTCGACAAAGCACCAAATTCGAAAACTATCTCTCAAGTTCGTCCTGGATTTCTTGGCAAATCACGTCATGATTCGAATGACAGTGTTTGGGGATGGCAGGACCTCCTTCCTACAGCCCTACATAGATGCCAGGAACGATACAGAAGTCACGATTACGGTGAAAAGCCAGCTGGGTGCGGGGATTCGGGGAGCTGTCTCATCGGCATATGGCTTTAGTGCCCTCAACCGATACGACAATTGTCTTATTTTTGCCGGCGTTTCTGACTTTCTATGGTGGGATGTCACCACTCAGAGATACAGATTCCCGTTTACGACGCAGGAGGAGGTGGTCAATCATATGGCAGCTTTAATCAACGAGGCAGACGTGGCCTACCACAAAGCGTATCCGTACGGATTGTTGATGTTTTGTCAAGTATCAGGACTGTACTTACACAGGTACCCATATTGTGCAGATGCTTGCTTCGACCACCAACGAATACTGAACAATTCGATTCCTGATATCAACAAGGAAATAGCAGTAGTGAACACTCGAAATCATACTCCTACCTGCTGGACCTCCCGCCAAATGCATCGACATAGAGGAAAACATAGATATACCCACGATTATTCACTTCTCAGTAACGGTTTCCACCCCTCCTGCC
This sequence comes from Lepidonotus clava, assembly GCA_936440205.1. Classification (NCBI taxonomy): domain Eukaryota; kingdom Metazoa; phylum Annelida; class Polychaeta; order Phyllodocida; family Polynoidae; genus Lepidonotus; species Lepidonotus clava. Next base: position 89,238,253 of record OW387133.1, read on the forward strand.
ATCTACTCGACCTGTGGACTCAACAAATAATAAATACCGCTTGGCACTGCTCTTAAAATGCTGACTAACCTATTTACCGTTTTCTGATTCCTAAACAGCTTTGTAGGGGATTGGATCATAGACTGTTGAAAATTAAGTATTCACTTACTAAATTACTAAATATTTGATCTCTAACTGACAATAGATGTGATATGTGTTTAAATATGCCATAAAAAATAACCTTTTTGAAGGCGGGTGCTAGGCTGGATGCCTACTTTTAATTTCTTTATTTTTAAGTATATGTATGTTTTTTCATCAGTATGTAGATACAGGTGAAAACTGCGATCATCACATCCCCTTTCATCTTATTAGCTCACGGAGTACTCTTTTGTATGATTATAAATTGTGAATAGTATTGCTAAGAAAGGATACAGAGTGGTTTTCTGGAATGTTCGTAGTATTTGCAACAAACTAGATTCTGTTAGATTAATGATAGACTCATCTGACTATCACTTTATTTGCATTAATGAATCCTGGCTACAGGAGAATGTTACTACCACATATCTAAATATTCAAGGCTTTAAGTCGTATAGACACGACAGGAAAACGCAGAAAAACCAAGGTTTGATTAAAAGAGGAGGAGGATTATTGAACTATTGTATAAGTACCTTAGATTGTCAACTGTTGAATCCAGTAGAATTGTGTATGTCAAAAAACTGTATCGAATCAATGGTTGTTCATCTATCTGTCGCTGGCATGAAACCACTCTATGTCATTAATATTTATCGACCATCTGATGGTGACTTTAATGATTTTTTGATGCTCTTCAATATATTGTAGACCATTTGCCAAAACGAGAAAACTGTGAAATTGTATTAGGAGGGGATTTCAATGCTGATTTTAACAAGAAAGGTCAGGAAAATACAAAATTACTTAAGAATTTTGCCAAAAATAACTCCTTTCAGCAATATATCAATAAACCTACAAGGCCACTGTATGGTAATGCCACTATTGATTTAATTTTTTCTAACAGTAATAGAGTGCAATATTCAAATACTTTGGACTGGAGTATCAGTGACCATCTTCCTGTCTTTGTTAATATTAAAAAGGTAAAAGTACCTAACCCTAAGTGTACGTTTAATGGCCGATCATACCGTAATTTAAATTATGAAAACTTTTTGGACTCAATAGAAGAGAATGGTTTTCTTGGTGTGAGTACTGGAGATGATATTAACAATATATTGGCAAATATGAATAGAATTATACTGAATACTTTGGAACTATATATTCCTGTTAAGACCTTTTGTTTTAAACTCACAAAGGCAGAGTGGTTAACTAACGCAATAATTAAATTTATGAAGGATCGTGATGCTGCCAGGAGGAAAGCTAGGCGTACAAACCTAGAAGAGGATAGACATATAGCTAGAACACTGAGAAATATCACAAACTCTATGGTTAAACGAGCTCAATCAAATTACATTAAAGCAGAATTGATACATCAGGCGAAAAATCCCGAAAAATTCTGGAAAATACTGTCGAACCTTATTGATCCGCAAAATAATGATTCTATTAAGCTATCTGATGGGACTGGTGAAATACTTGACTCAAAGGGAACTGCAGAATTAATAAATAATTATTTTTCTGAGATAGGCAGGGTTCTGGCAGACAAAATTCCAATAAAACCAAACTTTATACAAACTCATAAGGATCAAAATATTGAGGAGGAATTTGAATTAAAATATTTTGATCAACAAGAAGTCTCCAAATGGGTAGCCCAGATCGACATCTCAAAGTCGAGTGGTACAGAAGGTATATCCAGTATTATATGGAAGAAAGTTATGGAACGCTTCATGCCTGTATTTGTAAATCTTTTTAATAAAATAATTAATCAAGGTATTTATCCTGTTAGCTGGAAAACGGCTACTGTTGTGCCGATAAAAAAAAAAAACTGATATAAAAAAAACCTGTGACCTTAGGCCTTTTTCGTTGCTACCGATCTTAGGGAAACTTGTCGAACACCTAATACACTCACAACTTTCAGCTTTTTTATATAATAATAATCTAATTGATGAAAGGCAGTTCGGCTTTAGGCCTAACCATTCCACTGAAATGGCTGTTTTTGCTCTTACAACTGAACTATATAATTTTATTAATGAAAATGATAATGCCATTGCAGTATATTTTGATCTGAAAAAGGCATTTGATACTGTATCTCACCCTTATTTAATGAAAAAGCTGGAAGACTTGAATTTTACTCCAAATACCTAAAACTTTTCTCAAGTTATTTATCGAATAGGAAAATGGTCACGGTGGTGTCAGATAGCAAATCTAGTATGAAAAATGTAAGTTATGGCGTTCCTCAGGGAAGCGTTATAGGGCTGCAGCTCTTTAGTATTTATTTTAACCAGATTGCTAATATTCCTGACAATATGAGGGTTATTATGTATGCTGATGACCTGGTCCTTTTTGCATCTTGTTCTGATGTTGATACAGAAACTTTTTATGCTCTTAATTGAGATGTTGGTAGAATTAAGAGCTGGTGTGATGTAAATAAGTTAACTATAAATGTTTCGAAATCGAATGTCCAGTTTTTTCCGAAAAATAAAAATGTTGACGTTAAAACAATGCAAGATATGTATCATATCAAGGTAGGAAACGAAGACCTTGCTTATGTCGACTATTTTAAATATCTTGGAGTAGATATCGATAGTAATTTGAATATGAAAGCACATTTGAACAATGTATATAAATTGGCTGGACACAAGCTTTCATTACTGAGAAGAATCCGCCCTGATATAACAATGAATGCTGCCTTGCTTGTATTGAAATCCATGTTTGTAGGAGTTATCGATTACGGGCTTGTTTTTTACTACTGAAGTGCCAAAGGCAAATTTCCCTCAAAAACTCGTAAATTACCGTCCGCGCACTGGCACCCATCTCAACCACTTTGCGCGATGTTGTTTGATCTGGTTGGTTGTTGCATAATTTATTTTCCTGAAGGTTCACAAATGTAGTTAATATTTCCAATAGGATCCACATATAAGTACAAGATGAATGTTCACTAAATGTTCACTGGTTACTTGCTTTTCCTGGAGAGAAGGTCCTGAAGTTGTAGAATATTGCCACTTTGTATAGGATCAGAAATATCTGTCAGTGTGGTCAGTGGTATTGCAATGTGAATATGGCCATGGAGAGGGGTTGTCCCAGTATCGTAGAACGGGTGGTGTTGGCTGCTTGCTGGTTATGGGTTGCTGTATCGTCTTGTTGCCATTTCCGTCTCCTCTCTGCTCATCTTTGGTTAGGGAACTTTTTTAACTCCATGACCATGATATTATCCATGACATCAGCATCTGATCAGTTCTGACCAACACTGACATAGCTGGGAAAATCCCAGAGCCTACCAATCCTCTGAATGTAAAATGGGGATTCACAGAGTTTCCCCAATCACAGACAGTGTGCACTGACGCCACTGCCTGCGTCATTCTTTTTTATGGTCCTTGTTTATGGGTTTGTTGTGGTTCGCATGGGGCATCATCGGATTCTCGGAAACCCGGACTTTCCTGTGTGTCACTTAATGTTATTGGTTTGTTTGAATCAGCTTTTTGTCATAAGGACCTTTCACTTATCTTTACTTAATACCAGTTTCAGAAACTACATTTCTATAAGAGAATTACAGATATGAAATATAACTCTATGACACCACTTTTCGTTCCCATCTTGTTCTTTTACATTACTTCATTATGAGCTGGCAATTACCACATTATTCGGTCATTTCACATTACAAGTTGATTCTGCACAACAATGATACCCGATTTCTAGCTTTATATTTTCCGTACCATAATGATGAAATAGGCAATTCATCACACTAGACCAAACAACACATGTGTCTCTGCATACACGTTCCCTTCTCAAAATGCATTATCTAATTATCTAATGTGCATGAGATAATTAAATCCTCCTTGTATAAATTTTCTTTGTATAATTTTCTTGTATATTATTAGTATTTTCTGTATTTTGTTAATTATTCGGAATTTGTATTTTTCTTTTATAAGACTTATGTTTTGTTTGTTTTATTAAGCCATCATGTACTTCTTTATTTGGCTGTAAACTGTTTCTTAAACTATTGAGTTGTTAACCTGTCTAAATTTCTTTGGTTATCTTATAATAGTCTACATGTCCACTCTAACGATATGTATAATTATCTATGGCATACCTATTTAGATGTAGTATGCTAGGTTGCAACGAAAAATGGCATCCTGCCAAATTGTATTTACCCAGGATAAATAAAATATTTAAAAAAAAAAAAAAAGAAAAAAGAAATTTAGGGGGCTCCCGGCAAATCAGAAGTGCCGTGTCGCAGAATGTCACATTTGGTGACATGTATCTAGTGCTTTATACATTTTTTCATATTTTCCTCGCCTCACCTTGTTGACCAACTAGTCTGCCATGATTAAAATATCATAAAAGCTGATATACATACGTGTACATGTCCCATCAGTGGTAACTTGAGGATAGTAGCCCGCGTTGCACTGGCAGTCTGTTCCAACGGACGTGCAGGTAGGACTACCACCAGTGAGACAGGCGTAATTGTTCGTCTCGCACGGACCTTTAAAAAAACACACCAATAGTTATAACTCATAGGGGTGTTTCATAAAAAGCTCCATGGCTATGGAGCTTTTATGTGAGCTTATGGAAACTTACATGAGTTTGAAACTCTCTTACATTTCGTAACAAAGCTCCTTTAACTCCACCCAAACTCACATTAGCAAAAACTAAACTCACGGAGCTCAAGCACCCCAAAAGATGATCGCAACTTCACATGGAGAAATCATATGGAGGTTTGTTATGAAACATACTGACTGTCATCATCCTTATTTATTCCATAGTTATTGATTTTCTCCCAGATAGTGCTGCCACTGACAGATGGAACCTGTCTGCCATAACTGAGACGGTTTGCCATGCCTGCTGTGATGAATGCCTATTCATCAATTGTCAAGGTCAAAATATAAAAAGTAAGACGGTGCGACAGAGTAAAGTGTATTTTGTAATGGGCCCAAAAAGCCCGAAAAACCCGAAAGGCCTGAAAATTGTAAAAGCCCGAAACCCGAAATATGTAAACCGGAAGTGAAATGTAAACCGGAAGTGACGTCATTTTGTAACCACAGGATCAGAAACAGCCAACCAGGGCTGACCACTAGACTATAAAAGGGGCGGTGAGGCCCGAGAATAAAAGAGTTCCAGCGCAGTACTCCTTGTGTCAACATGTGTCTTCTTCCTATGGTAACCGATAAGATGATCCAATACAGGCTAATTGACTAGAAAGTACAAGTAAAATAGCAAAAGTTAGAAGAAATTAGGCGAAACTTAGGACGGGGTCCCGAAGGCCCAAGAGACCGAAACAGGGCACGAAGGCCCGAAAACTGGCCCGGATGGAGTCCCGAAGATGGAGGACCGAACCGGCACGAGGGCCCGAAATAGGGAACGAAAACCGGCTCGGCCCCACGCTACCAAACTATAGGCGACCGTCGGCCTGACACCCCCGCTGGACGAGAACGAGGGTAGATCGTCCACAGTGGGCCCCGAAGAGAGTGCCGGCACAAAGGAAACGGCCTGCACCCGTCCCTAACATTTTTCCTCCTCCGCAGTCCTCCGCCCGCTGGCAGAAGTGCCCTTACCCCGCACCCGGTGGCTGAGGCCCAGCCCGGCCGAGACACCCCTCCCCTGTCAACAAATACTGATTTCCCAATCGACCCGCTCAAACCCCCTCGTGCGCGAGGCACGACTCTAAATCTCACATCTCGGCTCCTTGCTCGGACTCCCCGTCCGGCTAAGACCCGAAACAATCCCCACGTCCCTCTGTTGTAGGAATCGGAAACCCCGAACTACTGAGGAACGTCACACTGGTGGCAGCGGTGGTGCTGAATTAGCACATACGGACTTGTGGACATTGAGTGTTTCATCGGAATTTAGGTACCTATGGCGACGGCTACGGTTTTTGATCAGATGGATTCTGACATCGCCTTCAAGGAAGATGGGGAGGAGAAAGTGGGTACGAAACCCGAAGTAAAAGGGGAGGACACGACCATCATGGACAGGCGGTTTAACTTCATGGGGACGTCCACCCCGACGGAGGAACAAAATGTGAGGACTCAACAGCAGCAACAGACCGGAACGGTAGGAGCGGGCCTAAAGAAGTTCAGTTTGAGGCCGGAGAAATATGATGGAAAGCCGGATTTTGAAGGATGGATCAACCAGTACGAGGAATATGCAGACTTGGGACGTTGGACGACCGAAGAAATGGCGGCGATGCTTTTTCTTTCGCTGACGGGGACGGCACGGATGTATTTTGTCGGGCTCCCGGACAGGGAACGACTCCGTTACCCGGTGAGAGTGGAGGCGCTGCATCGGAGGTTCGGGCAGGAGAAGGACACGTGCAACGCTCTGCAGGAACTGGCGGGACTGAAACGAGTGAAGAACCAAGCGGCGAAGGAGTTGGCCGATAACGCCCAGCGACTGGCGTCGAGGGCCTACTTCTCGAACGATTATGCCAGTCAGGAGAAAGCGGCATTGCATGCGTTTCAGGCTGCGGTAGGAGAAGACCTTCAACTAAAGTGCGCGGAGAAAGGATGTAAGACTCTGGAAGAAGCGGTAGAGGTGGTGGAGATACAGGAACAGTACTCGCGCTGCCTCTTACGGGCAGCGAGGCCCGAGGAGGTCGCCAATACCCAAATCATAGCCGTGAACGTGAAGCTTGAAGAGATGATGAAGAAATTGGCAGAGGAAAGAGAAGCCAGACGGCAGATGATGACCCGGAGAGAGGCATATAAAAAGAGAAAAGAGGAGATGGAATGTCACCAATGTCATCAGAAAGGCCATTTCGCGAGGGATTGTTCCCAGCGTCAGGGAAACGGACAGTCGCCGTCGCAGTAAGCGCGGGGCCCCCTCCGGGCGCGGCGAAAGAGGTTAAGAGCATGGGTGACTGTGGACTCTATGTGGCCGGAACGGTGGGAGAAAGTGTCGTCTGCTTCCTGGTCGACACTGGATCCATGATCAGTTTACTATCGGCCCGAAACTGGAGAGAGTGGGGGCGAAAATAGGAGGATCTGGACAGATTCGAAGGACGCCTCTGCTCGGTGGATGGTAGTTCGTTGCGATGTTATGGGTGCACGAATCTGTCGGTGAAGCTCGGAACGAGTGTGCTGCAGTGGATGTTCATTGTGGCAGACATCGGCAGAGACGAGGGAATCCTGGGGAACGACTTCGCGGTGAAGTACCGGTTAACAGTCAAACCCCATGAAAGTGCTATCTTCCTGCCCACTGGAGGAGGGGAAGAGGGGGAACAAATCCCGGGAGTGGCAAGAGAGACGAATGGGATTCGGGCAGTCACCGTCGGAGGACAGATCGTGAGGACCGAGGGCACGACGGAGATACCCCCACTTCAAGTAACCCGAGTAGCAATAGTAGCGAGAGCAGAAGTAGGATACAGTGGACAGCTGGCTGTCATTACCGGCAATGGATTGCCGATGGGGCTGGAAGTGATTCCAGGAGCATTGATATTGGGAGAAGAAAGCAAAGTTTGGGTGGCCAACCGAGGGACCTAGAGCGCGAAACTGGAGACCAGCAGCGTCCTCGGAGAAGCCACCTTCATACAAGAAGTACGGGGCACGGAAGAAGGCGTGAAAGAGGCACCCGGAGCACTCACCGAGATGATTGGAGAGGCTAAGAGAGACCTGACCCCGGAAGAAGGAGAGGAACTGGAAAAAGCCATCATGGCCCGGGAGAATTTAGTACAGCACCGAATCAGTACAGGGGATCAAATGCCAATCAAACAGAGAGTCAGACGATATCCAGCCACCAGGAGGGAGGAGGAACGAGCCCTGGTGGAGGATATGTTGAACCTAGGAATCATCCAGGAGAGTGGAAGCGCATGGAGCAGTCCGACCGTCCTGGTGAAAATCAATGACGGAGGAACGAGATTCTGCATTGATTATCGGAAACTGAATCAGGCCACGAAAGTGGATGCCTACCCACTTCCTCGTATAGAAGACAGCCTCAACACCTTGGGCGGGAGCCTATTCTTCTGCAGCCTGGATCTAGCAAGCGGGTACTGGCAGGTGGAAATGGTACCCGAAGACCGAGAAAAGACGGCCTTCGTGACCCAAGGGGGACTATACGAGTTCAAAGTGATGCCATTCGGACTGGTGAATGCCCCGGCCACTTTCGATAGACTGATGGAAAGAATCCTCAGAGGAATCGTGTGGGAGCAGTGTCTAGTTTATTTGGACGACATACTGGTATTCGGACCGACATTTGAAGTAACTTTGGAGAGACTGGTGCGGGTTCTGGACCGATTGAACGCTGCTGGGCTGAAGCTGAAAGCACGGAAATGCAGGTTGTTCCAGAAACGGATCCCATTCTTGGGGCACGTGGTCTCGTTGAACGGGATCGAGCCCGACCCTGAAAAATGCCGGCAAGTAACCGAGTGGCCGGTCCCTCGGGACCTCCACGAGGTGCGAGCTTTTGTGGGACTGTGCTCATACTACAGGAGGCACATTGACAGTTTCACGGAATTGGCTGCCCCGCTATATGAACTGGATACGAAGGAGGAACCTTTCGTTTGGAGCATGAGAAGACAAGCATTCGAAGCCATGAAAAGGGCGTTGACCGAAGCCCCGGTGCTGGGATTCCCGGAGGAAGAAGGACAATGGTGGCTGGACACAGATGCCAGCGATGTGGGGACAGGAGCCGTATTATCACAGGAGCAGAAAGGTGTGGAACGGGTGATAGCCTACATGAGTAAGACCCTGGAGTCGAATGAGCGGAAATACTGCACCACCCGGAAAGAACTGCTGGCGGTGGTGCGCGCGTTGAAACATTTTCTGTGCTACATCTATGGTCAACGCGCCGTTGTCCGAACGGATAATAGCGCAGTAAGTTGGCTACAGAGGAGTAAGGAACCGATGGGGCAGGCTGCCCGGTGGATCAAAATTATCGACTCGCATGACGTGTCGTTCCAACATCGACCGGGCAGGAAGCACGGAAACACAGACGCGTTGTCTCGGTACCCGTGCAAACAATGTGGGGAAGAGCACGAGGATACTGAAAGAGTAAGAGCAGTGACGCGGGCCCGGGGGTTTGAGCCCGGATGGTCCCCGCAGGAGATGAAGGCAGCACAGAGGAGGGATCAAGATATGAGACCACTCATTGCACTGATGGAAGTGGAGGCGAACCGGCCAGGTTGGGAGGTGATATCTCCGGAATCCTGAGAAACTAAGATCCTATGACGGCAATGGGAAAGATTGAGCCTACTGGATGGCGTGCTGCATCGAAAGTATTGGGAGTTGGAAGGACATGGTTGGAGAAACCAATTGGTCGTCCCGAATGAAAAACGAGCCAAGTTGGTAAGAGAATACCATGGAGTAGCGGCAGGAGCGCACCTAGGAGTAACCAGGACGACGGCCCTTCTGGAGCAAGTGTTTCACTGGCCGAGACTCCGGGAAGACGTGCGGAGGGAATGTCGGGAATGTGACTGCGGGTTGCGCAAGAGGGGACGAGGACGTCGGGAGCCGTTACATCAATATATAGTAGGAGAACCGATGGAACGACTAGCCATGGATGTCTCAGGCCCGTAACGAAACGAGGCAACAAGTATTGTCTGATGGTAGGGTGCTATTTCACCAAATGGCTGGAGTGCTTCCCAATCCCTGACCAGAAGGCAGTCACGGTGGCGGACAAGCTGGTAGAAGAAGTGGTAGCTCGGTACGGCGCATTCCGGGAGCTACACTCGGATCAAGGCACGAATTTCGAATCCGAGGTGGTGGCTCAAGTGTGCGCACTGTTCGGAATACACAAGACCCGGACGACGCCGTACCACCCCCGGAGTGACGGATACATAGAACGAAGTTTTCGTACACTGGGATGCTGCATGAAAGCTAGCTGCCGTTCAACGGGCCGGGAATGGGACGAGATGGTCCCACTGGTAATGATGAGCTACAGGGCAACGCCGCAGGTCAGCACGGGAGTGACCCCGAATATGATGATGCTGGGATGACAGACCATGATGCCGCGACAGGCGATATATGTGAAACCTCTGTTACCAGAGGAGGAACCCCGAAGGGTGGGCGACTATGTGGAAAGCCTACGGGAAGGACTAGTCGCAGCCTATCGCGAGGCCTGGGTGGGGCTGAAACGAGCCGCCATTCATCAGAAACACGAGTACGATGGAAAGGTGACTCGTCGGGAATACCACGCCGGAGAGCTGGTCTGGGTGCACGACACGGTAGTTGGCCGGGACAAGGGAACGAAGTTGCGATTTCCATGGATGGGTCCCGCACTGATCGTCAAAGTGCTTGACCGAGGACAGGTGGTAGTGCCGAAGAAACCATGGAAACCGGGGGGTGATCCATGTGGACCGCCTGGAACCCTACCAGGGACACGCTGCGCCAGCTTGGATGGTGGCCGACCAGCGAGGACACAAGTCTACACAATAAGATGCTTGGGGTGGGGCGTGTCCGGCACGTGACGGAAGCGGGGCACCCCCTTTTTGTAATAAATCGTTCCTCTGTCTCGATTCCGCAGGTGGAAGAGGACCGCGGGAACGACCAAAATAGGCGCTACACGAAAAGGCTTTGGCTAAGAAGGACTGATCAGCCTGGGGCCATTGAGTTGGGAAGGCACGTTGACCACTACAGTAGGCGTGTAGATTGTGAGGCTGAAGAAAAATGCTACCTAGATGAGAATGGTTCTCTTGCGGACATAATTTAGGTGGGAAATTCGGGGTTGGAACAAAAACGGCGTTTCGAAGCCACGACGGCCCGAGCGCCCGAGTAGTTTCACGGAGCCGGTTTTTGGTCGGTCCGAGGAAACCACAGCGTGGAAAAGATGGTTGGATTGTGACAGAAGACAGACCCGGTGGCAAGCTGGTGAAGACTTTTTGGCACGATGCCGACTTGGTTAAACAGTGTTACAACGTCCAGGAGACCGGGGAAGGGTAGATGCGGCGCCCTCGGGGTACCGGAGGAACGAACGGACGGTTGTAAAAGGCGAGGCCCGGAAACGGACGGGCTTAAAAGTAGGTCGTAAAACAAGGAGATCAAAGGGAGAGCGGGGCGGCGTGACCGGAGGACAATAGTGAAGAGCCCCTGTGTTCTCCAGGAAGTGTGCGGAAGCACGAAGGAGCCAAGCGATAAGGCAGAGGACGCGGGAAAGATGAAAGGACCGAGGACGTCCGGTGGGGTAATGAAAGGCCTGAGAGAAAAAGCGCAGACGAGGACATGACAACGGTGAGGACCGTGAGGTGGACGGCAGGCGGGGCGGTAACCAGCGGCGGGCCCCGGGGACCGGAAATTGTAGGGGGCGCCACCGTCGAATTAGTTGGTGAGCTTGTCGCTAGGGGACGCTAGCGCAGGCCACGCCCACTTCCGCCTGCGGCGTGTATATAAGGCAGAGCGCCCGCCGGAGCAGGTCACTTTGGTCAGCGGATCAGAGTTCATCACAACTCACAGCAGACGAGCAGACCAAGCTACAGAGCAAGCCTAAGACAAAAAGGCAGAGGAGTGAGACGAGCAGCATCACTACGAGGCGAAAACGGAGGAGGCCGACGGGACGAGCTTCGAGCCTGGAACGAAGCCCAAAGGCCCGGAAGACAGACAAGATGAGCGGACGATGCTTTGAGGGGAGCTGCGGCGGCAAAGAGTTCAAGTACCTGGCCAAGCATACCCGAAACCAGCACGAAGGCGGCCGAAAGAAATACTACATGTGCCCAGTGTGCTCGACGTACCAGGCGTATTCGACGCACAACGACCGGAGGAAACACATGACGGACTCACACGAGGGGAGCCTGAAAAGTGGGATGGCGAAGCAAGACCCCCTCCTGCGAGTGGAGTATGCTGCAGCGTTTGCACTGGACCTGAAAGGACGACGGGCCTACACCACGTTGGGGACGGGACGGCGGCTCGAGTGGCCAATCTGGAACGAGATTTCAACGTGCGACATCCGGAGGGATTCATACCCCCCGAGAAGGCAGTGGACAAGTCAGCACCGGATAGACCACGACGGAGGATCCAGATACCACACTACCCGGGAGCCTCGGGAGAGTCCGAAGAAAGCGAAGCTGAGCAGGCCGAGCAGGTGGTTGCGGAGGAGCCACAGGAAGCCGCCGGGGCCGACAGACAACCTCGAGGGGCCCAGGCAGCAGGAAAAGGACCCTTGGCCGGGTTGGCAGAGAGGTCGACACCTATGCGTCGTTCCCCTCGGAGGGCTACGAAAGGAGAGAGGAAGGAAATGGTTGAGTCCTCACGGAGTGCCAGCCGGGCCGTGGTGAACCCGAAACCACCCCTCACCGGAGAACAGGTTACCGGATTGGTTCAAAGCAAGGTGAGGAAGCTGAACGCTCAGGGGGAGCCCCGAGAGCCCAGAGGACGAGGACTCCCTGGAAGAGGACGAGGAAGAAAATCCACACCGGACCCGAGACCGGGCAGCTCTGGGATACCACCCGGGGCCGAGGTGGTGGAGAGTTTGTTGGATGACCAGCGCCCAAAAATTAAAGGAGAGGAGGGTGAGCCTCCGGCTTTCAAGCGACCACTGACACAAGTGTCCACAGCGGAGGAGCCTTCCTGGAAAAGAAAATTAAAGAAAATCAGGAAATTCCCGAAAGAGCTGGAGGAGGGAACCAGCTCGGATCAGTCAGAATCAGGACGAAGCACATCGGTGCGTAGTGACCGGTCCCTGGCCATTGCCGAGTCAAGCAGCGCTGGGGAGCTGGGGCCGTCGGAGCCCGAGACCCCGGAGGGACCGAAGCACGCCACACTCACGGGGATGGAACCTTGCGGGGACGCTCAATTTACCATGATGTCGGTTCACAAACAATCAGTTATCTATGAGTCACGCCATCCGAGATACCCCGGGTATCTGAAGGGAACGCTGAGTCGAGAAGGGGCGTTCACAGGTCATCGTCAGGCGAGAACGGATCGGGAGCTGGAAGCCAAGGTTCGTGATGCCAAAGAGGGTCGGCTGGTAGAGGGATGAGGGATGTCGGGACAGCACCGGATACGCCGGAGGCACGGATAGCTGTGGAGAACTTGGCCCGAGTAAGTCTAGGAAGTTCATTCTTCGGGTCCCAGGACTCGGGGATGATACCGGGACCGCCATCGCCGGACAGAGTAAGGTCGCCACTGGAGCCAGGAAGACCACTCCGAGATGAGGATAAGGATGGTCGGGCACTTCAGCCAAGGGTTATGGTGCATAGGCCACCCAACCCATGGACCAGGACACGGAAATGGACGAATCAATAGAAATGGAGCTGGGACAAGCTGAGCCGGAGAAGCACGGGCAGGACGGACAGGAACTGGACGAGTCGGGAACGGTCTCGGACTTGGTGTTCGGGTCCGTGACGTCGGAGGCGCCGGTAGCAGGAACATCTGGAGAAACACCACGTCTCAGGTTGCTGCGGGCGCAAGTGATTCAACAGGTAATGCAGGGGCATTTCCAGGGAGCGGCGCGGGCCGTGAGAGACTGGGAAGCGGAGAAGGCAATACCGATACAGCTAGAGTGGCCTCCGCGGTCTCTGAGGAAAATGACGGCAAAAACACGGGCAATGGCCTTGGCATCGTTGGCGTTCTTGATGGCGGTGGAAGCGGGTTGCGCGCCGCAGTCTTTCAACGAAGCGATAGCACAGTTCCCAACGGCAGCACTAGGTTCGTTCACCCGGGATTTGCCGGGAGTGGACACACTGATTAACGAACTGCACAAAGGTAGAGATTAAAACATCTGCTTTGTGCATGCTTATTGAATTAGTGTAAGGGTCACCAGATGAATACAAAATGATAAGAATTCCTCTAAATTACTTAGTCTATGGAGAGGACAGAGGGTGACAGAGGGTGACACTTCCTCCTCTACCTATAAGGAGCGTAGGAATGAAATAAGAGGTGTTAGAGATTCCTAATTTTAAAGTATTTCCTGCTGTTGTTGTCTGATTACTTTTGTACAAACTTACTTGCGAAAAAGAAAACTTTGTAATCTGTGTTTCCCAGCCTTTCAAGAAGGTACGGGAGGGTGTGATGAATGCCTATTCATCAATTGTCAAGGTCAAAATATAAAAAGTAAGACGGTGCGACAGAGTAAAGTGTATTTTGTAACGGGCCCAAAAAGCCCGAAAAACCCGAAAGGCCCGAAAATTGTAAAAGCCCGAAACCCGAAATATGTAAACCGGAAGTGAAATGTAAACCGGAAGTGACGTCATTTTGTAACCACGTGATCAGAAACAGCCAATCAGGGCTGACCACTAGACTATAAAAAGGGCGGAGAGGCCCGAGAATAAAAGAGTTCCTTCGCAGTACTCCTTGTGTCAACATGTGTCTTCTTCCTATGGTAACCGATAAGATGATCCAATACAGGCTAATTGACTAGAAAGTACAAGTAAAATAGCAAAAGTTAGAAGAAATTAGGCGAAACTTAGGACGGGGTCCCGAAGGCCCGAGAGACCGAAACAGGGCATGAAGGCCCGAAAACTGGCCCGGATGGAGTCCCGAAGATGGAGGACCGAACCGGCATGAGGGCCCGAAATAGGGAACGAAAACCCAGGGACCGGGGTCACGAAGGCGCGACCGGCTCAGCCCCACGCTACCAAACTATAGGCGACCGTCGGCCTGACACCCCCGCTGGACGAGAACGAGGGTAGATCGTCCACAGTGGGCCCCGAAGAGAGTGCCGGCACAAAGGAACGGCCCGCACCCGTCCCTACCATTTTTCCCCCTCCGCAGTCCTCCGCCCGCTGGCAGAAGTGTCCTTACCCCGCGCCTGGTGGCTGAGGCCCCTCGGTCCAGCCCGGCCGAGACACCCCTCCCCTGTCAACGAATACCGATTTCGACCCGCTCAAACCCCCTCGTGCGCGAGGCATGACTCTAAATCTCACATCTCGGCTCCTTGCTCGGACTCCCCGTCCGGCTGAGACCCGAAACAATCCCCACATCCCTCTGTTGTAGGAATTGGAAACCCCGAACTACCGAGGAACGTCACACCTGCCAATAACGCCAACCATAACCAAACTGTATGATAGAATAACTAACCTAATTTCAAACCCTTTTATAATGCACTTTTTGCAGTCTGGTGACCATTTCTTATTTTGTTTATACATTACTACCAATTGTATGCACGAGGTATTTTAATAACTACCTCAGTGCATTATTTAGTCATTAGGAATAAAACTCCCAATTGAAAGTCATACTTCATATGGAGGTTTGTTATGAAACAGGCCACTAACCCTTATAAATTCTCTGGCATGAAGAACCTTTTACTGATGCCATGTAACTGATAACTTGTACCATTTAACGGCAGATTTCTGCCCAAGATCTCCATATAGGACACCAAGGAAAACTCTTTATTGTACATAATATGTTACACGATAAAAACAAATCCTGGTCAAAATTGTGGTAGTAAGGGGTCAAATGCAGTTATTTCATACCTGCACCACTATTTTGAAACATATTCCCTGGGGGAGAAGGCGGTGGACATGCACTGTGACAACTGTAGTGGTCAGAACAAGAACAAGTTTGTGCTAGCGTATCTTCTCTGGCGGGTCCTGACTGGCCGGCTCCAGTCCATTTCCTTAAACTTTTTTATCACAGGGCACACCAAGTTTGCCCCAGACTGGTGCTTTGGTTTGCTTAAACAAGTTTCGTCGTGAGCCGGTCTCGAGCCTCACGGAGATGGAGGAGACAGTGGTAAAGAGTACCCAAGAATGTGTCAACCTTGCCCAACTTGTGGGGAACAAGAATGGGAAGGTGTTTGTCGAGTCGTATGACTGGCAATCTTTTTCTACCCCTTTCATCAAACCAGTCAAGGGCATAAAACAGTATCATCACTTTGTGTTCTCTGACCAGAACAAGGGCCGCGTCACCTTCTGGCAGTATGCCGACTCAGCCTCCGAGACCTTCAACATGCTGACTGTCGCCCCTGAAGCTGTCCCCCAGGAAGGCCCTCAGCCCACCCCATCCCCTGGCCTCCCGGCCAAAAGACAGTGGCATCTCTTCAAGAACATTCGGGATTTTTGTACTGAGGACACAAAGGACATCATGTGCCCTAAGCCCTCCGTACCTGAACCAGCACCCAGCCCAGGCCCCCGTGACATACCTCCGCCGGAACCAGATGCAGAATCAGAGCCAGAGGCTGGTGAGGGGGATGGGCCAGGCAGGGGCAGAGGCAGGGGCAGGGGCAGAGGCAGGGGCAGGGGCAGAGGCAGAGGCAGGGGCAGGGGCAGGGGCAGGGGCAGGGGCAGGGGCAGGGGCAGGGGCAGGGGCAGGGGCAGGGGCAGGGGCAGGGGCAGGGGCAGGGGCAGGGGCAGGGGCAGGGGCAGGGGCAGGGGACTCCAGACACATCATCAGGATTGGAGGGGGAGGAGGAGGAGTTGGTCAGACAGCTGGAGAGGGAATCAAATTCTTCATATGACTCAGAGGAGGAAGGCCCCCCACCACCACCTAGGGGCAGGGGCCGTCCTAGTAAACGTGTTAAACGTGGTCGTGGCAGGCCCAGGACCACCTGAGAAAACTATTAAGAATCCGTTTTGAACATTGTTAACTTATTTTTAGTTGTTAAGACTTTTTCTGATTTTAAGATTTTTACCTCGGTGGCTTTTCACTATTTTAACGACCAAAGACAATCATGAACATTCCAAAAACTTTTATAGACACATTATGGATACCCAGGGTACCTAGGGTCATCACAGAGTCGTTTTTAAGCAGCCAAGATGAGGTATTGTGATCCTTTATGCTTGCCATTTTAGGTTAAGTTGTTGTTTCAGATCCGGATTTTTGTCACTTTTTGCAGCGCCGGCATGAATAAAAGTTTTGTATATAAACACATGAATTACTGGTATTTGTTAGCTAGAATAGTGTAGAATGACTATGTAAAGTTTCAGGACCAAGGATTGACTACATGTCTACGTTGCTAGGGCTTTATCGTAAGAAAAACTTTGAACCCATTTATCTCAGTTTCTTATACCCGCATAGGCGCGGTTCTTTTTACTTTCTTCGCAACTTATCTCAGGCCCTAGATACCGGACCTAGACATGCTATACCTCGTTTTAAAGCTAATAATTAGTAATTTCTGATGGTATACCTAACTAAAATTCGTCCCCATGCGACATCCGACTCAATTCGCCAAAACGGGTCACATTTGGTCATGTTCACCACATGGTGTTCACCAAAAGTGATCACATGATCAAGTCTAAACAAATTCTATCAATCTCTGATTCAGTTCATAGAAACAGGGCCACATTGTGATCATTGAAAAGTAAATGACATGGCTAAATTTGCATAAAGCCAACCTAGTGTGACTTACCTACACAAGTTCCTCCGTTGTCCTCAGTGTACGTCAAAGTGCCGTCACACTCACACACCATTACGCCGTCTCTACATAAAGGAGCTGTACTAAGGCACGCACTGTTTTCACATGGATCTGTAACAGAAATCACTGATGTAGGGGCATTCTACAGATGATATCATAATGAGGAGAGACATATGTAAAAAAAATATATTTTGTATGTCTGAATATAAGAATAGGCTTTTATGCAGAATAATTACTGAAGAAGAGATGCATATACTCAAACACATAAACAGACATATATTCTGGTTCATACCTTTTTTTCATTTATTTATGTAAGTACTTTATGTAAAAGATAAGATCTTCTATGGTATTGCAGCATAGAAAACATTGATTTTTCACCGCTAGATAAACCTTGTAGTTATATTACTTTCACATTATGTTTAAGAAGCAATTAATTTTTTTGTACATAAATGTTAACCTCACAAATAATAAATGTTTAAGATATATGTACTGTAATGTACAAAATAAGCACTTAAGTGTATCAATTTGAACCCTAGACAAACCCATTAAAGCTTCTAAGTAACTTGAAAGCTTAGTAAACATTAAAACATTACCTATGCAGTTCTCTTCACTTGTGTCAAATACTTTATTTGTACCAGGAGTACACTGACACATGTCTGGACCATTATCAATGCATACGGATGGAAATGCTGCCACAAAACATGGAAGCCCCTCACAGGGATCTGAAACCCAAATGTAGAAGTAATATCATTATCATGTATAAGGTTCCCTCGGAAAAAAGACAGAAGTTAACATGTTTAAAAAAAGAGGTGATATAAACCAACATTTGTGTGTGTTTTTCTGATTCACACATTCCCTGCAACATTTGAGAGTATAAAAAATGAATCCAGTAATATCAGTGTCAAACATTAGCCTCGGGGATACAGGGCATGTTTCACACTAGGAGAATTGTAAAAGCATTTCTCATGACTTTATCATTAAGATAAGATGCTTTAAGAAATCAACAATCTTAGCTTGATTATGCATAATCAATTTTCATATTGTTGCACACTGTTAAAAAGAAACGTCAAATTTACGGTAACGTACTGGCAACTATGTTGCCGAACTGTGACCGTAAATTCAACGGGTGACCATAATTCTGTGTGACCGAATATTTGTACAGGTGAACACCATTCAAGTTAAACAGTAATTTACCTTGATATGTACAGTGTACTTTCATTCTTATGGTTTTCATCCATAAGAGTTCCAAATTCCTAAGTGTATGAAAAAACTATTTTACTAATCGTGGTAAAAAATATGGAGGGCATGTTGCAAACCACTACTACTCATAGTACCACTACTGGATAGTAGTAATTTGATAACCTGACCAGCCAAGCCTTGAACTCAGGACCCCTCACATATGAAGGCTATGCTCTACCGCTGAGCTATGCCCAGCCAAGGATATGACGTTCTAATAACGTTTTAGCAATGTTCTGGATTGATTCTTGTTACGTCACACTGTTAGATTACAGCGATGTTCTTTTGATGACTCCCAATTACGTCGCTGCAACCAAATGTTGCGACGTCACATTGTGATGTTCTAATAACATTCTTGTAACATTATTTATGAGGATAAGAATGTCACAATAACGTTCTGTTTAGGTGTGGTTGAGACGTCACTGAATGAGGATGTCACAATAATGTTCTGTTAAGGATAGACAACTGTTGATAGGGCACCTTTCATACAATTTCGCTTCTCTCCATAACTAAACATGCTACATTAACATACTATATATCAAATGAAAGTTAATATTGTTCTCTGTCTAATGATAATATCATTATCTTGATAATATACCGAATAGAGAAAGTGTCAATAAAAAACTTTTTTTTTTCTTTATTTTTTGAACATGAATATCTCTTTTAATATTAAAGATACAGTGACCCAATTTTTACCAGATGTCAATAACGTTCAGTCAGAGGGAACCGTGTCTCAGAATTTTGATTTAGGCCCTAGTTCATATTTTATGTAAAAAAACGGGTAACTTTTAAACATTTTTTAAAACTTAATTTTCTACATTTCATAGCATATATTCAAAATTTCAAGTATGTAGATGGAATATCAGCTGAGATATCCTTGTTCAAAAAATAGTAGTAAAAAACTACTTTTCAAATTCCCGACCATCTAAAACAGGCATCAATGTTCATGTATTTATAACTTTTATATAATTTGATAGGACTTTTAATTCATTTTTGAATGATATAATATGATATATGTTTGGAGCTAAAGAGATCACAACAAAATAAGCATATTACCCTGACTTCGGCAAATCACCCCTAATCAACAGTTGTCTATCCTTAAGGTTAGGGTGACACCTAACCTAATCATGTGGTCACAGGAACATTCTGTTTAGGTAAGGCTAAGACCTAACATAATCAGAACATTACAATCATGTTCTGTTTAGGTGAGGTTGGGACCTCCCCTGGTCAGGAGGTCACAACAATGTTCTGTTTAAGTAAAGTCTTGACCTCACCTAATCAGAACATCACAATGACATTCTGTTTTAATTTGATCTTGACCTTACCTCACCAGAACATTATGATAACATTCTGTTTTGGTTAGGTCTCAACCTCCCATAAAAATAACATAACTGTTACATCACATTTTAGTAAGTAACTGACAAACCAAAAAGGCATGGTCGTGTAACGTGACCGTTACGTCATACCTTGGCTGGGTGGAGGCCTGTATGGAGACAGAGCCCAGCTGCGGTACTTAACTGAATAGGTAGGGGTATGAGAGTACTGACCTAATGTCTGTCTAATATTGACCACCTGTATAGTAGTACTGATCCTACTCATTGGTACTAGCTGTCTATGACAGTGTGCATTGCATGCAGTCCAAGTTAGCTAAGTTGGTTAGGCTTCTACCTTGAATGTGGAGAATGGGGGTTCTAATCCCAAAATGTGCATTTTTCTTTTCCATACCAGTATACAATAATTGATATTACATTATGTTACTGTGAGAGATATTTCAGTAATAAATACAGTTATAATGATATGGTAGATAGCCGTAAAATATAAAACAGTATTATACTGTTGAGGTTTACAGTATACAACTCTCAAAGTTATGGATTTTTTTAACAGTGCAACTATATTTCATAATGTTTCCTAATATCTTCAGGCTATCAGGATTGTACACAAGGTTAAGGAGTGCATATTTTGGTCAGCTTATCTATACTTTAGGTCTACACTCAACACTGACCTGTAAATAATGATAACGTTAATGAATCTAAGACCCATTTAATGGGAATTAAAACATTGATTTACCCCCCCCCCCATTTTCCCCCTCATTTTGTCAGGGGAACATCTGGAATTTATCATTTCAACGTTAAAGCACATTTAAGCACAGTTTTTTTTCACATTTAAACATGGACTTATGGACCTATATTAAAAGCACTAGAAATTCCAGACCTCTGTCTTTGTAGGTCCTTTTTAGGTTTATCAATAGATATGGTTATTTGATTGCTTTAAATATTTTCCATATATACTAATCCTATAAGAAACAAATACCGTAATTAAAGGGAGCTGCGCCATGCACATCCACATTAACTGGTGTCAAGTCTTATATTTTACATTTTGTAAGAGGTTCAACACAGTGGTATTTCTAGGTGTGTCATTTTGTTTAGTTCCTTTTCAAAAAATCACACTACTCTTCTTTAACCTATACTGATTCTCAGGATACTTGTCATTGTTACCTTATCAAAACTGTGAAATTGGACATCCTTCGCGTTTGTCTTAATTTGTGATAGCAATGGACTGGAACCTCATTTTCTAAATAGATACGAAAATATCTTCCAATCTTTCCACCTGATCTTGTGATTTCTGTGTGATTTAGTCATTAGGAATAAAAGTTTGATAGTTATAATATTACTAAATAAAGAAAAAATTAAATAATTATTGAATTTGCATGGATTCATGACAGTGCCCATGCATGAAATCTATTGTTTCTCAAAAACATTTATTGTAACCTGAACAGGGGATGGCTCCCTTCACACATGACTGCCTCTTTCCAGAAGTTCTGTTCCATACTTTTCACCAGCGTTAGTATAGTTTGTGTATAATACATAACCTCCAAATTAAAAGTCGCGCTTTATTGTATAACATAAATAGAAGATTCATGTCAAATTACACATTGACCTGACTTTAACCCTTTATGTTTATTAGATATGTAATAACGCTAACTATATGATGCTAACTATATATGTAATAACACCTGGCTCCATCTTTGTGCTAAACAATCATTGGGTTCACCCTCACCTTACTATTAAGCCCCATACCCACTAGGCGATTTTGACTGAGTCGGCCGACTAATCGGCGCTAGAATCGTCTGATTTTTCACATAGAATCGTCTGATTCTAGTGCCAACTCAGATTACCAGCCACTATGGTTTATGTATAGGATAATGGATGAGTAGTAGTGCATTATTACCACCCCATGCACTACTACCAGTCCATTATCTGACATAAACCATGAGAGACTGTCTCAAGGACCCTTATTGGTTTCTGAATTCAGTATCTCGATTAATTACATACAAGTTCACTGCACCTGTGTGTACACACTCTGTATAGTCTCCCTAAACTGGTACAAGGTGTCGATGCGGCAGAGTGCCGTGTGTAAAGTCCATCCAAGTGTAATGTCAGTGGGAGCGGGAACCCTGGTATTTCTAATTACTGTGAACATAGATATTAAGTATTCTCAGCAGTGCATTATTTGAGTCCACCAGTGCATTATTTGAGTCCACCAGTGCATTATTTGAGGCCACCAGTGCATTATTTGAGACCACCAGTGCAGTATTTGAGACCACCAGTGCATTATTGGAGACCACCAGTGCATTATTTGAGGCCACCAGTGCATTATTTGAGACCACCAGTGCAATATTCTGGCCACCAGCGCATTATTTGAGGCCACCAGTGCATTATTTGAGACCACCAGTGCATTATATGAGGCCACCAGTGCATTATTGAGACCACCTGTGGATTATTTGAGACCACCGGTGGATTATTTGAGACCACCAGTGCATTATTTGAGGCCACCGGTGTATTATTTGAGGCCACCAGTGCATTATTTGAGGCCACCAGCACGGGAAGAATTTGAACTCATACATTAGACAGGCTCGGGCGTGTCTGAAACCACTTGCTCTAAAACATGTCAAGGAGTGTAAGGGATGTGGTCACACTCTTGCAGTGTCAATGGTATGGGCCATTACATAAGTGTCTCACAGGGGGTCCCCCCCCCACCTTGCCTGTAACCCTGGAGCTGCCACTAAACTTTCACCTCCTTAAGTTGACCCAATGCCCTAGATAATATAGCAAAAAAATCCCGTGCATTGCTCTGTGGTGCTGACGGCATTAGGAGGGGTAGGGGGCCGGGGAGGGCTCAGGGGAATGGCCCTGGTCTCCCCGTGCGTTGCTCTGTGATGCTGACGGGGTTAGGGGGAGTAGGGGGCCGGGAAGAGGACAGGGGGACGGCCCTGGTCTCCCCGTGCGTTGCTCTGTGGTGCTGACGGCATTAGGAGGGGTGGGGGGCCGGGGAGGGCTCAGGGGGACGGCCCTGGTCTCCCCGTGCGTTGCTCTGTGATGCTGACGGGGTTAGGAGGGGTAGGGGACCGGGAAGAGGTCAGGGGGATAGCCCTGGTCTCCCCGTGGGTTGCTCTGTCATGCTGACGGGGTTAGGAGGGGTAGGGGGCCGGGAAGAGATCAGGGGGATAGCCCTGGTCTCCCCGTGCGTTGCTCTGTGATGCTGACGGGATTAGGATTGGTAGGGGGCCGGGGAGGGCTCAGGGGAATGGCCCTGGTCTCCCCGTGCGTTGCTCTGTGATGCTGATGGGGTTAGGAGGGGTAGGGTGCCGGGAAGAGATCAGGGGGATAGCCCTGGTCTCTCCGTGCGTTGCTCTGTGATGCTGACGGGGTTAGGAGGGGTAGGGGGCCGGGAAGAGGACAGGGGGACGGCCCTGGTCCCCCCGTGCGTTGCTCTGTCATGCTGACGGGGTTAGGGGGAGTAGCTCCTTGATAATCTTAGGATGAAAGGAGCAGATGACTTGTGGAGGAAATGAATCATTTGATAGGGTTTTTAGGCCGATTTGAGCAATTTGAAAAAAATTCAAATTTAAAACATTTATGACTCCCAGTAGGAGTCAACTATGGGTCAAATGTGACTCTTAGGTTGTAGCCCCGAGTGAGAAGGACAATTCTATACATGTCAGAAAATTCTGTGATGATTACAACATTATCTAGAAATTTAGAAAGATTTTTCACCTTATTTTTATACTGAAAGACTCAACCAATGGATTTTGCTAAAATCTTTCAGAAATGATAATTAGGCCCATCTTATGCCAAAAATGTCCCCTAATTGATGGAAATCCTTTTACATATTTCCCAGCCTTTACTCCATGTCCCTGACCATCCCTCTATGAATAGCCACCTCTAGCCTCCTGATATTCTCAGGTTGCAAAGAGCTGATGACTTGTGGAAGAAAAGAACCTTTTGATAGGGTTTCCATGCCGATTTGAGCACTTTGAAAAAAATCCAAATTTAAAACATTTATGACTCCCAGTAGGAGTCAACTATGGGTCAAATGTGACTCTTAGGTTGTAGCCCCGAGTGAGAAGGACAATTCTATACATGCCAGAAAATTCTGTGATGATTACAAAATTATCTAGAAATTTAGAAAGATTTTTCACCTTATTTTTATACTGAAAGACTCAACCAATGGATTTTGCTAAAAACTTGCATAAATGATATCTAGGCCTATCTCATGCCAACAATATTGTCGGATATATGGGCAGCAAATTTTCTCAGGGACAACTCATGGGTTAAGGATGGGTGCAGGTGGCCAGCCTAATACATCATAGTGGGATTGGATGTGTCCTTCTGGTAGGCCTGAGCCTCAAATCAAGATAGAAACAATACAGGAGGGGGGACGGTTGGTAACCAACCACCACTATAATGTAATGGGCCAGGTACCTGCACCTATCCTTGGTCCCTGAGGTGGGCCCCTGATAATTCAATGCCTGTAAATTCAACAACATTTTTGGCATGAGATAGGCCTAATTATTATTCCTGGAAGGTTTTAGCAAAATCTACTGGTTGAGTTTTCCTGTGTGAAAAAAACAGTAAAAATCGTTGTGATTTTCTAGATAATGTTGTAATCGTCACAGAATTTTCTGACATGTATAGAATTGTCCTTCTCACTCGGGGCTACAACCTAAGAGTCACATTTGACCCATAGTTGACTCCTACTGGGAGTCATAAATGTTTTAAATTTGGATTTTTTTCAAAGTGCTCAAATCGGCATGAAAACCCTATCAAAAGGTTCTTTTCTTCCACAAGTCATCAGCTCTTTGCAACCTGAGAATATCAGGAGGCTAGAGGTGGCTATTCATAGAGGGATGGTCAGGGACATGGAGTAAAGGCTGGGAAATATGTAAAAGGATTTCCATCAATTAGGGGACATTTTTGGCATAAGATGGGCCTAATTATCATTTCTGAAAGATTTTAGCAAAATCCATTGGTTGAGTCTTTCAGTATAAAAATAAGGTGAAAAATCTTTCTAAATTTCTAGATAATGTTGTAATCATCACAGAATTTTCTGACATGTATAGAATTGTCCTTCTCACTCGGGGCTACAACCTAAGAGTCACATTTGACCCATAGTTGACTCCTACTGGGAGTCATAAATGTTTTAAATTTGGATTTTTTTCAAAGTGCTCAAATCGGCATGAAAACCCTATCAAAAGCTTCTTTTCTTCCACAAGTCATCAGCCCCTGTGCGTTACTCTGTGGGACTGACGGGATTAGGATGGGTAGGGGGCCGGGAAGAGGTCAGGGGGATAGCCCTGCAGGTCTCCCCGTGGGTTGCTCTGCAGTCTAGGCCTTTACCAACACCTCTGGTCAGACATAGAAAGGGCTGGGAAATAACTAAAATGAGACAACCAAACATAGTGCTAATTATAGATGTCCCCAGCTGGGCGGGGGTGGGTGGGTGGGGGACCCCCTGTGAGACACTTATGTAATGGGCCATACCATTGACACTGCAAGAGTGTGAACACATCCCTTACACTTCTTGACACGGTTTAGAGCAAGTGGATTCAGACACGGCCGAGTCTGTCTAATGTATTTGATCAAATTCTTCCCGTGCAGTAGAAGAACCAAAGAAATCCAAGAGTGAGTGGTGTATTAAAGGGATTAAGAGGTAACTGCACAAGCGCCCCCTTGTGTGAGAATTTCAATTCCTTAAATTTTCAAAATAATCTTTTAGGCATGAGCATTGGTTAAATTAGAACTTATATCAATGTTAAAACAAATAGATGTAGCAACATCAAATTTAAAGGTATATTGGTCTATGCCCACTAGCGCCACCTGGTTAGAAAAATACAATTTCTCAAAATTTGGAAACTGACTATCAGGCATCGGTAGGGGCCTAAGTCCACTCAGAGTATGAAACATCACTCCTCTGGATAAAAATTAACAAGGCCAGGAAGAAATGATTTATATTTGAATGTACTGAAATTACCCAGTCATAAATATTCAAGAGACTTTGGTTGTTTTATTTCATCGGCAACCTATATTTTTTCTGGTCTCTAAATGTTGAAGAGGTCCCAAGGCACATCTTGACCAGTTTTGGTTGGGCTCTAATGGATATTGAGTCTCATAATGTGGCAAATTTGGTAATTCCCATAGACTTCTATAGTTAAGGCCACTCCCTTCCTCGGGCATTTACTCAGAGATAAGCATGGTGACATGTGCATTTTTTGGTTTTATTATATTCTCTTTGGTCTATTGTACACAATTAAACTTAATCCAGAGATCTGTAATGGATTTCTATTTTTGATCAAACACCTCTTAGTCCCTTTAAAGATACATGTTTGATTTAGTCTCCTGGCAATGATAACAATGATTCTCCCAGTCCCCTGTCACCCGTCGATGGTAGAATCGCCTAGTCGGTATGGGTCTTTAGTACATATGGGTCAAGAAGGACAAAAGTAATAGCTGCCTGTATTGCACATACTGATTTCGATGCTGCCAATTTTGTATTTGAAAACGGCATTATACCTTAAATCTTGTACCATTCAAAAGAGCATTGTAAGTCCTTTCTATTGATGTATGAATTATCCATATTTGACATTCATTCCCACTGATCATTTCCCAAATCGGCTGCAAAATTGGTATGTAGAATACAGCCTTTACTGTATGCCGCGCCCATCCTGTTCCTACTAAAGCCGGTGATCCACGTTGCGACATTTTCCAAACCGACAAATAAATTGTGACTGAACCGATTTCCAAACCGACGGTTTTTTGTCGGTTTGGAATCGGTTTGGCAATTAAGCCTGATGGTCCTAAAATCGGTCCAGAATCAGTCCAGAATCGGTCCCCTACCCATGATCCATTGTGAGCTTATAATCCGACCGTTTGCTTGCATTTTAAGCGATATACCAATAGAAATACTATAGAAAAAAATCGGTTGGCTTATTTATCAAAATTATGGAATTGTTATTAAATTTTATGTTTAGATATGTGCCATACAACAAGAAATATACGATATTTAATCTGTTTGATTAATAAAAAGTTAAATAGTTAAATACTTATCAAAATGGATTATAAAATATACCCCGTGAAAGAATCTTCATTATTATATATTTTTGAGCACATTTGTATTTTTATATTCCCAAAAATATACGAAATAACATTGAAAATATATAGACATAACAAAATCGGTCCAGAATCGGTCCTAAAATATTAAACATGATTAATAATTTTGTCGGACCATCGTCGGTTGGAAATTGGTTGGAATAATTCACTATTAAATATGTCGGTTGGAAATCGGTTGGAAAAAATCGGTTGATATGATCCATGTCACGATTATTGTCCACAGTGGACCGATTTCCAACCGATTCTGGACTGATTCTGGACCGATTCTGGACTGATTTTGTAGATATTTTGTAAATCGGCTCACTATCGGTCCAATTTTGTCGCAACGTGGATCACTGCCTTAACACTCCCTGCCCCTGTCAAGACTGGGTGGCCACGGAGGCCACCCTCCCACCCATGTACCAGGGGAGAGGTATGACCAGGCATATTGCCAGGAAACCAAGACACTTGGTGAGGGGCAGTGAAACAGAGCATAGGTCAGACTCTAGGTGGTGGATTTAGGCCCATGCCAGCAGAAGTAAATTATTATTCCAATTTATTTTCTATCGCAATTGACATAATAAGTTATAATGTTAACATCTGATGTCAGATCCTAATCATTATCAAGTTGTCATGTGCCCTTTGTTCATCTCCTCTTTAGTCAGTAGTCAGTTAGGTATCGTGATCATTTATGTAATGGCTTGGGGGAGGAGAGGTTAGTATAGGGTGATTCAAACATTATTACTAACCTCTGCGAAAGGGTAACTATATCTGATCTTATACTAACCCCCAAGACATTCCAAGATAAAAATGCACCACTTGACACATTTTGAACAATGGACATCACGCATTAAGTAAACAAACAAGATGTTGAGATTGCTGTCCCTACAATGACATCGCCATTGGCACTTTGACATTGCCATTTTTTCAATAGATTGATTATTTTTTATGTCTAAGCCATCAAATAAAATAAAGAAGACACTTTTATTTCATATTCTGTCTGTCAGAGAAATTTGGTGTTTGTAACAATGAACATTTTGCTGTTAAGCAAATGATCTTTAAGTTATCTTAAGGTGATCCTAACAATGAAAATCCATTGTGCAATGGGCTAAAGTGGCCCGTTGCACAATAGAATTTTGTTGCGAGAATCAAGTTAAGATAGCATAAGGAATTGTTTCGTTGTTATGAAATTTTCCGTTGTTACGAAAATAGAAAATTCTCTGCTTCTAATGAATGAAATTGAATTCTGTAAATTGATGTAAAAAGGGAAAAGATGAGAAAAATTCAGCAAAAGTTACAGCTCTTTGAGGGCATTCTAAATATAGAAAAGAATTGTTGCAAAACAATTGTTATTATGAAAGAAGTAACCACAAAAAGTTTCGTTACTTACATTATTTTCGATGCTAATGTGATGAATGCCTATTCATCAATTGTCAAGGTCAAAATATAAAAAGTAAGACGGCGCGACAGAGTAAAGTGTATTTTGTAACGAGCCCGAAAAACACGAAAAACACGAAAGGCCCGATAATTGTAAAAGCCCGAAACCCGAAATATGTAAACCAGAAGTGAAATGTAAACCGGAAGTGACGTCATTTTGTAACCACGTGATCAGAAACAGCCAATCAGGGCTGACCACTAGACTAAAAAAGGGGCGGTGAGGCCCGAGAATAAAAGAGTTCCTTCGCAGTACTCCTTGTGTCAACATGTGTCTTCTTCCTAGACACCAATAAGATGATCCAATACAGGCTTATTGACTAGAAAGTACAAGTAAAATAGCAAAAGTTAGAATAAATTAGGCGAAACTTAGGACGGGGTCCCGAAGGCCGTAGAGACCGAAACAGGGCACGAAGGCCCGAAAACTGGCCCGGATGGAGTCCCGAAGATGGAGGACCAAACCCGCACGAGGGCCCGAAATAGGGAACGAAAACCCAGGGACCGGGGGCACGAAGACGCGACTGGTTTGGCCCCACGCTACCAAACAATAGGCGACCGTCGGCCCGACACCCCCGCTGGACGAGAACGAGGGTAGATCGTCCACAGTGGCCCCCGAAGAGAGTGCCGGCACAATGGCAACGGCCCGCACCCGTCCCTACCATTTTTCCTCCTCCGCAGTCCTCCACCCGCTGGCAGAAGTGCCCGTACCCCGTGCCCGGTGGCTGAGGCCCCTCGGTCCAGCCCGGTCGAGACACCCCTCCCCCGTCGACGAATATCGATTTCCCGATCAACCCGCTCAAACCCCCTCGTGCGCGAGGCACGACTCTAAATCTCACATCTCGGCTCTTTGCTCGGACTCCCCGTCCGACTGAGACCCGAGACAATCCCCACATCCCTCTGTTGTAGGAATCGGAAACCCCGAACTACCGAGGAACGTCACACTGGTGGCAGCGGTGGTGCTGAATTAACACATACGGACTTGTGGACAATGAGTGTGTCATCAGAATTTAGGTACCTATGGCGACGGCTACGGTTTTTGATCAGATGGATTCTGACATCGCCTTCAAGAAAGGTGGGGAGGAGAAAGTGGGTACGAAACCCGAAGTAAAAGGGGAGGGCACGACCATCATGGACAGGCGGTTTAACTTCATAGGGACGTCCACCCCGACGGAGGAACAAAATGCGAGGACTCAACAGCAGCAACAGACTGGAACGGTAGGAGCGGGCCTAAAGAAGTTCAATTTGAGGCCGGAGAAATATGATGGAAAACCGGATTTTGAAGGATGGATCAACCAGTTCGAGGAATATGCAGACTTGGGACGTTGGACGACCGAAGAAAAGGCGGCGATGCTCTTTCTTTCGCTGACGGGGACGGCACGGATGTATTTTGTCGGGCTCCCGGACAGGGAACGACTCCGTTACCCGGCGAGAGTGGAGGCGCTGCGTCGGAGGTTTGGGCAGGAGAAGGACACATGCAACACTCTGCAGGAACTGGCGGGACTGAAACGAGTGAAGAACCAAGCGGCGAAGGAGTTGGCCGATACCGCCCGGCGACTGGCGTCGAGGGCCTACTTCTCGAACGATTATGCCAGTCAGGAGAAAGCGGCATTGCATGCGTTTCAGGCTGCGGTAGGAGAAGACCTTCAACTAAAGTGCGCGGAGAAAGGATGTAAGACTCTGGAAGAAGCAGTAGAGGTGGTGGAGATACAGGAACGGTACTCGCGCCGCCTCTTACGGGCAGCGAGGCCCGAGGAGGACGCCAATACCCAAATCATATCCCTGAACGTAAAACTGGAAGAGATGATGAAGGAATTGGCAGAGGAACGAGAAGCCAGACGGCATATGATGGCCTGGAGAGAGGCGTATAAAAAGAGAAAAGAGATGTCACCAATGTCATCAGAAAGGCCATTTCGCGAGGGATTGTTCCCAGCGTCAGGGAGACGCACAGTCACCGTCGCAGTAAGCGCGGGGCCCCCTCCGGGCGCAGCGAAAGAGGTGAAGAGCATGGGTGACTGTGGACTCTATGTGGCCGGAACAGTGGGAGAAAGTGTTGTCTGCTTCCTGGTCGACACTGGATCCATGATCAGTTTACTATCGGCCCGAATCTGGAGAGAGTGGGGGCGAAAATGGGAGGATCTGGACAGATTCGAAGGACGCCTCTGCTCGGTGGACAGTAGTTTATTGCGATGTTACTGGTGCACAAATCTGTCGGTGAAGCTCGAAACACGTGTGCTGCAGTGGATGTTCATTGTGGCAGACATCGGCCGAGACAGGGGAATCCTGGGGAACGACTTCGCGGTGAAGTACCGGTTAACAGTCAAACCCCATGAAAGTGCTATCTTCCTGCCTGCCGGAGGAGGGGAAGAGGGGGAACGAATCCCGGGAGTGGCAAGAGAGACAAATGGGATTCGGGCAGTCACCGTCGGAGGACCGAGGGCACGACGTGAAGAAACGCTTCCAATCCCACTTCCACTATATCATGAACGACCTAACGAAGACTGAAGTCTCCAGACACTTCAACTTCACAGGACACAGCCGCCTGGACGACGTTGAGATCTGGATTCTACAATTCTGTAAAACGACCCCGGGCAAGCCGGTGGCCCTCCAACAGAAGCTTAATGCTGAGTTTGATTGGATCCACAGGCTACGTAGCCAGATACCGATGGGCCTCAATACCATTGACACGGGCTACTAGAACCCAACCTCGAGGGGCACGCCTCAGACACCTAATCGTATCACCCACGACCTAAACCGTCACATGCCCACTCACTGAGCCGGCCCCCCAGAGCACACACACTAAAGGATGGATACAGCGACACTGCCTAGCTACTGACCACCGGGATTTTAGGACTGCAAACAGCTTATCACCATTCCATTAGCCAATGCAAATACACTCAGTATACCCTAAGATCCTATGTGGACACCGTGAAATTCAACCATGAAAACGGCCTTTACCGAAACTGTGACAGCCACTTGACATCGCCCCTCAACATTAGGGTCCGGACTGTGTAAGACGGACCTGGGGTAGATGCTTTGGTCAATCCCAAAAATTTCAAAAATTTCGCCCATCTTCCCCCTTGGCCGGTCTGCCCTTAAGGGGACCCTAGCCCTAGACTGGACCGTGTAGGACAGCTAGGGGGCAACACCTAGCCTATACAATCTCTGATGTGACCTGGACCGCGTAGGACAGGCCCCAGAGTTGTTAGGCCTCCCTCTATGATCCCCCCCCCCCAACAATAACAGAACCCCCCCCCCCCCCCCCCCCCCAAAAAGAACCCCCCCACCCCCCCCCCCCCCCCCCCACCCTACAACTACCGACAGAACCGGTCAGGACCCATGAGAGAACTGTCAAGCAGAGTGGCCCCTGCCGCCGCTTGGACCAGCCCCGACCACCCACCACATCAACCAGACTGGATTGTTTGGCCCCTGCCACCTCCGTCTGTCCACAACTTTCCCTACAGAACTCCTAACCGGTTCCACTTCCCAACACCCCTTATAGACCCAGCACCCCACCTCCCCTTGACTCCCAAAGTTACCCTGCCGGACCTCACTTGGGCCCCACACACGCCAACATGTATATGAAATAGCCCCACCTGATTCCCAACTGACCAATCAAGTGAGCCATACTAGGCAGAGTGCTGTGTTGGAGAGTGAGACACCCCTCACTTCACGGTTGCCGTCAGAGGAGTAAGCATCATACGTATTCAACAAAATGAACTTTAGGTAGTTTCTTCATGAGGATCTTTTCTTCCGGAATACGACAAGGCCATGTGTTAGGAGGTGCTGACCGTGATCAGCATGCTGGTTTTGTACTCCGATGACGGAAAGGCGGATAGGACCACGCGCGGAATGAACTTACCAGGCCTTCGGGACAGTACAGAATGGGAGGAGGCGCTCAGCGACGGATGTGTAGCCGTTCCATTTCTTCCCAATAATCATGGAAGGCCAAGCGTTTGGTTGGGACCAGGTAGGTTGGAAATGATACGAGAAGGGACCGCCCGATTGCAGGAATCGGAAAATGATAGGCTGGGCGGCCAGAGGCTACGAGAAAAGTAATTATAGAATGCTGGGGCGAGAGTCGCTCGGTCGGGGGGTCGGAAGGACACCCGGCACCCGTCCGAGTGACCAAGAGGAGCGAGAATGGACAAGGAATGGAATCAGGAAAGGAACAAAGAACGAATAGATGTTGTTGTAAGAGTTCGTGAGTTGATGGTCATGCTGGGGTATCCATGTACCGGTGGACCGGAGACTCGCCGCTGGAGGAAAGGCTGGCGCGGGTCGGGACTGGAACTCTTCTTCGTGCTGCCTTGAGGGATCCGGAGGCAATGGGAAGGACCTCTGTCCTCTAGCGGCACCCAAAAACAAAACGAACTCTCCGTGGCTCGTCTGGATTTCCTCGCTTCACACCTGTTGCTCGAGCTCCAGCCATCTTGACTTTGGATGGGTTCTCTTGCTCGAACGAGTTGAAGTCCCCGCGGAGTGCCGGACGGGGCGGGCCCGGATTCATCGTCATCCCCGTTTTCTATTCCTCCTTGTCTTCTGCCTCTTGCGGCATACAGAGAACCGACTGGAATTTTTCGACTTGTATGCTGGTCTTAGCGTGCCTGGACCGACGGGACGAGCTTTGTGATGGCTGTGTAGTGATAGAAGTGCTTGGCGCTTCCTGAGGGACCGGGGTGCGGGCAGGGACGATTGTCTGAAGGCCCTCGCCCGTGCCCCACTAGTAACAGCAGCGAAAGAAAACAATAAGTTAATGAACTCTGACAATATTTCTACATCAGGATAATCGTGACTTCAATATTTCCTCTTACCCAAAAACTTTGACTGCTTCCATGTCATACTCCCTAATCTCTTTGAAATGGAGACCGGAAGAATGTAGTCTTTGGATCCTCTCACGAGATGGCGTTGGAACCGAGGCCTGAGATACCACTGCAACGAATGATGCGGTCCATTTTTCCAAGAAACTTTAGGTGGACGTGTAGGCTGATGCCACTACGGAGACCGATGGGGCGGTCCTTCATCCCCGACTCCGAATTTGATGTCGGTCGAGTTCTTCAGACGCAGAGATCCAGTCTTCCTACACCCCGTCTGACGTCAGGTGTCTTTGAGCACGGGCCGTTCCTGGTCTCGAAGGTGGACGTAGGATGCAAGTCTAAGTTATTCCGTATTTCACTTCTCCATAACTACATATAAATCATATTATACTCAACTTACCTACCACGAACCGTCGTACTCAGGAGCAGCCCGGGACGACTCAGAAAGGATTGATTGTCCTGGCGCGTGACAAGATGTTCGAGTGGCTTCATGTATATGGGCATTGCTCTGATGATGACTGTTGCTTTGCTCCAAAATCAAGGAGGACCGAGCTCCGAAGTTATTACAATATCCTCGCTGCAGATTGCTGTTGGTACAACCGTCTGAAGAAAATCTTCAATGAACCGGTCCCTCGGGAATGCAGAGTAACACCGGGGCCCGAGAGCCCGAAATAGGGGGCCCAAGTGCCCGAAGTAGAAAGACTTTTTGTTTGAAATCATCTCATCAACCCTCATCTATAGGAACTCAAGTAACGAAGGAGTCTCCCTCTCCACCCTTGAAGGATTGTCTTTGTCATTGGGTACGGGGGGGGGGGGGGGGGGGGGGGAGGGATGGGAGGCATCGGCTCCTGTCATCTAAGAAAATTGTCTTCACCTCCAAGGGACCTGGCCTTCGTTCCGGTTACTTTTGTGCCATCTGGGGCCGGAATGGTGGCAGGACTCCCTGTCACCCGAACTGAACTTATCCATATCTTCCTTTGCCTCTAAAGTGTTTGTGTGTGTCGGACTGGTCGAGAGCCAATCATCTCCTGGTGCTGGGTTAATCGCGGGATCACCTGCCACAAGAAAACATTCCGACATGGCCGGCAACTGCAAAGTCAAAAGGGAATCCCCGTCCCCGCACGAGAATGGATAAAGGGAACGACGAACGAAAGACACGTATACACACCCTCTTCTTCATACAGTATTCTCAACCATGATACCATCTTCCGAAGTTTCCTCTTGAAGCTTTAACGGTCGAAGTTAGTGCGTATGTATCCCGTTGGATCAATTCTTTCTACACATCTATTGCTGTCTCTTCTCTCCATGACCAACTGGATCACTGCTGCCTGAGCCGAAGAAATCCGGGGGAGGTGGAGAATCGTACCCCTCCCCCTGGCTCAAACATTTCGTCCTTGCCAAACCTGAAGGAAGTCACTGGGAGGCTCCGAATGCCGAGGTGCGGCAGGCGGCACGAAGCCCAGAACACTCTTTCTAAAACAAAACTCATCCTCAAATCATCATCAAAAATATATATCATCCGAAGTGCGAAGAAAGCTGGTAGTCGGGAGGACAGAGGGTCACGACCGACCCTTGCCTCGGGGTGGGAGAATTACGACCGATTCTCTGCCCGAAACGGAGAGAACGTCTGGACGATGAAACGAGTAAGGAGAGACTGGGGCGCTAAGGGTCACGACCGACCCCCGGCCCCGGGTGGGAGAACTACGACCGGTTCCTCCACCCTAACAAGGGGGAAAAAGAAAACGAGTGGGCTAGGTATTTAGAGCCCGAGTAGGGTGACGGGGTCACGACCGTCCCCCAGTCCCGGGTGGGAGAACCACGACCGGTTCCCTCATCCTAAAGGAAAAAAGAAAAGCGACAAAGGCAGGGTCACGACCGACCCAGGATAAAAGCTATGGTTAATACATTTATATGAAAAAGACTGAAAAGCGAACGAGTAAAAATAAAAAAGGAACGGATTACGATACGAACTTTGTTGAAGAACGAAAAACGAAGAACGAAGAAAAGAAGATTTAAAAATTAGCCGGATAGGCCCTGGGGGCCCTCCGAAGTAGACAGGAGAGGACAGAGGGTGACACTTCCTCCTCTATCTATAAGGAGCGTAGGAATGAAATTAGAGGTGTTAGAGATTCCTAATTTTAAAGTATTTCCTGCTATTTTTGTACAAACTTACTTGCGAAAAAGAAAACTTTGTAATCCGTGTTTCCCCGCCTTTCAAGAAGGTACGGGAGGGTGTGATGAATGCCTATTCATCAATTGTCAAGGTCAAAATATAAAAAGTAAGACGGTGCGACAGAGTAAAGTGTATTTTGTAACGAGCCCGAAAAACCCGAAAAACCCGAAAGGCCCAAAAATTGTAAAAGCCCGAAACCCGAAATATGTAAACCGGAAGTGAAATGTAAACCGGAAGTGACGTCATTTTGTAACCACGTGATCAGAAACAGCCAATCAGGGCTGACCACTAGACTATAAAAGGGGCGGTGAAGCCCGAGAATAAAAGAGTTCCATCGCAGTACTCCTTGTGTCAACATGTGTCTTCTTCCTATGGTAACCGATAAGATGATCCAATACAGGCTAATTGACTAGAAAGTACAAGTAAAATAGCAAAAGTTAGAAGAAATTAGGCGAAACTTAGGACGGGGTCCCGAAGGCCCGAGAGACCGAAACAGGGCACGAAGGGTCGAAAACTGGCCCCGATGGAGTCCCGAAGATGGAGGACCGAACCGGCACGAGGGCCCGAAATAGGGCCCGAAAACCCAGGGACCGGGGGCACGAAGACACGACCGGCTCGGCCCCACGCTACTGAACAATAGGCGACCGTCTGCCCGACACCCCCGCTGGACGAGAACGAGGGTAGATCGTCCACAGTGGCCCCCGAAGAGAGTGCCGGCACAAAGGAAATGGCCTGCACTCGTCCCTACCATTTTTCCTCCTCTGCAGTCCTCCGCCCGCTGGCAGAAGTGCCCGTACCCCGTGCCCGGTGGCTGAGGCCCCTCGGTCCAGCCCGGCCGAGACACCCCTCCCCCGTTGACGAATACCGATTTCCCAATCGACCCGCTCAAACCCCCTCGTGCGCGAGGCACGACTCTAAATCTCACATCTCAGCTCCTTGCTCGGACTCCCCGTCCGACTGAGACCCGAAACAATCCCCACGTCCCTCTGTTGTAGGAATCGGAAACCCCGAACTACCGAGGAACGTCACACTAAGAAAATCATTGTGCAACGGGCCACTGTGGCCCGTTGCACAATACTGATTGAAACAAAGAAAATCAATTAAACAAGGAAACCCTTTGGTGGTTACTTTTTTCCATAACAACAATTGCCTTGACAATAAGAAAAAAAACTTATTTAGAATAATCCCAAAGATCTGTAATTTTTACTGGTTTTTTAGATATGTTTTCCCTTCATATTTCAATTCACAGAATTTAATTTCATTCATTAGAAACAGTGTTTTTGGTTTTTTCCAACAACAAAACATTTCGTTGTTAAAAATTTTAAGATCTTAAAGTTATCTTCCTTGAAATTATTGTAACAACGAAAATCCATTGCGCAACGGGCTGGGTCAAATTGAATTCTGTAAATTGATATAAAAAGGGGCACTGTGGGGCTGTGAATTATGAAAATATTAATAGCAGTTCATTGATAGCATTCTAAATAGATTTATTTTGAGGGTCCAAATGTGCATTGTAGCGTGCAAAGTTGCTACGAAAGGTGTCCTTAATTTGCTACCTTGCATTGTAACGATAGGTATTGTTCAACGGGCCACTGGTGTTAGCTATATCACCCCCGGGCAGTTGTGTATCATACACGCTGTAACAGTATTGTTTTGGCTGCCTACGTTTTCAGTTTTGTGTGTTTTAGGATCTGGCAACAAATTCTCACCATTTGATTTAGAAATTTGATCGATTAAATTATCATGTGTACTTTGGTTATTGATGTGATTTGTCAATTTAATTAAATCACATTTGCGCTTACTACCAATTGTTCTATTTTGACTATGCAGATCTTCGATGTTATCAATTGTCCAACATAGTTATCACAATCGAAAAGGTTCTGTACTCACAGTTGCATTCTAATTCTACGCAAACTGCAACTAACCAATGAATCTGTGCACCTTCATAAAGCAATAGTCCAAGTATTAACCTTAGATCCTCCAAATTACACAAAGTAATCGATTACAACGTTGCCTCGCCTCACCGTGTTGACCTACTAGTCTGCCATGATTTAAAGATTATAAAGCTGATATACTCACGTGTACATGTCCCAGTTGTAACTGGAGGATAGTAGCCCGCGTTGCACTGGCATTCTATACCAACGGATGTGCAGGTAGGACTAGCAGCAGCAATTAAACAGTCGTAATTGTTTGTCTCGCATGGACCTTTTTAAATAAAACGACAATAGTTATATAACTCTGACCCTGTTAAACCTTCTGTGGCACGTCGCACAACAAAACCGTCGCAACAAGGACGTCCTTAAACAAGGACGTCCCTGTAGCGATGGGTCCCGCTGTTGAATTGTGGCTGTTCTACTGGGCTGATTTTGATTCTGTAAAGGGTTATGGAAAAAAGACATTTAGATCTTAAATTCCTGAAATTTTCAGCCCAGAAAAAGGATTAGAAATGGGTGAAATCGATGCTGAATTTTGGCACAACAGCGAGAGTTTGACCATGTGCCAAAAATTGTTCCTTATTTTTGTTATGCGACGCCCCACTGGTGTGATTTAGAAAATCAAACTAGGCACAGCTTTACACATATAAACAAAGAAATCTGTGAATTTTGCCGAATATTTAGCATTTCTGATGGTCCAAGGGAAATCCAAGTTTATTTACACCTGCAAGAAGCTTGAATTTACCTTAGGCTGTCATATTTTATGTGGATTTTAAAGATTGTTACCAGTGATGCAGTTATACATCTGGCATTTTTAGTATAGTATTGCATAAATGCATCTGATTTCTTTACTGTGGTGATTAATAAATGCATCTGGTGTCAGGAAATGATTAATTGACATAAAGTAATGTTTTGCTATGACTTGTGGCAAATAAAATAATATAGTTGACAAAGGAACCTTTATTTGGATGTTTTTTTTTCCGTAGGAGATTGCAATAACGTACTCCTAAAAATGCAGACTAATAGTTATATGGAAATTATGAATGAATAGGTTATCCATGAATACTGAAATAGAAGTCATGACCCAAGTCATGAACCCGTCATAGACAAAGATTAAGTTGTCATATGAAGGTAGCGATGCACATGATGATAGACATAATTTTTATCTTTCACAAGAATATTTAATGAATTGTTTCCCGTGAACATTTGATGATATCTGATATCTATCTGATAAGTTCCCCTCGTGATACCGAGTCTAGGTGGTAAGGAAACTTGCATTGAATTGTGAAAATGAATTGTACTTTCTTTGCTATTAATCATACAGTGCGTAGCAGTTACGTTTTAAAGAAGCATATTTCCAAACATATCTTGTAATGTTAATAATTATACTATTTAAAATCAGTGCTACAATCAAGCAACATAATGAAATGAAACAGACTAAAGCCGCAATTACGATAACCTCAGTGTAGGTGTCATATCTAAAAAGAAGTTAAAAAACAACTCACCATCACATTCTCCAGTATTTCCATTATATGTTCTGCCCTCGTCCACGCACACACACGTCCCTTGATCATTTGAGCATGTATTAATGATCAGGCGTAGATTGCAGGGGTCGCCGAAACAAGGGTCTGGAGTAGGAGAGTATTCTTGTTTAAATCATCTTTATACATCAATTTGTGCGTAAAACAGGTATTTCAAACATTTGATTGGACCTGATTGATTCACAACATGTTGAACTAGTCAAATCACTTGTGCCAATTATTGTGATACTATTGTGATTATTTGGCTCAAATTATAGATTAATTAGGGCCGAAACTAAATGATTCACTCAGTATCATCGTCTACAAATAACAAGTCCCCACTTCGTTGCCTTATTTGTAACTGTAACATTTTCATAAACTATACTACATAGTATAACATTGCACACATTCTAGAATTCTTTACACCAAAGATATGCTAAAGGTTGGGATGAATACTAATATAAGAAGGCCCACTGGGAACGTCCGAGGGTGGCCGTACGGCCGGGACTGGCTATACGCGCTACAGTCGCGTACGCGGCCATAGCGTATACAGATTTTCCTATACACGCGGACCCGAAGTCCAAGCAAATAGATATTCTAACATACGCGGACATAAGGTAATGTGAAGTATAATATTCTATTTCCAAAATCATATATGTGTAGGAATTAGGCCAAAAAAAAGAAATAAGAAAATAAAAGGGGATTGGGGGGCTAAGCCCCCGATTTACAAATAGTTTAATGATGGAAAAATGAGTTATGTCCGCGTATATAATTGTCCCTGTATACGCGGACACAACCCCGCGCGTACAGGTCTGCCTCTATGCGCGGACTTGACAATCCCGCGCGTACAGGTCTACCGGTATGCACGGACCGGACATCCGCGTGTACAAGTAATTGTGTCTACGCGGCATTCTGATGCTATGCCCGCGTGTATAATTCCAGCCAATACTAAATGTCAAATATTTAGCCCCAAACCCACGGCAATTAGTGGTTTAGTCGCCACACTGCACGGGTACAGTTACGCTGGTCCCCACGCCTCGAACTCACGCTATCACTGTACGTCAAGAATAGACGCAGGTCCAAGCCAACCCCAAATGCGTCAGATTTTGACTCATTTGGGGTCACATGACCACCTCTCGACCAATCGGATCCATCAACACAATGAGCTGAACCAGCACTCTCTCAGGCCGTGTCCTCCTAGCCGAGAGAGAAGGGGTACCAGCATTGGGTCCAGTGTGGAGTTCATCGCCAGGCTGCTTACAACCTTAGTCGCTCACCAACTTAACACATTTCGTCACCCAAGTGCGTTCATATTCCATGTACCAAAGATGCACTTCCATTTTGCAGGCAATACACTAGCGCAAGATACGGTGATTTGTTTTTTTCGTCAGCAAAATTTAACAACATGTTGGTATATATATCCTGCCGATTGCCAATGCCGAGAGGGCGCCGGGACTGCGCCGGGAGTGCGCTGAGAGTAATTGCATCGGGACAACTCAAAGCTTAAGAATTATCCTGAACCTGTTCACTCGATTGTGTCAACTTGAAATGAATTGTACTGTGCCTCTTACCTACACACTCGCCTGCACCACCCTTGTTTATCGTTCCGGGCACGCATTGACACATAGTAGATGAGTCGCAAACTTCATTGGTACCACACAGACCACCAGATGCACAAGCCTCATCTAGGGACAAAATACATTGAAATAGAGAGCATTTTAAGCAATTGTACTATGTAATACTTAAAATAGTCATGGTCTGGTGGGTGACCAAAAACACATCCACAAATCTTCAAGTCACAATCCCAATATTTTGAATTGTATTAGATTGGTAATCACGGAAATTGGGGTCTTTTAATCATTTTCTTTAGAGGCTTCCTTGCACATAAATTAACAAAATGCCAATTTTTATCTCTTTCACTTCCCTTATGTATTCTTAAAATGTTTCAAACAAAAGACATGCGAAAAGTCCATGTATTAGTAAATGATTCAGGAAAGAACATTAAAATTGGGAATTCCTTAAATTCCATTAATAGGCTTACAGTACTGTCCTTGCTACATCATAAATATTGGAATTCTCTTTCAAAATTATTTGAAATTTCCATTGCCGTTCCAACATATTTAAGAAAGCATAAATAGTCATACTTGGTCATAGGGATATTTTTAGGGAATAAAACTAAGAGTATAATACGGAGATTTGCTGAATATTTTGTCTCGGTGAAATTTGAGTCATTCCATGTGAATTCCGAGCTTATTGACACACACTTCCACCAGTGTACAAACAAAAATAAGGAAATCATTATGAATGGCTTCATTACTGCTAAACTTACTGACCTGGTGCACTGTATACTTCCCGTAAGGTGCATAGACCGACCAGAAGCAGCAGGCAGGGCCGGATCGCCATGCCCCTCATACTGCTTCACTCTGAAACAAAAACAGAAAAATCATTTACTTTATATGTAAAGTCTGTATAACACTACACAACATGAGCTGTGGTATGACAACACAAAGAAATCACAAATACTAGTGACAATATACATATGTACACTGAAAAAAGTGAAAAGTTGGAAACTTAGTCAAATCTCCCTTTTACCACTGAAATCAGGGGTTGGTCATTGAGAGTCTAACTTTCTAACCTTTTCTACCTGCATTTTTCTATTATAATACTAACCCCTTAGTCACATTGACTAACATTCTATAACCTATAGGTTAGTCAAGATCTAAAAGTCCCCAATTATCATCATTGGGTATCTGTAAACACAATAACATGGCCACACCTGCTTAATATGATGCTTTCATGATTGTTTTGTGATAAACTAAATTTGAGGAAACCTTAGTCAGATTGACTAACTTTCTAACTTAGGGTTACCAGGCCATAGCTAGAGGGTAATTATCCATCATCATTTTATACCAATTTTGATATGATACCTAATCAAACATAAAGCATGAAATAATGAATAAAAAAAAGTTCAGAAAGTTCAGACACAAAGGCACCGAATAAACAAATGAAACTAGTTCCCCTGATGATAATAAGTCATTAAAGCACAGAAACTGAGAGAAATTAGATACATCCATATAATAATCCCGCACATACAGTGATGATCCTATAAGAATCTTATAGTCGTGGCATGTATGACCCCCCCGACCCCCCCACCCCCCACAACCCACAACCCACAGTGACACACACCCTTGACGCATATGACTATGATTAATGGAACTCATCATTTAATTTACATATAGAGCTTGTGCATATGTGGTCATATGATCACTTTTTGGTGATTACCACGTGGTGAGCAAGACTATGTGGCAAGTGATCAAATACAAATTTATAGACTACTAGTGACAGTAATTGCTAAGTATTATTCAGTGAGACTATTTTTGATAAAACTGAATTTCAGATGCTTCAGGATTCTGAATAACAATGATTAGGGTATAAACTGATCACCAATATGGCGGCCAACCCAAAGTGGGCAGTTGTGACATCATCTGTACAATGTCTATATAGACCTATATGTTTATTTCCTCATTGCGGCCCCTCTAACACTAAAGGATTGGTGGTGTAATGGATAGAACGTCTGCCTCCAAATCAGGAGATCATGGTTTCGAATCCCTGTCAGAACCACGTTTTTCGTTTTGGATGACTAACTTTTGGCTCAAGGGTTAGTCAATCTGACTATAGGTTAGTCAAAAAAAGGTTAGAAAGTTCGGACAAAAATGCACCGTCAAAATGACTAAGTTTCTGGCAAAAAGTTCGGACTTTTGACTAACTTTCCAAGCTCCACTTTTTTCAGTGTAACATACTTCCGTTAAGTTTTTCTTGTTAATATGATTGCTGTTATGCACGTTTCTTGCATGTCTTCACCCTTGAAATAAAACTATTTAGTATGCTGTAAATAACCTGTATTCTTTACAGGAACTAGTCCTATAGTGCCCCTTTTAACATCAATTTACAGAATTCAGTTTGATCCAGTAGAAAAAAAGAATTAGGAATTTTACAACAAGGATCATCTCAACAAAGTTGCCCTTCTTAGGACAATGATCTTAAATTTAATTTGTCCTTGTTAGTACAATGATCTTAAAGTTGTCCTTGTTAGCTTTAGGACAATGATCTTAGAGTTTTCTTAAAGTTGTCCTTGTTACAATTATTATTGTGCAAAGGGCCACTGTGACCCGTCGCATAACAAAAATAAGGAACAATTATTGGCACATGGTCAAACTCTCCCTGTTGTGCCAAAATTCAGCACCGATTTTCACCAATTTCTAATAATTTCTCCAGGCTGAAAATCTCAGGGATTTTAGATCTAAATATCTAGTTTTCAGAACCGTTTACAGAATTAAAATCGGTTCATTAGAACAGCCACAAATCAACAGGGGGACCCATCGCTACAGGGACGTCCTTGTTTAAGGACGTCCTTGTTGCGACGGTTTGGTTATGCGACGCGCCACTGTGCCGCGTCACATAACCAAATGCCGGCAACAGGGAGAGATTAAAAATGGTATAGTTTTGCTCTCCCTGTTGTGCACACATTTTGAACACATTTAATTGACACATAAAGACATCTTCGTCACTCACGTCCTATATATTTCATAAGATGAGGGACACTGCTATCATTTGCTGAAAACAGAATATTAAAATTCACACCCCAAAATGTCCCCCGGGCACATCAAAAACACTCAATTTTAAACAGGGAGAGGTCTTTTGAAATGTGCCAATCCTCGCAACAGCGGCACTGGGCTGATGCGGCCTATTCCGTAAGACGTCCCTATTGAGCAGGCCCAGTAACTAAGTAAGTTCATGGGTGTTGAAAACAAAGATATGACTGGTCAGGTGCCACCTGAAGAAAACAATAATGTTATTGGCCTGCTTTTCTGGTTGGTTAATTCACCAAGCCAAGGCATTAAGACCCAAGAAACATTTCTAAAATTAGATGCCTTTTCAGAAGGCTTTACATATAGAAACCTCTTCAGTACAATAATCTTGTCAGCTATAGCCTCTTAGGTTTGAAACCCCAACCAACAAGTATCCCATGTAAGGCTTAACCAAGGAGGAAGGAAGTACTTGCATGGTAGTTGGTCAAACTATCCTGTATTGTGATTATCTTAAATCTCTTATGCTTCCGCAGACAAATAGTACTTTGCCTGCCTCAGGGTATTGATAGTTGTGCACAATGCAGGTGACACGAGTCATACTGATGCACACAGGGAGAAGATGTGCGACAAATTAGATAACACTAAAATGAAAATGACCAATTAAATGACAGCCATCGTTCTGCAGGCTGTGAGGAAATCTAAAAGCTAAATTTTAACCGTTAGGTTTTATTTGAAATGATTTTAAAACTTAAATATCAAACTTTATAGCCACTTATATTTATCAATATTAAGTAAAGTATATTTAAGATGTCTCATAAAAGTCTAGGTTTTTATCTCAATAAACAATATAACATTTCCTAACTTTAGCAAAATTACCTACATCATGTGATGAATCTTACATGAAAGGGACCAAAAAGGGACACATCCCTCAATCTGTATGCTCTTAGACTGCAGACATTATAAAACAGAAAACATCTACAAAT
Source organism: Lepidonotus clava (assembly GCA_936440205.1). NCBI lineage: Eukaryota > Metazoa > Annelida > Polychaeta > Phyllodocida > Polynoidae > Lepidonotus > Lepidonotus clava. The sequence goes on from OW387133.1 coordinate 89,282,681, forward strand.
GCTATGAAAAAGAAAACATTTATACACGGATATGTATTACTTGTATGCCCCTTTACTGTCGGAAATAGCTTTTAAGTGGTTCTGTGAGTATCTTTTTAATGCTGCTAGAAAATAAGAAAACTTCTCTACCTGTTTGACTATTGACAGCCCATGGCCAGACATTCTGAAACCATACATTTTTGGTCAGTCTGTAACCTCCCCAATTTTCACGTAACTTATTCTTTTTAGGTTTTCTCCCGCCGTAGGCGGCTGGAGGCGCGTAGTGCCGTTAGGGAAAACCTATGTAGTTTCCACTTTGCGCCTGGGCACCGCCATATTGAAAAATGACATCATTTTGTGCCCGCGACCCGGGAACTGGGTAGCGGGACATATCACTAGGCCCCGAATGCAACTCGCCATAGCAAGCACAGGCCTTGACGTCATTGTGACATCATTCCGCCTGCTCGGATGCGACAACGCAGTGCCTGTCCATAAAAACTTTTGGAAATTCAGGCAGTTATCAGGTGGAAATGACAAAAAGGAAATTAAGGAACTGTTCAAGGTGTGGGGTGAGGCATGGGCCCCCTATCGGCTGGAATTGCAAGAAGTCTGAGCAGGACTTTGTGGAGTTAAACAAGGAGATGGATGAGGGAGCTGGAGCAGAGGCTGAGGCCGGGCCTGCACGGCAGGAGCTGGAGAACAGTCAATCGGTCCTGAAAGTGTGGGGGGTGACCAACAAGTGCTGGACAGTCAAATATTACCACCGGAAAGTGAGGAGTTGAGGCAGATGCCATTTTGGCCATCTTATGAGGAGGTTGCCTGGCGTCGCATGGCGGCCATGCAGCAGCATGGGCGCAGACAACCGGACTTTGGTTACCAAACCCATCAAACTAGAACTCTCCCACAGAGCAATGAGGAGTGGCAGGCGTCACTGCCAGAAGAGTACCAGCGCCAGTGGCATCGTGAGGGGGTGGGAAGTCATTATCCACCTCAGAGTCAACGACAAACGGTGGGGCAGTCAGCCCTTTGGCAGCGAGGGCAGCCATCAGATCCTAGGCTGGGCAGTACTTGGGCAGCACAGAGCGATCCACATCAGGGCAACGGCAGCAGGCTAGAGCGAGGGCAACACCCAGCCTACCGGGCAGAGGGAGATGCAGCCAGGTACTACCAGTTTCAACCATGGTATCCAAACGGGGTCATTCTGCATATGTAAAAAAAAGGCGAGACCGTGAGTAGCTTTGAAAATGTCATGACTGTAACATTCAAAACTATCAATCAGCTCTTAGAGGCACGCCAGGAGGTCAAAGGTGTAGTGCGACATGGTTTGGCAACGGCGGAAAAAGCAGCTAAGGGAGTTTATAAAGTTAAAGCTTTTACAAAATATGACGAGAGTGTTAAAGATAGAGCAGGGCTTGTGGGACCATCTGTATTTGGGGTCGTAGACCAGGAGGATACTTTGCAATTTTTTAGCTACGATAATGTAGAAAGGGCCAAGTCAGGAAAGGGGAGTACCTCAGGGACATCTGGGCAAGGCTCAAAGAAAAAATCTGACAAAATGTGCCTAAAATACACCAGTCAGGATTGTGTGCCTACAAAAAATTGCATATTGAAAGTGTCGTTAGGGCAGGAGAATGTGTACTCAGAAAATACCTCGGGCGATGGCCTAATTTTAGAATGGTCAAGTGGGACAGACAACGCCATTTCAGAGGAGGATGGCATTTGACATGGACAAAACTGGGAAAAGTTCAGAGTACATTCGCCTAGTGGTAATGTAGTAGTGGTATATGACGACTGTGTTAAGGGAGTATGTAATTGTGTGTATCATATAGAAAGTGTGCCTTGCCAGTTAAAGCCTTGTAGATTTGCTGTGTATATTAGTTGCGACGAAGAATGGGCAAAGCCTTATGTCTCATTATTGTGGCTTATTCTGGAGGGGTTTTCTATTGTGCAAGTAGAGGTCCCTAGTTATAAGTGTAGTAACTACAGTTTGATTTTGGAGCCTGAAAGTAAAGCTAAAATGGATAAAATTATACGAAGGGAAATGGCTGAGGGGATAGTCAGTGAAGTGGAAATTGTTCGTGATTGTATTCATGCTGTTCCCAAGCTGGACGGGGGGATCCGTCCGATTACTGATTGTAGTCGTCCAACAAATAGGTCGGTCCATAATTTTTGCAGCAAACTTTTCAAGGTATTTTCATATAAAAGCATAGATGATGTAGTGACACTTTTAAGGCCAGGTAATTTCATGTCAGTAGTAGATGTAAAGGTGGCCTACAGGTCAGTCCCTATTAAAGAATCTCATAGGAAGTTTCTAGGATTTGTGTGGGAACTAGATGGCCAGGAAAAAATGTATGTCAATAATCAGCTTAGTTTCGGTTTGCGCCTGGGCCCGCAATATTTTCAAAGAATTTCAAATTTTGTACATGATGTGTTGTTGTACAAGTTTAGCGTTGAAACTGTGAATTATTTGGACGATTTTATTGTTGTGTCTGATACTTACATTAAATGTTCATCAGCTAGAGGTTGTATATTGAAACTGTTAAGGTATTCGGGTTTCATGTGGCATATGACAAGGTGACGCCACCTAGCACATGTACAATTTATTTGGGGGTCGAAATTGATTCGTTGGAAATGGTCTTAAGGCTTCCTAAAAGTAAAATTGTAAAACTTAATGAGGTGTTGGACAAGTATACAAGCTGTACAAAAATAAGCAAATACGAGTTATAAAGCCTGGGGGGGCTTTTGTCACATTGTTCCCATTTGGTAAGTGGGGGGGAAACGTTTTGTAGACGCATATACAACGTATACAAAGAAATATGTAGAAGGGGTGGTAAGAGAATTAGGATCCCAAGTGAGGTCAGAGCTGATCTGCAATGGTGGAGATCGTTCTCTGCTACCTTTAATGGTATTTCCCAAATTAATAATGTTGAATTCCACTTGCCTATGGTTTCAGATGCCTCGTTAAAGGGTTTCGGGGTATATTTGGGCCAAGATTGGATGGCAGGCACGTGGGAGGCAGGAGAGAAATCTTTTAGTACATCTTGTATGCATTCAGCAATGCCACCAGTGTCGAAATTGTATGTTGTAGATTTTGCTAATATTAACGTTCTTGAATTATGGCCAATTGTGTTGGGCCTAAAGCGTTGGTCGCACATTCTGAGAAATATGTTGTTAGTACTATTTACTCATACTACCCAAGTAATGTACATGTTATTGAAAGGGTCAATCACTAATTCAACATGTATGGCATGGATCTACTGGATCTACTGGATTTGTGTAATTGACAACATAGAGTTACTACCAAAATATATCAATACGCACAATAATTTTGTTGCAGACACTCTATCGCGTTTGGAATATTTTAAATGTCGCACTGAGGTAGAAAGTGCTCTACTTGGGTCAAATTTGTGTTGTTTGCAAATGTTGTTTGATTCTCACAGATTACCAAACGAGTTACCTGTGGGAGAAGTCAATTAATTATCGTCTACATTTGGTGGCCAAGAGTACCAGGGCGAGCAGGGACATGTAGTTGAGGTGTGATACTAATATATGTAAGAAGTTCGATTGGCCCCAGGTACCATGTTCTGTCAATCAGGCGTGCATGTATGTTTCATATTTAGGGGAAAAAATTAAATGCAGTTCAGTCATAGTGTATTATCAAGGTGTAATTTTTTAACACATGTGTTTGGGTTTGGAACCGGTGCGGTTATCAAATCCAGTGTTGAAGGCTACAATTAAAGGCATGGAGAATTTGTAATGTAGTTGACCGGTAGGCAAGGATCCATTGTTACCGCGAGATTTGTTGGCTGTATCTAAGGTGGTGGATAAAACCAACAAGTTTGAATTGTTAACATTTGTAGCGATGTTGTTCTTGTTTCGCACTTTATTAAGGGTGTGCCATGTAGTAAAATCTCCTCATATGGTTAGACGTTCAGACATTAAATTTGATAACGATCGAGGGCTTCCTAGTGTCGGTGTGTTCATCCAAGACTGCTAAAGCTGGTGGGGCGAACATGTAGTCCAGTAGTGAAATCCAAATGTAAAAGTATCTGCGCTTGTAAATGGTTAGAAGTGTTTGTAAAAAAGTTTCCTGTTGATAATGATAAGCCTTTGTTCTCTTCAGAGATTTGCCCGACAGTGAGACAGTTATAGTAGGTTCTCAAAGAAATTTAAGGAGCTCTTTCAACATGCGGGGTTGGGGGTAATTACACTTCACACTCACTGCGCCGAGGGGGCGCGACACACATGTCAATGAGGGGTTGTTCGGTGGCAGAGATAAAGCAAGAGGGGGCAGGAGATCGGACTGTGTTTATAAATACACCCGCCAGGCAATTAATCATAAGGTGTTAGTTGATAGGAAATGTTGTGTTTGGTGATTTGGAGGGTTTGGAGGTTCAATAAACCAGGGATAGCCTAGTCTCCCTTATGTTCTCCAACTCACTGTCTCTCATCATTTGGTGAAGGGTATATGTGCCCACGACCCGGGAACTGGGTCACGGGACATATCACTAGGCCCCAAATGTCACTATGCAACTCGCCATGGCGAGCACGGGCAATGACATCATTGTGACGTCATTCCGCCTGCTCCGCTGCAACAATGCAGTGCCCGTCCATAAAAACTTATAGGGTTTTTTATTGTTAGTGGTTGTTACATCAGATTGATGTTTTCACTTATTATTGTTAACTTGATGCACTTTGTGAACATGAGTTAAGCATGTTAAGTGAGGTTCAATAAACCAGGAAGAGTCTCCCTTGTATTCTCCAACTCACTGTCTCTCATCAGTTGGGGAAGGGTATATATGCGGAGCATTCACTCTCCGAGCGGAGATGGCCCTTGAGGGGCGTCAACACTCTCCAAACGCAGGGAAATTCATTTCGTGACGCGTCCGTGACGCGTCCGTCGCCGTGACCAGGTGACGTCGTCCGTCGCCGTTACGTAGTCCGTCGACGTCCGTCGCCGTGACGACGTCCGTCGCCGTGACGACGTCCGTCGCCGTGACGACGTCCGTCAATTTTCATATTGAATATAACTTTACTACAATAAATAGTTATTATAACATTCTTTTTTAAAGTAAATCTCAACTTTACCTAGAATAATGTAAAAGTTATGTGAAAAATGGGACAAGTTTTGTAAATGGAAATGTTATGAGCATAGTCTATTTTCAACAGATATCTCCATAAATTACTAAAGATTACAAATACATCTGTTTCATTAATTTTTGTAATAAATAAGGTTAGATTACTTAGGAGAGTAGTAGACATAGGCCTATATCGCCGAGGTGTGACAGGCACTCCGCCAGGGAGGGCATGCCTGCAGCGCTGGTTTAGAACAGTTAGCAGCAAGTTTTTGCACATGAATCTCAGTCCCCCTATACCTCGAATAACGTAACTGTCATGTGAAAATTGGGCAGGTTACAGACAAACCAAAAAACAGTGGTGGGGTGCTGGAGCTCAGGGAATGGGACTCCGGGCATTAGATGAAAGAATACCAGAGGCAGATGCAGGTTTTTTTTTCTTTTTCTTTTTATTAACTATTATAAGTAACTCACTTCAGGATCGCCCCTGGTTTTTAAGTGTAATTGATGACCATATGCATCAAGATCAATACAATACATTTCTTTGTTATGTACTTTTTTCCTGTTCCCTCCTTCTTGATATTATGTCACGGAGATTGGACCTAATGAAGTAGATCAACATAGACAAAATATCTGCAGATTCATAAATTTATTGACACAGGTTGCAAATTTTATTTGATGAAATTGGGTGAGGAATCTAGGAGTTACACACCTCTAAACCAGGCTTTAGAGAATGTTTTGAATTTACAACCTTCAATCAATGCCACCAAAAGTCAACATTAGAATAAAAGCAGAGGCTGCACCTCAAATCATATACTTCTACAAACAGAAAGGGGGATGGTGAGAGGCTGTAATAGTTGTAATTTAACCCTTTAGACCATAAGGATAGTGTTTCAATTGTTGGATTTCCTCAGGATTTCCTCAGGATGTCCATGGATTTCCCTAAAAAAAATTAATTATCAAAGTCACAGTGCAACGTCACAGCAGTACGTTGCAGTGACGTAATGGGAGTCGCCAAAAGAAGGTAACAAGAACCCAATACAGAACCAACCAGAACGTTGCTGCAACATTATAATTCTTGGTTAGTCTGTAACCTTGGCTGGGTTGGGCTGCTGCGGACATATTGCGGTCTAAAGGGTTAACTAGCAACTTAAGAAGAATATAGAGTGGTATGTTTAATCATGGCTGTACATGTGTTATACTGAATGCAATCTAAAGTCCCATGTTTAAGAGTTGTATGAGCAATTGGTTGGGCTAGGTATAAGCAGCATGTCGTACAAGCAGTGAACAAACTTAAATGGACTTACTTTAATATTTGATTTTACAATTAAAGTATAACAAACAAAGTATTATTCATGTAAGTTTCAGCCTCTCTGTATTTCTGACCATCCTTTTTATTTATTTTTTTCCTACTAGCTTAGAATTTACCTGTACATGGTTACGTTTCCCACTCCAAATAGCCAGATGAAACATTTACGCTATATTTCACCATCACTATGGCCAGATCCTGCTGTAGTACAGGACTTGGCAACTACTTGTTTTTCAGCACTTCAACAGCTATACATTCTTTTTAGCATGCTCATGCTGCGTGGGAAAGAGGTGGTTCTGCTGATAATAGCTAATGTTTGGCAGCTATCTAAATGTAGTGTACACCTGAGCCACCCATTCTACAGGCTATAATGTAATACCATGGGAAAAAATGTACTCTCACGGTCCAGACTGCGGGTGAATGGGTATAGACAACATCACAAATGTGATGACGTGGATATGAGAACTTAAGCTTGTACATTAGCGATGTCGTTCATATGAGTATATATGTGCGTAGTTATGTCGGTGGTAGCCTATAGCTCACATGGCTGAGGTTAGGTGCTATCAAAAGGGCTGTCACACTCCCAGGGACAGATTATGTAATGAATAGTCGAAAAAACACAGTTCAATAGACATCCTAAAGTGTGGGGTACTGATGATTGCAATTAACTTGTCAGACGATTCCCCTCTCATAAATTAAGCAATCAAACAGTACCCAGATAGAGGTGTTGGTAAGACACTAAGTCACATAGGGCACTAAGTCACAAAACTTTGTGACTTAGGGTCATTATGTGACTTAGGGCCACCTCAAGTCCCTTAGTCACAAATCAAACCCTAAGTGGTAAAGACACTAAGTCACAAAATGGCCCTAAGTCACAAAATGACCTTAAGTCATAAAGTGACCCTAAGTCACAAAATATGTGACAAAAGACTTCAGTGGCCCCTAATTTACAAAATGACCCTAAGTTGCAAAGTGACCCTGAGTCACAAAACTTGTGACATGGGACTTAAAGTGGCCCTAAGTTATAAAATGACCCTAAGTCACAAAACATAATTATGACATAGGACTTTGATGGCCCCTAATTCACAAAATGACCCTAAGTCACAAAGTGACCCTATGTAACAAAATACGTGAGATAGGACTTAAGTGGCCCTAAATCACAAAATGACCCTAAGTCACATAGCACCAGTCTGTGTGACAAAATGCCACCCTCATGACCCTATCCCACAAAGGCCTTAGATCACAAAGTTTCATTTAATGTGGCACTAAGTCACAAAATGGCCCAAAGTGACTAAGTCACAAAAGTTGATGCTATGTGACTTAGGGTCATTTTGTGACTTAGACTTTGTGATTTAAGGCCTTAAGACATGTCTTTCTTTTTTTCTTTTTTTTTTTATTCAATTTATTTATACAGGGGTACAATTCAAGCAATAATGAGCCTGTTCTCCCATTGCGGTCCTGTTAGTGTTGTTTACATAATTACTTAGGACTGCGGTTTTAATTAATTATGTTCACATCACAATAGCAAACTGAGTGTGATAGTTCTAAATTTAGTGCCTTTTTGAAACCCAGAAGATCCTCTATGTTTCAAACAGTAGGTGGTAGTATGTTCCACAAACTGCCACCATAATAGAATACTGATTTTTTTAAATAATTCAGATCTAGAGATTGGTAAATCTAAGTGGCGCATCATTTGCTCTTGTCTTAACAGGTGTTACATTATAATGACATCACAGCAACGTTCTGTTTCGGTTCTTGTTATGTTTTTCTGATGGCTCCCAATAACGTTACTACAACATACTGCTGTGACATTGCACTGTGACATTATCATAACATTCTAGTGATGTTCTTGAAGCCAAACAAAATGTTCTAAAAATATTCTGTTTTGGTTTTGTCCTAAAACTGCCAAAGAATAATGTTATAATAATGTTCTGATTTGGTGAGGTATCAATACTATATCTGTTACGTGCCATCTTAGTGAGTAACAAACTGATTAAAAAAGTAAGGTTGCAGAATGTTTCTGTTACGTCACAGGTTGGCTGGGTAACCCTTTGATGTAGTCAAATATCACATATACACTATAATTTCCCCCTCCCCTCCTACCCTCTACCTCCTGCCCTACAACTCCTCCCCAGCCCCCTCTGACCTCCCTCTCTCCACCTCCCCTTCCCCTGACAGGCCTTTGAAGATTTCTAGATGGGAGGGCGAGGGGGGGGGGACGCACAATACATGTTCCGAAATGAAAAACGGCAGGAGGAGTAAGTGGGAGCAGGGCTTAGTTTGTTTGATTTATGAGAGGGGAACAATCCGACAACTCAATTGCAACTAACACGGCCTAAACCACAGTCTACAATTTGTATTGTGTATTGTACTTGTTCATTCATATTGTGATGAATTGCCTATTTCATTCTTATGGTACGAGAAATATAAAACTAGAAATCTGGTTTAATTATCGTGCAGAATCAACTTGTAATGTGAAATGACCAAATAATGTGGTATTTGCCGGCTATTTATGAAACGATGTAATAGAACGAAATGGGAATGAAAAGAAGACCAAAACTGTAATTGAGCCAGAAAAGACCGAAAAATGGTATTGAACGGAAATGATGTCATGTAAGTCACGTGTTTGAATTGACCAATGAGAGATGATCTGTAGCAGTTTGTAGGTGAGTACAAGCCTAGCCAGGGACCCCAAATTACATAGAAGTTTAGGCGTTTGGCCCAACGGCCCGAAATAGCCCGAAAGCCCGAGATAGCCTGAAAACCCGGCTTGGCACAAAAGAAGCCCGAAAGAAGCCCGAAATTGTAGACAGTCAGCCCAGAACCAAGGAACGAACTATCCTACCACTGGGACACCGCTCCTCTGGGCACCTCCGACCGTGCAGAACGAACCACAGCCCAAAAGCTCCCATGAACACCATGTCCCAGTTCACCTTCGTGTGCGAGGCACGGCTCTCAATCATTTTAAGCCGGTGTCCTGCCCAAAATTCCAGTCAGCTCAAGACTGAGAAACCCGAAATTTCCCTTTGACACGGAGAATGGAAATCCAGACTCCTTGAAGAACATCACAATATCTTAACTCAATAAAGGGATATAAGAGAATATGATTAAGAGAAGAGGCTTCTTGTTTGGAACACATATGAAAAACAATGAACAGGAGATCTGTGTGCCTGTGTGTCCCTCATTAATCGGCCTTCAGGTTGGGGCAGCAGACCATGACCAAGGGCCAGTAAGGCTAGCCTTCACAGACACATTGGTATTTTTGAAAATATATATACACCAAATTAGCATCTGATCAAGAGGTTTATTTTTCAATTTTACCTATGAGAAATTTATTGTTCTAAAAATCAGTGCTGACAGATTTGATTAATGGAAAATTGAATCTATATTGTTTCCCCTATCATCACCACTGTCCATGGGGATCATTCATCTAGGGCCCTGAGATCCTTTTGTATTAAATCTGTTCTTGAGAAAGTGTGTCTGAGTGATAATGTGTAAGTTTATGCATGTATTTTTCTGTGTCTGTGTTTATGCATGTAGGTGTGTGTGCTCATGTGTGTGAGTCTATGTGTGTAAGTGTTTTTTGTTGTGTGTGAGTCTCTGTGTCAGCCTGTGTGTGTGTGCTTCTGTGAGCCTGTATGTGCATGTCAGTGAGCCAGTTTTCTTTGTGTATGAGCCTGTGTCCTTGTGAATTATCCTTAGGTGTTGCACTGCTGGCCTTTCTGTTCCTTACACATATATGACAGTGGATGTACAGATGGTTAAGGAGCCTTCCATTAAGCATGTACGCAGCAAGTGGGGGGGGGGTGGATGGGGGATCTGAGATTTTTGAAAATATGCGTATGTTCCTTTACAATTCCAATGCGAAAATTTGCGTACATACTAAATGAAAGGCCCCTAAAACTATTGGGTTAAATTCATATAAGGAGTTCTCTCCTACCAACTCTAATCAGGTGAGAAGAGAATATGACTTTCCCATGCCCTATATGATGTAATATGTTATAGTGAGGGTCAATAGTCGCAGGTAAGGATAGTGTGATGAATGTCTATTCATCAGGTATCAAAGCTAAAATATGGAAAGTGAAACAATACGGTAGATTTAAAGTGTACTTTGTAACGGGCCGGAAAGCCCGAATGCCCGAAAACCCAAAACCCAAAACCCAAAAAACAATGTACACCGGAAATGACGTCATTATGACCACGTGACTTCACTAGGACCATGTGACTAGAGATAGCCAATCAGAGCTGACCGCTAGGGTATAAAAGGGACAGTGAAGCCCGAAAATAAAGAGTTCTTTCTTAGTACTCCTTGTGTCAACACGTGTCTTCTTCCTCTAGCAACCCCTTAGGAGGGATTTAAGTCAATAAGATGATCCAATATGGACTAAGTAACCAGTAAATACAAGTAGTATCGGTAAAGTTATAGGAAATTAGACGAAAAATAGTATGGGGGTCCAAACACCCAAAGGACCGAAACATGGCCCGAAGGCCCGAAATGGCCCGGTTGGTGATGCAGGACCGGAAGACCGGACAGGTACGAAAGCCCGAGATAGTGAGCGGCAACCCAGTGATAGGGGGCACAAAGGCGTGACTGGCTCGGCCCCACGCTACCAAACAATAGGCGACCGTCGGCCCGACACCCGCCACTGATACAAAATAGGGTAGACCCTCTCAAGCCTGCCCGAAAGAGTACGAAGACGCAGCTCGGACCCCTACTCCACAGTTTTTTGCCCACTAACAGAAGTGCCCAGATCCCGCGCCCGATGGCTGAGACCCCTCGGTCCCAGCCGGCCAATACACCCTCCCACCTTCGACGAATTCCGATTTCCCGACCGACCCACTCCGTCCCCCTCGTGCACGAGGCACGACATCTCAGCTTCTTGCTCGGACTCCTTGTTCGACTGAGAACCGAAATAACCCCCACCTCCCTCTGCTGTAGAAACCGGAAACCCCGAACTACCGAGGGACATCACAATAGGTAGTGACAGATGTGGATATGTAGTTACAGTTAAAGGTAGGTAGTGTCAAAATTCATAAGATAGTGACAGATGAAGATTTGTAGTTATAGGTAAGGGTAGGTAAAGACAGTTGAAGGTGAGGATGGGCACCAACAGGTGAGGGTGAGTATAGAGGGAAGAGGGATAATTAGGGGGTGGGAAGAGGGTCAGGGGATCCGACCTATCCACTCACCTATCGGCCTCAGCCCTATATTGGAAGTCCTTCCAGAAATTAAATTCAACAATGCTTTTGGCATTAGATGGGCCTAACTATCATCTATGGAAGGCTTCTAGAAAATGTTAACTGGAATAGGCTCATTGGTATATAAACCCTTTTAAACAATTATTTTCTACCACAAGTCATCGATATCTGCTCTTTGCAACCTAAAAAAAAAACGTATCCCTTTTGATCAGTTGATTCCCAGTTACCAAGTTTGGGCTTACATAGTTATATATTGTAAAACATGGTTGAAGGGGAATACTATGGACCTGGTAGGGACATGATATTTTCCAATCTGTTGTTATTGTACATGACAAAGTCAGGTTCCGTAAGCATCTATCATTAGGCCTATTACCATTGCATTGGGTCGAATGGTTGGTAATATAATAAGCCCTTCCTACATTGGGTGTATCCCAGGGTTGGACAAGGGTTGGACAAAATAACCATATAAGCATTCCTTGTTTCCCAGAGTTAGGATTACTGAAACAAGCAACAATTGTATTTTTCTATATCCCCAAGCACTGTTTAAACAATATGATTTCTTCAATTTTATCAATTGACAGATTTGCAGGTTGGCCAGCCAATCAAAGTGCTGTATTTCAGAGCAAAGTAGGGTAAGACATTATAGGTTGAGCTGACAGGCTTTAACATTGGTTGCTATGGGAAGAAGGTCAATATATAAAGCTTATATAGTCTTAATGTACATGATCCACAAGAGATACACACGAATGACTTACATAGGATCTCTAATATCCACAAGCTGGATTACAGAAGAACTGTTAGCCTGTTGGTCTGCATCTGGGAAAGTGTTCAACAAAACCGAACTAACATCTTATGCAGACAAGATGGTCCTAAAACAAGGACACAGGATGGTCTGACAATCTCTTTGCCAATACCAAGGCTAAAATTTATTAGAAAGACCCCCTTCTACTTAGGGAGCCAAATATGGAACACGTTAAACCCGGATATTAGGAGACTTAAGGACAAACAATTGTTTAAAAACAAAATTAAAGGTCTACTTGATGATGAACGATTACAAACTGTTTTTTCTGTTGAATAAAGTAATGATATGATGTGACTGTATAACATTCCATACTGTAATACAGGTGCTGTAATCATTGTATATTTTGTTTCATCCCATTTCATCTCATTATTTGTTGTGTTGACAAAGACTGTATTAATTTCTAAACTGTACGTGATCTCATCTATTCATACATATATATAATTTTGTAATAATTTTTATGTATTCGTTTAAATATCATAATATTACTCCAAATGCTTTACCAGATGTAACTGGAAGCTGAGGGAGAGCAGACCAAGGTCTGAGATGTTTTCCAGTATAAATAAAATGTTTCAAAAAAAAAAAAAAAAGCTGTACTTTAGACTTTGTAGAGTCAATCTGTCAACCAAATTGCTTTGGTTAATTTTGTATTATGTAGAGAGACAATTTCAAAAATATTTCATGGTAAACTGCAATGTTGGTGTAAACTGGGATGGGCTTATTGTAGCCCAATGTGGGGAAAAGATATTTTTACATTTCATATCCTAAAGTCCCATACCCCTGAGACGACGGGCATTGACCAACTCCATGGTAAAGTTGTCAGACAATTGGAATATCAAGTAAGTTTAATACTTGTTTGACCATTTTCGTAGCAATATTCCCAGCGATTGTATTTTTGAGTATTTGATTCACAATTTTGATAATGCATCATTGTTTGTGTATTTATGTCAATAAACAGCAAATAATAGGATTCTACTCTTTTCTTGTATTTCAGCTATGGCATGTTGAGGGGGACATAACTTTTTTAAAAGTTATCACATTTGCTCATGCAAAGTATCATTTGAAAGCCGAAAGCATGTTTTGTATGTTCTATTTTCCTTGTCAAGATATGATCAAAAGGTGGTATTCTCTCCACGATGGTATTTTATTACTCTTAAAGACATGCATCCCTCTGTCTAGCAGCCTTTGAAAATGAAATATCTAGTAAGTATGTAAATACTTTACACTCGTGAATAGTACTAGTTTCAATTGAATGTTTTAATATGGTTTCGATGATAGATCCTTAAAATCTGTCTTTGTCATTTGGATCCTTGAAAATTGTTATTCTTTAGAGGAAAATACTATGAAATATGACAAAGTTTGGATTTTTGGCAATTATCAACGATTTGATGGCAAAGCTGATTCAATGCGTCTCATTTTGCTAATGCTTTTTTCCACTGTTCCTTATATCTGTCCATTGGTGGGATAGCTTTGATCCCTTCATGCAAGTAATTCTTTTTGTTGTTTTCTATGTAGCGCCCCATTTTAACCTTGAAGTTTTATATAACTTGTTCTATATTTGTATTATGTGCAATTCTGTGATGATTAGTATGTCTAGTTTACCTACCTGTTCGCTGACGATTAGCACTGCTTTCCTTCCGCTCCCTCTCTCTGAGGTCTGCGTGTCTCTCGTGATGTCATTTAATCATGCACCAGACAAGTACAGCAACACGAGCCAAAACACAATAAAAGAAAATGCAAAAGACCATGACAATCAGACCATGAAAAGATATGGCTCCCTCTTACGCATTACTTGGAAAGTAATATTACAAATTCTATGTATTTGTATAATGTATATCTGCAAACTAGGATAGACCAGAAGGACACCTGTAGGAAACTTAGATTTATATCTGTTCCCCTAACATTCATTCCTGCAATCAAACACATAGATTTCAAACAACATTCACCGACATATCCTGTTGCAACATTATGAGAAACATATTGTAGCAACATTAACATTGCTACAAGTAGCAAAATGATTTCGTGATGCAAAATACATCCAACCCTTTAACATCATGCTATTTGTACATGCCTATTTTACCTACCTTATTCATGACATTGCTATTTTAAGAACGTTCTCAGCTCAGTTTATACACGCAGACCTACAGTGAACATCTCTATGAGGGCCCTTTACAGCCACATATCCAATCTTCCTTGGACATGCGCACCCTCACCAAAATTTATTACATTTCATAGATAATTTCACACATTTGCCATGTACCTAGTTTAATACTACCTATACTGCGAAAAACAATTGTAACTTAAGGTCGTATTCTACGCAATGTATGTACGCTTCTGATTTCACGCTAATACATTTTTGCTACTTCTGATACATAATCAGCGGCATTGCCAATAAGATTTACATATTGGTAAATTTGTATTGCCGATTTTGGGACTGGTTGACGATGCCGAAAGTAATGGGTGTAGACCCTTAAAATCGACAGGGCGACATGGCCATTTCTGAAATTCGACATGCGACATGGAGGTCAGTCACAGGACATACAAAATAAATGACATGACGTAGGGGACTTTTTAAATTCGACATGCGACATGGAGAGTTCTTAAAATCGACATGAAAAATGAAAATATAGTTACATACGACATAGGGACCCCCCCCCCCCCCCTCCATCTACACCCCTAAAGTACGGCTGCCAGTATAGAATGTTTCCATGGTGAGGGTCAGTATCGGCAGCAGGTACTTTTAGTATGTTGAATACGGCCTTTAATGTTTCAAAGTTGTCGTATATGATCCCATATATAGTACGTAGATATTTGCATCAACCAAGGCTTAAGGGAAAATACAGATTTAAATTGTTTACAGCAAAGGAATAAAATAAGTTCAGAAAGTCTACCCTTAAATGTACTTACTATGTGTGCGCAAGGTTTCACATAATCCACAATCTATAATCAATCTGTAAATAGTCCCAATGTTTCCAGAATGTCGTGTTTACAATGTCATCTCAGACTTCTCGGACTTACAATGACTGTACACACTTGCAACTATTGAAATATCTATAAAAAGTATTACCATTTTGATGCTTAAGTTAACACCCTCACATGCTTACTTGATTCTTGTTATACATAAACATTGATCATCACACCCTCACATACTTACTTGATTCTTGTGAATTAGCCTTTATTTACATCCCACTTTTTTTCTGAAATTATATTTCCACCCCTGAATTATATAGATCTTTCATTGCGATGAAACCTTTTTTGGGAAAAATTAGGTATCGAGTACATGCCTTTTACAAAAGTGAGGATTTAGTGGATAGATCTGAACCTAGATGATGGATGTGGGTTCGAATTCCTATGGGCCCTAGCTTAAACAATAGAAAGACATCCATGAGATTATCACCCACATGGCTGGCGAGCGGTACAGATTGGAGGCAGGGCATATTGACAAGCTGTATGTACCGCTCTGCATTTTCAGTTGTTTTAACCTATTTTGAGTAATGCTTGGGTGATAAAATAAGGACCTTAGGAGTCGTCCTCAGGTGGCTGCAGAACCCATGGGGATTGTACGAACCTTGGGCTTCACCCTCGGTGTGTGATGATCCCCTATGGGTAAATTGACAAAAAAAGGGTAAGTATAATACAAATATATTACAAGATGACTGGCAGTCTTATGTAATTGTGTTTCTGAAATGCTGTAATCACACAAGTCTACCTCAGGGGGGTCCCATAAGGAGAGCATAGCATACATGTGTTTAATTGTGTCTGTGACTGTTTCTTCTCACATACGCCGTTTTTAAAATTCAACACGGCGACACAGCTGTGATATGGCATCCCAATAACTCACCGTGACTCACGGGTGTAAATTTGTTGATTTCTAATCAAAATGTAATGAAATGTAAGATTGTTCATGTCCCATAACTGTGTCTTATCTAGGAATTTTCCTTAGATTTCTTTCACGGTAATTGTGCCCCATATGAACGACATGCTGAATTGATTTCATTGAAAAATATTTATTATATAAATACGTGCAAGGTTTCCTTCTAAAGATCTTGTTTACCCAGCTGGGGGTGAATTTATTTCTCCAGTATTCAATCACCCCCAGCCATAACTTAACTTATACATCAAAGTGATTTCTTTTGTTTTACAAATAGATCAAGTAGTACAAAATTAATAGTACACATGGTAGCATCCTCGATGTACTCTATCAATGCTTATTGAGTTAATTCATAGTATACATCGATGAAATCACATTAGCGGGATGATTAATGGTAAATGGGAATGAAATGACAACATAATTCTACTGTTCAACTAAAATACTATAAAATGTGCTATAGGAGAGTGGGCTTATAAAACCATCAACCTTTGTAATTCTGAGTCAACATACTCCTTCATTATTTCTGTGCACGTCAATAACATATACCAATATGGTATTTGACACTACGGTATGATGTGGCGAGAACCTAACCCACTACACCCCCCCCGCCCTCTTTGTGTAAGAAATACTTCTAAATAATCTAATGATGAAGAGTACATCCAACTCAACGACGGCTTGTTGTAGACTTACTATTTATTAAGACGTAGAATTATTGGCGAATTTACATGTTTCGGATTTTCACATCCTTCATCAGATTCTAAATAATCTGTAATTACTAGTCCCATAGATCGGCCAGCTGGGTCACAATATTCTTTTTACTTATCATTGAAGTGGTAATTCTCATTATTGTTGTTATGCAGGAATATCACACTTTGGACAGACAGGTTTTGTCACAGACAGGCATTGGCATTCTTATAATCAGTAAATTCAAAGTTACATTTTCTAGTCGATTTCATTTCATCACATTGCGGCCATCCCTGGAAAGGCAATCGTATACAATTGTGAAGGCATGTACTTAAGAATGCACCTTTGCGCAGAAACAATGACTCCAACACTTTTGGCGTTGCTTCCATATCCAAATGTATTGGTTCACGCCTATTACACTAGTGAGGTGCCAAAGTAATTCTTCCCACCACGGATAGCTTATTTCTTGACATTTATCTACAAACTAGCTTAGGTCAAGATGCATGCCGGGTAATATGTCAAAAAGTCACGAGGCTTAGGCACATGTGCATCTTCTTTCATTATGCCATCATTTTTGGTTAAAGATCATGAAACCTTCTATTGCCTGTGAGTAAGCATCTGTAAATCATAGATAGTACCTTATATCTGTTAGGATGGGTTTAGAAATATCTTTATTGCAAAAAGATGGTTGGTTGGTTATTGGTTGCTTTACGCCCTAATCAACTGCCAGGGTCATATCAAGGGCGGTGATGGTGATCAAATCTATGAGAAGGTAGAGACCATACCCCTACACATTTACCGAAGTAGGTGTTCTTTAATGTGCCTGGTCCCATAGACAGGGCCAGACACACAACAGCCGGTGGCACAAGGCCTTTGATATCCCAGTCGTTGTCACTGGGAGAAACACAGAGGGGTGTAGCAGCCCTGGCTGGCCCAGCCGAGAATCGAACCCGGCTCTCCCGCATGCCAAGCGAATGCTCTAACCACTTCACCACCCCATGCCCCTATTGCAAAAAGGTTATGATCCAAATAATATCAGTATTTTTTTGGGTTTCAGTGGTTTTCAGTGCTTCTCCGACAAAATTAGTACACCTATTATACATTTGCATATTGGGGCTCCAAAGGGGTGTCTAGAGAGACTATCCCCCCACCTGCATTACCAATAGGCCAAGGTGGCGCTATAGCCTACATAGGGAATGGTCTGAGAGGAAATTATCTAAAACACCTTTCACTGTAATATTGGTTCCCAATATGACCAAATATTTGTGCTTTTGAATATGGTGCATCTCCATTATGTAGAGTCATGCGGAAAAGGTTCATTAAACTTTCATATATATAAAATTATATATGTCACTGAGTTTTCAAAAATATCTATTTCAATGACATTGCCAGCTGTTACAGTATCCCTTCTGTCCCCATGGCCATTGATCACCTAGTCCCAGTAGATGAGTCACAACTGTCAATTCTCCCTACCACGGATAGCTGATTTATAGTATTTTAAACACCTGCAGGCTAATTTGGACTGATTTTGTCAACAAAATCTGTGGAAAAACTATAGAAACTAAGCAAATAATTGTCATATATCCATCTACAGTCAATGAATTGTCAAACTACTCAGGAAATATTAGTGGATATGGATACTAGTTTAAAAAATAATGACGACTAGTTTTTCGCAATATTAATCTACAAATAATTATACAATTTATGAAAATTCCTATGCTGAAATCTTTGATCTTGTCGACATATTACCCAGCATGCACCCTGTTTTAGACTAACCTGCAGGTAAAACTCAGAGAAATGGCTATCCGTGGTTTGGAGAATTAACACCTGCAGAAGGGGGCTCATGGGTCATTCCAACCACTTCAACCACAGATAGGTGGCAGCAGTGTCAGTGAAGAATGTAAATAGGATGTATAAGAAGGAAGACTTGATTAGGGGTGATGTATAGGTTGGTTATTGGTTATTGTGGTTAATGCCGTAGCAACATCTAAGGTCATCACGGCGAGAACAGAGTTTGACAATTTTGTCTGGGATGATCGTATCTATGGAATGATCGAATCTATGAGAAGGTAGAGACCATACCCCTACACATTTACCGAGGCAGGTGTTCTTTAATGTGCCTGGTCCAATAGACAGGGCCAGATACAGAATTCAAATATCTTATCATTCACTCTTTCAGATAACTATCCTAAAAACATTATTGTAAAATCCCATGGCTGAATTATTAGAACCAAAAGCAAATAATTATGATAATATAAGTTTAAAATGCTGGATACGACCTTTGTTTACTGAAGTACTAGTTCAGATGTTGAGTAGCATAAGGTCGTATTTTGTCTGCATTTAAATGTGATGGTGTAAATATCATATGAATCCTTACTATTTTAGTGTAATCAGATGAAGTAAACCTTAGTATGCTTCCTTTACTTAATAAATGTTATTTCATGTAATTTGGAATAGCTAAACTGATTTAATTTGTATTTATCTATAATTCATATTTCTCTGATATGACCTTTGGTTACTCACAAATTTCCAACTTTTCTTCATAAAACTGAGTAACATAAGGTCGTATCTGAAATAAAATTAATTCTGTACTTGTTGCCATAGTGACATCCTAATAACTATAAATATCAAAATATCTCTAACTCAGGTTTCTCCTGCCTAAAATACCGAAATGTAGTTTCAAGGTGTTCAGTATTTTTATTCATGAACAGTGACATCTCTGCAACATGTGCATAGAATGCAGGGAAAAGCAAATCCAGATCTTGTTTTGCAGATTATCAAATTATGATCAAAAAGAGTACTGGCATCAAACTGAAGGTTGCGCTTTAATTGGATCAATAATCAGGTGAAATATCTTAACACACGAGATAAACCAATTAACAAGGACTGTTCCATCCATGAGATATTTGTAATAATCATGGCACAATTTAATTGAGAATAAAGCCAAATTTTGGCATTCTCCCCTTCTATTTAATTGGGTTACACTATGAAGAGTACTCTAGTTGTCATGTTTACACATACCCAAGGAACTGGCTACAATGGCGGATCCAGGATTTTGAAAGATAAATCTTTGAAAGATAAAACCTTTTTGGTAGATTTTTACCATTGAATATAATTGTGAAAAAAGGGGAGACACACCCATCTTCACCCCAACCAAACTGTATCCATCTTTTTGTTAATGAAGGAAACTTTGATTATGAAGATTTAGCGAATTTGATCTACTCAATTGCATTACTTTTCTAATTAATCCATATTCTGCACCAAGTTACTTTTGAGATAGTATGACTGCTCAGAGCAGCAAGTTATGTCACAAATGAGAAGAATAGATCCAAAGTTAATGATTAAGTGTGGTCACTACAGAAAAATGAGGGAGAAGTGACAAAATTTTGCACCAAATCAGTATGAAGTATCAACATTTACTATAGGTCTGGTGACCAAGAAGGGACTGACAAACTTAAAACTTAAAATGTGATAAAATGTAATAAAAACTAATTGTAATGTCATAATATATTTCTGTGAATGTCTAATTTATATCTGAGAATTTTCAAACATGTTTTCCTCATAACAACTTGTCCTGTGGCGCGTCGCATAACCAAACCGTCGCAACAAGGATGTCCTTAAACAAGGACGTCCCTGTAGCGATGGGTCCCCCTGTTGATTTGTGGCTGTTCTAATGAATCGATTTTAAATCTGTAAACGGTTCTGAAAACTAGATATTTAGATCTAAAATCCCTGAAATTTTCAGCCTGGAGAAATTATTAGAAATTGGTGAAAATCTATGCTGAATTTTGGCACAACAGGGAGAGTTTGACCATGTGCCAAAAATTGTTCCTTATTTTTGTTATGCGACGGGGCACTGGTGGTATATTTAAGCGCTATAGTTTTATAAACAGATCCCTTTGATCCTTTATAAAATAAAGTCACATGAACAAAATCGGCCCTTTATCAACCAGCAGACCTATAGTGTAATCTGAATTGGTGTAAAAATTGGCCAATTGGACGGTAATTGACCAATTGGCATTAATTACTGGCGGCAGTGACGTCACAAGGTCTATATATATACCACCTGGCCCCTGCGCGCCAGAGACGAGCTGACCACTACAGGGACTGGACTTACATTACTCTGCACCCCCGTACCTCTGTACTCTCTGAACGCATCTGAAGAAGAAATTGCGACTAACACCAAAATAGTTGCCGTTCCTCACCAAGATGCCCCCAAAAGGCTCCAAGCGTTCTACAAGGGCGAGACCATCGACGCCGGTATCCCCTACGACGGAGCTAGCAAGCCCCACCAGCCAGGTAGGCTCGCCATACAAAGATGGCCGCGGGCCCTCCAAGAAGAGAACAACCGTTGCGGACAACGCGAAAGAAATTCAGGCCATGAAGTCGGAACTAACTGCGATGTCCGGCCTACTCTTAAACCTGACAAATAAACTGTGCCCGGACGAAACGCAGCAAACGCCGACTCCTCACAGGAAAGAGGCCAACCCGGAAAATTACTCTCACCGGGGACGCCAGATTTCCCGCCACCAGGACACTCACCGATACGCCTCGGAACCGACGCCGGAGAGAACAATGGATCGCGCTCGCCACCACTCGGCCTACCCGGCGGGGTTATCCCCGCACCAGCAGTGGGGAAGATCGAGCAGCCAGTCTACCGGCCGTCAACCGCAGGACCTTCCGGCCGCGCCACAACCAATTCGCCATGGCCAGATAAGTGATATTGATCCACTGCTCTCGCGCCCCGGATTTCGCCCTCACCACGATTTCCCAGCAACGCTGCAAGGCCTGGAGGAGGACGACGACCTACAGACAAAGGTCGCCCATCTCCTGTCAGCGAGTTTGGTCCCTATGGCTCGTGGCACCGGTAAGAAGACATTTGCTCACTCTTTCATTGCTAGGGGAACTAAGAGATCCAAAACTACGTTGGGCGAGCTAACGTTAGCTGAGTATAATACCGGTTTTATACGGTTGATGAACCATCCTGATACCCCGCCCGCCGATCGCCCCTATATGTTCAGGCATCTGGAGTTCATAAACGAGGACTCTATTAACTACGACTGGCCCGACGTGCACGCCTGGTCGGAGGAAGTGTGTACCTTGGTAGCCGAGGGCCGCGTGGGATGGGCAGACGAGTATCGACTCGATCTCCTCCGGATTAAGATCGCCCAGGCCCGCAGGACCCCCGCTGCTTCGGCACGCGCGACATCTACATCGACCATTCCCAAAGATGGCGCCCTGCCCGAAAATTATCACTTATCCAGCGAAGTTAAGGCAGCCAAGCCCGCCCCGCCGTGTCGCCATTTCACGGCCGGAAACTGTACCCACACGGAGGACCACGTTATGAACGGCTATAGGCAGCTTCACATATGTACACACTGCCTCGCGGCAAAGTGTTTATTCTGTCCCCACTCTCATAAGAACTGTAAGTCAAAGGACTTCCCCAAGAAGCGTAACCCTGACACTCAGTCGGGGTTTGGGAAGTAGAACACTGCACCCAGACCACAGGGGTCACCACCCCCTCCGAAACCCCCGTACACCACTGCAAGTCTCAACACTCTGATTTCTCTGAAACTAACCATCCCAAAACGGGTCCCCAACCCGCCCACTCTGAAAATAACCCCATAACTCAAGTGAACCCCGATATCCTTGACTCTCCCCATGATCAACCCGACCCACCTAGCCCTGAGTCCCTCCCTCCCACAGGTGCCACAGCTATGTGTATCACTCCCGTAGCCTACGCCCCCTACATCCAGGCCTTGTGGCCACACCCCGTGTTAGGTAGCATACCACACACCCAAACTCACATGTATATCTACAACGCAGTCAGAAAAACGGGTCTCCCAAACTACCTTCAAGCTCAAATCCCCATCCCGTCCGACCTGAAACCCGATGCGTGGGAGCACGCTCTCCGCGACTATGAAGACAACGAAATAACCCAATCTCTAAGGTACGGATGGCCATCATCCTATACAGCCCCGACTCTTCCCACTTCATCGTCCACCAACCACCCCAGCGCCACCGCGTACACCGCTGACGTGGATCGTTTCCTTCAAACAGAAATCTCTAAGTCAGCCATGTTAGGCCCCTTCCCAATCCCCCCGTTTTCCCCATGGACCCATATAAGCCCCCTGATGACAATCCCAAAGAAAGACTCCGTAAAAAGGAGGGTCATCATCGACCTATCCTACCCCGAAGGTACGAGCGTGAACGACGGGGTGGCCAAGAACTTTTTTCAAGGCCGCACCATCTCGTACACCCTCCCCTCTGTAAGTGACCTCATGGATCGGATCCGTCTATTGGGCCCAGCGAGCTACATATGGAAGGCGGATCTTGAAAGGGCCTACCGCCAGTTGAGGTGATCCCCTGGATTACCCCCTGATGGGCATTAGCCACGCTGGCTCCACGTTTATAGACATATGCCCCTCGTTTGGATGCCGCGGATCTGGAGCGGCCCAGCAGCGGGTGTCCAGGGCAGTATGCCACCTCATGGCTGCAGCGGGCCACCACACCCTGGCGTATGTCGACGATTTCTGCGGGGCAGAGCAGGATTATTCCACAGCCGTTAGGGCGTTCGCTACCCTGGAGCACTTATGCGACACCCTCGGTCTGAAACTCGCCCCCGAGAAATGCGCATTCCCGGCAACTCATATGGAATGGCTGGGCTTCGTTGTCGACACCAAAGCCATGACGGTAAAGATTCCTCCCCAGAAACTCACCAAAGTCACCGAACTCGCCCGCGTCTGGCTCTTCAAAAAGCAGACGACCAGGAGAGAGCTCCAAGTTCTCGCCGGAAAACTAGTGCACATCAGTCACTGTGTTTCCCCCGCTCGCAAGTTTATGTCCCGAATCCTGGCTGCGCTCCGAGCTGCCCCTTCCACCGGGCGGATCCCCGTGGACTGCGAGCTTCGTCGGGACGTTAAGTGGTTCACGGACTACGCAGAAGCAGCCAACAGGATCTGCCTCATCACTCCAAACCCTCCGAACTTCAACATCGAATGCGACGCTTGCCCCGGAGGGGCGGGCGGATTCTCGGACAAAAACTTCTACAGCTTTCGCTTCTCATCAGCTGACATCGAATCTCGACACATCTCCCAGTTGGAGGCCATAAACATCGTGGTAGCCGCAAAAACCTTGGTCCCCCCCGACCTCAGGGCCCACAACGTCCTGATCACTACGGACAACTCCGCTGCCGCTCAAGTAGTGATGTCGGGGAAGACACGCGACTACATCCTGGCGGCGTGCTCCCGTGAGTTGTGGCTGTTCGCCGCACTACAAGACTTAACGGTTACCCTCAAGCACGCCCCAGGACACACACTCGTGCTAGCTGACGCCCTCAGTCGCCGTCACAAGGCCGACACCTTCGAAAACATTGTCCGAGCGGAGATCGCCGCAAGATCTCTCACCGAGCTTCCCCCAACCAGACTTAAAAATGTTTTTACCAACGTGTTGTAATAACTGTATGTTGCCTTCTCGTATCTAAATAAAAATTTTATTTCCAGATAATACACATGCCCGCCTCACTCGACAAGCTCACGCCACGATGGCAGCAGCTTTCTCCCAAGGTACCATGAAAAATCATTATGTGCAGGCGAAAGCCTATCTGGCCTTTATGGTAAAATCTAATCAGGATCCTAGTTATCCCACTGTGCCATTTTTACTCCTATACCTACAACTCTTGGCCAATTCCCATAAAAATGTCACCTCTGTTAAAAACTATATGTCCGGAGCAAAAACCTATGTGCTAACTCGCGGCGGGGACGCCTCGGCCTTCGGCTCCCCTCTTCTCCAGAACTTTCTCCGTGGAGTTAATCGCTTGTCTACACACGCCCCGGCCCCTGCCCCGGAACTCTCACCTCAGGCCGTTAAACTGGTCTGTGACTATTTGTGGACCCTTGGCCCTAACGGCAGGATAGCACGGGCAGCGGTGCTGTTCGGGGTCGCCACTTTGCTCAGACAATCGAACTTCCTTTACGGACCGGCCACGGCCCACCACCTTGTGAGACGAGCCCAAGTGGCCCCTTCGGGGGCGGGACTCGCAGTGACGGTCCTCTCCTCAAAGACTCATGGATTAGGCGGTCGGGGCTTTACGCTCCCCGTGGCCCGCGTGCCGGGGTCTCCCTACTGCCCGGTGGCGGCCTACGAGGCGGCCCGAACCGCTACCCCGGCGCTCCCGTCATCGCCACTATTTATAACCACTAGTGGCCGCCCCCTTACAGCGGCTGGATTGACTACCCTAATTAGACAGGCCCTTCTAGCAATCGGACACCCGGCGGCAGTGACCACAACCGTCCACTCTCTACGACGGACGGGGGCTTGTTGGGCCGCGGCCGGGGGGGCCCCGGTTGACCACGTAATGGCGCACGGCCTGTGGCGCAGGGACAGCGTTCACACATACGCACCCCGGGCGGTCTTCACCGAGGTCCCTCGTGTGATCACAAACTGTCTTGGCCCTTAACACAGAGGGACTCGGTCTTTATTGTATTTGTTTATGTCATGTTTCTTGTTTAATTAAATCTATTTTAAGCCAAACACGTCTGGTCCACCTTTCTGTAATTGGACGGTAATTGACCAATTGGCATTAATTACTGGCGGCAGTGACGTCACAAGGTCTATATATATACCACCTGGCCCCTGCGCGCCAGAGACCCGCTGACCACTACAGGGACTGGACTTACATTACCACGCCCACCCGCCCTGTTCTATTATATCATCGTTTATCGTGCCCTTAACACAGAGGGACTCGGTCTTTATTGTATTTGTTTATGTCATGTTTCTTGTTTAATTAAATCTATTTTAAGCCAAACACGTCTGGTCCGCCTTTCTGTAATTATTGCAGTTTTCGAGTGATCAATATGCCAACTTGGTAATGGTCAGCTTTTCTCATAGGTGAAATATTGAGAACACATTTACTTTCATGACCTTTAATTCCCCCATTATGCTGTGCAGCCTTAATTAAAAGGAAAAAGAATATCTACCCGGAAAGAACAGATTGGTATAGTGTGAATATCAAAGAGACAAATCTTCTATTTGAACTATTGAATTTTTGTCATTACCCATTAATTCTCATTTTCTATTTTAAACAACATGAACAACAAACATGATATACCTATTGATAATGTGACATGTGTTATATACGTAGCACTTCTGCACAGGTTTTTTTAATTGCCCAAGTAAATAGTCTGTGATGTCCCTGGCTTCAGATATCTATTTGACTAACCTAGGATATATTTACAGCAAACTAAAGAAAACTGAGGATGTAGTTTCATCCTGCTTCCACCACTACCAAAGGCTTGATCTTGGCAACTAACCAACCACTCCTCATACAGCATACACCATTTGATAGATTCACGTATGTGCTACAAGCAAAGAAAGGTAAAGTACATTTTTCACTGTGCACTGTGAATTTGGATAATGATTACATAGTGGCAAAACATGTATATAGATATTGATCAACTCCCAATAGAAATCCCAGGCCAGCAGTGATGTAACAAGCATGCTTTGCGACCATACTTCTTTGGTCACTTTGTAACCTGCCTAATTGTCTGGTAACAGTCAGGTAATGTTTGTTAAGGTAAAGTTGAGACATACTAAAAAAGAGAGTTATAATAAAATTATATTTTAGTGAAGTTGAGACCTTACTAATAACGAATGTTATACTAATGTAATTTTAACCTGGAAGCATATAACAAGAATGTCACAATAACATTAGAAAGTGGCGGCATACAGTTAGGTTCTAAAGACGTTTTTGGGTGCCATCAAAATAACATAATAATTATTAGAACTAAAGACCTAAGAAGAACTAAACAAAATGTAGCTGCAACATTATAATAACGTCACATTCTTGCTTGGGAAACTACAATTATGCTAAGAATTAACCTCACACTATAAAGCCAAACATATAAGACATTTATTTGATTTTTGACTATGACAAAATGAAATATACTTTTTTAAGGAAAGTAGAATTTATGAATTGATAAACGTTCTTATTATTTGTAGTTTCAAATGGTAAATGTTATAATCATGATGCATTCTAGTTGTCGCAACACTATTAGTAAATATATAAGAATGCAACACGTTTACATAGTAAAACTAAGACATTGTTTCTAGCTGGGGGCAGAGGGGTACCAAATCAAGAAAAAATAGTGTGAGTGTTCATTTTCACCTATGTATGAGAGGAAAGGTACAAAACAAGACTGAATCCGAT
Source organism: Lepidonotus clava (assembly GCA_936440205.1). Taxonomy (NCBI): domain Eukaryota; kingdom Metazoa; phylum Annelida; class Polychaeta; order Phyllodocida; family Polynoidae; genus Lepidonotus; species Lepidonotus clava. The sequence goes on from OW387133.1 coordinate 89,309,804, forward strand.
TATCATAGCAAATACAGAGGTTTGTTACAAAGCAAATACTATGGACACAAAATGACGTAGATGGGGTGTAAGGAGCACACCCCTTGCACTTCTGTGCAGTTTCCTGGGCAGACCTCGCGCTTTTTCAAGTACTTGCTTGCGGTCCACGTTTCAACAGCAAAATCTAGAAAAAGATAAAGGTCATTTTTGTTCTTATTATTTGCGTTGTAACAAAAATCTGTATTTGCTATGATATTCTCACTGGTGGCAGAGACAGCTTTTTGAAAAGGTGAGGGTCTGGTAATAGAAAGGGGGAGAGTGGCTCTATTCTCAAGATTTTTATATTAAAAATAGCTAGATTTGCCCAAAAAACAAAGGGGGGATGGGCGGGGGCAATCGCCCCGTGCCCCCCTAAATCTGCCACTCCCCACTGGTATTAAAAGGTAATTCTGACCTTACCCTACAAGCTTGGACAGAATTATTTCTTAATCCTATTCTTGGCCCTTTACCGTTGGCTCATGTTCTCGTTCGTTTACCATTGGCACCTGTTGTTCCTATATCAATTGTATTTCAAAAAGTGCATAGTAAGAGCAGTGGATACATGCTGATATTCCAAAATTAACTATATTAAGTTTTGTAATTCCAGAGAGACTTGGTACTTTGTCGTTAGCAGTGACATCCTGACTAAATAGTGCAGTTCACTTTCTAAATGAATTGATGCAGGTTGGATCACCATGACGTCAAACCAACTACTTATGTGTATTATTCTCACAGGTCTGATGACTGAAGTAGTAAGTCTTTGAACTAGACTTTATTTCTTAAAGTGGATTTTCCCATACTTTTGAAACTAACTACATTGATCATGAAATGTCCTGTGTCCCTGCCTCATGATACTTATTCCCCATGAAACTAACTACATTGATCATGAAATGTCCTGTGTCCCTGCCTCATGATACTTATTCCCCATGAAACATTTGGTCCTGATTTTGTATTGGTTAGTTTTAAAAATTGATATCTTATTTCTTAAAGTGGATTTTCCCATACTTTACCTGCGGTGATAGTTAGGAAATTCCTGGTTATGTTTTAAAGTATTTACTATAATTTGATTTGCTAAACCATACATTTATATCTGAGCATTTAAATCCTAATTTCGTTATGATATGATTTATGATTTATTTATGAAATTCGTTGAGCATGAAAAATGCATCAAAAACTATTAATCCTAGAGATATTTTAAGGATATACCAAATAAGGATAGAGTAATGAGACGTTGATATTTGGTCTGTTTTAAGGGTTTTTAAGGGAAATCCTTATATTTGTAACGTCACAAGGACACTTGTGGGGAATTCCACCTTTCAGTAAAAGGGAATCCCCCAGCCTCAAACCTGTATAGACAGGAAATATAGCATTAGCATTTTAATAAATTAAATTCATTCAGTAACCTGGAATTCCCAGGTGTTTTTGAAAGGGATATCCCATTATTATAACGTAGCAAGGGGAGTACTGACAATCCTAGAAATTAGGGAATTCCCTAATTTTATTTTATTTCCTTTATAATTCACTAATACTTTGACTTGTTTCATTTTTTCTTTTGAAATCGTTTTAGAATACCCAATAGTATCTACTCAAACAATAAATAGGTTTGTAAAAAATTATGTGCAAGTTTCCCTTTAAGCTCCATAAGCACTAGGTGCTCTTTACCGTTGACAAGTGACAGGCCACTGGAACAATTGCTGGTAACGTCACCAGGCAACTCAGGTTGCAGGGCAACACCCTATGGGTATGGTGCAGATTGTGGCCGGAGGGCGATGGAAGATGGGATCGCTGGTAAAATGGTGATAAAATATCAACATTGCTTGATATTACAGTCACCCAGCAATGACCACAACGATTCTCCCAATCGCCCGTTGCCCGTTACTGTTAAAGTCGCTTAGTGCATATGGCCTTTTAGAATCCATAGTTTTATTTGACACTTCAGCCAGTTTGTTACTGTCCACAAATATGATACTTTTCTAATAATTATTGTTACTGACCTCTGACATTGTTATAAAATTCGTAAACTTTCATTTGCAGTGGTCAATTCCTGATGGGGGTGAGTAAAAGTAGAATGAACTCATATAGCTAGCCATTGAGAAACGTGAGTGAAATCTTGCATGCTTAAATCACGTTGTTGAAATTCTAATATTGCCAGACATTTTCAAAGTGATCTACTTGATTTGAATATATATCACCTTATTGCTAACTAGAAAACCTGGTTCGCTTGTCGTGATCACTGGTGCATTTGCCAATTCACAGTAAATGCCGATGGCCAGCAAAGATTTAGGCATAATTTCAGTTATAGATCACTCCATTGGTACCACCTTTTATATGGTCGATACTCACCAAAATGTCACTTTTGTATTGATGTTACCATTCTTTAAATCAATCTAGTTTCATTTTTTTATTCTTATTTTATTTATCTCAGATCTCCGTTTAGTGGGTGGACGTTGTGCTTCAGAAGGGCGGTTGGAGGTGTGGCATGGTGGAAGGTGGGGAACGATAGGGACAGATTATTTCACAAATACAGCTGCAACAGTAAGTACCTTAGGCTATTCTTTATACAATTTTCTTCAAACACTTCTTTTTATTTATTGTCTTCAGACGAGTCTGTTACAATTTGCTGTCTTTGTGTAAGGACATTGAACAATGGTATCATATTATAGTATGGACAAATGATATTTACAATAAAGATAAGTAGGTATTGTTGGAACTGCAAGATTAATAGTTTAAAAAATATATTCCACTTCAATCAAATTTATCATTGAATGAATGAATGCATTTTTGATAAGTTTCTTAGACTTGCCTATAACTCCTGTCCCTTTTCTGAGTGAGGAAATGTTTTTTACTATGGCCTTTCAAAATTCCTAATATTCTTTTGTATAAATAGCAATAGTTTAGCACCTGGAATGCCAATGCGACCTCCTGATTAAGCGAGGTCTAGATCTAACTTAAACTGAGGGGAAGGTTCCAACCTCTCCCAACGATGCCAGTTACCATCCTCACCTAAACTGAAAGTTATTTTGATGTTCTGATTAGGTCAGATATCAACCCTACCTACTAAAACCATCTCATTAGGTTTCAACCTAACCTAAAAAGTATTGTTTTTAATTTTTTCTATCTCAGAGTTTATGAGTATAGAGTACTGTCCCCTTGTCTCAAGGTTACTGAGAATTGAAAAAGAATGTTATTGTGACATCCTCTTTGAGTGCGGTGTCAACCCATTTTATTTTGGAACATTATTGCGATTTCTTTTTGGGTAAGGTCACAATAATAGCCTTATAAATAACATCACGAGAATGATATCAGAACATTTCAATATAAATGTAACATTGCAAAAGTTGGTTGCAGCAGCATTATTGTAATTCATTGAAAGGTCACTGCAAACTTATAATTACAATGTATTGTAACTCGAATCAATCCCAAACATTGCTACAATGTTACAAGAACATCATATCATTATTTGAGTAGTTGCCACCGGGCAACTAACCAAGATTAGTATCCTAGATGTTTGTGATGTACTCACAGAACTGCACTTTAAAAAGTTAATGTTATTTTACAGAAAATTGTACAGTTAATTTACAGCAATTTTTACTGTGGGAAAATAAGCAGTTAAACTTGCTGTAGGATCACAAGATTTGTGCTGTAAATTTGAAATTACATGATGAGAATGTATTTTTACAGTACATCTTTCTGTAAAATACAGTGAGCACCAGGAGTGCAAAAGTAAAACGAAAAAAAACCGTTTTTGGCATATTACCGTTAAACCATATTTCCAGATGAATTAATTACATTTAATTATGTCAAAGAGTGAATACCATACTCATAAAATGAACTGATATTTTAAGTTATTGAAATACACATAAATAATTGTAATTATTACAAGATAATTATAAACTGTATGCATAGACACCTGTTTGGTGTAAAGTTTAATTCATAGGTAAGTAATTATCTCTAAAACCTGCTACAACCTCACCCGATGCATGTATGTGCTATTAAATCTAGCATAATTACATCCCACAACCTCTATACATCGAATTGTAGTTGGGAATTAACATTTATGGTGAATATTTTATGTTGAATTGATATTAAAAGGGTTTTTATTTAAAGTGCTGTTAAATAACAGTGTGCTGTAAATTTACAGTAAACTTTGCTGGAAAGTTTGCTGCCAGTAAAGTTTACTGTAAATTTACAGTACTTAATTTGCTGTTAATTTACAGTAATGGTTGTTTTAAGACATTTACAGTACCATGCACTTTATAATTTACAGTAGATCATATGCTGTACTTATACAGCAAAGTTTGCTGGAAACTTTGCTGCTGTAAATTTACAGCATTTTACAGTGTGGGTACCAGGTTTACTATAGAAAATGGTGTTCACATGCACCTGACAAACCTTATATGCTATGAACACTCTTGTTTACAGGTGGCATGCAAACAGATGGGTTACGAATACGGCCACATCAAGGCAACCCCAGTTTACGATGATGTTGACATGTGGCTGCAAAATGTTCTGTGCAATGGGGCAGAGGCGAAGCTGAAAGACTGTTATCACAAACCATGGGGTGACCACTGGCATTATTGGCACGAGATCATTGAACTCAAATGTCTAAGTAAGATTATTTGATATCCTGATATGTCTTGACTTGCAATGAAAGGGAAAGTCAGTCAAATTAGCTGAAGTTGATTGTAGTGCATTCTGTCTGTCTCACCATAGAGATACATTATCCAGGTGCGGATCCAGATATTTAAGAAAGGGGGGGGGGCACATATTAAAAAGGGTCCCGCCGCACCCCCTCAGGCTGCCAATTTGACATTTATTAAATCGATTTTGGGCCAAAAATAGGGGTGCGCGCGCCTGGTGCCCCCCCCCCCCCCCTGGATCCGCTACTGTTAGCATATGTCTATGGTCTCACTCACCGAAGACGTTTCATCGTTGACACATGGAGGAAAATGGTCCCCCTCCCGCGCAGGAGAGTTGAGAGATAACATAGGATAACGATGGCGGATCCAGGGGGGGGGGGGTGTCATATTGAAAACATTGGTCCATTTGACATTACTCTTTGAAGTGTGGTAAAATTCAGAAGTGCTTTTTATTGTAGAGATTAGGCCTGGCCATTGTTTAATCATCATTAAATCGGTAAATTTGAAAGAAAACGCGGACTGCATGTAACATCATAAATCCATGTTCTTCCCTCCATACTTTCAGAAAATGGAACTTATGATTGTGGTGAGTAACAAACACTTAACATGCTTTCATAGGATTGTGCTTTTTTAGGAAAGCAATATATTTTCTCATTCACATTCAGAATCCAATTACATGCAAAACGTAAATCGATATATGAAATCTGCATGAATCAAAAGCTTGCCTTGAACATTGCTATGGCTCCTCATATAATCATAGGCCTACTATTGTTATGACAGTTTATTGAAATAGAAATATAAGTAATAACTTTATAATGATATATGTGTAATTCATAATCATCTTACATTTGTGGAACCTTATTTGAATCACTGGAATCAAGTAAATTCACAATAGGGGCAGCATTGTAGCAATGCATGTCACTTAAATTTATTGCAATAGCAAAATACCTTTATGTGATGGGTTGCTGGTAATACCATATTCTAATTCCCTTTAATTAGCAAGGTAATTCTGCATCCTGATAGGTCTAACCAATGAATATCTAGCATTGTTTTCTCTATAGACATATAAACAATCTTAAGCAAAACTGCTCTAAGGATGTGTTAATGTTGACAAGAGAGTACTGTATTTCCAAATCCTGATAACACCTTAAATCTTTTACAGAGGGAAACTTTGTTCCAAAGGAATTAGGTAAGCTAATATTTAAAACAGGTTCCTCAAAGAGAAAACAGGGGAAACAGGAAAAATGGCGATAAAAAAAACATGTCAGGGTAAACACTGGAAACTTGAAATTTGACTAAAACAGGAAATTATCTTTGCCCGATTTCTGGAGTTTCTGATTTTTAAGATTTAGGAGATTTACACATTATACATATAATGGGGGTATAGGGGTGGTGCTCTTGCTCCTGGGAAGAATGAAGGCCCCCAGTAGCCTATGCTGATCATATGGGGCAACGGTAGGGGGACCCAGCACTGACCAAGTGGCTCTTTGGATTCAATTCCCGGTTGGTGCTGCATTCACTGAGGGATGAGGTAGAACAAAAATGATTTCCATGTTTTGATTCCCGGCTGTTTGCCCACCCTGTTACCTTCATCTTATAGATATGATCACTGAAGACAGTATTTGTCTCACTCACTCACTATACCGTGGAATGGGAAAACTTACCTTTGGGCAGGAAAGACGCAGGAAAAATACAAAGAATTTGAATGTGAATTTTGAGTGGGGACCCTGTTTAATCAATCATATGCTTTCGCATACTGTTGCACATCGTTAAAATTTGGTTGAATTGATACATTTTGGGTGACGTACCTAGGTTATGAATCTTTTATAAATTTTAGTTGTGAATTCAAGTCAGTCGTGTATGTTCATCTGTGAATATTGTCCAACCAGGACTCTTTGTTTGCTCCCCAGGCCTGTTACAGTTCCTGGTTTGTGTAAACAGGAGATGTTTGTCCAGGTAGCTCGGCCCCCTCTTCTTAAAGGAAACCTTGTATATATAATCATAGGATGAATATTTTCCAATGAAGGCCCTCATACATTGTGTTTACATCAAGGACTAATAGTGCTACGAATATCTAAGGGATATGTCGAATATAAAAAAAGTTATGGGACTTTGAAATATTGTCTAATATAAATCCCCATTTTTATGATGTTACATGGTGACTAATTAGAAATTCTCATCTATCCATAAAAGGGGATACCCATTCCTAAAATATTTATAGAAGTACATGTGGTTTAAAACCATGTAGTTTAAAACCATTTATATATATATTTTGGTCACATACAGATACAGATTCAAATATTGTAACAATTACTCATCTGCAACAATTTATTTACATGGAAATCCCAAGGTTTTTCTTAGGGGAATTTGCACTATAATAACGTAGCAAAGGGAGTAATGAAGTACCCAACAATTAAGGAATTCCCAAATTTAATTTTCTTTCCTTAATCATTATCTAACACTTAAATGTTTTCCCATTTTCTCTTTTGAAGCATGTTAAGAATACTTAAGAGAATTAAGTTGATAACACTAAAAGAAATAATTTGTAAAATTATGTGCAAGGGACCCTTTTATGTTTGCAAAAACTGCTTTAAAGATACTTTAAGTTGTTCAGCAACTCTTTGTGATGTTTGCAGTTTTCATCATTTGCATACACCTACCTGAACTTAAAGGTGAAGCGCAAAGGAGAAAACAAAAATCTCAAATATAGTAAAAATCTCTTAATTGATGTATATTTTTAACAGCATTAGACTTAAATTAGCACACAAATATAATACCAAAGGCCAAAGAAGCTTTTGTTGGGATTGTAAAAACACTCTCACAGTTTATCTCGCAGGGCTGTGACATCATCTAGGCTCTCAGTCACATGGGTCTGTGTGTGCAGTCGACCATAGCAGGAGCCTTAACACCTTGCCCTGCTTATATAAAAGAGCCTAGATGACGTCACATGCACTCAGTAGAATCCACTACACAATTTTATTTTCAAACATACATTTCTCCAGTATTAATGCTTTATTAGCAGTGATTTTTGCAGATATATCTTAAGAGATACATTTTTAATGTGATATCAACATTAAAATTGCCTTTGCGGTTCTCCTTTATGGGGCCTCGTCTACCCTCCACAGCAAGACCTGTGTATGGGCCTGGGGATATCCATAGTTCTAGGCTTGAGCCTGTTTGAGACATCCATTACTTGTTTTTATTTGATTTTTAATACAAAACCAATTATAATGGTTTCCTCTGTAATCTATTGGTGTATTGAACATGCTTATTGGCTCCATTTCACTAGTACTCCCAAGTATGTAATAGACACAGGTGGTATAAAATGGTGAGTATAGTATCTTCACTTTCAACCTGTGCCGGTTCAACAAAATCATACTCTGATTTTCAGGCTTCCGTTTGTCTAGATCTGATAATACATGTGACAAAAGGGGTCGGCTGGAAATAAGTCATGCTGGCCTATGGGGCACAGTCTGCAAAGATTACTTCAACGATATGAGTGCAACCGTGAGTTTACTGTTGTGTCTAAATACCAGATTGAGGGCACATTTCACACTAGTGAATTGTAAATGCGTTTCTCACATCTCATGAAATTCAAGATAATATATTTTTGATAATCAATATGCTTAACTATAATCATATATAAAGCTAACAATAGGAACATAAGATCATAAAGTCTGAAACACAACCATGAAAAAGTCAAAATGATTATCTTAACTAGAAATACAATTTTAAAGTTGTGTCGGGACTGCAACCAGTCCCAAACACATAATGCCTAGAATCCTACTTTTGCAGACAAAACCTCCCATATAACTATGTTTAACCACGTTAGGGTAAGGTAGTATATAAGCACCACCTGTTGTGAACTGTACAGCTGCCAGACAGTGACTGAGTACAACCCTGGGTATGCTTGGGCTTTGCACCTGCCACTCGACTCTCTGGGGTTCTCACCTGGCCATCAGTGGCCTGCACAAACTGAAATGCTTTTAACATCTAAATAAGATGTTTTGATCAAATATCTTATTTAGCATCCCCTCCTCCCTTATGGTACTTGGTCATGAAACCTGCATACCCCCTTTACCCCCGCTCCCCAGCTGCATGACATCATTTATAGACGGTCCCTCTGGTGTACCTATAATAATTTTGGTCTTACTTTTACACCCTATTGTCAGTCTTCTTATTCTCTAGGTGGCATGTAGAGAACTGGGTTATGCATTTGGCTATGTAATATCAGTCCAACCTGGAACAGGTCCAATATATTTGGATGATGTTTTTTGTAACATCCTATCAGAAAGCCTCATGCAAGACTGCTCTCGTACACTGCTTGGATTGCACAACTGTCGGCATAGGGATGATGTGGGCATTGAATGTATAGGTATGAAAATTTCATATCTTTGATATATGAATTGTTACGCTCAAAGATAATCATATGTATGATACCTATAAATACACTCGCATTTAAATTATTTAGTCCTGTACATGTTCTGGCGTCTGCACCTTTGTCCTGACAGCATACAGGGACTATAAATATATCATACCAGCTAATTAGCATGTAAAGTATTCAAATGACTCCATAAACCATAATCAAGTATTATGTTTTATATTTTCGACATCTCCTAGGGTTTCCTGGATCTACTGACTGCAGTAAGTTTAGTTTGATTTTTCACTATTGTCTCTTTTCAAAAATAGTTTTGAAAAAAAGAAAAGTTTTCTATCAACACCGCTGCCTGTACATAAATGCACTAAGTAAGAGAGTTGATGTTTGCTATAAGGACTCAACAGATGATTGTCTGCAAAAGTAGACTTTTAAGGAAAGTACCTTTATCAATATACATAAGTATGTGTGTGTCTGTATGTGTTTGTGTACATATGCATGTCAACACGTGTATACACACACATAATTATTATGTGTATAAACCGCTATTTAAGGGGGCTGGGATTACCTTTTTCCATGGCTGTTAATTATGATAATAATAAATAGTAAATACAGAAGAGTTTGTGTGTTCATGTAGTTTGACGTCAGGCCAACCGTTTAGGGTTCTTTCCAGAGTGCACAAGGTTATGCTTTTTAGCTAGTTTTTATCACATGGGTGTTGACCTAATCTATGAGATGAGGTGCCTATTTGTAGTAGTGGGACCCAATGCCCTCTTTATAGTGCTGCCCACATAATACCCCACCTAGTCACATTATACTGACAACAGGCTAACAGTCACCTCTCAAGGTTCTTACTTCATACTGAGTGCCAGGCAAGCAATAACAACTGCCAGTGGAAGTGGTCACTCTACCAACTGAGCTATTTAGTCTGGTCTCCCCATTTGTCACCTTTTACAATCAACAAGGGGATACTAGGAACCTACTATTTCAACAAAGTTCCCAGAGAAACCCCGACCCCATGTACCCACAGGGAAATAGAGTAGAGAGGAGCAGTGTCTGCCCGTGGATGATAGGAATAAACACTGAATATCAATAATTACAGCATATGGCAGCACTGTCATCTGTCTCTCTATTATAGTTACTTTCTTCCACTTGAAATACACATATATGTTATATTAATATATATATGAATCACTTATATGAAAGCTAAGTCATATAAGAGTCATACAATACTTTTTTACTGTATTATCTGAGAGATCAGATAACTCATGTGGGGATCTGGGATGGATGTTCCTTCAGAATCCTGCAAAGAATGTGTCCCAAGTAGCCCCTCGGTATTCATGAAAGGGGACAAATGGGGAGACCAGACTCAGTTGGTAGAGTGCCTGTCTGGAAGTCCATTGGGTCTAAAGCCCCAAACCCACTAGGATACTTTTACAGAATCGGCTGACTGATCGGCGCTAAAGTTGGCCGATTATAGGGGTAGAATCGGCCGACTATAGCCCTGATTCAGATCACACATGCACATTCCAATATACTATGCTTATGGGCGACTGGAAGAATTGGCTGATTCTCCCAGTCGCCCGTTACCAGTCGCTGGTAAAATCGCCTAGTGGGTATGAGGCTTTACCCTTGTGAGACACACCAGTTTTAATAATGGTAGTGGTTACTGCTTGCCTGACACTTGGTAGGAAGTAAGAACCACAAAACATAAATGCTTGGCATGGTGTCAGTATAATGTGACTGGATGGGATTGTCGGGGCTTGTGACATGATATCCCTTTGAGGCAGCACTTAAAACAGGGCAATGTTTCCCACTGCTACAAATAGGCACCTCGTCTTATAGATTAAGTCACTGCTGTAGTGGTGCAAAAATAGCTGTGAAAAGCATCACGTTGTGCAATCTGGAAAAAAAAACTGAGGGGTTGGCTTCGCATTAAACTACTAAAACACTCAATCAATCAGAAAACTATGAAGATATACACCTCTGCAACACATCCTGGTATTTGTTATACAAGTGTTTTGAAGAGTATCTTCTCATTATTGAGTTTCTATTTCCAGATGATAATGTAATTCCACACGAAGGAGGTAAGACTGAAATCGTACAAAGGGTATCAAGGAGGTATATCAAAGACTGAGTGTGAAACATCTTACTTTTATGAAGTACAGAGTAGAATTTACTTTTTTTTTAAATAATAATAATATATGATTACATCATGATTCATTATCTTATTTTCTAACATGATGATTTAAAGAGCAAGTATATGATCAAATTTTCTTAATCAACTACAGAGAATACCTCAATATTTCAGTAAGCTAAGAAACAAATGAATTTAATTTTGTGTTGTTGTACCTTAGATCTGCGTCTGCAAGATGGTGCTTGTGTATCAGAGGGTCGTCTAGAGATTGCTCATACCGGGAGGTGGGGCACAGTTTGCAAAGACTACTTCACCGACACAGCTGCAACTGTGAGTCACACAGAATAATAAGACTTGTTATCCAAGATGTAACACTGATTATCTTTATTCATGAAGGAGACAAATCAGGAGAAAAAAAGGGAAACTAATTGACACTTCAGACCCTCATGACAAATTACCAAAAGCTCATGGGAAGACATAATCAGCAGGCATTCGGTAGTATAAGGTATCCATACAGATGATATTATAGTAGACACTAGAAGCTGAGTAACCAATATGTATTGCACAATTTTTGCTGTTATGGATGAATTTACAAAGTCGTTGTTTATACAATGCTGTTTGGTTTAATTCCATGTTGTATATTCCATAGCAATAAAGAATGTGAAAAATTGTTATTGGCAGCACATTTCAAGAGGATATTCAATTGTAGTTGTTGTGTGCAGACGAATGGCATTACAGTCTCCCATACACCAAATACCTGTTTTTCTGATTGTGTTGAATAATCGCAGGAACAAATGACAAATATTTGCTTTATGTCTAACTGCTATAAAGTCACTTTCAAACTGTGATGAATGCCTATTCATCCAAAAACGTAAAGAGACCAAAATAAGAAAAAGTAAGGTAATATGACAAAAAGTATACATGTTAATAAAAGGAACGAAAGTGTAAAGGAACGAAAGTGTAAAGGAACGAAAGTGTAAAAGCCCGAAAAAGAGGCCCGAATATGTAAAGGAACGAAAGTGTAAAGGAACGAAAGTGTAAAGGAACGAAACCCGGAAAGATGTAAACCGGAAGTGATATGTAAACCGGAAACGAGAATGTAAACCGGAAGTGACGTCAGTTGTAGACCACGTGACCAAAAGCAGCCAATCAGGGCTAACCTCTAGGGTATATAAAGGGGCGGTGAGGCCCGAATAAACAGAGTTCTTTAACAGTTCTCCTTGTGTCCAGACGTGTCTTCTTCCCTTAAACAACCACTGAGATGAGCCGATACGAGTTAATTAACCAGAAGTTCGAGTAAAATAGTAGAAGTTCGAGACAAATAGGCGAAACTTAGGACGGGGGCCCGACGGCCCGAGGAACGGGAACGAGGAACAGAGGACCGAGGTAGGGCGCGAAGGCCCGAAACCGTCCCGGATGGGGTCCCGGAAGCGTGGGCACGGCCCCACGCTACGAAACAATAGGCGACCGTCGGCCCGACGACCCCGCGGACCGGAATCCGTGGTGGACCGCCCTGTCGAGGTGAACACCGACCTGGGAGATAGAGCGAGACGAACCGCGGCTCCCCCTTACCCCTACCATATTTTCCCTCCCCCGCAGTCCTCCGTCTGACACCGAGCACCGATTCCCGACCGATTCGCTCAGCCCCCCCTCGTGCGCGAGGCACGACTCTAAAAACATCACATCTCGGTTCCTTGCCCGGATTCTCCGTCCGCCCGAGACCCGAACAATTCCCACGTTCCTCTGCTGTAGGAATCGGCGACCCCGACCTACCAGAGAACGTCACAAAACCAACTAATGAAGTATATAACAACAACAAAAATGAAAAGATTTTTAGTTTTCCATCAATTTAAACCATAAATAATTCCATGGTGAATAGAAAGATGTGGTTTGGTCAGTCACCTAAAGTCCATAAATTTCAGACATGTCTAATATTTGGGGTGTCCAGTTAGCCTGACTTAAGTTTCTTTTGTCACACAAGAACAAGATTTACTTTACTGTTACATTCAGTGTCCCATTAAGATCCTAGTTTCAGAGTACTTTCAATTGAATTTACAGGTTGCATGTAGGCAGATGGGCTATGAATGGGGTTACGTCAAAGATGTGTCCCCTGGATCAGGCCTGATGTGGTTGAATGAGGTCATCTGCAACCCAGGAGAAGATAGACTTGAAGACTGCAAACACTCATCTTGGGGCAGACACTGTGACCACCGGAAGGATGTTGGTGTTGTGTGCTTAAGTATGATGTCAACATTTCTGCCATTTATTGTTTCATATCAAATAGTTTGTCTATTCATTATTTGTATAAAGGGCCTTCCATTAAGTATGGGGAAGCAAATAATTTCAGACGAAGTATGGAGCATGGAATCTGTTTCTTAGATTAGTCTAGTAGGTTTAACCTTTGGGGTAGGATGGTGCCCAACTGATGCATCCATATATTTTCTTCTTTATCCCTAGTGTTTTGAGAGCACTGACACAAATTGGTAGCGCCTGAGCGCAAACACCTATTCTCTCGTCTTTTTAGTATAGGGAAGCAAGTGTAAAAATACAAAGTTCATAAAGATAAAGAGAAACTTTGCTACTGTGATAATGAATATTGTACACATTGTTCAAATTGGCTTTATACTGACACATGAACAGTTACACACATTTTAAAAAATATTTCGGTGGATATATTCTGGTTATCTCTTATTTTGTTTTTCAAATATTTTGTTTTAAATCAAGCAACTTTGAATAAGTTTTATATACATCATTATTTCTTTTCCAGATGTAACAGGAACTAAGGACTGTGGTAAGTGTTTATATTTATAATATTATGAATAAAGTATATTTGTTCACAGATCCAGTTTTATGACTTCATATTTAGTTCTACACACCTCAATTATTGTCTCAATTTGAGTAGATACAGAAGCAAGGGCTTAAAAGGTAATCAATATTTGATTTAAAAGAGAAAAAAAGCAAGCTGAACATTATCATCAATTACTTTAACTTCTTACATCTCAAATTACAATATTGCAGATGGTGATGAAATTGCAGAAGAAGGAGGTAAGGGCTTTTGTGTCATATATATTTACACTTCACAGATTGGATGCTTACTTTATCCTCATAGATATCTTACACATACCTCATATTTCAAACAGTAGTCTCATGCTATGTCAATAAAACCATTCATTTGTACATTCAATTAGTTAAGAATATATTTCCAAAGATTGTGAAAGCTCCTTATGGATAATAGGCAATTGACACAAGTGGGGCATTTTCTGCATTACAATCTGAACTGATATACATTTTTTTTGCATGTGATTATATGTAACACTATCAAGCTGTAATATTTCTTACATAATTTAAAGAAATAGTACAGTCATGAAGGTCATGGGTGAATTCAGGGATCAAAAAAGGAGGAAATACCAAAATAAAATCTTTTTTCTAAACGTTGTTAAGGCAAATTTTCTAGATTTTATCAAAACTAGGTCTGGTGCAAAAAGTTACAAACAACTGCTGTTAAATTAACAAATTTACTCTTCAAGTAGAAAGGACAGGTAAAGTAATATTATGAAAATTCTATTTGTCTCAGTTACAATTGGCCTTAACAATTTCCTCCAAAAACTTTGAAAACAGTCTTTTAACTTTTCAGAAGTTGCCCATGTAGAATATCCTTTATTTTATTATCAACCACTTTTTCAACTATGTTAATGATTCTTTTAAATCTTCACTTATCTCAGCATTACGTTTAGTGGATGGATCTGGGGAGTGTGATTCTCAGGGTCGACTTGAAGTTTCTCACCGTGGGAGGTGGGGCACAATTTGTAGCAATTATTTCACTGATACAGCTGCAACTGTGAGTCATACTGAAATAACTAAAATATCTTACTTTAAATAATGTCTTTCTTCACAAAGAGTGTGGTGTAGTGATGATGGCCATATTCCACATACCAAATTTGCTGCCGATTTAAAAATCGGCGGTGGAAATAAAGGTCAAACATTGATGTCATACATTGATAGGAAGGTCTTACAATTCTCGTTTGGATGGTATATAGCATGTAAAGTCTCATTGTCTATTCTCAGAGGAAATCACAGAAATACAAAATCGGCGAAATCAAAATCGGTATGTGGAATACAGGCTTTAGGCTAAATCTTTTGCCAATAAGTCACCCTTGGGAAAAAGAGGACGGAAAAATTAAAGATGAAAGTTGATATTTGATATTTGATGTACAGTGCTTTCATGATTATCAAACTATTATGACTAATTTACTTATGAATATAGCAAATTTGAAAAATGGCATTCATTATAGCTATATAATCACTGAATAATATTCCTAGCTACCTTGTTGTGATTTTAAAAGTAACAAATACTGCCATCATTATTGATTGGTGATGCCACATACCTATCGGCTAAACTCTTTTCTTTGTCCGAACAAGGGCTGTAAATAAACAGTATTGGATTGAATTGTATTGTACTTATTAATGCTAATACAGCTTGCATACTCATGCAGCTTTACCTCCAAGTATTATTAGAAAACATTCTTAGCAAAAATTTAGATTTGATCATACATCTGGCCAATTAATAATTGAAATAGCATACACAATGGTTCAAACTGTTATTTAATAAAATTCAGATGGTTTCTTAACTCTAATCCTATGCCTAACTTAATCCTTTCAAATATATTCTCAGGTGGCTTGCAGGCAGATGGGTTATCAATATGGATATGTGAAACCAGCCCTCCCTGGTTCAGGTAAAATCTGGCTTGATGACGTCATTTGCCACTCAACATCGATGAGCCGCCTGGAGGACTGCTCTCACAAACCATGGGGTGAAGATTATTACTGCAACCATGACAATGATGTTGGCATTGAATGTCTGAGTAAGATATTGTTTTGCAATTTTCTTAAACAATACTATTATTTGGATTCCTAACCCATGTTATAGATATCTATCTGATATTCCTTTCAAATTTTGGAAGTTCAATTAGATATTTGGAATTATTTCTGAGTGAACATCTATTTTCCTTTCAGTTTTTTATTTACTTCAAAATAAAATAATATGTTCATAGACAGCTCAAATAACAGAGTATCTGATCTACTGTGGCATCAGTTTTATGATAATACATTACATAGGATAAGCATTTTACGCCAATGGAGTAGTTTCAATGTCCATGCCATATAAGGCATGGTTCAATATAATACAGAGTCTATACTTATATGCTGGTGAATACACATAATTGATGAATGATTAATTTTAATTAACAATGTTTCATTTTTTAATGTCCATGCATTTAGACGTCCCAGGATCCTTGAACTGTGGTAAGTCTATAAAAGTTCAATTTAAGAATATACCTGAACAGTTTTTATGTATTTACCAGGAACCAGCAAAATAACCTTTTCCTCTTATTTTTGTTAATAGAGGCAGTATGTTTGATTGCTTAATCTGTATGTTCATAGACAATGAATTATCCTCTTCATGTAGTTTAAGAGTAAACTTAACATTCATACTTATATCATTACTGCAAACTAGTGGAAATAAGACCAGAGGCACAAATTGGGGACTAAATCTTTTATCTATATAAAATTAAGTAAATAATATGATAGTTAGATGAATATCATTGAAAAAGCAAACAAATTAAAACAAATATCTTTATAATAAGAAAAAATAATGAAATGCAGGGTAGGTGGAAGGTCAAGTTGATATGAATGGGGGAGGCAGGGCCACTAACCAGTGATGCCTGTGTACAAGTATAACACCGGGCACATGCAGGGATGTGATAAGAGCAGGCTGCTGGCTGGCCCTGCCTCCCTCATTGGTGTAGGTTGTTAATAATGGATCTTTAATCTGAGAAGGAGGAAGGAGGGTAAGATGTATGCAGAATGTTTAAAGGGCTATACCCACTAGGCGAAATTTGGTGGCTCGACGGCAATCAGCGTCGGCGTACTCTTCGGCGTACTCTTCGGCGTACTCTTCGGCGTACTCTCCGGCATACTCTTCGGCGTACTCGTCGGCGTACTCGTCGGCGTACTCGTCGGCGTACTCGTCGGCGTACTCGTAGGCGTACTTGTCGGCGTACTCGTCTGCGTACTCGTCGGTGTAAAATTATCAAACATGCTTAATAAGGATCGGCGTACCTGTCAGCGTACCCGTCGGCGGTCGGCGCCGACGAGTTTGTGTTTTCGTATGCCTTGTTATTCAGAGTCGGCCGACGGGAGTGCCGACATCAGCACCAACGTCAGCGCCGACGGGAGCGCCAATTGCATCAAAATCGCCTAGTGGGTATGGGGCTTAAGGGGAATAGGGTTTTGGTAAATCTATTGGTAACGATGAAGGTTTCCAGCAGGTGGCAGTAATGGCACCACCTGCGCCACCAATGCTGCCTGTGGGACCCCATTGCCTAAGCATCTTGTTCAGTACTTTCACAGAATAATCTATCATGAATTGAACTAGAAGGAAAAAATTCATTACTTATAATTTAATGGCATCCCTGAATGCAGGAACCATCTTAGTAACACTTGTAGTGCACTGTTCTTTCTGACATGAGACAGTTCTCAAGATATTGTCTACAATTATGAATACAAAATTTTGAATAAAAGTAGATTTAAATAACTAAAACATATATATTATGATACAAAGCCATACTCAGATGCCAATCCAGTGCTATCGATGTATCAAAAATTCACATTTGATACACTTACAGATGGTGATATCATTGGAGAAGAAGGAGGTACGTTCCTATTTATACAATGTATGCAAATATAGATAACATATTGGACCTCCTGATTTAAACATCTTAATCAATTCTCAAGCAGATGCAATGAGGTGGAGAAGTGCGTTTCGGGGCATTTGGGTATCAGCACTAGGTTTTCAGTGTGCACACCGGAAAGTTTTGTTGCTGCTGGTTCCAAGCGAGGTGCAGCAATAGCCTATGGCTGATACCCAGTGGCCGAGAAAAGGGTTAATACCCATAACACAAATATTATATTCAGAAATTTACTGTTATCACAGTCCGTATGCAGGTCTCGCTAAAACAGTGTCTACATCAAATTCATTCTGCATCATCACTTCAGAGTCTTATTCTCTTTTTAAAATCTTAATTATGTTGTAGTAGATCACTGTACACTTTCAGGTATGCAATCCCAAATGGAGATATCCCAGCATATTGGACTTTTCAGTTTTTTGGAATAAACCATATTCATATTTTTGAACTTAAATTTGTTTCTTCTGTCAGTACTTTTAATATTCCAGTCTTATTTAAGGGTGATCAATTGTCTATCAATAGCAAGTCAAATCTGATTCCATTTGGTTGTTGCAATTATTCTCACCACTGAATTTGAATCTAGGAAACATTAGCATCAACTTAAATGAATATTAACATGATCTACAGAGAATTACCAGAGGCTGTAGCTCAGTTGTTAGGGTGCCTGCTTCAAGTGTGGGAGGTCATGGATTCAAACACTGGCTGAGTCACACCAAAGATATTTTTTTTTAAATGGTTGTGGTTGCTGCATGCCTGGCACTTGGTATTATGTAAGAACAATGGCACTTGACTGGTCGGCCCGGTGTCAGTATAATAGTGACTGGGTAGATGACATGTGGGCCTATGACATTATATCTCAGTGTGGCAGCACTATAAAGAGGGCATTGGGTCCAACTGCTACAAATATGCAATGCCCTTGAATTGGCCATGGTAGATATTTAGGGTGTAAAGCAACCAATAACCAACGAAATCTACAGAGAATATTAGCATCACCTCTGCATACTTACACTTCAAGTTAGAATATTGTGTATATATAAGACTTGACATACTATAGTTGATATGTTAAAATGATACAACTTCTACAACTTTAACTTTTGTGCTACGTCAGAGTTGCGTTTGCGTGGATCTCAAGACTGTGATTCTCAGGGTCGACTTGAAATTTCCCACCATGGCCGATGGGGCACAATTTGTAGTGATTATTTCACTGATACTTCTGCCATTGTAAGTCACCCCGTATACCTAAAATCCATGATGTATCCATGATACATCAGTTCCATTATTTCCATTTTTCGTTAAAATCTTATAATCAATTCTTTGGATTTTTATTCTCTTATTTAAACTTTCAGTAACATTTAACATTTTGTTACAGATTTTGTTCATATTAGCATGACATTTAATAGATTTTTTGACAACCATATTCTTGTTTTGGTATTAAATTGCTTCAAAATTGTTGTTGTTAACTTTGTATCACTATATAAAATGATAATGTTGAAAATAAGGAATGTTGGTTTATCAATACTAGAACAGCTTAAACCTAGAGTCATTTATCCTAAGTGGCAAGGATTCTTACAATCAAAATTAAATTGCATCTTTGCTCTAGAAATTATAGCATTAATAGCAAGTCAAATGAGGGGGATATAAGACATGTAAACTTGAATAGTTAGGACACACCTTTCATAATTCCACCTTCTTCCAGGTATATTTGTATTGTTCCTTATAGTGCAGATGCTGTAAGGTGTATTTTGTATACGTTTCATGTCTTGTATTTCCAGGTAGCATGCAAACAGATGGGGTATCAGTATGGCTATGTCAAACCTGCTATTGCTGGAACTGGTAAAATTTGGTTGGACGACGTCATTTGTCACTCAACAGCAATGAGTAATCTTGTGGACTGCTACCACAAACCTTGGGGTGAACATGGCTGTAAACATGAGGACGATGTTGGCATTGAATGTCTCAGTAAGATTTCCAATTTCTATCTAAGATCAGAGGGCTACATTTGGCTGGGAATAATCAGTGGCCCCTAGGGATTCCTGCCCTTCCCCGTACTATTTTTGTGTACATATAATTAACCATATGCATGGGGACATTAAGTTAACTAGGTCGTTAGTTTCCATGAATATTATATACTGCGATGAATTATAGTAATCAATTCAATGTCACAACATGAGCTTGTGCAGTTAATTATAGAGGTTTAAAGACAAGTAAATGTTTGCTAGTAAGGTTATGGTTAAAGTTAGATGTTTGGCACGTTCACAAAGTACACAGGATTGTGTGGTATGAGCTTGTACGGTACGATTTGCATGAAAATGTATGCACAAGTTATGAAACACAAAGTTGTAATATGCGATATTTTGGTAACCTGAAGTAACCCCGCAAAAGGTCAAAGTGACTACATGATGTTATGTAACCAATCAGGAGCCAGGTTATGGCTATATAAGAGAGTGATTGCACAAAAATAAACAGTCCTGTTTTGGTACTCACACACATTTTACATTATGCTAAATTCATATCTGCAGACATAGCTTATTTTGTCTAATGGTCCATCAAGGATGTTTTCAATTCCTTATGTGTGCATCATTGAGCTACTTCTCATTTGAACCATGGTAAATGGATAGCTCTTTCAAATTTGGTTCATTTGTATATCATTACTTACACCCACGGAGGGGCAAATAAAATATTTTTCAAGGGTGGATACAGCGAACGGGCATGAATTTTTTTTTTTTCTGTTCATAGCGAGATATTTAGCTCTCGAATTGCAACCTTCCTAACATTGAAACTATTTAGGGGTGCCACTATAAAGGCAGGTCCCCATGTGACGACTAAATTCTTGTGTTTAGTGCATCTTTAGTCGCCCAGCGACCAATAGTTTATCCGTGGTCACCAGGCGACTAACTAATTGCTGGAGGACTAAAACATTAATATCCAAGTTGAGACGCTCTTCCCATCAAACCTTTGGTGACCAGAGGTCACTTTAGTCACCTAGCCCGGCGATTAAATGCATTTACCATTGGCGACTGGTGGAAAATATTAAACATGTCCAATATTTCACCTGAAAGCCACGGCAATTAGTTGTTTAAGCCTGGTCCCCACTTGGGCAACTAGATTTTCTTGGTCGGCGGACTACTAAGGCTGTTAATCGCCCGGCGACCAACTCCACACTGGCACCGTGATGTCTGGCGACCAAACCACTAGTCGCCCTGGGTTTTGGGCAAAATATTTGACTTGTTTAATATTGTTCTATGGCCACAGGCGACTAGTTAGTCGTCGGGCGACGTACTAAAGTGACCTCTAGTCGCCCAGCGACTAACTGCAAGAGGGTCCCAACGTGGCGATTAACTTTTTTCCCCACCGGCCCCTTAGTTAGTCGCCCGACGACGTACTTATTCCTTAATCGACGGCCGACTAACGTTGGTCGCCGTCGTTAATCACCCAAGTGGGGGCGCGGCATTAGTCATTATTACATTATGAATAAGCATCTTGAATCAGCCATACTGTTATCGTACAGCTAAAGTAAGTGCGGTAGTGTGGTACATTAAAATTGTTAAGACTGATTGAGATATATTAACTCTATATATCTGGCTATTTGCCTGTTTGTTGGTTGCAGTTCACTTATACACTTCTTGTTTACTGACATGATTTTCTTATTGTAGACATCACAGGATCCATGGACTGTGGTACGTATCAATAATTATGTTCAATGTTTTAAGCTTACGTGATGCACCACTATGGGGGTTACCAGGGTGGGGATTCTGCTCATGGGAAGAATAAAGGCCCACGATACTGATCAAAAAAGGCAACAATAGGGGGGAACCCCGCACTGACCAAATGGTTTATTGCCTTTGATTCCTTGTTTGTGTCTGGGTTCACTTAAGTGCCATACACACTAGACGAATCACTGACAGCCAATGGCAATGGCCAACATTTGTTGGCATTGGCTGTCAGTGAATTATGAAAAATTACCCATCAGCGAAAAATCAAACATGTTTAATATGGAACAGTGCTGCCATTGGCAGGGTCGTTGATGCCGACGGCAATAGCAAGGCCGATTATACATGGGTATACCTTGTCTAAGCAGTGTCTGTCGACAGCCGATTCGTCAAAAATCAGTTAGTTAGTATGGGGCTTGAGGGTTGAGGTGTAACAAAAATGATTTCCAGGGTTTGATTCCCTGCTGTTTGCCTGCCCTGTCACCCTCATCTCATAGATACAACCACCAAAGACTGATCAAGTCAAAACACATGTCTCAAAAGACAGAATTCATCCTAACTTGTTTTTGCTCTGAAAAATTACCCTTGCTGTTGGTATGGTGTAAAACATCCATCACTCATTCGCTCACACATCTGATGCACAATCAGTGTATGTGAAAAACTTGCTGACATTTTGTCTGACCTGGATGAGCTAAACGTTGGACATTTTCTACATGTCAGACATTTTTTATATTTTTGCCAGATATTGTGTCCAATATTTGAGAACAATAGATTGGATAGTCTGGTTAAAACGTCAGACATGTTCGGCAAAAATGGGTTATTCAAAAACACTGCACACTTCTACATTAACTGACACAGTGTGCTCTCAGATATTTCCTAATCACTTTTTTTAGACGTTTTTAAAAAGCTGAATGCGACTGCACTTTCTGGATTTTTTTTTTTTCATTCATTTTTGATGTTTCTGTTTAGAATATTAATGGACTCACCCACATGGTATCCCTTATTCAACCAATGTACAATGTAACCTAAATGCAATTCCTCTATATAAATGTTACTGCAGTACCTCTTTCTATGAGTTTCACAAAAAAAATAAATTCTGAATTTGTGCCCTTAACTTATAAGAACCCTCTATGGTGAAAGTCCCTACTGTGCCTCTTGCTACTCTGATACAAAATTCCAGTTTTTAAGGTTATGATTAAAAGGTTCAATGTTTCCAGTTTAACATTTTGTGTTTGCTCTTTGCGATGTAGTAGTATTCCTCCTCTGTTGCAGGACTCATCATTATTTATGGTTATCTATGCAGGTGTACATTTCAGACCAATGCCTATTCTCCAGAGGTGACGAGCAATCTTCACTGTTAGGGCAAAGGAAGAATGTTTAACCTAATGTTTATTCTAAATGTACACTTTTAATTGATAACTTGATATGTTTGCAGATGGGGATGTGATTGGAGATGAAGGAGGTGAGACATCTTTGTTTTATGAATATAGTTAAACATAGGAGATATATATATTTAACACATACCATCAATTTACATGTGAGATACTATAGATGTAAATGAATTGAATCATTTCGTTTAGATATACTCAGAGGTCCTACGATTATAATGCTTCATCTGTTTAAGATCTACTGCATTAATGCAACACAATGATAATGCTTTTTTGTAACTTCAATATCCCAGAGTTACGTTTAAGGGATGGAATAAGTGATTGTGATTCTGAGGGTCGTCTTGAAGTTTCTCACCAAGGCAGGTGGGGCACAATTTGCAGTGACTACTTCACCGATACATCTGCAACTGTGAGTTATCTAACATGTTAAGCAAATATTTCTAACCTTTCAACTTATGACACCACCTTTTAATACTTCTAGGCTAGGTGGTAGAGGTAAACACGCCTTTCAGATTGTACCACCACAAGTGTGATGACAGTGTTATCTGCATAAAGCCTCACTGCAGTTTGATAAAAAGTGGTGCTAATGTCATTTATGCATATGAGGAATAACAGGGGCAAAGAAGTATTCTCAAAGATGAGCTTGTTGCCTTAGCTTGCTCCCAAATGGTTTGGAATCACCTGCCTTGAACAGCATTATCAGAATACTTGAGCATAATGTATTTGTAATTATTATAGATTTATCTGACGCAACTCTATTATTGTTAGAGTAATACCATTCAATTGCATTATTTTAATTTGCAGATATTTCTTTGCACAATTATGGCACACATCAAATGTATAATTGAACTTTTGATTATTAGACGTGATTTGTCAATAAAAAAGTGAATGAATTAAGGTTTCTGATTGAAGAATTATGATTACATAGTAATGTTGAATGACACCTTAAGGATGCACTTTTCAACCTTCAATTATTTTATTTCTATTTTGAGGAATAAAGGGTTTAATAATCATAACGTGTATTTAGCACTTTTTGATATAGCACTATGATAAAATAATGTGTAAATGATATTGATGTATGTAAGAAATGTATGTGATTTATATGATCCACATACTGCTTTTTCATATGTAAGCATCTGTATTTATCATAATACTAATATACCATTTTGTATATACATAGTCAATGGGAAACACCATATTAACACCTAACCTTCATTTCATGTCCAGCCAATTCCATTGTTGATTCATTGAAGATATACAGTCTATTGCACTGTCCCTTCTTTAATTGTAAACCACATTAAATGTGGATGAATTGTCCTTTAAATTCGCAAACATATTTTATGTATACTATGTACAGGTTGCATGCAGGCAGATGGGTTATCAGTATGGCTATGTAAAACCTGCTGTCCCAGGTCCAAATAAAATCTGGCTCGATGATGTTGTTTGCCACACTACATCGATGAGCCACCTGGAAGACTGCTCTCACAAACCTTGGGGTGAACACGACTGTACGCACAACAACGACATCGGCATTGAATGTCTGAGTAAGATATCAAATTTCGTCAGTGTTCCATGCATCTACTGTTTTTGCATTATTCATCCTGAGACACTATCTAAAACGAGCTAATTCAGATGTTTTTAAGCTCATTCTTTAAGTAGAGGAAACATCTTACAACTGTTATACAGATGTACATAATGACATCTATGCACCGAATTCGGGTTATATATATAAGAGTTCATTATAATATGCTGACATAATGATGTTCTCATCTTTTTCATCTATCATTGGCATACGTCTCATTTTACCCATGATGAATGGATAAGGCTTACAAGATTGAAAAGTCCATGGATGTCCATCTCCCAATATATTATATTATAATACAATATTGAAATGAAGGAAAGGCTTAGATATGTGATGAAGGGCAAATGAAACATTATTTTGTAAAAGAATTGTCATTGTTACTCTTGGATACTGCAATAGATATTATAGAGATACACATAACCAACCGGGTTGGAGGTGTGAGGTGGATAAGCCACAGATTACCTTCTCCCTGGGTGGCTACGGATTTATATACCCTGGCAGTTTTCAAATGTAAAATCTGTAGACTTACGGAGTAGTTAGGAAAATGATCTGTTGTGCTATCACTCTGCAAGGGGATCATATCTCAGTTATTACCCTGATTGTATCTGTGATGCATGAGACTCTCAGCTACTGAACCTGTATCACTCTAGGGTCATGTTTTCCAATATAATAATCTTTTCCTTCCAGACATCACAGGATCCCTAGACTGTGGTACGTATCCATGTGTTCAGTGTTTAATCCTTATATATATATATATATATATATATATATATATATAATGACATTTGTGCTTTTAAGCCGCATACCCACAAGGCAACGGGTGCCGGGTGACTTGGAAAATGGCCTTTGACTTCGCCAGGTGACTTTAATATCAAGCAATATTGATGTTTTTCTGCCAATTTTCCTGCCAATTTTCTCACAGATTCAGTTGCCTGTCTCCCATCACCCATTGCCCATTGCCCAGAAACGTGCCATACCCATGCTTTTGGTATCTTAACAAGTTTGTTCCTTCTTCAAATCAATGAAGATCACATTTTATAATTCAGGTCTATAGCAATTTAAAGGAAATAGACAAGTGTTACGGAAGATATCAAAATGCTGGAGGTTGGGGAAACCTTAACTCATGGGATGTTGTGGATGACTGCAAACAATTGTAAAATATAAGTTGCTGTGGTCCATTTTGGTCTTTTGCTGATGAACAATTTGTTGCGTCCAAGTAGCAACTAAAATAATGATATTTAGACAATTCTGAGATGTTGTGGGCGACTATTTCCAATTAAAAAAAAAAAAAAAAAAAAACACATAGGAAACCATGGACTTAATTGTCTTTAATTGCTTTTGGAAGCAATTGTTTGCTGTAGTCATAAGGAAATATTTAACAAATTAAATATTCATTTCTTTCCTGTCTCCAATTGTTTACTGCCATTTGCAGTCATTTATGGGTGGTTTTCCTTCCGATTAGCTGTCCCCAGTCTTCGGTTGTCTTGAGGCGAATGTTAACCTGTGGAAACCCGCCTTTAGGGGAACATCAATTTGAGTTCTCAGTATAGAATGTAGATAATATTTGAAATATTATTTGATTTCAACTATTCTAATTTACAATTCTTGCTGATATACTCAGTCCATTAGTAGTTAAATATGTGCAGGATAATTCAGAATCAAATACCCTCTGGATTTGCAAAGAGGATGGTTGTTGATACTTTTGAACTCTGTTTCCAGGTGCAAATCCGATCCCAAAGGAAGGAGGTAAGCTTTTGATCCCTCATAGAATTTGCATGTTCATGATTTGAAAGCATGAATTGAAAGGAAATTTACCACATAATAATCATGTGGATATATGGGTGATATTTTTCAAATAAGTTTATTTTGTAGGTTGTTATATTAAAACTTGATAGTGCCCTCAATAATTATTTTAAAGGGATATCTACAATACTTGTGGTATTACAAGGGTATAATTAACTGTCAATCAACTCAACTCATTTACATATTGAGTCCGATTCCTACTGTCTATTTTCCTGTTTTTGCATATTTGAATTTAAATGTTTGTGTAAACCTACATGAATTATAAGTAGGAATAAACAGATATGAGTCTCACCAAAATTCTCGAAAGTTTCAGCATTTGTAGACATCAGTGTGTATTTTTCATAATCATTTACAGAATTAAAACCATCTTGACAACATGTGCTTGTGAGGTGTCGACAATATTGTTGTTGTGATAACCTAATCTAAGTGTGTTTTAAGGACATACACCAGTGGTTGAGGAGTGAAAGGTGCGTTTCTCTTTGATCAAAATCACAAGATTTGATTAAAATGATAATACTTGATAGACAACATCATTCCATAGCCAATATACAACCACATTTATTGATATAACTTATATAGAAATAGGCAGAACAATCTCTGCAGAATATGGAAGCAAACTTGGAAATCTTAATTTTCAAATTTATTTTTTGAACATTGATATCTCACTTAATATTAAACTTAGAGCTCTCAGATTTTTAGTACATCTTCTTGACATATAAATGGAGGGAGGTATGTCTCAAAATTTTGATATAGGTCTTAGTTATGTTTTATGAAATGTAGAAAATGAAAATGCAAAAGAATCTGGAAAAGTTTCCCGTTTTGGGACATTTTTTTGCCATAAAATCAAATCTAGGGCCTAAATAAACAATCTGAGACATTCTTTCCTGCTTATGATTGTTGTGAAGGTGTATGTGAAATCTTATCCCTGTAGGTTAAGTATTAACCAAAATAACTATGTTCAAAAATTAAAAGTGAAAAAAATAGTTTAAAATTGATGAAATGTCCGTTTTTAATTACTTAATAATTCTTTTAGGATCGATAGATAAAGACAAATATGAGCTTTTAAATGGTGTAAAGTTTGTTGGGGTCAGCCCAATATTAAAGAATTCATTGATGATTTCTTGAAATGGCCATTGACCACTGGTGTCTATCCTTAAACTCTCACTGTTGCAATGATTTCATTATGCATTCCTTATCGTAAGAGGCGAGAAAAAAAGGGAAAACAAAATTTGGGAGCTAAGCTGGGAGCTCTGAATCTGGGAGGTCAGGGGATAAAATCCAAGCAGAGACACACCAAAGACTTTATAATGGTAGTGGTTGCTGCTTGCCTGGCACTCCGTATGAAGTAAGAGCCATATACAAAAATAACTGGTTGGCCTGGTGTCTGTATAATGTAACCAGAAGGGATATTGTTGGACCTACATTTTCAAAAGTCCCCCCCCCCCCTTGCTGCATAGTTAATGGAAGGACCCCTTTTGTTGCAGAATTACGTTTGCGAGGTGGTGCTGAAGGTTGTGATTCTTGGGGAAGGCTTGAGATTGCTCACCTTGGGAGGTGGGGAACTGTCTGCAAGGATTACTTCACTGACAAAGAGGCAACTGTGAGTATTGTATAGACCTTGTGCAGATGTGGTCACTTGGTGATCATGACCTTGTGGCTATGACAAAAGTTCAAAATTGTATATTCTATGGGATGAGGATTTTTGTTGATAACGATTGACTGACTTCATTTAAGCGTGAATATTTGTTCTAAATATGGCCACTCTCCCATTTTGGACATCATCTGCAAAATGTCTATAACTTTCTGATGCATCTATTGGATGTCTGAAGGCATTACAATACTCTACCTTGTAATGGGTTTCACATACATTGTTTTAAGTTGAATTCAGTTGCCAACGCAAATGGTTTACATTTCAAATACCAACATTCTTCAACTGCATGCAACATATAGAAAACCCTTGAAAAAAGCTGTTTGTTTCTTGTGAGGACCAAGGTCAAAGAAATGGAGTTCTCATTTTCCAACTCCTTGTGTTTTAAACACGGGTGGAGCAAAACACCAAACGTTGGCCTCTAGACTCTTATTGGATCCTTAAACGAAATCAGCCGTTTAAAAAGAATAGTAGACACATTAGCATTG
This sequence comes from Lepidonotus clava, assembly GCA_936440205.1. NCBI lineage: Eukaryota > Metazoa > Annelida > Polychaeta > Phyllodocida > Polynoidae > Lepidonotus > Lepidonotus clava. The sequence continues at coordinate 89,338,336 of OW387133.1, forward strand.
TTAAAATCAGTTAAAGCCCCTAGTTGAGGAAGAGTTCTAGCGAATTTCCCATTAGAAAGAATTTACAGTTTTGAGCATTTTATGTAATAATACATTTAATTATATAATTATGACATGATTAATTAAATATCCAGATTGAAGGAAGAACACTGAATCATTTATGTTAAAGTATTGAAATATCAAAAAATCGATAAATGATTGATCTCCGTACCTATGTATTACATAAAATGTTCCAATCCAGTCAGACTCTTTATTCAAAATCTAGTGGTTCCATTTGCAGTTGATATGTTAATTGGTTTCTAAAAACGTTTCGCTATGTCAGAAAGACAATAACATAGAAAGAGAAATATACCCTGAAAGGTTGAAAATTCATCAGCAAAATAATTTTATATTTGTCTGTGGAGTTGATTCTGCCATAAATATATATCTAACAATAGAAAATTGAATTATAATATTTAGCTTCTGCTTTTCTGTGTCTGGTATATTTTCCAGGTAGCATGTAGACAAATGGGATATCAGTTTGGTTACTTAAAGAGTGCTACTATTGGTACTGGTCCAATATGGTTGGATAAAGTTCAGTGTGGCTCAGAGTCAGTAGATCGGCTGGAGAAGTGCACCCACAAGCCATGGGGGAATCACGATTGTTATCATACAAATGATGTTGGCATCCAATGTATAGGTACACTTCAAAACGTGCTTTTTTTTACTGTTTTCATTCAATCCAATACACATCATGATCAGGAGCATACGAATGTGCATCTTTATACTTCAAATATACTGTGAAATATAGTTTTAGCCTAAAGCATGCAATTATATCATTTGCTTTTAGATTGACAGAACTATTTCTAAATAACTGATGCCTTCCAATTTCATTTTCAGGAGCCAATGGATCTCTGGATTGCAGTATGTGTAATCTACAGGATATATTCTTTCTTATCTAAAAACATCTTTTGATGCCAAAGCAAAAGTACTGTTGAATCACTTCTCAGCAACATCAGTAATTCAGCATTTGTTATGGAGAACTAAAATTGATTATCCAGATTTTATAGCATAGCTCATTGTTGAATGGGCATATAAAAAACTCAATATGAAACAATTTTTTATAGACCTATGCACCAAGAAAGGGTTACTTTGATAATCATGGAAAAAGGCTTTTTTTTCAAACATCAAATCACGAAAAACCAAACTATTATGTTCTATGACAACTTTGGGAAACATAATGATGTCTTCTACATCCTGAGCTATCCTATATAATGAATTAGAGTTCCTACAATTCTGTTTGACATGCTTCATGAATGGCTGTAAAAGGATGAAAAAGTCAACTTTCTTAGCAAATGGGTCTGTAGGAATTATAACATTATGGCATTTCTCAGATTATATGGTTATGTCAGATTATTTTCATTTGACAATTTATTGGTCCAGTAGTAATAGTTTCTGTTCCGTTACGTAGACAATTATTTTATAACCCTTTTTTACAAATGTCTTTCAAATAGATGGAAATAGGATCCCGAATGAAGGAGGTAAGGTTTGCTTTCAAAAGTTCTTGAATTATTGTGACTATAATATGGATATACACTAAACTTTTGTGTTATCTATATTTGAGGTGTATGTTCATTTTAAGACATGGTGAGTTCCTAAACAGTTTAGATCTAGGCAATTCACTGTGATAACTGGAAAAAAACATGATCGATATCTGTTTCTTGATCACTTGTGATAATGTGATATTGTGATCGAAATAGAAGCAACACATCACATGCCATGCTCTGTATATCATACAACAAGCCACCGCTTGTTATATGAAGGTCTAGCAACCTATTTTACATGAGCTTTGAACTTTGTGGCAGATTCACAATATATTGGCATCATGTTTGAACCATTTAATTCCTCTTCTTCATATAATGTATCACTAAAAGCCACATATTTCTCTATAACCAATGATTTAAGCCATGTGAATATCTAATAACGATGGACATTTGCTTTCCTAATGGAAATACCTTAGCTAATATTTGATTTTGGGACCCACAATTTGAAATACAACATTTGTTTTGACATAGAGTGTCTCAGATTTTCTATTTTGGTCCTGGCTCTTATATATGTAAACAAATTTTAATCTTTTCCTGGAGGTTTACTTATACACTTTTACACTTTATATAACAAAATCTCCCTTATTTGAAACTGTTACATGTACCAACTTACAAACTTGGTATTCTTGGCAGGGTACTGCATAATTCAGTATTCTCAAACCAGTTTATCAGGGGGATGGGATGGTGTAGTGGATAACGTCCTTGACTCGCACTTGGGAGGCCCGGGTCTGAGTCTGGGCCGTGCCTGCTATACCACCTTGCCTTGCCATCGTTCTTACATACATAGATTCAGACAACCAATTGGTATATACAAAAACATGAGTTGGTGTTGATGTTGCTGAAAAATTGCTGAATACCTTAAACTCCAACAATTATCATCAAGCCAGTTTATCAAATTTCAGAACTTCGTCTTCAAGATGGGGCGGGAAACTGTTCTTCTCAGGGTCGTCTTGAGGTTGGTTATAACGGGAGGTGGGGCACAGTTTGCAAAGACTACTTCACCGACACAGCTGCTACTGTGAGTCACACAGACTTTTATATTCAATAATCATATCAGAGATCTTATACGTACATATAGGATATATCGAGACTGGAAAGCTTCTCGGTGGCCCTATGTGACCATTCTTCTGGTGGCTGGTTGGATCAACTATGACCAGGGTCTGGTCATTACCAATGTAATTTTGGAATATCCAGTGGCACCACGCTGGAGGACTGTTCACCCACTTTCTATAGACCCAGGGTATGCAGACTCAGGGTACACTCTGATTTCAGCCAATCAGAAGCAAGGAGATGCTAACTGGTGTAAAGGCTGTATCCCAGCACTGACAAAAAGTAGTTCTCATAAAATTAACTTACCAAGGGCTTATTGAGGAATTTGATGATATAAAGTGAATTATTTTATATAGTCTAGGCTAAAAAAAAGTTGAGAATAAATGTATAAAAGTGTGAAAATCAATTTAAAAGAACTTTTGTAGAGTACGTAGTGTTACTATATCAGAGTATTGTACCCAGGGTATTAGGGGGTAGTGTACGCAGGGTGTGTAGGGGTATTGTACCCAGGGTATTGATGGCGTAGAGGGGGGGTAGCATATACCCAGGGTATGAGAGGGGTATGAAGGGGTGGTGAAGGGGATAGGTCTCAATATTTAAAAGGAGACCCAGGGTACAATTAATAAAGACCCTGGGTCTAGGTAAATTGCAACTTTAGACGCAGGGTATGGTCTGTGAAGATCCAGGGTATAGTACTCCAAAGCAGCTTCTCAAGGCTTCACCTGCCTCCATCCTGGAACTCCATACCCTGGGTACGCTACCCCCTGCATACCCTAGGTACACTACCCCCTCCATACCCTGGGTACACCAACCCCTCCACACCCTGGGTACACCACCCCCTCCACACCCTGGGTACACCATACCCCCTTTGCCTCTTTCATACCTAGGATATTCTAATACCCCCCTTCATACTATACTACACTAGCCATCTACCCAATTAGCCTTCTAATACTATCTCCATACCCTAGGTCTGCAACTACCATACCCTGGGTCCTTATCAAACCATACCCTGGGTCCTCATCGAACCCTGGAACTATAATGGTGATTGGGTGTGTATGAAAATATCAAAAGGAAATACAGGCTTCTGATTGGCTGCCTGTAAAGAAGACCCTGGGTATGCATACCCGGGGGATAATGGGCGAACGGCCCTCGAGCTGGCAGCACACTGGCTATGCTTACCATGGACATAATGGTCAATCCAGATCTAGTCCAGCAACAGAGCAGGTGGCAGGCCTGTAGTGCATAACAGATTATCCCCTGGCTTTCCAGTCTCTATATGTATATATACATACAAGGTCTCTGGGCTCTGATCATATGCTCATGTGAGATAAATGGGTAATTTTGTGTCAAATCAACGGAAATTTGAATTCTAATGATACTATACATTTTGTTACCAAAGGTTGGAGCTCTGAAATCTGATGCTAACTTGATATCAGCCACATTTTGAGATATTAGGAATCTTTTTATATTAAGTCCATTGTGTACTCCCTGTGGATATATTATAGTTTTGTATGCCTCATTTCATCACAGGGATCTGTATGTAAATACAAATAGAATATAAAAGTGACAGATTGCAATGCTTGGGCCCTCATAGAAAACATTTATTTCAATGTGTACTTGTAATGTTGCTCAATCTTAATAACACAATGATGTACTTTGCAATGCTAGAATTTGAGGATCTGATATGAATTAAGTATGTTTGGATATATTAGCTTTAAAACCTGACACAAACGTCAGAATAATATGCAAATACTGAGTGTTTTGATTTGAATTCACATAATTCTCGCTACCATGGATAGCTGATTAACAGTATTTTAAGGACATGCAGGCTAATTTTGGCCAGTTTTGTTGACAAAAACATGGTGAAATCTATAGAAAATATATGAACATTTGCCATATTTCTATATGTAATGAATGAATTTTTACAAACCAACTCCAAAAAATGATAAACATAATACCTACATGGAAGATCATGAAAATGAATGTGGTTAAATAAAAAAAAAAAAAAAAAAAACCCATAAATAATAATGCCAGAATTAGTGCAAATTCCTATACTTAAGCATTGTGACTTGTCGACATATTACCCAGCATGCACCTGGATCTAGGCTAGCCTGCAGGTAAGGAACAGAAAATTGGCTATCCGTGGTAGCGAGAATTGTTATGAGACATTTTTATGTTTGCATGGTAAAGGAAACTTGGGCTTGATAGCATCATCCTGAAAAGCCTTATTACCACAAAAAAAATATATTTTTATTAGTAATCATGACATAAGAAGGGCTCACTAATCAGTATTGAAGGTTTCTGGTATACTGGTGGCATCAGAAAAATTTGCAGTGGGCCAGAAAAACTTCAGGATGTAAACAATTACTATGAAAATAAATCCAATACAATATGAGAGGTATAAAATGTAAGGAAAAAAACTTTGGGTCCCCGTGGTGGTTCTGAGGAAGAATATAGGCGCCCAGTAGCCCCTGCTAATCATATGAGGCAACAATAGGGGGGACCCAGCACTGCCCAAGTGGTTCTTTGGGTTCAATTCCTGGTCAGTGCTAGGTTCACTAAGGGATGAGGTACAGCAAAAATGACTTACAGGTTTTGATCCCCTGCTGTTTGCCTGCCCTGTCACCTTCATCTCATAGATAGGATCACCAAAGGTGGAATTTGTCCTTACTAGTTTTCGCCACTCACTCACTCACTCTCACTCCAAGAATTTGGGTCTACCTAGTCAGTGAAAATTTGCTCAGAGGTGTGGCAGGTTTATGATGCAAATACATGCAAAAAAAAGAAGCAAAATGCATTTGTTTTACCACATTCATATACTAGGACATTTGTATTTGCAGGTGGCATGCAGGCAGATGGGTTTTCAGTATGGCTACATAAAGCAAGCCGCCGTAGGTACAGGGCCTATTTGGCTGGATAATGTTGGTTGTTACTCAACCTCAATAGGACGTCTAGAGGACTGCTACCACACCTTATGGGGTGTCCATGACTGTCATCATGAACATGATATTGGAGTTGAATGTCTAGGTATTTTGATTTTTTCACATTTCTCCATGATTCATTTCTAAATTGGGTTCTTGGTAGCTATTACATTAAAGACACTTCAGTGTCTGCCATAGTTAGTAAATGCACAAAATCATGTCGAATCAATGCTGGACTGGTGTTTGCCTTCAATAATGAATCACTGTTTTATAATGGTTGGAAGTATTTTCTATTTTGAAGAGCCAATGTTCGTTCAATATCAACCCTCACTGTTGATTAAATTTTGAAATTATAGATGAAATAAGGTTTAAGTATATGTGGCAAATGCCTCATTAGTATTTGTATTAGCATTCATGTTTCCTGTGCTTCGGCCCTCCCCTCCATTAAAAAACAGGAAAATGTGACACAGATAGAAATGAAATGATGTTTTCAAAAATCTAGAAAGAAACACTTTTCACACCTTAATTTTAAGCCTCTTTTCTAACCTAAGATATAGACCTTTCTTGACATTATTCCAAGTTGCAGGCTACTTATTAGTATTTTCCCAACGAGTTTCATACTCATATGAAAAGATCACATCGATGTCAGATTATCTGACTATGCCTTGGTTTAGATACACAAGAACTCCAACAGTTCAAATTGTATATGTAATTGTGTTTCAACAAAAAATGCTTCATGTATATTAAATTGCAAGAAATATCTTAATCATTTTTAGTTGATATTGATGGCAAACTAAGGCTGAAACATTAACATTTATTTCAGAGTTATTTAGATAATAATGAGATTGTTGCATCTTTAGTTTGAAACACCAAACATTTTGGAAAAAAGTGCAAGCAGTCACCCCTGGCTGTGAATTAGATGCAATTGAAAAGCTGATATCATATGAATATGTTGGTTTCAATCATTTATCATCAATTTTGATAGTCATTGGAATACCAAATATTAATGATTATGTTATTCTAAAGACGCTGGATTAATATTGGCATCTTCTATATTGACCATCAAACTTTGAATGGTGGTCCTCTGCCAACGTTGAAAAAAACACTATTTGATCAAGATTTAGAAATGATTGATTTTATGGTCAAATTATTTTGATATGGAATGAACATGGAGTCTTTACTGGGTGGGCATAAATGCCTTATCTATATTTACATGAATGAGGTATCCTGTAACTTATTCAAGTGGATTGTTCGAATCTTGAGGAAGTACCTAGAAAGTATCTGTTCAGATGACAGGGGAAAACATTTGAGGATACATAAGAAGATACATCAAAAGAAAAAATGGCGCGAACAGGGTGAGACGCGTTGAGTGGAGCGGACAACAATTTCGTGAATATCTGTGGGAATATGATTCTCTGAGTAATCGTACTTCTGCATAGGATCAATGTTATTGTTCTGACCACGCATATATACTGTTTGCACGTACATACGGGATTATTATCATGTAATGCCACCGAAAACGCGTAGTGCTTCACATACAAAACAATCTGACAGTGACCCGGAAGTGACCTATGGCCTACTGACCACCACAACAAAAACAAAGAACATGGCGACAGCTGACGAAGGGTTGGCCGAAGTATCTACCGAGGATATGCTGAGACAAATACTGACAAACCAAATGGCTACTGACAAGGAAATCAACAGGAAACTTACAATAATCAGTAAATCAGTAGATGAATCGAGGGCTGCGCTAAAGGATTATGTCGAAAAAACGGACCAGAGGTTGGAGAAGTTGGACACTTCGACCACTACGATCATTGCGGACTTGGAGAAGTTGACAGAACGAGTAAATGCGCTAGAAGAAAACCTAAAGACGACCAACAGTGACCTATCAGAGACTCAAAAACAAGTAGATGATACTAAGGCTGACCTCAAGCTCAAGGCTGAAATATTAGCTAAACTTGATCTGAAATATGAGCGTGATGAGGAGGATCTAAAAAGGTGTTTGTTGATAATTGATGGTGTCTCTGAGGGTAATGCAAAAAAACCAAAACAAATAGCTGGTGATCTGTTGAAGGATTTGGGTGTAGTATATGGCGAGCATGATATTGTTGAAGCCTACAGGTTGGGAATGTTCAAACATTACCTCTCTAGACCTAGATCTATAAGGGTTAAATTTGCCAACAACAACTTGAAGGGGGAGGTATTCAAGAATATCGGGAAATTGAAAGCAAATCCAAGCTGGAAAGGTATTTTTATTTCCGATTCTATGACGCCGACCGAGCAAAATGAGCGTAGGGATATGCGTTGTATCTATGCGGCCTTAAAAGCAGAAAAGAAAGATGTCAAAATGCGGGGAAATGTACTTGTAATCGATGGTAAGAGATATTTGCACAGAGATCTATCTGACCTACCGTATAATATTACCATGGAAAAGGTGAAAATAGTGAATGTAGCTGATGGCACAGCTTTTCAGTCCCATCATGCATATCTTAGTAATATGTTTCCTTGTGATATGACCAAAGAAGGAGTAGTGTATCATTCATCAGAACACCTGTATTATGCGGAAATGGCGCGGTATCATGGACGCATGGATCTTATAGATGACATTGTAAATGCAAAGGATGGCTACATGGCGAAGCGCATTGGAACGAAGATCAAGCCTGGTGACAATTGGAATATTGATAAACTGAAAATCATGAGGGAAATCGTTAAAATCAAGTTTGATCAAAATGACTCCCTCAGGGACAAACTGTTACAGACCAAAGGCTATCTATATGAAGCCACCAAAGGTGATTCATTCTCGTGCGGACTGACACTGGTTCAAGCTCATCTGATCAAACAGGACACCATTACAGGTGAAAACTGGCTTGTCAAAATTCTGTGCGAATATAGGGACGCTATTGTAGGTTAAGATTGATCTATGTACGTGTAACGGACTAATTAGTTGTAAAAATATGTCTGTATTAATGGTCTGTTAAGTAAAAATCAATTCTGAATTATAGGTATATATCTGGATTGTATCGTTGGGTGGTGCCCGCTTCGAAACGCATCAATCTTATACATATTCATATTTGATATGCCAGACGGATCATAGACAAGAATTTGGCTATAATGATGGGAATATAGGTCGCAACGGTAATGATGATTATATTATATTGAAATGATTGTCTGATACCGATTATGTTGATTACTATAATAATTAAAATGTCCGTCCAAATCACCATTGTTTAGTTCTCATATCCTGTGATTACCATCTTTTTCTCTTATACAAATATATAAAATCATGTCACGTCAATGAATAAGTGAGGGATATTTGTTCCGATCTCACTTTATAATATGTGACTGCTGCTGTAGAGATGTTGTGATAGTAAAGGATTATCTGGTATGTTCGATTTACAATAATGATTGATTATGAATTGGGAAGAGGGATGCATATAGCACATCTAAATGTTAGAAGTATGGTTAATAAATGGGATTTATTAGCTGCTAGTTTTCTTGAATCTAAAATAGATATAATTGGATTATCTGAAACCTGGCTACATGATCAGTTACCTTCAAATTTATTTAGTTTGGGAGATAATTATGTTTGCTCAAGATGGGATAGGTCATGGAGGGAAAATCAAGAAACTTAGTCATCAGCCTATAAAAGAGGAGGAGGACTCTGTATGTATATTAATTCAAAATTGAATTTTTGTGAGTTTTCACATAGTTATTTGAATTATAGTAGTATTGACTGTGAAATGCAATGGATATCAGTTAAGCAAAAGCCAGGAAAGTTAATTTTGATAGGAAATATATATAGGCCCCCACAGGGTAATATTCAAATTTTTTTTGAAAAAATAAGTAATGTGTTGAATGATTTAAATCTCAATAAAATTGAATTGATCTTAATGGGCGATCTAAATTTGGATATGCTGGATACTACCAACCAGAAAATTAAGGATTTTAAATTGCTGATTAAACAATTTGGGCTGAGACAACTAATAAGAGAACCTACTAGGTATTCGAATACAGGTGATACCTGTCTTGATCTTTTTATCACAAACTCTAATATTATCAAACAAGCGAAGGTTATGGACCTTAATATAAGTGACCATCAGATGATATTGCTTACAAGAAAAAAGGATAAATGTAGAAAAGACAGAGCTGAATTTACAGGGCGTAGTTATCGCAATTATGATAAAAATTTACCACAGCAAAATTTAAAAGATTCGGATTGGGGTGATTTCGATCGGGCAGATAATATTGAAAATAAATGGTTAATACTTTATAAGAAGATCCTTTATTTTATTAACTGCCAATGTCCTATTAAGAAATTTAAAATAAATAAGGTAAAAGAAGATTGGATTACTCCCCCACTATTAGAATTAATACATGATAAAGACATGGCATTAAAGGAGGCAAAAAAGAGTGGGGATCCAACTGATTGGGCGAATGCAAAAAATTTGAGGAATGCCTGTACTCGAAGATTGAGGAATGCTAAGGCAGATTTTATTACAGAAAATTTAAACCAAAATCAAAATGATTCGAAGAAATTTTGGAAAACATTACAGAGGGTAATACCTAATGCGAAATCTGATAAATCATTCTCAATAAATTTGATTGATAATCAAACTGGTGACCCAATACCGAAAGAAAATACTGCTACATTTATAAATGAATTTTTTGTAAATATTGGCTCTGAACTGGCTAAGGAATGTAATTTAGATTGGGTTTATGAGGGACCTACGGATTTTAATCAGGTGAATGATTTATTTACTGATGAAGATGAGGTTTTGAGTTTGTGTAAAAATATCAATATTAATAAATCTTCTTGTGTAGATAATATATCGTCTGAAGTTTTAAAAGATGCTTTTCTAGCTGTACCACGTAAGATTACTGACTTGTTTAACTTATCTTTTGCTACAGGGCAAATGCCAGATAGTTGGAAATCTGCAAAAGTTACACCCCTACCAAAGCAGGGTAATAGAACTCAAGTAACCAACTACAGACCTGTATCGAATTTGCCTCTAATTGTTAAACTAATTAAAAAAATAATACATAGATATATCTACGATCATTTGGAATTACATAATATATTAAACATAAATCAAGGAGGTTTTAGGCCTAAACATTCAACGATCTACTCCACTGTAAATTTTTTAGATGATATTTATAAGTCACTAAATCAACATGAATTTACTCTAGCTTGTTATCTGGATATGAAAAAAGCTTTTGATACGGTGGATCATAATATTTTGTTGAAAAAATGTGGTAAAATTGGACTAGAAGGCAAAATTATGAAGTGGTTACAAAATTATCTTGAAAATAGGATGCAGTGTACAAATACTAATGATAGTATATCTGAGCCTAAATTAATTACCTGTGGTGTACCCCAGGGAAGTGTTTTGGGGCCACTGTTATTTTTAATTTACATTAATGATATATCAAGTTCAATTAAGAGTTCAAAAGTTTCCTTGTATGCAGATGACACAGTGTTATATGTAACTGGAAATAATTTTACAAGTGCTTTTGCACAACTACAAAGTGACTTGAATAATGTTGCAATATGGTGCGAGAGAAATAAATTGACAATGAACTCGAAAAAAACTAAATACTGTATTTATGGTATGCGATCAATAGTAAATCAAAGTAGAACAGTGGACTATATCTTAACCTTGAAAAATGTTGTTTTAGATAGAGTATGTTCTTATAAATACCTGGGTTTTATTCTTGATGAACATTTGAATTTTAATAAGCACATTAATGAACTATGTCAAAAACTCTCTCATAAATTGTATGTATTCTCGAAGATTAGAAGGTATGTTAACAAACAAGCAAGTATTTTATTATTTAAGAGCATGTTCCTTCCAATAGCAGAATATGGAGATATAATTTATGCCGGTACAAGTGTAAGTAATTTAGATAGAATAGATAAATTGTTTTATACAGGGTTGAGAATATGTGATAATAGCAATATTAAAAAATCTAAAGATCTATTGTGTAGGAATATGAAAATAGCGAAACTTGTTGACAGGAGAGATGTACATCTGCTGAATTTTATGTATAATTACCAAAATAGTACTGAAATTGTAAGTAATATTGATGTTAATACTAGAAGGAGAGGTGCTGTAATTTATCAAACCTATAAACCTGAGAGTGAAAAGGCTTAACAAAATTGTCTGTATCGTGGTGCTTTATTATGGAATCAACAAACAGTTGAACGTCGTAATGTACCTGAGGTTGGTAAATTCAAAAGTATAAACAGACAGGAATTGTTGAATAAGATCAATATGTACTGATTGTGCTATGTATCTTACTTCTACTAAATTATTTATTGAACTTAAGTTGTGATTAGAACAATTATATGGCTTATTTGCTTCTACTACCTTTGATGTGGTAGAGATTGATATTGTTCCAGGTATTATGTGTATGATTTTATCGTTTTATGTATCAGTTAATTTTATATATACAAATTCATTTATACTGATATTTATTCAACTGTCTTATTGATTGGTATGTGGCTTTTGCCCCATACAACTCAGATGTAAAGAGAATACAAGTTTTGTAACTTACTTTATGTCTGAATAGATAAAAGAATTCAAAAAAAAAAATATTCATTTTTGAAAACTCAAAACAAAGAGTATAAACCTGTTTGTAAGATATTATTATAAAACCCAAATAAAAGTTTCTCGTCTAAAAGTATGATAACACAGAGATGTGCTGTATGCTTCCAAACATAGATACCTTTTTTTTGCAGGTGTCCCTGGGTCATTTAATTGCGGTAAGTATTTAACATTGTAAAGTAACATACCCACTTGCAAAGACCTTGTATGTATAATAATTATATATAGAGAGATATATTGAGACTGGAAAGCTTCCACATGTTCCTATGTGACCATTCCCTTGTCAAGAGTCAACCATGGCCATGGTCTGATCATTCGCAATGTATTTTTGGAACAGTTGATGCACCACACAGGACATTTCCACCCTTGAGGCATAATGGTCAATCCAAATCTACTCCAACCACAGCCCAGGTGGCAGGCCTGTAGTACATAACAGGTTTTGCCCTGGCTTTCCAGTCTCAATATACAAGACACTGGACCAATGGCCGACTACCTGAGTGCAGATGACAGTCGGTGATTGGTATCAAATTATAAAACATGCTTAACGTGAGTTTGTGTTCTTTTCAGTGCTCCTGTTAGTGCTCCCATGAACCAAGTCTGACTGGTCAATGCATAACCACACACAATTGACAATAAATCTTTTAGATCATTTAAAGTGCTAAAGGCTTCTAATAATTTTTCCAGGTTGAAAATTTCAGGGATTTTAGATAGAAATATTTAGTTTTCAGAACTGTTTACAAAGTATAATCGGTTCAGTAAAACAGCCACAAATCAACGGTGGGATCCATCGCAACATTTAATGCAAAGCCTAACAACAGGGACGTCGCTGTTGCCATGGGTCCCACTGTTAAATGTTGGCTGTTCTACTGGATGTATTTTAATTCTGTAAATGGTT